>JAMPIT010000343.1:6430000-7895000 GCA_026261815.1 Monarcha castaneiventris obscurior
ACTGTGGGGAAACCAGCTGGCCACACATCCAGCCAGGACAGCTTCCCTTATTAGGGAGACCCCAGCACCGGCTGCTTTGGCGGGCTGGGGGTCTGACCCAGCTCCCTGCAGGGATGCCTGGAGGTCAGAGCCCCCTTCCAGCCACAGCAGCCGGCTCAGAGCCCCCTGCCCTGGAAGCCAGCCTGCAGCCGTGCCCCCCCCACCCCTCACCCACAGCGCAGGCCCGCTGCCCCAGCACAGCCCACAACGCATTTCCTCCATCACCTCCTCCTCCTCTTCCTCATCCCTGCCCCCGCAGCCCCCTCCCCAGCCCCGCCATCCTCCCTGCGACAAGAGCCGCAGCCCGCCGTCCTCGCTGCCAGCCGCCCCCCACGCACCCCCTCAGTGCCCCCCAGCACACCCCATTGCCCACACCACCCCCGCTGCACCCCACAGCCCCACACAGCCCCGCAGCATCCCCCTGGCCCCTCACCATCCAGCCCCCCGCCCACACCCCGCCTCTCCATCCCCTCTCCCTCAGCCGCCTGCCACTCCCACGCGCGAATCCCCCGATGCCCCCTCACGCACCCCCTCCCTCCGCACTGCCCCCTTTCTATGCAAACCCCACCGCGCTCCGCTCCGGCAGCCCCCGCGGGGGCCCCCGGTGCAGCCCTGCCGCCATCCCCGGTACCGAGCCCCGCTCACCGCCGCTGCCGCGCCCGTTCCGCTCCGCCACGGTCCCACCCGGGCTTTTTATCCGCCCTCAGAGGCAAAACAGCCCCGGCCGCTCATTGGCCGCCGCCTCAGCCAATGGCCGCGCGCGCCGCTGCCGCTGGGGCACGTGCCGGTTCGCGCCCCCCCCTCCCCACAGGACCTCCCTCACGGGACCCCCGGGATCTCCCCACGGGACCCCCGGGATCTTCTCACGGGACCCCCGAGATCTCCCCACAAGACCCCCGGGATCTCCCCACGGGACCCCCGGGATCTCCCCACAGGACCCCCCTCACGGGACCCCCGGGATCTCCCCACGGGACCCCCGGGATCTCCCCACAAGACCCCCGGGATCTCCCCACGGGACCCCCGGGATCTCCCCACAGGACCCCCCTCACGGGACCCCCGGGATCTCCCCACAGGACTCCCCTCACGGGACCCCCGGGATCTCCCCGGGACCCCCCTCACGGGACCCCCCTCACGGGACCCCCAGGATCTCCCCACAGAACCCCCCTCACGGGACCCCTGGGATCTCCCCAAGACCCCCGGGATCTCCCCACGGATAGGACCCCTCGGGATCTCCCCACTGGACCCCCCCCTCACGAGACCCTCGGGATCTCTTTACGGGAACCCCCTCACGGGACCCCCCGGGATGTCCCCACGGGACCCCCCCCTCACGAGACCCTCGGGATCTCCCCACGGGACCCTCCTCACGGGACCCCCGGTATCTCTCCTCTGTATCTCCCCCCGATACCTCCCCGGGACCCCCCCCGATATCCGCCCCTCGCCACCGGTATCTTCCCACGGGACCCCCCGGTATCTTCCCCCGACATCTTCTCCCGCTAACCACCCCATTTCTCCCACCGGTAACCCCCGATAGCTACTCCCCGTTATCCCCAGATATCCTCCCCCAAGTACCTCCCACCCCCAGCTATCCCCTGATATTTTTATCACCCGCTACGCCCTCCAATACTCCCCGGTGTCACCTTCGGTACTCCCTCGATACCCTCCGGTATCTCCCCGGTACCACCCTCTGTACACTGCCCCTGGTACCCGCCTCGACTCCCGCCGGTGCTCCTGCGGGACGCCTCGATATCCCCCGGGACCCCTCCCGGTATCCAGGTACCCCCAGTACCCTCCCCGATCCCCCCCCTGCCCCGGTACCGCTGCACCGGGCTGCACCGGGGCTCTCCCGGGACAGCCGCACGCACCCGGACGCGACAACCGGGGCTGGGCACGGGGCCGAGCGGGACACACACACACCCACGGCCCCTCCTCGGGGACACACGCTCCCGGCCCCGGCCACAGCGGCACCCGAGCGGTGGTCGGGCTGGCCGCTTTCCGGGGAAAAGGCACAAAAACGGGATCGGCGGCGGGAGGTGATGCGGCTCCCCCGCCCGGCACCGCGCGGGGACAGCGGGGAACGCCCCGCGGGGTTCGCTGCCGCTCTCCGCCGCTCTCCGCCGGCCCCGGGCGGCAGCCGAGGGAGCCGCACCGCGCTCACCGCGGAACGGCAGAACGGCTGCTGTGAGGGCAGCCCCGCCGAGCGCAGGGAGCCGTGCCGGGAACAGCACCCGCGGCACTGCTCAGCTGCTGTGGGTACGGGCACCCCATCTGTCCTGCGAAGCCCGCCTGTGCTGCTCCTGTGACCAAGGAGGAACCAGAGAAGCTGCTCCCCCCGGTTTAAAGGGCATTTTGGGAGCAGGGATCCAACACAGCTCGGGGCTGACCACCCTCACGGCATAGCCACACAGCGGCAATGAGCCTTCGAGATGCCCCAGCCCACAACACAGCTCATTCAAAGAGTGACAGAAAGATTCGGGTTGGAAAGAACCTAAAAGATCATCTCATTCCACCCCTTGCCATGGGCAGGGACACCTTCCACCGGACCAGGTTGCTCCAAGCCCCATCCAACCTGGCCTTGGACACTTCCAGGGATGGGGCAGCCACAGCTTATCTGGGCGGCCTGTGCCAGGGCCTCACTGTGAAGAATTTCTTCCCAATATCCCATCTAACCATACCCTCTGTCATCCATTCCCCTTGTCCTGTCGCTCCATCCCTTGTCCCAAGTCCCTCTCCAGCTCTCCTGGATCCCCTTTTAGGCACTGGAAGTGCTGTAAAGTCGTCCTGCACCCTTCTCCAGGCTGAACACCCCCAGGTCTCTCAGCCCGTGTCCATAGCAGAGCTGCTCCAGCCTCTGATCATTTTTGTGGCATCCTCTGGACTCATTCCAACACATCCATGTCCTTTTTATGTTGGACTCCTCACAGGTGGGGTCTCTGGAGAGTGGAGTAAAGGGGGAAAATCCCCTCACTAAACCTGTTGGTCACACTGCTGGGGATGCAGTGAAATATTCATGAAATAAAAGTAGTATCATCACAAGCCAGCTTCACATCTGACTTCACCAGAGCTCTGCCCTCTTTTTTATGTTAAATTATTTTTCAGAGCATTCCTCCGAGGTATTTCTAGACCTGCCATAAATCTGTCCTTCATTAGCGAGGTCCTGGGTCAGAGGACGTGGCCATGTATCCCTAGAACATTTATAAGGGATATTTTCTCAGCCAGAGGAGATGAAAACAGCATTTGTGGCAGGTAAACACCCCAGAGGAAGCAGAGGTCCCAGACGGACGTGTCCCTACTGCTCCATCCCTGTGGCAGACGGGAAGAGGAAACTCCTCGGCCTTGGCTGTGGGAGAAGGGTCAAGCGTTTCAGCAGCTGGAAAGTGGATTTAAGCCAATGCAAACAAACAAACAAAAAGCCCAAAGAAAACAAAGCAGCCTGGATAAGTGCCAGGTGTTTAACAGAGGTAGAGGAAGGCTGAGACAGCACAAGACCCAGGAGACCTCAGCACCCAGACCTGGTTGCTGTGTCCAAGAAACACAAACTGTGATAGGGAGGAGCATGAGGAGGGTTTGGAGGCTATTTGGGGTCACGGGAACCCTTTGCCACAGCAAGAGCAGAGCGGGCTTAGTTTTCCTATCCTAGAAGGAGAAAAGAAGCTATCAGGTGATCCATGGCCAGCTATAAATACCCCAGGGACTGAGTAAACAGCATGGGGAGAAAAAAAATAAAGTGAAGCCGAAGAACAGCACTGACACAGAGACATGTTTTTAGAAACTGGCCAGGAATGAGTTTAGGCTGGAAGGGAGGTGACAGCTCCTGCTCTGGCAGAGCCACTGGGGTAAATGATGTGGTGCTCTTCAAAGGCTTGGGCAGTTTAGGAAAGGAGATGACAAGGCTGATGAGATGACAAGGACAGATCACCATGGGACAGACCCCAGGAACAGCTCCAGCCTCTGTTTCTGCCCCAGCAGAGCTCACAGACACCTCTCTGCTTACAGACAGCACCTGCACACGGATCCCTTCCCACTGCCCGCCTTCCAACCACCGCAGCAGCTTTGGAAAGTCAGAAATCCAGCACGGGAAGAGATTCCCCCCTCCCTCGCCCGCCAGCTCTGCCCTGCAGACCTCCCACATCCAGAACTAAACCCCCGGCACAGCCGACGGAAACATCCCCATCAAGAAGACACCAGCGCAGCCACGCTGCAGGCGTGTGCATGGGCAGCCACACGCTGCAAATCTGCAGCTCATTTCCCTTTCACTGCCCAGACAGGGCCAAGATGCTTCGTCTTCAAGCAGGGGAAACATCCTGGCTCCGTGGACAGGGAAGGCTCTCCCAGCAGCAGCGTTTTCTCACTGGTTTGAGCGGCGCGAAGGCTGTCAGGTTGTTGTCAGCTATTTACATGCTGTACCCAGAGTGAACCGGCTCACGTGACGTTCACTTCTGGCACAGCACTGCTCAGCTCACAGGCTCAAAATATCCATCCCATTAGGGAAAAAAATGGCTGCTTATAAATCAAATGTGGGACTGTCCCTGCCTCTGTCATAAAACAGTGTCAAAACAAAAGCAAGCCTGTGCAGAATAGGCTGCTGCTCCAGTCCTGCCAGGATGAGCAGTTCTATTTGGATGCCAGAATATTTGATGTTATAATCACAGTAGCAGATGATTCCACTGCAGGAAAGGGTGCTTCATGCTGGCTGCAAAACTGGAAGTTTCAGCCATGTCAGACCGTGGGGATTTGATGCCTCGTGCTGTGGAGAAACACCCACAGAAAGCAAAAGGGAAAAAGCAAAACCCACTGTTTTCTGAAACACCCCAAAGCCTGAACCCCAGCTGAACAGTGCTGGACCAGAAGGATTCACGTGGAGCTCTGCACATGATGTGAAAGGTGCAGGCTGCAGCAGAGGGGCTCTGGACACTCACAGCCCACTCACATTCCCCCTGCACTCCAGTCTTGGGCTCTGTGCAGGGCTCAGCTCAGTGAGTGAGAATTCAGAATTCAACAGAGCCAGAAAATTGTTAAAATTCCCCAAAATGGAAAGCCTAAGGCTGCTGACAGTTTCCACACCCTGGAGAATATTCCTGGTTGTATCTTTGACTCAGAGGGCGGCTGGAAAACCCATCTCCTGAAGGGCATTTAATTTTCATTCTGAGGCTTTCACGCCACGCGAAATAACAGAAAAAATACACAAAAACCTTTTACTACTTAGATACATCTAAAACCAGATCACTCTGCAAATCCTCTTTGGCATCTCAACTGCCTTTACAGCAGGAATGTGGCGTGGGAGGTGGCAGGAGCTTAGGGCACCCGTGGAAATCCCATTTTCCGGGCAACTTCCATCCTTATCAGCATGGCGCCAGGTGCACAGGTTGATGGTCACTGCCCAGCTGCCACGTTTGCACAACTGCAGCTCGGAACTGTGTGGAGTTTAAAAGGCTGTCACTGCACCCCGTGTCCTGCCACTACACCCCCTGTTCTGCCACGAGCTTTTCCACATGGAAGCAAAGGCAGCCAGGGCCTGCCACAGAAGCCAGAGCCACACAGATAAACCCCTGCAGACCCAGATACCCTTTGAGATAAGCAGCTAAAATTAATTTTCTCTGAAGCTGCTTGTGACAGCCCATCATCTCTCCTCAGCCCAGCTCCACGAAATAATCCCCTTCAGCGAGAAGCACCTTTCCAGCAAGAGGCTCCGAGCTGTATCACCGGAACTGGGACAGGGAAAGGTGAGAACCCATGGGGTGGGACTGGATTTTGTGCACGCATTTCCCAGCTGAGCACTCAGCAGCCCTGCACTGGGTGTGCCCCTAGTGGTGACAGGGACTTGAGGGTGCCACCACAGCATCCAGAGCATCGCTGTCCCCTGGGGCCGTGCAGGCACAAATGGGGCAGCGGGGAGCAGAAAGCAGCCCTCAAGCACCACAACCCCACAGGCTGCCCCTGCTGTGGCTCCACCGAGGCTCCAGAGCAGCCGCACAGCACGGAGGGCAGGGCCGGGGGCACCAGGAAGGTTCGATGCTTCTCCAGTTCCCAGCTCGGAGTGGCCGCGGTGGCGGTCGGAGGAGCCCCGTGGCTCCCGCGGCCCCAGCCCGGGCGGCGGTGGCTCAGGTGGCCGGAGGGGAGGCCGGCAGCTCTTTGCCGGGGCCGGAGGGCGAATCAGCAGCGCTGCTGGCCACGTTCTCGTATTTCGGCTCTTCCTCCGCGGCAGCCTGTCCCTTCCTTTCGAGGCTGACAACTAACTCAGGGCTTTTGCCTTGCTCCGTGGCACCTACGGCTTCGCTGGCCCCGTCCTGAGCACCGGTGTTTTTTGACGAGAGGGATGCAAGGAGGAGGGACAGTCTCTTTGCAGCGGGATGCTGCTGCTTGCCGGGGGCTGACTCGGCAGCAGCCCCCGGGACACTCTCCCTCTGCTTGCAGCTGTTCTCCGAGTCCCTGCGCTGCGCCAGAGCCCGGCGAGGAGGTTTCTGGATGCCCTCCATGCTCCTCCTCACCTTGGGCTCCTCCTTCGCGGCCCACTTGCCCTTCTGCAAGCTGCCCAGACGCTTCAGCACAGCCTGGACCGGTCCCTCACCATTCCCCTCCGCCTTGGGGTCCTGCCCGGCCGTTCCCACCATCATGTAGATGGTGGTGACATTGGGCTCCTTCCCCTTGGCCTCCCAGCTGCCGGATTTTGCAGCCGCTTCCAGCGCCTCCACTCTCTGGGCCACGTGCCTGGTGCTGGACACCACCCTGCGGCGTCCCCCCGGGGTGGCCCGAGGCGATGGCCGGTGGCTTTCGTCCCCCTTGCTGAGGGGCTCGGGGTTCTCGTAGCAATCGCTGGCCGGGCGCTCGCTGGGGGGCTCGGCCTCCGCATCCCCCGGCGGTGGGGTCAGCCTGGATGGGCCCCACGGGGCCTTGGGCTTCCGGCTGGGGCTGGGGGTCTCGGCCGCCCCGAATTTTGTCCCCTCGGCGAAGGACACAGAGGGTCGCTTGGCCTTGGCGATGCTGGAGGTGCGGGGGATGGCGAAAGGTTGCGAGACATCCTCGGAGTCGAAGGCGGACGGGTCTGGGAGCGCCTGGCCCGAGGGGGATGCTCCATCCTGCAGCTCAGCCCCGCCCAGCAGCGGGATGCCTGTGGGACAAGGTGATAGATGTTAGAGCTGCCAGGGCTGCCACCCTGCCCGGGGACATAACTGGGGACACTGGGACAGGAGCCATTGCAACAGGATTGTGCCTGGGATCGTTTCCCAGGGAGGAGGTTGTGAAATGGGGTTGCCCTACTGGGCACGTCCCATCGCACAAGGCCAAACACAGCCCTGCAGACAGGAAAACAAGGGTTTGGAAATAAACACTGTCTGTGCCAAGCACACCTCCCTGGGACGGCCAGGATTGACCCTGGCGGCTCAGAGGTGATCAAAGAGCAGGAGGAGGAGCAGCCATGGGCGTCACCTTCTCTGGGAGGGACGGAGTACTCGGGTCCCTCGTTGTCAGTGTCGAAGGAGGAGAAGGAGCTGTCTGAAACCCACGCAGACGATGGTGGCTCAATGAAGCTGGGGTTGAAGGGGATTTCTGTGTCATGATGGGAAACTGGGGAGGAGAAGACACACAGCTGAGCTTGGGCACCCTGGGGTGCTCGGGGGAGAGGGGTTCCGTGCTCTCCCCCCCAATAATGACACTGCAGAGAGGGCAGGGTGACCTCCTGGAAGTGCTGTTGGCAGCTCTGCTTTTCTTACCCGTGACTTTGGGAAGTTTCGAGCCACCCAGGTTAAAGCAGGGCATCAGGGCACTGAGGTTCGCCAGCACCCCCTGCACACGGTGCTTCATCCTGGCCAGCACATCATCGTCAGGCACAGCCGCCCTGCAGAGCAGAGAGGGACATCAAGGGACACGGGAGATGGGGTTTTGTGTCAAAGGTTGGAAAATAAGAAAAAATACCTGTCTCTGGCATCTGCTGGGCCGGCTCCACAGCAGCAGCAGGCGACACAGAGCAGCAGCAGCAAGAGAGGGACGAGGATGGTGGCTGCAAGGGCTCTGTGGTCCTTCAGACCTGTGTGAGGAGATGGGTTGAGTCTGGTGTGTCCTGTGGCTGTGACGCCCGTAGAACAGCCCTGCACGGAGACCACAGGAGCTGACAACTCCTGGTGGGGCCGGGAGGCACCAGGATGCATCCCAGCCTCCCAGCACCTTCCCCAGTGAGGACGTGACCATCCCTTGCCCAGTGCCAAAGAGTAAATGTGAGGTTGGTCTTACTCAGCACACAGTCACCCTGCACAGGGTCACAGCTCCCCCCAGAGCACTGGCAGGGCGAGGAACAATTCACTCCAAAATAGCCCTCGGGACAAGTGTCATTGCAGCTGGAAGAGAAAAGGAAAGGAGGGAAATGCCCCAGAGAGGGCGAGGCTCCAGCCCTGCCCCACTCCCAGCGTTATCCCAGAGTTTCCCTGGCGTTACCTGTCTCCCCAGTAGCCTGCCTGGCAGATGCAAACTCCTGTCACAGGGTCACAGCTCCCTGAAACACACTCGGGGCAGAGGAACCGGCAGCCATCACCAAAGGTGCCCACGGGGCAGGAGCTGTTGCAGCTGCCAAAACAGAGCAAAGCATCAGCGACTGCAGCCCAGAGCAGGGACACTCACAGGGACTGGTGGCCTCACCCTGGGCATACCTGGGTCCTGTCCAGCCGGGATCACAGCGCAGACAGGACCCGGTCTGGGGGTCACAGGGCTCCCCGTGCTGGCAGCGGGGACACGGCTGCAGGCAGCCCTCCCCATGGAATCCAGGAGCACAGGGATCCTTGCAGAGGGTCCCGTTCCAGCCGGGCTGGCAGGCCAGGCAGAAGCCATCCACGGGTGAACAGGGCTGGCTGCGCTTGCAGCTCCCACAGCTGCGTGGGAAGAGAGGCATTGAGGTCACAAAACCCATCCTTGTACCCCTAAAAAGCAGCTTTCGCCCCACAAAAAGCAGGTTTCACCCCACACAATCACTGAGCATTTGGACCAAGGGGAAATACACAGGGGTGCCTAATGCTCTGTGGTAGCCAGAGGAGAAGAGGGCAGCAGAATCACAGAATCTTCTGAGTTGGGAGGTGCTGCTTTATCACCATGGGTAGCAGGACTAAGGACGACCAGATTTTAGGGTGACACTTTCTGCTGGCTTTAGTGAGGTGTTTGTTTTGGGGCAACGCTGATGCTGCATCCAGCCTGGGATGCCCAAACCCCCAGGACAGGTCTCCTTGCCCAACCAAAGGGACGGACACAAGCGCAGTGACTTCCCCCAAGACCTGACTGCGGCCATGCTGGATCCCCTCCTGCTCCCCCACCTCACCTGTGCACGCACTGAGATCCGTATTTCCCTGCCGGACAAGGCTCCCGGCAGCTCCTGCCCTGGTAGCCGGGCTCGCAGGTGCAGTGGCCGGTGAGGGGATTGCAGGAGCCGTGCTCGCAGTCGCAGCGCCGCTGGCACGCCGGCCCCCAGAAGCCAGCCAGGCACTCGCACTTGCCCGTCTCCTGCGCGCAGGGCGAGACGTTGCAGGAGCACTTGAAGCTGCACCTCCTGCCCCACCAGCCCGGCAGGCAGCGGCACAGCCCGCTCCGGGGGTCGCAGTGGGACGTGGAGGGGTTGCACTGGCACTGCTTCCTGCAGCTGGGTGCCCACCAGCCCGGCTCGCAGTGGCAGGCGCCGCTCAGGGGGTCGCAGCGGCCGTGGGGGCCGCACTGGCAGGAGAACTGGCAGAGCCCTCCCCAGTGGTTGGGGTCGCAGGTGCAGTGGCCGCTCACGGGGTCGCAGCGCCCGTTGGGGTGGCACGGGCAGCTCTGCCTGCAGTCGTGGCCCCAGTACTGCTCGGGGCAGCCTGCGGGGGGAAAGGACACAGCCGGGATGGGGAGAAGCCCGGCAGCCCCCCGAGCATCCAGCTGGCTTTAAAGGGGGATGGCAGGGGCTGAGCGCGGGGGGGACACTCACGGGAGCTGCAGTCTGCTCCGAAGAAGCCGGGTTTGCAGCGGCAGAGCCCAGGTTTCAGGCACACCTCGCCCTCCCTGCAGGCGTCCTCCCCCTCGCACACGGCTGTCGGGGCAGGGAAGGCACTCAGAACTCTCTGGCTCTCCTAGGCATTCCCAGGGAAACCACCATCCCGCTTCCCACTCCATCCCTCCGGCTCAGCCTCAGCACCAGCAGCACCTCGGGGGTTCCCCAAGGAGCGGGACCTCACTGGCACTGCTCGAACGGAGCTGCAGGGCTGATCCCATCACTCAGAGCATCCCCAAGGACCGGGACCCCACTGGCACTGCTCGAACGGAGCTGCAGGGCTGATCCCATCACTCAGGGGATCCGCCTGGATGAGCGTGGGCACCACGCTTTGGGATTCATCCCCATCCATCACTCACCGACCGTGCACTCCCTCCCGTCCTGCTTCCAGCCGGGACAGCACGCCAGGCCGGCCGGGAACCTGCGGGAGAGACCGGGGGATGTCAGCCAGGGCCGGGGTGGCTTCATGGCCTCGGCCAAGGCGAAGCGCTCCTTGCCCCAGTGCTGAGAAGGCGGCGCGGCCCCCAGGGCAACGCTCCGGAAGGAAACCAGCAAAATAGAAGGAAATTTAAGAGGCTGCAGCCCGAGTGGGCGGTGGGGCCGGGCTGCCCGGAGTGCTGGGAATGCCCCATGGAGCCCGTGCCGGGGGTCCCATGCCCTGGGAGAGGCTCAAAGCTTCGCCAGCAGTTCAGAAACGAGGCACTGAATGAAGGCAGCGAAAGGCGTCACCATTGATGGGAGGCAATGGGAGAGGCAACGTGGCAGCAAACTCGGGGGACATCAGCTCCCAAAGCACTTTGGGGTTTGCTACACCCACGTTTCCCCACAATGAGCTTTTCCAAGGGCCCCATAGTGCCCCGTTGCCCTGCGCTCAGGAGGTGAATGAGAAATAAACCCTGCAGAAGGGGTCTGGTGGCCCAAACGCCCAGACATGCCCAACCCCGCTCCCTGGCATCACCCCAGCCTCTGCACCCGCCCCGTGCCAGGCTGCACATCTCTGTCCATGGAAGGAGGGATGGACAACACACTGTGGGGCTGCTGAGAGACCCCAGGAGATGGAGGGGCACAAGCAGGGACCCCCGTGGCACCTACCTGCAGACATTGCTGCCCTCAGGGTCGAGCTCCTGGGCAGAGCTCTGCACCCACAGCCACAGCTGGAGGCAGAGGATGGGCCGGGCGCTCCCCATTCCAGCAGGGCACCAGGGCCCCCGTCCTGGTGGTTTCCCAGCCCCACGCTGGTGTCCCTCTGTCCCGTCTGTCCCGTCCCTCCTGTGGTGCGGCCTCTTCCTCCCTCCAGCCTTGGGTTTCTTCCTGAGGAAACGTGGGAGGAGGCGCCCCGATCCAGACGTCAGGGGTGCGGCGGGGAGGGGGAGCAGGGAATGCTGCTGCACGGGCTATTTTTGGCCCTGGCTGCCACCCTGTCACCAAAAAGTGGAATCCAGGGACTGGGCACAGCCACACAGGGGCTGGTACCTGCCTGGACATCTCACCCCACTCCCCCTGTGCCATCCTCCATCGCCCTCAAAGCTGCTTTAGCCAACATCCCCCCAACCCAAACGAGGTGTCCAGTGCCACCCCCTGCCTCAGCCATGAGCCACCCCACGGCACTGCCAGCCCCTGGCAGGGGCTCAGAGGAGGATCCCCATGCCTCCCACGGCAACACAGCCTGACCTGTGTTGGCCTTTGAAGGGCTGCTGGCCACTGTCCCACCTCGCCACGTCCCCAGGAGCTTTGTGTCAGCAGATGCACAGGAAACACCTTTTTCCTACCCAAGGCCGGCTCAGGCGGGAGGGCTCCGGGCTGGAAGCACAGTGCTCCCCTTGTCCATGCAGAATTAACTCCTCCATGCCCAGCACTGTGGGGTCACCCTCCTGGAGCCCCCTCCCCACCAAAAAGGGGTTCAGGGGTCACAGCCATCGGTGGAGAATGGTGAAGGAAACCCCAGAGCATCACCCAGCTCTTCCCAAGCACAGGCTGCAGCCAGCACCTCAGAGGAGAAACAAGAGACTGATTTATTTCCAACTGAAAGGTAGAAAGTACCTGATCTGAGGGGACCAGCTCACCCCCATGAACACAAGGATTGTTCCAGTCTGCCAGGTGCCAGCAGTGGCAGGAAGAGGTCCCAGTACAAAACTGATTCACCTCATCCCTAAAAAGTGCAGGAGTGGCTCTGGTAGTGCTGGTCCTGATGGCTCCCAGCCACGGGAGCACCTGGACACCCAGTGCAGTGTGCTCAGCCCCTCCCAGCCGTGTGGTGACCCCAGGACACCCCAACTGGACCTTCACATTGCAGGGACTGGGGAGGTAGAGACAGAAAGAGGTGAGGTAAAACACCCCCACAGAGCAGGGTGGGGCAATGGATTCCTGGGCTGTGAGCAGAGGGGTTTGCAAAGAGCCACCAGTGGATGGGAAGATCCATGGATCCCTTTAGGGGTGTGGAGCAGGAAGAGGGTGCAGACCCCCACCATGCTGAGCTGCAAGCAGGGAGCAGTGGGGAGGGGGCACAGCTGTGAGGGACCCCCTGTATTTAAGCCACGGGCACAGTGCAAGGGTGGCTGGTGGGCAGAGGTGCCCAGAGGTGCTGAGCTGTCCCATGCCAGGCTGGCACCCCACATCCAAGTGTCCCAGTGGGTTTGCAGGAATCTGCCCACGCTGTGGCTTTGCCACCACCACAGCACGGGGAGGTGACAGGGCTGCCATGCTGCTCTTGAAGCCACTGGAAGAAGAGGATCCAGGAAGTTCTGCTGCGAGGCCAGATCCTGCTCCCATTGCCGTGGGGTCAGAGTGGTGCTGTGGCTCTGTCGGGGGAGCTGGGCCCTGCCTTGCTCTCTCCCTCTGGCTCCAGCTGCGTGTCCAGCGAGTCGATGATTTCCCAGGTTCCGGAGCAGCTGGATGTAGGGGGGTCTTTGCTGCTGCCCTGATACCACAGCCCAAAACTGCAGAGAGAGCAGATAAGGGCTGTGGGGGAGAAGAACCTCCCCAGGGAGGATGTGGAATCCCGACCTCCCTCTGTGTTTGGTGGTGGCAGCAGGGGACAGCCCGGGAGTGTGGGGCACCCAGGACAAGGCAGATCCCCCTAAAACAACAACCCCTGTTTTGGCAGCATCCCTGCCAGCCCTGCACCAGCCTGCTGACTCTGCTCCCATCACATCCAAGCTCAGCAGGTGCCAGGTCCCAGCCAAGCCCCAAACCTCTCTGCTGGCAGAGCCTCCCATCCCTTCCAGCACAGGAGCAAACTTACAAGCTCCTAATTTTGGATTCTGGAGGCTGAGCATCCACACAGTCTGTGCCATGACCTGGGAGCCAGGAGCCCTCCTCTTCATCACTGCAGCACAAAGAAATGGGGGTAAACCTGCACTGAGCCACAGCAGCAAATGCTGGAGCCATTCTGGAGTTTGTGCAGTGCTCCCAGAGCCACCACCTGGCCTCCCTTTTGTCACATGCCCACAGGGACAAGTGGCATTTGGCCAGGCCATGCCTGACTGGTGACAGGGACACACGAGTTGCACCACAAAGCCCAGCCCCTGTGGTGCAGGTATGCCAGAGCAACACATCAACCACAGACATCAAACCTTTCATCTCTGGAGGGAGGAGGCAGCTCTGGGCTCGGGGAAGTTCCTTTCCAGGGCACAACACACATGGAAACACTGGAGCAGGGCAGCCAGCAGCCACCCTGCACGGGAGGATCCCAGCAGCCAGCCTGACTCACCTGCTCGCCGACTCCTCCGCCGTTCCCAGCATTTTGGCTCTGATTTTTTTCCTCTGTTTTTTGATATTTGACTTCATTGCGTCCAAGAAAAAGCTGGGAATTCTCTCCTCGTTCAGCAGCTCCCTGGCAAAAAGCAGCCAGCTGGTTAACCGAGAGCCTGGGGAAGATTCTGCCCTGACTGTGGTGGGAGCAGCCTCTGATGGGCCAGGGGTGGCTGCAGGGACAGGACTCACCTCTGGTAATAGGCCAGTTCCTCCTGCACCAAGAACAGGTTGGTCTTGAGCTCATTGCGCTCTTGCAGGATCTGCTGCAGCTCTTCTTTGGAGAAGCAGGAGTGAGCAGGGCTCCTGTCCCCATCCTGGTGCTGTGGCTCCTCTGAGGGTGACAGGGCTCCCTCCTGGAGGGGATGGAAAGAGTCAGCAGGCAAGCAGAGACCTCAAAACCCACACCCAAAGGCTGGGTGCATGTGCAGGCAGAAATGGAAAAGTCCCAGGAATGTCCCCATCTCAACCAGCAACCATTGCCCATCACCACACGTGGCAAACCCTCCTCATCCTCTGTGTCCCACCTGGGTTTAGCTCCTGTCCCCTCCTCTCGCTCCACCCGTAACAGTTTTTACAGACAAGGTGTCACTGGCATTGCAGACACCGCACTGTTCAGTTTTCAGCTGTGGGGTTTCCTTGTGTAGCCGTGTCTGGCTGGCAGCCAGCAGGTCTGGGTGTGCCAAAAGCTCCACATGGGGCTAGAAATGTGGGGTCAGTGTTGGTGATGTCCAGCAGCAGCGAGGCCACAGCTCAGACTCACCACACCAGGCTCTGGGCGCCGGCTCTCCAGGGCTGTCCTGCTCCTCCTGCTCGTTTCCCTCTGGCTTTGCAGCATGGCAGCCTCCAGGTCTGATTTCTGCTCCAGAGCACTCTTGAGCTGGGCCTGCACCACGGCCACCTTGTGCCGCAGCTCCTCGTTCATGGCCATGAAGCGATGGAGCTGTTCCTGCAGCTGGAGGGCCCAGGGCAGCCGAAGGTGAGGCAGTGTCCCCACAAGGGCCAGCAGTGCCACCGGCCCCAGCAGCTGTGACAGCCCCGGGGGGATGTGACATGAAAGCAGGTCCCCAGGGCACACCACACCCCTGAGCCCCCACGCCCTCACCGCCTCCGTGTCCCGGCTCTTGCAGACGATCTCGTGGGCCTGGGCACGAAGTTCATCCCTCTGCCTGTCCACCACCTCCTTCAGCCGCAGCATCACCTCCCGCTCCTTCCGGGCCGTGCTGTCTGAGACCAGACAGGGGTGGACAGGAATGAGAGTCCCCAGGGACTCCTCCGAACCCACAACACCACAAAGTTCCTCAGTGCTTCTGCAAAGTCTGACTTGTTCCTGGTAATCTCACAGTAGGAGCAGTGGAAAGAAGGGAACTGAGAGTTTTAGACCATTCCTGACGCATCCTTGTGCTGGCACAGCAGCCCACACCCTGTGCCTGCCTCCACCACCCGCCTGGGGGCTTTTGAGGTGCTCAGGGGGTTTGGGATCCCTGTGATTTGCAGAGCAAGGTAACGCCTGTGCTCCCTGGTAGGACAGGTCTCCAAGGTGAGGGAAAGGAGAGCAGCACTCCAGGCTCCAGAGGAGCAGGTTCAGCCCTGCACCCAGCCTGTCACTCCACAGGGACACCCTGTGGCATGGGGGGACCCCAAACCCACTGGGACACCCACCTTCCTGGGACTGGCTCTCCGCAAGCTGCCCCAGGAGCTGGCGGTTCTGCTCCTCCAGGCAGGCCAGGCGGCCGTGCAGGGCTCGCTCCCGGCGCTCGGCCTCCCACAGCCTCTGCTCCGGGTCCTGGGGGACGGGGACAGCCGGGTCAGAGCCACCCCGGGGCTCAGCCAGCTCAGCCAGGGGCCAGCGCTGCTCCAGTGCACGGTGACAGCCAGGTCAGAGGCTTCCCAGGGGATGGGCCACAGTGGGGTCAGAGCCACCACCCCGCAAAGGGGGACAGCTGGGTTTGAGCCATCCCGGGGCGACAACTGGGCCAGACAGGTCTGAGCCATCCCAAGGTATGGGGGACAGAGGGGTCAGATGGACACCAGGGGACAGCCGAGACAGCCATCCCCTGGGAGAAGGGAACAGCCACATCAGAGCCGTCCCAGGGGATGCAGGGCAGCGGGGTCAGAGCCATCCCCTGGGAAAAGGGAGCAGCTGGGTCAAAGCCGGGTCCCCAGGGGAACGGGAAGAAGCCGGGTCGGAGCCGTCCCGCGGACTGTGGGACACCCGCGCCAGCCGCATCCCCTGGGAGCAGCGAGCAGCCGGCCCGGCGCCGTCCCCACGGCCGCTCCTGCGGGGACACGCGTGGCTCGGCGCCGTCCCCAGGGCTATTCCTGCGGGGACACGCGTGGCTCGGTGCCGTCCCCAGGGCCGCTCCTGCGGGGACACGCGTGGCTCGGTGCCGTCCCCAGGGCCGCTCCTGCGGGGACACGCGTGGCCCGGCGCCGTCCCCAGGGCTATTCCTGCGGGGACACGCGTGGCTCGGTGCCGTCCCCAGGGCCGCTCCTGCGGGGACACGCGTGGCCCGGCGCCGCCGGCGCAGCTCCCCGATCCCCGCTCACCTCCGCCTCCTGCGGCCCGGCCGGCGCTGCCGGCGCCTCCCCCTCAGCGCCCGGCGGGGCCACCAGCGCCTCTAGCAGCTCCAGCAGCCGCACCACGGGCGGCACCAGCCCGGCCACGGCGTCGGGCCCGAAGCGGGCGGAGAGGCGGCGCAGCTCGGCGCCCAGGGCCCCCGCCATGCGGTAGATGTGCGGCGGAGCCAGGCGGCCCGGCGGCGTTCGCCACAGCGGCTCCGCCATCGCCCCGCGCCGCGCACGCTCCGCCCAGCCCGGCCCGGCCCGGCCCGGCCCGCCCCGTCCGGGGCCGCCCCCGAGGCGGGACCTCAGCGGCACCGCACGGGCAGCGCTCCCGTTCGTACAAAATTTATTGGGTAAGGAGGAAAGTGGGGAAACAACAACGCGCGGGGTGAGGGGGGCGAGCGGGGCGCAGTGGAGGGGGCACACGAACACGCTGTTGAATATCAACAGTACTAAGAGGGGCGGGATTAGGCGTAGAGATCCTCGCGGTCGGCGGAATAAACCTCCCCCTCCTGCAGCAGCGCGAAGTTGAGGAAGTGAGAGGGGCGGTGGACCTCGTGGTAAAACTCCTTGGGGTTGGCGAGCTGCAGCTCGTACTTCATGTTGGGGTCGTGGCGGACACCTGGAGGAGAGAGAGAGTCACCGCTCCTGCCTCCTCCATCCTTCAGGAGCTTAACAAAGCTCTCCACCCTTCTATGATCATTTCCGTGCCAGAAGAGAGAGTTCTGAACCCACAAAATCACCCCTCTTTGAGTTCCCCCCAATCAAGAGATTTACAGTCCTTTTGTGCCAGTTGAGTGTTCTGTCACTCTCATTTCCTGACCCTTTCTCCAGCTGCCCGTGGTGTTCATGATACCAGGACCTCCCTACTGGGAACAGCTTCTCTCTTGCATTTTCCATTATCTCTTCTGCTTGACAGGGATTAATTATTCAGTGGCGACAGACCATGCACTACAATCCAGACAGACATGGCATCTATTTTTCCTCTCTATCACTTTGCTCTCTTGCCACTGAAAAAAATCATTGAACTGACATCCCAGTGCTGGTACTAAGGAAAGTTCAGGGCACAGCGCTGATATCCCTGCCAGCTGCTCTGAGGAATCTTTGGAGTGGGTAAGGAACTATTCCCTCCTCCCCAAGCTCCTCACACTGCCTCTTTTCCCCTCCCTTTCCCAGGCCAGCTCACCCATGAAGTTGTAGTTCCAGGAGCCCTGTGCTGGGACCATGAAGAAGCCGAGGAAGCGGTCGGACAGGAGCATCTGCACCCTCTCATAGTGGGAGGGGAGGTAACCCTTGGGATTGTTCCCTTTGTCCGTGTTCTGCCGGCCCCACTCGTAGCCGCTCGGGGTCAGTTTGTAGGCTGTCAACGTGCAGGAGCCAGGGGTGAAACTGAAAAGGAGAAGACATGAGGCAAGTCAGACTCACCTGGGGCAGAGGAGGGAAAGCAGGAATGAACCAACAATCCCTTTCTGCCAATTTTATTTTGAGAGTTCCCCAGCATTGCAGTAGCACACCCCTGAGAAGGGCACCAGAAGCCTCCCTGCCCCTCACCTGCAGGTGATGATGATGGTCTTCTCCCCATCCCAGGAGGGGTTGTCAGCCATGACCTTGGCGTGGGTGGTGACATCCTGTGGTGAGAGCTGAGGGGACTCGTTTGGTTGGGTGTGAATCCATCCCAGAGGTTCCATTTCCTGACAAAAAGAGAGTGGTTTAGAGAAAAATCAAAACCACTTAAATGTGAGACCACTTCAAGCCTGGCAAAAAGAATAGAGAGATCACAGGCTTCCCCCTCACTTGATCTCAATCAAATTTAGCTTCAGGCTGGGCCCTTTCAGTCCTACAACTACAAAAGACCAAGAGAAGCTGCCCCATCACCTCAGGTTCTTGTTACTGACCTTCCACCCACCATGGAAGCTGAACCTCAGCTCACCTTGAGATACTCGTGCTGTGGCAGCTGCCCTGGGAGGTGCACGGTCTGGTGTGTGCCCCACTGCGGCACCATCACAATGCACCGGATCTCCTTCACCTGGGGGTTGTCTGGAGGGCTCACTCCATACAGGTACCCTGCAATCTAAAACACACCTCTGCCTTAAAAAGCCAGAAGAGATCTCTGTGTAACTGGGAGAGAGTAGGAACTCCTTAATTCCTGAGGAGAGCATCAGAGGGATTCACACGGACAGCAGGCTCCCAGCCCTTCACCAGCAGTTCTCCCCTGGTGTGTTTGAGTGGGGCACAGCTGTAACAAACTCCCTGCACACTCACCTGGGCCCGCAGGTCTGAGATGCAGATGAACTTCTTCAACACATTTTTGGGAAGAATGTAGGTGTAACCTGTCTCCTTTATGTCATCTGATGAGACATAGATGTGGTTTGTCCGCAGGTGGAGATTGGCAGCAGAAATTGCTCTGTGAGGAGGAGATGTTGATCAGAGGGGGCACAGATCCTCTCTGAGCATTCCAACCCTTTACCCCACCCCTGCCTGCCTTCCTACCTGACCCTCCACTCAGTCTTGGAGGAGAAGGTCTGGGTTTCGTAGTTGCTGGTGGTGGAGGTGATGATTTCATCCCCGTGTTTGTTCACTGTGCGGGTCTGCGTGGCTGTCAGCTGCGACTGCTCCTTGGTTTGCTTCTCAATTTCTGCAATCTGCTGCCTCTGCTGAGATGGGGCAGAGATCTCCATGCCCAGGATGATGTCTCGGATCTCTGACTGGGTCAGGGATGCAACGTTCACACTGGAAGAGAAAATCCACCCAAGTCAGGCATTTCAAAATACATTCTGGAGCCTTCTCAGCAAGGCACAAGCTCAGAAGGGCCCCTCTGGGCACTATGAAAAATAAGCCCACATTTTAAACAAGAGAGGGGCCAAATCCCATGATGCTGAGATCAGACAAGTTGTGGTGCAGACATTTTTATCTGCCTTACCAGAAGGTTATTAATAATAACTAGATTCCCTACAAAGCTGAGTTCACTGACACTTGGGCACAGCCTTCAGGGCAGGAAGGAAAGGCTGACAGGATTATGGCAGCTGCACAGTGGCTTACTTGTTCTTCTTGCCATAGTCAGCAAGGATGAGATCCTTCAGCTGCACCTCCACCTTGATCCACTCCTCATCTGTCAGCGTTGGCCAGATGTGGTGAGGCTCAGTGATGGTTGTCTTGTCTGGCTTCAGGATAACTTTGGCTCGATCGTTATTCACGTGCAGCGCCCGGAGAATCAGGATCAGACGGGAGAATGCCTTGGAGATGAAAAAAAGATGGAGTTAGAAAGAAGGAAATTAAATATACAAGGCCCTAGTACAGCATTCCTCTGTTTGGGCACATGGGAACTGCCAGTGAAATCCATCTAAAGGAAAATCCAGGCAGATTTGGTGCCAAGTGCTCCCAAACAACAAATCAGGGATATCTGAGGCCTTGGTTCCTGCCTCATTTGTCAGCAGCAAAGCAAAATGCAGGAGACACATCTGTGCTTACTGTGTAAGAAGAGATGGTTTTCAGCCAGTCATCATAGAGATTGAAGAGAACCATCTGGGGTTCAGTGGCCTTCAGGATGAGATCACCAAACTTCTCCACTTTCAGACAGGCCTGGAAGGGCAGCTGCAACTCCGAGCCTTTGATCACAATATTGGGGAAATCCAGCAAGTGCACCTGGAGTTTATCAAGAGGGATTAGCTCACAACTAGTGCAGAACATCACAGGACACAGAACTGTCCTGTTACCTCCCACAGATTTTACACATCCTCACGGAGCTGCATCCTTACCTCAAGTGGGTCCAGCATGCCCTTCCGTGTCACTATGATCTGCTTTGGCTGCTCCTCCACGGGAAGGGATCGGATCAAGGCAGCCACTTCTTCAGCAGTCTTCCACTTGGCCAGCTACAGAAAGACAGCAGGGTTAGAGAAATATCCCCCTGCTCTCCAGCAGCGTCTCCGTGTTTCTGGGAACCAGAGGGACGCAAACCAAATTCTAAAAATACAGCTGGAATTTATGGCTTGTTGCAGATCAGTGACAAGGCCCAGCATTTCCTCCTTACTGATCACAGAGGACAGCTCCCATTCCTGGAGCTCAGTTACTCCTGAGTGGCTCAGAAGAAACCAGCTGGCTACTCCACCTCCCTGGATTTGCCACCTGAGTTTTCTCCCTGCACTGGATGTACAGCCAAGTGCAGAGTGATTTGTGTAACAGGGAGCACAGCACTGTTCCTCAAGCTCTGCTTGACGATGTGGGGCCTTTACACCTCAGAGCCTCAAAATCCTTGCAGCAGCAATTGCTGTGTTCTTCCACTTTTATATCCCACACTCCTGCCTGCCTGACCACTTGCAGTTTGGAGCTCTAAACTCATTAAAAGGTAGGAAGATGACGATTTTTGTGATGTTTTCTGCTAAGTGAGTGTCCCAAGCAGGCTCACACCCAAGGCACAGCCAGCCCCTACCTGTCCCAGACGTTTCTGTCCTGCCCACACAGATGTGTGAATGATCTTCAGGAAGAGCTGTCCAGTTCTGGGATTGAAGATGAAAATGGCTCCGTTGATGGGTTTTGTGGTCAAATTCCCTTCAAAAGTCTGAGGAAACAAGTGAGAGTGAGAAGTGCAGGGAGATAAATGGAGCCCAGCCACATTTTTACACAACAGCCAACTCTGTGTGCTTTGAGCAGGAGCTGTGTGGGAAATGTAAGAGCTGCTCAGTGCACACTGCAAAAATCTGGGTCCATGTGCTGACTCCCGGTTTTCCATCGTGCATGGAAACCTCCACCCCATTCAGTCCTTTCCCTGAGACAGCCCTCTGGCCTCACCTTGTGGATGGTGACTCTGTACACGTTGGTGTCATCCACAAACCAGATGATCTGGTTGGAGAAGAGCTCCCCATAGTTCTGGGAGGACAGGTAGGGCTCCGTGGGCTCCGAGGAGTAGAGCTGCAGCCCTTTGCGGATTCGTTCCCTCAACACGTACAGGGCAGGGTTTGCTTTCATGATTTTGGCCATGGCCTGCTGGATCAGAGGTTTGCTCCCAGGGAACCAGTTCCCATAAGCACTGAAGAAGGAAAAAAGAAGACCAGGTTGTTACCATTAGGTCTGAAGAGGGAACAACCACACAAGTCTTGCCATGCAGCAGTCAGGCTCCTTTCTACCAGCTGAAAAGACAACTTTGTACTGCAGTGTGACTTCTGTAATGTCCCTGGGAGTTGATCACCTATGGTTTCTCCCTACACCTCCTCAGTGGGAAGGCACAGCACACACATGCTGCAGAGTCCCAAAAAAGCTGCACCTTCTCTAACAAACACATTGGAGAACTGATTTCTGACTTTCCCCCTGGTTTCCGGGGAGAAATAGCTGTCCCCACTTGTAGGGGCCTTGAAACAAAGCCTGTCCTTCAGCTCCAAGAACAGTCTGACAGAAATCTCCTAAGAAACAAATTATTAATGAACTGGGGGAACTGAACCACTGCTATTGAGCAAAACTGGGCAACCTGAGATGCCTTATCCCACTCACTGCACATCTCCAGCTTCTGCCTTCTCCCCTCATCCTCCAGCCTGGAACACAACCCGGTCTGGATCTGTGCTGAGACAATACCCACAACCCACCAGTTCCAAACCTACAAATTAAAGCACAGAAGGTGCAGCTCTCACCTGTGCAGGTTGTAGGCCAGATCAATGGCAATGAGCACCCCAGTGGGAGAGGGGTAGATGCTCATGTTGTCTGTGGTGTAGTCCAGGAACTTGGCCCTGGCGTAGCGCTCGATGTCGTGGGAATCGTAGTCGCCCCAGCGTAGCTGGATGTCTATCCAGTACTTCTGGGTGGTGGTGCTGTCCATCACATCCCTGAGGAGAAAGCAAGCCACAAGTTCATCCTGCACAAAGCTCTCCTGCAGTAATTGTCACCCAGTATGGACACTGCAGCCAGCTCATATCCACATTCCACCCCGGAAAGGGACTCTACTGTTCTCATCACCCAGCAGTGAATGCAGAGGCTGTTCAAAGGTTTAAACAAAGCAGCAGTGAGTCCACTGCTGTGTAGTCACGAGGGTCATCCCCCCCAGGGACTGTCTGGTGAGGATTCAGTGAGAATTCACTTCAGATTCTGGCCCTGGGCCAGCTCAGCTTTATGGGGTTTCCAGAAAAACCTTCAAGAGCTCAGGGAAAAGTTCACCCAGAGGAGAGAACAGGAGCAAAGGCAGCATTGGTGTTCTGCAGAAGGCAGTGCTGGGAGGTGCTGCAACCACCTACCCAAACAACCCCAAACACAACCTCCAGTGTCCCCAGATAAAACCAACCCTAGATGCCCAAGAAACACAGAGGCTCAGCAGCTCTGCTCTGCAGCAAGACCAAGGAGAGGGGAAATGCAAACTCACTTGGAATCTGCCAGCAATGATGGACGTGACACGTTCCACTTGTAGGAAGCAAAGAGAAGGATATCTGCACACGAGGAATTCATCTTGTAGGACTTCCTGGGATGGATTGTCTCTTTCTGCACCGTCTCAATCTCCAGAGCATCCAGCTCTTGATCAAACACCTGGGGAAAAGGCAGTCAAAGATGAGCCATGTTTAAGCAACCCAGATAAGGAATCTATCCTCAGCACTGAGGCAATCAGGAAAATCCCATTTCCTCCCTTTCTCTGCCAAATTGCTGGAGGGGGACTGGTCCTGCTCCAAAAGGGCACAGAACCAAACCAAGCCAACACTGCTCACCTGACACAAATCCATGACGATGCTCTCATGGATCTTCTGCCACAAGTGAGCTCGGAAGATCTGGATCAGGGAAATCTTCAGTGTGGGGATTTTGCCGTGCATGAAGATCCCTGTCAAATCCAGCTGCACCTGGAACCCAACATACACCTGCAAAGAAAAAGCAGCTGTGAGAACACACAACAGCACAACTGAGGAAGTTTAAAAAATGGAGCATCTCCTGTTAAGGACGTTTAATACCTCTGTAAGAGATGTTCTGAGAATTAATTGGATCCATTAACTGCTCTCATTTCAGTGGAAAAGTGGTGTCTGCTCTTAGAGGGACAAACACCAGGTACTTACATTGGCTCTGTTAATGGTAGGAGACCACCAAAGAGTGAATCTTCTGTTTGGAATTTGGTTCAAACCCGATCTCTGGGCATTTGTCAGCTTCTTCCACTTCATGGACTCCTCAAAGCCACTGGCCTTCTCCCTAGAAAGGGCAGACATCAACTGCATTAGATACAATTGCACGAGATGTCCCTCATCTCAGCTGCCGTGTGTCACTTGTAACAGAGACAGGGATCAGCCAGGAGGGTTGCTGCATGCCAAGAAATTTCTGTGGATTTACAAGAAGCTCAGCTGTAGCTCCCTCCCAGGTGCCCTCACAACTGAACTACACAACATTCTCAAGTGACCACTGAAAACCACAGAATCAGCACAGCCTGAGCCCAGGGCTCTTAAAGTTCCTCTTACCAGAAGAGACCCTCCCATGTGGGGAAGTAGGTGCCCTTGAAGAGAGTGTGCTCCAGGATCCCTTCCACGCCGCCCAGAGCCTGGATCATGTCCGTGCGGTAATTGTTCAGGTTCCAGAGTTTGCCATCGTGGCGCTGGTGCGTCCACCAGAACGGGTTCTGCTTCAGCACCTGGAGACAACAGTGAGCAGATCACTCACCTGGCTGCACTAATTGGGGGAACCAACATCATGATGATGTCAGTGAACAGGTAAAAAGCCTCGTGCCCTCGGTGCTGGAGCACACAGCTCATCTACAACACGAGTTCTGTCAGTACCACTGCACAATTCACACTGGGTGGAATCTCAGGTGATGTTTTTATCTTTCAGGGACTGGCCATCTACAAAGCTATCATTAAAGGATTTCAATATATTTTCCCAGTGTTATTAAAACCTATTATTTTGGAATGTTTGTTTTGGGATCATTTTTTTCTCTCTCCTCAATATGCAGTTACAGTAATTGTGATTTTCCCCAGTACACTGCAATCTATCCAAATGCTTCAAAAGTGCAAGTACCAGTCAGTACCTGATACTGCTTGAAGTCAGTCCTGACTCTCCATCCTTTATCATAAGCCAGAGTATGCCGGTCCTTCTGGAAAAGGGTGTTGATACGAGGAATTCCCCTGTCCCATGAGTCCTCCAGATCCTCCAGTGTCAGACGCCTGAAGAAAAAAAAATCCCCACACTTTGTTACCTCTTAATTTACAGCAATGCATTAATGAGTAGTTCAGCTGATGAGATCACAGAAAGGACACAGAGCTCAGGGCTCTGGCAGGGGACACTGTAAAATGCCAAACACTCAGCAAAGTGTTTGCAGCCATCACTGTGAACACGATGATACCAAACAGGCAAAAGGAAAAGCCCTTGGAAGTGCACAGAACAGCAAATGGGTCTGATATCAGCTTTTCCTGATGGCTGTACCGTTTTCCCTCAAGGGTGGCACTTTCTGCCTGCAGAGTCCTCACCTCCTCCAGAGGCAAGAGAGCAGCTCTGCAGGTACCACAGGGCCAGCAAGGTCTCCAAAACCCCCAGAGAGCAGAAAACTTCCCACTGCTGCCTGTCCTCCCACACATGGACACACACCTGTTCTGGGCTATAGCCTCTTGTCGCTTCAGGGCATACTCTGCCCACACCCTCTGAGAGTCAATGAATTCACTCTCCCATGGCTGGATGTAACGATACAGATTTGGGATGAGCTGGTCCTCCTCATGGCTCATTCCCGAGCGGAAGTGAGTGATGCCAACATCTGTCTGCTTGGACCACCTGGAGCAAAGAGACACAAGAATGAGGTAGGAGGACTTGGGACTTCTCTGATCACTGCCATGAGCTACTGTAAAGGCAACACAGCTCTGTACCACGGCATAGTTTAGCACTCTTGGAATACTTTTAGGGGAAGAGCAGCTAAGAGAATGTGCAGGGATTAGAGCAGCACAACTCACCTCAGGTCAGACTGAGGGATGAGAACATGGCCCATGGAGAGCATGCCCAGCCCTCCCAGCTCCTTAGGGGTGTAGAACACCACAGGAGGAAAACGGCTGGGCATTTTGGAATTCAGGCCGATCTTGATGCGAGTCTGGATTTTATTCTCACACTTCACCAGCAAATCAAGCAGCTCCTGAGTATTTACAACAGCTTCCCGGAAATATGTCATCAAGCCAATCAGAGCCGTATTCCATTTATTGACAATCTAGAAGGAAAAAGAAAGGATCAGCTCCCAGACCACTCCCCAAGCATCTGCAGAAAGCTCTGTCATCAATCTTCCTCCCCTCTTACCTTAGTGAAAGTTGTGGAGCCAGAGGCCATGAGGATCTGCCTCACTCTGTTGTGAAACCTCTGCATAGACTCGTCATCCACGCGCAGGAAGCACTGAGCCGTGCGCTCCTTGGTGACCTAAAGAGCACAGCCCCATCAGTCCCCTCCTGGGAGCCCCTCTCTGTTGGAACTTAAGGCATACCTCTGGCTGCCCTGGGAGGTCAGGAGCCCCGGCATGGGGGTCCTGGACCCTGGCAAAAAGCTTAGAATGACACTGTCTTTGATTTTAGTCTATGGGAAGGATTGCCGATGCAGCGCGAAGTAATGCAAAACAAGAGAAGTTAAAAATGAGTAGTGGTTTAGTATTTTACAAGGTAAAAAGTAGATTTTAGGATTTCTAATATGAGGATGAAGGGTCTAAGATGGAGGATTTTGGGCGTTGCCCTGTTCTTCTTCTCCTTCTCCTCCATCTTCTCTCTTAGTGTTGGCATAAAATGATTGGTAGAATGAAAAAGAGGTAGAAATTACGTGTCTAGAATAGGTGCAAATTAATTGGCATAGAATAGTAACTAATAAATGCGTTGTGAAGAATGGTTGGATGATGGAAAGGGCACAGAAAGGCCGGGACAGCCCAGGACTGGGCAGTGCCCGCTCGGACTCGGCTGCATCAGATGTGCGGCCGGAGCTGAGAGCTGGCAGAGAGAAGGAGAAATAAACAACCTGAAACAACATCTGCAGCCGTTTCTCATCTGTTTGGGCTTGAGGTAAAGCGTCCCAGAGGTGAAGATAAGAACCAGCATTTGTGTGGAGTACCTAACTCCCACACCTCTCCAATACATAGAAATCCCAGCCAGGGATTGCTGTCCCAGCCCACCTCGTTCTGCAGGTTCCAGACGCCGTCCTTGTGGGTGAACTCCTCGTAGCTGGTGCGGCACTTGGGCAGGATGCGGCACTCGAAGCCGCACATGTTGAACAGCAGGTTGGGGTTGTCCTTGCTGTACACGGACACAAAGCTGTTCTCCCACTGCACCGTGGTCACCGAGCGGGGCAAACGGTTCTTGATGTCCCAGAACACAGCACGGCCACTGGAAAACAACATGTGCACAGTGACACTTAATTTGCCCAAATACCAGCCGGGTAAGTTCTCAGAGCTTCCCTAATTTCTCAGGATTTCAGCACAGACCCCTCACTTCTCACATCCTGAGCACCTAGCAGTCTCCCACAGTTTTTTATCACAACTGATTATCCCCTTTTTCCTACTACTTCTTCTTTCCCAGCTGCAGTACTTACAGGTTCACGTCGTGCTTCATGAGGCGCATCCGAGCATCCCGGGGCCAGCACTTCTTGTTGTTGTAGCCCACAATGTTCTCGTTGTTGGGGTCTGGGTGCTCTGTCAGGTACCGCTGAATCAGGTCTCTTGCCTCATCAGCTGTAAACCTGGCAATGCATAGAAAAGGATTTGGAATTACATGATTTACTTATCAACACCAGCCTGGCCAGAAAGATAAGGATTTAATTAGGAAAAGTTGTTTGTCGGCCTGTTTGAAGGTTATTATCCCATTTTTGTAGCCTCACAATGAATGGGGGAATTTCATTAGCACAGAGCAACACAGGGTTTGGGTTATCTTTCCATGAAGAGACAGAAAGGCTTAGTTTACCAGTCTCTAATTTACCAAATCTCTAAACAATTGAGCTCTTGACATTGTTTTGTTTCTATTGATGCAGTGAAGCTGCAGAAAAGCAAACTGAGAAAGCAAAAGGAGGCATGTGGACATCCAGTTATCCAGTGAAGTCTGTCAATTCAAATATTCCTGATCTTCAGTAGCAAAGGGAACAAAAGCCAGGAGCAGGAGCATACCAATTCTCCCTTGCCTTTGTGTTCACCTGAGGAAAGCAGGGCCCCAGAGATCTCACCTGAAGAAGATGTGAATCCTGTCAATGTATCTGCAGAAGAGGCGAATGGGATGGGCCACCTCCGTGGCAATGTCCTGGAAGCTGAGGAAGTCATTGGGCATCTGGGGAGGCCCAGCCATTTCACTGGCCCGGTGCAGGCCCAGCACCAGCAGGTCCATCACAAGCCCATAGTACTGGACAATGAAGGAAGCAAACTGCAGCCCACGAATAATCCCGTAGGAGTTTGTGTGATTCATGTCCTGAGGAGATGAAGGGGAAATGTGAGAAAACACATCACAACACATCAGAAACCTTTCACCTGAGCAGCTGTTCTTCAGCAGGATCCAGAAAGGGTTTTTTACTCCCTCATCACTTTTCTCTGACAAGGCTTCTGTTCCTTCTTTGCCAGGGGTCCAAAACCTCCTCCCCCATGAGTCCCTTTTACTACAAACCCCCTTTCCTGACAACAACCATCACCTTGTAGTTGATGACCACGTTGTTCTTGGCTGTCATGTAGTCAGCAATGTTGTGATCAACGATGAGACGCAGCAGCCTGTTGAGCAAGGTCAGGTCAATCTTCTCATACATCTTCTCAAAGCGAGATTCCAGCATCACGTTGCATTCCCCTTCGCTCGTTTCCCAAACATCCTGCAGGTTATTAATGCCTGAGGGAACAAACAGTGTTGTGTTATCTGACACATCAGAGCACAGAAGCAGCCCCCAGTTACAGAAACTCAACATAGGTCCTGTAATGCCTGATTTTTCAGACTCTGGATCTTCCAGTCTATCCAGAAACAGGAGGAAAACTATGTAATCAACTGTAAATGCTGTGCAAGTTGTCCTCCTCCAGCATATAAGTATGTATTAACCTACAAAATACATCTCTGATTGTAATTATTGACTGCAAATTGCAAAGACAAAAATTCAGCTCCCAAGGGGGCTCATAGGACACAAGTTCCCCCATAGGAAAAATAATTTTTGCATGGAATCCAAGAGCCCACTGACCTTGGCACCACTTGTACACGAGCAGTGGGGGTGGTTCAGTGTCAGCAGGTTTGATCCAAGGAGGGAACAGTCTTCGCTTATCGGCCTCATACCACAAGTACTGATCCAGATAAGCATCTGTGATCTTCTCCAGGGGCTCAACATCATAAACAGGGACCAAATGGCTGTACAGATCCATGAACTCGATTCCCACCTTAAAAAAAAAAAAAAAAAAAAAAGAAGGGGAAAAATTGAGGCTGAGAGTTGAGAGAAAACACAAAGTTTTTAGGCCACTCAGCTTCTGAATGCAGCATAACATGGTTGGGCTTTCACCAGGCTTTCACTCACCTCCTTGAAGGCTCTCTGAGTCAAGAGATGTCGTTTGATTCTGGACAGAGCTTCGTGGGGATTATCATAAGCCTGCTCAATCAAGCCCAGCTCCTCCCTCTGTGACTGATTCAGGCGTGATTTCACACTGAAAACAAGGGAGAACAGCTCAGCACCTGCACAGGAACAGTCTAATGGCCATTTAACCGCATTAAACTGATGAATGATGATGTTTAACCTGTAATTCTTCACAATCCACATCCCCAAACTTAGAAGCATGGCAGTGGTTTTGCCCAAGTGGCAGAGTCAATAAGAACTCCCAGTTAAGCTGGCAGTACAAACACCAGCCTTTACCAGTTCATCAGGATCAATTTTACCCCATACTCAATCCCAGGAATAACAGGTAACAAACCAGAAGCCTTTCCCAGCACCCCTGAAGATCAAGATCATTTCCCACTGCTTACCTGTAAGCTTCCTTCAGCCTCTCCAGGGCTAAGATCAGCAATTTGGTGTCATGCTTGTAGGACAGTGGGGGGAAGGGAATGGGGGAGAACCTCCTGCTCTCCAGCCAGTGCACTGTGGTTGTGTACACAGCAACGGCCTCTTCTGCAGTGATGTAAGGCCCATCCTGCAGAACCACACCACCAGAATTAATCAGTGAAAGCTTTCCTAGGAAAACAGCATGAATTTGGGCAATTTCAGGGAGGACAGAAGTACCTTTAGGTAGTTATGCTGCCGTTCCTGCTCAGCTTTCAGGTAGAGTCTGGTCAGCCTGCCCAGGTTCTTCTTACAGACGGTTTTGTCAACGGTGGCTCCCCGGCGGATCCGCTCCCGGTTGTAGTGAGCTGTGTTTGTCCACCAGTCAGCTTTGGCCTTCACGTACCTCAGGATCATGTTCTCAATAGGAGTTGGCAGCCCTGGCACCTGGGGAGGGACAGGAACTTGAGGGAAGCAGGAGTGGGAACCTCCCTGAGAGCAGTTCCACTTGGTAGATGTTAAAATTGATCCCAAACGTCAAGTGGGAGATTTACCTTCCAGGGAATATTGGCCTTCCAGCACCGCCAAGCCTCACTCAGGTGCTGCAGGATGGTTCTGGCTTTGTTCTGTTTGATCCCTTCTGGCATCATGTCCAGGATGTCGTGCATCACAGCTGCCCTGAGCTCCAGGTCAAAGTGAGACTCCACGCGCTGCTTTGTGACCGTCTTTGCAACACCCTTCGAGTGACGGCCTGGAAAAAGCAAAGTCCTTCAGGAATTCTGGCACCACTGGGCAGTGATTCTCCTTCTTCCTAATTCAGGAGTGCATGGAGATGCAGGATGTCTGCAGAAATTACACTGCCAAGAATCTGGAGTAGATGATTAAGTGGCTGTGGAGCAGGGAATCCCACTTCCATTCAGAATCTATTCTGGGGGCACAGAACTTGTAAGAGCTCTAAACTGGTCAATAGCTCTTGGGATTGGCATGGAGCATGGATAAAGACTGCCAGTGTGAACAGAAAAGTGGCTGGCAAGCAAACAGTATTAATCTTTACCACACACTCCTCCCACATGCAGGAGTTACAGGGTGCTGACCTTCAAACTGCCTGGCCAGCAGATTCCCCAGCCAGCGTTCCAGCAGCGGGGTGATGCCCCTCATGAAGAACAGCCACACTCTCCAGCCTGGAGCCCAGAAACCACAGCCAGGACCTTTGCCCACAGGCCCCTGGAAGAACAGAGACGTGGTAAGATCAGGTCATCTGTTGACACTCCAGAATCCCTCCCTTGTTCCTCAGTTTACACAGGGTCAGTATCACGTGGAAAGGTGGAACTTACTGTGTTAAACCTGTAGTAGATGAGATGTTTCAGGTCCTTGCACATTCGAATCTGCCTCATCAGTTTGTATTTGTACCTGTACATCCCCGTGAGCTGTCCCACGTGGGCAAAGATGTACTGCAGGCCATCTGCCAGCTGAGACATGGAGCACAGTCAGGGATAACAATCAACACCTCAGACATCACCTCCAGCAGCCAGGTTTATTGTACAGAGCAAATCAGGCCACGCAAAGCTCCTAATGCTGGCTCAGACAATGATCAATTCTTATAAAGTAATATAAAAGCAGAATTTCAAACAATGCTGCCTATTTTCATTGTTTGCCCTGTTCTCCGTAACACTGCAACATTTAGTCACTTTGTGCATCCCATAGATGCTATTTTCCATATAAGAAATTCCAACCCTCCTCTCAACTTCCTCTCACCACATTTAAAAACAAAAAACCAGAAAGAACCTACCTGAAATGCATCCACATTTCCCAGTCTGTATTGGACGTGGCTGTCCACCACCAGCTTAGTCAGCCGCAGGACCTCTCGGCACAGATGGAAAGCGTTCCCAAAACGGGACTTTTTTCTTTCCTGGATAAGACAAAATATTCACAATTTATGTAACAATGTCATAGAAGAATGAAACAACTCCAATTTGAGAGTCTGTAAAACAACTGAGCAGCTGAGGCATTGTGGCCTCTCCTTCTGCACTGGCTACACAACGACCTTTAGGTAAACTCTGCTGTTGTCTACTACAGCACATGGACTGATACCTTAGTGGTGAGGGTCTTCACGGGCTTCAGGTTGAAGTTGTAATCCAAGTGAAGGTAATTCAGGTTCTTTCTGTGGATCAGCAAGTTCAGCATGTTGTAGCCCTGGCGACACACCTGCAGGCCAACTTCCACCCAGTCCAGCTTGGTCGACTGGAAAAACTTGGTAGCCTTGAAGGAGCGGAACAGGTACCTGGAGAGAGAAGAGACCACAATCAGCTCAATCCCCTACACAGATCAGCAGTTCCCCACTGAACAGACACTCACCTCTTCTTCTGGGCCTTGGGAGGTCTGTGTTTGAGTGCATTCAGGACATAGTATTTCAGGAGCTTCTGGTAGGAGACTCTCACCTTGACTGGCTGTCCTGCCGGGCAGTGCTCACGGTACCTATGGATAAATCACACTCCAATGCTTCAGCTAACTCACATTCCTCAGAGGAAAGTCTCCAGAAACTCTCCCAAAATCTCTAGAAACCAGTCACCCTGCTGTCTTTATTTAATTTTCATTATAACAAGGTAATAATGTCATGATCACTAGATCAGGCCTTAACCCAGGACGGAACTCACCAGTTCTTGACCAGTGGGATGTCAAGAGCTCTCCGGGTCCTGCCAGACCTCAGGTTGAAGGGTCGTGGGGCCCACAGCAAGGCAATGCCATTGGCTGTGTTATCAGTGTACAGAGGGGTATCCTTCAGGAAAGGTTCCACAAACTCTGGCAACTCAAACTCTTCATCGTCATCAGGCAGAGGTTCCTGGCTCTGAAACACAGAAGCACCACACAAGGTGTTTCCTGATTCCTTCAGCTCGGTTTTCTGAGTTAAGCAAGTAAAAAAAGCTTTCTCTTTGCTCTCGTGGAAGAAGTGTGGCTGTACTGAGCATGAGAGAAGCAAAAAGCACTCAACAAGGCAAACTGTGGCTACTAAACTCCGAGTTAGGTGTTACAGAGGGAACTTCAGGGAGATACAGCTCCATGAATACACCAAGGGCAACCAGAAAGATAATTAATCTGTCAGAAAATTTTAGCACTGTTAATCAGACAGGGAGCTTTATCCTAGAGACACCAAAGGAGACAACTTTGTGCAACTCCAGAAGTAGGAAAAGACTAAAGTGACAACTGTGGGGTTTTTTGTCAAAGGGCTTGTGCCTCTTCTTGAAAAATCCATGTTTGTGTGCTGCTATCAGAAGCAAGATACTAAAGCCCCCTACTTCCACATATAGGGTTTACCACAGTAAAGCCAGTGACTCACTTTGACAGAATGTCTGTGTGAAATGGGGTTGATCAGAGGATCGAAGTAAAAAGCTGGGAGATCAGGATCTTCTGTTTTAATGAAAACAACATTTGGAGTATGGTACCTACAATAAAAAACTTGCATTAGAGCCTCTGACAGCCTTTCCCTCCTCTCCTGGCTCCGGAGGCTGCTGCACTTACCAGGTGAGGTGGACATGGTGTGGCAGGTTGTTGTACAGGTACGGGAAAGCAATCTTGTACTCTGTCCTGATGGGCTGCCTGATGATGATTTTGTTGATGTCATTAAATTCATTCCAGTCTTCATCCCTTAAATGAGATGAGAAATTGTTATGCAGGCATTCATATGAGAGAGACGAACATTTGTGAGTGAAAACATACCATCAGCCCTTTCCTAGACAACCACTTATCTCTCTCCTAAACCCAACACTTACTGGAGATTGATGTCTCTGACAAGGGGCTCAAACTTGGGACCTCCAGGAATGGCCATGTTCAGTGCCTTGGAGGTGAAGAAGGCTTTCAGGTCGAACAGGTAGAAGTAGTTGTCATCCACCAGGTCAGTGAGCAGCTGGTTGGCCAGGCGGTACAGGGTGGACATCATGGGGAGGGTGAACTGCCAGCGCTGGTACGTGGAGCCATTGACATACCTGGGAAAGGCAGAGCATGGACACTCCAGACACAGCCACAGCACAAGCAAAGCACCAGGAATAACCAAAAGCCTTTTGGCACCCGTCATTTATCAAGGACAGGTAGCACATGGGTGCCTCTAGGCTGAAAGAAAGGCTGCAGCACTGTTAAAGAGCACTCTGGACTCCTCCTGCCCAGAAAATGCTGACTGCTCCAGTTCCTCTCCTCCTCTGTGTCCAAAGTGACACAGAACATCTGTGCACCTTTAGCAAATATCAGTTTCAAATTCCAACCAGACAATCCATGTTGTCAGCTTTACAGCATGGCCAAAAACATCAGTTTTCACAGCTTTCCTGGACAGAGGGGCCTTGCTGGATGCTGAATCATAGAATCCCAGAACGGTCTGGGATGGAAGGAACCTTAAAGCTCATCTTGTTCCAACCCTTCCACCTTCCACTAGCCCAGGTTGCTCAGAGCCCCATCCAACCTGGCCTTGAACACCTCCAGGGATGGGGCAGCCACAGCTCCTCTGAGCAACCTGCAGGCAAAGATGCAGCTTTACAACACTCAGGTTCTCCTTCCCACCCCTGAGGGAAGGTTTTTCTCTCCCCACCAACATCACACAAAGGTTACACACTGCTCAGTACAGGTAATTAATCCATACATGGTTTGTTTTCCCCTTTCTCCCAGTGATTTGTGCTACCACAGCCACATACTTCCTGTTGTCCTTCAGAGGCTGGTGGTCATAGAACCAGTCCAACACAGGGGCATCCTCCTCTGGATCCAGCTCCAGCTGAATGGCTTCCAGGGGCTCCACATCCAGGATGTTATCAGCATAATCCAGAGGGGGTTCTTCATCATCAAACGGGGGGAATCTCATCCTCTTGAAGTGACGCCTGTCCCTCTTCTCCCGCCTCATCATAATCCACATGGACCTGCAGGAAACCAGGGGGATGTTAAATATGGATTTTATGGTGGATGCACAAGGGTTTGTCCCACCTGACAGGATGAAGCAGAAGGCACCTACCCCCACTGGGCAATGTAGACAGGCTCGATGACCCAGGGGATCTCGTTGACAAAGGAGATGGCGCCGGTGATGTGGTACAGGACGGGGACGTCTCGGATTTGCTCCCAGGGCATGGGCATGTTCTCCAGGAGCTTCAGCACAGCATGAGGCATGTACTTCAGAGCCCTGCAACCACAAATCCAGGGAAAGCACGTTGGAGTGGATCTCAAGAACAGCCATCCCCCTGCCACAAGCCCAACTACCTCCCAGTTTTCCCTCCTGCGAGCTGCTCACCTGACCTGTTCAAAAGGCAAACTTCCCACCCTACCTTCGTACTATCAAAAGGTTTTCTACTGATTTAGCTTTCATAGATGTTACAAACAAAGCCTGAAGTTTTAAGCGAGTTTCTGAAATTTTTATGGGTAAGTTAGTGCAATAGACCATGATGTGCATGAGACAGGTCTCTGCACCTGAACAGCAAAGAAGCACTCAGGATGCTTTTCCATCTTGCAAAAAACATACGCTGGCTATTTTGTATTCTCTCCAACCTCTTCCAAGCCAATGTGTTATGCAGGGTGATGTTTTTTCTCATAAATTCAAAGCAACAACTCCTTTTGCTGATACCTCAGGGCATCCTCACCGAGCTACAATGAACACGCAGAGCCCTTTGAAGAAGAGCCTCTCCCTTCAACAATCACCAAGGCAGCAGAGGCGGATCCCCCGACCTCCCCCTCTGTCACACACCGGGTGACAGACCCCTTACCCCAGGTAGACGCGCTTGTCGTGCCGGAACTTCCTATTGGTCATGTCGCCGTGGTCGCGGATGATTTTGCGGACGTGCTCGGGGGGCATGTCCTCCTTCTGCGCGTCCACGAACCCGAATTTCCTCTTCTCCGCATAGCGCTTGGCCTGCAGCTGCTGCCACTTGCGGGCTGCGGGGACACAGAGGCGGCGGCTCAGGCCTTGTCCCCCGCGGAGGATCCGGGGTGTCCGGGGCCGTACCCACCTTTCTCCTGCAGCTTCTCCTCGGACATGTAGTCGGGCAGCGGCGCCAGCGGGTTGGGCACCGGGGCGCAGCCGCCGCGGTACGGGAACACGGCGGCCATGGCGACGCACCTGAGGAGAGGGTGGAGAGGGGCTCAGGGCGAGGTACGGGACCACGACGAGGCCGCCGCCGGTCGCTCCCCCGCCACTCCCGCCAGCCCCGGGCCCGCCCCGGGCCTACCCTGGGCCTGCCGCTCCCCGCTCGCCCTCAGCGGCAGCCGCGGCCCCCGCACTCCCCCACCACAATGGCGGCCCCGCGCCGCCGCTGCCGCGCCTCGGGGACCCGGATGTAGGCGGGGCGCGCATCACGGGCTGCCCAATCAGCTTTCAGGAGGTCTCACAGACAGCAGGCAGAGCCTATCAGAATGCGGAAAAGGGGCAGGGGCGGGACTGAGGGCGGAATAGCGGAAAAAGTTGTGTCCGGCGCACAATTCCGGTGGGGCCTCCCGCTTTCCCCGGTCCCGCCCCTCGCGGCTTCCGATTGGCGGAGAGGGGCGGCGGTGACAGCGCGGCGCCGCCTCTGATTGGACAGCGGCTGGCGCAGCTCACTGCGCGCTGCTGTAGGGGGCGCCCCGGGGCGGGGTGTGTGGGGCCGGATCCCCTCACGGAGGGTGGTAGGGGCGGAGGGTCCCCTCAGGATTTCTCCCAGCCCAAAGCTGCCAGCGGCTGGGACCTTGGCAGTCCTTGGAGTGCCAAACGCCACCTCCGAACTGGCCTCAAGACACTGCGTGGCTGGGTTTGGCTTCCCCGTGGAAAAGGGCCAGCGTTCGCCTCCCGGCGCCTGTGGGCGGGAGTGGAGTGCCGCCTCCTAAAATTGCGAACGGCGCAGGATTTCTCCCAGCCCGAAGCTGCCAGCGACTGGGACCTTGGCAGCCCTTGGAGTGCCAAACGCCACCTCCGAACTGGCATCAAGACACTGCGTGGCTGAGTTTGGTTTCTCATGGAGACGGGCCAGCGTTCGCCTCTCGTTGGCTGTGGCCGGTCCAGGCGCCTGTGGCCGGGAGCTGTCCTCAGGGGAGCGTCTTGGGCGCATCCCGGACACATCCCGTTGATGTCCCCTATGGAGCAGCGTGGGGATATCCCCCACGGGGCCTGGACATCCCCTCAGCGGGGCTGAGCCCATCTCAGCCAGCCCCCGTGCCCCAGGCAGGCAGGGGGATGCTGCGCCCCAGTGATGCCTCCCCCCGAGCACTGCCCCCATGGCCACACTATGGCTCCTAATCGCACTGCAAATAACCACCCACCTCGCTGCCTCCTTCCTGCCTCTCTCCAGGGATACAGGTCCCCCCCCCAGGCCTCAGCTCTTGCCCAGCATCTGTGAAAAGGCGACGTCCAGCTCGCTGTAGGTGGGTTCAATATGTTGCCAAAGCCATTCAGCAGCCAGGCAGCCACTTGTCTTAGAGTTTTGCCAGGGTAGGGGCTCCCATGGGGAGAGGGGTTTGTTCTGGAGGGATATTGGCTCGTGGGATGGGGGTGAAAGCGGGGGTGAGTGGGTGGCAGACTGGGGTGTTACTCCCCAGCAATTAGTTCCCTGATGGAGATGATGCTCCTTCTAGCCCTGTGATCCCCCGTATGGGAATAGAAGGGTGAGTCCTTCCCAAAACCCTTCAAGCCAAGGCTGTGGCACTTTTCATTGGGATGGACAAGCACAGGGCATCCCTACCTCTGACCTCAGTGACCTGCCAAAGCCGCTGCTTATCCCACCTTAGCCCTGTGGGAAAATCACAGCGGATTAAGAGGCACCCAAAACAGGCTCCCCAACCCCACGTGCCCGGGGTGCAGGACATCCACGTGACAGCAGGAATGTGGGAACACAATCCAGGCCTTGAGAAAAAACATCTCTGGTGTGGGCAGAGGCTGGAGAGCAGAGGCAGCGTTTTTAGCAGATGCAGGGATCAGCGGAGCAGCTCCTGGAAACTGGGGGTGCATGGGTCAAACCAAAGAGAAAGCCCTGGGTGACAGCTCTGCTCCAGCTGGGAGCTGTGAGGGGCACACAGGCACCTCAACACTGCCTGAGGTGACAAACCCAAACCTGGAGTAGGTGTCCCCAGCACCTGGAAGCTTCCCTGCTCTCCACAAATAGAAACCTAAGCAGCTTTGGCCACACATTGTCTCCAGCCTCCCACTGCCCACGGATCACTCGTCTTTCCCTGCCCAGCAGGAATGTGTCTCCCTCCTCAAAACACGTGCCACCTTCTCTGAGCAGTGCTTTGTTCCAGCCTGTCCCCAAGCTCTTCAAACCAAATGGGAGATTTTGTCTTAAAGCTTATTTGCCACACAAAGGAAACGTGATTGATCCAGTGGATTTCTCCAGACTGGTGCACGTAACCCCAAGTGGGATGATCTTGTTATATACACAGTGCTGGGCTGCTGGGGGAAAATCCAGCACTGTGGGGAAAAGGAAATGTGGAGTAAAATACATTTAAAAGCCTTCATCTTCCTCCACAGAAAAGAGAGGTGGGGAAAAAAAAAAACCATTAAGAAAGGTAGAGTGTGCCAGTGTACAGTGTATTTTCACTCCATGGCAGGGACACACAGGGTAAGGACTGTGCTAAGCAGTGACACCCCCAGAGTGGGCTGGGATGCTGAGTCCTTTTGTCCCCTCTCAGTCCCTTCCCCTCAAGCCATTTCATTTGCAGCCATTTATTAAAAGCTCGTGTTAGTAAGAGCCTTTGCTGCCGGGTGAGAGCGTTACACTGGGCTCTGCAGCACGACTTGTCATTCCCAACAGATGCCTGAATCCTGAAAGGTGCCTGAAAACCCCACATCTGTGGGAAGTGACCATCACACAGCATCCTCCCTCCAGCCACTTGTGCTCTCCCACGCTCATTTATGGGCACTTCAATTATCCGGGGACAAAACAAGATGAAAAAAGCTCCAGTTGTCAGGAGAGGTTGGGGCTGCCCCCGAGCTGGACCCCACAGTGGGCAGCAGCCAGGTCTCAGCCTGGGACAGTCTCCTCAGAGAGGACTCATCAGTGCAGAGTTTGGTTTTTACTGAGTTGCCTTGGAGCCTCTCTTGCCTGTTGGTGTTCCCATGGGAGATGCCATGGAGGATGCAGTGTCCCGTGGCTGATGGGACGCTGGGGGCTGCAGCACCAAAAGGGTTGGAAACACCCTGTGGTGTTGGGAAGTCTGGAAGAACAGCGGGGAAACAGTGCTGCTCTGTCCCCTTCTCATCTCAGCGGTACCTCAGGGAGCTGTGAGAGCTGTCGAGGCTTCTCTGAGCAGCTCCCAATTGTCCGACCACATCATCCAAAGGTGTTTGGGGAGCAGAGCCACAGTGCCTGGTCCACAAGTACCTCCTCTGCTGCGCAGGGCCCAGGATCTTGAGCCACAAGAAAAGCCTGGATGCTCTGTTAGTGCAGACCCTCCCTGCAAGGTGCTGAAACAGTCACGTTCACCCTCCACTTGCTCCGTGGGCTTGGCACTGCTCCCCCTCTCGGGGGAAGGGGCTATTCCTCCTTCTCCCGCTGCACGTCCCGGCTGGATTTGAAGAAGTCGCTCCGCAGCAGGCGGTAGAAGAGGATGATGTTCATGGGCGTCATGATTGCCATGCCCACCGTGCCCACGGCGTAGGTGGCCGGGGGCACGTTCTGGCGATTGAGGAAGAGCCAGCGGGTCATCCAGGCCAGCGTGGCGATGCGGAACACCACGTAGGTGCCCAGGTTGACGACGCTGTTGAGGCGGTAGCAGGTGGTGTGCACCAGGTTGGCCATGAGCAGGATCTGCCGCAGGTGCAGGAAGATGGAGTTGATCTCCACCAGCAAAGCCACGAGGGCAAAGCCGACGTACTGGTGGAGCAGCACGGCAATACCAAAGCAGACAATCACCTGGGAAGGAGGGACAACAGGGGCTGAGCCCAGGGGCTGGTTGTTCTCAGCTGCTGCAAGCTGGAGCCCTCCACTCATGGGCACAGCAAGGAGCAGAGGTGGAAAGGACCATCGGCAGTGCCAAACCACTGGTCATCCCTGCAGCATTGCAGCCTCTGGCACCTCCTCACCATTGCATGAAACCTGAGTGGGGTTTTTTTATTCCAGCGGGAAGAGAAGGAAACAACTCTCTAAGGCCCTGGTTGAGACAAAGCAGCCTGACCTAACCCTGCTGTTGTGGCCTGGGGAATGCAGCCCGTTGTGGCCCAGCAGGTTTTTCCACACACAGTGAATGGACAGGAAGGGAGACCGTAGCCCAGGGCTACGGCTGCTGCTGGCTCAGGGCTTCTCCCCAGAACAGGCGTCCTGCAGGGATTAGGTGGCTTTGGTGTATCAGAGAACCCCGTGGGATGCCCCCAGCGTGGCCTGAAGCATCCTGGGGCTGCTGGATGCTGCAGCAGAGGGCAGGGCTGTTGGGGACAGGATTCCTGCCCCACACCCTCCCTGCCAGGCAGGGGGACAGGCTCTGCCTGCCCACGCTTCAGCACACTCAGTCCTTTCTTTGCTTTATGCCATTAATGCTGTTCTCTGTATGGGCTCTGTAATGAGATTATCTGCTCCCTGCTCGTTAAGTCACTGTCTTGGCTTGAATTAGCTCTATTGTGGAGATGAACTTTTGGCTCACCAGCAGCAGCCAGCAGAGCCCCAGGGCTCACTGAGAGAGCAGGTCTGACCACTGCCTCCCCCATCTCATGCCAGGTGAGTGCCAGCACTCTCCCTGTCCCCCTCCCCGGGCCCTGCACACCCCTGAGCCTCCCCTGAACCCTTCAGCATCTCCAGGCTGAGCTCCCCCTGCCCTGCAGCATCCACAGTCTCAGCATCACAGAATTGCTTTGGTTGGGTAGAACACTCTGGCACCTGGGCATCGGAGGCGATCAGAGAGAAACCCACAGTGGGCACAGCAAGGCAGGCAGAAGGCGCTGGAGCAGGGGTCCTGCACCACAGCTCCTCCAGCCACACCAGCCCCAGATGAGAGGAAAGCACCCCAGGGAGCGGGGGGTGGATGGAGGGGGTGGGCAGCCCTTCCTGGCAGGTGCTCAAGAGGGCAAGAGCCACAGGAGGTGAGGTGCTCACCTGTGCCAGTGGGGACACCTGGGTCACTGCTGCCAGTGACACTGTTATGGATCAGCCCAGCTCTCTATGTACACGTTTTTTTCCTACCCCATTTTTGGGTGCCTTTCTGCAAACCCTCAAAGAGTACAGAGTCCTGCAGGACCAAAAGGAGCTCCCAGCCCTGCTGTCTGCGCTCCTCTCCCCAGGAAATAAAATCAGAGATATTTTGTGTCAAGCAGCAAACGCCCACACTAACAGCAGGAGCCCCACTCGTGTCCCCTACCCCCAGCCTCCCTGGTGGTACCCGTGCTGGTGCACTCACCACAGAGTGATGAAAGAGCAGCTCCCAGGACTGATGAAGCTTCTGATTGCACAACATGTCCACAAAGTCTTCAATGAAATAGCCTGGGGTCGGGGAGTCCATGAACAAAAAGGGGGTCAGGAAGGGCTGTGCCAGCGAGTCCCCCCTGCCCCAGTGGGCTCTGCAGCTGACTGGGCTGGGCAGCTCCCCCAGGGAACTGACGGTCGCATCCGTGTGGGTGGGAAGTCACACACGGAGCAGGATCACACACAGCAAAAGAAGGAAATTGGTGTGGTTTGGGTCCCTCTCGCAATCACTCTGAACGACATGCTCCCAGGAAGAGGCACCAACTAATTCCACCAACCCCATGTGGGCATTTTTGGGACGCCCCAAGGCCTGGCTCCCCCCGAGGGCGGTGGAGGGCAGCCCGGTGCCCAGTACCTCCTGGCTGCGGGTGCCGTGGGACAGAAAGGAGCCACTGTCCTTTGCCAAGAATAGGGCGATTGTTTGAGGTGCCTGAGACATCGCGACATGGCTCGAGGGGCTGGTGTCAGGCACCGGGGGACAGAACAGGGCACGGCCCACTCGCCACGCCTCACCTACAGACACGGCGACCAGGCTGTGCGCCCCGGGCGGGTGTGTGCCCACCAGGTCCTTGGACAGCTCGGGGTGGAGGTAGAACCTGTGCGGAGAGAGGTTGTGAGAGTCGGGCAGCGCCTCTGCTTCCCCATTTCCCTCCCAGTGTCCTCAGTACCCACCTGGTGCTGCCCACCCTCCCCGGAGACCTCCTGTCGCCCTGCTCCACCCACAGCCACCCCTCTCCTCCTGTTTTCCTTGTTTCCTTCCCTACCCTCCGCTGCCTCCCTGTCCCTCGGACCTTCCTCCCTCTCTCAGTGCCCCCCAGTCTGCAAGTCCCCAAGCTCCCCAACACCCCCATTTCCTGTAGTGCCCCCTTGGCCGCAGGTTCCCGTCGGGGTCCCTGGACGCCCCCATTTCCTCCCAGTGTCCCGGTCCCCCGCCGGGAGCCCGGTGTCCCTCCGGGGCTCCTCGGTGCCGCTCACCCGGCCAGCGCCCCGCCGCCGCTGAGCACGCTGTGCGCCAGCGATGTCCAGATGTTGCGCCACTTCCAGCGGTTGCGCCGGGCCGAGGGCGGCGGCGGCACGAGCCGCTCCAGCCCCCGGTTCAGCAGGCGGAAAGCGGCGAAGGAACCGGCCACCACCAGCAGCCCCGGGCTGAAAGCCATGGGCATCCACCGGCCCGCTGCCTCTCCCGGGCTCCCATGGGACCGGCCTCGCTGCCCGACGGGGTCCGCCTCGCCCAGCCCCGGAGCCCGCCCTGGGCACCGGCACCGCCCCGGGCACGGGCACGGGCACCGCCCCGCCGGCACCGGCACCGCCCTGCCCCGGCCGCGGTGCGCGTCGCCCGGGCGGGGGCACAGCGAGCATCACCCCGAGGGGAAGGGCCGGGGGCAGCCCCGCTGCTGGCGCTGGCAGTTCCCGCATCCCCCCGAGCAGGGATGCGGACGCGCGGCGGCAGCGCTTCCCGTCGTGGGACGTGGGACACGGAGAGCGGAAGGACGGGAATTGAGCCCCCGGGGATGTATCCGCCTTCCCCGGCATGGCACGGCAGAAGCAGCGCCAGCCCGGAGCTGGCTGAGAGAGCGGCACGGAGCGGGGAACGCGTGTCCCATTGCTGTGCGGGAATTGGGGACACTTCCCTCGTTCCCCGGAGGTTCCTCCTCCACCTTGGTGGCAGCGGGTGGCCGAACGCCTCGCCCGTGAGGTGCTGCGGCCGCTGCTCCTTCACGCCAAAGCATCCCCGGCAGGTGATGCCCGTCACCGTCATTGTTTCCTTGGGCAAAAGTCTCCAAGCCGCCGCTCGCCCCGGGTCAGGAGCCCCCCAGACCACACCACCGGGGCTGATCGCACATCAAGCACGGAAAAAGATCTGATTGCCTAAAATTGCTCTGCCACAGCACTATTATCCCGCATCCCCCTGTCCCATGTCTGACCCCGAGAGGAGCTCCCCGATGTCTGGGATACCCCAGCTCTGCTGTCTGGAGGTTGTGGAAATTCACGATCCCGTAGCCACAATTTTAGTCCTACCCTACAACTATGCTGCTTTTCCAGCTTGCCGTAATTTGATCGCTCCCTTGTTGCTTTTTGATGTCTCCAGCAGAAGCTGCTGCACAGCCCTCGCTTCCCCTTCTGCCGCCGGGATGAGTCACCGTGTACACACCGATTAATGTCAAACTCTACCTCTCCTTTGAGGTATTAATTTTAGATGAAATCTTCTACTTCCTCTTCGCTGAAACAGAAGCGTGTGGAGCCTGAGCTCTTAGTTGCTGTCCTAGCTCTGGGGTGATGGACACAAAAACATCAAGTACACATGGATGGAAGGGACGCTGAGTGATTAAATCAAACTGGGTGATGGGTGAGGTTCTTTTCCAACCTAAACGATTCTTTTTCTATGATAGTCCCAACTGGTAGAAAAGCATCTGTTCATGCTGCACAAATCTGCTTAAAAGCCAGGCAAGACAATGTACTTTCATAACAGTTACGTGGCAGGGAGACACTGCCTGAAGTAGTAGGCAGCCCTGAGTGCTCAGGGGATTTAAAATAATCTCGTGTATTAGGACTCGAAAGATCACACAGGCTAATCTGTTACTGAGAAGACCAAATGCAAAGACATTTTTGTTCAGCATAAGATGTGCTGAGGAAAGAGAGACGTGCCTTGGAGACGTGCTGGGCTGCCCAGGGCACTGAGGAGAAAAATCGTTTAACAATTAATTGAGTATAAAATTGCACAGAGCCGAATGAGAAATCATCCGTGGTGTTTTAGCCTCAAAAAATCTCGACTGCCCCTTTCCCTGGTGACACCTCTGCCCTTCATCTGCCGGCAGGGAGAATCCCAGACCATGGAATGCCTGCAAGTCCATCCCTGTTTCCCTCCTCCATTTGCGGTATGTTTATCCTAAGGATGAACATTCAGCCAGGCTCAGGGGCAGGAACAGTTAAAATATTTCTGGAGACTGGAGAACTTTTACCTACCACTTCTGCATGGGAGGAATTTAAGCCGTGATTAATTGAACCTCTGACTCAAGGACTTTGATCCCATTGCCAGAGCACTACCAACAGTTACATATAAACTACTTTTTGGTTCATTTTAGCCCAGCTTTTACTTAACTTTACCAGGACTTCCCATTGAGCCATAGTTTCTTACAACCCCGATTCCAGCCTTTTCTCCTTGTCTTCCTTCCTCTGCAGCATTGGCATTAACCGGGGGCGGTTTTGGAACTGGAGACTTCCAAGCCCAGTTACAAACAAGTCCCTTGACACCAGATCAGGCCAAATATTCAACCACACGCCGCAGGCTCGGGGGCCAGGCTTGTCCCAAAAGAACCCGAACGAAAGAGCAGGGACGGGAGCTCCCGGGCGCAGCTGCCACAAGAGGTCCCTGCACGCCCGCCGGAGAGCTGGGAGCCCGATCCGATGGGATTCCTCGTTCTCACCTTATTTGGAGATACTGCCTTTTTCACCCAAATTTCCAGAAGTTTTCTGGCTGTCCCCAAACGACCTCGTTTTCTGCGGAGAGGCGGCTCAGCCTGGTGCCGGGTGGCTGCCGGTGCCCGCTCCCAGCAGGGCAGGGGACTCCGTGCAGGTACCAGCAAGGACGTGCCCAGGTCCATCCCATAATACCACAGCTAATCCCATAGCGGGGGCTTTCCAGCAGCACTCGGGGTGTAAATCGAGGGTACGGAATTTTATTCAAGAGCTGGATTGTCTCCCTTTCCCAGGCTGGAGTTTCTCTGCAGCACATCTGAGAGATGGAACCCATTTTCCACAACAAAAAGCTGGCAGTTTAGTGATAATCCACCAAAGGAATCCTGCTGGTTGAACTCTGTCGCCCCCAGATGTTCCCCACTACTCCTGGATGGGGGTTTGGGTGTGCTTTTTGCAGTTCCACCACCCCTTACTCGAGGAGGAGCCCACTCTGCTCCCAAATGCCACAGAGGACTCACTGGAGCCGACGGATGTGGGAGCCAGGCACAAGTTATGCTCCTGGTTTTGGAAAATCTGCCTGTCTGCATCCAGGGAGTCATAAAACCCATCTGCTCACCTAATGCCAGACCTGGCTCACACCTGAAGTAATCTGAGGAGTCCAAGATCTCAAAACAAATCAAGCAGCCTGCCTTCCAAACTTTAATTAGCTGCTGTCTCCATCCCTCTCTAAACTGTGTCACCACTCTGTCTGCTTAGGCCATAAGAAGTCAGATGATGTAGGAATGCTTTATATATCCACATCTCTATTCAGGAAGTCTGGAACTCCACACTTATGAAAGGATCTACTGTACAAAATGCAGGTTCTGCATGGCAAAGCACGCCCAGGCATTGCAGAGGCAGCTGTGGAGAGAGCTGAAATCAATTCAAGCCCAAGCATCCATCCCTTCCAGCCAGGAACACCTTCCTGATGTGGAAGCTGGATATTACCCAGGTAGAATTTGCCATGGACACGGGAGAAAGGGATTTCAGTCTCTGTGAGTGTGGTGAGCAGCTCCAGGATTTAATGCAAGAAATGCCAAAATGTGCAGCACTTCACCAATGACCTCAGGACTCGAACTCATGTGGCAGAGGAAATCATCTGCTCTTGCACCACAGCCTGTCCATTCACCCCGCCCAGCTCTGCAACTCCCGCTCCTGAGGGAAGGTTTTCCCTTCCACCTCCCAGTGTTTTGACCAGCCCTGCAGGTGTTCTGCTGCCCAGGCTGCTCATCTTTCCTGAGATCATTCCTGGAGTACAGTATCTCCTGGGAGCTTTACAGAATCAGGATGTTCTGGTGCCAGATACCAGTTGCAGACTGGGCACAGCAGCTGCCTTCTGCAGCCTGGCACGTGGGAATGTTCCCAAATCACCCAGGCAGAGGCTGCTTTGTCCACATGATAAATGACCCCGGGGCAGGCTGATCTGGATGCTCTTCTTTTGGCCTTTCCTCCTTTTTCCCAGGACTGGAAGGATATTTTTCTTTTCCTCAGGACTTGGCACGAGGGACTTATTGGAGAAACCTGTGTTGACAGCAGAGTGTCCCTAAGGATGCTGAGGCTCAGCTGTTTCTCCAGGGCTTGGGCTGGACCAGCTGTCATGAACCAGTGGCACGAAGGATGTGCTCTCTCCTCGCTCCAGCTGCACAGGTACGCCATGGGATAAACAAAATTCCATTGAGAACACGCTGACAGGCAAATCCCCTGCAAGCACAGCAGCACGGGCAGTTCCTTGCAGTTCTCTGCTTCCAGCAGCTGCCATGCCCCAAATGTTTCAACTTTCTGAACTGTTTATCTGCTGTTATTAGTGAGGTTTCAGGTTCCTTCTTTCTTTTTCCAGTGTTCATTGTGGAGAAGTGGTGCCAGGTGCCTGCCAGGCCTGTATCCCATCTCTCACCATCACCAGACATGAATGCTTAGGAAGAAAATATGAAACACCACATGCAATTCTTATCCTGTAAGCAAATTCATCCCACTAAATATTTCCTTTTCCTTGTCTTCTTCCCTTGTGGGATAAACATTTTTTTTCCGTGTTTAATTCACCAGTCTCAAGCTTAAGTAATTTTCGATGAATATGCATGTGCTTTATGATTACCTCACGATGCATTTATGACTACATGGGGTTTTTTTTTGCATTTCAGACAGGTTAAGAATGAGTCCTCCAAGGTGGAAGCACATCCCAGCCCTTACACCCAGTTCAGCACCACACCCTCTGAGCCCACTCAGTTCCTCCTATTTTACAAATACAGGCACAGGAGCTTCCCCACTGCATCTCCTGCTGCTGCCGGCTCCACAGCTCGGAACAGGTTAGGTTCCCTCCTGAATTCTCTCGTTATTAATATCACAAACCAAGCTGTTCTGAGAGCAGTGCCCCATTAATCACTTCAGCTCCGCTGCAGGTTTCACCTCGCTTCCTCTTCCTGCCACTGAGCAGTTTTCCTATGATTTGACTCCGTGGGTGCTGCTTGTTAAAATCAGCAGGTCTGGTAGGGCAGAGAAGGGCCCTGAGCTGGGCGAGCTGGGGTGGGAGAAAAGATGCATCCACACAGCCATGGCATGGAAAAATGGGCTACTCCAGCTGATGGTGGTGGGAACTTGAAGGGAGGAAAGTTACACCCCTTAAATCCTTGCCTCTAACCCTGGAGGGCCAGCAACACCAAGGACACACAGCAGAAGTGAAGGTGTCTAATAAAATTCAAGGTCAGCTCAGCAGCTCGTGTGACTCAGCACCGACGTGGGTGGCAGATCTGCTCAGAGATATCCGATGCCCACCTGGGCTCTGTTTGTGCTTGAGGGCACCACTTCCTTTCCCTCTCTTCCTTCCTATGTTTAATCCTGACTTGTACTACAAGCAAAGGTCTAAAACCCTCTGAGTAACCACCTCTGGTTTACCTAAAAAGGGCCAAAAGATGCTTACAGAGCATCTTCCTGAAAATCTGCCTCCAATCCCATCCCAGTCCCTCGAGGGCATGTTGTGTGCTCCTGACACACACTAACATCCCTGCAGCCAACCCCAGCCTTCCCTCTGACATCCAGTGCCCTTTCCCACTTTCTATCCTTTGTCAATCACCTTTTCTATGTCCTTTCTATCATCCTTGCCTCTGTCAGGCATTTTGTTCTGCCCTTTTCCTTTGCACTTTACCAAAACCTTTCCTGGATGCTCGGCTGCATCCAGCAGCATCCATCGGCATCGGCTGCTCAGCCCTGAAATGCAAATGTCCCTGCACAGGATCAAGCTCCACCTGCCTCATCTCAAAGCTGCATGCCTCTGTACCTGCCCCTTTGCCTGTTCACTGTGCATTTCCATCCGTGAGCAAAGGTTTTTTCCAGCCATTTCTGCTGAGTCAGAGAACGCTCCGCGAGGGCTGCTGCTCCTCCACGTGGGAACGCACTTCTGGGGAATAATTACAGAGAGTTTAAATACGGACATTTGGCAGCCAAATTGCTTCACATTCAGGCTCCTGGCCAGGAGGGCAGAGCCCAGAAGCTGCTCATTGGTGCTCTGAGAAAATCCCTCATTCCTGTGCCCATCGTGGGTGTGCAGAGCCCGTGGGCCGGGATTATCCGGACACGGATCCTGCTCTGAAGGAAGGGGTGCTCACAGCTTGAAGGGTTCCATGAATTGAAGTGCTTCCCAAATAATCCTGCCTGCACTTATCCAGCATCCTGCACGTGCCTTCTTCTCCGGGTCATACCCACTAAAGGATTTTTATCCCCCCTGCTGCTGGATTTGGGAACGCAGGGAGCTGATCCCTGTGGATCTCCTGTTCTGCAAGGGAGATGATGGAAGCATGCTGTTAGTAACTTTTTCCCCCCTTAATTTTTGAGGCATATTTTAAGTTGTGAAACATATTGACTGTGAAATAGAGATAAGAACAAGAGGAGACACAAACAGTGTAGGTGTTACTCCCGGTTTTTTGCAACTCCCACTTTGTTGTAAAAATAGCACAGCAAGCAGCACCCTGCTCCATGCCATCCTTCAAGGGCCAAGGGATGATGGGATCGTGTGCCTGGACATCAGTGGCTGAACCAGGAGCAGAGCTGGGATTTGAGGCATGTGCAGAGCTGCTGAACACTTCACATTCCCTAAAATCAACGGAGAAAAATCCTACCCAAAGATCAAATTAAAGAATTTTAAACATTGTTGAAATACATAAAAAGTAGCAATATCATTCCAAAGTGCTGAAAAAAAAAAATTGTGATGAGCTGGAATGATTCCCATCAGGAAAAGGGGCAGTGGGAAGGGACCATGGGATATCACTACATCCCCTCGAGTTTCTGGTCATGCTGCCCATGACGCATCCCATCTTTACACCACACCTGTGCCATAATTCCTACGTGCCCTCAATTCTTTTGCAACTCTAAACCCCAGCAAAATACCCTTAATTAGGACCAGGCCAGTTGCAGAAATCAGATAAAACTCCCTGGCAGGCAGCTGCTTCCAGGACCTGCATCTCCTGATGGATGGGGACGTTGTGCAACTCGGGGAGAGCATCACCAGCCGTGGGCTGGCAGTGGGCAGAAAACCCGTGGTGAGACACCAGGGTGTCACCTCACAGGAGAAAGTCGCAGACAGAAGCAGTGGTGGCTCTCTGATCTGGGGGACGGGTGCCTGGACCCCCCTGGCAGGATCAGGTGAGTACCCACTGATGCTTCTTCTAAAGAACCTGGGATTGGGGCAGCGGTGCAGCGGGGATTTGCAGGAGCAAGTCACCCCCCTGCACAGAGACCTGCCTTGAATGATCTTCCTCTGCTCCATTTCTTGCTTTTTTCCCTCCAAAATAGAGAGGGAGATTCCTAATCAGCCTCTCAATGACTTCTAAGGCAGGGAAAGCACTAAGAACCAAGGGGTTTGACTCTTTTCTAGCCCAGGAGGCATTTTGGGCACGGATTAGTGCTTTCACAGCAATTACCATGAATAACATCTCTGCACAAACGTTGGAGAGGCTTTGGAGAGGCTGAAGCATCTCTTTAGACCCAATTTGAGGGAGACATGGGATATGGCAGCAGCACCTCCCCATAAATAATTGTATTTGTTTACAAGAGCCATTAATCACATCTGCTCTGCGGTTGAGTTTAATGGGACACGGCGCTGAAAACAAGAAGTGGGTTAATTCAGAGGAGAAAAGGGCCGAGGAATGGATGTTGAGTTCAGACACAACATTCAAAAAGGGGCGTTTTCCACCAGCTGAAGGTCATTTTGCTGCCTCAGCAGAAATTTGGGATCCCTTGAGTGCCTGACACTGACCAGGTCCCAGCAGGCACCGGCATGGACGGCGATGACACCGTCACCGCCGAGGTCTGCAGGGAGGACGATGTTGGGGATGGACAGTGAGTACCTGGGGGAGGTGGTGGGGATTTTGATGGTTCTGTGCCCACCTCTGCACCTCTGCCCCAGGCTCCTGGAGGTGATGGTGGCCGGCTACCCAGTGCTGCTGGTGAGGAACAGGAAGGAATTCCGTGCTCTGGGCAGCAAATGTCCCCACTACGGTGCCCCCCTGAGCAAAGGTAACCCCAGCTCGGGGCAGGGGGGAAAAACCACCTTGGGGAGGTTGGTTCTCACTGCCCAGCTGGGGGCTGGTCTCTTGCAGGGGTTTTGAGAGGGGAGAGGCTGCGCTGCCCCTGGCATGGGGCCTGCTTTAACATCAGGACTGGAGACATCGAGGAATACCCTGCTCTGGACTGTATCTCCTGCTTTAAGGTGACTTCTTGTCCTCTCATCTGGGTGAGAATGATTGATTCTGTCTCACAAGCTCCATGTCCCTGATACCAGCTGAAAGCCCCCTGCTCTGAGCACAGCTCTGTCCCACGCAGCTTCAACACAAGAGAGGATCCTTAGGATGGTTTCTTGTGATCCTGTAACTCCCTGCCCTAAAGCTCCTTTCAATCCGAGGTGATGCCATAGATCCTGGTATCCCTCAGAGCCAGCACAAGTGCTTTTGGAAAGAAAAAGAGGATTTACAGCTCTTCCTGAGTGCTCTTGGGATGAGGAGAAAAGCTCATGAGCTCCTCAGCATCATGTGACGTCCAAGATCAGAGTCAGAGACAGATGGCACACTGGACCAGGATCTCCCAGGAGAGCTCCTACCACAACCTCATGAATGCAGCACTTAAAAAACCTCCCCTTTCCCTCCTTCAGGTAACAGTGGAAGATGGAAAGGTGTTTATTACAGCAAAAAAGAAGGTACTGACCTCAGCTGCTGTCACTGAGCACAGGCAGCACCTCGGGCTGTGTGTGACTTCAGCATTTTGCACTTTGTTGCAGGACCTTGAAAGCAGCCTGAGGGTGAAGGACACAAGCAGGAGGTGCCTCTTCAACAAGAACACGATGCTGCTGCTGGGGGGAGGTCAGTGAAGGGATCTTCCCTCTCCACACACGCTGGGAGCTGCCACTCTCCTCTCCAGGGAGGACTGACCTGCTCCTCCTCCTCCTCCACGGAGACTTGTCAGAGGGCTGAGATGAGCATCTCTTGTAGGTGTGGCTGCCCTGGTGTGTGCAGAGACTCTTCGCCAGGAGGGATTCACTGGCAGGATCATCATGGCCACCAACGAGAAGCACGTTCCCTATGACAAATCCAAACTGAGCAAGGTTTGTGTGTGATGAGGGCAGGGCTGTGCCCAGGCACCACGTGTGCCATGGGCCACACTCGGGGCCAGGAGCAATGGAGTAAGCAAAGCAGCAGTGCTGAGGCATCCAAAAGGAGCAGGGGTGTTATTTCCAGGAAAACAACTTCTTCCTCCCAGAAAGTCTTTGATCAGAGTCAACATAAACTGATGCTCTTATCTCCTTTTATTGAGTTCTTCCCTAACTAAAGTTTGATGGTTTTTCTGAGGGTGGGGACAAGGTGATGGGGCAGTGTGGGAAGCTGTGATTCACGAATGCAAAATTCACTTCTTTTGCAAACTCACTCCCCAGTGAACGCTCCAGGAGAATTGCTGCCTGTAAGAAGTGCTTCATTTCACGTTTTTCTTGTGTTTCCAGGAAATGAACTTGAAAGCTGAGGACGTCTACCTGAGGAAACCTGAATTCCTCCAGGCCCAGGGCATAGAGTTCTGGCCAGAGAAAGAGGTACTAGAGCAGCTGAGCTCAGCCCTCAGTGGGTGGCCCTGTTGCTGCCATGGGGAGGGTATAACACTGATCTGTGCATCCATGGATGGACCTGTGGGAAGTGAGAGAGGACCCTAGCATCCCTCATCTCACCTCAGTGCCCAGAAACAGGGCACACAGGCACAGGCAGCACAGAGAGTGGATCAGAGGTACCTGTCTGCTCTGTGCCCCCTCTCTCCTGCAGGCAGTGTCGGTGGATTTCCAGAAGCAGAAGGTTCATTTCATGGATGGCTCCTCTCAGAAGTACCACCAGCTGCTCGTTGCAACAGGCAGCCAGTGAGTGCACAAAGAGTTTGCCACACACAGGATTTTAGGCAGGACAACACTGGGAGGTGGAGGTAGAAAACGAGATGAAAGGGCACAGTGGAATGACACAGCCGTGGGTTTGTGCTTCTTTCTCGTTCTTTCTGTTTCATTTATATCATGAAATGCAGCTGGATTCTCTCTCTTTCAGCTCTGGTCTCCTCAAAGTCCCAGGTGCAGACCTGCAGAACGTGTGCACACTCCAAACCCCAGAAGAGTCCAGCAAGATCTTGGAGCTGGCAACTGGGAAGAATCTGGTGCTTGTAGGAGCTTCATTCATAGGTACCAGGCTGGAGTGGGTATCAAATAATCAGTGAGAGCCCTCAAACCCCCTTCTGTTGCATGTGCACATTAACCAGAGGCCCTCAGGGAAGGGATGTTCCTTTTGTACCCAGCTGGGATCCTCCCTGGAGCCCTGTAGCTGCTGGGGGTGTGTGTTACACAGCACACACTCATTCTTTCCCCTGATAGCCAGAAACTTTGAGAGCTATAAACAATTGCTGCACATGGACAGAGGGAAATGTGCCCTATGAAAAGGTCACTGTCCTCCAGAGGAGCTGGATTCCCCAGCAGCATTGGGAAAACAAGGGGCTAAAGCCCAGAATGGGAGCTATTTTATACATAACCAGGAGCTATTCTTTGCATTTCCTGATATCCAGGTCTGCTTGCACGAGAACAAAGCATGGGGGGAGCTAAATACCTCAGCCCAGAAACGCACAGCAAAGCAGTTCAGCACTGGCAGCACATCAGATTTGTTCTCCTGGAAGGGGAGAAGGTTTCCAGGGGTGCAGGTTCATGCTTGCAACAGGCTTACCTTGGGCATGCCTCTTCCTTGCAGGAATGGAGGTGGCTGCCTTCCTCTCAGACAAGGCTGGAACCATCTCCGTGGTGGAAAGAGAGGAGTTCCCTTTCCAGCACGCCCTGGGTCCTCAGGTTGGAGGTGTCGCCATGAAGGTTAGGAAAACCTGGGGCTGATTTCTAGGATGGAGAACACGTGGTATCCAAGCAGCCCAGGGATCCACAGCAGCCCAGGAAACCTCGCCCCTGTGCTGAATCATAACTCTGCGTGCCCAGCCTCTGTCCTCACCCACAGCTCACCCACGAGCTCTGCACACACGGCTGCTCCCAATCTTTCTCCCCACACACACCACATTCTTCGTCCCAAACCCACCTCACACACCAGTCCTGACCAGGACTGCAGAGAAAAGCCAGGCTTCCAGGCTGCCTGGACCAGCCAGGGACACAAATGGAACCTCCCTGCAGCCTGGAGCAGCAGCAGAGCTGCCTGCCTGGGTTTTGGCTGGGTACAGCTGTTTTTATAGCCTGGAATTTCCTAATGAATACTCAAACCAGTCCTTTTCAGATGCTGCAAAATAAAGGGGTGAAGTTCCACATGAAAACAGAGCTCTGTGAGCTGAAAGGAAAGGATGGAAAGGTCAGTCATGCCTTTGTGATCCCTGAACTGCTAATTTTAGGGGAAAAAAGCCCAATTTGAGATGTAACCCAGTGCCTACATCAGGCTTTCCTCTCCCTTGTCTAGACCCTCCCTTCCTTTTCACTGAGCACAGCTCTGGGCTCAAAGGGCACCAGTAAATGTTCCTATCCCAGGGACAACAGTGTGATTTTCTTTTACATCCCCAGCAACACACATTAGCTGGACAAGGTGATCCAAACCTGGGGAAGAAAAAAGCCAGCAAAGAGCAAAGCAGCAGGGAGGCTGTGGGAATTAGGACAGAAGTTTTAACCCTTCGTTCATGATCTTTCCTTCTTTCCTAGGTCACAGAGGCTGTTCTTGCCAACGGAGAGAATCTCCCTGCAGATGTGGTAGTGGTGGGAATAGGTAAGAGACCCCAGCTGGGAGAGGGAGGCAGCTTTGGGAATGGGGAGAACATCCAGCAAGCCCAGGGCATCGCAGTTCATTGCCAGGACACCGTTCCCTGCAGTTTCTTTCCCACTCTGTTATCATCCAGCTCTTCCTCTTGGCCCCAAGCGCCTGGAAAAGTCAGCAGCCCATGAGCACACACTTGGCAGGATGAAAGGAGCTGGTTACACTCTCGCTGTGCCTTTGGCTCTTGCTGAGCTCCACAGGTCCCTGCTGTGTTCCCAGAGCATGCTGTGTCCTGGGCCCTGGTTTTATTGCCCCTGTACTGGCTCAGCACCAGCCCAAGCACAGTCACTGCTCCAAGTGCCCCGTTCCAAGCAGGAACAGGCACTGTGGGGCCAAATTTCCTCCCCATCCCTGCAGAGCTTCTCTGCACTTCATCCCTGCTCCTCTCCCCACAGGGTCGACCCCCAACTCCGCATTTCTGAAGGGCACCTCCATTGCCAGAGATGACAAAGGTGCCATCCTGGTGGATCTGGTGAGTGCCAGCTGAGCATCCCAGGTCCCACCCCATCCCTTCCCTCTCATCACTGCACTAATTGCCCTTTGTCCCACTAGCACATGCAAACCAACATCCCAAATGTCTTTGCTGCTGGGGACGTGGTCACCTTCCCAGTAGCGCTGCTGGATGGGGACAGGTCCAGCATCCACCACCAGCAAGTGGCCGAGGCTCATGGTGAGGGCACAGCCACGTCACTTCCCAGCTCCCCTGGAGATGGGAATGGGACAGAAGAGACAGCAGGAGACACAGGGAACAATTTTGAAGGACCTGCAAGAAAAAATATTCCCTCTGTTGGTTCATCACAGGTCACTGTGCTGCTTTAAACATGCTGAAGAGAGGGAAGGAGCTGCACACTGTTCCTTACTTCTGGACCACGTTGCTTGGGAAAAGCATCCGCTATGCAGGTAGGAGGGGGCAGAGAGAGTGGAACAGAACTTCTTCCCTGCCCACCTTCTCACCCACCCAGCTGGGTCTGGGGCTTGTAAACACAGCATGGTTGCAGAGCTCACCTGAAGCAGCTCAAGCTCTGGACTGGCTGCCATGGTGAGTTTGAGCCCTGGGCCTGGAGGTCACCCAGAGGTCTTGTTCTTTGCTGAGGCCCAGTGGCTTAGAGGTCACAGAGGAAGAACTTCCCTCTCCAAACCAAGGAGAGGCTCAAAGGCAGTTCTGCTTGTCCAGGGCCTTCATGTCTGCTCCCCAGCCCTGTCCCAGCCCCAGTCACTGTCACCTCTGTCCCTACCCACACTGGCTCTGAGGTGGGATGGGTGGCAACTGCTGTGCCAGGGCTCCCTGAGCAGGCTCTCTCTCACAGGCTGTGGGAAGGGATACACGGACACTGTTGTGAAGGGCAGCCTGGAGCAACAGAAATTCCTGATCTTTTACATCAGGTGAGTGAATCAGTGGCCAGTCCATGCCCTGGGAACAGGGCCCAGTCCTCTCTCTTACAGCCTGCAGAGATCCCAGGGAGGCTCCACACCCTGTGGCCGCACACTAAAGGCAGCTGCTGGGTGCTGAACCAGAGAAAACCAAAGCAGGGCAGGGAAGGAGAAGAGACTGAACTCAAATGATGACACCAGCTGGGCAGAGAGCCTGGGACACATCTCCTCTCCCTCTGCCCCACTGCTCCCAGGCTCAGTGCCCAGCTCCCAGCAGTGCCAGGCAATCTGCCACGAGTCCCTGTGTATCCTGCAGCATCTTGTGCCACCCTGCCCTGAGCCCTCTGAAATAGAGCTGCTCCCTGGCCACGGGATGCTGCTGTGCTGAGCTTTGTACTCTGAGAAGATCCACATTCTTCCTCTTTCCCTTCCAGGGATGGCCATGTGACTGCAGCTGCCAGCCTGAACTGCGACCCCATGGTGTCTCTGATTGCAGAAGTTTTGTACTTGGGGAAACAAATCTCCAAAGAAGAAGCAGAGTAAGTGACATCCTGACTGAGCTGGTGGGTGGCTCTGTGCTGTTCCCCATGTCAGCAGAGCCCACTGAGAGACATGAAACCAAGAGGAGTCACTGCAAATCCCCAAGCTACCTCTCATTTGCAGGGCCTGTGACATTGGCAACATCCCCTCGCTGGCACGAAGCTAAGCTTGGTGTGTGCCCCTCGTGAGGGGCTCACAACCAAGTGTTAACAGCTCCACGTCCTCCCACCCTGGAGAAATAAAACCATCAGCAAAGCTGAACCCAGCAGCTGCATTTTGAGTTTGCAGACAGCCCTTGGCTGTCCACTCGTGCCGGGCAAAGCACAGCAGAGCTGCTGTTTTGCTGGGCTGGATGAGAGGGGGATGCCCATGGCCTGAGGGTCTGAGCTGGCAGCAGCCACCACACATCCACAGATGCACCAGCCAGAGATCCACCAGCTCTTGCTGTTCCTTCCCTGTTGGCAGGGAGCTCTCATTTAGCACACGGGTCACGCTGACCTTCTCCTTTGCAAAAACACATTTTCCCACCAAGGGGAGCTGTGACCGAGACAAGCTGCTCTCCCGGCAGGGAACGAGGTGGGCTGTGTGCAGGAACTTGCACAGAATACCCTGCCCCTAAGGACAGAGGGATGCCACCCGACCTCTGAGCCAGCAGCTGTCACTGCTGTCTTGAATATTGCATTAGCTGCCGCAGCAAACAGCCAGCCTCTGGCAGAGAAATCCCAGATCCAGCCTTTCCTGTGTCCATGCTGGGTGCTTGGAGGAGGTAGCCAGATGCTAGAGGAAAGAGTTACTAGATTTTTGCAAGGCAACAGCGAGCGAGGCTGTACTTTCTACAGGAAACCTTGCACTTACTCACCAGTCACATGGGGCTTTGCAGGAGGAAGGGTAAGTCCCAGGAACCAGGCAAGTTCCCACAGGGACACTCACAGACAGCCCAAACCCCCTCTGGTTTCACATGAAGTGCAGGACAGCCAGAGCCTGAGCCCTCTGCTCAGCAGGTGAGACACTGCAGTGCTGGTTTTGTGTTAAACACCCAAACTTGTCCCTCTGGCCCCTGGTCATACATGAATTTGACCTGAAATGCGACATTTTGCATTTCCTGATCCCATGGGTTTGGTGCTTCTGCTCTGAAAGAGCCACATCTTAGCCAGGAAAGAGCTGGGTGTCAGCAGCACAGGGTGTTCTTTCATGACAAATCTACACGTTCCCAGTGAGGCACACGGAGCACACAGCTCCCATACAGATCAATCCGTGCTGCACGGGAGGGGGAGCAGGGCCTGGGAGCTGCTCCTCCCTGCCCTCGGGCACCCTGCCCATGACTTTCTGCCCCTCGATGCCCTCCGGGATGTGTTGGGCACTGAGCAGGTGCCAGCTGTTTTGCATGGACTTGCAGCAGGGCAGCTGTGGTGGAAGAGACGGGCTCTGCCTCAAGCTGGAGGAACTCATCCAAGGGCATCCAGCAGTCCCACTCCCTGTGAGTGACAACCACCCCAAAGATACTCAGCTTCTTGTAGCCATCAGCAAGCACACACCAAGCAGTTTTATGTAAGAAGGGAAGACCCCAGAACAACAGACTTATTCTACTTCCACCACTTAATGGACACCAGGCCACTTTCTGTGCTTTGCTGGGTGCCAAAGTTGGAGAGCAGCCCTGCCTTGGGCAGCTGCAGCCTGGGCAGGCAGATTAAGTTGAGATTGTGCAGACATTTCAGCACAGGGCTGTTCCTCCCTGCCCGCCCTCAGAGCTGGGATGAGCTGTGCTCTTCTTCCTGGCAGGCTCTGAACAGCAATGCCTGGACACTCCTCTGATTCCCATTCACCAAGACAGCCTGGGAGCTGGTGGTCCCAGCCCTCCTGTGGGAAAGCCTGGGCTGCAGAGGCTCTCTGGGGCCTTTGCTGGGCCCGTGGAGCTCCCCTCTCACTCCGTGCAAGGCAGGGGCTTCTCCAGCCCTGGAGAGCAGCTTCCAAATTCCTTCCAGGGCAGTCTTCTGCTTCTGTTCACCAACAAGCCAGAGCCTGGACCATGGAGGAGCCCACTAAAGATCACCACAGCCCCTCTTAGTGCCTCTGGCTCCAAAATACCTGGAATCCTGGCACGGGCAGTCAGGGCTGCCTGGCCTCCCAGGGACAGAGGTTCCGGGAACAGCCGTCGGAGCAGTGCGTGACTCGGCCCTGAGTCACCCTGTCCCAGTGGCCCGGCCCCACCGCACCCGGCCCGACCCGCAGCAGGGCAGCGTGGGTGTGGAGCCAGCCCTTTCCCTGGGCTCCATCCCACTGCCTGGCATGCTGCAGGATTAATCCAGCTCCTGAGCTCAGCAGCAGGTCAGACCTGTGGGCTACGCCCAGCCTTGGCTCACCTCTTTGGCTCGGGACAAACCCAAGGCATCTGAAGGATCAACCCTTCACCTGCAGATCCCAGAGTGGCATCAGTTGGGGACACAGCTCTGGTGCTGTGCCCCCACCCAGGGTGTGCAGCCCCCACCATCTTCCCACCTGGTCCAGGCAGCCCACGGACAACAAACTTCCTAAAACTGAATAGCTGAGCAAAACAATGTTTAATGCCTCTTTTGGTCTCCTCTAGTCACCTCCCAGCTCAGTGCCACCCCACTGAGGTGGGGGACAGAGTTTGACAGCCCTGCTGGCATGGCTGCCTGGCAATCCTCCAGCCAAGGCTCTGTCTGGAGGCTGTGAGGAGACTTTCTTCATCCTGGTTGGATTCATCCTCAGCCCTCCAATCCTCAGGACGCTGCAGAATGGCTCATCCCAGTCGCTCAGGGCACGGCTCTGGCTGGCATCCAAGGTCCAAGTGATGAGAAGAGAGTGGCTACATTCAACAGTTCTTCAACTGGCAGCTTTAGCTACTGGAGAAGGACATAAAGCTTGCCACTGAAGAACTGGTGCTGGTTAGCCAGGAGCAGGGTGGCACGGCAGCACCTGGGAAGGGAACGCACATTTCAGAGCCAGGATCAAACTGTGCCGAGCTGAGCTGTCACCCACAGCAGCCAGGGCTGCTCCTTTCCCCCACCCTGACACCAATCCCCATCTATCACCCTGTCCTCTCCCCAGGGCTGAAATCCCCCCCAAAGCAGGGAATCCAGAGACAGCTCCGACCTCAACTGTCCCCATCCCTCCCTGCTCCCAAAGCAGCTGGTGCATGAGCTCCAGCACCTGCAGCCAGCCCTAAACCACGAGCGACAGGCAAGGAAATCCAAGGCCATTTCTGCTGGAAAATAAGAGATAAGGCAAGCTGCTCCGGCAGGGCCCAGTGGCCGCGGCAGGGAGGCCGCTGCAGGTAGGGGCTTACGGCGTTCCCAGGGCTCACCTCGGGCATCCATCAGCACTGGCAGGGTCCCACCTGGACGGGAGCCAGCCGCTTCCTGACGGGGAAGACACTTTGTCAGGCGGCTGCTGCCAAGCCACCGGCGGGGGAATTTCGGGCAGCTCAGCCCTTTTCTGAGTCGTTTTGTTGGAGGGCGAGAACGCCAATCCCAGGACTGGTGTGGGACGCCATTGATTCCCCCTCAGCCCGGGTAAAAAAAAAAAATCCCTTTTCCACACCACCCAGCGCTTTCGCTGCTGGGGATCGAGTTTTGGGAACCTCCCGGGAAACCGGGCACGGTGGGGGACAGATGGCAACGGGAAACATGGGAAACCCCCGGGGGGGCCATCACGGCATCCTCCCACCAGCGTCACCCCAAAGGCACCGGGAACCCCGGCGGGCCCCAGGCCTGGGCGGGCAGCGGGGGAGGCCGGAGCCCGGTGGGTGCTGCGGGGCTTTCGGTGCGGGGCCGGTGGCCGGGGCGCAGCGGCGGCGGGGCCCGGCGGGGATGCCGAGCATTCCTGGCGTGCCGGGTACATCTGGTCCGGATTCCAGCGAGCTGGTCCCGGCCCTGCTCCACCCCCGCCGGCCCGTGAATCAGCACCCGCCGCTGAAGCCACCGGCCCCGCCAGCACCGGGGGGCCCCGCCAGCACCGGGGGCCGATGAAGGGGGGCCCTGTCGGTAACAGGGTTCCCACCCACCCCATCTCAGCACCGACAGACCCCAGCGGCTCGGGGAAGGGCCCCGGTGGGAGCTGGTTGTGTGCCCCCAGCTGGTGCCCCCCTCCCGGTACAACCGGGTCACCCCCCCTCCCCCCACTGTCTCTCCTCTCGGTAAAACCAACTCCCCCCTCCCCCCCTAACGGAGGCAGCTCCCCCCACGCCGCTCCACGGCAAAGCCGCTCCCTCCGCTCCCCCCGGGACACCCCGCCGCCCGCCCGGCCCTCTGCTGCCCGGGATGCTCCGCTCCGTGCCCACGGCGGGGAGCGGCCGCGGGTCAAAGTCTGCCCAGTCCGGTCCCGGAGTGAAGGTCACCCCCGGGGCGGCCACCGCCCGTCGCGGGGAGGCCCCGGCCGCAGCCCCGCCCGCCCCACCGGGACCCTCCGGCGCAGGGGCCGCGCACAGGCCCCGGCCCCAACCCCCCTTCCCCGCCCCACCGACACCGGGGGCGAGGCCGCCCGGCCCAGGCGGCGCCGCGGAGCCCGGCGAGGGACGCGCCGCGCCGCATCCCCCACGGCCGCCCTGCTCCGGGGAAAGGTGACCTTCCCTAACGGGGCACGGCGAGGCCCCTCAACCCCCAGAGCACCGAGGGCGCCGCGCGGGGCTCGACCACCCTTACCGCCCGTCCCAGCGCGGTAGCGGCGGACCCACCTGCGCGGCTCGGCTGGGCCCGACCTGGAGCGGCGCCGCTGCTGCCGCCCCGCCGGTGCCGCCCGGGCCGTGCCCGGTGCCGGTGGCGGTGCCGCCGCCTCCCCCCGCCGCGCGCCGGCTCCGTCCCGGATCAGCTGGCGGAGTCATGACGCAGCCGCCCCCCGGCCACGCCCCCCGGCTCCGCCCCCGGGCCAATCGCCGGCCGGCACCGCCGGCTCGCGCCGCTCCCGCCCCCGCGCCGCGATTGCCGCCCGCTCCCGCCAATGGCGGCCCGGCGCGACCCGCGGCTCAGCCAATGGGAAGGCGAGGCGAGCGCTCGGCCCCGCCCATCCCGCCGGGGGAGAGCTTGGCCCCCTCCTGGCCGAGAGGCGGTTGCCTTGGGAACGGGCGGGCCCGCCCCGCCGCGGGGTATGCCGGGACTTGTAGTGCGGCGCGGCGCTCCCGGCATGCCCCGCGTGCTGTGAGTTGGCATTTTCAAGCGGGTGAAGGGGGCGGCGGGGGCAGGGCGACCCCGAAGGGGTTCGACCCTTCCGCGAGCCCCGGGCGGGGCGCGGCGCTGCGGCGGGCACGGGCCGCCCGCCCCCGGCCGCCCTCGGGCGGCGCCTCCCTGTGCTGTGCCGGGGCTGGTGACACAGCCCCGATTCCGAGAAGTTACTCCAAGTCCTCGGCCAATCAGAAGTGAGCGCTCGCCGCGCGCACCAATGGGCGGGCGCGGGGGGCGTGGCCGCGAGGACTCGGCTGACCCCGATGACTTGGCAGCGCCGCGCCATGACTGGACAACTTCTTTAAAGGGGCCGCGCCCGCCGCAGCTGCCGGAGGGGGGGAGCGCAGCGCCGCCCCGCCCCGGGGCGGCCCGACCGGCGCCGCTGCCCCGCTGGGGGCACTGCCGGCGCCGCCGCCGCCGCCCCGGGGGACGAGGGCGCGAGGCTGCGGTGCCGCTTTAAGGCCGATTCCTGCCCTCCGTCCCGGTAACAGCTGATCGCAGCGGGCCAGGGCCGGGCCGCCAACCGGCGCCCGCCACGTCCCACCCACGTGACTCCCACGCGCCGCCGCGCCATGCGGCGCTGCCCGGCGGGAGCCCCCGGCGCCCTTAAAGGGGCCGCGCGCCGTCCCGCCGCCCGTGGCTGTCCTGACCGTGTGTCCCGCGGCTACCGCCGCACCCGCCGGCCCCGCAGGCTCGGCACCGCCCGGGTGGCGGCGGGAGCACCCGGCTCGGCTTACGGGGTACCGGGGCCGGGCAGCTCCCGTAGCGTGCGGTGCCTCGCGGGGCAGAGGGCGGCAGTGTCCCGGGGCGGCGGGGCTGGGCTGGCCGCGCCGGCTCCCCCGGGCACTCACCTGCCGCCGGCGGGGTCCGCCCGCGGCGGGGCGGGGACCCCTTTAAGGCCGGGTGCCCCGTCAGCGCGGCTCGCCCGGCTCCAGCTGACAGCCCGGGGCGCCGCTGACGTCACGCTGACGTCACTGCCCATGCGGAGCCCCGGCCCCGCCGCCGCCGCCTGAGGGAGCCCGGGCCCGGCCCCGCGGGGGCTCGGCGGGGAGCGCGGCCCGGCCCGGCCCGGCCCCCCCTTCCCGCGCACATGGCGGCGCGGCGGCCGCATGTGACCGCCGTCACCTGACCAACATGGCCGGGGCCGCCCCCGCCGCTGCCCGCCGCGGCTGAGCCGCCGCCGCCAGGTAACGCGGGGCCGCCGGGGCGGTGAGGGACCCCCTCGGGCGGGTGAGAGCTCCCCGGAACGGCCCTCGGGCCCGCGGGGCGCGGCCCGGCTCTGTCATCCCCCCGCCGGTAGCGAGGGCCCTGAGGGGCCGGGGCCGCCTGAGCGGCTGTGGCCGAGGCTGTGGCTCGGTGCTGGGGACGCGCTCCTTGCTGTGAGCATCCTCTGCGTGACCCCCTCTCCCTGACCCTGGCACTGCAGAGGTCCCCTCGTGTCCCCAGCACGGGGGTTATGCTGCAGAGGTCCCATCGTGTACCCCTCTCCAGCTGCAGAGGTGCCCTTGTGTCCCCACCAGCAGCCCTGGGGCTGCAGATGTTCCCCTCCACCTCCCATCGTATCCCTTTGTAGTTCTTAGGGCTGTGAATGTCCCATTGTGTCCCTCGAGCCTGGGGCTGAAGAGGTGCCATCGCGTTCCACTCCTTGGCTGTGGATGTGCCATTGTGTGTCCCCCTACCAGCCCTAGGCCTGCAGAGGTCCCATCGTGTCCCTTCCCCCAACACTTGGATGTGCAAGTCCCCATCGTGTCCCCCTCGCTGAGCCTGGGGCTGTGGAAGCCCCACCACGTCCCCCTGCCTGGCTGCAGAGCTCCCACCTTGTCCCTCACAGCCAGGGCTGGTCCCTTCTCAACCCCCACACACTGACAGAGTCACCAAGCTCCTCAAAACAGCTTTTTTTTTTTTGCCTGGGTGCCAATGGGGAAGTGAGACTTGCTACTCGCTGGGGTGGGCAGGGTGTTCCTGCACCTCTCCGCTCGCTCACAGCCTGTCTGGACCGCCTTTCTCCCAGCAGAATCCAGCATGGAAGGCTTCCTGCAGAGCGTGGAGAAGGACCTGAACATCGACCGCCGGCAGCTGGCCCCTGAGAGGACCCATGTCACCGCCTTCGTCCCGGCCAAATGGCTGCAGAGCCTCAAGGAGCGCCGGGTGCTGCCGGCGGCCTGCCCGCGGCCCGAGGGGCTGAGCGAGGTGGAGGTCAGGACGTTCCTGCAGCCCTCGGTGCAGAAACTCCCGGCGGGCTGGACGCGGGTGGAGATCCACGGGCTGCGGAAAGCCCGGCTGGGGTACCCGCTGCGGGCACAGCCCCCTGAGCAGCGCTGCGGCAGCAACGTGGACACCCTGCACGGCTTCATGCAGAGCGTGGCCACCCAGAACTACCACAACCTGTGGGGCCGGGCTCACGGGCTCTACGCTCGGCCCTACCGGTGCCCGGACCCGCCGCCCACGGTGCCGGCGCTGGACGCGCTGAGGGCTGCCCTGCACAGAGCCTACGGCTGCCCCGTCCTCCAGGTGGGCAGGAACGTGCCTGGCACGTCCCCTGCCAAGGAGAGCGTGGCCAAAGGGGTTCCCTTGTGCCCCAACGTGCTGCAGGCCGAGGCGCTGCTGGAGTCGGCCGACATGCTGTACATCGTCTACCCCTACATGCAGTACTGCCTGCACGACATCGTCACCTTCAGCCCGGCCAAGCTGACCAACAGCCATGCCAAAATCCTCTTCCTCCTCTTCCACGTGCTGCAGGCCATGAGGGCTTGTCACCAGGCGGGTCTGGCTTGTGGAGATTTCTCCCTTCGGGATGTGGCTGTGGATGAGAAGCTGTGCAGCCGTCTGCGTGTGAACTTCAGAGGGTACGAGGGACCCGGGGAGGAGGAAGAGAGTCTGGAGGGTGGTGTGGAACGAGTGAGCAAGCAAAGCTGTGTGCAAAGGCAGGAGGTGACGTGCAGTGCCTGCCAGAAGGACCTCCGAGACCTGGTGCTGCAGTGGGTGCACGGGCAGGTCAGCAACTTCGACTACCTTATGCGTCTGAACAGCTTGGCTGGGAGGAGAATGGGAGACCCCAATTACCACCCGGTTCTTCCGTGGGTGGTGGACTTCACCACCAAAAACGGCAAGTTCAGGGACCTGAGGAAATCCAAATTCCGCCTCAACAAGGGGGACAAGCAGCTGGACTTCACCTACGAGATGACCAAGCAGGCGTTTGTTGCGGGGGGCTCGAGCGGGGAGCAGCTCCACGTCCCCCATCACATCTCGGACGTCCTTTCGGATATCACCTACTACGTGTACACGGCCCGCAGGACGCCCAAGGCAGTGCTGTGCTGCCACGTGAGGTCCCAGTGGGAGCCCAACGAGTACCCAGCCAGCATGGAGCGCATGCAGAGCTGGACACCGGACGAGTGCATCCCGGAGTTTTACACAGACCCCTCCATCTTCCGATCCATCCACCCGGACATGCCCGACCTGGACGTGCCGTCGTGGTGCAGCTCCTACGAGGAGTTCATCGAGGTTCACCGCATGCTGCTGGAGAGCCGGGAGGTCTCCCAGGACCTGCACCACTGGATCGACCTCACGTTTGGCTACAAGCTGCTGGGCAAGGATGCGGTCAAGGAGAAAAACGTCTGCCTCCACTTGGTTGACAACCACACGCACCTGACCACCTACGGGGTCGTGCAGCTCTTCGACCAGCCCCATCCCAGGCGCATGGTGGGACCTGCCTACACTCCTGCTGAAGCTCCAGCCATTGTCCGGCCTCTGCTCCAGAATATCCGGGAGGCTGTGGTTTTGGAGGATGTCCAAGGCCAGGTGACAGATGTGGTCAACGGGCTGGTCCTGGAGGCTACTCCCAGTGAAACCACCTGGTCTGGGGAGAAACCCATCGCTGGTGAGGATGATTTGGAGGAAGGCACAGAAGCCCTGGATTCCATTTCTGCTCCTGGTAGGGCTGCTGACCAGCCCTGTGCCACTGTGCCTCCAGCACAGCCCTCCACCCTCCCTGCTTATGCCACCGACGGCAAATCCTCAGGGGTCCGACCGCTCCGTCGGAGCAAGGCAGGTGCTGGGGATCAGCTCGACGTGAAGATCACACTTCCTGAAGGCTTCAATCCACTCCAGGCCCTGGAGGAACTGGAGAAACTGGACAATTTCTTGGTTAAAGGCTTAAGCAGCGAGATGCAGCTGATGGAGCAGCCGTGGGAAGAGCCACCCTTGGGTCTCTCAGACCTCTTCCACAGGGACATGCAAGCTCTGGGCGTTCTGGTGGCTGAGATTATATTTGCACCGAGGCTTCGTCCTTCCAAGCCCGACGCATCCCTGCTGGAGCGGTTCCTGATGGTGCGGAATCTCTGCCGCTACCACCCCAAGGAGATCCCAGCCCCACTCCAGCACGTGCTGCATGTCCTGCTGCAGCTCAGCGTGCCCGTGGAGAAGCTTCTGAAGAGCAGGCTGGGCAAGGGCACGGTGCAGTTGTTTGAATACAAACCCATCTCCCAGGGCCTCCCCCCACCCTGTCCCACGCAGCTCCTCAGCCCCTTCAGCTCCATCGTCCCCTTCCCCACGTACTTCCCAGCTCTGCACAAGTTCATTTTCACCTATCAGGCGAAGAAGATCGAGGATGAAGGGCAAGGCCGGGAGCTTGTTTTCCAGCTGTGGCAGCAGCTGGAGGGGATCCTTTCAGAAATCACTCCTGAGGGCTTGGAGATTCTTCTGCCTTTCATATTATCTCTGATGTCCGAGGAAAACACCGCTGTCTACGCAGCGTGGTACCTCTTTGAACCCATAGCTAAATCCCTCGGGCCCAAGAATGCCAATAAATACCTGCTCAAGCCCCTGATTGGAGCCTATGAGACGCCCTGCTCCCGCCACGGCAGGTTCTACCTGTACACAGACTGCTTTGTGGCCCAGCTGATCGTGCGCCTGGGGCTGCAGTCCTTCCTCCTGAACCTGCTGCCCCACATCCTGCAGATCCTCGTGGGCATCGAGAGCTCACGGGAGGAGAGCAAATCCTTCCTTGGCACCGCTGAGGACGATGAGAGCGGAGGGGAGAGCCCGGTGTCGTGTGTGTTTGGGGAGGAGATCAAGATGGACGTGGAGCACGGCTCTGCTGCACTCGACCTCCTGGACTACACCTCTGGAGTCAGCTTCCATGACCAGGCCTACCTGCCCGAGGGCGAGGACTTCCAGAGTGGCCTCTACGTCGGGGAATCCCTGCAGCCCCAGGAGCAGGAATCGCTCAGCCTCGGCCGGCTGAGTGACAAGAGCAGCGCCAGCGAGGTGTCCCTGGGCGAGGACAGACCTGCTGATGGGGACTCCCAGAAGGACAAGAGCAGCTTGAAGTCGATGGACAGCAGCCAGGACCTGAAGCAGAGCGAGGAGTCGGAGGAGGAGGAAGAGGAGCATGAGGAAGAGGAGCATGAGGACGCGGCGGTCGATGGGGAGCTGACAGTGGTCATGGATGCTGCTGGGGCCTCTGTGGACGTCACCCTGGCTGATGACAGCAGCGAGCCAGAGGATGGGGAGGGAGAGGAGCTGCCAGACCACTCTGATGACAAAGAGCAGACCATACTGCTCGGTAAGACCCTGCCAGCATCCAGGCTGTTGGGCAGAGCTTGGGGAGAAGCGGGTCCAGATTTGGGGGTGTTTGTGGTCCCAGCTTGGGGACAGTGGTGAAACCAGGGTAAGAGGCCAGGTCTGCATGTGGATCTGAGAGTCAGGGCTGGGGCAGCAGAGGCTGATAGCTAATCTGTGCCATGCTGGGCGCTGTCCTTGTGACTGCTGTTGTTTTGCAGACACAGCCTGTAAGATGGTGAGGTGGCTCTCGGCCAAGCTGGGCCCGACCGTCACGTCCCGCTTCATCGCCAGGAACCTGCTCCGACTGCTCACCTCCTGCTACGTCGGTAATGCCTCTTCCCTGGGTTCCAGGGTGGGTTGTGCCCCCAGTCTGGCTGCTGGTGGCTTGGGTGTGGCTGCTGCTTCAGCTCGTGATGTGTTGTTCTCTGGGCAGGCCCGACCAGGCAGCAGTTTGTACCGAGCAGTGATGAGAACAGTCCCCTGAGCACAGGGAATATCTACCAGAAACGGCCTGTGCTGGGGGATCAGGTGTCCAAGCCAGTGCTGGCCTGCCTCGTGCACGTGGCATATTTGTATGGAGAGCCTGTCCTCACCTACCAGTACCTGCCCTACATCAGCTACCTGGTCAGTATCGCCTTTTTTTCCTCTCTGTTGGGGCAAGAGCTCTGTCCAGGTATGAAGGGAAGATGTAAAAAAAATAGTCCAGCATTACCAGGAGCCTCCTGCATAAAAACTGAGCTTGGCCGGGCTCTGTCTGGGCCAGTGTGGGCTGAGCAGCTCTGGCTGTGTTGGCTGAGAAGGGCAGGAGAGGCACTTTTGCCTCCTGCCACAAGCTCCAGACTGCTCCCAGCAAAGCACACGGCTGTGTTCATGCCCCTCATTCCCTGTCAGACCTTGTGAAACCAGAGAAAAAGCTTTTCTTCTGCTTTTCTGGGTGACTGTGCCCAAACAGAGCTGGCACAAGGGTGGGATTGTGATAACAGGGCTGCTCTGGGGTTGCTGGAGTGAGTGTTCACAGAGGTCTGTGTGGGTAGATAAGGGTGAACTGGGGGGAGGCTAACGAGTTTTCAACTGTCTAAAAAGCACTGGCAAGGCTCACCAACTTTTCAGCTTGAAATTCAGAGCTGAACAGCAAGGAGGAAATGTGTAATGCAGCTGGTTGGAAAACTTAATTTTTCATTAAAAAGAAAAGGGTTTTGAATGTTTTAAACAGGCTTATTTTTCATATTGCTCCCTCTTTAGTGGTTGTAAACGCTTTGGTTATGGATTCTCGTTTAAATGGCAAACTTCAGTAGCTTTCTGATAATTTAAACATAGAGGGAAAGAGGCCACAGCTGTTCATTTAAAGAAAACAAAAAGGCATTGTCAGTTTTTCCAGTGTTGAAGGGGAGACTTTTCAGGGGAAAAAATCCCATTTTTCAGCAAAATCATTCTCCACCCAGTTGCAATCATAGCTCCAGCTGTTCTGCTTTGCTCTCCTAAGCTCATTGCTTGGGGGCACGGAGGGGATTAATCCCCCTGTGAAACAGCATTTGGCAACCTGATACTGGAGCGATGGAACTTGCGGGTCACAAATAGGATAAAGTCAATCCTTCTTGCAGGATTTGGCAGGGTGGCTATTTTGTGAGAGGAAGAGCCTCTGTGATGAGCTGGAAGATGGCAGGTGTACAAGAAATACAGCAGGAAACTGGGAATTGTCTGTGGGTTTTGTTACTGGCTCTCTTTTCTCGAGTGTTTGATTTGTCTAGGAGTTAGGAAATAGGACGATCTAGAAAGAAATATTTTAGTGTTGCTGCTGATGTTATTAACTCTTTGGCACTGCCCTAACAGCAGCAGTACATTGTCAGCAGAAAAAGGATGTGCAGTTCTGCCTCATGAAATTATTAGCAGCTGGATTTCTAGAAGTCAGCAGCGGCTTTGCCCATAATTTGTGCTCGGCTATTTCATGCAAGGACTGTTCCTCTGCAGACTGTGGGATGAAGACACTGATTCTTGCTTTTAAATTGTGTGTATGCAAGAGGTTTCCCCTCTTTCTGTGGTTTCCCCTCTTTCTGTGCTGGCAAATGATGCTCTGGGGTGTCCAGGATGGTTTGGGCCAGCGTGGGATTGTCGCTCTCCCTTTTGAGCTTCCCACCTGTGGGAATGTTGTGCAGGGAGATGCTCTGCAGAGGAAACCTGTGAGCTTGGGGGTGCCATTCCCCATTTCCTCCAGGCTCATCTCTTGTGCTGACAGATGCCTGTCAGTTTTTGTGCTCATCCCTTGAGTGCCGGACACGTTTTGCTGTTGAGATCTGCTGCTCAGGTTCCTCTTCCAGCACCAGCAGTGCTGTGCTGGGTTTGAGGCTGAGCTCAGGTGACCCCGGGGTCACCTTTTCCATGTCCTGCTGGGGAGGGGGTGGCCCTGGCCCTGAAGGAGTCCCTCTCACAGGTGGCGGCCGGCGGCGGCTCCGGCGGTGTCCGGCTGAACAGCCGCAAGGAGGCCGGGCTCCTGGCTGCTGTGACACTGACACAGAAGATCGTGGTGTGTCTCTCTGACACCACACTGATGGACATCCTCCCCAAGATCAGCCAGGAGGTGCTGCTCCCAGTGCTGGGCTTCCTCACTTCGCCAGCTGTCGGGTAAGCGCCGCAGGATGAGCACAAAGTCAGGGATTTGGGAATGGTTCTGTGGGGGCCTTGATGCTCCTAGGTTTGGGGGGGTGTTTCTGCCCTGATGTGTGTCTCCTTGCACTGGCACACTGCTGAAACGTCCTGATAACACAGGAAAGGCAGGAAGCATGAGGCAGAGGATGGGAAAAAGGGCTATGTGGAGGGCAGGCTGCTGATGGATGTCCTCTCCAGTTTCCCCAGCGGAGCCCAGGCCCGTGTTGTCCTGTGTGTGAAGACAATCAGCCTCATTGCCCTGATCTGCCTGCGGATTGGGCAGGAGATGGTGCAGCAGCACTTGAGTGACACAGTGAGAAACTTCTTTGGGGCGTTCTCGCTGCTGCAGGAGCTGCAGGACCAGGTCAGTGGTGTGGGAGAGGCCCTCCTGCACTCCCCCAGATGTGGGAATGTGGTGGCCTGTGTTTGTGTCATGAATTGTGGGGTAAGAGCATCTCATCTTGGGGTTTATCTGATCCCATTTCTCTTGTCCAGGGGTTGACAGCAGAGTCACTGAGCAGCTGTGAGGTGCCAGTGATGGAGGTGCCCCTTTCGGATGGGAAGCTGCTGGCCCTGGATCCATCCGTGCTGGTGGAGTTACAGAAGGTGTTCAACCCCGAGATGGCCTACATCACCTACATCCCCTTCTCCTGCTTGCTTGGTATGCCTTGGCCACCGGCTCCAGGGATCTGTGAGGGAGCTCCGTGCTCTGGGCATGCATCCTGGGCCTGGACTCCAGAGAAATCACAGCTCACAGGGCTGCTGGGGGAAACCCACAGCTTCTACAGCATGGCTTGGCCTGATTCCTGGGGTGGGAGCCCACTGCTTCAGCTGGGAGCAGATGTGGGATGCTGTGTCCACAGCCTTGTGCTGACCCTGTTTGTGGGAATTAGGTACTCTGCACAAATGCAGGTTCTTTATCTTCACCTCTGGGAAGCTTTTACCTCGAGCCTGAACAGATGAGAAATGGCTGCAGATGTTGTTTCAGGTTGTTTATTTCTTCTTATCTGTGCCAGCTCTCAGCTCCGGCCGCACATCTGATGCAGCCGAGTCCGAGCGGGCACTGCCCAGTCCTGGGCTGTCCCGGCCTTTTGTGCCCTTTCCATCATCCAACCATTCCTCACAACCTATTTATTATTTACTATTCTGTACCAATTTATTTGCACCTATTCTAGACACGGAATTTCTACCTCTTTTTCATTCTACCAATCATTTTGTGCCACTACCACCAGAGAAGATGGAGGAGAAGGAGAAGAAGAAGAACAGGGCAACGCCCAAAATCCTCCATCTTAGACCCTTCATCCTCATATTAAAAACCCTAAAATCTACTTTTTTACCTTGTAAAATACTAAACTACTATTCATTTCAAACTCCTGTGGCTTGTAATGTTTCTCACAGTGTTGTAACTTTTCCCATGGGCTGAAATCAAAGCCGGTGCCATTCTGGGCTTCTTGCCAGGGTCTGGGACCCCCTTGCTGGGGCTCCTGACCCCCCAGGGCAGCCTGAGGTGTGCCTTGGATTCCAGCACTGTTCAGGGGTGTAGGGAGGGGGATGATGATGATGCTGATGCTGGGGACGTTGCTTCCCTTGCAGCCACGTTGTCTCTGTCTCCCCAGGTGATGTTATCCGGACGGTTGTGCCCAACTACTCGCTGGTTGAGAAGCTGGCCAGCCTCCACCTGGAGAACGTGAACCCCAAGAACCTGCAGGTGGTTGGCCTGGAACAAACACCAAATGTAGTGGGCTCAGACCAAGACACTCGAGGGGCTGAGCCCTTCTCCAGCCCCCAGGAGGACACTCACTCTGGCACTTTTGGGAGCGTGCTGGTGGGGAACCGCATCCAGGTCCCCGTGGACACGCAGCGGGAGGGTCTCGGCTTGCTCCGCCTCAGTGCTGGCACTGATGGATTCGTTGCCAGCTCGTCCAGCGAGGAGAATGCCCTGAAGCACGAGCTGCCCCGCAGCACCCACATGCTGTGTGGGAACTGGCTGGCCTACTGGCAGTACGAGATCGGGGTGAGCCAGCACGACCCCCGCTTCCACTTCCACCAGATCAAGCTGCAGAGTTTCTCAGGGCATTCCGGGGCCATCAAGTGCGTGGCGCCGCTGAGCAGCGAGGATTTCTTCCTGAGTGGCAGCAAGGACAAGACTGTGAGGCTCTGGCCCCTGTACAACTACGGGGATGGCACCAGCGAGGTGCCGCCGCGCTTCACCTACGCTGAGCACAAGAAGTCCGTGTTCTACGTGAGCCAGCTGGAGGCAGCGCAGCACGTGGTGAGCTGTGATGGCACCGTGCACATCTGGGACCAGTTCACGGGTAAGAAAAGGGAAAGGGTGAGGAGCTGGAGGGAGCTGGTCCAGCCCATACAGGCAGGGGCTGCGCTGAGTTTGGATGGCTCTTGTTGAAAGCCAGCACAGAGCTGGAGATGTGCTGTGTGCCTTGTCCTGCTGTGATGCCTCTGTTCTTCCACAGGCAAACTGCTGCGGACTTTTGATGAGTTAGACAGCAAAGTGCCCATCACAGCTGTGACCACCATGCCACCTCCCTATCACAGCATCTCTGTGGCCAGCGCAGACTCCGTGCTGAGGTTCATTGACCACAGGAAGCCGGGACTGCAGGTAGGGGCGTGCTGCTCTCTGAGTCCCCTTCCTCCAGCCCTGTGCTTAATGCCGGGATCACAGCTGGCCCAAAGCCCAGATCCCAAAGCCAGCTGTGATGGCTCCACAGAAACCAGCGTGTCCCTTAAATGCCAGATCCCCTGATGTTCATCCTGCAGCTGGGCTGTCTCTCTTGCAGCACGAGTTCCGCCTGGCCAGCGGGGCGAGCGCGGGGCTCATCCGCTGCCTGGCCGTGAGTCCGAGCGGCCGCAGCGTCGTGGCCGGCTTCTCCTCGGGCTTCATCGTGCTGCTGGACACCAGGACGGGGCTCATCATGCGGGGCTGGCCTGCCCATGAGGGAGACATCCTGCAGATCAAGGTGAGAGGCTCAGCTGGGATCCGGGTGGGGCCTGATCGATGCTCTGAGGCTGCGTGGAGCATCCTTCCCACAGGGCCTGTGTGCTCCATGCCTGCTTCATCCCTTGCTGCGTCCCTAAGAGGCTGCCCAAGCTCTCCTGCCCCATGGTTAGTGCTGCTGCCAGCTGTTCTTGGTCCAAGTCGTGCTGCCAGAGTTCAGCCCTCCTGGGTTTCAATCCCTGCCAGGCAGGTCTGCAGCAGGGGCAGGGAGGAGCCACGGCTCCCGTGAAGGAGCAAATGTGTTGCTTTCTCCACGGGGCTCTCGGCTTCCCTGGGAGAGTGTTGCTCTAATGAGTAACTCTTGTCCATATTTACCCACCCCAGGGAGCAGTGCTGGGTCTCCAGTGTCCTCGACCCAAGCATGGGTTAAACAAAGTTCAGCAGTGTGGGTTGTTTACCCTCTCACTAGCTCTGCTAATAAGCAGCTCCAGGTTTCTACCCTCAGCAATATTTTCAACTGTGAGAGAGCCTCTCAATTCCTTCTCCTGAGAAGGAAAATAGTTTGGCAGGTGATTTAGTGGAGAGGGAGACTGCATGATAATCCCTTTACCCACTGCAGCAGTAACAGATGATGAATGAGTTGTGTTGGGTGTTGTTGAGAAGAGGCACAGCCCATCTCTTGGAGGAGATTGCCAGCTACCAGAACATCCTTTAGCTTGCAGTGTCCACCCAAGGCCTTGCTAACCTGCTCAGTACCACCAGCTGTTTGGAAATGGCTTGGACTGTCCTAAGGGATTGCACTGTGACCATTGGATCATTGCAGCCACCTGCTGCTCTCACGTGCAGCACCAGATTGTGAGTTTTTACAGGAATTTTACAGGTTTTTACTGGTTCACTGGCCTTTCCTCTGTTGCCAGGCTGCAGAGGGCAACGTGCTGATCAGCTCCTCTTCGGATCATTCCCTGACTGTCTGGAAGGAGCTGGAGCAGAAACCTTTGCACCACTACAAATCTGCCTCCGAGCCCATCCACGCCTTCGACCTCTACGGTAACGAGGTGGTCACTGGCACTGTGGCCAACAAGATCGGGGTCTACTCCATGCTGGAGTCCTCAGCCCTGCCCACCAGCACGACCAAGCTGAGCTCAGAGAACTTTCGGGGTACATTGACCAGCCTGGCAGTGCTGCCCACAAAGTGCCATCTCCTGCTGGGCTCGGACAATGGCATCATCCGGCTCCTGGCCTAGGGACCCCCGGCCTGGCAGCCTGTGGCTGTCCCACAGTGCTGTGCTGGAGCTGGAAGCCAGCAGCGTGGCTTTTGGAGGAGGCAGAGTCAGATGTTTCTGAGCAGAGGGTGCAGGGGGAGGTGTACTTGTTACATCTCTAACCTCTTTCTGTAGCTTGAAAAAGAAAAGAAGCCATAACTGAGAAACCTCCGCTGCTGCTGGGAGAGATGTTGGGCGTTGTAGGTCACTGTCACCCCTGCAGAGAGGCCTGGAGCTTTCCTTACCACGTGTGCCTGATCCCCAGGGGACTGTGAGCTGCCCTCCACAGAAATAGGGACCACAGGTACCCTCCCCCCTTCAGTTCAGGGCTAGGAGGTGCCCCTTGACAAAACACAACAGTTTAGCTACTGCCACCTGCACTTCCCCTTCCCTTCCTCTCCCAAAGCACTGATCAGCCTCACTGGGGTGGCAGGAGCTGGGCCTGGGACCTGCTGCCTTTGGAGCTGCATCTCCTCCTCCCATGGTCGGTGCTCAAAGCCCAGAGGAGGTGCTCTGTGAACTTTAGGTTCTGCCAGCTGAGATAGAGCCTGCGTGGGAGGAGGAGAGGTTCACCAGAGCCCTTCTGCTGCCGTGCTGGCTCCAGGGCAAGGACTGGAATGGAAGCCAGCCAAGGCACAAACCCCATCTGCTCTGCCAGCTCCTGTAGGAATGGGCTGCTGCAGAGGGGCAGATTTGGGTGGGAATGTGACTCTAGGGAGGCCAGAGCTAGATGCTTCCATGATGATTTTGGCTTCTGGAGCAGTGGGGTAGGGCTGTTGTTGGTTCCTGCCCCAGCATCCCGTAATGAGGTAAGGGGTGAGGAATGCCATTTGTGCTATGCACTGGCAGTGATCCTCAGTAAATCCTTCTAATCCTCTCCTTCGTGCTGGTCAGGCTCCTGGGGAAGACAGGACAGCAAAAAGGTGCTCAGTTTTGTCCCCTCCTGCCCTTGTAGGGTGAGAGGCAGGAGGTATGAATCCATCATGGTCTCTCTTTGACCTTCCCTTTGGGACAGCACCGTCTGTTCCCACCCCAAAGGCACAGAGGGTGCTCTTTGCCCCACCACTAGAAGCAGTTTCCTCACTTCTGTTGCAGCCCTTTTCCATCCTTCAGCCTAGCCAGAGCCAGGATCAGGAGCGGGAAGCTCTTACCTTGGGCAGAGGAGGAGCCTGGGAGGGGAGAGGGCTTCCATCCAGTGGGGAGGTGAGGGGTTGGCCAGTGCTGTCCTTCCCTACCCAAGGGGAGCTCTCAGTCCCGTGTTGCCTATTAACCATTTGCAATAGATGTAAATATTTACTTCTAATAAACTCTTTGAGAGAGCTGCAGAGCTCTGTGTGTGTGTAAGCTCTGTGCTGGACGGGCTGGGTGTGCTGGTGTGCTCAGCCAAAGGGACAGCTCCTCCTTCAGGCTCCTCTGGTGTTCTGGGGGAGCCCTGGATGTAGGACAGGACTCTGCTGTACAGGATTTGCTTTCCATGGGGAATTAGCATCTTGGGTTGCAGCAGCACGTCCCAAATGGGGTTGCAGAGCTCAGACCTGTCTTTGCTCACATTGTCTGGGGTGAGCTTGGGAACCAAGAGTTCCTGCAAGGAATGGATGCCTGGAAAGATCCTGTTAGAGCTCCCTGCTGCTCCTCAGTGACTCCTCTCCCACTGAGGCCATGGACAGAGGCAGGAAGGATCAGCAGCACTTCTGCTTACAGCACAAATCCACACAGGGCAGGACTGCTGGAGTTCTGCCCGTCCCTGGGACTTTTTCTCCGTGCCCCAGCAGTGTGTGCATGCCCTGAACACTGGGACCAGCTGCCCTGGGAGAGCTCTGGAGCGTGCTGTGCCCCAGGGGAGGGCCCAGCTGCTCTTGGCTGAGCCCAGCCTGGCCATCAGAGCCTGCTGTGTGCAGCCACGGGGCCCTGGGCACCTCTGCTAAACCAGTGCCTCATGCTGGCTGCTGGGATGCAGGGAGGGAAGAGCTGGGGGATTCAGCAAATTCCCAAACCAAAAAGCCCTGTGGCAATAAACACCGAGCCCTGCATTTTCACTGAAGGTTATGAATAAAAGAGAGAATGGAGATGTGCAAAGTGGAGCCACTTGTGAGTTACTTCTGCTGGTGGGAGTTTCGGATCTGGTAAACTCAGTGTTAATGTTGTCTTGAGGGCACAGCAGCCCAAAAGTGCATCCCCAACTCCAAATGCACCACGAATTCGCTCTTCTCCCCCAAACAAATGTTTAACCGGATGCTGTAGGTCAATATTTGCCTGCCAAATTCTCAAACAGGGGGTGGTGCTGAAGGTCGCTGCCGGGAAGGGGGGGGCTGGACAAGGGCTGTGTGTGCCCCATGCAGAGCTGCTGGACAGGCTAAAGCAGGTGCCAGCTCCAACGTGGACATGAGCAACCTCAGGTAAGGGGCAAATGAAAGGATTTGATATAAACGAGGGCTCCTCCTGTGCCCCTCGGGGAGAGAATTTGGCAGAGGGTTAAAGGATGGGCACCACCAGGGAGGAAAAGGGTATTTAGGGTTGTATGTGGCTGCAGGATTTGGGGTGAGGGAAGAGGGGGGAATGAAATGGCCTCAAGTTACGCTTCTGCCAGTGGGATCTCAGCCCAGCAGTTCTGGGTGAAGTAAGGACTGCTTGGAGAGAGGAAAGCAGCCCCAGGAATTAAGTGTGGAAGCCATGCAGGGGGCTGGGCTTTGGCATGGAGGTTTTATGAGAAGGAGAAGGCATTTTATTTCTGTCTGAAAGGGAAAAGTGGCCGGGTGAAACGCTGGCCAGGGCAAGGGTGGGGTTTTGTCCATGACCCTGGAAGCCCCACTGTCCCACACTGGAACTGGAGCACGCAGGTGGGAGAGGCGGGGTTTGCCAGCAACGGGGGATGATGAGTGCTGGGAAGGGGAGGACTCCCCCTTGCAGGACATATTGCTGGGAAACTGCTCTGGGATTGCACTTCCTACCTGCAAATTCCCTCCCAGACAGCCCTTGCTGAGCACTCGCAGGTCAGTAGCCCTTCTCCCAAGAGCCCGGGGCACCCCTGAGGATGCTGCGCCTGTCTCTCGGTGGTTTCCATGGGGAAAGGAGCAGAAAGGCTCTCGTCTCCTTCCAGAGGCACAGAGTGTGCAGCGCTGATATGGGAAATACCATTTGCAATGCAGAAAAAGCAGGGCAGCGGGGTCAGACAGGCAGGATCCGAGCAGAGCCTGGCTGTGGCTGCAGCCCCGCTGCGGGTCCCTGCTCCTCTCTGATTTCCCTGCCTTGGCACCGGACCCGGGAGCCCTGTGTTGTTTCTTTGCAGCATTGTTCATCTCCCTATTGCTTTCCACGAGCTCTTGTGCCAACCTGTTTGTCCAGGTTGATAATTTTCTCCCTGTAGACCCGACTAGGCTGAGCTCGCAGCTGGAAATAACTCCTCTCTCGGCTGCTCCTTCTGTTCCAGGAATATGGGGTTCCTCTGGGGGCTGCTCTGCCTGGCTGCTCTGCACAGCCTCCCACGGGTAAGTTGCTCCTGCAGCAAAGAGCAAGGGAAGTGTGGTGGCTCCCTGAGCCAGACCATGGGGCAAATACCATCCAGAGAAGCCCTGGAAGGCAGATAGGTGGAGGACACTGCTGAGGGGGGGTTCACCAGCAAGGTTTCTAAACTTTTACCCAGCTGAAATAGTTGTGGATATTCTTATTATTCATATTTCTGTAGAAACTTTTCTTTTGGAACTTGACCTCAACTGTATTTAGTGACCGTGACCTTCAGGAGTTAACAGGAGGTTTTTGAAAAGCAGGTTTTTCCTCCCTCCCCCTGCCCCCCTTTTAAATCTGGATCCCTGTCAGAACTGAGATTGCAAAACCCCACTGCTCACTCTCAGAAGGATCCATTATTTGGTGCCAGAGTGGCCTGACCCCTTTCTAAACAAATCCAGTGTTTGCAGTGTCTCCCTGCTCCTCCTCACTTCCACCTCCCCAAGTCAGACCCCACTGCCCCTGGATCTGCACCCCAAAATCCTGCCTGTGATGTCACCTCGTGGGGACTGCTACAGCCAGGATTGCAGTGGGAGCAGGGAGGACAGAGTCTGGAAATTCAGAGGGACCCGACTTTGTTTCTTTATTGATTTTTTCCCCCTACAGCTGGCACAGGCCATTGACCAGCAGCATCTCTTCCTGGACAAAGATGGGAAGCTGAGGGTAAGCACTGACTGGTTCCACCCAAGGGAGCTGAAGTTATGCTGTGGGATTTGCAGTTTTTCCTGAGAAAGGATGAGCCCAGGCAGTGCCAGTGTCATGGGAAAGTCCCTCTTACTGCAGGCTTTACTCCCAGCTGCTGCCAATGCTGTGCTCCTACAAGTTGGAAGCTCCACCCTAAAAAACTGGGCAGAGTATGGAGTTAGCACGAGTATTGGTGTTTTTCCAGGGGCTGGTAGGTGGATGATTTAATTTCTGATTGATAAGGAAAGGTGAGGAAAACCACCAGCTGTGAGGGTGACAGGGAGAAAGATCCATAGCTGACCCAACCCACTGAGCCTGGGATGTTTCAGACCACGCAAATGTGAGGAGAGTAGTGGCAGTGCTAAAGGCTAAAGCTTAGAAGAGTGGAAAACGAGGAAATTTAGAGAGAAGAAGGATGGAATAGAACACACAGGTCAAGAAAACACAGATGCCTGGAGGAGGAATTGAGCCAGACTGGATCAGGGCTGTGACAGCAGCAGAAGGGGCTGGGCAGTGTGAGGCAGGTGGGCACTGCTGAAATGTGTGAGGGGAGGAGGTGAAATCAAGGCTGAGGACGATGGATCTGTAAATGCTGAAGGCACAGACACGTGCTGAGCTGGTGGTGGTTTTGCCCTCAAGCTTTCCTGAGAGCTTTCCTGAGGAGGAACCACTGCCAGACCCTCACTGGGTCCATTTTCACAGGGTACAAGACCTTCTCTTTTCCAAAGCCATTCCCTCAAGTCATTGAGGGGAAAAAATGAAGCAAAAGCACCACCAGAGTAGAGGAGTCCAGCTCTCTCCAGTTTTCTCAGCCCATTTAGATGTGCAGGAGAAGCCCATGAGGGCATCACTGTGCTGCTGCTTTCCCAGTGCTATCCTTGTTTCTCCCCAGGATGTGAAAAGTGCTGGAATGGTACAGTCGGATTCACTGGGAGCCATCCCAACCCTGCCAAAGGGAAAGCTGGTAGAATTTACTTATGACAGCTTCCAGGAGAATGATGGAACCGGGTCATCACTCACCAGCACCCTGCCAGACACGAGGGATGACTGGAGCTCAGAAGATGAAGCCGTAGCTGGGGCTGGGGGTTGTCATGGAAAGAAATCACCTGGGGAAAAAGCCTCTTCTGAAGAGGAAGGAGAAGCTGGAGATAAAAGCTGTGAGATGACTTGGAAGAAGAGCCAGAGGCTGGCAGATGGCTTGATGAGATTCAGCATTGATCTCCTCAGAGAGGTGCAGCTGGAGTCCAACAGAACCAACATGATCCTGTCCCCCCTCAGCATCGCCCTGGCCCTGTCTCACCTGGCACTGGGTAATTCTTAGTGGCAAAACCACCATTTCCTGCCCTTCCCTATATCCTCTCCCAGAGGCACAAGCAAGCAGTGTGCAAGATGCAAATGAAATACAGTCCCTTCCACTTATCCTTGCTCCTGCAGCTTTAATTAGGCATGATTACAATTGAAGCTGCCCTCTGAGGCTCCATCTCTCAGATTTCTCCAGCCTCTTTTGTGAGGCACAGTGTGTTTCTAACAAGAGGCAGCCAGAGTAACATCCCTGTTTTCCACTCCATGAGCATGAGACCTAACAGGAATTTGGTTTTTAGGAGCAGCAAATCAGACAGAGAAGCATTTGCTGGAGGTGATGCACCTGGAGTCAGTGCCCTGCCTCCACCACATGCTGGGCACCCTTCGCAGGAGGCTCACAGAGTCCACCCTCAGCCTGGGGTCACGGCTGTACCTGCAGAAAGGTGAGAGGTGGCACAGGGGGGGCTGGACTGGTGTAGGAAAAACCTCCCAGTCACAGAGGGTGATGGAAGCACACTGGAGACATCCATTGCCCCTCTTTCCTCCTCCTGGGGAGTGTCATGCCATGCTGAGCAAACCTTTCCCATCACTCTTCCCCTTTGCCAGGCTTTGAGGTGAAACAGAAATTCCTGGAGGATTCGGAGAAATTCTACGGAGCAAAGCCCATGACCCTTTCTGGGATCACTCAGGACGACCTCGTAGCCATAAACAACTGGGTAAAAGAAGCAACTCATGGGCAAATCCCCTCCTTCCTCCAGCAGCTCCCTGAAAACACAGTGATGCTCTTGCTCAATGCCATCTATTTCCACGGTGAGCTCCACAGGCCTTCCTTATTTTTTCAAGAGGAAATAGAACTCGAGTTTTCTGCAAGCCCTGTAGCTGAACAGCATCTCCTCTCCTCGCTTCCTGCTAGGCAATCTGCTTGTTCTTGTGCATCTGCTGTTCCTCTTGCTTAGATTTCTTTACAGTAATGATTCCCAACTGCTTCACATGTGCTAAAAATGTTACTTGACAGCAGAGCCAGAACGCAGCAGGTGGGACCTGCAGTGTCTTTGCCTCCTGGTTCAGGATCCCAGGCAGTGGCACATCCCTGCTCATCTACTCAGTGATCTTAAAGGTCTTTTCTAACCTAAATAATGAACCAGGTCGTAGCAGCTCACTGCACACCCTCCACAGAGCTCAGAGGCAGCTTCTGTGGATTTCTGTCTGACTGCAGCACAGTGGTCAGCCACATCTTCCTTTCTTAACTCCCTGAGGGCTGTGCACAGACCAAACACTTCCAGTGCAAATCTACAAACGTTTTACCTTGGTCTTGGGGCAGTGTTTCCCCCCTCTGCAGCACAGAGGCAACACTCCCCATTTTTCAAAGCACAAACACAGTTTCTTTTATCTCCATAGCCTTCAGTAGTCTCCCACGCTGAGGTGTGAGGATCAATCCATGTTCCTTTTGTTATTCCATAGTTTCTCTCTGGCTGATAAGAGTTTCCTGCTGCTAGGGCTCTTCCAGCCTTGGTACAGACTTCTCGTTGCTGTATTTTTACTTCCCTGGTCACTATTGGCCTTGTGAGAGAACTCGAGATAGGAGGAGTTGTCAGCTCAGCAGTTTCTTGTTTTCTACCCAAATATAACTTTGTTACTTTCAAAACTTGCATTTTTACAGGGTTTTGGAGGAATAAATTTAATGCAAGCTTCACTGGGCCAGATGTATTTCACCTTGACCATAAGTTCGTGGTCCCAGTTGAGATGATGAAAGCCCACCAGTACCCCCTGAGCTGGTTTACATTGGAGTCCCAGGATATTCAGGTAGGGATCTCTCAGGAGCACTGCAAATTCTGATTGGAATTTCCTCTTGCTGTGGTATTTTACTAACTGCAAGCATTCTCTCCAAAAATCCAAATATTTTTTTAACAGGCATAGCACAGAAAAATTTAATAATCATTCTTCGTCCTTGCTTCCAGCAAGAATGTTGAATCTTCACTTCTAATCTCTAGGAAAAACCACAAAGAGATTTTCCCACTGACTGGGAATTAATAGAATTTTAAAGCCCAGAGTTATAGATAAATGAGGAAATATGGAAAGGAACTCCCTCGGACAATGTGCTGTTGGAGTTCTTCAGAACCCAGAGCGGGGCAAATTTGTGCATGTGGGCTTTCACTCTGCCATGTGCTCAATCTTTACCAGCCAGTGGCTAATACTAAAATCTAAAGCTGTTATTCCAACAAATTCTCCTCTGGAGAAATCAGATCCCTCCTTCTCACCAGGCTGTTTTCATCCGAGAGCAAGAGTGGCCCTGTGGACCAATTAGAAAAAGACTAAATTAAAAGCATCACTTTCTGGACTTCCCTTCCTTTTCCCTAAATTCCTCTCGGGTTGGTTTTATTTCCAGGTGGCCAAGTTTCCCTTCAAGAGCAACGTGAGTTTTGTGGTCATTGTACCAAACCACTACAACCAGAACACCTCTCACGTGCTGGAGAACTTCCCTTACAGACAACTCTGCAGGCTTTTCCCCAGAGAGGTGCCCACCACTGTGAAGATCCCCAAAATAAAGTTGGACTACCAGCTGGAACTCAACCAGGTTCTCAGCCAAATGGGTAAGGCCTCTAGCAGGGTTTGCACAGAACAAGTGGAGCTGATCAATCTGTTCACTGCCACCAAAAGCTGCCACCCTTGTTGCTAAAGCTGTGCCTCACAGCTTGCTCCAGAACTCCAAACTCTCCCATCTCTCCTTCCTCTCCTCCTCCTTACTCCTTGCTTGCCTGGCACCAAATGTTTTGCTCCAACAAGATGATACTACAGAGAAGGCAGCGTTCACAGCTTCTCACGGTCTTTACGAGTTCTTCCTGTTGTAGCCAAGAGCAACCTCCCCCTGTGCATCAATCTTGGTATCTAAATTTGTCATTTGATACAGTGTCCAGGACAGAGAAAATGCAGATCACAAAACCTGCAGCTGAAATAAAACACCAGGTGCTGCCTTTCCAGATGAGAATAATTTAAGGGTTCGCTTTGTTTTGCAAAGAATTGCTTGAAAAAATAATCTCTGTAAAAAGTGTTTCCAGCCTAGCTAGAAAGAGTCTTCAGACTTGCTGCTGCTTTTTAAGGAAGACTTCAAGTTCTTACACTGCTCTTCCTAAAGAGGTGGAGTTTTTGTTTCTCTTGCCTGTCCATTCTCCAGTCCTCCATGGTGGAGGAGCAACAGGTCAGGGAATTGCTTTCTTCAGACAGCTCTGAGAAAACTCAGAGCTCGTGGAACCAACTTGGTCTCATTTCTCTGCAGGCCTCCGGGAGCTGTTCACGAGCCCAAATCTCCAGAAGATCACAGAGGAGCCTCTCTTTGTGTCCAGTGTCCAGCACCAGGCCACCCTGGAGCTTAAAGAAGACGGGGTGGAAGCTTCTGCTGCCACCAGCGTCGTGCTGTCACGCTCGGTCTCTGTCTTCAGCCTCGACAGGCCCTTTGTCTTCATCATCTTTGAGGATGAAACAGGGATCCCACTTTTCATAGGCAGTGTCCAGAACCCCAGCCCTGACGCTGCCCCCCAGATCCAAGAGCCACAGGACTCACGTGAAGCCACAGATGCCAACGAGCACCGCGTGCCCAAATAAGAGAGGGGCAGAGCCTGAGTGTTCTGGGACTCCTGCCTGACCCTCTGGACCAGCTGAGAGAGGCCTCCTGCCCCTCTGAGGCCACAAGAGGCAATTCCTTGCTGTTTTCCTTTACAGATCCCTAGAGACCAGTCCTGGGACAGCCCATTCCAGCCCTGATGAGCTTCTCCAGGCTGGGGCTCCCCTCTGTTGAACCTGAAAAGCTTGTTCTGCCTGGATTTCCCTTCCAGGGCTCTCAGTCATGGAAGGGAGACTTTTCTTGTCCCCAGACTGTTATTAGAGTCTTTATTAAGATCTTATTAGAGTCCCCTGTAGCCTGGAATCATCATTAGCATCTGGCAGCTTGGACAACAGCCAGGGATGTATTAATGTGGCTCTTCCTTCCGCAGTTCCTGGGAACATGTCTCCCTCAGTGTTCCTCTGAAAGCCATCTGTGCCCACCTAGACAACGACCTCTAGAGCAACTGGACTGGAAACCAGTTGTCTTCTCTAGGATGAGTCACAGCCACTTCCAGGCATGGGCTCTTCTCAAAGATTCCCTTTTCCCACTCCTTGGCTACTTGGATCTGATGTAGGAAACCCCTCCCTTTGGATCCTTCTCTCCAGGCCTTCCTCTAGAGGCCTGGGTAATGCTAGATTTTTTCAAGGCATATTTTATAAAGTGTTTTTTAGTAATTTTTATGTTGGCAGAATAATAAAGAATAAAGCAGAATGTATTTGCTGAAGGTGTTGCATTGAAGGACCCAACAGAGAAAGGAAAAAAGGCACTGAAATTGAGTAATTGCAAAGATTAGGAGTAAAAAAGTCTGGGCATGACAGAAGGAAAGAGAGGCTCTGGCAAAGGATCTGCTTTTTGCTACACCTTGTCCCAGGGAGCAACAGGGGCTGTGAGGTGAAATGGCAAATCTGTAAAGACTCTCCAAGGACCGAGTCCAACAAGTTTTGGGCATCTCCCCTGCCAAGTGTGCAGGGGATGGATGCTCTGTGGGTCAGAGCTGGCTTTGTGAGATGGCAGAATTCCCTGAATTAGGGCATGAGCTCAGTGGCACAGGGTCAGGAAGGTGTGTTGCCTGTGAGCAGCAATGCAGGGACAAGCAAGGATGTTCCAGCCCTTAATCCTTCTCTTGGGTAAAACCTGACAATTGCTGGGATCTGCTCAGAGGGTCAAAGGTGCTGATCTGGCATCTGTGAGGTGTGATTTGTTCTTTGCTGGGATACTCCTGGCTGCACAGCACAGTGCTGTGGATGGCTGGGACAGCTTCCAGGGAAAGGAGGACAGATTTTGACACCTGTAGCTGAATGTCACTGCTTTTGTTTTGCCAAAAGACAATGTCCTGTTACAGCTTCCCTTTGGTCTGAGATGGGCAGAGCCCATCACAACCCCTGAGATGGGTCCTTTTTCCAGTGCAGCAGTGCCCTAAAAGCCCATGAGGCCCTGGCACAGGGTGCCCAGAGAAGCTGTGGCTGCCCCTGGATCCCTGCAAGTGTCCAAGGCCAGCTTGGACAAGGCTTGGAGCAACCTGGGATAGTGGAAGGTGTTCCCTGGTTGGAACAAAATGATCTTTAAGGTCCCTTCCAACCCAAATAATTTCATGATTCTATCAAAGAATCTTGTGCTCCCTGCACCCAACCAAGCCATCCTACCACTTAAAAATACGGGCCTAACTCGTAACAAAACAACTCCTGTCCGCAGTAATTTCTGCTTCCAAACCCCCTCAGCTTCTGGGTAGAAAGGATGGTGCTCTGTTCTTGCAAAGCAGCAGTTACAGAGCCCAAGGGCCACCCTTCTGGCAGTGTTTGCCTCGCTTGGGAAGGCTGCCTTCCCTCAAAGGAAGGAGCAGAATGCTTCTGGGAGCCTCCGTCCCTGAATAGTCTGCACCATCTGCTGGCATAAGAGAAGGACTGACTCACTAACCATGAATTTCAGGGATGCAGGCGACTTTGGGGAATAAAAAGTCCTGGCTCCAACCTCCAATTATGCATTTCTTCCAGTCTAAAAGGGGAAGAATGGCCGAAGATAATGCCTACTCCTCTAACCAGTGCAATGACACAAACCCTTCAGCAAGAGGCTGTAATTACAGGGCCGTGCAATTTTAACAAGCAAACCCACAAGAATTCAGCCTTTCTTACTAGAGGGCACAGCTCTAGCCCACAGGGGACATTTTAGCTTATTTATTTATACAGATTCATTCCTAGCATTCAGAAATGCCATTCCATGCCTTAGGTAAGTCTTCTTTGGCTACTGTAACCTCCCTGAATGCCACCCTGTTGCACTGCAACCTCTGCAAAACCCAAAGCTCAAGTCTTCCTTTTCACGCCTCTGCCCTCCAGCCCCTGCTTTTATAAAGTTTTTTCCCTTGTTCTCAGTTTCCTGAACAGCTTGGTTCTTATTTCCTATTTTCTGTCTTGCTGCCATCACTCCTCCTCCAAGCTATTCTTGTCAAACTATTAATTTCATCTTATTTGACAGTACAGCAGCCCTCCATGACTGTGCTTCGCTCAACAAATTATCAGTTACACCAACCATAAGACTCTTTTTCACTCCACTGACTTTCCAGAAGAGGCAGTTTGTAAAATGCAAAGTAATATTAATGTTTCTGCTCAGGAATTTCCACTTTGCATTGCTAAAGCTTTCATTTTGACAGAGCTGTATTCTGAAAAGACATGACTAGCGCAGGGTGTCTGCTCTATCCATCTGCACCACTGGCTCAGAATATCAAATAAGTCCCAGTATCTTCAATATTAGATGTATTTTTTTCCTTACCTAGAGCAAATTCATATCACCACTACTTCCACAGCAGAGGTGAGCCCTGTCAGAGAGCATATTGAACCCAAACCAGAACAACAGGAAAATGTTTGTACTGATTTAACAAAACTGATTTTGTTAGATGAGTTTAATGCACCATTTCAGGGATAGCCTTCACCTACAGGAATAAAGCTGGATTTGGTCTATAATAACATTCTATGAAACTACCACTCTGATTTAAATGGGTTTAAAACCAAACCTGTATTTAAACAGATGGGTTTCCATTTGAAGATAGAGACGAGGCATAAAAACTCCTCTAGTGGTCCTTCCATAAAGGGCATTTTAACACCACAAACAAGGTATGGAAAAGAGATGAAAACCACCAGAAAACATCTCCACAGCCAACACCCCCATTCCTGGGCTGAGAATGGAAGAATAACAAGCACAATCTTTTCTCTGCAGATGATTTTGCACAGAGCGAGCTGAGAAGCAGCTGAAAGCTGCTGTTGTTAGGAGGGATCGCCTTTGAAGCACTGACTAATCACAGGGCACACCTGATCTGCTTTCCTGGCTTGCAAAACCAGCAGCTAATGCAGCTCTGAGCTCATCCTTTCCCCTGTGCTGGGGGACTGCATCAGCTTGGGGCTCACACGGGAGGAGCTCCTCGGTACCTGCTGGCAGCAAGCCCAAAGGGGTGTCCCAGACTGGGGGCTCTGACATCACTGCCTTTCCAAACAGAAAAACAGCTGGATCTGCTCAGCTACACGTCCAGTTAGCCCAGTACCCTGGCTCTTCCAGTACCCAGTAACAAATGGCTGGGGGGGAAAAAAAAGAATGACATGGGACAAGGAAAACCCTCTGTTCTCTGGCTGTATTGTCCATCTGGCCACTGGCAGCCTTCAGGGGACCTTTGTTCCACTCATTTGGTTTGGTTCAGGTTTTTCACCCTCAAAACTATTTATCTTTCATCTTCTGCAATATCTAGTTATAATGAGTTTTACAATTTAATACTTGTTAAAAAATACGCTCCCTTGATTTAAATGTGCACGGGTGGGTGCTCCCCTTGAGCCTTCTATGGAAAGTAATAATGGAACTCCTCTGTCCCTTTCCTTTCTCTATATAATTTATCATTCTGAAAGCTTCTACAAGATTCTCTTAATTCATCTTCTTTTTTAACGAGTCCTTGGCTTTTTAGCCTCTTTCTTTTCAGCCAAAAACTTTAAGCCACTTAATGATTTTTTGTTAACTAGTAACTACACTGGATACAAGCAGTTCCCAGCATCTCAAAGGCCACAAACAACAGAATCCTGTTTCCACTTTGTAAGTCTCTCCATTAAATCTTGGACATAAATCCATAAATCCATTAAACACTGCTGCATTAACCATACCTCTGAGACAGAAGGAATTCCCTGATGTGACCTATGGCAGAACTGCTGGGATAAAAGACTTGCTCAAACAGGGCAGGGAGTGTTTGCATTTCCAACCTGTGCTTTACCCACCAGGCTGCCCTCAGTGCAGGGATTTGTTTGGGCGGGGGGGGGGAAAGGGGTTGAAAAATTAGTGCAATTCAGGGTGAGGGTGGCAGCAGCAGAAAATGGGAGCAGAGCACTTTAAGAGAGCCCCGGGAAGCTGTAACTTGAAGCCTGCCGAAGGCTGGGCTGGGGGAAGCAGCAAAAAGCAGATGTGGCTGCACCAAAGCCGCAGTGTCCTCGACTCGCACCCGCTGGGAGCCCCTGAGAGCAGCGGCCGAGAGGAGCCCCAGGTAAGGGACAGCTCAGGGACAGCTCAGGGACAGCTCACCCGTGCCTCTGCCAGCGGCCAGGGGGGCACAGGGCAGGGGCTGAGGCTGGGCAGCTCTCAGAGCACCTGGGAAATGGGAAAAAGGGTTCTTCTGCAGGTGAGATTCCCACCAAGAGACCTCACCAAGGATCGGGAGCCACCAGCAGCAGCTTTGCCCCCTGGGCTGAGCTGTGCTTGGGAACTGGGGTGGTTTTTGTGCCTTTCAACACCTGCCTTGCAGCTGGGAACACGTTTTTTGTCTGTGGTGGTAACAAGTTTGGTGAGAGGCAGGACCTCTGGAGCTGGTGGTTGCAGGATGCTCCGGGAGCTGGTGCTGTGGAACAAGCAGAGCGAGCAGTCTGAACTCATGGCTCTTGTTTCACAGCACCTCTAGAGTCAGAAGTGTTTATAAATGATGTGAGAGACTTGTACCGTGGTAGGTGGAAAGTAAAATATTTCCTTTGCACCTGCAGGCCTTCACAAATCGACAAGTCCCAGACACAAAGTTCCTTCTCAGCTCATTTCTCAAGGTTTTCTTCCTGTACCTTTTGACTGTAACATCACAGGCTGCTGCTCCTTCTCTTCTCCTTCAAGGCAGCCACAGATTTTAATATCATGCCTGAAACCATCCCACCTCCGATCCAACCAAATTCTTTTCTCTGCGTTTCTGGCCATGTGCTAAGAGAAATACAAATAGAATCCAGATGTTCAGGCCAATTCAAACGCAAAAGGCTTTGTCTTTTTAAAATGGAAATTGCTTTTTGGCAAAGTCTGAGAAATATGAAGCTGGTGACAGTACTGGCAAAAACAATACAATCTGCAAAACCAATCTCCACTCCCATGCTCCCAGGAGCTCAGTGTAGCTGGAAGCAGAGGTTGTGTTGAGATTATTTTCTTTTTCTGCAGAGAAGAGGTTATGCTCCATGGAAAACCTTTATCTCTAAGTTAGACTGGGCCAAAGCTCTTCCTCTCAGCATGCAAGAGTGCAGCTTGGTACAGGCATCCTCACAGGGCCCTCGCTAAGGCCTGGTTAACTTAAGACTCCTGCAGGGCTTCTGCCACATCTCTTCCAGCGTGGTGCCTGTTCATTGTAAAACTCTGGAATGATAGGAGCAATGCCAACATCATATCCACTGTCACACCACCAGATAGTAAATCCTCTTGATCCCCATCTTCTGCACCAGAAACCTCACCTACTCTGCAGCTGGGATGGCAGCAGGTTGCAGGATGCAAGTGCACAGGGGAAAGTGGGTACCACTTCTGTGTTCCACTGGCTGAACACGGATAAAAGCTTAAAACCTCCACTGTGATGCCTTTTTCTCCAAGGGAGAGCTGCCTCCAGCAGAAAAGGCAGGGAAGGGAATCAGCAAACTGCCTTTCACTCTGCCTGAACAGGGTCTGGAGCTGGGGCTGTTGTCGCCACGTGTATTTCTAGCAGCAGGCGTGTTTCCTTTGTAGCTGAAGTTAATCTGAAACACATGTTCTTTCTCTGATTTCTCTAGTTGCCTGGATGACAGGGGTTAGTTAAATACAACCCTCTTGCTTTAATTTCTGGGAATCTATCTAAACATTGCTTCAGAGCAGCCTCAGTGGCGTCTGCTCTCGGGGGCAGGACACTTCAGTAGCTCTGGTTTGCCCACAGCAAAGCCCTGGGTTACTCACTGCCCTCTGGACCAGACAGATCTGTCTGGAAGGGCCACTCATCCCAGTCCTGGAGTGATGAAAAGTGGATTCCACAGAAGGAACAGTTTGGTGCTTTTCTCCCACCTCCATTAAAAATGTGGAATAAGCCAAGCTCTGCCTTTCACTTCTCTAGGTCTGGCCCAGCATTAGGTATTTACTGCCAGCCCCTCTCCTAATTGTCTTTTAAGAAAGTTCTTGTATTTTACTTCATCAAATTGCAAATAAGAAGCAAAGGATGGACACAGGTAGACACAAGAAACAGCAAACTACTGCCTGAGACAGGTAACTTGTGTAACAAAGCAGTAACCAGTCAGTGTTGCTTTCTGCCCCATTCAACAGTATGGATTTGGTACCTTTTATAAATGAAGTCTTGAATTTTTTTGAAGCCTAAGACTCAGAAGTAATGATTTGGTGCTCTTCTGGACCTTGGCACTCTGTAACTGCCAGCATCAGAGTGGTTTGGGCCACACACATCTGCTTTTGTGCTCAGGCACACCCACACCATGTGCTTGCCCAGTGTTAAAGTCACTGGGGCCAGTCTGGCTGAATATTTCCAACTAGAGAAGGAAACCTGGCTCAGATCGGGGGTGTGTTTCACAACTGGAAGGACAAGCAGCAGCATCTGTCACTGCAGCTCCTGTCACAACCAGGTACAGTGAATAGTTGTGGTAAAGATGTATTTACCTGGTTGCTCAAACTCTCTGTCATATTCTAACTCTGTAGGTCCAGGCATGCAGATTCCAGTGGTTCTCCTTTTCCTGGGTCTCTTAACTGTTCCAAGCAGAACCCAGAACTCAGCTACTGAGCAGGTGAGTAGGAGATAACGTGCAGAGAGCAAGGGGGAGAGGTGTGCAGCAGGTAATTTAATTTTAGAGATCCTTACCGAAGGATTAAGCACTACCCTCCTAAATTACTAGGATTTTATTTAGCAACATAATGAGACTAACTCCTGCTTTACCTGGATAAAACCACAGTAGTTACATCAGGGGATGACCACGAGGCAGAATTTCAAACTCAATGCTGCCTTTGGCCTAAAGTAATTGTTCCTACACTCTCTACAAGATGAAGCCAATATTTCTGTAGGTCACAGAAGAAACCTGTAGTGTTTATCCCACCTGCAAGTCTAACCAAAACACTCCCTGTGCCCGCCAGAACTCTGCCACAGCTGATGGAGCCAATGCTGGTGATGAAGAGGAAGATCCATTCTACAAGAGCCCTGTGAACAAGCTGGCAGCTGCAGTCTCCAACTTTGGCTACGACCTGTACCGCCAGCAGTCCAGCCGGACAGCCACCGCCAACGTGCTGCTGTCTCCCTTCAGCCTGGCTACTGCACTTTCTGGTCTCTCACTTGGTGAGTTCTTTGCCCCATTTCCACACTCACCCTTTGGCTCGGCAGCCCTTCCCTCATGTTTTCCTGGTCGCTGGCAGGGGCTGGAGAACGAACCGAAAATGTGATTTCTCGCGCCCTCTTCTACGATCTCCTCAACAAAGCTGAGGTCCACGACACCTACAAGGACCTCCTGAGCAGCGTGGCTGGGCCAGAGAAGAGCATGAAAAGTGCCTCCCGTATCATCTTGGAGAAAAGTAAAAGTCCTTCTTCCCCTCTATAAAGTTTTACCTAAATAACCGTCAGCAGTAGTTATTTTGGTGTGTATGTATATAAAAACACTCTGAGTAACACAGCACTAACAGCTCTGGCTCTGACATCTAAGCCAGGATGCAGACAGGGCATGGAATGCTCTTGCTGCTCCAGAAAAAGCCTGGAAAGTTTGTGTGCACTTAAATAAAAGCTCAGACAGGCACACAAAGACATTGGTGACAGAACAGTTAACTCACAGAAGACCTAAAAGAAACTTGCTGAGAATTTTGCCTTCACTCCAGGCTGTCTGGCAGGTGTTGCTGGCTTCCAGGAACCACAGATCACATTTTCTATTTGTGATAACACTCAGCCATATTCCTTTGTTTAGTTCCTTGCAGAGCTATTTGAAATGTCTGCTTCTGGCATGCAATAAACATCTGCTGAGAATGCTAAGAGCTATCTTTTGGAACCTGCTGGTTCCAAGAATCCAATAGGTTGAGTAAGCTGTACTCATAAAGCAGGCTGGGGAAAGAAGAAAGGCTGATGTAGGAATGGCTGTGTCCAAGCCTTGAGTTCTTATCTCCCTTTTTCAGTTTTCAGAAGAGACTTATCCCATGCTCCAGCATGGGTGGCTGTAGGATTTGGATCAGTTTCCTTAACGTGCTTTCAGATATTCCTCTTCAAAGCCCATTTCTGTAGACAAACAGCCACAGCTATTTCATGACAGGCCTGCTGCTGGGCTTTGGATTGCAACCTGCTGCCTTGAGATTGTTTTGATAAGGGGAGCTAAGCTGCAGGATCCATGTTTTTATTCCCCAGGACTCAGGGCAAGGCCTGGGTTTCACAGCCAGCTCGAGAAGTCCTACAAGATGCGACCGAGGGCACTGAGTGGCAACACCCAGTTAGACCTGCAAGAAATCAACAGCTGGGTCCGACAGCAGACTAAGGGAAGGATTATGAGGTTCATGAAGGACATGCCCACAGATGTCAGCATTCTCCTTGCTGGGGCTGCTTTCTTCAAGGGTAAGGATGTTGTGTGCTTGGGTACAGAAAAAGTCCATTAAGCGTGTGTTAGAGGAGATGTGAAGGAATGCTCTCACTTCCAATAAAGCAAACAGGCTGTCAAAGAGGCAGAGTGTGAGAAGAAAGTGTTTGAGAATGTTTAGTAAAGAAGTGAAAAAAAAAAAAAAAAGCACACTACCTGAGCTAAAAAATAGTCCTGAGGGAGGAATTATTACTCTTGGGAAGCTGAATCTTGACCTGTTTGCAGTAAGAACCAGAGAAGAAAGTTTAAGCTCACAAAACTCCATTCAGAGACAGGATATTACCATTTAGGGAAGGCACAGCTTAGAGTGTTCTGAGCCTTTTTACCACTGCAGAAGGAACAGTTTGATACTAGAGAGCTGTTCTTAAACATGCTGTAAACCAGTGTCCTGGAGAATTATTGCTTGGAGACAAGGAGCAAAATAAAGGGTGGGGAGAGAAGCACTTTATATGCATTGACACAACTGTTACCCTTTAAAATAGTTTTGTAATTACATAAGTAGACATCAACTTCCCAATAGCGACTCCACCCATACACTGGCTTGGTTATTTATTTGCCATTTAGCCAATTCTCAGATGAAAAGGAGGGGCCAAGGATGGCAGTAAATCAGTAGCTCCAATCAGTCTATTTCTATCCCTGTTATGCCTCAACTCTTAAAGCACAAATGCTGTATATTAAAGCACAAGATTTATTCAGCCATGGGCAGGAGCCTGGTTTCATATGCTATTATTCCAGAAAATCCTCCATTTTCTCTCTCAAAAAACAGGGACATGGAAAACCAAGTTTGACACCAAGAAGACTGCCCTGAAGGACTTCCACCTGGACGAGGGCAGAACTGTGAAGGTGTCCATGATGTCAGACCCCAAAGCCATCCTGAGATACGGCTTTGACTCAGAACTCAACTGCAAGGTCAGAGAGCAAATATTGCCCAAGATCTCCTAAACCTACTGAGCAGCAGGTTCAGCTACACCTACCTGTTAACCCATTCCAGCCTTGCTCCTCCCATCAGCTACTTTTGCAATCCCTATTTTGAAAGGCAGTGTGTTGATTCTTAGGATATCCTGCTCCTACACTGGCTATGTCACAAGCAATCCAAAATTTAAATTATGCCCAGGTCCTACCAGCCTGGATTGCTTGACTTAAAGTTGGGCAAGAAGGGCAGGGCACACCTCTCAAAACTTTTCCATCTCTACCTCTTTCAACCAAGCTTTCCCTGGAGCATGAGCTCAAAGGTGCTTCAGTGAGAATTCCCCAAAGCAAAGCTGCAGGATTTAACAGGTGAGAGAGCACTTCCAGAGCAGGAAGAGTGCAGCAAGGATGGATGAAAGCCTAGGGAAAAAGCCAGAAGTGTCAGGAAGCATCATGTCAGATAAAAGCAAACAGGGAAAAAGATCAAATGTTAACTGCAAAGGTTGAGATTCCAGCCTGAGAGTCAGGCCTCTGCCTGGTACAGGATGGGTAAAACTGTTTATTATCGATGTGACCCTTTCTTATCTCTCTCTTATTTCTGGCCTTGCAGATTGCCCAGCTGCCCCTGACAGAGGGGATCAGTGCCATGTTCTTCTTGCCCACGAAGGTGACCCAGAACATGACTCTGATTGAGGAAAGCCTCACCTCAGAGTTTGTCCATGATGTGGACAAGGAGCTGAAGACAGTCCACGCTGTGCTGAGCCTGCCCAAACTCAAGCTGAACTACGAAGAGGCACTTGGCAGCACCCTAAAGGAGACAAGTATGTGCATCACACCCCCTGTGCAGGCTGCCAGGACCCAAAGCAGTGGTCAAGTTGCTTCCTGCTCTCAGAATATGAAGCTGGTGGGTTGTTAGTTATGGTTGTGGAGATTTCACCAGCAACCAAATCACCTTCATCCAGGACTTCGCAGGTTTTTATCACATCCCTCCACCAAGCTCATACAATGCTGCTGAGACTGAGGGTGAAGCTCAGTCCAAGCAGATGGAAGCTGCTTCTCCCTGTTCCCCCAGGCTCCCTGCTCTCCTGGATCACAGCATTAGCAGTGCTGGTCCCCCTCCTGCAATCCATGCCCTCAGCTAATGGAACTTTCTCTCTTTTCTCCAGGGCTCCAATCCCTTTTCACATCACCTGACTTCTCCAAGATTTCTGCCAAACCTCTGAGATTATCTCATGTGCAACACAAGGCAATGCTGGAGCTTAGTGAGGATGGGGAAAGAGCCACACCAAACCCTGAGGCCAATGCTGCTCGTCTGACCTTCCCCATAGAATATCACGTGGACAAACCTTTCCTTCTTGTACTGAGGGATGATACCACTGGAACCCTCCTCTTCATTGGCAAGATCCTGGATCCCAGGGGTGTTTAGATCCCTGCACAATAATCTGCAATGGTAGGGCCCAAAAGGAAAGGGTGATATTGGGAGGGATACTGGCTCCCTGCTCTGCTGCACAAAGACACAACTTGCAAATCTTACGCCTTCATGCTGCAATAAAAGAGCTTTTGCTATTAATCTCAGCAAGCCCAAGTATTCTCCCTTGAAAGGTTGTCTGCCTACATCCTGTGCCTTCACTCCCAGTTTCCCCAGAGGAGGAATGCAGTTCTGTGTGCTGAAAGCAAGCATTATCTGGTGTTTGCTGCATTGTTCCCCATCCTGTTTTCCAGCCTTACACCAGCTGCTGAAACTGAATCCCTCATCACTGACAGACCTGTGCTGGAGCCCTCCAAGTTCTGCAGTGCCCCCTTTCACAGATTATAAGTTTGCACGTCCCAGGCTGCTGCCTCACCCCTTCCAATCATTTCCATTTGACACTGGCAGGAAGGAAAGTGCCTCACAGTATCAAAAATAGCAGGCAGCGTGCTCTGGATGACTGTGCGTTCATAATGCTCAGGGTACCACACAGGGGAGAGTCACATCTCACACAAAAGCAACTCAAACATTTGCTTCCAACCCACACACAGAATTTATACAACAGCCTCTGTTCCCACCATACCACACACAGACCTCTCACGTTAGAATTGGTCATTTTATTTACAACAGGCTCACTAAAGAGCATTTCAAAACTTCATTCAAGTTGCTGTTACACATGATTTTCCAGCTTGTACTACATGACTACCTTACCACATGACACTTAGCTTTGATGAAAGATCACATTGCAGCTTCCTTTGACAGGGAAATTAAGTCCTCTGAAGGATGTTTCTGGGAAGCTCTGACAGACAGGCCTTCATCTCTTGTAGTTCCTGGATCTGAGCACTCTGAGGACCAAAGTGCACTGATAAAATCCCCTCTGCTCTTTGAATCGTGCTCAAAGCTTCAGAAACTGCAAATCTGAAATAGGAAGATAATAAGAACAGAGCATGCAAAATACTTAATTCAGCTTCTTGACTTACACAACCTTTAAGCCCTCCCTAACAAAAGCCTAAACCTGTTCATGGCTACAGATCCCACCCTCCCCTGCCTTCCAGCAGCAGGAAAACTGTGTCTGCTTCAGCTGCAAAGGGAGGATGAGGGGAAGGGAAAGGTAAGGAGATACACAAAACCTGAAAACTTTATCTTTGAGTATATCACTACTTCATCACTGCAGCTCCTGCTAAAATTAATTTGGTTAAAGGGAGTTGTGAGGAGATTTTCAAAAGCAGTCAGGGGATTTCCTTGCCAATAAAGCAAGAGGATTTCATTCCCTCCTTTGAGAACATGTCAGCAACATTATACAACTGAGGAATAAACACCAAGAGTGATGAGTTGACAGAAAAAAATAATTGGACAGGGAATAAATTGAGCCAGGGAGAAGAAAAAGACAGGCACAAAGCAGAGAAACAGATTCCATAGAGAGTACCTGTGCCAGACACACAGGAGTGGTGCAGGGCAGGGACAGAGGATGAAACCAAACTCACCCATTGAAGAGGATTTGTGCCAGCTTGAAAAGTTCATGGCCCATTTCTACACTTGATGGCCCATGGTGCATTTCCACAATCTCAATACTCTTCTTCAGGTGTCTGGCTGCTTCCTGCCACTTCCCTGATGGAAAACAAAACAAAACAAAACAATGAAAAATGAATAAATACTTCCTAGAGCTACTGCTACCCAAAGAATTTGACAGAATTAATCAAAATGTGATGCACTCTGTCGACATAACCAGGACAGGGAATCTAAAAGAACATGAGAGCACAGTATTGTTCACTGGCTGCTGGGGACACAGGTTTGCTCTTCCTGAGAGCCCTGCTGACAAAACTAGGGAAAAAATGAAAGGGCCAGTCCAAGAAAACATTAGTCATGTTAAATTCAAAGTTCAGGAAACGTGGGATAGTGAGAGGACAATGCCATACCAAGAGTAGCATAGACCTGTGCCAGATGATCCTCCATCTCTCCCATCAACAAATGCTCTGGAGACAAGAAGTTTCCAGCATCCATCTGACACTTCAGGAGCATTTTGATAGCCTGATCTATATATTAAAAAAAAGGTTATAAAATTCACCCTGTGGCCAGTCTCCAGTTTTCCATGATCCATGAAATAAAATCAATCCAATCTCATCTCTGCATGTTACACAGCTGACTGGGATTTGCTTAGGAATCAACACTGACTTCATCTGCACCTCTGCTTATTCTACCCCAGGGCTGGCCCAGCTCCCTTCAGGAAAACAAGACCTGGGAAATGTCCAACTCCAACGTTACCCTGATTTCTTTTATTTAATTACTTTACTATGGAACAGTATGTGATTTAGATTAACACCCGGATCAGGGGGTAGAAAAAAATCTACAGCTGAAGTCCCCAGGGACACCAGGCCACATGTCACAGGACCCCAAAGGCATGAGCAACAGTGCCATCTCATGGTTCCTGTCCCGCTCCTCAGCTCCTGACCCCAGGGCAGAAAGCTGAGCCTTACCAGCCTTCCTCACTCTCAGCAGGTCTAAAGCTTTCTTGATTTGCTGCTGAAGGTCCTGTAAACGGCAAGACAGGTTCTCTCTGCTGGCCGAGGTTGCACAAGCTTCATTTGAACAACAAAGTGTGTCCTCTTCCCCCTGAGGAAATCACCCCTGTGATCATTCCTGCTCATCTTCAGCTCAAAGCTTACTCTCCATCTGAGTTAACTGTGTGTTATAGAGATGCTGAATTGCTTCTCAGCTGTATTCATTAAACAAAGTGATTTTTTTGTTAATTTTTTGGTAAGCTTTTTGTAAATCAGCTTATTTGATTTTAAAAGAAACAGTGAGATACTGGCTTGACTCCACAAGCTTTTGGCTTCTGAGCAGGAATGAAACTGAGGTCTTCAACTCTGGGCTTTCCCAGACCCAAACCTTACACACCCCAGTAAGTTGCACAATCATAACTATGGAGAATTACCTGCATTTGAGCCCGGCACTTGGGACAGCAGAACGAATTTCTGGTGGGCACTGAGCTCTTGACAGCAGACTCCAGCTCCTCGAGGCACGCCCGGCAGCGACACTCAAAGAAATACTGACTGAGAAGCTGCTGTCTCTCAGCAGTCCTCATCCTACACCAGTGAGGCCCTGCAAAGGATGGCAAGGGTGGAGATCTCTCAACAGGTACAGCTCTAAATATCAGAATAAATGGATTTTTGTTACAATTGAGGCTAGGTGTATTTTGGAGAGGACAGAACTGGAGACTGAAAATCTAACAGTGGGCTCGAGAGATGAAATGCTGCGTTGATCAAGGCTGCTAAACGAAGACTCTGGTGACATTAGGTGAGAATTATATGAGAATTATGATATCAACAGCCACCAGCATGATGAGGAGAGGTCAGTGATGTCTGTGCCTTGAGCCAAACAGAGAGTTAATGCTTACCATAGCAATGCAAAACTTCTTGGCCTCTTGGGATTGGCTGTGATGCCCTGACAGTGGCAGCTGTCCCACTGAACGACACGCTGGTGTTGGGGCAGCACGAGTGGTTCAGGAGGCTGAGGACAGGGAAGAAGGCTGTTGCCAGCCTCACAGGCTTCTTATTTACAACAGCCCCGTCTCCAGGCCCTGAAGACAGAGGAAAACCAAGCAGGTTGAGATTGAATGCTCACAAACCCACACAATTTCTGCAGTGAGCCCCGTGACCGATGGCAGGCAGCAGCAGAAAGGTTCCTGGTATATTGCTGCAATAAATAACAGCTCAACACGCTCTGCATGTGCACCAAGGAACAGGCCAGCATGGGACAGGCCATTAAATTTTAAACAAGCCATTTCCATCTGCAATGGCAGCTTTTTATAGCTGATAATTCAATCTCTTCACTTCATACAAGGAAGATGAGCAAGGACAGGACAGTCCTGGGCTCCTCAGTAGGAGAAAGAGGAGCTACTGGAGAGAGTCCAGTGAAGGCCACAGAGATGATGAGGGGTCTGGAGAGTCTCTCTTATGAGGAGAGACTGAAGCAGCTAACCCTGGTTAGTCTGGAGAAGAGAAAGCTGAGAGGGGATCTCATCAATACCTATAGAAATACAGGTGTCAGAGAATGTGCTGGACTCTTTTCTGTGGTGCCAGGATGAGGAGTAATGGGCATAAATTAAACCACAAAAAGTTCCACCTCAACATGAGAAAAGAACTTCTCTCCACTGAGGGTGGCAGAGCACTGGAACAGGCTGCCCAGGGAGGTCTGGAGACATTCCAAACCCACCTGGATCTGTCCCTGTGTCACCTGCTCCAGGTGGCCATGCCTGGGCAGGGGATTTGGACTGAATGATCTCCAGGGGTCCCTTCCAACCCCAACCACTCCACAACAACACAGTAGGGCTTAAAAGTTTTTCTCTTACCCAGCTCCTGCATTACAGTGATTGCTTGTGCATTACACTGCAGCTGTAACACGTGCCTCAGCATTGCTTCTGCCACAGTCTTCAGCTCTGGGGACAATTCATCCGAGGTTTTTTCACACATCTTTGGTTTGGACCACTGCTGAGGTGACTCCTGATTCAACACAGCAGCCTCCAGGCCAGCTGCTTGCAGCTGTTTGCATATGGCTACCACACTGAGCGTGCAGAGGAACTTGTGCTCAGCACTGTGCTGCTCAGTGTGGGGCAAAAGGTGGAACAGAGCTTGGTAAGAACTCTGGTACCGACCATTGCTGTCACAACCAGGGATACCTCTGGTACCAGCTCCTGCACCTGCTGCCTGGCTGAGAGGTTTCTGAAGGTCCTTGTCCCCACTGTGGGAGCACCCCACCAGCCTGCTAACCTCTGCAAACCCTGCCAGCAGCACAGTCCTCAAGGCCACGTGGCAGAAGACGCCCAGTGTGAGGAGCAGCGCTCCCAGGGAACACTCTGTCCTGTGGTACTGCTGCCATGCCACATCTGCACAGTGCTGGCTGCAGTACTGGGCATAACTGCACCCCTGGCAGGGCACTGAGGCCAGGAGCTGCCTCAGACAGCGATGGCAGTAAAGATCTGCATTTGTGGCTCGAGTGGCCCACGCTGCCTCAGCACCCTGCAGGGGAAGGCTCTCCCCAGGGCAGAGCACACTCACAAAGGCCTCCTCTTCCAACAGGCTCTGTCCTGGCACGATGTCCTGGGAGGCCACCAAGTGACGTCCTCTCTCTGCATCAAAACTCAAGCTCAGCGATGAAGATGCACCTGAAACACTGCTGTTCTCTTCCCAGATCTCTGTCTTCCCTTGAAAGCCACCACCTGCTTCTCGTGCAGGCTCTGGACACTTCTCTTTCTCACGTAATTTAACCTTCAGCTGACTTAACTTCTTTAGCCGTGTCAGGTGTGCAGTCATGGCCCTATCCAGAGCAGTTTTACTCTCCAGCCCTCTGAGGATATCCTGTGCATCCTGTAACCTCCCCAGGCACAGCAGACACTCAGCTTTCCGCAGCAGGACCTTGGGCAGCAGCCTGTCTGGATAGCCATGGCTTTCAGCCCTGGCAATATCTTCCAAACAAACCTAAGAACAAAGACAAAGCCTTTTAGGTGGGCTTGAAACCCAGCTCGTGCTCTTTCATTCCACCTAACACAGCCTCATGTGAGCATTCTGTGTGCTCATCAGCAAAGTCTATGTGCACAACCAAGCTGCTGCCCAAATAAAGCCTCCTGACACAGAAACAAAGTAAGAGCCCTCAGAAAGTTGAGTTAAGCTTGGGAAGCACATCTGATCTGCTGTGTCTTGTTCCAACAATCAAATACCTCAGAGGCACCCAGCACCTCGTGGGGTGGGTGCTGCCCACTTACCTCGAAGTGCCCCAGGTGGAGGAGGGCAGCAGAGCGGTTGGCAAAGCACACGGACACCTCAGGGCTCCCAGGGGGCTCGTGGGATGCTGCCTGCAGAGACCAGAGAACTGCTGCTGCCTCAGGAGATCCCTCACAGGACCGTCTCAGCAGGGCCTGCAGGATCCCCTCTTCGGGATCCCCTCACGGGAGCTGCTCCTCACCCCTCACAGGAGCCCTTCAACCATGAGGGGCTGCAGAACCCCCTCTCAGGGATCCCCTCACAGGATCCCTTTGGCTGTGAGGTGGTGTGGGACCCCCTCCCTGGGATCCTCTCATCTCACACCTACCTTGGAGTAGAGCCTCAGGGCAGCCTGGTAGTGGCCCTGCTTGAATTCCCGGTTTCCCTGCTCCCGGTACCAGCTCGCGGCCTCCGGCTCCTTGTCCGTGGGTGCCTGGTGGCACAGCCTCACCAGGGCTGCCTCCTCCTCCACCTCGGTCCTGTGGGATGCGGGGTCAGCACGGAAGAATCACTTTGGAATCATCTGGTCCCGCCTCCCTGCTCAAGCAGGATGATCCAGGGCAGGTGGCATAGGATTGTGCCCAGAGGGTTCTGGAATGTCTCCAGTGAGGGAGACTCCACACTCTCAATCTGTGCCAGTGCGTGGTCGCTGCACAGGGAAGAAGTTCTTCCTCATGTTCACAGAGCCACAGGATCAATTAGGTCGGAAAAGACCTCTGAGATCATCGAGTCCAGCCTGTGACCGACCCCCAGTTTGTCAACCAGACCACGGCACTGAATGCCATGTCCAATCTTTCCTTAAACACCTCCAGGGACAGCCCATTCCAGTGTTTAATCGCCCTTTCTGAGAAGAAATTCTTACTAGTGTCCAACCTAAACCTTCCCAAGCGAAGTTTGAGACTATGTCTTGTCCTATCAGCAGCCGCCTGGGAGAAGAGGCCGAACTCCAACCTCCTGTCAGGTAGAAAGGTGGAATTTTACCCAAGTGGAATTTTACCCAGGTGGAATTTCCTCGGCATCAGTTTCTGCCCACCGAGCAGAGCCTGGTTCATCCTTTGACACCCCCCTTTATTCATACACATTAAGAGAGATGCTCCACTCCCCCAATCCCCCTCGCTGCCCCGCCCGCGGCTCACCGGAGCAGGTCGCAACCCATCCGCACCGCATCGTGGAGCGAAGCCGCCGCCAGCCGCTCCCGCAGCGCCGGGGCCAGCGCGGCCCAGAGCCGGGCGGTGCGGCCCTGCCACTCCGCCGCCGGCAGCGCCATCACCGCCGCCACACCACCGGCAGCGCCATCACCGCCATGGCGGCGCCCAGCACGGAGCGCGGGGTTACTTCCGCCGTACGGCGTTGGGCAGCCAATAGGAGCGCTGAGCTGGCGTGTGACGCAGGGTGTGACGCACGGCGGCGCCGGAAGGAGGCGGTGGCGGCGGCGGCGGCGGGAGGATTTGGCGGCAGCGGCGGGAGGATTTGGCGGCCGCGGCAGCGCCATGAGCGTGCGGCTGAGCGAGGGGGCCATCGCGGTGAGCGGCTCGGGGCGGCCTGGGCTGCACCTGCTCCTGGTCAGGGTGGGAGGTGAAGGGTGGGCCTGGGTGCCGCGTCCGGCCCGGTCCTGAGGGGAGAGCCAGGCCCGGAGAGGGGCCTGGTGCTGGTCCGGCGGTGCCAGCCACAGCCGCGTCCCTGGCTCCTCCACCGCAGTTCCCCCTCAGCTCCCTGGGTACAGCCCTTCACAGGGTGGACCCGATGATCTCAGAGGTCCAACCTCATTGATTCTGTGGTTCTGTCGCGGTGGGTCGCGGGGCATTCCCGAGCGAGGTGGTGGCACCTTTCTGAGCGTCTCTTTTCGTTTCTCCAGGCCATAATGCAGGGGGAGGAGGTCGTCAAGCCCGTGCTGCAAGTCATCGTGAGTACCGTGCCTTCCCTCCTGTGCCAGCCCCTCGGTGACCGCCTGTGGCCTCCTGAGTGCAGCCAAACTTCCACTGCACAGCAAGGCTGCTCTGCTTTTAGTTCTCTTAATTTTGTCTTACGTTGCTTGGGCTATGCCGTGTTAGTGCTCAGAAAAGCCGAATAGATGAGTCACTTCCTGTTGATGTTACTTTCTGTTTTGGAAAAGTTTCTGGCCAAAGGTGAACTGACAACCTGGGTGTTTTTTTCTCTGCAGAATACACGGGCTATTGCTACAGGAACTGGGCCCCCACGTTACCGAGTGCTGATGAGTGATGGGGTGAACACCCTCTCCTGTGAGTATGACAAGCTGCTTGTGAGGTTTGTGTAAGTGTGGAGGTGCTAAGGGTGATGAAGTTCCTGATCTAGTGACTGGGTGCAAAGTGGTGAAATGAATATTGAAGGAGAATGTGGTGTACACTGGGCCACAGACTCTGAAGTGTGCCACTGCATTTTGTCATTCAGGTGAAATCTTTGTCTTCTGGAACTTTGTGAAATGTAAGCAATTAACTTGCTGCAGGGTATAATGAAAATACAGAAACCTATACATGTAACATTGATTTTAAAGTAATTTAGCTTAATCTTCCTCTCACTTCTTTGATGTACAATCATTCTAGCTATCACTGCACTCTGAAGTGTGGGCAATAAATACAGCAAAGTTTATGGTCAGTTTTGGTGACTTCTTAGCAGTTGCACTGTTTTCTTTATCTCAAACTGAGCGAGTTGTAGAGCAATACTTGACTGGCTGCAAAAGCTGTGGCCAGCCATGGCAGCCCCTTTTTTAAAGCTGACATTGTGAATTATTTCAATATTTTCCTTCTGCTCCTGCAGCATTCATGTTGGCAACACAGCTGAACTCCCTGGTGGAAGAGGAACGTTTGTCAGCCCGGTGTATTTGCCAGGTTAACAGATTCATTGTCAACAGCCTGAAAGATGGAAGGTATTTGTGTTAATCTTTAAGCACAGCCCTACAGAAAGGCAGCTGCACTACTGGGGGCTCTGTCCTTTGTGGCTGAGCAGAGGCCAAGTGCTTTTGATTGAGATTATTTGAAAATACTCAGGCTTTAAGGTGCAAGAGGGAAAGTCCACAGCACCAGTAACAGAAGAAATAAACTGCAGAATGTGACTCTAGTGGGATCAGATGTAGCTGGTACAGTGATTCAGTAATACAAAGTTTCTAGTTGCAATACTCCAGCTGGAATACTCCAAATACTTGTACAAAGCTTCCTTAAAATTACCTGCTGTTGGAAAGAAGCAATGAAGAGACCTTATTACTTAGGTGTTGTGGAATCTGGTCTTTTATTAAAATTTAAGGAAATAGGATAGGAGGAACATTTGAGGGGATGGGATACTGCAAAATGAGAAGGGATCCAGGTGAAACAGAAAAATGATGGATATGTCTAGCAGGATATGAACTGAGGTTTGTATTCTTTTTATTCAGTGTTTTTTCTGGGAGAAGACAACTTTTGAGGCAGGGAATATATTCTCTCTTGTAAAACCTGGTGTGGTTTTGCTACTTTTAAAACACAATGGTTTCTCAGGCTATTTTTGGTGCCTATTCAGGCTGCCATCACCTGTCCTTGAAGCAGTGTGATATTGTTTCAAGCTTACTTGTCCCTCAAGAGAGGCCTTAGTTGACAGTGGAGAGCTTTTGTTGTCCAGATCCTTCACCCAGAGAATCTGCCCTTAATGCTTGGTTCTCTCAACTTCTGCAAAGGATATTCAGAGATGGGCTTGGAGGGGGACTGAAAGTCTTTATTTGCTGTGTGCTCTGTGTTGTAGGAGAGTGGTTATCCTGATGGATGTAAATGTCCTGCAAACTGCTGATCAGGTTGGTGGGACTATTGGCAATCCCCAGCCATACAATGAAGGTGAGTATCTGTAAGCAAATAGTTTTCTGTCAGCTCTGAGAGCCTTTCAGCTTCTCTCTTTCACTTAAAAGAAGCAGTTGGACATGTTCAGGTTTTTTTTTATGCCTGGAACAGCGATGTCCAGATCTTGAAAATCCTTTTTTGTTTGTGTAACGCAAACTGGGGTTTGTTCATATTTTAATAAACTCTGCATTGTGGCTAAAGCTACAATCTCTCCATGGTATTTGGAGCATCTCTACCTTATAACCTTGACAGGTTTTTATTGTAGTGAGTGGTCTCTACCTCGAGTTCCAGTAAGTAAGCGGAAGCTATTTTATGTCTCCTCATAATGAGTAATCAAATAGATTATAATTTCTCCTGTCTGGAAAGAAAACAGGAGGAGGAAGATGGAATAATGATCTGTAAAAGTCTAAGATGGCGTGGAGGGGATGAATAAAGAATGATGAATCTCTCTCTCTCTTTCCTATGTTCATTTGATGCTCTTTAGCTCTCGTGTTGTCAGGCAGTGGTTGTAAAACAAAGGCTGCACCACACCCCTAAACTGCATAGTTAAATTATGGAACTTGTGGAGGTAGGTGCCAAAAATTGGCACAGGTTCAAAAAGCAATTAGATGTGAAAGAGAAATCCATTAAAGGCTGTTAAACATAACAATACATCCTCTGCATGAATGTTAGGTGCAGGAAGCACTAAAACTTAGATTGTTCCAAGTACATAGATGAGAGACTGGTATGAAAACAAGGCGAGCACAGAATTCCCTAAGCACCCATTCCTACCATGCCCAGCTGAAAAAGGATTGAGGCACTGGGTGAACCTTAATCTGACCTGCCATGAATCTATTTGGGTCTGTTATGTTGCATAAATTACTGTGTCCTTCACTTTAGTGTGCTGAGCTTGCAGTTCTCATGCAAATGTTTTTATAAATTAAAACATTTTCCCCTCTGAGAACGTTCAAATATCTGTTCTGCTCTTCCAATTCTGATCTTTTAAAAAAGGAGGGAGAATAATAAGCACTTAAAGAAAATATTTGAACAGCTCTGTCAGTGATGTATACACAGATAATGGCTGGAATTTTATAGCAAACAGCTCTTCCTGAAGATTTTTTTTTTATCCTGAGAGAAGTGAACTAATATCTTTTTATTACTAAGGGACCACACATTAGTGACAAGAGTTTTCTGTAGAATATTTTGGACAAACAGTGGTGGTAGGTACATTGCTCTTCTGGTTAAAAACCTGCTCTGTTGCAAAGGCAAAGACATCTTTCTTCATTAACTTTTTCCAAGGGAATTAAGAGGGGCGTTTGTTAAATGAGCCTAAAGAATCCTTTGTTCCTTTGATAGTTACTTAGCTAATTGCTGTTTAAAAAATGTGTTGACATCTCAGATTTTATGCTTTAATCCCACAGTTGCTGTAGAGACCAAGACTTTCAGAATAGCTACTGAGCAGACTGTTTTGTGCCTTTCTCCCATTTCCCTGCTTATGTGATACAAGAGCTTGTGAACTATAGTGTTTTTCAGTTATATTGTTGCTTAGAAACCACTGAGAACGTGGTATCTGACAGAACTGAGCTGAAAATATACCTTTAACTATAAATTCTGGTAAAATTACCATTACTTTGATCAAAGTTGTGTTCTTCATTTGGACTTACAAAAATACTCTGCGATGAAGGTTTCAAATCTAAACTCTTCTGGAGATGTTACAGGTCTGTGGTCATAATATGTGTGGGCTTGCACTAGATAAAAGATGCCAAATAGGATGTGATGTGTATTTCATTTTAACACTGATCTTACTCTGACAACTTCATACCCTTTTATTTGATACTAAATAAGGTTTCTGATACAGGAGATGGTAATAATTCAGATGAAGTAAGCTTAACCCAGCCTTGCTGCTCTGCAGGCTGCAAGATTTGTCATGAAGGTCTTGATGAAATGGCAGAGGTGTGCATTTCAAGTTGCATATTCTCTAAGTTCCTGTATATATTAAGAAATTGTATTTTTGAGGGACACTCAGCTAATGCAGAATGAGCACCTTAAATGTACTTTGTGGTTTCCATTAAAAAAAAAAAACAACTTCTGGTATTTCAAAAATGTATCTTTCAGCCCTACTTTTGGTTTTCCTTGAAATACAGATTTCAGACTGCCAGACCTAGGATTAAGGAATATTCTTTCTCAGACTTTAATAGCACAGTGGGACCCAGGGGGGTGAGAAGCTGGCTTTTGGCCACTTTACATGGGAGCAGTAGGTGGTTAATCTGCCTAACAAGGAAGCTGGAGACACAATCTTCTTATTACAAATCATAAAAACTTTTCAGGCAGCCTCTCATAATAGTATTGAAAATTAAGACTGAGCAGTTTAGGTCTTGTTGAAGACTGGATGGTTGTGTTATTACTGTCATTAATCTCATTCAAATTACTCTGATGCTGGACTTCCTTTTCACTATGACAATGACTTGCTACTTATGTTTAACTTCTGTCATTAATCTTTCCATGGTGAAATGTTTATGTACTTACACATTCACTTGAACTCCTTTATTCTTGCCCTTCCCACTGTTGTGATTTAAGTGTGTGTTGTTTCAAATTGCATTTTTTTTCCTTCCCTTCTCTCCCTTCCCTGCTGCTCAGTTCTGGGGCAGGTCTTGTGTCACGGCCCTGTGGCAGAACCTCTTGGTGACAAATTATTGGAAGCTGAGGGCTCCTGTTACACAATTATTGCCTTTGAGTGGGCTGTGGGGCACCTGCAGGCAAAGGTCTTAGGTTTGCCTAACCCACTACATCCAGCAGAAATGTGAGCAGGTATTTCAGCTGGTTTTTTCACCTCCTGCTAATAAAAACGAACAGCAAAAACCAGGCAGCCTCCTCGGTTTTCTGAGCACTTTAAGTGATCTGTAGGCCACCAGCCACCAAAAATCACAGTTTAGGAGTCCCTAGGCTCTCCAAGCGAGAAAATTGGAGAGATATTTCTGCTACTTCTGTATTTGAACACATGCACAGATGTGTGAATTTATTCTTACTCTGTTGAGAAACACTCGGCTGTGGGTAGGCAGCCATTAAAATGTGAATTTGTGTTTCATAACGGGCACGTGTTCCAATGTATGTGGTGGTCTTTGGTTTGGTTTGCAGTGGGGTTTTTTTTTTTTTTTAAATCACAAAATTCCTACAGCAAAAAAACATATTTGGAACAAAAGTAGCAAGGAAACCTCTTGCTGCTTCATACCCACATTCTGTTCTTCCTGAATATTCCTCCCCTGACCAGACATATTTTTCTCTTAATGTATCTTGTTGGGTTTTTTTCCACCTTCCCTTGCACAAAATGAGTTTGGGTGTGGAGTGCTGACCCTCTGAGCACCTGAGGCCACTGAGCAAGGGGAAGACCTGGCTCCTCCATCTAGTGGAACCTGCAGTAAATACACATTTTGCTGTTTGACGTCACGCTGTTGCCAGGGAGACTGTCACCAGTTCACCGATGTGACTCTACTGCGGCAAGTTGGAGGAGCAGATTGGGGTTTTGGATTAAAGGACCTGGCTTTGGGATTTAAAATAACCACAGGGTTACCCCCTCTAGGCTGTACCACATCAGGCAACACCACACTGGGGTCTCCTTGTGTTGCTTCTGCTCCTTGCCCATAGTTTGGTGCCATCCCTCTGTCCTGGGGTTCTCTGCTTTTGTTCCTTATGGTGCTCTTCAGGCTTGGTCTGACCACCTTTTCCACTTTCTCTGACCATCTTCCTCCTCACATCCCAAATCAGGGGGGTTTTGCCTGCTCAGGCCTAGGTCTCACTGCAAACCAAGACTTCAAAGATGAGTTGTGTCCAAAAGGACAAAAATGTTGGGTATTTTCTCATCTAGAGGCAAATTATTTTGTCAAGGAATTCAAAATTTTGAATGGCAAATTAGTCTTTTAATGGACTTGTACTTTAGCTACACCTGTCTGCTCTTTCCCTTGTAATTTAAGGCAAGTAAAAGTCCTGGAATCTAAAAAAATGGACAATTACATACTATGGCATCACTTTGCTCCCTAAGCAATTTACTGCTGTGTGCCAAGAGGGGCCCTGGTGAATTCTGAAGTGATGACTCCATCACCCCCACATGAAACATCTTCATATTTTGAAAATAAAATACTGCAGGTGTTTTCTTTGTCTTGTGTTAACTTCAGGTTTGACTTTACCCAGTGGATTTTTGGCCCTTTTCTGAGCTATGAGACAGAATTCTCCACAGTTTTTTTATCTTAACTGTTAGGTAGGAGCAGAAACTACCTGTCAGAGCAATAGCAGCTGATAAACACTGAAAAGTTGTCAAGATTACTTCGGGTCTGTCCTTTTAAATCACCGTCAGCCCTGAGTTCTTTCTAAGTAGAAAGCAGTTGCTTGAGGAAAGAGATCTGACTGGAATTCCTCCATGGTAATGTTGTTCAACAGCTTGCTGCTCCTGTGTCTTAAACACCTGGATTTTAGCATGTTCTCTGTGGTTTTAATGATTTTTTTTTTTTTTTGCATGCAAATCTTATTTCCTAAAAGGGTATTTTTAATTACTGTGCTCCCTACTCTATGCTCTCTTTCCATTTCATTACCAGGGCAAGGGCAGCAACGTTCTGCAGCTGCAGCAGGAAACCCAGCAGCCAGCAAACCACAGCAACAAAATGGCAATTTGTCTGGAGCAGGTAAGAGTCATCCTAGGCAGGAATTCTGATCAGTGCAGTGAGAAATTACAGCTTCCATTTAAATAAATCCTTTCTATAATGGCATTGCACAAGGAACTATCCATTGAGGAGTAACCCATAGCTTGACAAGGTGAATTCTCTCAAGAGAACTCTATACTTAGATTTAAAAGGGTGAAAAAAAATCGTCCCACTTCCCTTTTCTTCCCCCAAGGGGAAAAAAAAAAAAACCAAAAAACCAACTTTATTCAGTTAACACTGCATTCTTGAAACAGTGCTCTATGGACACCCAAATTAGGCTACAGTTTGGAGCTGGTCAACAAGTGTGTGTATTATCAGTGCTGAGATAGAGGCCAAACATTCTAGGCAGTACACTGAAATTATTTGATAATAAATCTAGAAACGTGGTTTTTTGATCAAGATTTCAGTGAGATACTGAAAGATGCAGTCAATTTAAATGTCAGCCCGTAGACTTTTTTTTTTTTTTTTTTTTTTTTAGCTAAAAAGTTGTCAATCCTAATTCTTGGTGTCGCTTTAACTTGTCTGTGTTCTTTACCCCTGTGTTTAGGAAGGATTTTTAAATAGTAAAATTTTGACATTTGCTTAGAAACTTGCAGCAGAAAACAAGCTTCTCTTTCCTTCCTTGCTTAAGAGTTTTGTGCATATGCATTGACAAGATTGAGTTTAGAATCAGCAGTATCACTTCGTGTCAAAAAAACTATTCATGGGGTATTTTTCCTTAGTTTTTCCCTACAAGTGTGTCTTGAGCTAACATTTCCCATCCCTGGAAGTGTTCAAGGCCAGGTTGGATGGGGTTCTGGGTAACATTGTTTGTGGAAGGTGTCCCTGTCCTTGGCAGGGGGTTGGAATGAGTGGTCTTTAAGGTCCCTTCTAACCCAAACCATGCTGTGATTCTGTTATTTTAGAGAGTTTCCAGCTAAACAGTTGTTTGCCACTTAATCTGTGTTCGAGTGCTTGACTCTGGACACGTCTCCACTTCAGCACAAGCACTCTAAAGGTCTGAGAGTGTCTCTTGTGCTGCATTTTGCAGCGTAGAAAACACTTGGGACCAAGAGCAGAAATGATTCAACAAACTTCAAGGCCCTCTGTGGTGCCCACATGGCACAGAGATCTCCAGAGTGTTCCCTGGAACTTTGCCCTCTCTGTGGCTCCCTGTGGCACAGTGAGAAAGTTCTGCACCCTGAGTTGGTTTTGAACCTGATTTTTGTGTGCAAGGCTGAAATCCTCTCTGCTCTCTTGTGGTTTTTGGAAGGTCCTGCTGCTCCCAAGTACCACGCTCCCTCCAACCAGTTTGGAAAAACCAGTGCTCCCAGTGCCCTGAAGACACCTGGGGGGGCTCAGGCCAAAGTGGTGCCGATTGCCAGCTTGAATCCATACCAGTCCAAGTGAGTCCTTGTGGTTTGCCAGGCCTTACTCGTGTCACAGGCCTGAGGGAACAATAGCTTGGTTCTGCTTTTTTGTCTGTGAGTCTCTGTCAAATCATTCGTTGAGTTCTTTGGACTTTATTGGTTAAGTTCAAACAAACCAACCCAACAACCACCACAAAAGCACCCAGAGAAACAAGCAAAAAACCTTCCACAGAAATACTTGGTTTGGTTTTTTGGGGATTTCATTGTTGTTGTTTTGGGTTTTTGTTTGGGGATTTGTTTTTTGTTTTGGTTTTTTTTCCTGTGGAGAAGGGTGTTCTTTTCTTTCTTTCTTTCCTCTTTCTTTTTCTTTCTTTCTTTTCTTTTTCTTTCTTTTTCTTTCTTTTTCTTTCTTTTCTTTCTTTTCTTTCTTTTCTTTCTTTTCTTTCTTTTCTTTCTTTTCTTTCTTTTCTTTCTTTTCTTTCTTTCCTTTCTTTCCTTTCTTTCCTTTCTTTCCTTTCTTTCCTTTCTTTTCCTTTCTTTTCCTTTCTTTTCCTTTCTTTTCCTTTCTTTTCCTTTCTTTTCCTTTCTTTTCCTTTCTTTTCCTTTCTTTTCCTTTCTTTCCTTTCTTTTCCTTTCTTTTCCTTTCTTTTCCTTTCTTTTCCTTTCTTTTCCTTTCTTTTCTTTCCTTTCTTTCTTTCTTTTCCTTTCTTTTCCTTTCTTTCCTTTCTTTTCCTTTCTTTTCCTTTCTTTTCCCTTTCTTTTCCTTTCTTTTCCTTTCTTTTCCTTTCTTTTCCTTTCTTTTCCTTTCTTTTCCTTTCTTTCCTTTCTTTCCTTTCTTTTCCTTTCTTTTCCTTCTTTTCCTTTCTTTTCTTTCTTTTCCTTTCTTTTCCTTTCTTTTCCTTTCTTTTCCTTTCTTTTCCTTTCTTTTCCTTTCTTTTCCTTTCTTTTCCTTTCTTTTCCTTTCTTTTCCTTTCTTTCTTTCTTTTCTTCTTTTCCTTTCTTTTCTTTTCTTTTCCTTTCTTTTCCTTTCTTTTCCTTTCTTTTCCTTTCTTTTCCTTTCTTTTCCTTTCTTTTCCTTTCTTTCTTTCTTTTCCTTTCTTTTCCTTTCTTTTCCTTTCTTTTCCTTCTTTTCCTTTCTTTTCCTTTCTTTCCTTTCTTTCCTTTCTTTTCCTTTCTTTTCCTTTCTTTTCCTTTCTTTTCCTTTCTTTTCCTTTCTTTTCCTTTCTTTTCCTTTCTTTTCCTTTCTTTTCCTTTCTTTTCCTTTCTTTTCCTTTCTTTTCCTTTCTTTTCCTTTCTTTTCCTTTCTTTTCCTTTCTTTTCCTTTCTTTTCCTTTCTTTTCCTTTCTTTTCCTTTCTTTTCCTTTCTTTTCCTTTCTTTTCCTTTCTTCCTTCTTTCCTTTCTTTCTTTCTTTTTTTTTTTTTTTAATTGCATCAACACTCTTAACAATCTGAGATTTGCCTTGCCACTGTCTTGGTGCAGCTGCCCTGCTGAGCTTGATAGGTTTTTAATATTTTAGTTGAAAATCGATTGACTTGTCTGGGGTTTTTTTTTTTCCTAAAGCAACCTTCTTTTTGGTAACTTAATGACAAAACAGCTCAGTAAGCTATTCACTTCGGCTACTGAGCTGTTGAAAAGCATGAGGATGTAATTATTTAGTGAATGACATTTTTAAGTTATGCAAACTGATTTGATTACCCAAGTTAAATGCGAATCCTATAATTGAGCTCTTGAGTTCTGGCGTGGCTTTTCAGAGCAGGCAAACTGCTGTGTGAGAAATGTGCCCTAGAAGAGTAAAAGATTTGAGGCCTGCTTCTGTGCAGAAGGATTGTTCACTGTTATTATCATACTGGATGCTTTATGGCTGCTTTGTTGCCTTTTCCACAACTTTCTGCCTCTAATGGTCTAGGCCATTAAAACAGAAAGCAGTGGAAAGAGTTGCCGAGGTGCAGTGGGAAGATTCTGGCTTTTAAATAGTCACATTCCAGTTCCAAAGGTTTGTCAAGTCAATCTCTTCTTTAAAAAGGTGAAAAGAGATGCAGAGCAGTGATTTCTTGCATGATTTCAGGTGGACCATTTGTGCTCGTGTCACCCAAAAAGGCCAGATCCGCACATGGAGCAACTCCCGTGGTGAAGGAAAGCTCTTTTCCATAGAGCTGGTTGATGAAAGTGTAAGTGTCATATGTTGAGGCAAAGATAATGTATGCCAGATGCTGATGAACCCTTCATAAAGACAGAATAGGGGAAATAAAGTGCATTTTTCGGAAATGATTTTTTTTTTATTACAACTGAAACTTGTATCCCCGCATTCATTAAACTGCGCGTCAACGTGCCAGTTTTTATCCAGAATGAAGTCTTAAATGTGCAGCATTGCTGATTATTTTTCATCAAAGTCTATAGTGTGTGACTGGATTTTTGCAGCTTCAAAATAGAGTTGTTTATGCAAACTGACAACCTAATACTGAGGGTTGTGGTGGTTTCCTGTAGATTGAGAGTGACGTCTCCTCCTGGCTGAGCTACACCTTACAAAACAGGGAGTGAGAGGAGCATTACCTCCAAGTTACAAGCTTTCAATTTTCATGAGGAAATTGGAGTACAAATTATTGTAACGCTGAGAAATTTCCTCTGTGGTTTGTTTGGGGAATGGTATCTGGTTAATCTAACTAAACTTGCAGTTTGTCAAACCTCTTATCAAATTACAGCCTTCTGTCGTGAAAACAAACAAGATTCTGCTAGATTATATTGAGTGTAAAATGCGAGGTTAATAATGTAACATGTTGTCACCAGGCATTTGTTTTCTCTGCAGAGTGTCTGTATTCTTTTTTTTTTTTTTAAATTTTTTTTAAACAGTGTTTATATCTAGTGAGGGTGTAATTGTTATTAATTCTTACTTATAGACATATCTGAGTGGGAGCCATCACAATATACTGTGTGCTAACTTGGGGAGCTGCGGGGTCTATTTGAATTTTATTTCATCAATGCCAGTTTTCCTGGCGTTTTCAGAGGTGTCTCGATGATGGATGTAGTTCTTATGCCTTTTATTCTGAAGCTGTGGATGTACTAATGAGACTTGAATATGAGGTTTGATTGTCAGGTGTAGAATATGTCACTTTTAGCTCTAACTACAGATGTGAAGAGAACGTTGTTTGTTTCTCACACGCCTGGAGCTACCCTGGCAGACCCCACTGTCTTTGCAGCCACTTAACATTGCAAAGATTTTTTTATTTTTTTTTTAAATCTTTTTCCATGCCAAATTTCAGTTCTGACCAGCTTCCCTATTTTCCTGCAGGGTGAGATTAGAGCTACTGCATTCAACGATCAAGCAGACAAGTTCTTTCCACTCATTGAATTGAACAAGGTATGGTAGCTTTGTGCTTTCTTAGAGTGACAGGAGCTGGAAAAGAGGAGCTTGAGCCTAGCAAGGATTTTTAAAGGTGAACACAATCTATTTTCCCTGACTACTGATAATATCCCCTGTTTCATTGCTTTCTCCTGTAGGTGTATTATTTTACCAAAGGCAATTTGAAGACTGCTAACAAGCAATATACAGCTGTTAAGAATGACTATGAGATTACATTCACTAATGAGACTTCAGTTGTGCCCTGTGATGATGCCCAGCATCTTCCATCTGTTCAGTTTGATTTTGTATCCATCTCTGACTTGGAGAACACGCCCAAAGACTCGATTGTTGGTCAGTCTAAGTAGAAAAGTGGCAGATTCTAAAGCTCTGAAGTTTTATTTTTGTGTCCTGAATATTGGGCAGGTAGTGAGCATAGGATGCTTCGAGTGTTGTGATCTCTTAATTGAAGTCATCCAGTGGTGGTTGCCATTAAAAATGCCTCAGGCAATTTCCCTGTTAAGATGTTTTTGCCCTGTTTTCTAACAATATATAACAATTATTCTTCAATCTTGTGCTTCAAACTAAAGCCAGTAGGTGATAGTTGTTTATTGTACTATGATGCTGTTTTCCACAGGAAAAGGCTGAGAGAAAAATGCCCTTGCTCAGCACGTGTGCATTTCATACCTTCTGTGGTCTTGCTTTCTTTCACTATCTAATTATCTCTGTAGTGATTTTGGCATAATTCATTGCATCCAAGTCCAAGCTGCATGACTGTTTTGGCTTGCTTTGTGAAGTATTGGAGGTTTGTTTTTCTGTAATTCGTTGGGCAGAGTACTCCGGAAAAATCAGAGGCTTGGGTGGGGGCGAGGGTTCTCAGGTTTCAGAGGCACAGGATGCCTGTGATTCAGAAACGTTCAGCTGGGAATTTTAAAGGTAGATGGGTAATACTAAAAGTGGTGTATTTTTAGGGGGTGCAAAGGGGATTTCTTTAGCTCTTACCACCTGAACATGCAGAGTTGTTCAAGTTGCAGCTTATGATTTTGCAGGGTTCTGTGGAGGCACGAGCCAGTTGTTTCATTGTGTTACAATCACTTTGAAGGCTCTTGCTTGTGCTTTAACAGCAAGCGTGTGTTACATGATCAGGACTGAAGTCCTTTGACAAAATGTGATGGGAAAAGATACTACAATGCCTTGATCTCTCTAATGTGGTGAGGCTTGCATTCATGAATATCTTAATGACTGCATCAACAAAATTAAAGCACTGAAGAGTTCTGTAGTGGAACATTCCTACCATAATACACTTAATTTCCATATCAGATTCCATTTCAATAGGGAGCTGGGATACAAGGTAAAAATCTGACAGTAGGTTTGAATTCTTCTCTTGTGATCTTGTATTCCCCGATTGTGACCCTTGAGTAACTCTAAATTGTAACTGTTTCTCAGATGTAATTGGAATTTGTAAGAGCTACGAAGATGTCACTAAAATCATAGTGAAAGCTAACAATAGGGAGGTTTCAAAGAGGAACGTGCATCTGATGGATACATCAGGAAAGCTGGTGACAGCTACGCTGTGGGGAAACGAGGTATGTGCTCTCTTACCTGTTCTTAAGCAAAGCTTCCTTGGTGTGGGGTGAGGAAGTGCTGTTGTCACCCGAGATGGGCACAGCACTGACACAGTCCTGGGTGTTTAAGGATCAGGGGCCGAGAGAAGGTGAAAGACTTGTCTGGTTGCATTCAGGTGTGATGTTCTTAACCTTTCTCTGACAAACTGCTGACATGATCTGACTAATGTGTTCTGAACAACTGCAGACATTATGTCTCAAGCTGAAATACTGAAGGTAGCGGCCTCCTGGTTTAGGAAGGGGTATGAGCTGCAGTTTGATTATGGAAAAGCCTGGTGGCTATGGCTGTCTCAAATGAGATGAATTTTATTTGTAGGGTGGGATACATGTTCCCCTGCATGAATTGCTGCCTAATGAGCAGGTTGAGAGGCTCTGCCTCAGACTGGGAGTTTAAAAGCATCAGAGCCTTGGAAGTCAAAGTTTGAACGGTTGCAGTAAACTGCTTCCTTATCTTTTTAACAGGCTACTTTGTTTTCCACTGTTGTTATAGATACTTAGGGATTTATGTGCCAGTCTATAAAATGGGAGTGATCCTGCCAGCTTGACAGTGATATTTTATGGCTAAATGATCAAGTGCACTGATACTGTAGATACCTAAACGCCATTAACCATCTGCTGATACAAATGAAGTAAACTGAAGTTCAGTATCACAAAGCCTTGAGATTGAACTAGGTTATAGTAGGAGGGACTACTGGTATGCAATTCGTGGCATAACTCTTCCAACAGAGATCAGGGTCTGCATTTTGCAAAGTTAAATCTGTTTGCTTGCCTGTAGAATAGAGACATCAGTAAGCCTTGGGGTGGAGTGTGGCTTGCAGCTGGAACAGTTAGGGTTAGAATCTATGTGTCCTTTACAACAGTCATTGCCATGACTGCTGGGATATGTTTTCTGTTCTTTTTGCATCTCATGGGTACCCTGAGTACCACTGCAACTCCAGCTCGTTTGTTATCTTTAAGCACATGATCCTCCCCTTGCTTGCTGAGTGGTGTGGGGTCCATAAAATCTATACCTTTCAAACCCTCTCTTATGCCATGGGGTTCTTTGTTAGTGTCAGACTACTCAGGTGATGGCAGTTGAACAGCATTAGAGCAGCTTTATGAGATAAAAAACAGAAGATGGAAAGTTGAGTAAAAATGTTTGGTCAGCATAGCTGCACTTCTCTGTAAGTGGTAGTGAGATGGACATGATTGGCTCAGTGCAGCTGAGTGAGTTGTTTCATCTCCTGAGGAGTCTGATACAAGCAATTAATTTTGTTTCCATTCCCATAACACATCTCCCTTCCTAAAATGCTGGTGTAAAACTGCTAACAGAGGGGACCAATCCTTTCTGACAAACCAGTGGTGTGACTTAAGGATTCTCTGGTTCCCCAGGAAACAGGGTGTTAGGAAAAAGCACAGAAAATTGTCCCCTATCTTTGCTTAAACTCCTAATGACACCGTTCAAAACCTTACCTTTTATGTACAGTGGGGTAGTTGGATTCAGGTTTGGTCTGTTGTCATGACCTGTGAATTATCACCACAAGTTCAGTACCTTTCCTGTAACGTGCTGCTGCTGCTCTCTGGTTTTTCACACATGCAGGCTGAACAGTTTGATGGTTCCAGACAACCTGTGATTGCCATCAAAGGAGCCCGTGTCTCTGACTTTGGTGGCAGAAGTTTGTCTGTCCTGTCCTCCAGCACAGTTGTCATCAACCCTGATAGCCCGGAGGCTTTTAAACTCCGAGGATGGTATGAGTGTGTTTGTGTTGCTTTGTTTCAACCTCCTGCAGAGTATTTGTTTTTATTTTGTTTCTTTGTACTTGAACAGCGTGTGTAGCACTGAGGGAAGGTGGCAGAGGGTATGGCTTCCAGGGCTGTAGAAACTTCTCTGGCTTGCAAGCCCTAGAGCCTTGAAAGCTGTCTTTCTTCAGTTGTTCAATTCAAAAAACTTTTAACTCCATGACAGACCTTGAAAAATTGAAATCGGGGTAGTGCACGCTGACCCAAAGCCTTGGAAGGCAGCATGAAATCAGGCTTGACCAGCTCCACTTTCTGAGGCACAATCTGAGAGAACAGCATTTTTTTTCCACAGGCTTTTCCATTGTGTGGAATCTGATACGCACTCAGTTAGTATGGAGGGACTATTTGACACCTCTCAGTGTCTAGCTCTTGCCAGATATTTTTCAGATAGCAAAATAACTCTTTTATTGTCAGGAAAACAAAGTGATTTTATTGTTCCTTCTCCTGTAAGTAGTTGTTAAATTGTCTGCTGTAACTATGAATGTGGTGAGATGTGGTGTGTGTGAAGAGGGTTAAGTGCCGACAGCATCAGACTTTGTGAATCCTGAGTCTTCAGATTCCAGTTACATCACCCAAATGTGGATGAAATAAATGGCATCCTCCATTTGTCATTGAGCTGTGGCTCTCCCATACTTCAGAGGCTTGTTGGAGATAAAATTGATTGTGGGTCTGAGCTATTACTGTCACACTTTAATTAAGCTCAATTTTTGAGCCTCGTTGGTGTGTTTGTGAAATCACAAAGCCCATCACAACGGGATGGCAGTGCAACCTTTTGCTGAAGAGCTGTGCTTTCTTATTTTAACAGAGGAAGCATAATCTTTTCAATGCTATTTGCTTTTTCTTTCGAAGCTGCTGCGAAGATAATGGTACCATGTAATTTAATTTTAATTATGGAAATATCTTGATGCCCTTAAATCTTGTTATCTGCCTGCCTCTAAGAAGTGTGCAGTGCGTGGTTTGACCACTAGCTGGCAAACAAATTGCAGTTATATAGAACAAAGCTGTCCTCCTTTTGTGGGTTTATAAAATACTGTGCTAATTAAGTCAGACTATTAACTTATTCCGAAATGCTATTTTTGTTTGCAATATACACATATTACTGTAATTGTTTCCTTTGCAATCATTGATAAAAAATCCCTCATGTATCGAGCACATGAAAATAAACATAAGCTTTTGATAAGTCTGTATGGTCTGCTCTCCAAAAATAGAAGTGCATCTCTGTGCTTGCAGGTTTGACTCCGAGGGGCAGCTTCTGGAATGTGCCTCCATCTCTGATGTGAGGGGTGGGCCAGCAGCTGGAGCAAACACCAACTGGAAAACTTTGTTTGAAGCCAAATCTGAGAACTTGGGACAAGGAGATAAGGTAAAGCATGGCCACTCAGCACAAGCTTTGTGTATTGGGGAGAAAATAAAAAGCAAGGCTTTATGCAGGTATTGTGCTTATTGAAGTAGTCCAAGTGTTGAGCAGTATGTGTTCACTGTCTTGGAATTTATGCTATTAATTAATGTTACTGTTTTTCAAATAAATCCAAGCTCGTTGCGGATGTTGCAACATGATACTTTGTTTGCAAGAGAGTTCTGAGCCGTGTGTAAATGGAGGGGGGATGTTTTTACCCCAAAGATGTTCATATAAGCAGCACAAAGTGTTCCAGGGGAAACAGGTGCATTAGGAGGAAGTGGTTTTCAAGGGTGCACACTTGGTCAATAGAAAAGCTGGTAATAAACCCCAGGTCTTTTGCTTTTCGTTCCAGAAACCTCTCTAGGCTTATATTGCTTTTTGTTTTTAAATTTTTTTTTTTTGCTTCAAACTTAAAAACAAGAGCTTTTATCCATGAAAAAAAAACCCCTTTAAAATCACAGAATGGTTTGGGTTGGAAGGGACCTTAAAGATCACCTCTTTCCAACCCTCTTATTATGGGCAGGGATGCCACCCCTTAGATCAGGTTGCTCAAGGTCCCATCCAACCTGGCCTTGAGCACTCTCATTTTAACTGTAATTCAGCTATTTTCTGTGACAATTTTTGCCCATGCTTCTTAAGCAGCCTCTATTTTTTTTCCCCTGAAAGACTTGACCGTGGTCTTAAACCATTATGATGATTATTTTAGTGTGGTGAGTGGGTATTTTGTTCTGTAGGCTATAGTTTAATCAAATGCTTATCTGTAACACTACACAATAGGCTTTCTGTTTTTTGTATTGGTTCCTGAAAGAAGCGTAGGAAAGTGCAGAATCTTAATCCTGTGAAAAAGTGCAGATTTGAACAGACACAATGGAGAATCAAATATGCTTTATCTAAAGAAGACCTAGCAATTGGAGTTTCCTGCAATGGAAACACAAAATAATCTTGCTGTAGGGGCTTTATTAACATAATGGAAGCCTGAAAATTATTGCAACAGAGGGGTTGATTTACAGTTTCCCAGTAATCCATAGCTGTTAAGCTTTCTAATCCTAAATATCCAAGCACGGGTGCCTTGCTTTTTTGTAGTTAATTCAGAATGGGGAAAACATTGAGTATTTGGAGGCTAATGTTGCACACTCACTCTCGCAGGCAGATTATTTTAGCTGTGTGGGCACAATTGTACATCTGCGCAAAGAGAACTGCATGTACCAGGCATGTCCCTCTCAGGATTGCAACAAGAAAGTGATAGACCAGCAGAATGGACTCTACCGCTGTGAGAAGTGCGACCGCGAATTCCCCAACTTCAAGTACCGCCTGATGCTCCTGGTGAGTACCCGGATCAGATTTCAGGGCGTTTCCTGCCACGTTCCCAGCACAACCCAAGCTGAGAATCTTTTGAGGGATAAGCGAGTCGTTGCTGTCTGTCCGTCTGTGAGTTAGAGAGTATTTAGCTGGTTTGTCTCCTCTACCTGAGTGAGGGATGTTTCATTGAGCTGATTAGCAGTTTGTTTTGCTAGTGCTTCAATTAAAAGCTTTTCTCTTTGCCAAAAAGTTGCTGCTAGCTCAGTTGGTTCTGGTTTCCAAGTGTACTATGCAGTGCAGAGTACAGATGGCCTCCGCCTCTTCAGTAGTGAAGATAAACTGAAGTAAAATGGCATTTCTGGAGAGCAGTAATTGCACTTTTACAGCTGCTACCTATATTTAGTACAGTTTTTTTGGTAGGTATTGTTCTGCCTCATGCTTTAATGGAGCCTGCTTCAGAAAGTTGTCTGGGGATTATTGTTGTGATGCCCACTTACACCATAGGCATTGAACCTTCTTCTGTTTTGTGTTATAAATTAGAGTTGTAACTGCTTCTTAGAAATGCTCTGCCAGGTGGGCATGCAGAGAGAAGGGAACTATCCCTGCAGCCTTCCTAAAACACAAACTGCTTCTGAATAATTTTTATCAGATAACTTCTAGGAATGCATGAACTGCTTTACATAGCAGAGTCATTCTTGTAGAATATAAAGGGGATGCTGAGGGTACACGCAAGGCCTTCAGAGCAGTCTCCTATTTCCTCATTCCTAATAGTCAAAGCAGCCAGGAAATGCATGTGAGGCTGGAAATTGATCTTTTAACTTGTCCTTGAATGTTTTGATAGTTTCCTTGTAACATAATACAGTGTTACATGCATTTATGCTCAAGTATTCAGGTATTTACAAAGTTAATTCAGTCTGCAGGCTTGCTGCTGTTCCCCTTTGGTGGTGGTTGTTTTGGGATACCTGTTCTTGCTCACAGCATCCATCAGTGTTGTCCTGCTTTAATCTTGTTGGCCTTTCCCTGTGGTTCAATCTGCTGCCAGTATTAACTTGTGTTAAGTTATGGACATTTTATAGAAATTAAAAAAGGTAGGAAGTCACTGCTTTCCACCCTCAGTGATTGAAGGGACAGACAGGTCAGGCTCTGAGGGTTACCGGAAATTTAAAACTCACTGTAGCTCTGAGATATTTTTTTCTTTTGTGTTGTCTTCTGTCTTTCTGGAGGAAAAGGCAACTGGGTGAAATAACCTTTTGGGTTTTGCTGCTGTATTCTAGGTGACCATTGCAGACTGTCTGGAGTATCAGTGGGTGACTTGTTTTCAAGATTCAGCAGAATTCATTCTTGGGCAAAATGCAGCTTTCCTGGGAGAGCTGAAGGAAAAGGTCAGTCAATTAGCTTATTGCATTTCTACATTTGTCTTGAAGCTGAACTATGTTTCACACATCTTGTGTTGGGCTGCCCTCAGATTTCTTGGGGTTTTTTTTTGATCCTTCTGGTAAGGAAATATTCTTGTAATGTTTTGAAGGCAGCTCTGGAAAAGATGTAAGGTTTGTGTGGAACACCAGTGCTGATCCCTCAGAGAGCAGGGTCTGATATTTGTGTGTGAGTGTGCAGCAAATGTGGCAAAGGAGGGGTATGTTCATGTACTTGCTGTGGGAATTAACAGCATTATTAAAACACATTAAAAAATGCCATACAAAGGAAAGGGATATTCTGTTCCATTTGTCAAGGGTGACAAATTTGCCCTTTCTCTGGGTTATAGGCCAGCTCAGCCCAGCCCAAGGTTGTCCTCCAGATGTTGGCCTTCAGTACCTTTTACAAGTTCACAAATCATTGCTTCTCCCTCACCCGAAGTTCTTGGCAGGGACTTGTTTACTCTCCTCGGGATTATTTTCCACAGGCCATCTGCCTGAAGAACAGAGATTTGCCTGGTTTCCCCCATAGTTTGCTCCCACAGTCAGTCTGTCTACCTCTGAGCTCTTTTGGCTGCTGAAAGCTGGAGATCAGCCTGTCCTCATCACCTGGACCCAGAGAGGCAGCTGATCACTCAAGGGTTTTGCCACAGCTTTTGGGGGACTGACAGCTTTAACGTGTGTTGGCTCCAGCAGAAAAGACAGCCTGTTTTATCATTGTACCTAGATTGGAAGAATCTGAATAAAAACCCTGTTTTAGCAATGAATGCTGACAACATAATCCCTAATGTGTTCCAAAAATTTGTTTACAAAACCAAAAAGTTCCAGAACACTTTGTATGTGTCTTTGTAAGTAGGCAGGAAGCTTTTTGAACTGATGTGTGTGAGCCCAGTTTTGAAGGCTCTTTTTTTTTTCCCCCCACCAAATATCATCAGAACTTTGTGGGTCTCATGAAAACCATGATTTGTAAAATGGGTCATTGGCAGAGATGCTGAAGTGATCTTTCTGTGGCAGATCAGAACAGTTTATAAAGTTACAAGTCATTAGACACTAACAGACAGTATTATCTTCCCTTTGTCACTCCGTGCTTTTCTGCTGCATTTTTCTTTCTTCCAACCAAAACAATCTTTTCCTGATTTTTTTTTTTTTTTTTAACTTGTGTGCTGTATAAAGACTGTGTGGCTTTGTTTTGTTTTTAAATGATGATGTGGAATGCATGATAAGTTCTTGAATTGCATATGAGCCTTGCTGTGCTCCCAGGCTAAGGCTGGTTGATTCCAGGACTCCACAGATATCCCAGTTGTTGGTTAACCCATTGCTTGGCTCTGGGAAGGAAATGAAGCAGGAGGGATTGTTGAGGCTGTTGTCTTGAGGCACCGTTGTAGTGCAAAGCAGGGCTATTTTTCCTGTAATATGGAATGATTTTTGGAAATTTTCTGCACGCTGGCTGTCAGAGGGTGAAGGGTACAAATCTTGTGGTTCTGGGATGTTGAGTTTTTGTGGCATTAGGAAGGCTGGACACCTCTGTTCTGTAGGAAGATGGTTTGCTGAGGGGATTCTAATTAGATGTGCTTGCACTTTTGCGTTTCCATTTTCAGACGTTCTTAACTTGTCAATATTTTCTTACTTCAGCTGTGCTTAATCTCTGCTAGAGTTTAAACAAAATTTCTTAGTCGCCTTTAATGCTGAAGAGAACTGGGTGGGGAAGGAGAGACAGCAGATCCTATGTACCAGTACAAACATGTAATGTCTTTTGAAGAGCTGCCTAATGGAAATGGCTGAGGATAGAAAATGGAACATAATATGGAGTGAGCCCTTGAGCGGGAATGCTTTGTGTTCCAGGAGAAATTGGTTTTGATTTGACACTTTTATGAGCCTTTAAAAATGGTACTCGATGCATTTGCAGTAAGCTTTTCTTAGTGGTTTTTCTCTGATAGACCTGATGCAGTGTCTTGTGAAGTTGGTGGGAGTCTTTTCACTGCTCACAGTATGGATGGAGTCCATGTACAGCCCGTGACCACACTAAGCAGAGATACATGGGCAAGGTTTTTCATCTGCTTCTTGCCTGTGCTTGTTAGATACCAAAGGAGGTGACGTGGGGTAGCAGTGACTGCTATGCTGAGGGCATTTTCCACTCACTAATGGTTAGCACAGTTTGTGACAGAGCTGCAAAGAGGAGCTAAATGCTTTATTAAGTGAGTTTTTTATCCTCTAATCCATAAGATGGCCAAAGGAAGGGGTTTTAATATTCAGGAGGGATATGCCTGAATTCTGTAATCTGTGAACCTAGCTGCTCCTGTTCACCTCCATTTGTTGTGCTTTTCTAAACCCTAGGAGAATCACTGTGTAGTGTAAAATTGTGCTGCACATAGTGAAAAACAGCAGATGTAACACTTGGAATGTGAGTGGAACTGGGGTGGGTTCAATTCCAGATCAGATGCTCTGTCTGCTGCTGGAGTGACTGATCAAGTCAAGTGCATCTGGTAGATAAATGCATTAATAATTACTTGTCAGTATCATCAGGGGGCTGCAGGATTTTTTTGGAATGTCAGCAAAGGTTTTTATGGCTCATATTTTCACAAAAATAAACTTTTTTTTTTTTTCACGGTCTCCACGACTTGCTTGCTCCTTTTCTACTGTTTTGACAAATTGTCTGTTATAAATGATGATGATGATGTTTAGTGTTCATATGGTAATTAGAAGCAGCTTATGTTATAAATATGACACAGCCTTCTCATGGTTATTAAAGCACGTTCAAAACATGGATCCACTTTTTTTATAGAACATTCTCTTAAATAGGCCCCCATCAGGATGTGAAGGATACGTGCAGCTTTGATGGATAAGCAGAAAACCAGAATGCCTAATAAGGCAATTAATAGGGAAATAGTTAACTCTGTCTGTGTTTGTGATCACAGCACAACATCAGAATTAGCCAGTTTGGCAGCTCCTGTAGATTTGTAGTATTTTTTTTCCCCTTATACCTGGTTGCAGATTCAGTGCAATTGTATGTTCTTTTGTTTAGGCTTAGAAAGTTGTCACCTTTTTATTTTTAAATTTGAGTTATGGGTTTGGCAACTAAAATGGGATGATGGAAGACTCAGCTCTGCCTGTGTGGGCCAAGGTAGTTCCAGTGTTTTGCCAACCTCCCCAAAAGCTGAGCTGTTGTCGAAGTTCATGGCACTACTGGGAGCCTGGAGTGTCTGCAGCTGATCCCTGTCTTTGTCCTTCCCTCAGAACGAGCAGGCTTTTGAAGAAGTGTTCCAAAATGCAAACTTCAACACCTACGAGTTCAGGATCCGAGTGAAACTGGAGACTTACAATGTAAGTGTTGCCCAAAAGGCAAATAATGTAACTTGTGGCTTTTGTAGTTCGACTTGTCTCCATAGGAGGTGACTTCCTCCTCTTATGTTTGTGGGGAGAGGTTTCCCTTGCTCACAGAGAACAGAAGATTCCAAAGATCACACAAACACTGCCAATCTCGAGCACTGAAGGAGGGATCCTTGCTGCTCCCTCTCAGGCTCATCAAGAGTGGCTGGTTTCACATGAAAACAACATACCAGCTCTGGGAGTCGTGTTGGCACTCCCAGCTAACCCAGATAGCAGGAGCAGTAAGTTACTGGGGCAGAAGGAGGTTAGAACCAAATGCCTGGAGTGCTTCATGTTCTTTTACATACTAAGATTTCTCTTTCACAGGACGAATCTCGTATTAAGGCCACGGCAGTGGACGTCAAACCCGTGAACTACAGAGAATACAGCAAGAGGTTGATTGCCAACATCAGGAGAAATGCTCAGCTGGGGTGAGGAAGCCAGTGCTGGCTGGTTGAGCCTAGAACTTCCAGGAAAAACTCAATAAATAATGTTAAGTTGACTTTTTCCCTGCCCTGTGTGTGACAGTTCTGCATTAGTTACACCGTGCATGGCAGCCCAGCGTAGTGGGCTGAGTGATTAGATGCATTTCTCTGGAGATGTGCCCTGCTAGGTAGGAGTGCACTCTGATGGCCACGATTTTGTAGCCTGTTGTGGTCTGTTAAACTCTGACAGCACTGAAGAGGAATCTCTAGACTGATTGCCAAGGTAGACAAGGCACTCAGAATGACTGAAGTAACTTTGCTCTCTTCCTGTATGTAAAGCGGAATTATATAACCATTTTGTCTCCTTTGCAAGGAAGTAGTGACAACCTTGACACTTTGACTTGTTCAGCAGAGGGTAGGAGGAACAGTGTCATGCAGCTTTCAGATATGGACAAAAGAGAACAGGTCTATTAGTACAAGTTAGTTCCCTTCCATAGAATTCAAAGGCTTTCACTTTCCACAGGTGCCATGCAGTTGTTAATGCTTGGAATGGCAATATGGTAGAATTATTAATCAAAGACATATCTCTTATATCTGAAGAATATCCTTCCTTCAGGGTTTAATAGACTGAGTCAGATGGGTCTGATATTAATCAAAATTATCTCTTCTGAGGAAGGCAGATAAGCATTGACTCTCCATCCCCCAGGGAAATCCAGGCAACTACAAAGCATTGCTTTAGTTTTCTCTTCAATTAATACTATGGATTTCTGAGTGATTTTTTTTTTGGCTCACAGTTCCTGCCTATACATGTTTTGTATGTTTGTATGTTCAGTTTCTTTGGTTTGTTTTGTAACGATGTTAATCAGAAAGAGGTCTTTAAATGGGGGGAGCTTTGTTTCAATAAACACTGTTTAATTCCTGTGTAGTGAATTTTGTTTTCTTTGAACACCAAAGACTTCTCATTACTGGAAAGCAATTAATTAGCTTTCATAATAAGCATTCACTTGGGGGAGATGTTACCTTATTACAAACTCTAAGGTTAGACTGAAGAATGGAGGCTTCTTTGCCTGATGTTAACAGCATGGAAACGCAGTGATATTTTCACCATTTCTGTGCCTGAGAATGCTGATGAGCTGGCACTTCTGGGATTTTTATTGACGTTTACACAGCAGTCTAAAACTAACCAGGCTTTGAGATTTGTTCAGACATAGAGCTAGTACAGAAAACAGTAATTATGCTACTGGGCTTTTCAGTCAGCAGAGCATGCTAGCTCTGTGTGCTCCTAATCACATTAATTATGTGTTCCCTGGCTGCAGCTCACAGCTTGGCATTTGCTGCACAGCTCCAAGCATCCAGGCAATGCTGCAGTGGGTCTCTGGTAGCAGAAGTGAGACTTATTTATTTATTTTGCTCCGTAGAGCACAGTTTCTTCATGTATTCAGTTGGTGCCCTTTATTCCCTGTGATTTCCTGTTTGTCATCTCAAGTCTTGGTGTTTAAGTACTGTAAATGTCATTTCCATTGATGGACATGAAGCACATTATTCTGGGCCCATTAATTGCAAACACAACCTCTTCTTTTTTGGATTCTGAGGATCACGACTGGGTTCTTCTGCTGATGTCTTGCATTTTTTTATTGAAGTATTTGTTCCCTCTGACCTTGCTTATAAAGCATTGACTAGAAAATTACAGTCTTCAGCACAGTTCTGGATTGACAAATGGTAGGTTAGTGGTGATAATCCATCTTTCCACTCTGCTAACCAGTCTTTTAGTACTGCTCCCTTCCTATCCCTCCTTCCCAATTTTAGGGAGCTGGGAACAAGTTGGTAGTGCACAATATTCCCTGAGGCTCATTTCCAATTCCTGGGCCCATCCATATACAGCAGGAAGTTTTTATGGGGGTTGTTTTTGGCAGGTGTTTGCTGGCATTGCAGCTCTGAGTGTTGCACACCTGCCTCTGCTGGGGGGCAGCTCCTTCTCCCTGAGGGAATTGCTGCACATCCATTTTGCTGGGTTTACCTTGCCATCAGCCAGAGCACTAGAGATGGAGGGTATCAATACCCAAGAGCATTAAGTTATCTTACAGGATCAGCTGAATGACCTTGACAACTGGAACAGAAAATCAACTTAAAACAGTTTGTGTGAAAAGCCATTTATTTGAGGACTAATAAAAAACAGCCCTCTGCTCTAAAGTGGATGCTCATTAGTGACTGAAGAGTTGGAGGGTTTTAATCATGCTTTAATCAGCTAGTATATGATAAAAACATCGAGCTATGTGAGGCAAGGTATTTCTAGTGTAGCTATACAAGTGCCACAGCATTATATAAGCCTCTGCTGTGAGATCTCATCTCGAATGCTATGTACAGCTCTGGCCTGCAATGTGGAGAGGCAAAAAAGAAACTCAGCTGGGGCGAGTACAGAGGAGGACTACACTGCTGAGTAGGAGAATGAGGATCTTTTTTAGGAGGGGCCTAGAAGAGCTAATATAGCAAAATGAATCCTGAGAGGGGCATATGATTTCCCACTTATATAAAGGATATATGCCTCTATCTATCTTGCCTTCCCTTCCCCTGATTGCAGGCTAGAACTGCTGAAGGTAACTGGTTAATAAATTGTTTGTCACTCCAAGGAAAGTGAGATGTGTGTCCAGCTGAGGGGTGAGAGCAAGGAAGCTGTGGAGGTGTGTCGATTCTCCTCCCACCTCACTGCCAACTGGCCATAGCCATCCAAACCCTGGTACATCCCTGCAGCCACTGGCACGAGCCATGGAAAACTTCACAAAGGCTCTGGGCTCTTCTGTCTGTGCTAATTAAGTGGACTCAATGCTAATTTGGATTATTGGCATACTAGCCCATGCCTTCCTTCCCTTCATCATAAATCTCCCCTGCTACCATCCAGGTTATTCTGGATGGCTTCAGCCATTAGCTGGGCTGAATATGTATTTGCTTAATTGAAAGGATTCTGAAATTGTTCGTAACTAGATCTCTGTGAGGTGAGGATTCCTGTGGCTGCTCCTGTTTTGCTTGAAATTAAATGTACACAGCAGAGATGAAATTGGGAGGCTGCTGGTTTTCAGACAGGCAGGTGCAAAGGCAATTACACGAGGACATCAAGTTCTGCATGGCCGAGGGAAGAGCTGGAGCGTGCTCTGCAGGGCCATGTTCAGGTAGTTTGCTGTTTGTCTTAATTCCCTCTGGTGGCATTGAACTGTGTTTCCACTGGGCGTGAATCTTAAATGAGTTGTTAGTGACCCCTTACAGGTCCCTGGAGGGGAGATTCTGTTCGAGCCAGACCGAGTTTTTAAGATGCATCAGGTGGTTTGTTGTTTGTTCGGGGTTTTTTTTTTGTCCCCGAAGTAAAGCTTTGAGGAGTAACACATTCTGGGAGCTGTTGTAAGGAATAAATGGTGGTCTTAGATGGATCAGGAGTGACTGGTTTGCTTTGAGCTGTGTGTGTGCTCTGCCTGGCAGCTGGGATGAGTGTGTGTGTGTGGGCTCCTGTGTTCCAGCACGATGGGATTGTCCTTTTAGTGCAACGGGTGTGACAGTGGAAGCTGATGAGTCTCATGTTTTGATTCCTAATTCTCGGTGATATTTACATTTGCTGCCCAAGATGCTGCATAACATCTTGGGGAGGGAATATTAACTTTCCTTCTGTGTCCTTTTTTTTGGTCACCTTTCCTTTGGCCTTGTTTTCTAGCCCTTGAACAAGTGGCCACTTTGGAGAAGAGTGGCCACCCCACAGGGCTTCCTCCCTCACGCCTCAGGCAGCTGTAGGGCTGCTGAAGAGACTCACATGGGAAAGAAAGGGAAATTTCACATCACTTTGATATAAAAGGCTTAGGAAAAACGTGAAATGCAGTAGGCTGCCTACTTCCAAAGCCTGTGTTCATGGAAAGGAGTGGTCTGCAGCATATTAGGCATTATAAATACTGGAGTAGTGCAGTAAATATCAGTAATCTTATTACAGGGAGTGGAAATTCTCTTTAATATATTATCTGTGAGGATGCAAGAGGCCCACAGACCTTCTCGCAGTTTTTTAAGTCTGTTTTTCATGTTTACATTTTTGCATTTCAATCATATGCATATTTAAAAAAAAAAAAAGTCGTTCGGATCGCCAGATGGATTTTTCATGAGGCCTGTTACGCATTTTTCTGTGTATTTTATTTGGATATTTAGGTGTCTGTGTTTGGGGGGTAGGGTGTTGTTTGTTTTTAGTTTTTTTCCTGTTTATATTGCATTGATTTGTTGTTAAATTCAGCCTCTGTGCCATGCCAAAAGCGTGCCTTTGGGAGTGTTCCTCGGCTGCTTGTTGTGCTTTTCTTTTTTCCCATCCTTGTAAGTTATTTAAAGTAAACTGGACACTTGCAAAGGCTTTTTTTTTATTTGTCCCAAGCATTTTGCCCTTTAAAGAGAGATTTTAAACAACAACAACAGCAAAAACCATTTAAAAAGCAACAAAACCAGCAAAAAAACCACCCTCCTGAGCTCCTTTTCTGTTGCCTGATGAGACTTTCTTTAAGGTCCCACATGAGGATGTTACCTCTCATAGGGATGTAATTCCCAGGGATAGCCCAGGTTAGGATAAAGGCACTTGGGAAGCTGCACTGCAGAGGATGCACCAGAAACGGGCTCTTTGCTCTGAGAGTTTATCCTCGGAAAGTTGGCAGAGCAGAGCTGGTTGCTGGTTTATCTGATGGAGAAATGAAAGATGTGAACGTTTGTCATGTCCACTCTGACATCACCGCTGAGCAATTAAGAGGAAGAAATCTAATTTTTTTGGCCATCAGTTTAGCTCTCGGAATTCCCTCATGGCTTATTGTACAAAAGGCTGAAAAATAAGAGTAATAATCCGATTTTTGTCTGTTTCTAGTGTTTTATGTTTTCCATTAAAGCCTTGCTGCTATGCTGCACTGACTTTTTGAACTGCAGGATCAAAAAATACTCCTCCCTTTGTTTTTGGTGAAGACCGACTCTGAAAAGGATAAATATTATTGATTGAGGTATTTAATACACTAATGAAACCCACGATTATTGACTAGGTAATTAATATACTGTCTAAAAGTAAAGTTTGACAGCGCATATAGAAAAGCGATATTGACTTGCGCTTCTCTGGCAAGGAGCCTCGCAGGTTTTTATTTATAGACACTGAAACACGTTCTTCAAGTAATGATTCAATCCCACTTTGTGCTTGCCACAAGCTAGAAGGCTGCCCTTCTTCTTGCTGACTGTAAGGCATTCACATTAGCTGTGGGGAAGGAGAATTTTCAGCCTTCAGCTTTGCTGCCTCCTGCGTTAGGTTTTTGGGGCTGGGGCGGCCCCGTGCGCGGTGCTGCTTTTTTTTGCAGACTTTTCCAAGGAGATTTTTGCTTTTTCTAAGCAAGTTTGGGGGCTTTTTTGGGCGTGGTTTTTGGGTTTGTTAACCTTGGTGAGTGGTGAAAGTGTGAGGGAACCAAGGGACAGCTTGGGAGGGCTCCGTTGGACATAGCTGCATTTTTGTTCTCAAAGCATCTTGTGGGGCAAATGCTCTGGTTTAGGCTCAAGGTGATACATGGTTTTGCTCTAAGCTTAAGTGGCCTTTCTTAAGCCTAGCAGCAAGATTAATTTTCTCCCTGAACTGACAGGGATCTGCTGCCTGAGGTGTGTTCTTGCCTTGTTCCAGGGTTTAGTGATGCTCGCACATCTCCTTTAGCCTTGCTCCTCTTCCCCTTGCAGCCCAGCCTTGTGTTCTTTGCTGCAGCTCAAGTTGCCAGAGACTGCATTTAGATTGCCAGGAAGCTGAAGCTGCATTTATAAATGGCTTTAAGTTGTTCGTGTGCCCCTGTGAAATGTTAAACTTCTTAGCACCAGGTGAAGTTATTTACATCCAACTCAGAAGCTGATAATGAAGGTTTTTTTAGATTTCAAGTGATTTAAAAAAAAACTTCCAAATCCCAAGTGTATCAGCTATGTGGTAATTGGAGCTTGTGCTGTCATTAAAAATGACAGCTTTCTCCAAAAACATTCTTAGTGCTTGTAAAATGCAGCTAACATAACCTATATTTAACTTGTATTAGCTAGAATTTCCTTTCTGTGCTTGCTTACTTTCAGAGCTTTGGTGTGAATACCAAGGTCCTGCTCTATTCCTCAACCACGAATTATTTTACCTGGCTGGGAGAAGAGAAAGCTTTTAACCAGGGTTGGACAGAGGGTATCTCTGTGGTTTTCCCCATAGAAGTTTTTTGGTTTTTTTCTTTTCAGCCAGCAAGTAGAAGCCATTCTTTGGGCAGAAAGAAACCTTAAGCACTAATGTGTGTGGCAAGGAAACCCAGATTGCTGAAGGCTGGGACAAAGCTCCTGTTCCTTAACCTTCCTGAACAGCTCTTTTTTTTTTTTTTTTTTCTTTTTTTTTTTCCCCATCTTTTTTTTGTCCCTCTGCGGTCAGTCAGAAACATTTGCATGTTGAATCGTTAAGGCTCTGTCCCATAATTGAGATGCTGGGTGGCAATCTGCTCCCCTCCTCCGCCTGGAAGAGTTCCACACAGAGCCCTCTAATTAAACAGAAAATGGTTTGTCATGTGTAACTGCCTCTTCTGAATGTAACAAACTCATTTCAAGAGATGCCAACACCATCTTTATAGCTGTTTTAATAATCTTCTCTTGAATCAGAGAGGGCTCTAACCTCGTATTTCACTTCACCAGCTGTTTATTTTGCTGTTTGGTTGTTGGTTTGTTGTTGGTTTTTTTTTTTTCCCCTTGCACTGAGAATGTGTAGACTCTTTTTTTTTTTTCTCTGTGTGTGTGTGTGTGTGTGGAAATCCTCATTAGAGTAACTGAGTTGAAGTCAGTGAAATAGTCAGTTAGGGCTGAGGCTTTCAAGCTTTACTATTTACAGTGGGAGCACGTGCGGGGCTTTCGGCTCCGAGCCCTGTCAATCACCCGCCTGCCACGGCAGGGAGGGAGCCCAAAAAACTCTGCTGCCGGCCCCGTTTGCTGGGGAACGGAGGTGTTTAGGCACTTTCCAGAGCTAACATCTATTTTGCAGACAGATGTGCATGCCACAGCCACCCTCCACACACGCCTGTAATAGAAACCATTAGCTCCCTGCTCCCCCAGCGCGGGGGAGAGCTGCAGTGTGTTCTTAATGCATGAAGTGTGGTCTGGGTAGGACACAAATAGTGTAGCAGATTACCAGGTGAAATTGGCTTTTACCTCTCCCCCATCCTTCTCAGACACTTTCCTGCCAAACTTCAGCTTTTAAGTCGGTGCTCAAAGAAATTCTCCCTGTGTAAAAGGCCTCTTGCTGCCTTTTAAATTGGCTAATGTTTGGCAGAAAATCCGAATAGCGGGTACAGTTATTTAGTGCCTTCATTACTTACTGCCTGGAGACTTTCTCTGATATTAGTGGCTCCTGTTTATTCAGAGTGTGCTCGTGTCTGCCTCTCTCCTGACAGCCTTTTGGGTAAGGGAGGACCTGTAGGAGCTCAGGGTGCTGTGGCACAGCTTTGGGTCCTGGGACAGCACTTTTTCCTTGGACAGCTCCCATCCCCTGTGCTGGAAATCCAGATCCTCCCTTGTTGTAACAGCTTCCTGGATGGCAGCACTGGTTAGATGAGGAGCAGTGTTCTCCCAACAAGCCACGTTGTTAACATCCAGCTGGGATGTGAAAATCACTTCTAGGTTTATGTCTCTAAATATTGCGAGTATGATGCCACCATCTTCAAAAAGGGAAGGAACAGCAAGCCGACTCCTGTCAGTTTGTTAGAGCATATTTATAACTCAAATGCTAATTCCTGCTCTTGACTCATAATAGCTTCTGAATTCTGAATCTTTAAATTCCGGATCTCATGTTTTGAGGTTAATCCATTCAGATAGATTGGGAAGCAGAATTTATAATTTGGAGAAGTAATGTCAGTCCTTCTTTGCTTCAGTCAGTCATTCCACGTTGGCTATAGGTCCCACCAGCAAGCCACTCTTTGACCCTTCCTTATAGACTAGTCAAACCCAACATGTTCATTTTATCTGACTTGATCCTGCTGTTCCCTTCGCACTCATACCTTGGCCCATAAGCTTAAGAGTCACAGGAGCTGGCTGTCAGCACACTTGCCTGATTCTGATTTAACTCATTCAGCTTATTGTGAGCCTTAACCTATTTTCCGTGCTGTCTCCAAGTGTACGGCTTCTGCCAAGAGATTAATAATTCAAAAAATACATCTTAGTCTTCAAACCTCTCCCAGGCAGCAGCGCAGACTTAGGGGGTTTGAAGAAAGGAGTGGCATTAATACCCCACCTATGAGTGGACATGGTCTTTAGCATCAGCCCTTAAGCCAGCCTTTGCAGTCAGAGCCTGTGTCACCACAGCTCCTGGCTGATGCTAAAGCTCCAGGAGCTGCCTTCACCTTGTAGAAAGCTTTGCTTGACTCGCTCTCATTATACTCCGGCCTTGTATCGGGTTTTGGGGAGGGCATGCTCATTGCCGAGTGAGATTTAAGGAAAAGGGTAACAGTGTTTTGATTTAGAATTTTAATTGCTGTTCTTGCAAACAGATGCAGAAAGACAAAGCAATTTGAAGGTGAAATTCTTTTTGAAATGAAAACTTAGTGTCCGACAGGGTTTTTTTTTTCCCCTCAGTTAACAAAGCTGGTGAAAGATCACAGCGTTGTAATGGTCCTGTTAGTGTCATTTCCTCTGATTAATGGGATGTCATCTGCTGTTAATGACTGGTCCAGTCCTCAAGCAGCAACCTATTCCCATGCTTTGCCTCCTCTTCCTTGAGCATTTTGAGGACATATCCCAGAGCAGGAGATGAGCCACATCCCCTCTCCCAGCTCAGGCTTCTTGTTGAATTTACCAAACCCGAGGTGGTTGATTTAGCATTCCCCCTCAAGGGATGCTCCTGAAAATAAACTTTAGACTCTGCTTATACACCTTAGTTTATTGTGGTGGGTGCTAAGTGCTTACAGGGGGGGCATTCATCCCAATTGAAGGCTGCAGAACACGGTGTGCCAGCTGTGTGTGACTGCTCCCATAAATCCCCCTTCCAGGAGTTCCTGGCTGTGCACTTTATAAGTAGGCTTGTAGCAAACACCTTGCAATACATATTCATTATTTCAGCTTTGCTTAATGCATAAGGCTTGGGGATGGGGTGGGGGGGAAGAAAGTGGCTTCTTCTCACCAATTTATGTTCCCTGAGCTAATCCACCTCCCCTGCTTGGCACCGTTAACTTTTAGTTGCAATATTTTGTGTCTCGCAGAAGCAAGTTTTAATTGAGCCGCACAAGTCCCTTTCTGCCAATAGTTCATTAGACTTCATGAATGCTCCAACTGAAGAATGGTCTCCCTGGATTAGCATCATCTTCCAACACACCCTTCCTGCTGGATCGCTGTCAGATGAATTGATAAAAGAGTATTTCTGGACGGAGCCAAAAAAGTACTGGGGGTGAGCTACAACAACCTACAGGCTTCCAGACAGATGAGCAGAAACCAGGGAAAGCCATAATTCTGCATTCAGGACGTCACAGGCATGGCAGGAGCTTTGGAAGGTCTAGATTAAAAGGGAGCTATTTTTCTTCTGGAAATAGGAAGAAGGGATTTGGTGCCAGTCAGAAGCAAAGCCTACCCGAATCAGGCAGGAAGCAAAATTCACTGCAACAGTTCCTCCCAGAGCCGAGAGCAGCCGCAGTGCCTGATCAATAGGCAGAATCCAGAGGTGCAGGCAGAAACATCTCTAATATGCCCACACTAATTAACTCTGAATTATCAGGTGTATGTGTGAAACCTCTAAATGATCATCCTAGGATTTCGCCAGCACTTCTGTGCAGCAAAGTGTTGCCTGGGCTCTTGCTCTCCATGAAGCTGTTAGCGACCCTGGGTTGCATTTGTGGGGTGAGAGAGTTCCATGCTGCTGCTAAAGCTGAAGGTGATCCAGCAGTGCAGCCACTGGAATAACCCTTGGAAATAGGGTTTAGGCTATAAACCTTGTTTCAGCTATCTCATAAGAGCAGCTCATCCTGGGAGATAAGTCATCATCGTGTGCCTGTCTTTAAAAATGACTGGCTCAGCTATTGTCTGCATAAAATCACCTTTGTTTATAGTGCGTTTTTCTAATGGCTCGAGCGGCAGAGTAAAATTTAAATAAGTAATTATCGTGCAGAAGGTGCACGCTAAATGGAATGATTTCCCTGGCTGCTCTGCCCTTTTGGCTGCACTCTGAGCACAAGGCAACTCCCTTGGTATTCAGGTGGGTCCAGCTCGGCAGGTTTTGGCAGCTCGTGCACCTTTGCTGCAGGAGCTTGTCTGCAGCTCAACATCTGCCTAAGCAAATCAGCCAAATTACTGGAAAACTTTAAAGTCTGGGGGATTTTTGGGTAGGGTTTTTATTTTTGGTTTGATTTTATTTTTTTGGGAGGGTTCTGGTGTTTTTTGGTTGGTTGTTGGGTTGTTTTGGTTTGGTTTTTTTTTTTTTTTGAAACTGAGAAAGGCAAGAAGCGCAGAGCTTGGGCTTGGATTTTTATTCCAATAACTCGATGTCCCTCCACAGACTGGCCCTTCAGAAAGCCACCAGCACTTCTTCCGGAGCCAGCAGGTGGAGCTTGAAGAATAGCATCAATATCCAACCCCATTTGTGCTAGAGCCCATTGAGTGGGAACTATCTGTGCTGAAATCCTGATTGAATAAAAATTGTTCATTATGCAAACTGTCTGGTTCAGTACACAGAGGCAGCCCCCAGGCACAGACCCCAAGTAGCTGCTTTCTCTTTGCCCAGATTAAAACATATGAACTGCTTTGATGTAATCTTATAACAAAGCTTAATGGACATTTTATATCCTCTGAAGTTGACTGTCATTTCTCATTGCTCTGCTTCCTCTGGCCTATTAATACTCCAACCCAGGGAGCGACTCGGGCTCTTTCTGCTGGCAAATACGGTACATTTCCCATCCATATTTAAGTTTTTTTATTTATGTTTAAATACTGTTAGATTACATTACAGTATGTTTAATCCCTTGTTTTTTCCATAGCTATTTATCATTTTAATGGAATGCTGCAGAATATTACATTGTGCAATGTGTTTAAATTGATAAATTGTATTAGAAAAATATTGGATAGGATTTTTAATGGTAAGTGGGGCTTTAGTAGATATATTTTCTCATTAGTAGACTAACTGCACACAGACTGCATGAGGCTGGAATGTTAAGGATTTTGGGATAAGCTATATTTATGACTTATTTGACTAATTAAGGCACAATTTTATCATAAAGTTTTTCCCAGACTTTGCTGAGCAGGATGAAGGAGGAAAACTTGCCCCAGTGCAGTTACTCTACAACATCAGTTGCCATAACAACTTCATGCAATACTATATTTTTACTTGAAATTCCTTTTAGGACTCAGTTGCTGTAATAATTTGTTTCAGCTGCTAAAAGGCATGTTTCTCTTTGTGGTGGTTTCAAGGCTCTCATTACAGTAACAAAAAAGTGGTTGTGTTAATATAGACTCTTTTCATTTCAACATATGCAAAAGTTCAATAGATTCCAAAAATAGAATTAAAGGGTGGAGGTGATGAATCTGCTATAAAATCTCTTCCAGTCTTTAGGAAAGAGGAATGGGTTTAGCTAGTGAAGGTGAACTTTATTAACAGCCTTATGGAGAGATGCTGCTGTTACTCCCTACCTGTAATTATTGCACCCAATGGGAAGCTAAAACTGCAACTTCATGTTGTGCATCCCTCTGCCTCACATCACACCCAGGCCTTGCAACTTCCATGAGAGATGGAGGATGTGCTTGCTGTCCAAAAGAGTTGAGGCATCAGCCAGTCACCTTTCCAGGGGTGCTGGTGCTGTTTTGTGGAGCTGGTCCTGAAGTCTTTGTTCAGGAGAACAGCACAATGGAGCACCAGCTCCTCCCAGTCTATCTGCTCCCTTAATTCATTAAATAATCACCTCACATGAACATATATTGTCTGGGTTTTGGCCACAGGCACACTGAAAGTGTAAAAACAATTTTCAGGCAGCCTGGAGCGTAATCTGATTTCTGATTCCGATGTTAATTTAGTGGAAGGCAAGTAGTGCATGATAAGAAAGTTGCTTCCTTTTATTTTTAACCCTTTCCCCTAACTTTGATGATTGTTGCTTTCTTCCAGGAACACTCTGTGCTGGAGCAGCCCCTGGCCATTGAGCCAGCCTTGTGCTGTTATAAATCCCCCATCTGGCTTCTGGCATCTCACGGTGCAGGCAGCAATTCCTCGAACAAGTTCTTGTTCTAGTTCAGCATATGGACGCTGCTTCTACTGGTGCCAGGCAAATAACAAAGTTTTTAGCTATTTGGTTAATTGAGACAGTCAAAATACAGCTTTTTTTGGATCATCTCCAGGTTTCTCAGGTCCATGGAGCAAGAGGAAGAGATGTCCCGATGGCTTTCCCAGGTGTTTTTTCCTCCTAGGGAGGATGTGGAGGCAGAAGTGGAGCTGGTGTTTTGATTTCAGTGCTACTGAAGTGCCAAAGGATTGTGGCTTTTCTAACACAGCCCTTTTGGAGCAGGACTGAAGGTGATGAAATCACTTTTCTTCCAGGGTAGGACCAGTGTTTGCTTTCTGGAGCCTAAACCCACCTTTCTCCCTGGTTCCAGAGTATGGAGAGGATTTACCCTCACTGCAGGAAGGAGAAAACACCAAACCCCTTAAAATCTGTGATGGTCCCTCCCCTCCGTGTCTTTGACAGGATTGTGACTCTGCTCTGCCATTTTACAGCTCTCCAGCTGGATCTTAGTCTTCTGGTACATTTACGACACTGCTTTTTCCTGCATTCTGCTCTTTTCGTTCCACCCTTTCCTAACCCTGATTCTCTCTGCCGAATGGAAAGGGTTAAAATGGTTGTGTTTTGCATCCCTTCTCTCAGTCCACTTCCTACCACGACCCCTGGATTTTTAATAACAGTGGAGATGATGGTCATTTAATGCAGCCCCCTGCCTGCAGCAAAATCTTCATCAAGGATTTCCTGCCGCCTCCCTCAGGCAGCTCATCTTGTTGCTTAATTGTCTTTATGCTTTCTCACAGCTTCAGATTTTAACTGTATTTCCCTCAAACTGTAACTGTGGTTGAGTTGTGTAGCTCAGGAGAGTGACCTCCTTACAACTTGGTGTCTGTCAACCCTGGCTGTGAAATTTGGGCTGGGCAAATTATTTTGGGTGAGTAGAGATGATAGAAAAGGGCATGTCTCACCATGAAAGATGAATCATTCTTTTGCCTTTTGTTCCTTGTTGTAGTAACATTATTCCTGAGGAATTTTTTGCTATTTGTGTGATTGTCAGATGTGATTCCATCAGAATTACAAAGGAATTCAGCACGAATTAGTGGCCACTTAACGTTATAGAAAGCTGCAATGTAAATGTACTCCATGATCTCATCTACAACTCAGTCCTTAGCGGATGCTTCAAGGTAGATTTTTTTCCTAAAGTGGTCATAAATTGCAACCAGTCATTGGACTCCCTCCAGTCCTAGAGCAATTACTGGGCCAGTTCGGCTGAAGGGTTTGATCAGGTGTTTTACTAGCAGGATTTTATTTCACTAAATGAACATCTCCTAAAGAACCGGGAATGTAATATTTACACGTTAAAGTGCTGCTGTAATGGCACTGCATTTAACTTCACTAGGAGACCAGGAATCCTGTGGTAAAATGCCTGATAACTGCTGCATTTACCAGGGGGATGAATTTATAGCATTTGAATTCCTCCAGCAGAACAAAGGGCTGTATTATGAAAGGACCCTCTTCTCCCTAACAAAAGCTTTGAGCCAAGTCCCGTTTCCTGCATGGCGTTGCTTTGCATCACTGCAGTTGTTGCCTTGCCTGGCTGCCTGGGAATATTTGGGATAAGTAAAAAGAGAGGGGGTGTCATCCTTCTGGTTTACCCTCCACAGGTTGTGTATTACTTAATCCCATTTGAAGGTTCTGGGAGAGATTCTCCACGGGAAGCGGCTGCTGCGTGCGAGCTCGGTACATGGAGAGGAGATGTAGGTGGGATTCAAATCCACCTACTTCAGCCTGGAGTACCCATCCTCCCTGCAAGCTGTGCCCATGGCACAGCCACTGAGGTTTCCAAAGGCTGTCCCTCATCCCTGGGCCATCCTGTCCCCTCTTGGGGCTGGGGATGAGCATGCAGCACCATTGCCATCTTTACTCCTGGCTGGTGGAGCCACCTCTGTATAAATAACTTATGTTATGCAGCCTCCCTTCCCCTCTATTTTCATCCACTGGTATTAATAGTAGCTAATTATTGCTTTTACTATTAGGTCATGTGTTGTAAATACACTAAATGTGGATTGTGTCCCGTGCGTGCTGGTTTGGGTGCTAATGCCTGGATCCTGCTTCTTAACATGCAGCCTAATTGCACTGCTCTGCCTGGCATGCTGGTTTTTGGGATAATTGCTCCCAAAGTCTCAGCATTTTAATGTAGTTGGTATTACATGGTCTAGCTAAAAAAGGTTCTAAACAAACGCCGGGTCCTATCCCGAAAGAAATCGCAGCAGAGCTTCCTGGGAAAAACGGGATTTTTCCTCCTCTCTTTCCTCTTCTCTTCCCTGCAGTTCACTGTGCTGGGACTGCTGGGGTGGCAGAATCCCCTCGGAGCTGAGCTCTGCTGTCACTGCTGCCTGCATCCATGGGTGGCAGTGAGATGAGTCGGCGACAACCTGGTCACTGGTGAAAAATCTTTTTAATTATTTAAGTGGTGGTAAACGCCTGCTCTTATTGGTATGGGCATAAGCTGCAGCTTCTCTAATTTTCCTCTTTAATCTCTCCTGGAAGAGCTGAGTGCCTGCTCTCCTTGGCGTTGTGTTTCCCTAAAGAAAGCTGCTTTGAAGAAGTCGGCTCCCTGCTCAGGATGCTGATGCGAATGAGTCCCTCAGCAAACAAGTTCCAGGCTTTTACACTAAAAGCACTTGAGGGTTATTTGTGAGTGTAATGTCAAGACAGCCTAATGGGAGATATGTGCCCCGCTCAGGTTTAAACCACGCAGCACTGTGAGCTTCCCAGGTGTGATGTTAGTGCTGATTTTGCCTTTTTCTCCACTTTCCATTTGGGAGATGGAATAAAGCAGAGTCCCACGTTGCCTCTCGCAAGGAGACTGTCTCCTCTACTGACAGCTCCAGAAGAAACGTTCCTGCTGCTCTGTGGGACCTTTGGCTTCCCCCTCTCAGGCCAGGAATGCAGAGCCTGCTACTTTGCACAGGAGTGCATGGATGTGTTCACTCCATCAGCAGCTGATTCTGATACAAGCAAGTCCTCCACCCTGGGCTGTGCTGCTGCACAAGAGCTAATTCCCCTCCCTTTCCCACTGTTAGGGGCAGAGCAGAACATATGTGCTGTTACCTCTTAATTCTTCTGTGGAGCATTAAGACTCATAAAAACCTTTCAGGGTTTCTGATGTGAGAAGCAGCTGCCATTGCATGCTAAGAAAAAAAAGACTGATTAAAATAAAAAGCCCCACGTAGCTCTCCCAGTAACAGGGACAGAGAAAGAGTTTGTGACCCCCTCCTGTGGCAGGTGACACTCTTCTTTGCTTGACTAATTGCACCAGAGCTTCATACCTGGGTGGTAACGAGGGACTGAGCGGCGGCTGTACCCTTTAAATAACAGAACATTGAAGTGTCATTGCTTTCATGTTTGTCTACTTGCTTCTAATTATTGAAGGCAGCTGACTTTAAAGCATAGGCCATTTCCTCCCCTTCCTGCAGCGGGGTCATAACAGCTTGTTTATACACTCCTAAGCTGGCTTGCTGCAACAGATTGTGACTTTAAATAGAAGGTTGCTAAGAGTGAGGTAAGGGTGCCGGGAGAAATGAGCTTTTTCAAAACAAGTCACTTGGTATTTCGGGGAGATGGGAGCAGCAGGCAAAAACGCATCCGTGCCGAGGTGCGGGATGGGCGGCGCTCGTTGGCGGTTGGCGTAACAACACAGCTCTGTACATATGTAGGTATATCTGCTCTTTTAGAAAGCACACGGGAGTGTGATGGAGCCAGCCGTGTCCCGGGGAAACCTCGCCCAGGATTTTCCTGGACCATCTCACGAGACTGTGCCGTTACTAGTTATTTATTCATCCTCGGCAAATGCCAGTAGCTCCTGTTTGGCGTTGGGCTGAATATCAAGAAAGTTGATTCACTGACTTGAAAAAAACAAAACAAAGCCTACACTGGACAAATGCTAGAAAATATGTGTTGGTAAAGAGGTGGACTGAGTGATGAACATATTTTCTATCTCTCATTTCTCTGACTCACGGCCCTAACTTAGCGCAGATTTTATCCTATCAAACAATTAATTACCCACATCCTTTAATTTCATATATATACAGTTTGAGATGGTTGTTTTTGTCTTCAAATGCCTCTTATCCTCTCCCCAATAGACTCTTGCAGCTAAATAGATGGGATTATTTTCCTGGTGGCCACGCCAGATTTATTTATATTGCTAAGCCTGCATGAGGAGTTGGGGTGAAGGCAACTATCAGGCTGTCAAATTTAGCTTTACCCCCTTGGATTTAGTCCCTGGCAAGCTTCTGCTAAAGTCTTGGAAAGTAAAATTCATTAGATGAACTTTAGCATGATTTTTCCATGGCTCTGATTTTAATCAAAGCACGGATTTGAAATTGTTTTATGGTTAGAATCTGTTGACTGAACGTCGATGCAAAGCAATTCCCCCCCTGCCTGGTGCAGAGATGCATCCTGTGTGCTTAGGTAAATCCCAGACTGAGGGAGTGGAACAGCAGAAAGGGTAGAAATTGGCCTCTGAGGCTTGCAAATGCACTGCAGGCTGATGTCTCTCTGCATTTCAAGGACTGAGGTTCAATTGCAAGGCTGTTCTTCTGCTTACCCATAATGGGCAAACTAATCAATTAAAATGGTCTGTTCTTAAGCCATTGCAGAAGGGAAGGCTTGTTTCTAGTAACTGCCTTACAAGGTCTGAAGGATGCGGGTTTAACACAACAGCCTTTTATCTCCAGATCTGCAAAATCAAGGCGCTGTGTTACACCCAGGTACCTGGGAGCACGGGCAAGACAGATTCTGGGGAAGCTCTTTAGTAGGTTACTAAAGAGTGTTTTTGCATAAGGCGGCGGAGTTGGTTTTCTCTGAAGACCAATTTACACAAGCCCCAGTGACTGCAGCGAGCCTGGAACTCCCAAACCTCAGGGCTGCAGCTCAGCATCCTAACGGGAGATATTGAGGGGCCAGAGGAGAGCTGCAGGAGGGTCACACTCGCGCCAGGCTTTTTATACCTGGAGATGGAAGCCTGTGTGTTTAAGAGCTTGTTTTAAGAGCTCTGCATGCCCGTGTTTTCCATAATACTTCCCGACGAGATCCGCCTTGGGTGTATGCATTTGAATTTTAAGAGCTTTGCTTTCCAGGTCAGCACACGGTGCCTAACTCAGACTCAACTTCCTTGTGAATGAAAAATTAAAAAAAAAGCAACAACCAACAAACCAGAGAGTAAGGCGATGTGTGTGCTGCTCTGGTCTGGGTGTGCTGACTGCAGCATCCTCCTCTGGGTAAGTGCAGTGTTCATCCGAGGCTGCAGGTAACCCCCTCGCCTGGCCAAAATCTGCTGCGTGACAGGCGGCAATTTTCTGTGCTCGCAGGCAGGACGAGGTCAGAGCGTCCTGGCGCCGGGAGCGGCGAAAATCGGGAGCAGCCGGGCTGGAATCGGTGGCTGCGGTGATGTAAGGAGCGGTGTAAGGCAGAGGTGAAGCCAGACCCTAATGACAGCTTCTGCCTGCTCGCAGAATTCTGCATAGAGATCAGCACTTGCAGCAACAAAAGAAAGTAGGTCAGAGCCAGGTCCCCCTCCCCGCCTGCGCGCTGGAAGCACATGTGTTGGATTACACGGCTGCAGAGTGAGGCAGGAGCGGGTGTGATGGGTGCTTTTCCTTCGGGAAGGTGCCTGTGAAAGCAGTGCGATGCTTCTTCACCCACCGCTCCCACCATGAGCTTTTCCATGGAGCCGCTGCATTCCCGATGCCTGGGGAGCTGTAATTTGTGTATTGAAGTTGCAGGGGGGGAACTGCCTTGGTTCCCCCTGGTTTGGGGAGGGGGTGAGGCCAGCAGCGGCACCTGGGTGTGCTCCTGGTCCCTGCCCATGCTCTGGTACCCTGATGCTGAGCCTCTCCTTGCCTTGCTGCAGCCGTGAAACTCCAGTTCTACTTGAACGATTACCCGACACGTTAATTGGGACTCCCGCTATGATTAAAAAGAAATTTCAGATTAAGCCCGCCATGCTGTAGAGCTCAGGAAGAAAACATCTCTTTATAAACACAGCAGGAATGTGGGGACTCCATTATTACTATTTTCTTTTAACTTTGAAGAAGCTGCCTCTCTCTGCTGTTTAGACCACAAGGAGACAAGTGTGGCCATGGCTCTGCTATGGTGGGAGCTGAGCAGAAGGGATGCTTGCAGGGAGATAAAACTGCAGAATGTTTCTCCTTCTTTTTATATTTGAACTTAATGTGATAGTCGTAAAGGGTTTATCTCTGTAGACTTCCAATCCTGTCTATGGGAGACTCAGGCTCTGCCACTGCTGGGCAGAGCTCAGAGGAAGTTCTGTGCAAACCAGGTGAGAGGGCAAGCGTGGTCGTGGCTCCAAGGAGCAGAATACGGTGTTTAGTGTATTTAATTCTTTACACAACCTTTGTAGTGCTGTTGTTGGCCAGCTCTGAGAGTGTCTCCAGCTTGCCTTGTCCCTGGGGAACATCCCAGGTGAGCAGCATTTGCTTGTTGGTCCCACTGGACACCGCTGGCCAGGTGATGTGCTCGGAGACTGGTGACTCTTCAACTCTCAAATATTTGCCCTAATTATTTTCAGTTCTAAGGCTGTCATGTTGTTTCCAGTCAAAATCCAGCCCTCCTCCTCCAAACACTGCCTTCTGATGGAGAACATCAGCTGAAGGTGTCTTCTCCTCCTGTGAACCTTTCTGTGTGCAGTGGCTGAGGCAGGAAATCCCGTTTGGATGAGTTCCCACTTGGCAGGGGCACGGGGAGCTTCCCCCTGCCCATCACGCAGCAGGGAACCAACTCCAGCCCTTCCAGAGCACCAGGAGATAACTGTGTGTGTTCAATATCCAGAGCAGGAATCTCTGTGGGTCTGCAGCTTCCCAGCCCTGCCTGTGCTCCGTGCTGGACTCGCTGAGCCAGTAGGTGAGGGCAGTGGTAGATTATCCCCCGCTCCCCCCTGGATTTTTTTTTTTTTTCCCTTTAAACTTACCCTTTGGTGTTCCATCTGAAGCAGCATGAGGTGAGTAAACTCCACTGCTCAAAATAAGAGTGGATAAGCTCAGTTTACTTGCATTTATTCATGACTTCTCCACTCCACTGGGGCCTGAAAATCAGAGCCAAAAGGAACTGCAGTGAAAATTGGCCTACATGCAATGGCTTTAAATAATCTGCCCTTTTGCTCTAGTTCTGGGTTGAGATGTGCTGGAAGCCTGAGGAGCTGGGATCTGCCTTGATGTAGGAGCTGCTTTTTGTTTTCTCTCGTTGCTTTCTCTGTGTACAGTGTTACTTGGGGGAAGTTACAAAGCAGGAGGAAAGGAAAAAAAATCTGCTCGAGAAATGCTGTATTTAGTGCACGACTCAGAATTACCAGAATCCGCACAATGAGTTAGCTTTTCTTTCCAACGATGTAAAAAGAGAGGAAATAGAAATCAAGTGAGCAGCCTATGTCCCAAATATTGACACCTGGGAACAAGGCATTGTATTGGGCTGAAAAACATCGTTCTGCTGGAAGAGGAAGGGCTCATGCTAATAGTGAATTCTTGTTTGCCCTTACATTTGTGCAGACTGTTAAGGCAAATATGATTCCCAGCTGACGTGTGGTACATGCATGTGCCTGACACTTGCACCAGGCAGGGAAGAAGTCACGCAAGCCATCGGAGAGCCGAGAGCTCTGGGTGAGGCTCAGCTTCAGCATCTGAGCAGAAATAGAAATGGATCCATCTGCAAACCAGGTCATCGCCGCTCTTGTGCTTTTTCTCTTGGGCCCCCTCGAATCACATCATGATTTCTTTCCCCCCACCCCCCCTACCCCCAGCTCCCTGCAGCTGGGATTACTTTTCACGTACTCCGCTCGCATAATTGCCTCTAATAATTTCTCAGCTCTCGAGACAAATATGTCCACCTTTCCCCTGGCAGGGCTGCACACACCCGCTCCAGCCGGCACGCATGCCCTCCTTCCTGCTGCTCCTGCCTCTCCCGAGCCCTTCCCTCCTCTCTCACTGCTGTAATCTTGAGAATTCCCATCTTCCTTCCCGGAGATCCACTCGCTTGTGCCGCGCAGCTCCCGCACGCAGATGTCCTTGGCTGGTCCCAGCTCTGCTCCTCGCCCGCCGGCGGGAAGGGGATCCTACAGGCACTCGGGGAGATGGAGCCTCACAGGAGGAGATGCTGTCAGGCAGGGCTGCTCCGTGCCTCTCTGCTCTCTGGATGCTGGCACCAACGTCTCAGGGCAGTGCTGTGTCAGCAGCACGTGTGCAGGGGGATTTTGGAGGTTTCCCATCTTTGCTCTGGAGAAAACCCTTCCAGCCGCCCAACGAAGCCGGTGGCCGGGGTCCTGCCATGCCAGCTGGAGTGCCAGGGAGTCGAGGCAGGCTGTTAACATCCCGTGGTATATTTAGTTCAGGTTTAACAGGGGCTCCATATGTGTGTGTTCTCTTGTTTCCTTTTGCTTTCTACGTGCTAAGTAGATGCAGGGAAGAGTGGAGAAGCCTTCCCGTGACAGCGAGGATGAGGTTTCGCTGCTTCGCGTTCTGCTCGCCTTTGCTGGGCTGCTTCCCTGAGCTGTGCCTTTAGAAACCCTTGAGAGCTGGAGAGGAACAAGTGTCCCAGGGACTCCTTCTATCAGGGATCCCTGAAAAAGTGGTAAGGGACATGATTCTCCTGGGAACAGGGCAACAGAGTGGCTGTTGCATGCAGCCAGCGCCGGGCGCCAGTGGATTTTGCACATTTGGTCCTCCCCAGGATCCTTTGGTGCCAAAATAGTCACTGCTTTTTCTCTTACACTATTATTTTTTACATTTTTATGTTTCAGAGTGAGGTTAAGGCATGAGTTGAAAATCATACAGCTCATCTGTGATTCCCAGGAGGGGTTCCAGGAGGGCTCATTCTGAGGACATGAGGGCATGCAAGGCACTTCATGAGACAGAACAGGCAGAAACACTTCCTCAGAGAAGATGTGTGAGGAGCCAACACCTTTGATTATGGGATATTTTAGCTGTAGAAGGATTGACTGGGGGAATCATGATGAAAACCTTCTCCAAAGAGAGCAATTTGTATGCACTATTGAGAAATCAAGCCTGAGAGAAGTTTCACTAGGTCTGTAGGAAAAAAGGAAATAACCGAGTCATGCTGGTAGGCTCAAAGTAAAGGTGTTAAGTCTCATCTAAGAGATGGGGAAGGTGCAGCCAAGTCCTGTGCTGGGGGTGCTGTGGTACCTGCCCAGCTGGAGAGGAATCACCTGGTGCAGCTCAGATTGAAGCAAACAAAATCCATCTCTAGGGATGGCAGCCCTCACTGGGAGTGGGATCTTCTTCTCTGGGGGAGCAAAGTGTATGGATGTGGGGGACAAATGGAAATCTCCCCAGAAATGTAGCAAATAGCCAAGAGTTTCATTATTCCATAACAGCCTTGGAAATCCTCAGCCTGTCATAGGAACAATTCTGCATTTTAATAGAAGTGTTTTGCTTTTGACCCTGTGTAGCAGAGCAGCTTTTCAGCAGAAGGAGAGTTTTCACTGTTTCCATCAGATTTCTGGGTTTCCTCCCACTCCATTTGTTTAAATCTCCTGTCCCTCATGCAGGTTTGGGCAGGTGGGGTGCTCGGTGTGGGTGCTGGAGCCTTGCAGGGTGTAGCAGAAGCTAGTTTTGGCAGGATGGAGGTGTCAGACACCAGAGATGTCCTGGTGGCCAGGACATTATTGCTAATCACGATTTGGTACTTAGATTTTGACACTCTCTAAGTGTCAGCTGTAAGCACAAAATAACCCCCAGCTGCTGAAGCTTCCTGGTACCAGCAGTGCCTTTTGTCCCTCAACAGGATCAAGGGTTGGCTTGCAAAACACCCATTCCTAGAGAAGAGAACTCGACTCTTTGCATCCAAACATGACCCATAACTTTAAACCCATAACATTCAGCATCCCCCTTTTAGCTGGAAAACACAGGATTCAGAGCATCTGGCGGGTGCTGCAGCGTGTTGGGAGAAGGAGACCACAAACAAACGGAGAGGAGAAGTGGAAAAGAAGAAGGAAAATTTGAGTGATGTTAGGAGGTGTTTCACAAAGCAGATGGCAAACAACGCCTGCCTGACCCTGTGCCTGTCCGTGGCACCGGGGCTGTGGCAGCCGACGCCCTGCGAGTGACGAGTGCAGGAAGCTGCCCATAAATCAAAAGCACCAACACTAGCAAATTTGTTTGTTACTTGGGGTATTGCTGCTGGGTTTGACTCGTGTAGCTATTTTGTTTCGTTTCTTCTAGCCGTGTTCCCCCCCAAAAAAATAAATTTGTCGGGGAATAATGATACCATTCCCTCTGTCCTTAGATTCTTTCTTTCTTTCTTTTCTGAATTCTATTTTTTTCCCACCCCCCCAGAAGGCAGCGAGCGAGCCGTGGTGGAGCTGGTGGTGTTAATGTTCTGCAGCAGGAGTGAAATAGCCTGGAGATGTGCAGCAAGAGCAGGGGCGTGTGCCCTAAATAGGAGGGTTAAACAGGGCTTATTCTGAGGGAAGCAGTAATTGCAGCTTGCGTGAAGCAGTGATATTCTTTTGTGCATTATTTACCCAGGAACATCTGCTAATACATATACATTCTCCGGTGCATGTAAACAACTTGTGCAGGAAGAGGATTAGGAGATTTATAAAAAAATTAGAAGCAAGTTAAAAGGGCAATTAGAAGAGCAGAAAGAGATATTGAGCAGTGAATTAGGGAGGATATTTTAACACACAATCAGAGCTCCCCGAGACGTATTCAGAGCAGAGAGAAGGTAAAAGAGAAAATTGGCCAATTACGAAATGATAGCGGGGAATTGGTGACATGAGAGAAGGTAATGGCTGATTTGTTAAACAGTTATTTTGATTCTGTTTTCACAAAGGAGGAAGGGGATGGAGGGGCAGATCCGGAAAGGACTCGGGTTGTGCTGGATGAGGGTGGGGATGAGCCTGCAGAGAGATAAAGATGCATCTGCAGAGTGGCTGGGCGTGGGGAGAATTCCACCCGTGTTCACAGAGTGGGGGGAAAAACGGGATTTTAGTGAAAAACTGGATTTTAGCGAGCAGCTATTTCCAGCAGGGAGCTGGGTAACGAGGGGCTTGTGTTACAACACCTGCTTTTGTTCACCAAATCGGCTGCTTTTGAGTGGGGACCAGAGAGGTGGTCACTGAGATAACACAGCCCTGCTGAAGGCTGCTTCTCTGGGAAAGGGGAGGACAGAACATGGATGGGGACTCCGGAGGGGTGCTGCTCCCGGGGCTGCTTGGATGTGGGCAGAGATGTTTTTGGCTCGTCAGCGTGACACCTTCCCCAAAAACAGGCATTGCAAAGTGTGAGCACCTGTGTCCCGCTTTCGAGAAGTTGCTTTTGCTTCCATCTGTAACCCACAAACTCCAACGCAGTCAGGAATACAACAGCATCTCTGGAATCACTGTTCCCACCAGCACTGGTGTCAGTATCTCGTGTTTCTCCAGAGCTGGGGTGAGCTTGGGGGCTGCTGGATGTGGTAAGGGAGGGACAGGGGGATGAGGGGACAGGGGATGGTGCCAGGACCTCAAGGAGATAATGATGAAAAGGGAAATTATCTTGCTAAGGGGAAATGGGGTCTTGGGAAGTGCTCCTGGGGGAGTGGTTGAAGCTAAGACAGGGAAAGAATACACAGGCAGGGGATTTAGGGAAGGATAAACTTGAAGGACTGCAAAAAGTGTTATTTAGCTGCAAGAAATGTGGAGTGGTGCTTTTGTTCTGCTCTGTCCCTCTGAAGGGGGACGTGTCACAAAGCAACTTCCTGAGACAAAGGAAATAGTTTGGAATTGGTGCAGGGGGGGCACAAGCGTGGTCTGGGGAGCGACGAGGAATGCAGGAGAAACTGCAGTCTCGTGGTGTTGGTTTAGGCTGATAAACTAAAAATTTATTCTCAGTATCCAAGAGGTGTTTGGTTTTTCATCCTGCCTGGGAGGATAAAAGAGATGCAGTGTTGCGTGGTTTCTGATTTCAAAGCATGTACGAAAAGCTCCATATTAGCAATTACGGGATGAAACTGTGGAAAAGTGGTACAAAGGAGGAAAAATTGGCTCCGACTCAGGAAACGGGATTCTGCCGCCGGGAGTGAGTTTCCAGAGGCACTGTCTGGGGTCTCTTCTGGGTTCTCTGGTGTTTATTTTTTTTTAATGGAAAGGATTTGCATGAACAGCCCAAAGTCAGAGCGTTAAAGCTCGCTGATGGAAGGAAGGGGAGAGCAGCAACAGGGACTTGTGCCATCTTCCAGAGCAGCACAGACTGGAGAACACTAAAGGAAAGGGAAACTGATGAGCAAATAAAGGCTGAGGTGACACTTTTCCCAGGGGAGGTGTCTGGAGCTCACAGCTGAGCTATGAGGAGCCTTTGGCAGTGTCTGCCCAGGCAACAGGGCCTGTGAGCCCCCACCCTGAGATGGGATCAGGGCACATCCAAAGGATGAGCTTGTGATAGGAACATGGAAGGGTTTAGGATTTATAGACTCACAGAATCATTTAGGCTGGAAAAGACCTCTGAGGTCACAGAGCCCACCTGTTAACACAGCACAGCCAAGGCCACCAGTACACCACGTCCCCAAGTGCCACATCCACAGGTCTGTTAAATCCCTGAGGGATGGGGACTCTAAGCCAGGTGCCATTGGCCTTCTTGCCCACCTGGGCACACCTGGGCTCATGTTCAGCCACTGCTGACCAGCACCTCCAGGTCCTTCCCCACTGGTCACCTCTCCAGACACTGCCCCAGGCCTGTAGAGCTGCACGGGGTTGTTGTGACCAAAGTGCAGGACCTGCCACGTGGCCTTGTTGATCTTCATCCCGTTGGCCTCAGCCCATCATTCCAGCCCAGCACCACCTCAAAGTGCTCCCCACCCCTTTGGGCTTCAGCTCTTTACCCCTGTCAGACCCCTTGGGTGTCTGGGAGCAATTCTAACGAGATCCCAAATTTCTCCAACTTATCTCCAGCCTGAGCCAGACAATCTCTGGCAAGTCAGGGTTATACCCACGTCCGCTCGGCTGGAGAGCTGCTGCTTCAGAGGAGAGGGGATTTCTGCCGGGCCTCAGAGCAACATTCAAAATGCATGAAGACATGCTGTAGGAAGGATCTGGGGAAAAGACACACGAGCGTGAACCTGGGGCTGTGGTGAGCTGAACCACGCAGCTGTGAAGTTCGTTATCGAGGCGGAGTGTCAGAGCATGCCATAAAAATTTAGTTTATCCTCAAAGAGCTGTGGTCGTGGAAGAAGGATGGGAGTGGGGGTGGGTGGCAGCTAAGGAGGAGGCAGGAGGAATATCAGGAACCTGTGTGTCCTGGTTTGGGCTGGGTGAGTTGATTTTCTTCCTGGGAGCTGTGGTTTGGGTTTGGGATGAGAGTAATGTTGATAACACATGGATTTTCAGTTGTTGCTCAGCAGTGTTTGCCCTGAGTCAAGGACTTTTCCTCTCCTCTGAGGATGCTGTGAGGCACAAGAAGCTGGGAAGGGACAGCTGATCCCAACTGACCAAAGGGATATCCTAGATCAAATGGAATCATGGTCAGCATATAAACTGAGGGCCACTTCTGAGGGCCTGGCTGGGCATCAGCAGCTGGTGAGCAACCACGTTGTGCATCACTCGCTCTCCATATTCTAATTCTATTGTTGTTATTATTATTTCTCCCATTTCTGTCCTATGAAAGCAGCCTCATCTCAAGCCATGAATGTCACCTGTATTTTCCCCAGTCCTCTCCCCATTGCAGCACGGCCATGTGGTGTTCAGCTGCCTGCCAGGTTAAACCACAGCGTCGTGTCAAGCAACATCTCCTATTTAGCAGTGTATCATGTCTCCCTTCTGGTTTTTAAACAGTTCCCTTTATCACTAGGAGTTAGAGCACTTGATTGACAAGGCTTGTAATACACCATGGAGTTGCCTTTATTTTTCCTACATGTTAAAGGAAAAGATACTAAAAATACAATTATGGTTTTGAGCCAGGCGTAGTCTGTTCTAATATAATTCATCTCAAAGACTATCCACCGTGCCTGCTGCACCCAAATCATTTATAAAACATTAGCATCTCCTGTGCTGACATTTCACTCCTATATTACAGGAGTTACACGCAGACTTAAAAAAAAATTAATAAAGTGCTTCTCTTCTTCATTCTCCCACTGAGAGCTTTGATTTCCAGAGTATGAAACGAAATAACCAACATAACAACATTCTCCACTTCTGAGGGACAGTGCCAGACTCATTCAGTTGCTATTGGTTATAGAGAGTAGGACATGAGGGAGCTATTTCAGATCACGGATTATTTGTTCTGGCTGCATTGGACATCCCTTTAGTGGAGCTTTAGAGCCCTGTAGACAGAAAAGTTTGGGTAGGAGCTGGAAGGCAGAGGGCTTGATGAAGTAACCTCTTCCTTTCTCCTCCCAGAATTACTCTTGCTATTCCCCAAGAAGGGCGTTTAAAAGAGAAGCATCCAAGCCTCTGGCCTTCCTTGCTTGCAAGATGGACGGAGGAGGCCGTGCCCCTCCAGCTTCCTGCTCCCACCATCCAACTGCTCGTAAACACAAGTGCATCGGGGAATTTTCTGCTTCTCTTGTCAGTGGGAGTTTCCCTTTTCATTTCCAGATAACTCAGAGGGATTTTCCACTGTGTAAATACCCTCTCCACCTCCCCAAAGTGGTAGGGAGAGCAGATTTCCCTAGCTGGCCCGTTCTTCCTGGAGCTAATTGTGTGTCTGATGGAAAACTCCAGCTGTTTCCTTTGGGATTTCCAGCCCCACACATGAGTCACGGGCTCAAAACACCACCACTGAGAGACATGGTTATGGAAAGAACAGAAGCCTTTTCTTGTCCAAGATCACTTTTATTTCCCTTGTTTCATGAACTTCAGTGTCTGTTTGGTCTCACATATCCACGCTGACAGGGAATTCACACCAACTGCAGAATTTGGGCAGCGCCTCCCCGAGCCCGTGGGCTGCCGGCTCTGCCGTGCCCCCGACCAGCAAACACATCCCTCCAGCACATGGCTGAACCCAGGAAGAGGGGAACAGGATGCCCTGCTCCCTCTCCTCCACCTCCCCACCACCCCCTTTGTACAGCTCTCTTGGACCATGGATTTCTCTCTCCTGCCATGGACCAGAAACCTCGGGCACCGCGCTTCTCGCCGGTCCTCTACAAGCTGTCGTTTCCCCCCTTCTCTGACTCTTCCAGAATCTGTTCCTTTTAAGAAACAAAACCTCTCCTGACTCTGTCAGGTCTGTCTGCAGCCTGGGAGCTGCTCCTTGCTGCCCCAGTGAAAACCTTAGTCCAGCTATAAAGGTCCTCACGCCACCGCCACGGCTGGGAAGCCCCTCTCTGCCTCCAGCCCCAAAAACAGCCCCTTTCCTCCCCGGGGCCTCGGAGTGCTCTCCGGAGACAGAGCTCTATGGCTCTATTTATTTGGGCTAATTAATCCCTCTCTCTCTCCCCCACCGGTCACAAATAAGGATGTAAGGGTGAATTTTGACTCTCTGGGTATGGACTTTGCTGCATCACCCCCCAACCCCTCCCAAAGTTTAGTGCTCTGAATTGCTGAGAACATTGGTCCGCTGTGGTTCCCCCGCGTGTACTGAGCCCGCCCGATGGCTTTCAGCATCTGTAGGCACTGCTGCCGGTTTGTTTTCTCAAGGAAAAAAAAAAAATCATATACTGGTCTGCTATAAATTCAATAATACAATCCTTAGTTCTGAAGATACAGTTTCCATATAGTTTATAAACATTGTAAGACATACATATGGATAATTGAGGGGAAGAGGGGGAGCCTGTGCATTTGTTGGGTTTTTTTTTCCTCAGATGTGTGAACATGGTTACAAAAAACACACCTCCTGCAGGTACCTCATTTCTTTAAGTGTTGGGTTTATTGGGGTTTGGTTTTTTGTTTGTTGGTTTTTTGTTTGTTTGTTTTTTGTTTAATTCCACCTCTAATCAGTCTTTCCTTTGGTTGTTGGCTACTCCAAGCCCAGCAGGCAAGCCCTGTTCTGCTGTAATGCCTGAGATATTCAGGGGTTTGAGATTGTCTTCTAAGAGATTCCCAGCCAACTTTGGCCTCTGGGTTTGGAGCCAAAAGGGCTAAAACGTGGGAGAACCAAACGTCCTTATTACCTCGGTATCAGTGTCCTTGCACTCACTTTCAGAGAGAAACAGTGTAGGCTTAATCGGTGATGGTTTTTACAGCAATTATGTTCCTTTCGGTAATTGGAGGGGTCGTTCGGAGCGCTCTCAAACGAACGGGATTTCACAAGAGCATGGATACAGTCCATTTGTCTGGTTGTTGTCACCGACGAATTGGTCACCGTCCCTGTTATCAGCTTTTTGTAAGGTTGGCTTTTATTTGTTGCTGTTGTAGGTGCTCGGTTAGGCTTGTTTGTGACAAGGTGTGATAATGCCTTTTAATCCGCTCCCGCTGCGCTCGGCACAGTCCGGCCGGGCACGGAGACAACCCTCAGAAGCCGAGACAACGCTCTTCCCTTCGCCAGGCCAACGCTGAGCCACGTACAAAAAAAGAAGAAGAAAAGAAACTCTGGTCCTTTGTAGATTGGTGGCAGTACAGCTCCGCTCCGTCCGCGGCCGCAGCGGGGGCTCAGCGGATGACGGCCGCCAGCACCACCATAAAAACCAGGAGCGACGCCGCCCTGAGCCCCGGGCAGCCGGCGGCCTGCTGGACCCCGCTGGGGGCGCGGATGGGTGTCCGCCGGGTGCACTTACCCTTGCGCTTGGGGGACAGCGTGGGCATGGCCCCGAAGCTGTATTTGTGCTGATAATCAGGCACATAGTCTGGGACCTCCTGGCCGTTTTTGCGCGGCCCCAAGGACACCGGTTTGGAGGTTCGGTTACGGCTTTTGTGGCTGGTGCAGTTCTTGCCGGGTTTGCGGTAGCCCGGCCGGGAGCCGGCGGGGCCGGGCTGGTTGCTGTGCAAACTGTTCTCAGCCCCTCGCTCCTTCCCCTTCTCCTTGGAGGAGTGGTGAGGGTGGTGGGATTTGGAGGCTCCTCTGTCCGCTGTAGAGAAGGTGTGAGTTTTCATCTGATGGAGCGACTCGGACCCTGAACAGTTCCTAAAGTCTTCTGCTCTTAGCACCTTGAGGTCCTTGCCGTGCATCTGCTCGGGGGACTCGCAGATGACGCTGGAGCTGGAGCCTCTGAACCTGTGCAGCCATTCCCAGAGGGAACGGGCTTTGCAGTCGCAGCTCCATGGGTTCCCATTCAGCCTGAGAAACTCCAGGGCTCCCAGGTGGGCCAGGCAGTCCCCCTGCAGCTCCGAGAGGCTGTTATTGAACAGGAAAAGGGTGGTCAATCTTCGGAGGTCATGAAAAGCCCGCCTATGAATCCACTGCAGCTGATTTTGATGGATGAGCAGCCGATCCAGGTTTATTAGTCCCCTGAACGTGTTCTGATGGAGGCTCCAGAGCTTGTTTCCATGGAGAAAAAGATGGCTGAGGTTAACCAAGTCAACAAAAATATCGTCCTGAAGGAACTCGATGTGGTTGTCTTGCAGGTAAAGGTATTGCAGGTTGTGGAGGCCACCGAATATCCCGCTGGGGAGGGAGCTCAGCCCGCACTTGTACAGATACAAGGCGTGGAGTTTCACCAGCCCTTGGAAAGTGTCTGCAGCTAAAGCCCTTAAGTAGCGGTTGTCCCCCAGGTCCAGCTCTTCCAGGTTGACGAACCCGTCGAAGGTGTTGGGGTCGATGAAGGTGATGTTGTTGGAGTAGATCCAGAGGGTGACCATGGAGGGGCTGAAATGGCCCCGCAGCAGCAAGGTGATCTGGTTGTTCTGGAGGAAGATCCTCTCGCTGTCCTCGGGGATGCCCTCGGGGATGGTGAGGAAGTTGTGAGCCTGGCAGCTGACGGTCATCGGGGAGGGGTAGCACACGCAGTCGGTGGGGCAGCCCAGGGCACCGGGCACCTTCAGCCCCAGCAGCACCAGCAGCAGCTCCGCAAACCCCCCTGTGCGGAGAGAGGGGAGAGCGGCGTCAGCGGGAACCGGGCACCTCCCGCCCACCCATCGCTGCTGTGGAGACTATTCCGGGTGAAAAACGCCCCCAATTAGCTCAGCCCTCCTCTCAGCTCATGAATTACCCACGCGGCTGTGATGAGTAGGCTCATCACCCACGGCAGCTAAAACGTGATGTATGGAGTACTCCCTGCCTCCTCTCCCTGCCTGCAACACGCAGCTGGTTGTGTTCCTAGCCCGGCACGGGCAGGAGAAACTTTTCTCGGCGAGAATTCGCGCTGGCAGTGCAGGCAGAGGAGCCCCTTGCCTGCAGGCAAGGAAACGCCGCGATGTGAGAGCAAACAGAGGAAATTCAAACCCTCGCAGGTGCCCACCCCCCTCCTGTAAGGCATCTGTTAAATCGCCTGCACACAGCGGAGAGGAAAAGCTGCAGAGATTCGGCACTTCCCAGCGAAGCACCTAAAATTACACGTGTGCAGTGCATCCCACTCCCCCAAAGGCACAGACCCGTCCCCACCGTCTCCTTTCACTACAGTTGTTAGACACCACCATCCACCCCGAAACCCGAGTGATTTACAGGGAAATATGTTGTCAGCAGTTGGTGGAAAAGGCTGAGCTGAAAACTCCGTTTGGAAGTGGGATGCTCAGACATATTTTTAAATGGATGTCCTGTAGCAAAGCATATTGCATCCTCTAATGCTGCAGTATGTGCCTGTGACTGGGGCTTTCTCGCAGCAGAGAAGCAGAGAGCGAGGCAGGAATCATCCCCTCCCTCTGCTCAGCCCTCAGAGCTCCGGTTTCGCCGCCCCGCTCCCGTCTCGCTCCCACTCCTCGCACCAGGCTTGCTTTCAGGCTATTCCTTCTGCGCCGAGTGGCTTTTCAGACTCATTGCACCAGACTTGTCATTTCTCATTCAGATTTTCCTCCTAGATTTGGCTTTTTCCTCTTACACGCAAAATTTGCTCATGTCTAATGAATTCTGCCTCTGGACTTCACGGGGAAAAGGAGTAACAGAGGAGCAGCGCACAGCTGCCGGTGCCATCCTGCCCACCAGTCCTACCCAGCTTGTAATAATCTGAAAAACGAGAGTGGAAGTGGAGTTCATCTCTAATTACTCCACGTCGTTATCACCAGCTAGTCCAAGAGCATGGACCCCTTGGGCTTTTACAGTCCCTCTTTCAGTGCCTACAGCCTAACACAAGTTGGAGGCACCGAAACCTCACTGTTTTCTTATTAATTGTGTTTGAAATGTAACTGCGTGGTTGCTGTTGCCTTTTGCCTGGTGTGGAGATCTATTGCCGTTTAGTTAACAGCAGGTGACCCGTCCATCTGGACCCATCCTTTCAAGGCAAAGTTGCCACATATTTTAGATAAACTGGGTTATTCAGACTCTCCATAAATCACCAGTAAGAGGCAGTCATCGCTGACTGGGCGGTTAACAGGAAAAAAAAATAGCATCGCTGCCCAAAGCATGGGATCGAGCCTTGTCTGGGAACGGGAATGAGGGGGACGACTTCCAGGTGCTGCCCTTCAGAAACGAAGCACGGGCTACCAGGAGGGATGTCTCATCCCTGCACCACTGCCAAAAAGGGCTGGTGAGTCGGGAACGCTTAATTCGCGACAACTCCTACGGCTGTGTAGGAAAAGGAACGTTCTCCAAGTCACCGCCGTAGCATTTTGGCTTTGCTGTCGTGCCTTTGCACGATGAGCGAGGGCCTGCGCTGGTGGGAGCATCGTGCTGAGCACCCAGCACTCCCTGCCAAAACGGGAGCCCTGGCTGCCACTCACAGCCTGGGAAGCGGTGGTATCCTGAGGATATTGTGATTATCCTACGGTGGAAGAGATAAAGCGACACGTGCAGATGAATTCTGCTGGGTTTTTTTAACTCGAGGATGTGCTTCACCAAGGTGGGACGGGCTCCACGTCCCCCCGTCTTACCTCGGTGACACCGGAGCACGGCGCCTTCCATAGGTCTGATGTTTATTAGTAAAACCCTGCCAGGCACAAGTGCTGTGACGATCTCCCACATGCAGAGTCTGTTATTGCAAATACCAAATCACAAGGGTCTGAATCAATAAACCATCTCCCAGCTACACGCAGCAGGTTGGAAGATTACATATTGCTTCCAAACAACAGTTTTATGCGCTCTTCCGTGACACGACAGTTGCCAGGCTAACGGGATTACTGACAGGAGGTGGAGCCGGGCAGGGATCTGGGAGCATCCAGGATTTCACGTATAGGGATGGTGATGACAGGAGGCTGTTAGCAACGCCTGGTGATGGACCAAGGCAGCCCGGGCCTCCCTGGAGCATGGCCAAGGTAGAGGCTCCTGGCGAAAGGGAACGCAGTGTTTAACAGCACGCTGCCTGCAGGGATAACTCCGGAGGTAAAGGTCAGAGGGAACTGAGTCCATCTCTTTAATTAACAGGCGGCTGTGAGTTAATGGCTGGAGCTCCTATGGAGAGAGAGATGTGGTTCCTGCAGCCAGGGATGGCGGTGAGGATAGGCTGGGGTTGTTGTTGGTTCTCAGCTTCCTGAGGATAGGATGGTGGGAAGAAAAAGCAGGGGTGTCTTTCTCCCTGTTGCAGCTTGGGAGTAAGGAGAATGGGGAAACAGAAGGTGAATACTTAGAAAAAAAAGGGTGAGCAGGGGAGCAGGACTTGATAGAGTCTCTGGATAGAGAGTAGGTTTAGATTAGGTATAATGAAGGAATTCTTCCTTGTAAGGGCAATGAGGCCCTGGCACAGGCTGCCCAGAAAAGCTGGGGCTGCCCCATCCCTGGAAGTGTCCAAGGCCAGACTGGATGGGGCTTGGAGCAACCTGGTCCTGGTGGAAGGGTGTCCCTGCCCATGGCAGGGGGGACAGAATGAGATAAAGTCCCTTCCAACCCAAACCATTCTGTGATTCTGTGAAGGTCTGGGCTCCCCAGTGGATTCACACAAGGCCTGTGGTCTCATCAAGGAGACTTTCCCTCCAAGCCTGTAAAACCTGCTGACTGCTTAGTACTGTGAGAAGCTGCTCCTGACATGCCCCGGGACTGGTCCCAGTTTAGGTCTGGGAATGAGACCCCCAAAAAGCAAAGAGGCCGTGGTCATGGAGCCATGAAGCTCCTGAGGCTGGGAACACCAGCACTGGGATATCCAGCATCCAAATCCCACCGGGCCAAGACAGCCAGGAGCACTTGGGTCTCACTGGGTTTCCCAGACTGGAAAACACCATGGGAGCTTCCCAAGAGGCCCCAGCCCAGCTCTCCTGAGACTTCGACCCTGTCTAACTTGTTATTCCTGACTCAGCCCTTTCAACTTCATCTTGTAAAGGTTGTGAGGCAGACAGAGGGTCACCAGCCCGAGTGTCGGAGCTCACCGGGGAGGGAGAGCTTCAAAAGCAGCATGGAAAAATCCTCCAGAAACCTGCTGGTGAAGTGAGTAAAACCAAATCCCCGCTGACAGGGATAAAACCAGCAAAGGGGTGTTTATCTCCTGCCTTTCTCCCTCTGACGTGCTGTGTCACCCTGGCTTCTGCTCGCCGTGTCCTTCTGCTGCCTCCTGCTTCTGAGGTTTCAGTGATTGGAATGAATTCGTCTGACTGTCCAAACCATTTCCCATGTAACATCCCTCTAATTGGGCATTAATTAGGCATCAGTTAATGAATGCTTGAAATAATTTATCTTTGGATGCGTCCAGTTTGCAGTCTTACTTTTAACAGCATTAGACTCATTATTAGATTAACATCGTTATAAATGTTCTCCATTACCTGCTTGTTTCCATTGTCTTAGCCTTATTACTGAGAGTGAAAATCACTCCTCCCGCATGCATTATTGATGAGTAAGGACTTTCTATATGTAGCACGGGATTAATTGTTATACAGTGTAATGCATTTAGCGTGAAGCCTCAATTTGTGCAAGAGCTGAAAGCAGCCAGAAGAATGCAGACGCCCGGAGCCAGCGTGATCGGCCAGACACTGCACATCTCTCTCCAGCCCAGACCAGGTTCCTCCCAGGCCGGTGCCAGCACAGGAAGAAATTTGAAGAAAAAAAAAAAAAAAAACAACTCCTGGTTTGATACCCAGGGTCAAAGACGGATGGTTTGAAGGGTTGGAGCACTTCTCTGCCACCACGGCAGGGACTCTTGACTCTGCGGTGCCACTTGCTCCAGAGAGCCAGGCGTACCTGCCCTGGCAGTTTTCTTGCTTTTTAAGGTTTCTAACACTTTACTGCACCTCTGAGCCAGGCAGGGACTCGGTTTCTTTAGAACATGATGCCACTTACTCTCATCAGGAGTCTCAGACTTGAGGCCAAGACATCACTTAGGACAAGGATAGGTTTGTCCCAGGGGGGGATGCACCTGTAGAACGTCCCCAAAAGGCAGCCCTGCCACAAACCCCAGCACCCCCTGCCCATTCCCTCCTGGCAAGCTGCTTCTCTCAGATGGGTGTTTTCGCCTCTCCACCCGGACAGGCTTATATGGGTCAGAGCCTGCCTAATTCTGCAGCAGGAGAATCCGCTCTCGAGGATGGAGCAGGCTGCTTCTCTTCCAAATCTCTCCTAAACCCACCATCTGCTTTGGGAGACCCATCTTAGCTCATGTCTCCATGCAACTTGACTGCCTGCTTACTGTGTCCATTACCGGGGCTGCTCAAGCTGTTAGATTTATAAGCTCTTTAGAGCAAAGCCCTCGTCTTCTGGTTGCTGATTTATGTATCTTTAGTGCCATAAAACACTATGTATAGCTACTACATAATATAAATAATAATACTTAACCAGAGCGCGCTACAAGTGGGGACAAAGCATCTGCTCGCAGGCGGGATTATCAAAAAGGGAGAAGCTTCCTCATCACTCACCCTCTTCTGAGGCCAAACTCACACCTGCTCTAACACCAGCACCTCACTGAGCTCTAGAGAGAGATTTTCCTGCCCTGTTCCCACCCTGGATCTACCAAAGGATTTTTCAAAATCCACCCCGAACAAGCTGGTGCACAAAGACAGGACTACAACCTCCGGGGGGAAAGCACACTTTGAAACTTGGGAACGACCTCAGAATTGCATGTTCACATGGAGAGAAACTGTTGTTCAGGGAGAAGAAGCAGCCTTGAATGCTCACCATTTCACCAGCCAAGTGAAGGACGATGAAAGGCAAGGACAGAGTAGCAAAAGCAGCTGGGCACGAGCCAAGAGCCCAACTCTGGATCTGGGACGGTTGGACAAAGCAGTGTCAGACCTGTGCTTAGCAGCTGCAGGGTTCACTTCCTCTTATTCTCCTTTTTCTTGTTTTTTCTTTTTCTTGCAACAGAGAGGATAAAACAAACAAGCCCATGCCGACTGTCACAAAGCCTAAATTCCCCTTTTGAATTCCCTCTGTGCAAAGCCCCTTAGGTGCTGCCCTGCAGTCCTGCAGCAGCAGCATCCTCGCTGGGATTGCTCCCAAGCTCCAGCTGCAGCTCCCAGCACCAGGACGCAGCACGAGGCTTTGCTTTCTGCACGAGCTGCCTTTTAGCCAGAGAGTGGCAGCCACCCATCCACCTTCATCATTTTATTTTAATTTTTTTTTTTTTTTGCGACCGGTGTCATAAATAACTGACAGATCCCAGCTGTTTGGAGTTATGGCTTCTGATGGAGTGACAGCTGCTCCCAATCCCCCAGTCATCACCCCGGCAGTTCTGGAACATTTCAGCAACATAAAAATCATTGGAGATAATTTCGGTTTTGCATAATTTGGTTAGGCAAGCTGTGATTTAATGGCAATTATGACCTCCGAGGCAGAAGATGAGCTTGGAGGCTACTGGCTTCACACGACTTTAGCTCGGGGTGCAGCGTCAGGGATGTTCCAGGGAGATGGCACTACAAGGGAAAAAAAAACCTTCTCCAGCAGCTGGAAATTGCCTTCCTTGGCTGGCAAGTGGAAAGACTGTTCCCACAGGAAGAAGTGTACAAGGAAATTTGGAAGGAATAGTGCTAAGGAAAGCTTTGGGAAGAGGCTGGTGCCAAAAGATGCATCGGGAGGTACCTTTTAGAGAAAAGCCAGGAAAAGGCTGTAGACTGGGGAGTGCTGTAGCCACAAACCCATCTGTGTCACCAGCCTCTCATGTGTTAACTGGTACAAACCTCCTCTTGGTCACTCTAAAAGCAAATCCTCCTTCTGTGACTGGGAGGAGAGAGCTGGAATCAGGAATGGGCCACAGCCTTTGCAGGCAGCTGCCTGCTCTGGGTACTGCCCTTTGCTCTCCCCTCTCACAGGGCTTCTCCTGCTCTGGGCTGTGTTGCCTCCTCTCCCTGGGTGCTCCTCATTCATCCCAGAGCCCCTTGGCTTGCATTTCTCCAGCAGTGACAGAAAGGAGCAAACCCTTGGGCAGCCAAGCTGTGCTGGGAGGTCAGCTGAGGATGGAGAACTGTGCTCAGGAGCTCTGGGGACATCATGGTGTTTCTGGCTGGGGGCAAAACGTGGCTCAACAGCAGGATCAACTTTTGTTTGGAGCTGAGAAGGCCCAAGTTCCCCACTCCATCACAGCTGCCAACCAGCTTGGAGTTTGCTGTGAGCTCAAGTTCAGGGCGGAGACCTGGGGCCAGCAGCACCCCAAAATCAAGTCCTTTAGGGTGTTGCAAGTTCAATTTACATTTGCTGACCTGGTAACTGGAGCTATTCACCTTCCTCCACCAAAGTCAAGCCCAAGGTCACCTGGAAGTTTCTGGATGGTGGTCATTAACTCCTATTGCAGTTTGAAACCAGACCATAAATTTCATAGTGTAATAATGTAAAAATCAATAACTCTGTTTGAAACAATAGCTTTGTCTTCCATTTCAGCCGGCTCTGATATCTCCCCACGGACCACGTCCCTCTGAATCACACAAATAAAGAGAGAGGAGCGATGGGTGGCGGGGCTGCTGCTCCCCTGCCAGGTGCCCAGCCCCTCCATCGTTACAGATTCAATTAGTTCATTTATTCCTCTCCTGCAGTTAAACTCGAGGATGATTTAACAGGAAAAAATAAGGAGCCTTTTATGCTCAGTCTCTCTGACATCCCGTCCAACAGAGCGTCCCTGAGGCTTTCCATGTGAGAGCTGCCCAAGCCCCTGCTGTCTATTGCCACGGGCAGCAGGGCCAAAACCTAAAATACTTTTGGAAAGATGCAGAACCGACTCACACGGGCAGAAAAAAAAAATGAAAGTCCGCTCTTTTCCAGCTCTGGCTTTCCGGGCGAGGGAGGTCTGGCTTCCTTTGCTTGCTTATTTTCTGTTGTTTGCTGTAGCACTGGCTCGAAATATACATCGAGAAGCAGGATTGTCTTTCACATGTTGGTGGATGTGTGATCCTCAAAAACAAATTAGCACCGATTCACTTCTATATAGAGTGCAGCCGTCAGGGAATCACTCCTGAATTCACAGCGAAGGAAAGTAATAATGCTTCCAGCGTGCTAATCCTCTCCAAGAGCAGCCCCTGAACTCTCTCCTGGTGCTGGAGGCACCACTGGAAATTACAATTGTACTGAAAAAATAATAAATAAATACAGAAATTGGCAGGGTTTGTGCTAGTCCAGAGGATTTGTACCCTAATGTGGAACTCCCTGTTTAATTAGCACTCTTCTCTGTCTGCATCTCCTCCTCCTGCTCTCGAGCTAGAGAAGAAGGGGGAAAAAAGGAGGTCAATGGTGGAAGTGGCTGTGGGATTGAAACTCGGCTATAGAAACTTGTTTAATTTAAACGCTCCTTTCAGGACTAACACACGCAGAAGCAGAGGGAGTGTAGAGTGTGTTCTCCCAGCATAACCTGCTCTGCTTAACCCCAGTTCTGAGCACACCTTCCACGGCAGGGATGCCCTTGGAGGAAAACTGCTGCTGGTCCTGTGGCTGCAGGCACAGGGAACAACCCCAGCAGCTCAGTGCAGGTTTGGGAGGAGACTGTCTGGATCAGAGGCTGGGCTGCTGCTTGCACCAGTTGGAGACAGATCATTGGGATGGGATGGGATGGAATGGAATGGAATGGAATGGAATGGAATGGAATGGAATGGAATGGAATGGAATGGAATGGAATGGAATAGGATATTTCTGTTGGAAGGGACCTACAAAGGTCATCTGGTCCATCTGCCTGCAGGTTAAAGCTTTGTTATTAAGGGCACTGCCCAAATGCCTCTGGAACACTGACAGGCTTGGGGCATTAGTCACCTCTCCAGGAAACCTGTTCCAGGGTCTGGCCACCTCTCAGGGAAGAAATGCTCCCTAACATCCAGTCTAAGCTTCCCTTAGTGCAACCATCCCACACATCCTGTGCCTGGATGTCAGGGAGAAGAGACCATTTTCTTTTCCAGATGCTCCTTTGGCTGCTGCTGCAGGGTTTATTGTGCCCCTGTCTCACCCCATTGTGCATCTCAAAAGACACCGGGACCTTTTTGGAATGCAGGAATGCTGAAGGGAAAGGCACATCTCTTTGCACATGGATTAATCAAGTCCTTGGGTCCTGCTGTGGCTGAAGGTGTTGATGGGATGCTCCTGCTTCTCCAGGAGAGGATGGAGGGGACCAGGGAACACCCTGAGCAGGATTCCAGGCATGGATAGGGGTTTCACTGGCTCCTGGCACTGCTGTCCTGACCCCCAGCAGGCACCAGCTGGTCCCCAGCACAGGACAGGGCTCTGGCAGGACTTGCCAGCAGCCTGCAGTGAAGCCAGGATAGAATTTGGCAAAGGACAGGGAGATCTCGAGGTCCTTGAGAAGGGACTAATAATTCCAATTGCCCCCAAGGAAAGAGAAATACAGGAGGATGACTTGAGCTTAGTGGATTGTCTGAGGCGTCTCAGGGGATCATCAGATACTTCCACTCCCTTTTTGTCCTGAGGTGACAAGTTTTCCTTCCCATTCACAGAAATGCAAAGCAGTTCATTCACAGCAGTAATAAGAACGATGTCCTTTGTAAAACAGCCGGGCATGTGAACCCTTCGAGGTGCTCTACAGCAAAACAATTGCAGATGAAATGACAAAACCCACCCCAGCTGAGCACCAGCCAGATCGGTATCAAACGCTGAACAAGCTCATGTGTAGAGAAAGCAGATAGCAGATTCACCAGCTCCTTTCCCTGCCAGCAGCTGGCCAGGAGCTATGGAGGGTTTCTTCAGGATCAGAAATACAGCCAAAACAGAGCAAATATGAGATGGAAGAGTGAAGTGACAGCTGCCTGGGCTCTCAGTGCACGCTCGGCTGCCCCATCCACGGGAGATGGAAAAACTGGAGGCTGTGGGAAACCGGGGATGAGCTGAATGGATCTTTACCTGGCTGGAGCCCGGAGCGGGCAGGGACCCGACACAGGGAGGCAAAGAGGTTTTTATGCAAGCACGGCTAATAGGGAGGGCATTAGTCCTATAAACTTGTAATCCTGCTGAGGTCCCGACCCCAGCAGTGTCCTGTGCCACCGAGATCCACCAGCGAGTTCTGTAGCGTGCCGCGTGGGCTCCCTTTCATCATCCCTTTTCAGCCTTTCTGCATTTCAGATTTACTGGATGTCCTTGTGTTTGGTGGAGAAGAGGGCAAATTGGAGCCTCTCATGTACCTTCTTCCTCATTCAGCAGCACATCATTCTGCCTGCAGCAGGGGGGAAGGAGATGGACGGGCAGGCATCAAAGCTGCCGGCTCTGTCACATTTTCTTCCCCCCTAAACCAAAAAAGAAGCGTTGGCGTCATTTGGAGCCCAGCCCACAGCCTCAGGTCTCTCTCCCACACCCAAAAAGGGCAGCAGCACCTTTTCCCCATGCCCTTGGTCTCCTCTCAGGGCAATGCCACAAGCCCTCCAAGTGAACATCCCTGCGGGTCACCGGCCGAGTGAACACCGCAGATTCCAGCAAAACCCCATTCCCACTGGAGGCGTGAGCCAGCACGCTGGGTCATGAGCACAGCTGCCTTTTAGAGACCTCTCCTGTGCTTTGCACTGAACTTTTTACCAGCTCATGAAAAAGGCAGTGATGAAAGCAGAGCAGAGTGAATAGCTGAGCTCTGCCCGGCATCCAGGGCCGTTCCGAGGCTTAATGAGCCGCTGCGAAATGCCATGTGCCCAGTTGGATGTTGGGCACTGTCACTCTCCCACTCAGCTCTTGGGGTGTGTGGGGATGTGGGGGACCTGAGGACTGAGCAGCAATGCTTTGCCAAGCCCCTGAAATCTGCGTGTTTGGAGCAGTTGGGTGCTGGGAATTAATGCGCAAGCGATGAACGTGGTCAGGACACGGCGCTCCGCTAATATCCTGCTTTGTCTAGCTCTGATGCTGGTATTCCATCCCAAAATATCCCCCTGAACATCCCTCCGGGAGTGGACTTGGTGGAGATGCTGCACATCCCCCAGCACCACGCAAGTGCCTGCATTAAAAGCTTAACAAAAATAGCTTGATAACGGGATGTGTTCCCATCACCGGCAGCTCCCGAGCCCGCGGCCGATCCCTGCGCCTCCAACACAGCAAGGCCAAGTAATTACGGGATGGGGACTGCAAGGTCTTGACAGTCTAATTTCTATTAATTACAGCTCATGTAGGATCCTGTCACTGTGGAAAGGGGAGATGGGGAGATTGGAAATCGTTGCAGGGCCGGGAAGATGCTGAAGGTTGGTGGTGCTGACTGGCAGCAGCCAAAACATCCGGGCTGGCCACAGCAAGGAGGGGTTTTATGGTGAGAAGCAACAGGTTGGGCTGTGTGGAGTGACAGGGATGTTCCACCCTCCTCCTCCTCACGTTGTGTTGCCCAAATGCACGTTTTGCAAAGTTAAAACGAAACGCAAAGAGCGGAAATCGGGAGTTTTAAGGGAAAAGAAAAGAAAGCAAAAATAAGATCTTGGCAGAAGGATAAAGGAAGGCAACTGGAATGCTCATTAAAACTGAGGGGCTCCGTTTCCCTGTCCAAGTGGCCACATCTCTGGAGGCTCCCAGATCCTTTGAAATGCCTTGTCAGACAAAGCCTTTCATCCTACCTGATTCTGGCTAAATTCATGGACCCAGAAATTTTCACTGGAAGCGGGAAAGAGGGAGCAACTCCATTCTGACTTTTCACTTCCCATCTGATCGCTGTTGATACAATTTATTCCTATGACAGCATCTGCTGCTTTCATGGGTTTTTTATTCTGAAGTACAACTCGTCTTTGTTAGTCCCATTTTCGGGCCTTTCATCATTTGAGTCACAACATAAAAGGCATTTAAACACTCCTGCTTGGAAACCAGGCTGGGAGAGGGTGGGAGCAGGGACATGCCGTGTCTCCCCAATGCCAGTCCTCCTCTGGCATGGGATGGGTTGTCCCAGTGTGCCACAGCCCTGTCGTGCTCCCACGTGCCTCCTGCCAAGGATGGCAGTGATGAGGATGCCATGGCTCCATTTTGGGGTGCTGCTGTGAGATTCAGATGTGCTTTGGAGGTGCAGAGCTCTGTATCCCACACCTCTGTTGGGGCAGCATCTCTCAGCTACCACTGACCCAATGAGTGTTCTCAGGGGCTCTGTGCCCTCCTCATCAGCCAGACCTCTCGTTAGACAACTAATTGCCTCTTTCTCTGTGGCTCCAGCCTGGGCTGTGGTGCTCAGCTCTCTTTGTGCCTGGTTTGGGGGGCTCTGCCACCCCTCACTGCAACCCACTGAGCTCGCCAGGGACCCTTGTCCCGACCAGTGCCGGCAGATCCTGCTCTGCCCTGGCATCTGCCGAGCTGCTGGAGGCACCGGGGAGTTCAGAGCTACCCACAGAAAATTGGAGTCTAATAATAGCTCGGTGGTGTCACACCAGCAGAGAGCTGGAACAGCCACGTCTGGCAGGGAGAGGCCACCGCTGGCTGCCTGCGCCTGCCCGGGCTCCCGTCTGCTCAGCTGGAAGAGCAACGCCTTTCCCGGGATCCTCCTCCCTGGCTCCCAGCTCCGCTCCCCCTGCAGCCCCTGCCGCGGCTCACAGACCACTCTCCACCCTTCAAGGACTCCCTGCCACAGCAGTGTGGCTCACACTGCTCCCCAAAGCCCTGCCCGTGCACATGCCAGAGGCACGGGGCTCCCTGCCTGTGACAGGATTTGGACCCTGTGGAAAACCACAGAATGGGCACGACCCACCCACCACACCCCTGGATGAGCATCTCTGGGATGTGCTGGGCTGTCCCCCTCCTGCTTTAATCCCCCTGCCGTATTTTCCACTCCAGCAGGCATTGCTGGCACCTGAGCATCCTCCAGCAACATCCCTCATCCCACCTGGGATCTCTCAGCCTGGATCCCATCCCTTGTCCCCCAGCTCCCAGGAAAGTGAGCGCAGCTGGAAACTGTGCTGCTGCTTATTGGAATAACCTTTCAGGATTCATTTAGTGCCGCTTGCTTCCACCCCACCTTTCCATCGTCAGCACTTTACTAATTGCAACTTTTAACTCGTTGTGCCCAGGCAGCCCGAGAGCAGCTGCTGCTGTAAGGAAAGGGGTCCCTCTGCCCCCCATCTCTGCTTCCTCCTCAAATAAAGGGTCAGCTGAGTGAAAGGCGAACACCACACTGACCACAGCCTGTATGGCCCCGCTCCTGCTCCCAGCTCACCCCACAAGCTTCCTGCTTTGGGAAAAGATCATCCCGGAAGACCACAAATCCCAGGCAAAATCCCAGCCGTTACCTGGGAGCATAAATCAGTGCATGGCTGGGCAGGGAAGAGGCGAGAGATCCCGACGGCTATCGGAGCACTGTCTGCCTGAGACTTATTAAATTATGGCTCTCGAGTTCAGCATCTGAGCCCGGCGCGCCGGGGACCGGGCGGGAGGGGGGTGGGTTGCAGCCCCCTAATTCAATCACGGGGCAGAGGCGATGGCGCAGCTGGTGGGGAAGAAGAGCTGTCGCTGTCGACACAGAGAGAACGAGGCTGCCACAGCCTTCCTGGGTGGCTCTGCCCACTGACCCCTCACAGCTGCATTGCCCAGTGCGCTGGGGATGGCTCCGTGGCACTGCCAAGGGCTGGGGTCTGGTCCTGTGCTGGTGTGGGGAGCGGGGCATTGGTGCCACCGCCAAGGATTGCACTGATCCGAGACCACCTGCACTGAAAGGTGGGGTGTTCCCAGCTCTGCTGCCACACAGCTTTCTGTCCAAAGAGAAAACGGGCCAAGAAACTACATTTTCAGGAAGCTGAGGTGTTTTTTACATAAGTCCTAGAAGAGGGCGGGAGGAAGATGAGATGCTGTTTCCCAGCTGACACCATGAACCAGCGAGTGTGACTAGAACTTGAGAATGCTTTGCACAGGGGCTCAGGCACTGAGGCGATGCCCAGGGCATTGAAACCTCGTCAGCTGCCCAAGGAGATGAGGACAGAGGGACATAATCAGGTAGGAAAGAGAGGAGAGAGCTGGGAAGGCGGATGCTTTCCCTGAAAGCATTTCCAAGGTCAACGCTTAGAAGTGGAGCAGAGCGAGGATTTGGCTCAGGCGAGGCAGTGGGACCACGCCGGGATGCTCAGTGGGAGGCAGACGAACACGCAGCTCCCACGCCGGCACCGAATTACCCAGCCGAGGGCTAAGTGAGGCACCCAGACAAGGTCACGGTCCCACCGGAGCGGCGCAGGCGGTGAGGGAGCTCCGGCTGTGCCGGCTCCTGCCTCCACGGCAGCAAATTCAATCGTGGCCAATAACAGAGTGGAACAAAATCCAGCAATGCAATAAAATCTCCCGGCGCCTTGTTCACCTGCAGCCGAGCAGCCGGGGCTCGCACAGGAGGTGGCAGGGCCTCTGCGGGCAGCCTCGTGTCTGGGGAGCCCGGCCAGGGGAGGGAGGGCTTGCCGTGGCCCTTGGTGAGCTTCCAGCGGGTGACAGCTCATCCCGAGGCTCAGGGGCAGAGGGGCAGCGCCGGATTTCTGAGCAAGGGAGAGCTGCTGATTCCTTAAGAAGCGGGGAGGTGAAATCCAATTGTGCAGCATCCACGGCTGCCATTAACCTGTCTGTGTACTCCCGCGGCCGCACATCCCTCTCCGCCTGACAGCCGGGGCTGCCCGGCGCTCGCTGCCCCGGCCGCCCGGGGATTTGTGTCTGCCTGCTGCAGCGGCACACAGCCCTGCCTCGGGCTCTTCTCCGCTGCTTCGAGCTGCTTCCAAAATGGAGCGCTGGCTAAACGTCCCCTGGTGAGCTGGGGAGACGCGGAACGCGTTCCCGGGGAAGGAGAAATGGTGGCAGCGTGTGATGGGCGGCTGCAGGAGGAGCTGCCGGGGCAAAGCGCAGCTCCGCACCTCCCAAAGTGAGGCCAGGAAAGACAATGGCATGGGAGTTCCTTGAAGGAGGGTCCTTAGCACATTCCTCGGGAATGCCCCTTGGGCATTCAGCTTGTAGCATCATCTCCATCAAGTGTTTAGATCCCGGGATCTCCACGGCAGCTTTTGGAAGCGCAGATGGGTTTGTGCCAGGGCTGCACGTTGCTGGAGGAGGCAGCCAGGTGGGCATTAGAGGGGTCTGCACTGCCAGGCATTCAGCTGGAGCCCCCCCCCAGACGTGCCAGCAGGGGGAAAAGGCAGGATCTGGACTCGCTTTGCTCAGCCCCACACAATTCCCGGCCCATGGAGAGGCTGAGAGGCAGCTGGCGGAGAAGGGAAGAGGGAGGAGAGGTGGGGAGCAGGGAGGAGGTGCAGCCAGCCCCACCAACCACCTCGCCTCTCCGCATCCCAGTTCCATTTGCAGATTTATTAAATCGAGAGCCAATTCCGACATAATTTCTTTCAAGCAGCTCCACCTCGCAGGTGTGCGGAATTTATTTGAGATAAAGAAAACCATTACAGAGAGACAGCAATCTTCAAAGACCACCTCGGAGACCTGAGAGAAATAAAAACACTAGCCCGTGCAAATGTGCAATTAAGTTTCAGAATACTCCTGCTCCATGAAAAGCTCCGTCCCTGCAGAGAACAGGCCTTTAAGGCAATTTTCCCAAACCCTATTCAGCATTCACTCAAAAATTTCTTTTTAAAATAACATGTGATTTTTTCCCCCTCCTTGCCTCACTCCTCCTCCTCCCTGTGCTTGCTCCATCACTTCCAGGTGGGACACAGACAGCTCTGGTGGGGATGTGGTTCCTCCCCATTTGGAGGGGGACTTGAGGTGCAAGAGGGTCCCATCCACACAGAGCACAGCTCTGTCACAACCTCCAGTCATGTCACATCCACAAATCAGGGATTTTTAGAGCTAGTCTTGTTATTCAAGGAGACCATGACACCAGCATGGCTCCGCCTGGGGACAATTTGCCAACTATTCCCAGTTGAAGGATCTTCATATCCCTTATTCATGGGTCATTCTCTGCTTGGCGATTAATTAAAAATGCATAATTAACCTGTGGAACGCACTGCCATGAGGTATCGGGGAGGCCAGGAGCTTAGCGGGATTCGGGGGAGGATTATATGTTTAAATGGATAATGAGAACATCTGGTGGTACATTAACAGGGATGAAGGAGAATTAGGGAGAGGAGCTTGGCTTGCCGCCGGCACAGGGTGCAGGAGGGCAACCACGGGGCCAGCTCAAGGAGGGCACTGCTGGTCCAGCCCCAAGCATGGCAGAGACACCAACACGCCCCTGCACCCTTGGGAAGCGTGATTTTGGGCATGAGTGCCTGGGGATGAGGCAGTGCCAGAGCTGTGGCCACGGGGCTGCCTTTGGGTGGGCTGGAAGTGGCTGCCTGGGACAGCGGGATGGTCACAGTGCTGCCAACTCTGTGCCAGAACACCCAACCCAGCAGCCACCTCTTGTCCATGGAGAGCGATGGCATGACCCTGACCCCTGGAGACACCCTGATAAATCAGCCAGAGTGGCCTTAAAACCCCAGGAGAGCATCCATCAGCTGCAGCACTTCCTGCAGGTGACACCGTGCTGGCATGTGCAATCATCCGTGCCGCTGGTGGTGAGCTCTGAAGTCGTGGCACGCGACCAAGAATCCAAGGAAAGTGCAGGAGACATGAGACCAAGCCTCAGGCAGGCAACAGGCAGTTCCTGGGGGTCTCCAGCTCCTGGACAACATGTGGCTCCTGGGACTGAGCCTGGCACGCACCTTCTCCTCATGGCAGTGTCCCTCATCCACCCCGGGCTCCACACGGGAACGCAGACACCTCCCACCATCCCCCTTGCACGGTGGGCACGGTCCATGGGCTTTGCTTCACTTCTTTCCCCCAGCCTCGGAAGTTTTCTTAGAAAAGCCTGGCAGCCAAAGCCAGCAACTCCGAGAGCAAACTCCGGGCTGACGACAGGATTACTAAATCCCTGTCAGCAAACAGGGCTCAAGCAGCTGCTCTTTTGCATTGTAAATCTGCTGCTCCACTGATGGTTGCGCGAGGCCTGGGAACCACAAACTCTTGGGGTGGAAAGCACCGAAGGCTCTCAGCAATGTCCCTGAGCACTGGGGTCATCCTCAGCTCTTCATCCCACTGCAGCACCAGGCTCCTGCTTTGCAGCAGCTTGGAGAAGGAGGGGATGCTCAGTCCTCCCAGCAGGACTCTGGATGCTCTCACTGTCCCTTCGCTGTTTTTGGAGGCGATCCACCGACTCAGCAAGATTGGGCAACCAGAGGGATTTTGGGTGTCGTGGCCCCTCAGGACTCGCTGCTGGTCCCCTGGGACGAGGTGGCTGCAGCACATCGTGCTCAGCCTGCCGAGCACAGCCAGGGCCTGCCGGGCCGGGGTTAATCTCGTTGTCACACTTTCCCTCCTTCTTGCTGGCTCGGCGCGCTTTGACCCGCTGTGAAATTGTGGCCAACAGCACTGAATATTTTAAGAGCAGCAATGCAGTGATGGCCGCGCGGCGGAGCAGCAAGGCAGGCCGGGAGCTGGGCTGGGCCCTCACCTCCCCCCCGCCACCACCAACCCATTAGCACAGTTCAGGGAAACCTAAAAAATTCAAAAGACACTGAAATATGCAGCATTTTTGCTCTCTCTGGAAATGACGCGCTTCGCTTCCCAGATGCTCCCGAGTAGGAGGTTGTAAATAAGAGGTTTTATGGCACAGAGGGTGTTGCTGATGGGGCTGCAGGATGCTGCAGAGCCCAAATTGACACCCCAATCATTGTCCTGCCGCTGGCTGGGGAGAGGGCCGTGCTTGGGCTTGGAACAGACCTGCACTGCCATCAATGCCCATCCTCACTAGCGCAGTGCAGCCATTAAAGGAGCTTCCCCTCTCCATCCTTGGCCTCTGCTGGCTGCTCCCTGCCCCTTTCCCTCTGGGATATCCCCTCGGAGCATCCCTCCTCCCCTCGGCCGGGCGGGACGCAGGTGCCGCAGGACCTGACGCAAACACCTGTCCTCAGCACTTCTGCTATCTGGGGCACAGCAGAGCAGCAGCGGCGGTGAGGAATTAAAAAAAAAAAAAAAAAAATTGAAAAAAAAAAAAAAAAAGTCCTATTTGCATAAACCTCCCAAAAAGAGGAGCTGGAGCCTGAGTCTGGAGAGCTGGAATATCAGTCAGGGACCACCGGAGCTGGTAGGAAATGCAATAAGTATTTGGGAAGCAGCTCCTGGACCTGGGCACGTTCTGCCACCAGGTCCCTGCATATCCCCAAAGTGCTGCCCCAGGGCTTGACACCCCATCTAGGAGCGACATTGGGACACTTTTGTATTCAGGTCTTAAGAGGGCAGATTAATCGCCATGTGCTGGATCTGTCACGCGCAGGGATGTATATTCTTCTCGGAATTTACAAGTAGTTCTGTCTGAGAAATAAACAACTGGAGATAAAAATTACATTGTCACCGTGCAGGTGTGATCGATGGGCGAGACAAGGCCTCGGAGTGCCGGCGAGGTGCCACTGGCACAACCTGCCCAGGGAGTGCCAGCAGCTGCCACAGCTGGGAGATGCCAAAGAGACTCTGGGAAAGGCAGTGGGATGGACTCCACCAACCCCAGCCTGTTGTGTCTCTGTCCCAAAAGCCAGGGAAAGTGGGGACAGTCACCAAGGCCATCCCCAAGTGAAGATGATGCCAAACCCTGGAGAAAACAATGCTGGTGAAGGGTGACCACTGGGAAGAGCTGTGGGAAGATGCCTGGAGCAAAGCAGTCAGCGGAAGAGGGGGCTCCTTGTAAAACCCTCTTTGGCTCTGTCTCAAGCTCCCAGACCTCCTCTCCAGCGTGTTTCCAAGGTCAGCAATGGGCAAAAGACAGAGCCAGGCTGGCAGCCACCGAATTCCTCAGGGATGTGAGAGAAGGATTGATGCAGTTTACACCAATTCCCTTTCTAGTTTGGTTTCTCCTTCATCCTCCTCTGCTTCCTGTGGCTGCATTGCCTTGGCCCGGCTTGTCATGGAGTGACAGAGCACATTGCCTGCCGGGGTCACTCCCTGGGGAGGGACAGGCATTGGCTCCCTCATAGTTTAAATCTGAATTCACACTCAAAGCACTAAAATAGCTATGCGTGGATCCCCAGCCTTCGGCATCCTGAGGAGTCATGACTCGGCTCAGCCTGCTGGGATGGAGATCCCGAAACCATCTGGGGACATCCAGCTGCCCCCGAGGCGGGTGCCTCGCTCCAGGCTGGCACCCAGCAGCTGGTCCAGCAACTGCCTTCGGTCTATTAATAAAGCTGGAGCAGCTGGTAGAGCATCCACCGCGCCAGTCCTCGGGATTTATCCACCGCTCTGCCTTATCAGCCATGCTTTTCACAAGCACTTAAATTCAGGAGGAAAAGGAAAAAGTGAAATCAGATAGAAATGCAGGTCTGTTTGCTGTTTTCTCCAATGAAATGGTTCTGGGTAAACAGCAGACGCCTTTGATGAAATCCCAGCAGGCTTAAACAATAAAGCTGGTTACAAACTCAATCTGGCGCAGATATCAGATCTGAAATTGTTTCAAAAAACATGTCAACATTTTTCTAATGCTGCTGCAAAACTTCCTCGGCACCTTGCCACAAGCTGCATCTGTGACGCAGGTCCTGCGCCGCTGTCCCAGCTCGTGCTCCCGCTGCTGCACTTCCCTGGGGGAGTCCTGCCCTGGCACCTCTGCAACCCTCAGCCTGCCGGGAGACCCTGAGCTGCAGGAAGATGCTCGGCGGCATCACCTAGGAGGCAGGAGATGCATATTCCCTGCCCCGTGCTCGGGTTGTTTTCCAGCTGTAAATCCAGTTCCCATCCCTCAGGCACAGCCAGGCTGAGGCTTCACAGTGCTGGAGGTCTGGCAGTGCTGGATGAGGGACATCAGACAGGGTGGGCATCCCTCTTATCACATCTCAGGAATGGAATTCGGCCGTGGGTTCACCCCAGTCACCACCAGGGACAATTGACTTTTCCATGGAAAAAACAATTTGCAAAGCCTTGTGGTGGCAGAGGAGCACAGCCTGGTGCTCCTCCTGGGTTTTGCCTCCCGTGGGCCACCTCTGCATGCTGCTGGGACACCAGGAAAGGATGGGGCTGCCGGGGGGTGCACAGGTCCAGCTGATGGAATTCCTGGCTGGGGACAAGGCTGGGTCCCTCTCCCACACCTATGGCACAGCGTGGAGGGCACAACGGGGACTGTCCAGCACAGGGCAGCTGGGTCAGGGTGACAGGAAATCTGGCAGCTCCATTGGTGTTAGAGTGACAGGGACCATCCAAACTCAGAAAACATGTGGAGCTGGAGTGCAATGAGGCATTGCCAGGACCAGCCTGCCAGTTACCTGGCACGGGCACTTCCCAAGCTCTGTCAGCTCTTGGGGTCTCTGGAGGACACCAGGGGATGCAGGTGAGGGGGTGAGAGGCTGGGGAGGAAGAGGAGGAGGAGACACACCTGGTCACACCACAAACACAGACCCTGTCTTGGCTCTGGTTAAAAAACCAGGGCCAGCTCCAAAGGTAATTGGGGTCGCCCAAAGGCCCCCACCTCCATCCATAAGGGATCTGCTCCACAAGTCTGGGGACAGACACACTCACCCCGTGTCGGATCCAGCCCTCCACACACCCCATCCCACACCCCTGAGGAATCCCCCAGCCTGGAGCTGATGCCTGACACAGCTCACATCCCGTGTGGCTGGGATGGAACAACAGCACCTTCAACCCCTCCAGCACCTGGAAACGACAAAGGGGACGCAGGAGAGGAAGAACGGGGCAAGAGGAAGAGGATGAGGAGGGCAGGCAGCCGTGGGGGGGCGCAGGGGGCCAAGCCTGAGCTCCGGTGCAGCACAGGGGATGTGGCAGAGCTGACCCCTCTGCGGAGGTTGCCTTTGCCATCGATCCCTGTTGCACTCAGGCTCATTAGGGCCGGGGAGCTGCTGCGAGCGGCTGCTGGAGGAGACAGACGGGGGGAGCGCTCGCTGTGGCTCCCTGGATCGTATTAAATATTTACTTTGTTTTGTTTTGTTTTTCCCAGCTATATTGATCAGAGATGGAGTGTGGGGAGGGGAGCAAGGGGGTGCTGTGGGATGCTGGGAGGGAAAAGCAGCGGCAGCGGCTGAGCTGCAAAACGGGGACAGACCCTGTCGGGGCGTTCCCGAGGGATTCACCTGCTCTCCGCAGGGGCACCCGGTGCTGTCACCCTGCAGAGATGCTCCCCTCAGAGCCATTCAGGGTCGGGACGGGCATCACCAGCACACGGAGGGTGCAGTGGGGTGGCTCCCACTCCCCATCCCACAGCAGCCCCGTCTCAAGGGATGCAGTGCAGGACGGGGGGGATGCCCAAAGCGAAGGCACCTCATAGCTTGGGGTATCCCCCCCGCTCCGGGCCGGGAGGTGCCCCCCGCATTCCGGCTGGGCCCCGGGAGCGGCCGCGCAGTCGGCACTGTTTCTATTTCGAGAGGAGCTCTACTGGAAAAGGAACAAAAGCCGAGGGAAGCTATAAATAGCCGCCTCCTTCACACCAGCGCCTCCTCCGCCCCAGCATCCCGCGGCCGGGGGGGTCCCGCAGCATGGCCAGAGCTCAGCCCCACCGCCAAACCCCCTCCGCGTCTTCGAGCCAACATCTCCATCTGAAAACCAGAGGGAATAACAAGCCGGGGAATATCTGCCGCCGAAGCAGAACTGGCTCCGAGCAGCGGTTTGCCAAGTTCCCGGCGGCTCTTCCCAGACTCAGCCCCGTTCCCCGGGGGATTTGCCGCTGCCCAGCCGGGCTCTGCACCCAAAAACACCCCGCGGGGACGGATTCCACCACCTGGGGATGCTCCTCTTGTCCCTGGCCCTGTCTGCGGCTGGCAGGGAGCAGGAAGAGCCGAGTGGCTCGGGCAGACCTACTTTCAAGGCTTTAATCCTTTTTGCTTAAAGAATCTTTTTTTTTTTTTCTCTCCCCTCTCTTTCTTTTTTTCCCCTTTCTTTTCCTTTCCGCGCGGCAAAGATGGGGCCTGATCAGAGGAGAGACGCAGGGAGCTGACAAGCTGCGGCGTACGGAGAGAAAGGAGAAAGAAATACATATTTATTACCCTCAATTATTAAAAAATAGATAGCAGCAGATCTTAGGCCCTGGCAGAGGCACTGCAGAGTCGTTTGTCTGAGGACTATTTTGTTTTTTAAATTCCATTGAAATTATAATACACTGGGCTTGTTAGCACAAACACCCCGGCATATCCCTGCCGAGGGGGGATCATCCCAACCCCTCTCCTGGCTCTGGTGTGCTTCCCGCAGGGTGGCTGGATCCAGCACCCGATGGGATGCCGAATTTGCAGGCAGCGGGGAGGGAGGGAGGCTGAGGGAGGCTGAGGGAGGCAGGAGCCGGCAGCGGATGCAGCCGGCAGCCTTTGTCCTCCTCTGCCTTCACCCCGGGGGGATCAGAAGGGCTCTCCCCGGTGCAAGCACATCCCAAAAGCACGTGGATACCCAGCTGGGCGAAGGTCTCACGGACAAGATCGCACCCAGGTCACCTCGGGCCACAAAGCCCCGTGACATCCTCCGTGCCCAAGGATGGGCTTTGCGCCCCTCGGGCGGCACCCGCGGGGGTCCCGCGGTCACGGGGATGGGGTTTCCCCGAGCAAACCAATGCAAACGCTGGTGCAAATGCAGCTGGAAAAAAATAGAAAGCGGTTCCCAAGTGCGGCACACGGGGCTGGCGGAGCCGCTGGCACCTCCCCTCCGCTTGCAGGGCTGCTCCGTAAGGAGCCCTGCCAGAGCAGCAGCAGCCAAATTCCCTCCCGCCGCTGCTCCCCAGTAAACAGCGGCCGCATCCTCCCCGTGTGATGGTGATGCCGGGATTTGGGGAGCACGTGGAGCACCTCTGACACCCTCCGGCTCCAGCACCGCGTTCTCCCCACAGACGGGATCGGTTTGGGATGCACTGGACCACGATGGACACACAGCCTGCTGTGCCATCCCCTCTCCAGGGCCGAATCCCGCTGCCACCCCATCCCGCTGGCCATGAGAGACGCAGCCCTGAGTGGAACCAGCTTTTGACACCGGGAGCGGTCGCGGCTCTCCCAGCCCAGGCAGGAGCATCGCTAAAAGCTGCTCACCAAAGCTGGGCCGGCTCCAAGCTGCCGTGCCGGCTCCGAGCGGCTGTGCCAACACCACCGGGAAGCAAGCAGCCAGCGGGCACATATGCTGTTAAAAAGGAAAAGGAGCTTTCTACACCAAATGGAGCATTTTCCGCTTAATAACCCCCAATCCTAATCTGCGCAAAGAAGATTGCCCCCCGCATCTCCCCGTCCTGCATCTGCCGCTCGCCCTGCCCGCAGTAAACACCCGGGCAGAGCCACGGCTGCCCCACCAGCACGTGCCCTCGGCAGGAAAAGCAGGAGAAAAGACTGGCCACTGGGAAAACAGGCGATGCCCAGCACTGGGCTCATCTCCTTTGGCAGCAGCGAGCCTCCACCATTTGTCATCAGTAAAAATAATATTCCTAAAAGTGTCCCCCCTCTGATTGCCGGGCGGCAGGCGCAGGGCTGTGGGTTTCCATGGTGATGCTGTTCCGCAGGGATGGTACAGGGGGATCGGTGGGATTGGTGCTTCCTGGATTTGGGAGATGGGACGCGGTGTTGACATCCGGAGCGAGGACAGCACCAGCCCTGCTGCTGGCAGAGGATCCTGAGGCTGAGCCAGCTCCTTCCACCTTGGGCTTGAGCAGCATCACCCAAAATAGCAGGGAAAGAGCACCCTTGCTGGAGAGGACAGGGATGCTCCTGCATCCCGGCGGTGCTCCTGAGGCCATACCCTGCAGCCCTGCCCGTGCCAGCACACGGACCCCTGGCTCCTCCTCACTGACTCCCACCAGGATCCCGCTGGCTCCCGGCCTCACGGCTCTCCCTGCAGCCTCCCACTTGTTGCCTCTGCTCTTCAATCAGGCTCCAGCCTCCTTCAGTGGGTCCCAAACGAGGGCAACACCTCGCCCATCTCAACCTGCTGGGAACCCAAACAGCCACCACTGCTGGGGTGTGGGTGCCTGTGCTGCTGCTGCTCCATCGAAGAGCTCTGCAAACATAATCTGCTCTTAATAACCCGAGTCTCTACTGATCGTGGCTAAACCCTGGAATTGCACTTTGCAAACAAAGCCCAAGTTTTTGGCTGTTTGGGGGAGACTGGAGCAGCTCCCTGGGGTGGGGATGGGCAGCAGTGTCACTTAGGGGTGCCCCAATGTGGGGCAGAGCAGGACAGGCAGCTGCCCCAGTGATTGAGGATGAAGTGGCTGTGTCCTGGGTCACTCCTCTGCAAGGGGGGCTTTGCTTCCACACTCCCACAGGGGCACTGCCAGGAGCAGGGGACACCCCAGTGGGAGACAGCCCTGGTCACACCTGGCCACCACCATGTCCCTCCAGGCTCCCACACTTCCCTGCCTGACTTTTGCCTTCAAACAAGATTTTGGCTCTTGCTGTCAAAATCCATCAGCTTCCAGCAGCCCAAGTTCCTGCCCGGCCCCGAGGCAATGACATCCCACTCGTGGCCTCATCCTGCAAACCACGGAACCCCACTGCCCGTGCTGCCGGCTCCAGCACCGCCAGGTGTTTCAGGGAAAGATGGGTGTGAAATCACTCTGGAAAATGCATATTTTTACGTCTCCCCAGCAGGTTCACCGATGTTTTTAGGGCAGCGCTTGGAGGCCACCTGGAGTGTCACCCACAGCCTCCAGCACCCAGATGGGACTGCAGGGCGCCGGGTGCGGCATTTTAGGCAAAAGGTGGGAATAACATCCAGCCAAGCGTGGCCACGGCTCTGACCCTGCCGGGCTCCATCAGTGCAGGTCACTGAGCGGCGACGGCTCCTTCTCATCCCAGCTCTGACTCCAGGTCTAGGCAGGTCTTGTCTCTCCTCACTCCCCCCAGCACCACCGCAGGGACAGCCTGGGCCGCATCCTGACCCCCTCCCCCTTGCTTCACCGGGCACAGAGAGCTTGTGGCTTCCTATCGGCTCTTTAGGAAATTAAACTTTTATAAGCAGAAAGGTTTCTGGGCTCTTGGCTCCCGGGCACAAGAACCGCAGTCCAGCCTGCGCCTGCACCCTGCCCACTGACTGCTGCCCTGGCAGGGAGGGATGGAGGCTGGACACCCCATCGATGGGATGAGCGATGGAAGGGACAGGGATGTGGCTGCCCATGACCTTGGTGTCATCCTTGACCTGGAAATCTCCTTCTCCTGCATCGCCAGTGTTGCACTCCTGCCTGCAGCTGCCTGCGGCCACCTCTGACAAGGCTGTGACACCCTCACCCGGGATAGAGCTGCACCCCACGCTGTCACCCACTGCCACGCCACCAACGACATCCCAGCGCACGGAATCCACCCCGAACCCCACCGGTGACTCCACGAATGAAGCTCACGGGGTGCAGGAGGCCCAAAATGCCCCCAGGAATCGCAGCACTTCCCTGGCCACACTGCCCATCCTGCTGCAAACGACTTTGCCCGCGCGGCACCGCGTGTGAAGCCGTCCCCTCGGAGCCACCTCCCTTGGAGATGCCAACCACACTCAGCTCCTGCTGCCCCGAGTCCTGCCACGGCCCCAGCCTCAGCCCTGTCCCCGGCAGGGGGACGTGGAAGGCGGTGGCAGTGCCACCATCAGCCCGCGCTGCCGCCCACCAGCACAGCCTTGCGTTGCCACCATCCCTGACAAAACCAGCCGCCCCCGAGCCCCGCAGAGGGGTTTGGCCCCAGCCCAGCGCCCCAGCAGCAGCTGTCCCCTTTTCCCCTTGCCTCACATGTCCCTTTCGCACCCCACTTGGGGCAAATGCAGGGGACGGGGAGCCCCTGCCCAGGGACACCTGGCCACGGTGAGGCAGGGAGGGGAGAACCTGTCGGCAGGATGGAGGCCTCCTCTTACTGCCTGTTGAATTATTCAGGAACGGTATTAACTTATAAATGAGTGTGTTTGACTGATTTTGTGGTTGATGTACAGATAAATTCTAATGAAAGACAGCTACAAGATTTTAAATTATTAATTAGACTGCCACTTAACAAAGCCTATTTGGCACTCTATTTCCTTGCTTAACAAGACAAAAAACTTTAAGAATAGGTTCTGCTTTAGCCCACAGGCTCTTCAATTTGCATTTTGTTTTTCTAGCTCCACAAATGAAAGCTGTAGATCTTGACCTTAACAGGCTACCCCTGGTGGGATCCAACCCTGTCGGCAGCCTCGCTGCCTGCCTCCACCTCAGGCTCCCAGTTTCCCAGCCTGGATGATGCTTTTCTTCCAGCCGGCAGCACCGGGGCTGGGAATCAAGGCTGGAAACCAGGACTGCTCCGAAGGCTTGGGGTTTATTCTCAAGTCATCCAGCCCGGTTGGGTTAATACGCCAAACAAAGCCGAGGCAGGAGCCAGAGAAAGGAGCATCCGAGTGCGAGGCCCCACAGCCGCAAGGTGACATTTCCCCCAGGGGGAAAAAGCATCCCTGGGGTGGCAGCAGGGGCAATGCCCTGCCTGGGGGTCCGCACCTCAGTGCCAGGGGCTGCAAGCACAGCGTTGGCACCTTCTCCTGCCGCCCGAGCCTCGTCAGAGAAGGGCATGTGCTGCTGGTGGCGAGGGCTGGGCCTGGGGCTGTGCGGCCGCCCCCTCCCCAGGCATGGGACAGCAGAAGGGGGTCCGGCCAGGGTCCCCCAGCACGGCACCGCTGTCCCCAGCATCTCCCCGGGACTGGCCCCGGCTGCAGCGGGGCTGGGGGTCCTGCCCCCCCACCACCGTCCCGGACCCCCCGGGAGGGCCCGGCTGCTCCCCTCGCCGTGATGTCACAAAGCTCCCCGATGATGTCCCAGGCGGTTGCCATGGAAATCGCGTGATGTCACAGCGGAGCGATTCTCCTCGGGGGGGGCGGAACGGGACGGCTCGCCCCAACTTCCCCGCCGAACCCCCCGCGCTTCCCGGTATGCCCCGTTTCCCGTTCCCTCACCCTGAGGGACGAGCAGCGATCCCCCCCCGCGCCCGCCGCAGCCCCGCTGCCTCCGGGACCCTCTGGACCCCGCTGCCGGCGGGACCCGCCGCGTCCCCGGTCCTGCGGGACCCGGCGCCTGCCCTGCCTCCCTTCGCTCCTCCCGGTCTCCCGCCTCCCCGCCGCGCTGCGCTCCCGCCGGTGCCGCTCCCCGGGGGGTGCCCGAGCCTCGGTAGCGGTGCCGGTAACGCGGTGGCGGCGGGGGGCGCCCGGCGGCGCGGCCCCAACTTCGGCGGGGAGACAAACTTCGGGGCCGGCCCCTCTGCCCCCGGTGCCCGCGGCACCCGGTGCCCTCCCGGTGCGGCGCTCACCTTGGCGGAGCATCTTGGAGCCGGGGCGGGCGCGGTCTCCCGGCGGCGGTGGCGGCGGCGCTCAGAGCCTCGGGCGCGGCGGCGGCGAGCGGTAGCGGCGGCGGCGGCTGCTGCTGCTGCTGTACCGGGAACGAGGAGCCGGAGCCCGGGCGAGCGGCCCCCGCGGGGGCATGGCGGGCCGAGCCGCAGCGGCACCGGGGAGCGCCGGCCGCGCCTCTGCCCGCCGCGCGTCCCGCCGCCGGCTTTTAGGGGGGAGCCGCCCCCTCGGGGCTGGGGCCGCCGCCGCCCCCCACCCCCTCGGGCAGAGCCTATAAAGGGGTGCCCGGTGCCGGTGCCGCGCTGCCTGCAGCGGCGGGCAGGGCTGGGCAGGGCGGGGCGGGGCAGCGACGGGGCGGGCTGGGCTGGGCTGGGCTGGGCCGGGCTGGGCTGGGCTGGGCTGGGCGAGCCCCCCCCGGGCCCCCCCTTCCACCGCCGCCGCCGCCGCCTCTCCCGCCTCCCGTGGACAGTTCGTGAAAGTGCCGCTGCTCCCGTTCCCCGTGCCGCCGCCCTCCCTCCGCCCCACCGGGGGATATGGCCCAGCGCCGCCCCCCCGGGGCTCTGCGGTCCCCCCCCGGGACCGACTGTCACCCCCGGCCCATCGCTGTCCCCTCTGCCGTCGTCGTCCACGCGGTGCCCCGTTCTTGCACCGAGGCTCCGCCGCGCCGCCCCGCGCCTGCCGTGCTCACGGCTGTCCCCGCTGTCCCGCCTGCCCAGCACCGTCCCTGCCGCTCCCCGGGGACCCGCCGTCCCCTCGGCCCCTCATCGTCCCCTCTGCCCCTTGCCGTCCCCTCTGCCCGCCGTGTCCTGCCGGGATCCCGCCGTCCGGTCCGGGTCTCCGCTGTCGGCGCTGTCCCCGCCGCCCCGGCACGGTCCCAGTCGCTCCCTACTGTGCCCTCGGACCCCTCCTCGCCCCCTCCGCCCCACCGCGTCCCTGCTGTCCCACCGGGGTCACGGACACCCCACCGGGGGCTCTGCTGTCCCCTCTCCCTCCCGCTCGCTGTTGTCCCCTTTGTCTCCCGATTCCTGCTGTCGCCGCGATCCCGACGCCTCACCGGTGCCCCGCTGCCCCCGGGCCGCCCCCGCTGTCCCCAGACAGCCCCTCCTGCCTCCAGAGGGTCCCCCGCGCCTCGTCCCCTGGGCTCCACAGGGGGCCCCGTTATCCCACCGGGAGCGCAGCTGTCCCCGCCGGGATCCCCGCTTTGCTCGGGGGATCCCCGCTGCCTCCTCGGGCTTCGATCGTCCCCTGGAGGTCCCCGCTGACCCCGGACTGTCCCTCCTGCCTCTCGAGGGTCCCTCTTGCCTCCTTCCCTCTGTCCCACCGGGGATCCCGTTATTCCACCGGGAGCACTGCTGTCCTCACTGCCCCACGAGGGTCCCGTTATTCCACCGGGAGCACTGCTGTCCTTACGGCACCGTCGGGATCCCCGCTGTCTCCAGGGGGTCCCCATTATCCTCCGGTCCCTCTTGCCCCAGGCTCCGCAGGGACATGGCTTCTACCCCACGACAGGGGCGTGGGGGGGGGCACACGGACCCGTCACCATGACAACACCCCCGGTGCCCCCGCCCCGTCCCTTTTGTTAACGTTAGGCCCGTTAACCCTAAAGCTGTCAGCACCGGGAGGGAGGGATGCGGCGCGACCACGTCCCCGACGTGACGGGCGGACAGCCCCGCCACCGCAGCGCTGGCCACACGCCACCGCACGCCCCGTGTCCCGTCGGGAGCGCGGCGGGAGCGCTCGGGCCCCGCCGCTCCGCCCGTCCCGTCGGGGCCCTCAGGTGCGCGCCTCCGCTCGATCTCTCGGCCGGCGGCTGCTCCGGCCTGGCGCGGGGATCGCTTAGTGCTGCCTTGCCGCCCCCACGTGCGCCACAGCCATGGCGGCCCCCGTGCGGGCCGGGAGCGCGGCCCCGCTGCCCGCCAGAGGTGGGCTGGGACGGGCCAGCGCGGGGCTCCCGGTGCCACTGCCGGGCGCTGGTTTGGTTGCCTGGACGGGGGAGGCCGGGCCGGTGGCGGGAGGTGGCTCCGCCACCGTCCCGGCCACCCCCGCCGCCGTCCCGGCCCAGCTGGCCCTTTATCGGTTGTCCCGTGGGCCGTGCGGGGAGGGTTTGGTGGCTCGTGAGTGCCGGTGTTGGGCTGGAAATAGTGAATAATCCCCCTGCTGTCACTCCCCCGCCGCACTCTGGCATCGCCGAGATGTAGGGGGGCGGCTGCTGTCGGGGGGCGGCTTCAGGATGAGGCTCCCAGGGATGGATCACCCGGCGCTGGGCGGCTTTTTCCCGGTGGGATAACGGGATCCCCTTGTTGGGGAAGCAGGGATGCATTAGGGTGTCGCCGGGGTGCTGGCGGATGAGCCGTGAGGGGCTGTGCGTGGTGTCCCCTCGGTGTGCGGACAGCCAGCTGCACTCACAGGGTTTCCCGTAGTTACAGCGGTGCTTTCTGGGCTAAAAAAAAAGCCTTCTCATTCCCCAAAAAAGCGCCAGCAGTCTGCCCCCAGCGTGAAGGGCAGGACCCCACCCCTTTTCCCCGCTTGTCCTTTGGGCTTTGAGCACAGCGACCCTTCTCCCGCTCGACCCAGGGATTGACATGAGGGCAGCAAGGCTGCTGCTGGCCCCTGGGCTGCGGGTGCTGTGCCCTCCTGGTCCCTGCTTTAGCCCCCCCGTCTGTCCCGCAGCCCGAGGCCCCGCGCGGCACGTGGCACAGCAGATCCCCGAGGAGATCCTCGGCAACGCGGAGCTGCGGGAGGCGGCGGCGGCTCTGCCCCCCAGCTACAACTTCGAGATCCCCAAGACCATCTGGCGCATCCGGCAGGCTCAGGCCAAGAAGGGTGAGCGCTGACCCGGGGGATGAGCGGTTTTGGGGCTGGTTGGTGCTGCTGAGCACCCCCCCACCCGCGATGGGGCAGGGGTGGGACCGAGCTGCTGTTTAGGCTCTGTCTTGGCGAGCTCTCCTCCTCTCGAGGGGGGTTAATAGATCTGTATCTCTGGATTATAATCACATTGGACAGGACAGGTTGAGCTGCGCGGACTTGTCAGCCTGGAGATGTGTCTGGGATGCTGGCCAGGTCCCTGCTGTGCTCCTCTTGCCTCTCTCCTCTCTCCCTGCACTTCCCTGACGCGCTGCCGGGGCCGGGAAGGGGGAGCCCCACAGCACCGTGCACCGGGGCGGGGCTGGCAGCGAGCTGGGCCGTGCTGCTGTCTGGTCTGAACCTTCCTCGGGGTCTTGGGGGCTCTGAACCTTCCTCAGAGGGTTGTGTAGCCCCAGAGGAGCGGGGAATGATTGTGAAGGCTTCAGGAGTGGTGCCAGGGCTTTCCCTGCACAGCCTGTGCATCCCACTGAGCAATATGTGATCAGCTACAGCCAGCAGGGCACGGAGCCTCCCCCTCCGTCCCCGGGTGTCACCGGCGTCCCCACCCTCACTTCAGGCGCGGGCAGGGGCCGCTCGTGGGGCCGTGTGGCAGAGCCAGATTGGAAATGCTTTGTATCCACCTGGGAACGTCTCTGCCTGCTGCCACCGAGCTGGCAGGGCTGGCAGGCGTCACGGGGGATGTTCTGGAAGCTGAGCTGCTCCTCCGAAGGGCTGGAGGGTGTGGAGCTGCCCGGTGCATCCCAGCTGCAGTGTGGGAGTCAGAGCTGGACGTGTCCCATCAGGACACGGCAGGGCCGCCCAGCCGTGCTGCTCTGGCTTTCCTTGCTGTGTTTTGCTGCTTGGCACCTCCTAATTAAATGTAAATATGCGGCTGGGATTTAGGCTTCCGAGCTGGGAGCGGAGCCCATCAGCCAGCCAGCCGTGCTGGGATTTAAAAATCCGCCTGTGCAGAGACCAGCCAGGGGCTCGTTGCTGGGGGAACGCAGCCTCCCACCGGGCTGCAGCCAGCCCTGCCTGTGCCCTGCCTGCTCTGGGGTTTGGGGGGGCTGGGGGGCACCCCTTGTCCCCCGTTGTGCTGTGATGGTGGAGAGCAACCCAGCTGCCTCCTGCCCAACCCCCTGTTTGCAGAGCTGGGGTGGAGGGCAGCCCCAAATGGGCCAAAATGGTCTCAAATGGACTCAAAGGGACACTGGGGGACAGAGCCCTCATCTCTGCCAGGTCAGGCAGGGGCTGGCAGAGCACGTGCAGCTTTCCTTGGGCCCTGTGGGTTGGAACAGGGCAGGATCAGCCCGATTTGAGCCAGGCCTTTACACAGCTCCACACTGGCCAGCAGGCTGGGCCTGGCAGCACCGGGATTTTGTTGGAGGGAGATCTGGAGAGAGTGTTTGGATAGATAGCATGGAGGCTGAGGTATCTCAGTGGGAATGGGAGGCACAACAACAACAGGATTAATGGGGCCTCCTCCATTCAGCTCCTCCATCGTGGTCCCTGCTCCTCCCCACCACCCCGTGGGGGGCTCCTGGCTGGGCCCCAGGCACTGGGCAGTCCACTGGCCTTTGGAGGAAGAGGGATTGTTCTGAGCTGTGAGGAGGGAGGAAATGAGGAAACATTATTTGTTGTTGAATAAATTCCTGCAAGGCACAATGCTGCGGCTGCTGCTGGCCACCTTCCTGAAATGGGGAGAGAAGCTGAGAGGGGGGTGTGGAGAAGGGCAGTGAGGATGATCAAAGGTTTGGGGCAGCTTCTGTATAAGGAGAGATTAAATAGATTTAGATCCTTTAGCTGGAAAAAGAGGTGAACGAAGGGGGATATGATAGGGATGTAGAATTGTGAATGATGTGGAGAGGCTGAACAGGGGATGATTATTCACTCTTTCTTGTACCAGGAGAACCAGGGGCACGCATTTACATTATTAGGAGCAGGTTTAAAATAAACAGAAGAAAGTACCTTTTCCTGTGCAGCACATAATTAAAATCTGGAAGTCATTACTGCAGGAAGAGGGAGAGACCAGCAGTGTCAGCGGGTTCAGAGAGGGATGAGGTGTGTGCACAGGGAGAGTGGATACAGCCCAAGGCAGGACCGTGTGCACCCCAGCTGCCAGAGTCACCCGGATTTTTGGCCAACGCCTGCCTGGTTTGGGGAGGGTGGTTTGTGGCTGCACCTTGAGCTGGTCCCCAGTTCAGGATGTCCCTTCCAGCCCCTCCTAACCCCGTGGCTGTTTCTCTTCCCAGTGGCCCTGCAGATGCCAGAAGGGCTCCTCATGTTCGCCTGCACCATCGCTGACATCATTGAGCGGTAAGACCGCGGCTTTTCCCTGCTGGCCTCCGGGGCTGGGGAGGGAATGAGGGCTATTGCTGGGAATAGGGTGGCCACTGGGCAGGATGAGACCCAGGGCTGTGGATGAGGGGATGCTGTGGATGCCCTCGTGGGGCCACAGCCTGGCTGGGCACAGCTGGGCAGCCCTGGGGCCAGGGACCGGCACGGTGCCAGCCCAGCCCTCGCTGCTTGCCTTCTCCTTCCCTCTCTGCTGTGCTGGGAGCTGCTGACAGGCTCGGCGTGCCGGGGCCCCCGTGGGGGTGCTGGAGCTGGGGAGCAGCCATGTTAACAACCAGCTGCCACCAGCCCGGTGTCCGTGTGCTCACCACGGCAGCACAGCCAGGGGAGGGCTGGCAGCGGGGCCACCGCTGCAGCAAGGACCCGTCCTCCTCCCCCATGGCCTCGTCCTGCCTCTGCAGCCACGCTGCCCAGCACGGAGATGCTCAGGGGCAGCCTCGCTGCGGCTGGGGAGGCTGGAGGCCATGGTGATAGCACGGAAAGGGTCACTCCTGCTGGGTGACCCCTTCGCCGCGGCTCCTCTCTTGATTTTTCTGTGCCGCTGGAGGGGCGAGGCTGCGGCACCGGAGAGGAGCTGGGCTGTGCAGTGACAGTGGATGCAGGCACCTTGCAGGAATTGGCCGTGATCTCTTTCCTGCCGAGCACGTCTGCCTTCCCACCCAGCACAGCCCCCTCCGCAGCCCCTCTCTGTTTTAGCACAATGAATTAGTGCTAATAGCGCTTCGTGCCTCGTCTGCCATCGGGGTCGTGGCACTCATTAGCAGCTGCCTTCCCGGGGCCGGCAGCCTCGCCTCCCCGCCCCGAGCCAAGCTGCCGCTGCCGTGCCGGGTGGGAAGGCAGCCGTGCCCGTGGGCTTTGTCCCCACTTTGCCGTCGTCTCCCCCGCGGGGATCACGGCAGCCCCACGCCCGGTGGGGAGGTGGGCGCGGGCAGGGTACGGGCGCGGGGGGCAGGGGATGGGTGAGAGTGTGGGCAGCTCCGCGTGGGTTTGTCCCTTTAAGTGGAGCTGCCTCCTCTCTGGCTTTGGCACCCAGCCGCTTTCATGTCTCCGACTTCAAAGGCAGCGGATTAAGGGGCTCTTTTATCTGAATGAAACCTTAAGCTCCACTTCCCGGTGGATGGTGGATTCCAGGGTGCTGAATGCCGGGGTGCGGGTGGATTCTGGGGTGCTGGAGTCCTTGCTGGACTCGCCCTCTTTGCTGGGGGTGCTCCACAGGGCTGGTGAGGGGTGCTGGTGGGAGATGGGTGCTGCGTGGGTGGAGGTGCCCAGCCAAGGAAGGGGATGTGTGGGCACTGATGGGATGGTGTTTGGATGTGGGATGGCTTCAAGGGCCGTATCCTTCCCTGGCTGCCACCATGCATCACGCAGAGACGCCCCACTGCCAGTCCCTTCCTGAGAGCACTGGGTGCCATCCGTGATCCTGGCTGGGATGTGGCTGTGTTGGGTACCAGCACTGCCAGCCAGAGGATTGTGGCTGTGGACAGGAGTGAGGCCAGCCCCGTGTCCACTCTCTGGGGGACACACTCGGGACCAGTTACGCTGCCAGAGGTGAGGTGTGAATCGGCAGGTGGCCTCGTTAGTTCCTGCCTCTTCCTGCTATTAATATTCATCGCCAGCATTAATGTGGAATCGCAGCTCGGCCGCCCGCTCCTGCTGGCCCTCCTCACCCAGCGCTGGGGCCGGATGAGCCTCCGACGTGACAGGAATCACTGCAGCCCCGTGCTCTGGCTGCCGTGGCCAGGCTGGGGACAGGGGCTTGGGGGGTACCATCAGCTCTGGGCTGGTGTCCCCTTCTGGTGACAGAGAGGATGTGAGGGCTGAGCGTGACAGGAATACCTGTGTGCCCACAAGTAGCCCCTTTTCCCAGTCCATTCCCACAGCCTCCTGCCCTGTCCTTGCTGGTGGGAGTTTGGGGAGTGAGTTTCCCCCTCCCCTGCATTCTCTGCTGCTGGCTGCAGAGCCATGCCCAGGGCTGGTGCCCCTGGGGTGACAGTGCCCACCCCTGTGTGTTCGGTTGAACTGGAGCCGTGTCAGCTGCCACTCGGACGGAATATTTATCCCTTCTGCTGGAGCTGCCTTTTAATAGAATATTTGTGCCGTGGCCTGGTGGTGCTGGGGAGAGCCGGGAGCGGGGATGTGGCTCACTCCCCCGCATCACAGGCGGCTCGGGGAGGACACGGTGCTCGCTCTGCGTCTGTCTGTCCCCGTGCAGTGGGATGGCGGTGTCACCACGTCCCTCACTGCCATGTGGGAGCGAGCAGGCCCCCGGGGAGCCCCCTGGGGTAAGGAGGGGAGGGGGCGGCCAGGTGGAGCCTGGCTGAGCTTCCCAGCTTTGCGCTGGCACTTGGCCGAGCCCCGAGGGGCTGCGGGGGATGAAGATGTAGCCGAAGCATCAGAGGCGCCGTGGGGTTCTTAGCCTGCAGCCTTTGAAATCGAGAGCGCACTCGGAGCATTGACCGGTGTGAGGCCAGTTAATTACCGTTAATAGGTTTGTCATTGTCAAAGCCGTGCTGGGCCGTTCACCCCGGCTGCAGGGGAGGGGTGGGGGGTGGCCGCAGGGCCGGGGTCTGCGCGCTGCCGGCGCCGCATCACGACGCTCCCGCGGCACCTTCCAAATTGGCTCCATTTGTCACGGCTGATGTAATTCGGCAGAGGGGAGCTCGTGCTGGGGGGCGGCAGCGTGGAGAGCCGCGTGGGGGGAGCTCGGACCGCGACTCGGCGAGGGGGCAGCCCCCCAGCCCACCCGCTGTCGTGCCGGGAAGGTGGCAGTCGTGTCCCCCTGCAGCTGGGGGCTGTGCAGCCGGGAGTGGACCCCTGCTTCCCTCCCTGCCGGGGCTGGAGCAGACGGATCAGCTGGGCTCTCAGCTGGGCTTTTGATTCCGTGTTAATAAAGTCGGCTGTCAGGCTTCGCAGCTGCTAATCCCTCTGTCTTCCTGTGCCACGACGGGGTGAGAGGCTCCTGCTAATCAGTGGCAGGGATGGGCGATGGCAGGGGGGCCCAGGGGTGTCCTGATGCCAGCACAGGCTGCCCTGCCACAGCTTTAAACATCTCCCAACTCCCAATGGCTTTTGAAGATCCACATGAGACAGTGCTGGAGGTGCACAGACCATCCAAGTCTCATCCTGGTGACTCAGGAGCATATGGGGACTGTTTGGAGTGACAGCGGGTCCTGGTTGAGCAATAAAGAGTTAAACATCTCTGTGCCCAGCCCAACAGCTGTGGCAGAACTTGAAATGCCCCACTATGGCCAGGACAAACCAGCCCCTGATGTCCGGTGTGCCCAGCAGTCCCCGGTGCCATGGCTGCTGTGCCCAGCAGGTTTGCAGTGCCAGCAGGCACCAGGTCCCTTGGCCAGGCATGTCTGCCATGTGGCACTGAGCAGTGTGGCACTGAGTGCTGTGGTGAAGCAGGCAGCATCACCAGGGGGTCCCAAAAGGCCACCCTGGGACACTGACACAGGTCAGGATGTGGCCTCAGCTGCACGGTGCCATGGCTCTGCTGGCCAGCGCTGCCTTCCCTTCTCCTCTTGTCCTTTAGGCACAACCTGGAGGCGCTGGCAGCGGGTGCACGCTGTGCAGGGGAATTTAATCACTGTCATTAACCACACAACGGCGTCATTAGGAGGAATGAAGTTCTCACTTCATTGGAGATGTTCAAAACCTTCTACCCGGGTGGTGGCAGCGCCAGGGGGATTGATTGGGCAGGGGGAAATGTGTGGGGTCTATAGGGCTGGGATGTGCCAGCACAGGTGTGGTGCCCACCACCACATGCCCCATGCCACCTCCTTGTGTCCCACAGAGCTCTGTGGCCTGGCCATTGTAAAGAGGGGACAGGCACCATCCAGGCACAGGATGGTTATGGTGGCTTTATAACCAACATGCACTGGCCCTTGCTTTGCCTTATTTTGGGGTTTTTTGCTGCTACAGGGCCAGCAAAGCTGGGGTGCCCTGGGGTTTACCCCTTGGGATGGTGGTGTTGGACCTGGCACCTATAGTGGGGACAGAGTGGGAAGTCCCCTCAGGGGAGGGGACCCAGCTGGAGATGGTTGCTCCTGAGGGGCTGTGGGGACACCCATCTCTCCCCATCCTGCTCTGCTTGCAGAAGCTCAGTGGGCCCCCATCACTGCCCAGCTGCAGCCGGGCTCTTCCAGCACCAATTGCAATAAAATCGCAAGCTCATTATTTTAATTACGTGCAGCCTTCCTGTGCTAATGAAGTTGAGAGTCTGGTAATGGGGCTCAGTGATGGGCTTCTCCACTAATGAAGTGCCCTGTTCCCGACTGGAGCTGGGCTCAGCCCCCACAGCTCAGGACAGCAGCACCCACGGGTGTCCTGGGACGCGCTGGCCTTGGGCACAGGGCAGGCAGCGGGTGTGGGGTTTGTGGGGTGATCATGGGGTGGTTGTGGGGTATTTGAAGGGCCACATGCAGGTGAGGCAGGTTGGCTGTGAAGCAAGGGGCAGTCTGCACTGTGTCCCTGTTCCCAGCACAACATCCCAATGCTGGCCCCATCCTCCCATAGCCCCGTGGTGCCGGGACTGGCCACTCTCAGCCTGGTCCCCTCAATCCCCTCCCTACCAAGGTCTGATGGACACACAGGGGCTGAGGACTCGTCCCTGCTGGGGGAGAGCAGCTCTGCCTCACGGCTTGAGGACCGGCACTGTATCATTCACACACTGCCAAGGGACCTCGCGCTCCTGCCAGCAGCAAATGCTCTCATTCATTTTTCGAGGGGCTGGGATAAATCAGGGCTGCTCCAGCCAAGTGCCCGTGCTCAGGTGACAGGAACTGGCTCCCCCATGCTTGGAGACATGCAGGCCCCATGTGTGCATGTCTCTGACCCAGTGTTTTCAGCCCCCAAACTTGTCCCTGGATTGCTGCTGCCTCCATCCTGTGCTGGGAGCAGGGCTGGGAGGGCCTGGGGGTCCCAGCTGGGATCGTGGCCGGGACCTGGCCCGCCCTGGAGCACATCCTGCCAGTGCTGAGCATGGCGCTTTATAAATGGGATTTTGGGAGCCATCTGTTTAAAGGAGCAGATAATGAATTAGGGGGAGATGAGAAAAATGCTAAGGCCAGGCGGTTTTTCAGAATGAGCCGGGGTTTGCGGGACGTAAAAGATGAATAACCTCCCCACGTGTTCAATATTCATGAGCTCCCAGCTGTAATGAGCGTCTAGGCGTTGGGTGGGGACATCCCTGTCACCACTGCCAGCACGCTGCTGGGACCCATCCGCGGCTCTGACGACTTCCAGGGACACAAAACACCGACAAGGACGCTCCTGTGGCTGCCCCTTGTCCACGTCCTGGTCCAGGCTGGTTGGTGAGCAGCTCCCCAGCCCGTGTCGGAGGCAGGTGGCTGCTAATTGACATTTCCTTCCTCTGTAGTTTGATGAAAGACTCTGGCGACACCGAACTGATTAAAACATCAAGGGGAGGCCCTGGCGCTTGCCTTTGATTTGTCTCAGGAGATGATTACGGCTCCGCTCGATTGTCCAGCCCAGCCGGAGCGGGCGATCCCGGTGTGTGCCGTCCTGGAGCCTCTCCTGCAGCACCACCCGGCTCCTGGCCTTGCCAGCACCATTCCCTGGGTTCCCTCCTCACCAAGCATCGTCCCGTGGCCTCTTTGCTCAGCTGTGACTCCGCTCCCCACAGCCAGAGGAGGAATCTTGCCCGTGGCCAGGGCAGGGCTCAGCCCCGTCTCTCCCTGCCCAGCTGCAGCCCCGCACACCGGGCAGGGCCACGGGCACCTCTGCCCTCCTCCTTTCACCGTTGCTATTTCACTTTCTTGCTCTTCACCCCCAGGGACTTTCTCTGGGGTTTGGGCCAATTTGCATACATTTTAATCTATAAAAAATTAAGCGGCGCTGGCTGCCGCTCTGAGTCAGACCTCCCCATCCTGAATCTTAAGGAGCTGAATAATTTTCCACTTTTGCTGAGATGTGTGGAGTCTGATTCATGTTCATCTCATCACCTCTCATTAGAGGAGGGGGCTGGGGGCTCCGAAGGGTGGGAAGAGCCTTCTGGAACCTTCGCTGACAGCCCCCAGCCCCATGGCGTGGCCAGTGGAGGAGCCATCCTCCCATCCAGGCCACGCTGGCCGTGAGGAATCGCGGGATTTGGGTGCTGGCAGGATCCAGCCCATCTTCTGACGCTCCCCAGCTGCATCCTCAACCCTTGGAAAACCGTGTGGAGTGGGAGCTGCCCAGGCTGGACGCGGGAGGTGAGGATGGCTGTGCCCCCTCCTCGGGGATCCTCCAGCAGAGCTACTCCCCTGTCCCCCTCCCCGGGCGCTGACGGATGGGCCGGAGCTGTTAATATTCAGCACGCTCCGCCATTTCTCCACCTTCTGCCATCTGCCCAGCTCTGCCCACCATTTCTATTCTTGCCGCCGACGTAACGCTCCCTGCCTGGCGCTTGGGGGGAGCGCGGGACCCTGGCCCCCAGCCAGCGCTGGGTGCTGGAGGGGGTGATGCTGTGCCAGGGCCTCCTCCTTCCCTCGTCCCCTCACGCCAACCCCGTGCCAGCAGCTGGGGGGACCCCGCTGGCACCGAGCTACAGCTGCTGCTGCGGCCTCCTGGAGTAAATAAGGAATTAGCATCTGGTTTAAGCAGCCCCTCCAGGCACGGGGCTTTGTCATCGCGATACCTGCTCTCATCCTGCCGCGGCAGCTCCCCGGGAAGGCAGCCAAGCTAATAATCCCCCAAAATGGTGCCATAAAATACCCACAAAGGTGGCGTCTCTGAATCGTGCCAGAGCCCTGGCTTTGCTGCTCAGTGCTGGTGTGTGCCCCTTCACCCACAGGCTGGCAGGTGCCAGGTAGGTTTGGACTGGAGTGCTGGGGGTAGTGGACAGCACCAGTGGTGGTTTGGTGTTTTTCCTCTGCAAGTGCCACTTAAGCACCAGCTCTTCTGGAGGTCGCCCAGTTTGGCCTAACTGGCATCCAGGGGTGACACAGCCGGGTGCAGATTGGGTTCACTGGCTCACACGGTGCCCAGGCTTGGAGTGATGGTGGCTTGGCTGGCACAGCAGGGGATGCCAGGTCAGCTGTTGTGCCCATCCTGGTGGCTGCAGTCCCCAGGGCTGGCTGGTGGAAGTGGTGGCACCACGCGGTGCCGGGTCTCCCTCTGCTGCTCTCCCCGCTGGAGCATTAGGAATCTGGCAGCGTATTGTTTGATGAGTGGATAATCCGCTGAATTGCAAACAGCTTTACCCAATTGAAGAGGCGGATTACCGCTCTCCAGCTTAATCATGTTGACATCTCGGAGAGTAGCCAGGGCTTGTCCTCTTCGGCGCGTGGCTCGGTGGCAGCGCGGGGTCCCCTGGTAGTGCCACACCACAGGGCTGGGGGGCAGAACCTGGGCTGTGGTGGCACAGCCGTGACCCTCAGTGCTGTGCCTTCCCACAGATTCACGGATGCAGAGGCGGTGGTGATGGGCGACGTGACCTACGGCGCCTGCTGCGTGGACGACTACACGGCTCGGGCCCTGGGTGCCGACTTCCTGGTGCACTACGGACACAGTTGCCTAAGTAGGTGGCACTCGGCCCCGGGGTGCTGCTGGGGTGGCTGTGTGTGGCACTGTGGAGGCTGTGCTGCTGCCACCGTGCCGCACCGAGCAGCTCCATACCCCTGTCGACGCCAGCTCGGAGACTTAGTGCCAAAGGCTAATCCCTTCCCAAAGGGATTTCTGCTCTCCAGCTTCAGCTGCTGGCTTTGGATGGGGCCAGGCTGGCTGGGTGGCTGCTCACGGGCAGGATTTTGGGTGCAGCAGGGCGTGCTCATCCTGCTCAGCTGCGGCAGCAGCGCTCAGATCCAGCCCTGTGCCCCAGAGCAGAGCAGCAAGGCCATGGCTTGGCAGGACCCCACTGGCCCAGGAGCTGCCAGCGGGGATGAGGCTGCTCCTGCCCCCCACCTGGCCTCTGTGGAGTGATGAGGAAGGGAATGATGGCAGAGGAGAGTGAGGGCTTGAGGGTCCTGCTTGCTCCGGGGCTGGGAAAGGCGGCTTTGCGGGTACAGTGCAGGCTGGGCGGGGAAGGGAGGAGGAGGCTGTGTGCTCCCCAGGCGGACAGTACTCTGGATCCAGTTGCCATGGAAACTGCGCTGCTGTCCCAGATGCTGCTAACTTTGAAGTCCACCCAGGATGGAATCAGCCCAAAAATAACAATAAGACGCTCTGGGTTTTAAGGTGGATCTGCAGAATTGCCGTAGCAAGCGGCAGGCGTGTGCATCCCTGCTGCCGCCACGCCTCCGGCACCTGGCAGCCCTCCTGGACATTTATGGGACCCTATAAATGGGCTTGAAGAATTGCATCAGGCTCTGTATGAAATACTGACTCTCCAGTTGAGAACTCTGTCCTGAAAGCCACCTCGGTGTGAGCATTCGTGGTGATAAATATGTGTGCTAGGTGCTTTGTTACGGGAGGAGGGTTATGGGCACCACTGGAACAGGGAGTATAAAACTCCGGGTTTGTAGGCTGCTGCTCATGAATGAACAGCGGGAAGGGGAGGAAGGGGCTGTATCCATCAGGCTGCTCCAGGGAACGGGAGTCACATCAGCTAGAGCTGCTCCCTGCAGGGACAGGCAGGCACTGCCAGGCTGACTGTCACCAGCCCAGCTGCCAATCTGCTGCCCGTGGCCTTGTCGCCCTTGCCTGCTCTGGGTTGGATGGGTCACAGGGCAGAGCTGGGTGGGTCACAGGGGACACTGGGTTACCCATGGGCTGTTGTGAGCATGCTGGGCTCCTTTGGAGCTGCCCATGGTGGTCCTGTCACCAGGGTGGCCAATGGTGAGGCACACGGATGCTTCCTGCTCCCTCCTGGCCCCACGTGCCCCGCAGGAGGGAGTAATTTGCACTTAATTGTGATCAGGCAAAGAGCACCAAAATGGGAAGTGAATGCGGAGCTGCAGATCGATGTGGACTCTGTGTACTTTAATTATTCACTTAATCGTGGTGACAAAGGCTTCTTAGCACCAGGGGTAATTAGATTTGTGTTCATTGATTCCCCAGGCTGCCGTTATCTGGAGAGAAACGAGCGGGTGCTCTCTGTGGCTCCCATCTGCACCCCCTGCCCTGGGTGCCAGCACTGGCAGAGGGGTGGCACAGCCCACCCTGCCTATACCGGGGCAGTTTGGGGCACAAGGATGCTTTATCCCCCAGCCACAGGCAGCAAAAACCTGGGGCTCACTGGAGCCCCGGGTGTACCCCACACTCAGACCCTGTCTCTTCCCATCACCAGTTCCCATCGACCCCACGCAGGGGTTGAAGATGCTCTATGTGTTCGTGGACATAAAGATTGATGCATCCCATTTCCTTGAGACCATTCGCTTCAACTTCACGGCAGGCACCTCCCTGGCCCTGGTCAGCACCATCCAGTTCGTTTCCACGGTGCAGGTGAGATGGAGATCCCTGGCTTTTGTCTCTCCCCTGGCTCAGCCCTGGGATCAGCTGCCCCGAGGGGTGCTGGTGGAGCCGGTTCCCCTCTGACGAGTCGCTGCAATAATACGCTGCTGCCATAATGTTGATCAAGTACTTTATAATAACTCTGATCAATGTTTCATGGCGGCACCCCTCCCCAGCTCCCCCGGGAGCTGCTCTGGAAATGTCAGGGCAGGCGGTGGAGCACTTGGCATTTTGATGCAGTGCCGGCAGCGGCCGGGGAAGCTCCGGCGGGTCTGTCTGTCTGCCCCTGAACGGCCGGCTGGGCAGGACGGGAGGAGATGAATGAGCCTCTTGAGCCGTGTCTATCTAAACACGGGGCTATCCAAGCGTTAAGCCTTTTCCCTTGTCTTTTAATTGATACGTTGGTTGAGCCTCGCTGAGCATCCCGACAGCGCGGGGCTGTTCCCGGGGCGGTCAGGAGTGGGCTGGTTCCCCTCCACGGGGACACAACAGAGCTGGGGTGTCCCCAAGAGTCCTCAGCCACCCTCCACGCCTTGGTCTGTCCCTGCTGACCCCACGTCTCCCACAGGCAGTGGCACAGGAGCTGCGCTCCCAGTACAAGGTGTGCGTGCCCCAGTGTAAGCCGCTGTCCCCAGGAGAGATCCTGGGCTGCACGTCACCCCGGCTTGCTCAGGACACGGATGCTGTTGTGTAAGTACCCAGGGTCCTTCAGCACCCTCCTGCCTGGCCCGGGCTTGTCATCCTTCCTGCACCTTCTGCCTGGTTTTGTGCGATTTCGGGAGGTGGTGAGGGACAATCCACAGGCTGGGATGGGCCCCCTTCAGCTCCTCACGCTGCTTTAAGTGGCGTGTGCTTGTAGCACAGAGGAAATAATTGAGTCGTATATCAGAATAGATAATAGATGGAAGGGCGGGTGGATAATTGGAAAAGACAAATGGCTGGGGCCCAACATCACAGCAACATTAATTTTATTTAAGGACAGCAAATTAGAGGGAGCACTTCGCTTCCTATCACCTAATTATTTTAGGTAATGGAAATGCTTAATGTACTGTGAATACAGTGTGCTGCAGAATAAATAAATACAAGGACCCCACCCTTGGGGGGAGCTGAGGAGCCCAGGTGTGGATTTGGGCCCTGCTGAGCTTCTTGCCTGCACTGCTGGGAGCCAACAGCACTGGTGCCTTTCCAAGCACGGCTGTGCAGGGAGCCAGGCTCGGGATTGCTGGGCACGGGGTCAGTGGGAGCTCTGGCTTCATCCTGTGCTACTTCCCATCTCTGCTAGGACATCAGGAGCAGGCAGGGGCAGCCAGGCTGGCACTGCATGGGTGAGAGCGGGTCCTTTCAGCTGGCAGAGGAGCAGTGGTGCGGCACCAACCCCCGCAGGTGCACTCGGCCTTACCTGTGTCCTCCCTGCGTTATTATTTTCTTCTTTGCACCGTCTCTGGGGCTAACTTTTGCAGACAAATTAGCTTTGATCTCCCAAAATGTCATTCTCCAATTAAGGGCAAAATCTAGTCAAGTTTTACGTCTGAATTCATTTTCCAAGCCCTCACTCCATTAGGGCAGCTGAATGAAAGGCTTTGAAATGTAATTGCTGACTGGAAATCCGATTAGAAATGGAAGCAGCAACGTCTAGAAGCAGCCATTGAGATGGAGCAGCTCCCAGGCACCCTGTGCTGGTGTGAGCACCCCTCCTTGCTCCGAGCACGGCTGCCTCTCCAACCCTGCCATGCCACGGAGCCCTGGCTGTGCCCACTGCCCCTGAGTCCCAGCTTGGATTCCAGGCATCTCCACTGCTGTGCTGCAGCTTGGGAAACGGGTGGACACATGGACAGGGTGCTGCTGTTCCCCAGTGCCACAGCTCTCCCTCCCCTCTCGGCAGGTATTTGGGCGACGGGCGCTTCCACCTGGAGTCCATCATGATTGCCAACCCAGGGATACCTGCGTACAGGTACAGGCACCCACTGCCATCCCATAGTGGGGAGCACCCCAGCTCCCCCAGCTGTCCCCAGGGCTGGGCAGGCAGCTGCCTGCAGCAGGCACGGGCAGGTGAGAGGCCACGGGGTGGGTGAGGAGGTGCTCCGGGGGAGACGAACACCAGCCATTTACTCTGTCTGAATATAAACATTTTGACAAGTACCTGTGAAAGCTCGTGGAGGTGCAGCCATTAAAGCCGGGCTGCAGCAGGCAGAGGCCATAAAGCGCAATGATGAGGCCGCTGAAAGCAGATGAAATATCAGGAGTGAAAGGCTGGGCCCATTTGGAGGAATCTGAATTTCCTAGTAGGTCGTTTGTTACGAACGGGAGGCGCACGTCAGGTTTATGGCGCTGGTGAAGCTGCCGAAACCCGAGTGGGATTTGATTAAAATTCTCCTCGTCAAACAAAGCAACAAATCAAAGAATTCTTCATAATTGATGAGCCAGGATCGGGGGGGAGCTGAGTGTGAAGCCGAGCACGGAGCCAAGGCTGTGCTGGGTGTTGGGGTGCTGTGGTGGGACACTTGTCCCTATCCCTGTCCTTGCACCCTAACGAGCCGGCTGGGTCCTACATCAGCCAGGAGAACAGATGCTGTGGGAGGCAATTAGTGCTAATGAGGGCATCATTTGGAGGGGGGGGCAGGTGATGAGGGGCGTGTGTGAGCTCGGCTGTGCTCTGCAGGTACGATCCCTACAGCAAAGTGTTCTCTCAGGAGCACTACAGCCACGAGCGCATGCACCGCGCCCGGCAGGACGCCATCCGCACTGCCACCAGTGCCCGCTGCTGGGGTCTCATCCTGGGCACGCTGGGACGTCAGGGCTCCCCCAGCATCCTGCAGGTACCAGCCCCCTCCCCAATGCCCCCACCAGGGGCACCAGGCGCTGCTGTTGGGTGGTGGGAAGAATTGGTGAGGGATGGATGGCACCATCGGTGTCCTCACTGCCAGGGCGAGGGTGGATGTGGCACCGCTGGCAACCCATCAGTGGCCACTGGCCCCGGTCTGCGTGGGCAATTAGCAGCAGATGAGAGAGGCTGGACAAGGGCTCATTAAACCCATTCCTGGGGAGAGCTGGTCAGTCTTGGAGAACCCCCCCCCTGCCCAGACAGCTTGGCAATTAATTGGCTGGGTTTGTTTTAATTGGATGAACTTCCAATCAGGTTCAGCATCCCTGCTCAGCTGCCGTGCTGGTGCTTTCTGCACCCTGGCTGGGTGAGGGGAGCAGGACAAGAGAGTTCTGCCCTCCGAGCATGGTGGTCCTGCTCACACCCAGAAATTCTGGGGTAGCCACAGGTGAGATTTGAGGCAGTGCAGGGAGCAGCGGGCAGAGCAGTACAGCAAAGTCCCAGCAGCTGCTCTTCCACAGCGGGCAGGACACGGGCATGGCCAGGGCCGGCTGGGCAGGGGGTGATCAGTGCCAGCTCCAGAGGACAAGGACATCTCTGGCCCCTCTCCTCCTCCTGAAAGCTCTGGCTGCAGCCAGCCCACGACAGGCGAGTGTCCCAGGGCAGGCAGCCGCTAACGAGAACAGATTGTTGTCATTGAGCCGTAATTACTTCATTAGGCTGAGGCACGTGCTGGGGAGAGCTGGGCGCAAGCCGGAGCCGTGGCCGCAGTCCCTGACACTGCCTGGCCTACAACTGCCAAGGGGACACGGCCGTGGGCAGAACTGGGACCCACAGAGGGTTTGATGCCAGGAAGGGGCTGCGGGCAGGGCTTGTGGGGCTTGCTGGGGGATCCTAACCCTGCCAGGCGCCTTTTTTTTCCCCTGCAGCACCTGGAGTTGCGTCTCCGCGCCCTGGGCCGGCCCTACGTGCGGGTGCTGCTGTCTGAGATCTTCCCCAGCAAGTTAAAGCTCTTCCCAGAGGTGGATGTGTGAGTGCTGCTGGGCCCCCTCTAGCCCCAGGGTGCCCCATCCCTGTCCAATTCCTGTTTGAAGCTGTCCCTGACATCTGTCCTGCTGTCACCGTGCACATGGCTGTGCCCACAGGGCAGGGAAGGGACATGGTGGTGCTGGCACAGTAAGGGGTGCAGCTAAGGGGCTTCACTGTGGCTTGTTCTTCCCAAAAACCTCATCCCCGTTGTGACATTTCCCTTCCAGGTGGGTGCAGGTAGCCTGTCCCCGGCTCTCCATCGACTGGGGAGAAGCCTTCAGCAAGCCACTGCTGACACCCTATGAGGTGAGCACCCCTCTCCGTTTTGGGGGGCCAGTCCTGGCTTGGGGTGATGCACCAGAGCAAGCTTGGGGATGTCCCTGCAGCCAAACAGCGTCCCCTCCTCTCTCCATCTGTGCTCCGTTCACAGTCCAGGCATGCTGCTGTGATATCCAGTCTTCTGTGAAACCAGTTGGATTCCCAGTGCCTCGAGCTTTGCCCCAGCAGTGCCCTCCTCAGCACACCAAGCTGGATGCTGGGACCTCTCCCAGCACCACCAACTCCCCCTCTGCGGCCCCCACTCAGGGACTCATCCCCTGTCTTCTCCACAGGCTGCTGTGGCTCTCCAGGACATCGAGTGGCAGCAGCCTTATCCCATGGACTTCTACGCCAGCCAGTCCCTGGGGCCGTGGACGGTGAACCACGGTGGCACACAGCCCCCGCGCCGCGGGCAGCCGGCACAGGTGGGCAGCGGGGGGGTCACCGGGTCCCTGCTCCGTCCCTCGGGCCGGTGAGAGCACCGGGGCGGGCTGAGTGCCCGGTGCCGCTCGGTGCCGGTGCCGCTCGGTGCCGGTGCCGCGTACCAAAAGCGCCACCCCGTGGTGTCGCTGCCATCGAACAGTGACGGGGACGCTGCCCGCCCGGCCCGGGGGAGGCACACGCGGGTCCCCCCAGCCCTTGCCGGGGTGAGCGCCTGCCGAGCCCCGCGGCTCCCCGGGAAAGGGGCGGAGGGGGTTCCCCCCAAGCGCCCCACGCGGTGCTGGGGGCTGAGCGCGGCTCACGCAGCTCCGGCTGGGGCTGGCACATCCCTGATGTCCCTGATTCTCCCTGCAGGGGAAGCCGCCCGCGCCCCCCGCCCCGCCCGAGGGTGGCGAGCGGCCAAGCACCGGGGACCGGGACTCAGCCTCCTGAGTGCAGCTGCGGCTGCCGCGTTCTGGGACCTGCGTGGGCAGAGGTGGGGGCATCGCCGGTGCCTCTCCGCAGGGTAAGCACCACCGGCAGGGACCCCCCTCCGCCGGCGCTGGAATGGATGGGGATGCACCCCGTAACGTGAAGACACCGCTGCCCGCGGGGAGCTGCCCCGTTTCAGGACCAGGCCGTGCCGCGATGGCACCGGGGATCGCCGCGATGGCACCGGGGGTCGCCGCGGTGGCACCGGGGATCGCCGCGATGGCACCGGGGATCGCCGCGGTGGCACCGGGGGTCGCCGCGATGGCACCGGGGATCGCCGCGGTGGCACCGGGGGTCGCCGCGATGGCACCGGGGATCGCCGCGGTGGCACCGGGGATCGCCGCGGTGGCACCGGGGGTCGCCGCGATGGCACCGGGGATCGCCGCGATGGCACCGGGGGTCGCGTCCCGCCCGGCCCCGCCCCGTCGGGGCTGCCCCGCCCTCACCGCTCCTCGGCCTCCGACCGGCAGGGGGCGCGCGTCCCCTCAGCGAAGGCGCGCCGCGCTCTCTCTCTCGTTCTCTCTCCTCCCCGACCAATCAGCGCGCAGCGTTTCGGCGGGAAGGCGGAAGCGGCGCTCCCGGGGGCGCGGCCATGGCGGAGGCGCGGCCGCTGCGGCTGCTGGCGCTGCACGGGTACCGGCAGAGCGCCCGCCGCCTCCGCCAGCGCACCGGCGCCCTCCGCAAGGCCCTGCGCGGCCGCGCCGAGCTGGTGCCCATCGACGCGCCGCACCCTTTGCCCCTTGCCGGCGCCGAGGACGACCCCGACGGGGACGACCCCCCCCGCGGCTGGTGGTTCTCCGGGCCCGGCACGTTCGAGGCGGGGGAGGCGGCGGCGGCTCCGGCGGGGCTGGAGGAGTCTCTGTCGGCCGTGGCGGCGGCGCTGGCGGAGCAGGGGCCCTTCGACGGGCTGCTGGGCTTCAGCCAGGGCGCGGCGCTGGCCGCCATGGTGTGCGCGCTGCGGGCCCGCGGCGACCCGCGCTTCCCGCTGGCCTTCGCCGTGCTGGTGGCCGGGTTCGCCAGCCGCGCCCCGGCACACGGACACTTCTACCGGGAGCCCATCGCCCTGCCCACGCTGCACGTCGTGGGGGACACCGACGCCGTCATCGCGGCGCCCCTCAGCAGGGAGCTGGCGCAGTGCTTCGTGGAGCCGGTTGTCCTCACGCACCCCGGCGGGCACTTCATCCCCGCGGCTGCGGCGCAGAAGAAAGCCTACCTGGAATTCTTGGAACGGTTCTGCCCCGCGCAGGGCCAGGCCGAGCGCCCAGGGGCTGGGGAGGTTTGAGAACGGGCTCTGTAATAAAAAGGGCTCCGGTGAGCCAGGTGCAGCCACCCATCCTGTGAAACATCGCTGTTTCCATGCCTCCAGAGGGATCCAAGAAGAGCTCACTGCACACTCTGCTCTTCAGTGCTCACCCAGGCCAGGCTAAATGGTTCTTTACCTCCCTTTTTTTCAGCTTTGTTATACACATGAGTATATAATATGGAGGTATATATAAAAATATATATTATTATGTATATAACTTGTATAGGTAACAGGTAACACGAATGTGGGTGTGTGACACTGAGGGGGTTGAGGGCAGGTGGGTGACACTGCTCTGTGTGCAAGGTGCTTTTAGAGACTCAAATACCTGCTCAAAAACCACAGGAAGTGTCTGCCGAGCACAGAGCTGGTTTTTAATACCTGTTAAGCCAAGCTTCCAGCTGGTCTGGGCCTGGAAAACCCTCTCATCCTTGGCAGTGCCAGGGCTGGTGTTTGCTTCAGGAATGAAATGCCCGCTGGCTTGTGCCTGTGTTGAATCTTCCCTGTACAAAGTGCCTCCATGAGCGAGAAAAACTCGTCACTGTTTCTGGCTCTGTGTTATCCAGAAGCACACGAACATCTTTATTGCTGTTACAGGTGCAGGTGTCCTGCTCAGCTTCTGCCCAGTTCAAGGGCACCAGTCTCAGGAGAGGGTCGTGCTAGCAGAGCTTCTCTAACCATGGTTTTCCTTGGGGCTGTAGAGTCGGTAAAAGAGGGAAATTGGGTGAAAAATGTTAATTTTCCCCCTGCTTGAGCAGCGGGGCAGTGCAATGTCAGCTCTGCAAGCGCCCGAGGACACTGTGCTGCTGAAGCCCTTCCTGTGTTCACTCAGCTGGGAACAGGCCTGGGAGCTGCCGTGGGTTAATCCAGCCCAGCAGAAGTGAGCATTTCTCAAACCTGCCGTGTTTTTACCCTCTGCTTTGCTGCTGGTCACGCAGCAGCACGATGCTGATGGTGACAGGAGGATGTGGCTGTTTCCCTGTGGGGCTGGGGGGGCTCGGGCAGTGCTGGCCGGCTGTGCCATCACTGTTCCACCACTTCACGTGGGCTGTGTCACAGCGAGCCCTGGGCTGTCTGCACCCCTTGGTGGCCACACCGGGAACACCGGCGGCTCTTTTTTGGGCGAGTGCCGCAGCTTGGGGCTGCACGCCCGGCTGCAGCTGCGGCCGAAGGCGGCCACCGGCTGTGCCATCGCAGCGGAGCCTTTGTGTCCGCTCTCCCCGCCGGGCAGGGACGGCCGCGGCCGCGCTCGCCAGCCCCCGGTAGGTGTTTGGTTATCGCCGAGCTCCCGCTCCGCGGCGTTTCCCGGCGAGGGGGAGGCACCGCAGCCATGGCTGCCCGCCCGCCCGCACTGCGGCCCCCGGCGGCTCCCGGGCACGGGGAGGCACCGGCAGCTCCCGGGAAGAGGGAAGGGGATGAAGCGCAGGGTGCGGTGAGCGAGCAGCACGGTCCCAGCTCTGCCGGCAGCTCCCTCGGGTGAGTCGGGGAGGGATGGGTGACCTGAGCTGGGGTGCTGCAGGACCTGCCCCTTCCCCAGGGTCTGCAGAAAGATGGCTCCTGCCGGGTTTGTGCTGTAGCGGTTTAAATAAATTAATGAAAGCAGGTGAACGCGACCTTTGTCCGCAGGAGGTGCCTGTGTGAGGTCCTGCTTGGCCCCGGTGTGGTGGGAGGAGGGAAGCGGCTCCCGCGGCTGTCACGGCGTGTCCACACCGGACGGAGGGGTTTGCCTGGGGAATCCTGCCCTTTTCCCTCCTTTTCCGCTGGCGAGATGCCCTCGGGCTGGCCCCTGCCTCTTCCGCAGATCCAGGTCTGCTCTTGGGATGCAGCCACACTCCTTGGCTGCCCGCAGAGGTGAGCCTGGAGACAAGACTGGCTGATATCCTCCCACCCTTCACTGAGCTTAGTGCTGGGGCGTTTCCTTTTTCATCACCCTGCGTGACCCAGGGGAGTTGTTTTTTTTCCCCCAAAACAGCGCGGGCCAGTTGCTGTTTCTGGGCAGGGGGATGATGGATTCAGCCGGGCTCAAGCTGTGCCACTTGCCTGGGACAAGAGGGACAGCCACCAGTGTTACCAGCAGCACCGGGAGCCTGGGTGTTTTGGCAGGGGGGGATGTCACCCCTGTTCCCAGATTCCCTCTCCACACCCCAAAGCAGCCATTGGAGTCACCCCTGTTCCCAGATTCCCTCTCCACACCCCAAAGCAGCCATTGGAGCCACCCGTGTGTCCCAGGGAGGGCAGGAGGAGCCCAGCCCGAGCAGAGGCGCTGCCAGTGCTGCCTCTTCCCGGCAAACTCCCGACTCTTTTTCCATCTCTGCCCAGCTCCCTGCACCTCTTCCCCCTATGCCACTGTCACCTGGAGGTCGCTGCCACTGCCCACCCTGCCAGCCACCCACTTGGGGCACACCAGGCACGGGTGGGGGTTCCCGTGGGCAGTGCTGGAAAAGGCCACATCCCGCCGAGCCTGGCGTCTGGTGCTGCTCGTGCCAGCGTTCGAGCCTTACTCATCTCACGCTCTTCCTCCTCTGTCCCCAGCAGCGGGACCTGGCGCAGGCACGGGGAGGGGGCGCTCCGGGAGGGTGACGCCTTCCCCAGATGGTTTTACAGCGAGGCTTCCCCCAAACCTGCCGAGCTCCTGCCTGCGAGGTGGCACGGGCAGGGGAGAGCCGGGACCATCGCTGGGCCCCGCTGCTGGAGCAGGACCAAGCCGATGGGAACAGCCCCCCCTTCCCTGCTTCACTCGCAGAAGCTTCCAGTTGTGGCTGAGTCACTCCTGCTGTAGCTCCTTCTCTCTCCTTGTTTTGGATGGAAGTTTTCCATGGAAACCCACGCTGGGCCGGGCTGCGGGCTGGGATAAACACGGCTGAATCACAAAAGGCCTTTTCGCCAAGAGCTGTCAGATGGCAACAACGGCGTGTGGGGCCAGTGGGCACCCGCCCGGCCTTTGGGGGGGCAACAGCAGCACCTCTCCCTGCAGCCCCCGCCAGCTTTGCTGGCTCAGCCCCCCCAGCCCACCCTAAACTCCTGCGGTGCCAGGATGCCACTTGGCAAAGCCTGGAGTGGGTGACAGGATGTGTCTAGAAGTTTTCTGGGGCCATGTGCTTTCCCAGGGATGCACAGGGAAATCCCGTCTGGGAGAGTCCCTCGGGACCTTCGCTGCAGGCAGTGTCCACCCCAGTCCTCAGCCGCCGGGCTCTGTAGGGTCGTGGCTTGGAGGTCCCAGAAAGACCCTTCCCACCCTCCTGGCTGTGCACAGGGACACGCTCCGAAGCTGCCGGGTGTGTTGCCGAGGTAAGGCAGTGTTTGTGCCGTGCCTCTGCCCCTCTGAGCGCCGTTCCACCATGGAGGAGGCCGTGGCGGGGGCTGTGATCCTCCTTGGCACCACCTTCCTTCCCAACAGCGCCACGATCTCTGTGCTGAGGAGGAGCACGGGAGCTGGATGGCCTCCGTCCCCCGGCACTGACGGCTGGCCCCAGGCCTAGCGGCTTGGAAGCGCCCTTGGAAGACAAGTCCCGGAGTCAGGAATCCAGGATATTTTTAAGGTCTCTGGAAGAAAAACTAATTCCAGGGTGTCAGCGGGAGAGACTTGGCCTTCAAAACAACAACAGTGCAGCTGGACTGTTCTGGGGCTGGAGCGTGGGGTCCAAGGGGCCACAGTGCTGCCCACGGGATATGTCCCCTCACCCAGGGATACCCTGGAAGGGACACGGATGTCACCATGGCCTGGACCTCACTGTGGTGCTGTTGATGGGGAACAAACAAAGAGGCGTTTCCCAGGGGATGGAGGGTGGGTTTTGGGGCAGTGGCAACTTTGCAGCATGGATGTGCTGGACACAGCTGTGGCTTTACCTGAGCACTGGTGGGACTGCCCGAAAATCCCCGTCCTGATGGTGTGAGGTGCTTGGCCGGTCACCAACGGCAGCGATGGGAAAAGTGGGAGTCAAAGGGAACAAGCAAGAGACATGGCAGTGCACAGCAGGGACCTGCTGCCTCCAGTACTCCCCTGCCTGCGGCTCCCATGTCCCACCGTGGCCCTGCTGGCCCCTGGGGCCCTGGTGGTGGCCGTGCCTGACTGGGTGAGGGCAGAGCTGCCAGGTGCATGACCCCATGGATGGGTGAGGGATCCTAATGGGACTGCTTTGGAGAGGGAGAATGTGGTCAGGGGACCCTGCATGACCCCTACTCCATTTCGATGGGACACCCACAGGAGCCCTGTGCTGCAGCACCCCAGAACTGGAGGTTCTTGTTCAGGGACTCTCCCTGTCCTCTTGCTGCTGCCACCCTCACCCACTTGGGCCTGACCCTACATCCCCACGGGCTTAGGTACCTCCCTCCCTCCCTTCTGGGACCTGTGTGGTCACTACAGCCCTTCCAGCCCCCTCTCTTCGTCTCCGGGGCTGTGGGTCCCCGTTGTCCCCCACGAGGGGCCCTGCCCGGCCAGCACCGGTCGCCGCCGGCTGCCGAGGGCCCGGTGCCCGGTGCCGGGGCAGGCCGGGCCGCTCTGACTTCGCCGCTCAGGAATCTCCTGGCCGCGCCGGGCGGGTTGTGCAACCTGCGACCGCCCCCGGCCGCCCCCGCCCCGGCCCCGCGGGCCGCGCTCAGTCCCCGCCGCGCCGGCCCCGCCGCCAGCCCCGCTCCGCTCCGCGAACGCCCCGCGGTCCTCCCGAGCACCGGCGGCGGGCGGGGGGGCACGGGGCGGGGGTCGGGACCCCGACCGCCGAGCGGACAGATGCGGCGGGACCAGCCCGGCGGGGACGGTCCCCGAGGGGCTCCGGGTCCCCGCCGGGAGGGCAGGTGAGGGGCTGCGGGGCGGGGGGCAGGATGGGGGATCCGAGGAGGGGGGTCCCCATCGTTCCCGCTGCCCGAGGAGGAGCCGCTCGGCGCCCGCCCCCCCGAACAGTAAGAGTTGATGTGCGGCGAGCTGCATCCTGCATGTGAGCTCCTACTGCCCCGGGAGGCGGGCCGCCCCCGACGGGACCCCCGCCTCCGCCGCCTGGGGGACCCCCGGGGGTGGGCGAGTGGGGGGAGCCGGTGCTGCCCGCGCTGCGAGTCCGCCTGTCCCGGCGACCATGGCTGTAGACTGTTACCCCCCCAGCGGCACAGTAACAATCTAAAGCCACGGTCGCCCGGGCGGCGTCGGAGTTGGGGGGGGGAGGGCCGGGAGGGCGGGTTGGGAGGGGGCAGCCGGTGCCTTGGCGACGGCGAGGAGGCGTCCCCGCCACCGCAGCGAGCGCGCCCGACCCCCACCGGCGGCGCGGGGCGGGGGGAGCTCCCGGTGCTTGGGAGGGGGGAGTGTCGGTAGCATCGGCAGCATCGGTAGCGTCCGCCCACCCCCCTCCCCGCCCCCTGCCCTCCCACGCGTGTCCGCCCCGCCGGGGGTCCCCCCCTACCTGGGCTGCAGCGGGAAGGCGGGGGGGGGGCGTCCGCCGTGGGGGGGTCGCTGTCTGCGGGGGGGGAAAGAGAGAGCGGGGTCAGGCGGGCACCGGGACACCCCCCCATCCCCGCCCCTTCCCGCCCTCCCCCCGCCCCCGTCGGGGCGCGCTCCCCGACGGCTCAGCACCACGGACAGCGCCCGCCCCCCCGGCGCTGCGGCGGGGCCGGTGCGGGGCCGGGGCCGGGGCCGGTGCCGGCGGTGGGTCATGCTTCAGTAGCCATGACTGTAGACTGTTACTGTCCTGTCCCTACGCAGCAGTAAGCAGTCTAGAGCCAAGGTGCCGACGCTCTGACTCGGGCTCTCCTCGACGGGGTCTCCGCGCTCTTTAGACGCAGCGGGGTGAAGGCGATCGACCCCCCCCCACCCCCACCCCGGGCTGCGGAGCCGGCAGCACCCGGGCTGGGGACACGGGCGTGCGGGGGAACCCGAGGGAGGCGGCGGTGGAGAATGCCTGGCACGGCGGCACCGCGGGATGGGGCTGGGAGGGGGGGTCGGGTCCCGTCGGGGGTGGCCGCGGGGAGGCTCGGAGAGGGGGGACGGTGTCCCCGCAGCGCGGGACACACACGCACAGCCCCGCACACGGATGCGCTTCCGCACCCACCCCCCCCCCCCCCGCCTCCCCAACCCCTGCAAGGTGCGGGCGGCCGGTCCCCGCCGTGCGCCCCCCCGGGGCGGCCCCGCGCTCAGCGCCCGCCCCCGCGCACCGCCCCCGCCGGCGCCGCGCCCGGCCCCGCCGCCCCCGCCGCCCATCCCGCACGTGGGGCTGCGCCAGGCGGCACCGCGCCGCCCCCGACCGCCGCAGAGCTCCCGCCCCGGCCCCCGGTGCCCTCCGCTCCGCCTCACCCCCGCCCCGGGGCCGGCAGGTGCAGCGCCGCTGCCGCTGGGCTCCGCTGCCCCCGCCCGCCCCCGCGCCGGGCTCCGTCCCCGCTTACCTGGGGGCCAACCCCGCCTGTGCCTTACCTCCTGCGGGCCCCGCGGCTGCCGGGGCCGGGCAGGGGCCCCGCGGCTCCCGGCGGGGCCGGCGCCGGTGTCGGTGCTGCGCTGTCCGCAGCGCGCGGGGCTTTTATAGGATCGGGCTCGTAGTAACGGGGATCTCGGCTCATTCATAGAAAAGCATCAACCTACACAATGACGTGAGCGCTACGTCAGCGAGGAAATTTAGGGAACGGGAAGACGCTACTATTTATATCGGTGCGGGGGGAGGACAGCGGCCCGGAGCCGGGCAGGGGTCCGGGCTGCAACAGGACCCCGGCCCCACCCCCCCGCCTCGGCCCCTCCCGAGCCCCCCCCGTTCCCCGGCTGCTCGAGGAGCGCAGTGGAGCAGCACCCAGCACCCCACATCCCTGCTGCCACTTCCAGGAGCCGTGCACCCGCTGAGACACCAACTGAGGGTCCCGTCACCCTGGGGGTGCGGCGTGGGGCACCCCCTGCCCCAGACACGAGGTGTCCATCCAGGCATCCACGGGAACCCATTGCTCGTGGCCACCCTGCTAGGCCAGAAGCTGGCCCCATCCCTGGCCTCGTGGCATCACCGTGGGGCTGGTGATTTGGGGCTGTCTGAGCCCCCCGGCACGGGAAGGGGTTGCACAGGGGTCCCCACACCCGGGCAGCAGCCTGAGGGTGCCCCCTGCCCACCGGCATCCTGCACCCACAGCAATGTCCTGAGCAGCACCACCCTCACGAGAAGCCCTGTCCTTCCAGCATCACGAGCACCCATGGGTGCCCCTCCGGTGTGCTGCAGGAGGATGGGACAGCACAAAGTGATCTGTGGGTGGGAGTTTAGAATACACGAGGTGAGCAACCCATTGCAGCACCGTGCTGCCCAGACCCCTCCAGCCTCCCAACGCGGCCTGGCCTCACTCCCACCGGGGCCGGGTCCCCCAAAAACCACCAGTGCCACACAAACAGGTTGCAGCTTCACGGTTGAATTAATTTTGGCCCTTTGCTCCATTTTGCTCCAAGTGCCAGCACCCCCCACCCAAGATGCACCTAGAGTCATATCCAGGGGGATGTGGGGGCATCCTTTCCCCCTTTATACACCTGCCCATCCATCCATCCATGCATCCATCCATCCATGCTTCCCCCCCATTCCTGCCGGAGCCGTCTGACCTCACTCTGCTCTGGCGAAGCATCACACCGGTAACCACAGCAACAGCGGCGTTGTCATTGACAGCAGCATCCGCGCCCGCCAGCATCCGCCGCTGCGCAAGGCCGCACGCTGCTGCAAGGCCACACGCTGCTACGGGGGCCTCAAGCCACGACCCCCCCCTCCCCACCACTCCCCGATCCCTCAAACCCCCCCAAAATACCTGCAGAGCGCCTCCGAGATTTAACCCCACCAGCACCTCCCCATCCTCCACCACCCCCCCCGCTCAATGTGCTGCCACCCCGAACTCCCCAAAACGCCTTGCCCACCCCCTCCTAAATAGGGGTGTCCCCCTTTCTTCTCCCCCTTCCCCCCCCCCCCCACCACCACCACGCAGCGCCGGCGCTCGCCCCGTCGGGGCTCTCCGGTTCGGGAAGGGGAAAGGAGCTGGGAGAGGGGGGGAGAATCGCTGCCGCAGCGCTCCCCGCCGCAACCGTGACTCAGCCCCGGGATTAGTCAGCAACTGGGGCCGGCCCACCAGCAACCGGCTGCGCAGCTCCGCCGGTCCTCCGGGGGCCGCGATCCCCCCCTACTCCACGTCCCGGTCCCCCGACGCGCACGAAGTGCGCTTCGGGGGACCTGGACGTGGAGTAGGGGGGGATCGCGGCCCCCGAGGATGGGGAGATCGCATCCCGGAGCGTGGTTCGTTGCTGCCATCTCGTGGGCTTCCCACCAGCGACTACAGCCTTGTCCCTGTCGGGGGAGGAGGGGGAGAGGGGTCCCGGTGGTGTGGGGTGTGAGCATTGTGTGCCACAAGGAAGGGATCCCACCACTGCCCCAGGAAGCATCACCTGTAAGGGAAGGGGTCCCGTGGTTTTACCGAGCGTCATTCCACAGGGATGAGATCCTCACCTGCCTGGAGAGAAGGGATTCCATCATCCCAGTAAGTGTCATCGCAAAAGGAAGCAGTTCCATCACCCCAATAAAGTGTCATCCCACAAGGAAGGGGTTCCATCACCCCAAGAAGTGTCATCCCACAAAAAAGGGGTTCCATCACCCCAAGAAGTGTCATCCCACAAGGAAGGGGTTCCATCACCCCAAGAAGTGTCATCCCACAAGGAAGGGGTTCCATCACCCCAATAAAGTGTCATCCCACAAAAAAGGGGTTCCATCACCCCAGTAAAGTGTCATCCCACAAGGAAGGGGTTCCATCACCCCAATAAATTGTCATCCCACAAGGAAGGGGTCCCCACTGGGTGCCCGTGTTTGACTGAGAGTTGCCCCCACAGGGGGTCCCACTGCCCCCAAGAAGCATCATCCCTAAGGAGAAGGGGTCCCATCATCTCGCTAAAATTCACCCCACGGGGATGGGATCCTCATCTACCCGCAGAGGAGGGGGTCTGTCACCCCACAAAGCATCACCTCACAGGGATGGGCGCCTTTGTGTTCCCAAACATCCCCCCCATAAGGAAAGGATCTCACTGCCCACCTCCAGCCGTCAGGGACCTCAGGAAGTTCAGCAAGGGGAATTGCAAAGCCCTGCTCCTGGGGAGGAAGATCCCTGAGCTCTGGGATATCCCAGGGACTGTCCAGCTGGGCAGAAGTTCAGTGGAAAAGACCTTTGGGGCTCCGGGGGATGCGGAGTTGACCACGTGTCCTTGGGATGAAGGAGGTGAGTGGTGTCCTGGTCTGTGTTTGTTGACAGCAGTGAGAGGATCCTTCCCCTCTGCTCAGTGCTGGGTCCAGTGCTGGGCTCCCAGCATGGAGATGCTGGAGAGAGTCCAGTGAAGGACCACGAAGAAGAGTAAAGGACTGGAACATCTCTCTGGTGAGGAGACACAGAGAGCTGGGACTGGCTGGAGAAGGGAAGGCTCCAGGGACGTGCTCAGGAGGGAGGGTGTGGAGAGGATGGAGCCAGCTCAGCTCTGTGGTGCCCAGTGCCAGGAGCAGGGGCACGTGGCACAGTCTGAGCTGCCCAGGCCTCCCCTGACCATCAGGGAGAACCTTTTCACTGGGAGTGCTGGCACGGGCTGCCCAGGGAGGCGCTGGGGTCTCCATCCTTTGAGATGCCCAAAAGCCACTTGGGCAAGCTCCTGGGCAGCGAGCCCTGGGTGGCCCCGCTGGAGCAGAGGGTTGGCTGATGACTTCCTGAGGTCCCTCCCAACCTCAGCTCCCGCTGTTTGATTCTGTCTCTTGTGCACCTGAGTATCCTTCCACAAGGAAGGGTCGCCCTACTCCATGGAATATCACCTTGCAGGGAGAGGTGCCCTTGTCTCACCAGGGATATCACCCTGCAAAAAAGAGTCCTCCCACTGTCACCCCACAAGAAAGGGGTCCCGTTGCCCCATCAAGCACTGCTACACAGGGAAGGGCCCCTCAGCTACCTGGGCATCACCTCACAGGGAACGACTCCCATTGCCCACCCGAGCAAAGCCACCCGGACAGCACGGCAGAGAGCAGCCACCCTGTGCTGCGCCAGGGAAGCTCTGCCCTTCCCACTGCCTTTCAGGGCTCCTCTCACGTTGGGGGGCACCTTGGGAGAACTTGGCAGGGTCCCGTGGCTGCCCCCAGCCTCGTTTAGCTGCAGGCAAGGCTTGGCACCGGAACAGAGCAGGAGATGGGCAGCGGTGATCCCCGCCCAGCCCGGAACAGCTCAGCACCGGCATGAGTTTCACAGCTCAGCCCAGCCCAGGTGGAGAGGACGCACATCCATCCCCCTGCACGCACAGGGGCCGCAGTTTCGGGGCTGCTGTACCCCGGCACCGCCGGGAAAATGAAGTGCGAGCTGCCAGCGGGGGCTGCAGGCTCCTGGCGCTGCCGGATGCGGCCCCGCTGGCCAACGCGCCGTAATGGAAGACATGTGTGTGGGCTTTGGGGAGAGGCTGCGCTGGGAAACAGGGCCCTGCAGAGACCGGGGGGCTGTATCCTGTCCAAAAGCCCAGGTCCCACATGAAGCCAGGCATGCGAACGCGATCCAAACCACAGCTGGATTTGAACCGAATCTCCCAGCATCTGGGCTAATTTGCTGCAACTTTGATTGATCGTGGGGAGGGGGCACAGGCGGGAGACGCTCCAGCTCAGACCTCCCAACAGAGCCAATGACTTAACCAGAGCTGGTTCCAATCTGCTCAGCACATTGAGGCGAAAATGCCCCTTTCTCTGCGCGCTCCCGGTCGCCGCCGCTGGCTCTCCTCGCGGTCCTGCAGCCCGGCCGTCCCCGTCCCTCGGGGCTGGACATCGGCTGCAGCTCCCTGGGGACACCCGGGCAGTTTTTGAGGTCTCCGGGTGCAGAACGCTGGCTCAGGCTGTTAAGATCCCTCCAGCAGGATGAGCAGGACAGGACGGGGGATAGCAGTGCAAGAAACCCCCCTCCACCTGCCCTAAACCCCTGCGGGCACCGATCCGCCCCTCTGCTCCTGGGAGAGGCCGGGAATGGGAGAGGAGCTGCAAACGAGGGTGGAAAAGGTGAAGGGGTTTTTCCATTCCCTCCCTCGGCCGCTGCCCCCAGGGCTCGGCGTCACTCAGCAGGTAGCTGGGGCAGCCCGGGGTCCCGGCCGGCCCCGGGGGATGCAGCTGTCTGGGAGCCGCTCGCTGCCGTGATTTATGCAGCTCAGCCCCATAAATTACCGGGACGGAGCCCGCGGGAGCCATCGCTCACAGCGACGTCCAGAGCTCGCTGCCAGAACCTGAAACACTTCCAGCCGTTAATTGAAGAGGGAAAAAAAAAAAAAAAAAAAAAAGAAAATGGGAGAGGGGGGGAGAAATTAGTGCCCAGGGAGCTGGGATTAAACCACGGCTCTAACGAGGGTCGCCCACGTCCCGCTCCCAGGATCCCAGCGCTTCCTGTGGGCAAGAGCCCAGCACGGGGAGCAGCGAGGGGGATTTCTGAGCCGGTGCCTGGGATGAGCCCGCTGCAGCTCCTCGTGGGCAGTGAGACTCCGTCCCGGTCCCCGGGGTGATGTCTCTGTAGTGAGCTGGGACACGCTGGATCTGAAGGGAGTCTGAGGATGAGTTCCAGGTGAGTGATGCTGAGCTGTGAGGGCAACAGCTGCCACCAGCCCGCACCCTCCCTGCCGGCACCCAGCCTTCTGTGTCCCAAATTCAGGGCTGGCCAAACCCTGTCCCAGGCACCAGGACCCCACACCGGCTCCCACTCACCAGGGGACCAGGGTTATGGGGTGAAACCCCAAGAGCATCCGGGTAGCCCAAGCTGGGAGCGATGGCCACTGCTTGGGGTGTCCCGCTCAGGTCAGGGGGTGCCCGCGGGACACCCCGGGATTACCGGCTGGCCTGGAGAAGCCCATCGCGATGCTTCGCTGTACCAGGAGGTTGTGCAAGAGGCTGCGGCTGTGAGAAAGGAGAAGTGAAAGTGTGAAGCGAGAGGCGGCTCCCCCCGCGCCAAGGGGGGTACCCCATGCTGCACCCCCAGCCCAGCAGCCTTTCCAGGGGCGGCTGGAGGGATGAAGCCGGGGGAAACGTGGCTGTGCCTCCCCCTCCTCCGCCTCCGCCTCCTCCTCCTCCTCCTCCGCATCCCAAATCACCGCAAGCCCCCAGCACACCCCGAGCCATCGCCACCGCACATCTGGGCGCCAGCGCTGCGCGCCCCTCCCGCTTTCTGCTCTCCCCCCTCACCGGCAAATTAGGGCCGGCTGCCTTCCCCCCCTGCTCCCCGGAACCCTTCCCCGCATCATCTCCACTCCTCGGACACGGGGTTCCACCCTCTCGCACCCCAAAATGACGCCACCCGCTCCGGCCTTCCCAACCGACGGGTGCCACCCCGCTTTGTGCATCAGCACCCATCCCTCGGGGGAGGCAGCAAGCAAGACCCCGCCACTTGATCGCTCCCCACCGCCGTCCGCCCCGTCGGGTCCCACCTGCTCGGGGAGGAGCCGCCTCCGGTACCGGGCGGGGTGAGCGCACCGGGAGCCGCTAGATGGCGCCCTACGAGCGGTACCGACGGGGGGGACGCATCGCCCTGTGCCCGGTGACACCCCGGGTCCCCCCCTCTGCGAGGCTTCCGGCCCCACCCGGGGCGTCCCCGGGCAAAGAGCGATGTCCTAAGGAGAGAGACCCCCGAGGGGGCGGTCGGGGCTCGGCGGGAGAAAAACCGGGAGGGGGGAAAAACCGGGCTGGGAGGAGGAGGAGGAGACCGGGATGGGGAGGGAGGGGTGTGTAAAGGGGGGGCCCGGCTTGTCGGTGCCCCGCCCGGGGATGGGAGGAGGAAAACCTCCCGCCGTCCCTTTAACAGCCAGCGGCGCTGCTCGGAGTTCAGGCCGGGGTCAGGGGGAGTTCGCAGCCCGGGTTTCACCTCCGAGCTGGCGGCGTCGGGAACCCCGAGGAACCGCTGCTGCTTCTTCCACAACCACCTCCTCCTCCTCTTCCTCCTCCTCCCGTTCCGAAGGACCGGCCGGGAGCGCGGGGTATGGAGGAAGAGAAGCAGCAGAGGAAGAGGAGGGTGGAGGGGAGCAGCAACCGGCGGCGGCCCCCCCGGGGCTGAGCCATGAGAGTTCACCGAGACCTCAGCTGGTTGGCGGAGGCCACCGGACGCCCAGGTAAAAGGAGGGGGGGAACACCCCGAATTACGGGGAAAATCAGCCGAAAAAGCAGCTCCGCGGGCGCTTGGCTTTACGCACCTGGGCGGGGGGCACCGGCGGCGGAACGGAGGCGGGGAGGGGAGGTCCCGCTCCCCCCCACACCCCCAACCATCCCCCCGCTCACCTCGAGGGGGGGAGAGGAAACGGGGGCGGGGGGCGCCCGGGGGGTCCGGCCGGCCGCCTCCCGGGACCGGGGCGCATAAGAAGCGGGGAGGCGCGGCGGGGAGCTGGGCAGCAGCGGCGGGCGCGGGGCTCGGCGGGCGGGCACCGGCTCGGGGCGTCCCCCCTGCGCTCCCCCGGCAGGTGGGCGCGGGGTCCCGGGGCTGGCGGGGCCGGGGCGCGGCACTGGCGGCGGCGGCGGCGGGTGATGTCACTTTCTCCGAAACCCTCCGGGGGTTTTCGCCCCCCTCCCGCCCCCCCGGCCCGCCGAGAAACGAGCCCCCATATAAGCGGTGGCACCGGCCGGGCGGCCGCGCAGAGCGGCCGGGACTCAGCCGTGCGTGGGGCTCAGACCCGACCCTCCCACGCCGCCGGCCCCGCGCGTGGGTGAAGCCCCGGACGCGCACGTCGAGCCCCCGGCGTGGGCATGTGGGGCCGGGCACGGCGCTGACGGGGCGGCCGGTGTGTTGCAGGGCGGCGGGCGAGGAGCGGGATGCTGGACGCCATGGAGGTGCCGAGCCACTCGCGGCAGCTGCTGCTGCAGCTGAACACGCAGCGCACCAAGGGCTTCCTGTGCGACGTGATCATCGTGGTGCAGAACGCGCTTTTCCGCGCGCACAAGAACATCCTGGCCGCCAGCAGCGCCTACCTCAAGTCGCTGGTGGTCCACGACAACCTGCTCAACCTGGACCATGAGATGGTGAGCCCCGGCATCTTCCGCCTCATCCTTGACTTCATCTACACTGGCCGCCTGGCTGAGTGCGAGCCGGGCAGCGAGCAGAGCCTGGGCGCCGTGCTGGCCGCCGCCAGCTACCTCCAGATCCCCGGCTTGGTGGCCCTTTGCAAGAAAAAGCTGAAGCGCAGCGGCAAGTACTGCCACCTGCGCGGGGGCTACGCGCCCTACAAGCTGGGCCGTGGGCTGAGGGCCGCCACGCCGGTCATCCAGGCTTGCTACTCGGGGACGCCACGGCCCGTGGACCTGCCGCCCGTGGAGCCGGCGGCGCCGCTCAACACGCAGTGCGGGGAGCTCTACGCCTCGGCCGCCCAGGGTGCCCCGCTGCACCCCCACGGGCTGTGCCCGCCCGAGCGCCACTGCTCGCCGCCCTGCGGCCTCGACCTCTCCAAGAAGAGCCCCACCGGCCCCTCTACCCAGCTCCTGCCCACCGACCGCCTGCTGCCCAGCGAGCCCCGCGAGCCCTCGCTGCCCCCACGGCACGACAGCCCCCCCGTCAGCGCTGGCCTCCTGGCCGGCCACGCCGCTGCCTACAAGGACTCCCCGCCGGGCGCCGAGCCGGGAGGGCACCCCCACGCCCCCGACCCCTTCCGCAGCACGCCGCCCTGCGCCGAGCCCCCGCTGCCCCGCGCCGATGGGCGTGAGCTGATGTACCGCTGGATGAAGCACGAGCCCCTGGGCCCCTACCTGGACGAGGGGGAGGCGGAGAAGGAGCTGGAGCGGGAAGAGAAGGCCGAATCGCCGCCTGTGGCGCCGCAGCCCCGCTACCCCAGCGTGGAGAGCAATGACCTGGAGCCCGATAACAGCACGAGCGAGGAGACGGGCAGCAGCGAGGGCCCCTCGCCCGGCGACGCGCTGGACCGCTACTGCAACCACCTGGGCTACGAGCCGGAGAGCCTGGGTGACAACCTGTACGTCTGCATCCCCTGCGGCAAGGGCTTCCCCAGCTCCGAGCAGCTCAACGCCCACGTGGAGGCCCACAACGAAGAGGAGCTCTATCACAAGGCAGCGGCCGAGCAGGCCGTGCCCTTCCTGGACAAAGGTGGCCCAGGGCTGGGTGACATCCTGCGGCCTTACCGCTGCTCCTCCTGCGACAAGTCCTACAAGGACCCGGCCACGCTGCGGCAGCACGAGAAGACGCACTGGCTGACGCGGCCCTACCCCTGCACCATCTGCGGCAAGAAGTTCACGCAGCGCGGCACCATGACCCGCCACATGCGCAGCCACCTCGGCCTGAAGCCCTTCGCCTGCGACGCCTGCGGGATGCGCTTCACCCGCCAGTACCGCCTGACCGAGCACATGCGCATCCACTCGGGCGAGAAGCCCTACGAGTGCCAGGTGTGTGGCGGGAAGTTCGCCCAGCAGCGCAACCTCATCAGCCACATGAAGATGCACGCGGCCGGCCCCGACGGCAAAGCCAAGCTGGACTTCCCCGACAGCGTCTACGCCATGGCCCGTCTCACCGCCGACCAGCTGGGGCTCAAGCAGGAGAAGGCGGCCGAGCTGCTCTCCCACACCTCGCACTTCCTCAGCGACCCCAAGGCCATGGAGAGCCTCTACCCCCTGGCCAAGTTCACGGCCGAGCACCTGGGGCTGAGTCAGGACAAGGCTGCCGAGGTGCTGGCGCAGGCTCCGCACCTCCACGCCGAGGCTGCCCGGACCATAGAGCGATACTCGCCCCCCTAGCGCCGGCCTGGCCGGGGGGCTGGGGGGGCCGCTGGCCTCCCCTCGCTGCCCCGTGTGGAGCTGGGGGGGGGCGAGAGGTGACGGGTGCTCGTCCCCTGGCGCTACCGACGGTCCCGGAGAACTCGCTCAGTAGCGAAGGTCCCGTAAGAGCTGCTCCGGGATGGATGGACGGCGTGTCCCTCGGCCAGCGCCCCGGCTTGCCCGGGAGAAGCCGATAAATCAGGGACTGACCCCGCGGCACGTCCGCCCCTTGCCGTGGGGGGTGCCGGGACCCCGGCACGGGGTGGGAGCGACGCACAAGCTGTGAGGCCGGGCTGCGCCCCGAGGCTTTGGAGGACATGAGCCCGCTCCTTACCTCAGGGCTGCCCCCGGGCGAGGGGACGCCCTCGGCAGCCGCCGAGTCGCTCCGGCCCCACGGTGGGAGCCGCCGGCGCTCGGCTTTGCCGCGACGGGACCCGGACTGTGCCGCCGCGGGCCGTGAGTAGCTCGTCCGTCGTGGCCGGAGCGACGCCTCCGTCCTGAGCGGGAGCGGCCAGCGCTGGGCTGGGGGGTGCCCGGGCCCGGCCGGGGGCTCGGGGACGGACTGACGGAGGGGGACGGTGGGCTCTGAGCAGCAGGCGCGGGACGGAGGAGCGGCGGTCACGTCCATGCTGGGGGGGGCCGGGGAATCGCGATGCTCCTCGGCCCGAAGCAAGCACTGACCTCCCGTCCCGAACCCAGGGGCTCAGCCGGCTGCTCCCCGTGTTTTTTGGGAGGTGGGGCAGGGCCTGTCCCAGACTGAGCCCCTGGGCCCTGCCTCGCCATCAGGGATGCCCGGGGCACCCGGGGCAGCCCCGGGACCCGGCGGCTTCGCCCTCGGGCGGCCACTCGCCTTGATTATTTTTTTATTTTTTTATTTTTGCCAAAGACGCCCGTCTCCAGCGCGGCCGGGCCGGGCCAGGGGGTCCATGACAAAGACAAAGCGGTCTCTGGTTTGTCAGCTACGGGAGGTGGGCAGGGGCTGCGGGAGGGGGCCGTGGGGCAGAGCCCGGGGGGTGCATGTGACCTGGGGCCGAGTCCCCCCCGGGCACCTCCTGCCACCACCGCACCCCCTCTCCCACCTCCTGCTCGGTGTGGGCAAAGCCCCCTCCGGCCTGGACCCCCCCGGCCCGTGCCCTGACCCCTCCGTTGGGGCTAATGTGAAGCTTCTCCCCCCTCCTGAGCCCCCTCCTCTCCTTTGCACACGAGGCTCCGGGCGGCCGCCAGCAGCGACTGCCCCCGGCCTCGCAGCCACTGTGCCTTAGCCTGAGCTGGCCGCTCCTGCCCAGCTGCCCCCCGAGCCTCCCGGGGCTGTCCCGGTCCCCCAGGGCCGGCGGTGTCCCCCGGAGCTGCCGGGGGGTGGCTGGCGGCGGTGGCAGCACCCAAAGCACAGCTGGCAGCGCCCAGCGGGGCCCCGGCCCCCCCTGTATCACGTCCAATTTGTACACGGGCTTCTCGCCCTTTGTTTTTTCTATAGTCGAAACGGAATGAGCAATAAAGTGACATTAACACGCGTGGCCTCGCGTTCTTCTCTGGGGAGGGGCCTGGCCGGTGCAGGGCTGATGCTGAGAGAGGCTACGAGGTGACTCCAAGGGGGGGTCTGTGGGTGCAAAGCTGCAAGGAGGGGACCCAAGGGGCTCTGTTGTGCATCTGGTTTGCCCAGACCCCCTCAGCTCAGGGGCAGCAGCAGCTGTAGGTGGGACAGAGCCGCTGTCATCCTTCTGTGTCCCACTGCTGTCCCTCCCTGGTGCCCCCCACCCCAACCTCAGCAGCAACTTGCCCGCAGACAGCAAATGACACACCACGCTGCACTGACACAGGTTTAATACTAAAAGTGATTAAAACCAACTTAACAAAACAGCCCGAAGGTGGGCACTGCCCCAAGACAAGGGCTCCCAGCAGCCTGGCAGGGATGGCCCCAGGCGCTCAAGCTCTGCTCGCTGTTGTGCCAGCTGGTCTGGTGGCACCAAAACTGTCCCATGGCTGAGCCTGTGACAAATCTGGCAGAGCTGCAGAGCCCTCCAGGCTGGTGGTACCTCGGGAAGGGCCTCAGAAAGCAGAGCTGGGGCAGCGCCGTAAGAAAACAAACATTGAAACACACCCGGCGTGGAGGAGAAGGCAAAGTCTCTGCAAAGCTGGCAGCCAGCACGGCTGTGGGCAAGCAACCAGGGCGTGGGCCCTGTGCCGATGGCTCTGTGCGCCCCACAACAGCCGTGGGCACCCCAAAGTCTCTGTGGGGCAGGCTGTGCCCCGCAGCACAGACCCCGTGCCCGGTGCCCCGGGCTGGGCACTGCTCTGGCACAGGTTATCCAGCACAGCCCCGCATGTCCATCGCTCTGCTGAGGCTCTGAGCCCGGTGCTGGCCCCGGCCATGGGGCTGGGCAGCTGGCACAGGGGTCACTGCGCTTCCTGATGCAGACACCGGGCCCGAGCCACCCACACAGGAAAGGAAAACGCTGGGCTCCATCCTGCTGCTTCCTCCACCACCTCTGACACTTCCCTCCCACGGCTGCAGCGCCCCACTGGGGACCAGGGGTGGCCTCGGGGTTGCTCCCACCCTCGGCTCATGGGACTGGGACTTGACAGAGCTCCAGGGGCTCGGGTTCAGGGGTTAAATGCCCCCTCTTAGCTTCTGTATCTGGTGTGTCACTGGGGACGGGACACTTGGTGGTGGGACAGTGTGCGGTGTGGAAGGCTTAGCAGCACCCCAAATGTAAGCGTGGAACGACCCAGGGACGAGGCAATGGCTCCATCCATGGACCCTCTCAGCTAGGCAAATAGTGGGGCTGAGCATTTCTGTGGTTCTCTCTGACTCTTCAGCCATAGGCAGAAGCCAGACCCTACATGGAAGAGGGGCCTGTGGCAATGTGAGGACACACAGTACCCATGGGACAGCCGGTCCTGAGGTCCTTGGAGAATTTTGTTAGCCTCACACCGAGTCTTAGGTCAAAAGCGTGCCTGAAGGTAGCAGGGTGAGACTAAGGGGTTTGGGGGAGAAGGAAGGGGCAAATAATGGCTGGGGTGGGCAGGGGACCAGGACAAAGCAGCTGTGGGGGTGTTCAAAGCCTCCCCCAGCAAAGCAGGCAGGGCACACACCTGAAAACTAACCTACACTGAAAAAACAAAACTCAACAAGCAAACCCCGCACCAGGGAGAGGACAAACCCCTCGGCAAGCAGCACTCCTGCATGAGGCAGCACACAGTGGGGAAGGGGATGGGGACCTGGGGCTGTCTGGCCACGCAGGAAAAACAGGCTGGGGCAGGGGGAAACCTGCCCTTGAAGTCCATGGCCTCTCCAAGGGGTACAGGCTGGACTAAGCAACCCCAAAGTCTGTGCCGGCGTGTCCCCAATCTCTGCCCTACGCAGCCTACAAACCCAAAGAGCCACCAAGGCGTGACTCGAGCTCTCTGCACCCAAGCAAACCAAGCAAAAGGCTGGTGATCCAGCACGGGGCTCACCCAAAGCTTCCCTCGCCAGCGGGGCTCTCCAGCTCCGCGCTGGCACCGCCCAAAGGCTGGCGGGACCCTCAACGGCCCAGCCTCCACGTGAACCATCCACAGCAATGACCTTCCCGGCTGGTCTGCCCTCGGGGGGCCCTTCGCAGCACGGCCATTCTGGGGTGGGTTGAAGACGTGGCGTTTATTGTTCGTGGTGGGCTGGCGGCGGCGGCGGCGCGGCGAGGCGGCCGCAGGAGCCGGGCTCCCGCCGTAAGGGGCTGCGTGACTCGCTCAGGGGCCCTGGGCCCCGCTCGGCCCCCTCAGCCCTCCTGGGCCCACTTGAGGAAGGTGGGGATGTCCCGCACCGGCACGTTGCGGGTCAGCGCTTTGACTCGCAGGTTCCGGTCGTCCGTCAGCAAAACCACTTCCCTGAGCAAACGGATGGGATCGTCTGCAACGAGACACACAGAGAGCACCGTGAAGCTCAGACCTGCCCCAGGCCTTGCACCCATCCCACGGCCTGCTCCCCTACCCTCCCTGTTCCCTGCTCCCAGCTCCCAGCTCCCTGCTCCTTGCCGAGCTTCCTGGTGGGCCTCGGACACAACCCTGCGTCCTGAAAGCCGTCTGCTCCCCTCTCTGTGCTGCCCAGGGATGATTTGTGATCACTGCCCACTGCCCACACGGGGTGCTGGACTGGCCACAGGCTGGGAAGAGGAGGTCCCTGCCTGACCCAGGCCAGGAAGACAGCCCGCGACCCTGGCTCCAGCAGGAAGCTGGTGCTATTATTCTGTTGATCTCATTATAAGATCTAAAGCCACCCCCTATTTTTTGCGGAGCTTTTTTGGAGTCGCCATTGACACCGAGGCGTTTCTGGCTGGGGCTCAGACAGACACTGAGAGTTGATGCCTGAGAAATAACTGAAGGGATCTTGCCCCCAGATGGATGAGCTGCCCCGCACGCAACGTGCCGGGCTGGGATGTGGGAGCCACGCTTCTGTGTGTGCGAGGCAGGGGAAGCATATGGGGTATGTGTAAGCAGCTGGGTCCTGTGACCAGAGTACTGTTCCTATGAGCACAGGAAACACAGTGCCTCCGAGCCAGGACGGGAATGGAAAAAACAGAGTTTATGGGAGCCCAACATGGGCCCAGATTGGCTGCGCAGGGAGCGGCAGGACGAGGGGAAGGGGAGGGTGGCCAGGAACGCGGGCTACGGTCACGGTGTTGGGGCTGGGGATGGTGGGCAAGCGCCCGGCTGGACTGTGCTGGAAGGAAGGGAATTGGGGGCTCAGTGGGAAGGCAGGCCAGGGATTGAGAGCTGCCTCAAGTGAGACCGGGAGGTTCTGCGCGGACACTTTAAGAAATGTGTAACAATAAACATCCTCTGCTCCGCACTGGTGACGCGCCTCCTTGTTACAAACCAGAGGCTGTCAGCTTGTCAGGCCCCATTCCCCATAATCCACATGATTTCAAAATTCAGCATCATTTGCACATAAACATTTGGTGACGGTTTCTCTGTGAATCTGACAAGTTAAGCTGCTAAGAATTCGTGCTGACAAATGCGGGTTGATTTCTTGGGCAGCTGCTGATGCGATTCCCATCCCTGCCGCCCTGGCAACAGCCTGGAGGCTGTCTGGTCCCAGCACACATGGCTGATGCCAACCAGGAATCCAGAGGAAAAGGAGTTCTGACAAAAGGCATCAGGGGTCATGGGGAGGAGGCATTTTCTGGCCCTTTGTTATCCCAAAAATGGCTCTGTGGATGTTTATGGTGGGTTTGTCACAGGCCGGGGCATCCCCAAGGTGCCATTTGGCAATGAGGAGGGAGGGCCACAGCCTGGGGCTGACCGGAGGCAGGAGGTGGCACCTCGGTGTTGAAAGAGGCAAAATGCAGGAGGGAACAGATCCAAGGGCCATGAAAGAGAAGCGGGAGGAGTCCGTGGAATGCAACAGAGAAGGGACAAAGAGGATGTGAGGATATCCCACCTTTGTTGGAGGGCATGAAATCCTTGGCCTTGTCATTGCAATAGTGGAGGCAGCAGGACAGAATCAGGTCGTCATTGTTTCCCTGGAAAAGAAAGGGCAAAGTTACCCCTGGCAGGGAAAACTTTGCACCCCCAGCACCCTGACTGCTGCACCACCTCGAGAGACCCTGACACAGCTCAGTGAGAGCAGGGCTGCTCCAGGCTGGGACACAAGAGCCTGCTCAGCCACCTGCGAAGTGGGAGCACAAAGCTCATGGACCTCAGGGTCCCTGGTTTTCCCCGAGGAGGTGGTGGCAAAGAGCTCCCCACCCTCAGCATCCAGGATGCCCCCTACCTGCTGTCCAGTGGTGTCTTCACTGCGGAAGGAGATGGACTCCAGCTCGTTGCCCCGGCTGGTCAGAGCCCTCAAACAGTTGTCCCGGCTCTCGAATCGCTCCTCCAGGAACTCGATGGACTTCCTGGCTCTCTCCTGCACTTGGCGGGCATAGCCTGCAGCCCGGTGCTCCATCTCTGGGCCCTTGGCCAGGCCATCCAGCTCGTTTATCACTTCAAACAGGAAGAGGAGGTACAGTTACTATGGGACAAGGTGCTCCCGTGACCTGCTGCTGGAGCATGCAAGTTGCCAAGGCCTCAGGGCCGGGGCACTGGGAGCTGGCTCAGGAAATCTGGGTTCAGCTGCCGCAGTGTCCCTGTGCTCCTGGACTTGGCTGCGGGTCTGGAAAAGCTTTGCTGCCTTCCACCTCCGTGGGTCACCTGGCTCGGCCCCGAGAGCGCAGGCACCTCGCCCCCACAGTGTAACTGGTGAGGGCAACTGGTTCTGCTCTGCCACACACTGGGGAGCATCGCTGTGCCCCCCACCCCACATTCCTGCACGATGACCAACAGCACGTCCGTGCCCAGGGCTGTCAGGAAACCCTGAACTCCTGCATCCTGCTCCTCTATCTCTGAGCACAGCCATGGCCGGTGGCACCGTGCCTCCTGCCCGTGTGGCACTGCCTGGCTCTGCACTGTCTGGGCTGCACATGGGAACAGGAAGCAGGCACTTCCCACCCTGGCACTATTTCCCACACAAATCCCAGGCCTGTTTTCCCACCTGAAGCCACCACCCCGTGGCTCCTGGCAGGGAACAACGCTCCTTTCAACACCTCACCCATCTGGCTTTGCGCATCTGTCCTGCCTCAAGACGAGCTTGGAATCCAGGTGGATTCCCAGCCTGTTCACCTTGACTGGAACCTCTTGTACTGCTGCCAAATGGGAGCTCCAGCTGCTCCAGCCCGACGAGCCCAAGGGACCCCAGAGCTCCAGGGGACCAACCCTTGGGTGCTGGGGCTGCTGGAAGAGCTGCTGTGAGCGTGCGAGCGACGATGCTCGTGTGCACATCTGGACACACCCTCGTATGCCCGGCCTCACAGCTGGCAGCAGGGCTGGGCACACAAATGTGCATCCAGATGTGCAAACGAGTGTCCCCTGGCCGTGCTGGCTGCGTGTGCAGGGAGCCTTGCGCGTGGCAGAGCTGGTGTGCACGTGTGTGCGAGGGAGCCTCAGCGCGCTCTCCGTGTGTGTGTGTGTGTGTGTGTGTGTTTTAGCCATGGCTTCATTTCTGAAGATTGTTTCCGAGCTTGGAGCCAAGTCCTGAGTTCAAGTGGGAACTATGCATTCCTTGGGGGGTTCGGGGAGAGAGCTCGGGGTCTGAGGCCTCTCCCCAGTGCTGTGAATCACTGCCCGGGGAGCCTGCGTGATCGCTCTGTTCCATGGTGAGACTGGCACTCACTGTCTGGGTATTCCAATTAAATCTGCGTGGAGTTGCTTTGCTCTCCCCTGGCTGGAGACTCTTCTTGCTACCGACCTGATGCTGCCATTTCCACACAATGCACGGCTGGGCCCGGGGTGGGGGGAGCCGTGCAAGAACGGAACATCAAACAGGAAAAGCTGGTATTCCCTCCCGAAATCCGCCTTCCTGCTTCCAAGCTAAACAGGCTTCAAAGGGGAGGCTTGTTTGTGCTTCTGCACCAGGCCTGGCTTCTCCATGGCGGGGTCAGGCTCAAGGAGCACGGAGCAGGTTAAAGAGCAAGAGAAACAAACCCAACGAGAAGCCAAGCGCTTAACCCCTTGCTGCATCCCCAGGAAGAGCAGGGAGCAGTGCCGGGGGAAGGGCACTGTGCCTCTCTCCAGTTTGCCCACGGGACATGGTACCGAGGCCTCCATCCCCAGCAGCCACAGGCCCAGGGGATGGCTTCCTCCTACCCACACTGATGGCTCCAACATCTGGTGTGGACAGGGAGTCACTGGCTTTGGGGTGCTTTTGGGAGGGTCGTGGCCGAGACAGTGCAGAGCCAGGCAGTGCCACACGGGCAGGAGGCACAGTGCCACCAGCCATGGCTGTGCTCAGAGATAGAGGAGCAGGATGCAGGAGTTCAGGGTTTCCTGACAGCCCTGGGCATGGACGTGCTGTTGGTCATCATGCAGGAATGTGGGGTGGGGGGCACAGCAGTGGAAGATGAGTTACTCTGTCCCCACATGACGAGGCAGAAGGACAGGAGGGCACTGAAGGTGCTCAGTCCTGCCTGTGGCAGGGCAGGCCAGGCTCCTTTTACACGTTGAGGGCAGCAGCATCTTGGACAGGGACAGGAACAGAGTTTTCAGCTCTCCTGCTGCCCCTGGCTGGGGTTTGATGGAGAAGCCTCACAGCAACCACCGGAGTGCACCAGGAGGCAAAGCCATGGCTCCAGGGCAGGTCCCAGCTCTCCCAGGTGTTAACATCCTCCACAGCCCCCAGGGCTTCCCAGGCTCTGCTGGTGCTGCCGACTGCCTTCCCTTGGCTTTTGCAGTGCCAAGCCACAGAGCAACTTGGCAGCTCCTGTGCTGAGCTGGGCAGGCATCCAGCCCTGCTCTCCCCACCCAGGGGTGCCATCCCCAGCCCCAGGAATCCTTCCTGAGCTGGGCTGCTCACCCTGAGGGGAAGGGCAGCTGCTGGATGTTGGCTCTGGGGCAGGCAGAGCTCTCTGCTGGACACCAGGAGTTGAGAAGGAACCCCCACAAAAGCTCAGAGGGCAGCACCCTGCACTCCACAGGGTGCACCTGTGCCACCTCCCTGCCTGGACACTGGAGATGCCCACAGTACACAGCTGTTCCCTGGCCTCCCACGGCTGTGGATGGGATGTGGGCTCTGCAAGGCTCAGCCCCACTCCTGCCCTATCCTCTGCTGCTGCCCTCGGGGATCCTGTGAGTGCCAGGCTGGCACTGGGACGTGCCAGGCGCCGGAGTGCCAGTGGCCGGAGGAGCGGCACCTCCAGCCCGCAGCGTGATCAAACACTCAGAGCAAAGGCACCGAACCAAATGCTGCCGCCACCCCGGGAGACCACCCAGCAGCACAGCCGTTATCTGCCAGGGTGAGTGTTTACCAATAACGGGAACCAGCTTGCTGTTTTACTGCAAGCTTTATAAGGATAAAAAGAAGGGCTGGGCTTGAGCAGCTTCGAGACTCTGGGACACAGGCCGGCCATTTGCTCAGCCTGCCTAAGCCCCAGCTCAGCTGGGATAAGCTATCTGCTCTGATTGTTTAACAATTCCTCCTCCTTGCTCCCTTGGAAATTCCCTCCAAATCCCGTTTAACACCCATCTGCTTTCTCCCGGCCCCTGGCACCCCCAAATGCACCAGGAGAAGTTTGCTGAGTGCTGTGGGCAGAAGGCTGGCAGGGAGGGAGCAGGGAGACAGGGGCTGAAGGAATGCCAACAACGACTGGGATGAGACAGGGCAGGATGAAGTCCAGTCCCACGGCATGAGCTGACCAGCTCCAGACCACACAGGCACTGCGGGCACGTGGGGCATGGAGAGAGGGAGCCAGACTGGAGGGACAGACCACACTGGGGGAGAGGGGAAGCCCCCACCACAGCACTGGCCCTACTCACCGATCAGGGGCACCACCAGGATGAACTTCCTGCAGTCCAGCAGCGTGACCAAACTGCCGAGGTGGTCGATGAAACCATTGGTGTCCGGGACCAGAAAGACAGGTCTGATCTCCAGCTCCATCTGCCTCATTTGGCTCTGGTCTTTCAGCACGGCCTGGAGGAGAAGGAAGGACACATGGTGAGTAAGGAGGATGTCAGTCCTATGACCCGTGGACCTGAGAGCAGAAGATAAGCCTGGCTGGCACGTACAAACCCACGTGAAGGAGACTGGAAGGAGGCTGCATCCATCCCACCTGCACACCCCAAGCACCAGCTCTTGCAGGCTCACATTACACATTGCGAGCAGGATGGCAAAAGCCTCCAAGAAAGCACTCTCCTAGAAAAACAGCTCTGTCCAGGCTCTGGGACAACTGGGACCAGCCTTGAAAATGGAGGTATTTTGGGAATTGCCCTATTTGTGGGACTGGCAGTTGCCAGGATCATCTGCACCGGTGCCAAGGGGGAGGGAGGACAGGGGTTCTGGGGCTTCACATGGAAACAGGTCAAGGTGAAAACAGACAAAACAAACCAGTTTGGGATGCATAAGTCCTGCCAACAGCCTCCTAACACAGGGACCCCAAGCAGGCAGCCAGAGGTCTGTGGGGCAGGGATCCTTGGCTGAGTATCTCCCTCACTGTCCTACCACCTCCTGCACATGCCTTGCCTTTTCCGACTCCATCCAGCTGGGAAACCAGGTAGGTTCCAGCCCTGAAAACTCACAGTACTGTCCTTGGTCGAGCTTTTCACACCCACAGAGACCAGAGGTGCTCACACTCACAGGGGGAGGGTCTGCTGGGGCTTGCTGGCCGCCCTCTGGGCTGCACCTGGACCTCTGGCCAATGCCAGTTGCCAAAACGGGACCCCAGAGCTCACGTATGACTTTCGAGGCTCTCGAAGGACTTGGGCTCTTTAGTAAGTCACAGGCTTAAAAAACTCAGGATGCTATTCTAGTGCTTCCTCTGCTTAAAAATAGCTTCCCTGGACTCGCTGATGTTTGTTGCCTCTAATAGGAACCGGTCACCCATGGAGCACAGCAGAGCTGCCGTGGAACACATCCACCATGCAAACCCTTCTGAGACTGGGCTTGGACCCACCAGGTGTGCCCTGGGCACAGTTGGTGACCACTGACCCTCTCCTGCCCAGTGTTATGGGGAGCTCCCCCTGCCCATGGTGAGGATCCCAACCCTCCCTCAGTCATGCCAAACCCTCGGAGGCGCCCTGGAACAACAAGCCGCATGGGCCAGGAGTGGCCATGGAAAGAAGTGGTTTTTAATTCATTTCCAAGTGTTGTCATCTGGCTTTAAATCAAGGCAGCTTGATGCTGCCACCTCCCACAAGTGTCTCCAGGCAAGGCAGCAACCAGAACCTCACCACGTGCCTCCCAACCTCCTTCTGGCAGTGCTGGTCCTGGGGACGTGGCTCCCACAGACCCTGAGGGGTGACAGGCAGAGCAGGGAGCATGCCAGGTCCTGTCTGCTGCATGCCAGTGTGAGGACACGCTTTCCCCATCACACAGGGGACACACCAGTGTCCCCAGGCTGAAGCTCTGTACCAGCCACGTGCTGGATGCCATCCCTGCCTGTGATCTGCCCTGGCACTCACCGGTGGCTACAGTCAGGGACAACATGGAATCAATTCCAGCGTGGAGCTGCTGCTGCCTCCTCACCACAATGAGAACAGCAGGTGGGGTGTCTCCACAGGGTTTTGGGGTGTGTGAGGAGCTGCTTGTCCCTGGGAGGCACCCGACCCTGCTCCACCTGCCTTGGGGAGATGGAGAAGGGCCCCATCGACAAATGCAGAGAGCCAGAGAGTGGCAAGTCCCTCATGTGGCAGCCAAAGAGGTCAATGGCCCTGAAGATGCAGGAAGTGGGGGTGAAACCACGCAGTCTCCACTGACTAGTGACAGTCCTATGTGACCACAAGCTGGTGGCAGTAGGGGACCCCCGCCTGCACCCCAGTACTGTTCCTGAGCCTGTGGCTCAGCCCAGCCCGTGCAAGTGACCTCAGGGGTGTGAGCAGGACGCTCTGGCCAGGGGGCACGGGGGTGAGAGGGCGGGGAGGGCAGTACCCTCGTGGGTGGCATTTGCCCCGGCGGCTCTGGCGGGCCGTACCCGGCCGATTCCTGGCAGCGGCCAGCAACGCCTGTGCCGGCCGTCACGTCCCATTCCGCTCGCCGGGCCGCCCGGTGAGAGAAGGACACAGGATGCGCCGGGAGTGAAAGAGCGAGGTCGGCGGGGAGCGTGCCAAGTCCCCGCGCACAGCTCCGGGCCGCTCGGGGAGCCAGAGGGAAACTCGCCTTTGCAGAGTTCAGAGGCCGGCAGCGAGATTTATTTTTGTTTGTGTGAGTAAAAGGCTGCAGAAGCCTCCGGCCAAGGGGTTTGGGGGAGAGAGGAGTGGCCTGTGATTCATGCGGACGCTGGCTGGCCCCACGCCAGAGATGAAAGGGAGCCCATGTGCGGCAGAACCGGGGAGGCCAGTTCTGCCTTAACCCTTCTGCTGGTCCGTGGGGCATGGTCCCGTGCGGAGGGAGGGGAGCACGCGGTGTGGATCGGGATGCCCACGTCTGGGACCTGGCTTTTGTGCTGCCAGAAACGAGCTGCTGGTCCCACCGTGCCTCAGTTTCCCTAAAACGAGGGCAGGGAGATGGTGGCCTGTGCGTCCCGCTGGGAGGTGGGGTCTGGAAACCACCCTGGGGAGAGCAGGGTGGATAGAACAAAGAGGTACAGCCCCGCCCTGGCCCAAGTATTTTGGGAGAGCCGGATTTTAGCTTCGGCTTATGTGGGTTAAACAAATAGGCTCGGCTTGGCTCAACTCAGTGGCAGGGTGACCCCACAGTGCTGGACGTGGCAGGGGACCTCTGAGGCCGGGGGTTCCTTGCCCTCCCCTGGGCTTCCAGCTCCACCCTTTCGCCTCCTGCACCCGCACACTGCGGAGTCAGCGCGGCTCCCACCCGTAGCCCCCTGCCCATCCCGCTGCTCCGGCCACGGGGGCTTCTCCCTGGAGCTGGGCCGGAGCCGGAGGTGGCTCCCCCGGCTGCCCCAGCTGGTGGCAGCACTGAGATCAGACACTCCTGCACACATAGTCCCAAATTCCCAGCTCATCCATCAGCTGGGATCACCTGGGGAATTCCCCGGAAGGCGATGTCCGGGTGCGGGGTTCCAGCGTGGGCAGGGGACGGGTCCCCCAAAAATCAGGACTTTGTGCAGAGCGACAGGGGGGCGTACTGAGGGGTCTCCACCGCCAGCACAGAATAGGAGAGGGCTGCACATGGACCCCAGAGCTCCTCTGCCCGTGGTGCCAGGACGGCAGAGAGGCCGAAAACTGCCCCGCCGCCTTCGGGACAGGTCACACGGGGTCACGCCACTCGGCCAGGACGGAAGGGCCACCACCACCCTGCCACCACCTCTCTCCTGCCACCACCCGCTCCCCGACCGCGGCCAAAGCCGGCGCCGCTGCCCCTTCCAACCCCGAGCGCTCCGCGGGGATCGCATTTTCCAGGGCCGAGAACAATGCCTCCTCCAGCCTCTCTGCTCCGCGGCTTCCTCCTCCCAAGGTTCGTCCCCAGCGTCTTCCTCGGGAGCAGACGTGCCCCGTGCCTGGTAGCGCACCGGGGCCGCCGCCGTGGCGGAGCCGCCGTGGGTGGGTGTGCGCCTTCCGCAGGCAGCAGGCACCGGCTCCCAGGCAGGTGCTGAGCCGGCCGCGTGTGCGCCCGCCCGCGGCATTGTTCCCGCGGGGAAGGAGAGCGTGAATGGGACACGGCTAAATTTAGCCACTTACTCACACTACCGCCACAAAGGAGCGGCTGCATCTTAAGGGGGCGGCCGTTCCGTGGGCTCAGAAGGGACAGGAGAGCGGCTATTTTGGGAAGACATGTCATAATTGGCCGCCCCGGTTGAGCTGCTTCTGTAATGCTGAGCAAAACAATAGCAGCATCCAGAGGAAGAGCCTGTTATGTTTCAGGTGGGATGTTTTCAACCGGTCAGGAAACTCGACCGCTCCCAGCGCGCAGCGGCGGCACAAAGGACAGGGGACGCTGAACAGCATGGACCGAGGGCTGGCCAAGCAGCAGGACACGCTGTGGGCTGGGGACAGCCCTGACTGAGAGCTCTCTGCCTGCCCCAGCAATGTCACTGCCACCTCTTCTTGTCCACCTGCCTGCCTGGCCTCTCCTCCCTCCAAACACCTGGGCAGCAAGCAGAGATGTGCCTGGTCTTTCACCTCGTCCTGATGCATCGCTGCTGTCACCAGCTCTGTCCCAGTGTGGGCATGTGGTGAGGGCAATGGCAGGCTGGTAATGGAGCCAGGGAGATGCTTTGCATCTAGAGTTGCCCAGGGACACAAGAGACCTGACCCTGCTCTGGTCTAGCTTTCAGAGTAATGGTTCTGGGGTCTGTGCTCATGTAGGGAAATGGAGCTGAGCTGAGTTCCCTCTAAAGCTGGTGCTGGTCAAGGGCCACCCCATTTGCCATTTATCCTGCCTGGACCTGTGCTTCCCCGGCAGCTCAAGCCACATTCCTGCACATAGCCAGGGCAGGGACAGGGACCTAAGGAGAGCAATGGAGCTCGAACTCCCCTCAAGGTGTCAATCAACAGCAGAGCTGGGCTGCCAGAGACTGGGGAGCAGGGCAAAGGCAGGAAAACTTGCAGGGGAGAAAGCAGTGACTTCACCCATGAGGGGCACAACTCTGCAAGTCCGAGGTGAGGCCGTGACACTGCACTCTCCTTGGGCACAGAAAGAAACCAGATTGCCAAGGCTTTGCCCTGCACCCCGGGGCACTGCAAACACCATCACAGATTCTACAGGAGGCAGCCACAGCACCTGAACACGAGTCCCACTGCTGTGTGAGGAGCTGAGTCCTGTGTGCTGAGACAGGAACCACATCAGCTGAACTCAGATGGAGATGTGACTTGTCCCCAGAAAAATGAAAGGGTGACTTGGAGAGCAGCTGACACTTGCCAGGTGGGCAGCGAATGAGAGGCCGTAACAGGGAAGGGAAAAGGTCCCCAGTTCCCATGAAACACTAAATCTGCTGGGAAGAGCAAAAAGGTCAAGGATCACAGGTTACGAGGGAAAGTGGAGGGAGTGGATGCTGAGCTGGCTCCAGCCTGGCCTCCCCCGGCAGCATTTTCCAGCCGAGCTCCTCGGCTGCTCCAGCTGCGTGGTCAGTACCCGGGCAGGGAGAGGACTGGGGCAAGCACACATGTTCTGCTCCAGGCCATTCCCAGCCAGCCACGGCCTGGATGACTTTACCGAAGCCCCAAGGACTTCTCCTCCACCCCGCGCCTTCAGACTCCAACTGCACCTCAGCTCTCAGCTGTGCAGCCCCTGAAGCTGCCCACACCCTCATTTTGACCTCGCTCTGCCTGCGAGCATCGGCCCCAGCACGGCCGGGGAGGAAGGGAGGAGCAGGCCGGGGGGAGAAAGCCCCTGACAACATCAGGCAGCCCCCACTCTCCCCACAGAATGGGCAGCGGCCATCCCGGGGGGCCCCGCTGCAGCTGCGCCGCTCGCCGGGATCTGCTGTGCGCTGCCCTCCCCGAACATGTGCAGTTCCTGTTTGCTGTGTCTGTACAAGGCAGTGGGAAGTGGGGAATTTACTTACACCTCCCGCTTAACAACCATGGGAGGCTGGAAGGCTTCAGGCCGCTTTAATTTACAGCCCATCTCTCCAATCTCTCGCTCGTTTTGGTTGCTGCTTTCTTCCTCCTTGTATTAACGTGACCCAGGTACCTGCCAACAATAATGGACTCGCTTGCGGGGGCGGCCCCTCCCTCCCGGCACACAAACTTCTACCTTTGCCTCGATATGAATTTCTCCGAATTCAAATGCAAAAAAAAAGAAAAGAGAAAAAAAAAAAAAAAGAGAAAAAAGGCAAAATCTGAAAAGGTTGGGGTGGGTTTGGAAAAGCGAAGCGCAGTGGTTCTGGGCCCGGCGCCAGTAGCCCGAGGGTACACATGTGCAGGCTCTCCCAGTAGGGCCTTCAGCAGCCCTGTTTTACAACCACCTCGGCACACACTGCAGAGTTCACGCATATGGCCAGACAGATGTGTCTGGCTTACGTTCAAGGCTGGAAAATGAAGAATTATGGAAGTGAAGGGCCCTGGGCATTAGAGAGGGCGGAGGTGAGGGGGAGGGGAGCCAGGGAGAATTTTTCCTCTGCTGAGAAATCCTCATCTGGGCTGCGAGGCTGGAGGAAGAGGGGTTGCGAGCGAGGAGGCAGCCAACAGCCATCCATGCATGTGAGATTGCTCTTAAAGCAACAGGGTGCATCGCCAGGCGTCTGCTCCCAGTCCAACCAGTTTACTTCACCAGCTCCCACTGGGAACCATGCTCACATCAGGCCAGGGCCAGGCCAGGATCACCTGCATCCCGTCTGTTTGTCCCCATAACGATGGCAACGTCCTGGCTGCAGCAGCCCTTCACAGACTATTTTTCCGCCGCTGGCTCCTGCATGAACTCTGCTGTTCACGTCCCACCCTCTCCCTGTCTGCCTGTGCCCTGCTGCACAGGAAGGCTGATTTCTCACCAAATCTCGCTGTCACGGAGCCTCTGCCCTGGGTGGGGGCACAGCTCAGTGGCACAGACACAGGAGCCGCTGCCCTGGGGCACAGCTCACTGCCTGGCACACACAGCGCTACAGCCAGCAGCTAAAGCACTGCCCTGCCACTCCTGGCTGTGCTGGCAGCTCCACAGGGAAGCTGTGTCTGGCTTCAAGAGGGTCCCCAAAACATTCATTTAAAGGCCTGGGAAGGCAGATCTTGCCCGGGGAGGGGACAGCAAAACAGATTTGGACCTTCCGAAGGGCTAAAGCTGAGCTTGCTGCTGGGTTTCACAGAGGCAGCACGTGGCATTACACCCAGGAAGGTCAGGGTGCTATGGGACAGACATCCCAAGAGGCCACTGAAGCATGGTAGGAAAAGAGCTGTGCACCCCTGGCACAGTGAGGTGGGATCAGCCCATCCTACCTGAATCTTGTCTTGACGGCGCTGCTGCTCAGCGACTTTCCTGGCCAGAGCTTGCTTTTTGGCTCTGAGCTCCTTGATGTCCATCTCTCCTCCGCTGCCTTCAGTCTCAGAGTCATCTTCAAAGGCCTCGATCCTCACATCATCCTCCTTCTTCCAGGAAATGCAGAAAGAGAGAAAAACAGCAGGGCAGTCATTGTAAGGGATGCTGGTGGCAGGGATTGCTCTCATTCTGCTCTCCCTTTTCCAGCAGGCAAGTCCCTGTCAGGCACAGTCCATCACCCCTTGCTGATGGGTGACTATGTCTAAACATCCAAAAGAAGCCAAAGAAATCGTAAACATTCAGGAAATGACAAGGTGAGACAGGAGGTAACAGGGCAGGAAAGGCAGCAACCAGGCAGGGCAGGGGCAGCCCAGCATAATGCTCTGTTCTAAAATCACACCCTCTTCCTCACCTTGGAAAACTCTTCCCACAGCCTTGGGTGAGTCACTGATGTTTTACAGCCTCCAGTTCTGTGAAATCATGGTATTTCCCTGTCTCTCTGCTTTGCCTGGCTGTTCAGGCTGCGCATCCCTGTTCAGGCTGCTTCTTCCCACCTCCCTGCACCAGGGCTGTATGAGGCTCCTCTAACACTGCTGCCTCATCCCACAGGGCACAAAGGCTGCTCATCCTGACAAGGAACCTCAGACCCATGAACTCAGGTGCCCTTCTCCATTTTGATCTCTTGAGTAGGCCTGAGAGATTCCTGCATCCACCCCAAAACTTCCAGCTGCTCTGGAACAGATGTTGCAGAAGGAGATGCTCAAAATCTTGATTTTAAAGCTCCACATGACGGAGCATCCACTGTGTCTCAAGGTCACTAATTTGAACGGTTAATGACTTCCTCTGTTCACATTTCCACCCTACTTCTAGTCAGCCTTTGCCATGCTCCTGCTGTCCAGGAACCTTGTCTTTGATGAAGTCAAGGGTCCCTGGTTCTCCAACCTCCTGCCCACACGAGCACAATCTGGACCATACTGTATATCTTCTTCCTCTCCTAGAGACGCTTCCCTGGAGTTCCCCACTGGTTTTGCAGACCCTTCTCAGTATGCCTGCACTGCCTGAACTGGAGACCCCAGAAGGAGCCATGCTGTTCCTCCCTTAGGTGGAGGCTACACTGGCCCATCCCCACCTGCCCAAATCTCTGGGATACAGGAGGGTGAGAGGGTGTGGCTGGTGTCTAACTGGGCATCACTCACAGCCAAGTTCTACCTAAGCTTTGCTGCTCTCCCCAGTCACTACACACCCAAAGGGGAGCCCACAAAGCCCCTGTTCCTCAACACACGTCCCACGTGTGCTGCCCAGGAGCCCAGCTCTCCACTGCTGCCTGCAGACCCCTCACCTCATACAGCCAACCTTGCTCCCCAGTGACCATGGGTGGCCTTCCCAAGCCATGCCATTATCCATCCTCCCTTCTCTGCACAAAATCCAAGGGTTGTGATGGGGCTGGGAAGAGCTCCCACATGGCACCTGGCCAGAAAGACCTGCTCTGAGCCCCTGGAGGGCTGCAGGAGACAGACCCTGCACAGAGGGGTAAGAGCAGGGCTACACTCCCTGCCCTGTGCAGGCTGACACGTGTCAGCACAAGGGACTCGTGGTCTTAATTTAGAACAACCCCAGCGCTGCACAGTCGTGCACTCGATCATTTCACCCAGACCGTGCACCCGCCTGGCCACAGAACCACCTTCTCTTCTCTCCTTGTGACCTTTTAATCATGGGAACGAGGAAGATAGGAGCCCTCAGGCTCACTTCCCTCTGCCTGGACCACAGGGGATGGGGGGATGCTGCCAGAGGGAGAGTGACACACCAGGGCCTCTGGGAAAAGCCTCTGTCTGCTGCAGATCTGCTGTGGTGGGTCAGGACCTGCTTGCCCACAGTGGTGGTGGTTACTCTGGCGAGCTGGAAGCTCTCTTGAGATCAGAACCCAAGAGGGAAGCTCCAGGGTTGCACAACGAGCTCATGGAGAGATTCCCACAGCTGAGCAGAGACTGTGGGGACAGGGCAGGAGGGAGCTATCCTTGCACTGTGCTTGATCACAGCAGGAATTGGAGGGACTGACTCAGCAAAAGGACCCTTCTGGAGAACAGGACCATCCCTATCATGACACTGGGAAGAACCTAAACATCCCCCCATATCCCACATGCCAGCCTGAAAACCTCCAGCACCTTCTCCAGAACAAAGATCCAGGTCTCCCACCTTCCACAGACAACTCCTGCTGCCTGGGGATCTGCTGTCCTCTGCTCAGCTGGGACAAGGAGGGTGCTGAGTAGGGCTGCTCTGGGCCTCTCTGACTTTCAGTTCCCATGGGACAGAGACAAGGTGCTGTCCCTGCACAGGGTGATACCCCTCTGGCTCTGAGTGCCCAGCCCCAGCACAGGGAGAGGAGCCAGAATGAGCCTGGGCAGCACCAGGCCACCCAGCTTCCCGTTCCCAACGCCTCTGCTCCTCTCTCCTGTTTCCCTGGCCTTTCCAACTGCAAGATTAAACAGAAGAAAGGAGTCAACCTGCAGAGCGGCTGGCAGGGCCCTTAAACACACACACGGAGCCTGGAGTGAAGCAAGGCCTACAGGAACAAGCAAGGGCAGAAAAACAAGAGTTGAATTCCTTAATCACATCAGGATGTGAGAGGCAGGGGAGGGACGGGGCGCCAATGTCAGCTCTTCCTGTACGTGTGCTGGAGGCTGGAGCTCGGGCCTCCGCCACAACGAGCTCCACGGCTATAAACTTGATCCTGAAGCTGAACCCTGACACCCCCTCGCCCACCTCCTCTCCCGGGGCCGTGGCGCTGCACGTTATTAAAGCTCCCCCCACCCTGGGTATGAGGAAAGCAGCATCTGGAACTCATAGCGGCGTGCGAGATAGAGGCAGGCGGGCCGGGCTGGCAGGAAAGGGCACGAGCGAAGCACACTCGGGAGACAAGGGCTGTGCACCATTTGCCCCCCTGCCTCCCCCCATAAACTGCACACGCAGCTAGGCCAGCTATAAATAGCGGGAGCTGCAGGGCAGGCAGAGGCTGGGCCCCACAGGGGTGATTCTTCCTTCACCGAGGCGCGCTCTTCCCGCACGGTACCTGATCTTCCAGTTGTTTTCCCTCTTGGCTTCCCATTTCCTTTCCCATGGCGTCTGGGACGGGTGCCACTGACACATATTTTCCACCCTTGAATGCCAGCAAAGGCTCTTCTTGTCCACAAAGGGCTTCCAGGAAATACTTCAGAACTGTGACCCTCTTGCAGTCGGCTGCAATAACCTACGGGGTGAGGACGAGGGGGTTGGGGAGAGGGAAAGGAAAACAAAGTCAGTGCAAAGGGGAGCGGATGAGTAACGACCAGGGGAAAATGTTTGGGATAGAAGGCCCAGTGGGATGCAGACAGCACCACAGGGATGTGCGGGGTGCCCCTCTTCTGAACACTGGTGGTGGAAGGCGTTTGCCTTGCTTTGTAGTCCCCAGGGAAAAGGAGGCAGTCCAAGTCAGAACATTCAGCACTGATCCTGTCCTGCCTCCTCTGTGCACCCCAGAGCTGCAGGACTGCCAGGGCACAGCCAGCCCCCTGCCCAGCCCCAGCAAATGGGGGAAAATCCTGCTGAGCCATGAGAGATCAATGATGTGGCCTATCCTTCTGTCTCATTTTGGCTTCATTTGCTGGATTTCCCCCCCCCAAAAGCTGTGGAGGAATGCAGGTGTGAGAGTGAGAGGGTGGGGGCATTGGAGAAAAGCTGAGCCCCTCCTCACCTCCAGCCCGACCCCATCCCACGGGCCCACCTCACAGACCAACTGGGGAGCCCCACTGGGGAGGCTGGGACGGATCTGGCCTGAAGGAAACTCAATAGCTTGGGTAATTATCCAATTTATGAGGCTCTCAAATGGAGTTTCCAGAGCACGGGAGCCCGGTGCCTCCACAGCCCTGTCCCGTGCGGCACAGCCTCGGCCGGCACCTCCGCCACGCCTGGCCTTGGCTCAGCCCTCGTCCCCTTGCAGCAGGGCTCTGCACCTGCACTGCTCTCCCCTGGTGCTTCCTGCTGACCGGTGTCACCCCCAGGGAGCTGCAGATTTATAGGTAGAAAGTCAACAAATGAGACTAAAAGTGCTCCATGCTACGGACACAAAGTCTGCGTTGATGCCCGAGCTTCTCCTGCTCCCCAAACCACCCTGGGTTTGCTGTGCACGTGGACCAAAGCAGTCTCAGAGAACCCCATCCCAAAAGGGTCTCTGCAGGCTCCCAGGACCAGGATTCTGAAGCTGGGGAGAGGGTCAGGTGCCTCACAGCCAGGCACACACCCACCCTGAGATGCCAGGCCTGGTCCTGCTGTGGTGGACACAGGTTTGTGCCCGATGGGGCTGTGCCTCAGTGAGCCAGGGCTGGCAGCGGCACCGGCCCCGCTGCACCAGGCTGCCGTGAGAGGAAACTTCTGCTCTTCCACAGCACTGCCAGTTTCCTCTCTGTGGGCTAATTTTAACCACCGTGTCGCTGCAGTGCGTGTCAAAGACCTGACCCTCCTCTGACCTCCAACCTCCCACCCCGGCTACTGCCGGCACGAGGAGCACCCTTGTGCACCCACAGCTGGGGCTGCCTCCGTTTGAAGGCGTCCCCCTGGAATCCTGTGTCCCCCTGGACCTGCGTGGAGGGGGAGGAGAAGCTCTCCTCAGTCCCCCCCGTGGAGGCAGCTGCTGCTGCAGGGAGGTGGTGTGAGCAGGGTGATCACAGGAATTAGTATTTTGAGGAGCAACAGATTCATAAACACTGATTCTGCACCTATAAAATGTGTCCTGTGGGACGGAGGTGAGCAAAGGACAAGGTGACAGCAGCTCAGCAGTTCCAGGAGCTGCTGGGGACCCTCTTTGCCAGGACAGCCCTTTGCTGCTTGTGACACCCAGCCAGGAGCAATCCCTCCAAGTGTCACCACAGGAACATTCCCATCCTCCTGGCTCTCCTTTAGGAACGACTGTGTACAGAGGAAAGTCCAAAGGAAAGAGAACACGAGCGAAGTGGGAATGGCTGTCATGGGAAACATCCCTCCTGCGAGTTCCTGAGAGCTCTGGGCTGCAGCTGAGGGAAGTGGTGGAAACCTCACCACTGGCTTCACCCCCAGCTCCACGGGCTAATGCCATGGAGACCCAGCCTGACTCACACGGGGTAACTTCTGCCCAGGGATTTTCCAGTCTGGGTATCTGCAGTTCTGTTGTGCTCAAACAAAGTGCCCACCACCACCAGCTGCGTGCCAGGGGATGCCAGGACGTGGCCAACAGCAGCAGCAGCAGCAGGGAAGGGGACACAGGAACTGCTTGTATAGGTGGGGGAGAGATGGGTGCCTCATCCTGACACCATTCCTGAGGGATTTCTCAAGACACCTCTAGAAATAAAAGCCACATCCATGAGGTTTTCAGGAGGGACTGGGTGCTTAAACAGCTGCAGTGCAGCCATTGCTCTCCAAAGGCTTAAATCTGAGCCTCTTGGATCAGGAATGAAGGGGCAAAATACAGAACTCACTTCACCCTTGGCTGGGGCTGGGGACAAGGGCAGGTGGGATCACTCCTTCCTCCCCTGAAGAAGAAACCAGTAGGAAACACCAGATTTCCTGCCAAGCCAGCACAGCACATGCTTAAATCCAGCTCATCTGCTGGGGAGAAAAGAGCCCAACCAAAGGCCCATGACATAATGCCACAGCAACTCGTCTCATGAACACATTTTTCCAGCCCACATGAATGAAAAACAGGGAAGGAGCAAATGCTCCGCACATCCCCGTCACGTGCAGCCCTGCTCGGGGAGGACACGGCAGAGCCCCAGGCTGCCGGCAGCCAGGCTGGGAAAGAAGTGACCCGTGACTGGCACCCAGGTCTCTCTCGAGCGGTGGAGAGGGACCTTGCATGCCGCTTTGGTCAGAAACTTCCTGTTTCGGAGTGGAAACACCAGTGGGATAAGCGGGATGGCCGCGAAGGCGCTCGCTGGCGCACGTGGTGATGCCAGCGGAGCGTGGTGAGGACACCAGGAGCTGTGCCCGACCTTCCCGAAGGAGTGGGAGTACGAAACGACACGGTGGTGATGTATGGATGATGTGGCAGCAGACACCCCGGCCCCAGCGGGGGATAGAGCCCTTCCCCCTCTGAGCGTGCAGCGCGACAGCAGGAACCGAAAGCCTGGCTCCGAGTCACTGCTGGGTATGAAAATGGGCCTGACATGAACACAGCCGCTCTCAAAGGAAAACCGAAACCGAGAATTGCTGAAGTGGTCTGGTGCCCCCGTCCGTGACCCGGGCTCAGTTCCGCAGAGCCACCGCCGAGCCCCTCGCCACCGCGGTGCCTCTCGGGGACACGTGGCTGGGGACCAGCCCTGGGACCGAGGTGGCTTCGGCTGCAGCAGCCCCGATTGCCAGCCTGATCTCATCGGGGCTGGAGGGGAGACATTCCCAATCTCCTGCTCCATCAGACAGGCTCACCACCAGCTCCAGCACCAGCCACCCACTGGGGGCTGGCGGCTGCTTGGCCACGCTGCCGAGGCTCATTAGCCAACTGCTAATTCATGGGTCACACATTAACATACTGATCATTGAGTAAGACACAGCGGGACACACATTAACACGCACTAACTGCCTGTAGAGACCCACTGGGCTGCACATTAACTGTACCAGCTGTTGTGCTTTCAAAGCCATTCTGCAGTGCCAGGGCCACCAGGACCTCACGAGTGTCACCTCCTGCCAGCACTGAGCGGGGTTCCCCAGTCTAACCAGGGTTTCTCAGCTCTAATGAAGCTGATTCCCCTCTATGGGGCTGTATTTCCCCCCCCCCACTGACAAAACGGGCAGAAGGGAAAAGCTTCCCTGAGCGCTGTGGAGGGCAGAGGACTCCCACACCACATCACCACGTGTCCTCCAGGAGACTGAAGGGGAGGGAAGGGCCTCGCTCCGAGAGCTGTGCCCGAGGGGACACCTGCACCTGGTGCTGGCGAGGTGACACCACCAGAAACCAGCCCCGCTCTCGCTTTGGGTCAGAGGAGCGCCTGGAGCCGGGGGGGCCGCGCCTGTGCCCCCGGGCCGGCCCCGCTGCTCCGCACGCGGCTCTCCCGCAGCTCCCAAAATTCGCTGTCACACCCTCCGCCGCCTTCAATCAACTTTTACAACTTGTTAATTTTACGCAGCGTCCTAAAGAGCAAACAACTGGGAGGCAGGAATGCAGATTCCTTCAGCTAGTCCAAAGAGCCTCCGGCAGCGCAGCCAGCTGGCCAGGGGAGCCCTGCTCAGCCGCGGGGACTCGCCACATCCCGGGGGGGAAAAAATGGTCTGGAGGGGGCTGCCCCACGCCCACGGCAGCCTCTGGCAATGCCACGCTGCTGCTGGAGGTGTGTGGAGGGATCCTGGTGGCTTCTCCCTCGGCAAAACCTGAGATTCCATGAGGAAACAGGAGGCAGCGGCTCTGGAGAAGGGATTGCTCGGAGGACAGGCTGCCATTGCCGGCTCTGCATTCCTGTGTGCGAGGGGGAGACACCAGCACATCCTGACAGCTGGATTCAGAAGGGGAAAAGGACATGAGAAGTTTGAGTCATAGCATGGAGAGATCCCATCCCAGATTCGGAGATGGGAATGGGATAGGACCAGGACTCGGAGCCAAGCTCCAGCACGATCCAGCGTGGGGATAACACTGTTTTTGCCACATCATTTTAAACATGTCTTAGCTGAAGTAGCTGAACGATGCTGAAACCAAGTGAGCCCCAAACAATCTAAACCACGCAGCGACTGCTCTGCCCAGCTGAAACGCTTGCACTGACCCTGTTAAAACATCCAGGCAGGCCATGGCTCAGTGCCTCCCTGTGCCCTGGGCCGCCTCCTCCCATCCCTGGGGAGCCAGCTTGGAGGAGGAGCACTGAGGAAAGCGCCTCGTTTGGTCTCGTCCCTTCTGGGTTTTAATCTCACAGGCTCGCACAGAAGCTGGGCTGGGTTTAACCCTGAACTCATCACAACCCAACTCCTCTGGGCTCGTTCCCCACCCGAGGAGCCCCCTTGCTCTGCCCAGGCCCAAATAAAAGCTTGGAGGGGTTTGGCCACCTGGGTAGGGAGGACCAAGGTGTCCATCCCAGCTGGGCAGAGGTGCTGACAGCTGGATGTAACCTGGTTTCGGCAGCTGAGAGCTGCCTGCAGCCGCAGGTCTCTCAGAGAAACTTTTAATTTCGACTAATCCCACAAGCAGGCTCGGTGGATGAGGTTCCCACGTGCCTGCAACGCTGTGTGTGACCCGAGTGAGCAACTGTGGCTGCTGCAGGGACCAAACCAGGCACCTCTGGCTTGCATGGATCTCACTGCTGGACCCTGTGCACCAAGCAGAGAGCACATCTGGGGAAAGGATCCATCACACCCATCCTGGATGCTCCATCACAGAGCATGAGAAAACACCCAAGGAGGACAGAGAAGCCCAGAAGAACCATTCCAGTTGCTCTTCCCTGCAGCCACTGCTGGAGAACCACTCTCCAAAGAGAAAGTGTGGTCGTGTCTTATCCTAAACTCTCTCCCAGCATCCTGAGCCTCACACAAGCACAGCTCCAGCCTCTGCTCTGGGGCACACGGTCTCAGACGAGTCATCACAGCAGATGTGCTTTGGCCTGGCAAACACCTCCGTCTTTCCAGCTTTAAAGGCCACACAGCTCAGCCAGCACTGGCCTTTAAAGCTGGAAAGCAGCACGGAAAGGGAGCCAGCTGCCCACCACCACCAGCCTTTGCTGGGCTTGTCTCATCCAGTGCAGTGATGCAGAGAATACACATGGGTGACACAAAGGTGCAAAGTGACGGAGCTGAGCTGAGTCACCCAATTTTTGGGGGTCAGAGACCAGAAGAAGCTCGGAGTAGCCTGCACAGATTGCTGCCAAGGTTCTGGGTACCTGTCATTGCTGGCAGCTGTAGGACATCAGGGCGAGACCCAGTGAGACAGGGGAAGCTCTGAGCAGCTCTGGGGCTTGGAGCCAAAATACCTCTGAGGGTCCTGCAGGAACCTTTAGCTCTTTTTCTGGAAGAATCAACACCAAAGCCAAAGCAGATGCTCCAGATGGAAAACCATCCTCCAGATCCACCTAAAATTCCTGTGCCCAGGATGGCCTGGAGGGCTGACACAGACCAGCCTGCGACTAACTGCTTCCCTGGAGCTACACAGCCTGGAGAGGAAAGTTCCTGATGGATTCCAAACCAAGCTTTTGGCTTTCGCTGATGCTTGGAAAGACTTGCCCTAATGTCTTATTCACCTGTTACGTGTGCTAAAGAACCTCACTGTCAGATCCAGGGAGCAGCAGCAGCATTTTGCAGCACGGAGCAGTTGGCTCCAGGCTGCATCTGACACCTCGTAGGCAGGAGGTGGCTCTTCAGCTTGTTTAATTTTACCCCCACCAGAGCAGTCCCAGAGAAGATGATGGGATACAGGAAGTTTCCAGTGAGTAATGGGGATGTTTCATCTGGTTTGTGAGTATCTGATTCTCCTCGCGTCCTCAGGCATTGCTGCCAACAGCTCAGCAAGGGCCATGGGCTCCTCCACAGTGTAAAATGGTGCCTCCAGTGAGACACTGCAGGAATTTTTGCAGGAATTTTCACTGGAGAAAGCATTTGCTTCCACCCATCATGGCCACATGTGCTGATCCCCACAGCAGTGACATATCCAGGGCATTTCTACTCTTCAAGGTGAAGCCTTGAGCACAGGACCATACATTTTAATTGTCTGTCATGTGAACAAGGGGCTGAAAAGTCACAGCTGTGAAAGAGGCAGATGACTCCTGGAGAAATAGTTGAGTTGCACACAGGGACTCCCTGTTACAGCCACCTCAGTGCCCTCCTCTCTCCCACCCCAGCTCCCAGCACACCCCCAAACTTCCCAAGAAAAGAAAGAGAAAAAGTCAGGCCACAGAGTAAAGCCAAGTCCGAAGGAGCCCGCTCTGCTCCTCCCTTGCAAATCCTACCGGAACACGATCCGGGGAAGACAAATCCCTGAAATCCTGCCCCAAGCCTGTGGTCCCAGGCTGGGGAAGGAGGAAGGCAAGCTCCTTATCCTCAGCAGAGCCAACATGGCACCACCGACAGCTTTCACAGGGCACGGGCTGCTCTCCCTGCCGCAGGAGCCTCCAGCCTTTTCCTTTTCGGGGACTGGGAGAATTTATTTCCTCTGCCATTTCGGAGGATGCCTGCCTTGCCAGAGATTGTTTTGCAGAGTTCAGACAGATAAGAAAGTGGTTAGCAGGCTCTTTGGTGGAGGAAGGGAGGATTGCTTAGTAAGGGAAAGGCGACCGCTGTGCTCTCAGCAGCCACACGCTGCCCTTCCTCTGAGGCCACCACTGCAGAGCACGCTGGCGTTGGGGACAAGGCAGGGCCACCCCCACACCTCTCCACCCCCGGTGTTTTTCGGGTACATCTGCTTGTGGGGCCACACTGGTGACCAGAGACTGTGTTCCTGTGCCAGGACTGGGATCTGTCTCTCCTGGAATCTTGGAAATGCGGCTGACGAATGTTCAATCCGACATCTCGACTGCAAATCTCAGGGCGCTCTTGCGACAGCGAGAGCCCTTTCTGCAGGGTACGTGGAGAACAAAAAAAAGGGCAGGAGCCCAGTCCAGGCTGCCCATGCTGTGGTTATCTGGCACCTTCCCTGTTCCAGCATGTGCCTCTGCAGTGGTGGCAGGAGGGAGCTGGCCCTGCTGGGGGGCTCACAAGGAGGAAACCCTGAAGATTCACCAGCAGCAAACTCTTTCCCAAGGACTTCTTCATGGAGACAAGGGGAAACTGCCCCACGACTTGACCCACGGAATAACTCTGAGATTCCTGCCCCACAGGACAAGGCGCCAGCGTCACAGAGTGCTGAGACAGTGGGAAGTTGGGTGGTGGAAGGAAAAGCCTGACAGCACAGGAACAGGGGAGCAGGGATGGCAATCTACAATATAAAAATAGCAAAAAAAAGGTGCAAACCAGAGCTCACCCTGACAGCCCCTACCTGCCCTGCCTGCACCATCCACCTCTTGCCCTTCCAGTGTCACCTCTGTTTCAGGCAGAGGGGAAACCATGGCATGGTGGACTTCCACCCCAGAGGTACTCACCATCCCTCACATACCTCACCACCCCTCCTGACCTCAGCAGTGGGAGGGAGAGGAGAGGCAAGAGCTGGAATATTCTGCCTGGTCCTGGCAGAGCTGGCTGGGAAGCCATTTCTGTGAGTTTACACAGCTTATACATTCTCCATGCAGTTCCTGGCCGCCTTCCATCGCAGATGAGAGTTTTATGTCGAATTTTAAGTTTGACCACAAATATTTAAACTTCCTTGGACCACAAATGCTGTATCTTCTTTGTGGTTTAGTTGGCACCAAATGAGTATTTACAGATCCCTATATGTCTGTCTGTCATTTAAATATCTCACGGAGGTGCCAAAGGCTTCCAAAGTGGAGGGGCTCCTCCAGCAGACCCCTGATTCCCTCTCTCTGATTCCTCCCCGGCAAAGGCGAGGGAGAGGTGCAGGCAGTGGCCAAGCCCTTGCAGAGGGCACAGCTGCTCTGGGCTGAACATTTCATACTTGCACTCTATTAAGTTTTCTTTCCAGAGAATGTCATCTGAGATCCCACCGTAACTTCCACAGTTCCCTGCCCTGGTGGATACTTGAACTGGGATGAAAGCGTTTGGAATTTTCTCCTCTTCTTTTAGGAAACTGAGTCTACAGGAGACTGTTTTAATGAGAACCGCTAAAATCTCCTAAAGCAGCACAGCTCCCACCTGGCCACTGCTCGCAGCCTCCCCACAGGGGTTTTCACTTCCTCAAACACCAGCGATTCTCAGCGGGTGATAATCCCAACCTGCTGAACTGGGATCCTGCTCTAGGTAAACTGGTCAGAGTGGTTAGTGCCAGTGGCACAACGGTATCCAAAGCAGGCAAGGCCGTTTGGCCAGGAAAATGCAGCCAAATAAATACCATTAAAGATCCCTCCTAAGCATCCAGTGCCAAAGGAATTTGGTGTTGCTGTTACATGGAGCTGGACGGGGAGCACAGAGCCAAGGGTGCCTGAGCTGACACCCAGCAGCCCAAAATCTGAGTTAAAGCATTTAATTTCCTTCAGACTTTTTAGTCTAGGACACAAACTGGATGCTCATCCCACCAATTTCAGGGGAACTTCAGAACATGGGAGATGCTGCTCCTGCAACACTGCTTTTCCCACCCCAGGGATCCACAGCACCGTCCGGCCGTGGCAGCACTCGGGGAGTTCTCTCACAGCTCCCACCACCCCTTGGGGGACACAAAACAACAGCTTTTTCGCCCAGGGCAAAAGCTCCAGTGACTGCTGCCCACATCAGAGGAAACAGATACCTGAGTCAGAGCCATGGGATGAGAAACCTCTGCTCCACAAACCAGAAGCCAGACGGAGCAACGTCAGTGCCGAGCTGCCCCGGTGCTGCTCGCACGCCTCCCCAGCCCTGGATGCTGCTGGGAAGCTCAGGCCACTCCGGCCCTGCTCAGCTTTGGGAGTGGAAAGAGAAGCAGCTTTGCTTTGAACTAACAAAGCCCCCGTGGAAGGGCAGCTCGCAGGGCTGCCGCGTGCAGGGAGGAGCTCCTCCGACTGCTCTGTCGGGGCCAGCGCTGAATTCCCTTGAAAACAGAGGGTGGGGATACAGCAGGCAATGGAATAACAGCAGAAAAATGCCACCACAGCTCGGCTGGCTGTGACACCACAGCCCCAGAGATGTTACCAATCCTGGCATTTCCCCCCCGGCCGCAAGAACCGCGCTGGCAGCGCGCTCCCGGCTCGGGGCAGGGCGGGAAGCGGCTCACACCATTTCCAGCAGCCACTTCAGGGAGGGACAAACGCTCTATTTTGCTTTACAGTGAAATGCTGCCACTTAGGGGACTCCCGATGACGTTCTTGCGCCTGAGAGCCCGTGTCCTCTTCCAGGAGGGGCTGCTCCAAGCAGGACATGCTCCATTAGCCTACCAGAGAGGTAACATTCGGCACTGGCCCCGAGCTCCAGCCCATGTGGATCCTGCTCTGCTTTAAGGAAGCAGCAAGCACAGCCCTGCTACTTATACCCAATACTCAGCTCTTCTGGCAAATGATTAATGGCCCGAGTCTTGCAGTTGCTCGCTTCCAGCTGGGCCAAGAGCTGCAAACACACCTAGGGAAGGGAAGGGAAGGAGGAATTGGAACGTTGGCTTGGTGGGGAAAGGAAAACTATTCGCTGTGTCTTTGTTTTCGGGAGAGCTCCTCCTCTCGGGAGTGGGATGCTGAGTGCAGAGCAGGGCCCCTGCCCCGAAACGGAGGAACTGAAGCAGAACAATAGGGTGGGGATTCTGGATGGGCCCTGACAAGTGGGGTGGGCTGGAGCAGGGGCACCGATCCATCCTTTTGACTTCATTCACACTTACAGCTGCATTAGAGACATTTCCTGAAAGCACAGTAGGAAGAGAGGGGTATTCACTCACTCCACCCTCCATCTAACACCGTCCTCGCGATCCAGCCGTGCACCGAGAGCCAATTCTGGCCTCTGGCAGAGCTGCAGGCCAGACATTACAAGCGCTGGTGTGAGCAGCACAGGTCCCCACCCGATGAGCAGCGCACAGACTTGGAGCACAAAGGAGGGGTGCAGCAGCCAGCAAAAAGTAAAAAAAAAAAAAAAACCAAACAGCCAACCTAGGGAAATGCAGAGCATTGTCCAAGGTGGACAAGAAGATGTCAAGAATGGGATCTGAGTGTTTGGCTTTGGGACGAGCAAAGGTGCAGCCAGTGGGTGATGTGGGATGAACCGAGGTAGCCTGTGCTGGGAAGGAGGGCAGTGCCAGCCATGCTGCACGGGGACCTTGGGGCAGGGTCTGAGGCACAGGCTCCCACCCCGGGCCGTGTTCCCAGCACGTCATCTCCCGGCCGTGCCATGACCTGCAGCGGGAGCAGGGATTGGGAACAGCGCTGTGACGAGCCCTGCGCCTGACTCACCCCGGCCCGGGAGCCTGCGCGGCCCCGGCGCATCGGGAGCCTGCATGTGGAGCCTGAAAAACAACTTTTTTTTTTTTTTTCCCCTCTTTTCTAAAAAACAAAAAGCCAGACGCCCTCTGCCAGATCTGGAGTTACTCAGGCTGACTCACAGCAAGGCTCTCCTGGCTCTGCTGGCAGTGCCTGCACGTACCTGGAGTGGGCTGTGCAGGCTGTGCTGATGGCACCCACGGTGTCACAGCTGGAGCTGTGGCACTTCCCCGAGTGCTGTGACAACAGCCTGCTGCAGCCAAGCTAATTATTTTCAGTTTCAAACTTCAACCATTTTTGGTGAATCCCCGAATGAAAAAAAAAAAAAACCCAAATAAATGAAGACTATAATTTTTTTTTTTTTTTTTTTTTTTTTTTTGTAAATGGGAAAAGTATTTCTTTCATTCTCCCATAATACGAATCCAGCAAACATGAAAAACATGAACCCAAACCAAAGCTCAGACATCACATCTGGGGAGAGACCAAGCATGGAAAATTTTAATCCAAAGGTTAATGTTTGGGAAGCTCCGAGTGTGTGAAAAGAGGGGTTAGATGGGTGCTGCTCCGCGGCTCGAACAGTTATTGCCGCCAAGTGGCGGCTCTCAAACGGTGCCTGCCTGCCCCAGCCCAGGCACTCGGGGTCAGGAGCTAAAATAGAAAACAACTGAAATCACTGGAAGCAAACAAACACTCAGATCAGATGCTGGAAAAGCCAAGCGAGGAAGGAGCCAGCAGCAAGAAATGCAACTTGAGCCCTGTGACTGGGAACGGCCTCCTGACTCGCCCTGGGTGAAGCGCCCCAAACCACACGGTGCTGGTAGCCATTGAGACCCTCTCCAGCTCCCTGAGCCCTCCTGTGCCACCTCCAAGATCACTTGACAGCCCTGTGACACTCCTGCCCCAACTGTCACCTCCAGCTCCTTTGCTCACTACTCTGCAGGGTCACACTTTAGTGGTTGTCACACCTTGGGGCTTTTTCCACCCCACACTTTTCTCACCAGAATCACCATTTCCTGCCCAAGGACAGAGCACCCAACTCTTCCCCTGCCCCCAACTCTTCCTTTTCCCCCCAGCCCTTCCCCCTTCACCCCACCTCAGCAGAAACAACCTCCCTGTACCTGCCCAGAGCAGCATCTCTGCTGCTCTTCTGCTCACTCCACCCTTGCACCCCGAGCTGCTGGGCTCCTGCACCCCCAATCCTGCAGCAGCTCTGCCCTCTGAGCATCTCGTGCCCCCGTTTTCCCCACATCCTGCCTCCAAAATGCCTTTGTCTTCATCTTCTGCATTAGATTATGCCCTTTCCAGACCGCTCCTTCCAGACACTAGAAATCTCTCATCCCCAAAGCTCCGACAGAATAGCATCCTAATTGCCTTTGTTAGGGATGGGGCCTGTAAAATTGCCACGGCTGCTGCGAGGCCGGGTCGGCACTAACAATAGCTTAAAAGCTCCAGGAGTTCAGCGTGGAGCCCTCCCACACTAAACCAAACACAAAGAGAAGGCACCATATGTCTGCAAAGGCGGCCGTGTCAGGTGGGTCGGAGCCCGGCTCCCGGGGCTCCCCGGGGGTGGGAAGGGAAGGCACGGCCCCGGCAGGCGTGAGAGCATCCGGCAGAGCCCCGCTGCATCCAGAGGGATGCTGGCCTGGATGCTTCCTGGGATCAGCCAGGGCAGAGCTGCTCCCCAGGGCAGCAGCCGGGCTCCAAGGAGCTGCAGCACCCCTGGGCTGGGCTCTTCACTTGCCAGAAGGGCTGGGCTGCTTCTCTCCCGAGTGCCAAGCCCAACAAGCTCCTGCCCAGGCAGCTGCAGCCTGGAGCCACGGGAAGGTTTGGTTTTAGGCACATTGCTAAAACAGAGCTGGGGTGTCATATGCTGCTCCCCCCAAGGTGGTGGTGCTGACCAGAGAAGCGTAAGGATGGATAATGGAGTTCAGCTCCTAACGTGCTAATTTTGAGGCTGCTCAAGGTGTCAGACATAACCAGGCTGCCAGGGGACACACAGACACTGGCCAGAGAACAGGAGAGGGGGAACTGTCAGCTGTTAGCAGAGAATCTCTGCAAAAAACCCCATAAACTAGTGCACAAAAATGGAAATGGTTCTTTAACAAACCATCGGGTAAGGTAACGTAGCTTAGGACCAGTGCCTTGCTTGGCTGAGCCCAAAATCCAGGCACCTCTTGCTCCCCGACCGCACTCTGCAGGTAAAAACCTAAATCTGCTGACAACTAACTGCAGAAACATGGAGATAAAAATGGAAAGGGAACAGGAGTGAGGCTGAGGGAAAACACCAGGAACCTCTGCAGACACTGAATGTTTCTCTAAGCTCAGCCCAGAAAAAAGGCTCTAAAAGCACATGTAAAGCACCTCTGTCTGGGCAGGGGAAGGGAACGGTGATGCCAAGGGAAGACCCCGAGGAGCAGCTGAAGGGAAATCGTGGCAGGGCTCACCTGCAAAGGCAGGGGAAGCGTGTGATGAGAAACGTGAGCAGAACAGGCTGGCAAAGCCTTGGCTCAGGAGCGGGCTCCCTCAGGGTTTGTGCTCATGGCAGCGTGTGCTAGCACGCTCAGAGGAGTCCCAACAAAGGCCAGGCTCCAGCTGCCCGTGGACCATTGCTCCCTCTCCTCATCCCTCCAGCCAAAGGGGAAAATGTAATCAGAGCAATTTCTATTAGCAAGAATATAAAGACTTGGAAGCTCTGGGCTGTCTCTTGACAACTAATTAATTACCAGGTAGCATCCCCTTGAAGCTGCCAACACAGCACACACAAGTTCCAGCACGATTTAGGGAGAGGGATGAACTTTACAATAAACTCTAGAATTTTACTTCATCTCCCGCCACCATCTGAGATCCTGGGGGAACAGGAAGGGGTGGCAAGAGGCAAAGTCTGAAGCCATCTGGGATCATCATTAACTCATTCACTCGTGGCCTCTGAAACAAAAATGCCGACTTGTGCTGTGAGCAGCAGCTTCCAGCCAGATGAGCTCCTCGGATCCTCCATTGCTTAAATGCTCTTCTGCCAGTTTCTGCCATCCCTGGCAGTCTCCTTGCCTGTCCCCCAACCACCCCATGCTGTTGTATGGGAGGAAAGGAGTCCCCCAGGATCATTCCCAGAAGGAGGACACAAAGGGACAAAGGCTATTTGGGCTGCAGAGGCTGTCAGAGAGAGCAGTGGGAGCTGCTGACTATCGTGATGTTCTTTGTCAGGATATCTCATACAAAAAAAAAGCTAATGACAGGCTACAGTTGAAGGTCAGGATGTGTGACCTGTCAGGGAGCTGGGCTTGGGCAGCCAGGACCAAGAATCTCAGCATGGTTTGGGTTGGAAGGGACCTTAAAGATCATCTGGTTCCAACCTCCCTGCAGTTAAACGCTCCCGTGGTTCAGTGTAAGCCCTGTGGCAGCTCTGTGAGGTCTGAACTAGGAAACGACACTTAAAATGTGAGGATATTTAGGGACAGTCATCCCAACATAACATTTCTCAGGCTCTAGAGCCTCAGGGAGATGGAAGATACTGTTCAGCGTGGCACAAATAGCCTGAACTACCCAGTTTTGTCTGCACCCAGGGTGGTATAAAATTGACCATCAGCAGCACCTTGCTCAGCACAGGGGGACAGCGCTGTGCTTGAGGACTGCCTTGAGGAGACATTTGATATGTGACAACTCTCCCACCACTTGAGACAACCCAGGCAGCTCTTGGGAGCAGAAGCCTCCATCTCCCTGCTCCAGGCCACAGCTCTACTGGTGGCCATGGATTTCTCCCTTAGACACCAGCACAGCCACAGGTCATCTTGCTCAGGTGCAAATGTTCTGGGCTAAGCCAAAACATTTCTTTTCTTTTTTAGGTTTACTTGATGTAAGTCCAAAAACTGAGATGACATCAAAGAGCCCATTGAGCAGATCCCCTCCAGAAACACACGGGGACTTTACCTCGTTAGTACAAACACGGTTCCCCTGCAGACTTCCTGGGAACAGCTGAAGCAGCATCGCACTTCAAAAACCAGCCTGCACATCACAGGGCTGGGGAGGAGCTCAGTTCTGGCTCAGGATTGCTGTCAACCCTTTCAAAGCCCACGCAGGATCACACACCAAAATTGTCACAGCCCTGGGGGGAACAACTTTCTCTTTGTCCCCAGGAGATGGGCTGTAGAGGCAATGACAGGGCAGGAGCTGTCACAAGGAGCAGTCGGGGAGGGCGTGAAGTCTGATGTGAAGGAGAGAAAGAGAAGACTTAAAGGATGGATTTACCCCTGCTGGGACTGGTCAGTGATGGTTTCCCATGAGCTAACAAGAGGAATGAATGTCCCTTCAGGATTTCAAACCCGTGCCAAGAGTCCATCTTTCTCTGAGGGATGGCAACTGCCAGCAGTTCTGTCCCTGCTGCAGTCCCCAGCTTGGATCTGCTGCTGGTCTGAGGTCTGAGGTCACTTCCAGAGGGACACAGGAGACCTGCAGGAGCCCAGGCTAAGCCGTGGCATGGAGTGACAATCAGGAGATATGCTGCTTCCTGGAAGAGTTGGAACTGATGTGCAAATAATGGCAGAAAAATGTGGGGCAAGGGAGGGTTAGAGAGAGATTAGTCTGGGGCACACTCTGGGAGATACACAATGTTAAGTATGAGGGCAAAGGAAATGAAAACTGGAAACTCAAACATAGTCAAGAATCCAATCCCAGCCTGGGCAGGAAGTTTACACTCTGCTTCTAAATATACATGTTTTTAAATCAACAAGCTTTCTTGTTCCTCAGCTCTACTGTACATCCACACGGAGAATGAACCGGATGGAGGCACTGCCAAGCTCTCCCAGCGAGGTGTTCTGTCCACAAGGGACAGGGATAGGGGACAGGCATCCCTTCCACATCCCAGCAGGGAAGCAAAGGCTTCCCTGCTCCTGGAGATGCTCTGGGAGAGCAGAATTCCCAGCTCCAAGCTCGCTGCTCAGCACAAAGCACCCAATCCCTTGCAGGCAGACTCTCCTGTGCTCTCCAAGTGCCCATGAGGAGAGGGAACAGTACCCTGTGAGCAGGGCTCAGCTGTAGTGCCTCTTTCCTCTCTGCTCTCTGGCCACTGCATTCATGCTCAGCAGTCGGATAGTCACATATTTTTTTTAATTTGATATAATTATCTCCTAGAAATTACTGTACACAGCCTCTTGGGATCTAAAGCAATTAAGTGAAGATAAATTTCTTTCATGGAGCAAGCTGTCAAAGGATGAAGCAATTTCATTCCCCATTTGAAGTGGAAGCTTTGGGTCATGCATGGTTTATTTGAAACAATGCCATCACCTAAAGCTGCTGATCTTATCTGTCTCTCTCTGTCTCTCCATTTCAAACTGCTGAAGATGTGCAGCGTGGCACTGCCTGAAGTGATGACATCTGGCATCAGGCCAGCTACAGAAACAAGCTGCTCCTCCCCGAGCCCGAGTGCAAGAGGCCAAACATTCCTATTAAAAAGGGGGAAACCGAGGTGAAATCTGGGAAGAGCTGAAAAGTGGGAATCCTGCCCAAGGGAACGGGAGATCCACAAGCTCCAGGAGGAGCGAGGTGCCTGCAGGAAGGGCTGGCACTGCCCAAGACAGGATGGGGCATCTCTGAGGGGTAACAGGCTGCCAGGCTTCCTCTTCCTCACCAGGCTGCCCTGAAGCCATGTAAACCAGGCTTCCAGGATTTTATCACGAGGAGGAACAGCCCGTGCCCTTGAGTCTGTATGAGGAGAGACATGGCAGGGTGGAAATTACACCCCGTTAGCACACGCATGCTAAGTCTCTCAGGATTTCCAGCAAATTCTCTCCCCAGTCCTCACACTTCACCATGCCAAGATGTTTCATTTTAGACTAGAAAAACTGCATAAAAATAAATTCATTTAAATAAACCATTCTCCAAAGTGGTGGATTTTATCCTGGAGAGGGGAGGATGTTGTGGAGCAAAGTGTGGCCGTGGTAAGGGCTCTGCTACCTCCATGGATTCAGCACTGGAGATGCTCCCAGAGATTCCCAGGAAGAAAGGCACGTTTAGCAGGTATTCCATACTTCCCAAATGAGGATACCTGGAGGATCTCTCCTTTCCCACACCAGGACAGTCACTAACTCAAGTCACAGGAAAATTGGTGAGGATGCTCGTGTCTAAATGGAAGTTGTAGTTTTGAGTGTGAAAACAGGCAAGTGCTGAGCAAGTTCAGCTCCCACGGCCTGGACTGATGAGAGCATTTCATCCACAAGGCTTCTGCAAAGCTCAGATCACTGCTGATTAAATCTCTGCTCATTAGAACTAAAAAAAGTTACTGGTACTAGAGGGAGCTAATAATAAAAACTGGCAATGGGTGCAAGTTCGAGAAGCATCTGGGTGACTTAAGAGTGCAAAAATGATCTTCAGAAGTGACCTCAGCAGCAGACATGTGGCACGTCACCGACAGCTGGGAGGTCACTGTATGAGCTCCAGAAATGCACAGCAACAGGCACGTCCCTGACACACCCTGGGGCGCTGCTCCAGGGCCACTTTTCCATGGGAATCACGCATGGAACAGGTATCAGGTGAAGTGACACAGCTCTTGGAAGGATGGAGCAAACTCCCATCTTTTTCTGGCTAGACATAAATCTCCTTCCTTGCCTAATAATAAACATCACAGCGTTTATGCTTAAGATAAATACGGAACCAGAATGTGAATCTGTTCTGCTGTTCACAGAGCTCACAGGCAGTAACTCCTCAGAAAACACATTTGTCTTCACCCTGAGAGCTTGTGTTTATGTGTGCATCCACCTATTCCAAGTACAATGAAGTTTTGGGAAAGTTTAAAAAAAATAAATCAACGGAATGACTACAAGTAAGAACTACAGTTGTCACTATTCATAATATATAAACATACAGACAAATATTTGTTACATATGGTGAAGAAAATGCTTTATGTAAAATGTCGGTATGTAAAATGTTAAGGCAAATTTTGTTAATTTAAATAAATTATGGGTTTTACCTTATGTTTAAGGAAATATATGCAAATATGTTATGAGGAAAAATGTGATTAAATTATCTGCCGGATTAAATATCCAGCATTTTTCATATCCCACCACAGATACAGCCAGGCCAGCAGCAGTAAAGCTGCTCATGTGGGGTCTGTGTTTGGGAAGAATTTTAATGCTTCCCAATGAACCTTCCCTTAGTACCCCCTCGTATTCCTAAGGGACAGGGGTGGCCTGGGGCTGAGGCACTGGCCTGAAATCCTGGGTATCAGGGGTTTGTTCTCATCCTGAAGCCAAGGCTTCCTGTGGGACCAGCTCGGTCCCTCAGCCCCGTGTACCTCTGTTGCCAATCCCTAAGAAGGAAATTGCTTTTCCTTCTGTCACAACGTGCTGTGGAGATACGTTCATTAATGCCTGGGAAGTGCTTCGACTTCAATGACTTTGAGAAAAAAAAAAAACAACCAATAAATAAGATCATGCTGGTGTCTTCTTCTCTCTCGGGTTTGGGATGTGACAGCAGGAGGGCACTGAGGGTGACAGCTCTGTCCTGCCACGGGAGCTGGGCTCTCCATCCTCACCCAGCCCCAGCCCAGAGCTGGCAAACGGATTTGGCATCCACAAAAACAACACAAGCTCCAGCTGGGAGCAGAAACGTGGGGAGCAGACTCCAAGCTCAATGACAGAGGTCACCTTCCGTCTCCCGTAGAGACAGAGTAGATCCCCATCTGTTATTTGGGCTGACCACTCCCTGCATTCCAGCCCGTCCACTTCTTTGGCAAGCTCTGCAGGACGTGGATCTTTCTTATTCAGGATAACAATGAGGAGTTATTAATTGGGTCTTTTTTCGGGTTTCCTGAGGTCCTTCCCATAGCCGCGTTGGTGGATACCACAGCCGTCCTTGCCTTCAGATGGGATTTCAGCATTTCAGTCGGGCAAAGACAAAACAGTGCCATGAAAGAGGGTCCCTGCAAAGCTGAGCCACAGGCAGAGGCCAAGAGTCAGGTCAAGGACTGAGTTTAGTACCAGAAAGAAGAGTCTGAGCAGTGGCAGCGTAGCCGGGTAGCAAAGTGTGAGGCAAAGATGCAACCCCGAGTCCCAGGGACCTCTCATGTGATCCAAATCACCACATTAACACTTGAGCAGCACAAAGATTGTCTCAGGCCACGCTTCATGCCCAGGGACAGCTCAGCCAGCCAGAGCAGCCTCTCCATTTCCTCACAGTTTCTCTGGGTAGCAATAAGAGATGGCTCATTGGGAGGGGATCCAGCATTAATGGTGTTTTAATGAGGCCTTTCAATACACTTATAGACTAATCAGCAAATTCCATGGGGTCTGAGCTCTAATATGTCATCCCAAGCACACTAAAGCCATGGCAATACCTCTTCACAGCCAGAGCTGTGCACTCTCTGGGCCTGATGTCCTGCCAAGAGGTGGCAGCTTTTGTGCCATTCGGGTGCTGGGGCAGCAGAAACAAGGCCATTTCCCACTGGAAAATCCCAAGGGAAGCGAAGGGTGCACACAGTGTGCTCCAAGGGGGTGCTGCACATGGTCTGACTCTCTTTTCCTAGGTCACTCCACTGTTCCCAACCCCGGGAACACACGGTCAGGGAGTTTCTTGAACAGGACATTTCCCATTTCCCAAGAATCTGTGCTGAACCTCTGGAAGCAGCTTTTAGGACAAAAGGACTAAACACAAGTTTCCCATCTCATTACATAAACCTGGCCTGACCATGACAGAAGTGAGGACGTTGGACAAGGAGCGTCATCTGATCCGCACGGAAAGATCCAACACCAGGCACGGGGCAAGGCTGATTTATCCTGTCAGTCTCTGCCTCGAGCTGATGATCCCATCTCACTTCCAGAAAACACTTTAAAAGAGCCTTTAGCTGACACCAGAGCCAAGCTGTGCAGGGCTGGCTGAGGACCCGACACGTGCTGGGGCACGTGCACAGCTCACACCCTGATTCACTTGGAGCTGACGCTGTGCTTGAAGCGCCCTGTCCAAGATGAGCCTGGAGGAGAGGCAGAGGTGCATCCAAGGCTGGGGAGGAAGGCATGGAAACATCACAAGCCACTTGAGAAAACTCCCCACGCACCGTGGTAGCGCTCCTTCCCTCCACGTGCCAGGAAAGAGGCATTTCAGGGACAGGGAAGGTTCTTTCCACCAACTGCTGGTTCTTCCCTCCCTGCTTCCCCCCACAGGAGATGATGGGGCTGCCTGGAAGGCAGCACCTTGCACTTCCCTGCAAGCTGTGCCCAGACCACAAAGCCACTGTGCCTCTCAGTGATGGGGGGGTTAAGAGAACAAGTGTAACTGGATCTTAACACGTTGGCAGGTGGTTCCTCACCTCGCAGTGCGACTGCAGCTCCCACACACAGCTCTCAGCCCCGGGACCAGCCAAAGCAGCAGGACCCCAGCTCTGCAGGGTAGGGGCTGCTGTTAGATCTGCTCCTCCTTGCCATCCTGCCTGCCCGGGGCTACAGCAGGACCTGTTCACGCTTGCCTGTGGCAAAAGGGGCTGCAGGGCTTTGAACTCCTGCCGCCTTCAGCGCCGTTTCACAGCCCGATGCCGCGGCCGTGCGTCAGCAGCCCCGAGCTCTCGGCACGGCCGGGGCCAGAGGACGTGAAAAGCTCCTATGCCCCAGAGACTGCAGTGCACAGGATATGGCCTGGATTAAAATCTGGTCAGCAGAGGTCTTAAAATGTCAGCGTAAACAGGAGGGCAGTGCTGGCAGGGCTGCAGGGAAGCTTGCTCGGGCTTATGCTGCTTAACAATAGGTTCAGTGACCTGGACAAAGAAAACCTCTCCTGATAAAGCCAGCAGATTAGACACCGTCTCAAACCCTCGTAAGCTTTCAAGAGAGCAACTCAGCAACAGGCAAAAACTTGGAATTGCTCAGTCACCTACTCAGGAACAAACCCTGTGCTATTTAATACAGTTAATGTCAAGTTGTGCCTGCAGGAAGGAGCAAAGGCTGCAGGACACCAGGAGTGTCCAGTGGGTACAGAGGAGAGTGGGACAGCACAGTGTCACCTCCTCCTGAGGAGCACCATGGTCAGCCACAGCTCAGACACACCAGCAGAGCAAGCTCAGGGGATCCAAATTGTGCCCAGGACTGTCCCGCCTCTCACTTCATCTATTTAGCTTATGAAAAAAGGATGGGCACTGGGGGGCTTGGGACACATTTACATATCAGAGCTAGAGCAGCAACCCACGACTTCCTAACCTACAGCAAAATTCAATTATTGGAAACTGAGACAAAGCAAATTTAGCTGGGAAACAATGCATGTTTTTAACAGCAACTGAAACTGGGTCTGGCTGAGGATCCTGAAGGGTTCTCAGCCTTCCAGAATCAAGGGTTCGTGCTTTCTACAAGACCTGCTGTTGGAAATTTCCCTGTGGTTTCATGAGGGAGAAAAAACCAGTGGAGATGGCCACAGCTTCCCCAGCATCCAGGGCCTTCCCAAGCTGGATTCCCAATTCCCAAACCGACGCACAGCACCCCGGGCTCCTCTTTGAAGAGGGGGTTTCTGACCTGTACGTTCTTCCCAGAAGCCCCCTGATGTTCAAAGCACCTTGCTGACAGACAGGCAGGTGTGCCTGTGACAGTGACCACCGCCCCAAACCCAGCGTGGGGGTGGAGAGGGGGGAGCAGCCCCCCAGACACAGCCCTGGGCAAGGCACGGGGGAGGGCTCCCAGCCCAGCTGTGACATTTCCTTTCACCTATACCTGTACAGCTGTTTCCTACAGGGCTGCAGCCTCGAGTGAGATGTGTGAGGCTTCTGTAGGTGCTTGGGAACAAGATGGAACAGAAACGCTTCACACCTGGCCCCAAAATTACAGCACGCTGGCAAGTGGCCAACATAAACTGGCAGAGTACCAGTTGCAATGGACATCAATTAAGCAGCCTGTCATCCTCAGACTGCAGGCTTTGCTTTTTGCGATCTGCATCGCTCCCTAAGCCTTCAGCAGCACCAGCACTGGAGTTTTCCAGATGGGATCATTTCCCGCAGATTCCACTCGCTAGATTTATTGCAGGTTTTTTTTTTTTTTTTTTTCTCTTTTTAACCCACCCCCCCCTTCAAGAGGCTGAACTGTTATTCCACATTGCAGATTTCTCCAGGGCTGGATTCAGCGTCCTCGTGCCGTGCTAGTGCTTGTTTGCCATCGGTTCCCTTCACCTTCAGCTGCAGAAACTCAGTTTTAAAAATATCCTCAGAACTCTCTTAGCTTAAAAAGTAATTAAAAACTGAGGCCAAATGATAACTGAACAGGATTCCTCTTTGGAAGATGCCCTGCACAGCCCTAGGCAATGTTGCAGCAGTCACTGGACAGGACTTGTGTCCATTGCAGACACCAGCGTTGCCTCCTCTGCCACCCAGACCTGGGGACATGGACTGAGCCTGGCACTTCCCACTGTGCTGAAGGCACCTGGCAAAGGCAGAGAGAGGCTCTCGTGGTGCCCACTCAGCCCCTGGCACTCGTGGTTCAAGGTGATGCCAAGGACAGCTGAGGAGTTCAGAGCAGGTGATGTCCTCCACGCTACCTTCGTGGTGGCATAAAATCCAGCCTCTCCTCCATCACCCCATGACATCACCTTCCAACATGGCCCATAATTTAGTTTAATTGCCTTTTACAATCCAAAGGCACCACATGAAAGGGAAGGTCGAGGCTGGGATGGAGTTCAGATACTGGTCAGAAAATGTAAACATCTCTTACTCTGCCGCCTCGGGGCTGCCAGCTCCTGCCAAGTCCCTGCTCCGAGCAGGGCTGCCTGTGGCAGGGATCTTTCACGGCTTGTTTGGAAACCCAGGGAAGCAGGAATGGAAGGAGTTTTTCAAGGATGACTCCTCCTTGGACTCTCCTGCTTGGGGCTCCGATCTCTGCTCACAGTTTCCCTTTTCCTCTCTGGACCAAGCTCCAAGCTGGAAGCTCTCGCTCTCATGGGCTGAGAGCATTTGCCTGCCAGCTGGAGGGAGATGCTCCAAGGCTATGGAATGGGAATATGGAAAGGATGCTGAGAAAACACTTACATTTGCTCACTGGGGTTTTCTCTCTGCTTACAAAGAGTTTGTGCTCTCAGAGCCCTGGTCTTGCTACCTTTTCTCTGATGCCTTGCAAAGAGTCCTCCCAAAATCACTAGTGTGGCCACTCCAAGGTGGATTTAATCCCTGGCATTCCAGGAGTCATTAGGTCTCAGAAAGGATAAAAAACCCGGTGTTTAGAGGCATGACAGAGCCCAGTCACTCCAACAGCTACTCCTCCTGGGCTTTTAAACCTGGGGCTCCCTTTCCAACAAGCATCAGACATGACTACACACTGCCAAGAGATCTCTGAGAGTCTTAGGAAGACTGAAATACCATAAATAAGTGAAGTGAATAACAAGACAGGACTAATTTTAGCCCAAGTCTAAATAATAATTAGCTCCTCATCAGCTAATCCAAAGGCTAGTGCCAATCTAGAGCATGTTGGGGCAACTAGAGAGAGGGGCAACTAGATTTGAACTATCCACCTGGGCTGGACAGTGTGGAGGGAAGAGATTTGGGATTTCTAAAGAGAATAAAGCTTGGGGTTTAGGCTATCTGCACTGACAGGTGAGTGAAACAAGGAACAGCACCAAGTGTGGGAAGCTCACTGGCCACCCCAGAGCTGGAGGAGCCACGCAATACCCAGCTTGTAGGTCTGGCAGTAAAATATTGCTAATTAATTTTCAGAGCCTTACATTTTAGGGCTTTCATTTGCCTGGTGAGGTGAGACAGGGTTGAGACCAGTTGAGTGGTGAGTATCTGAGACAGTCCACTCCACACATGAGCGTGCACATGAGGGAAAGGGAAAAAAGTGCCTTTCTGTTTGAGAGGAGGGAAGCACAGTGACTGGCCCTATAAGCACATGTATTAATCATGCACCGTCTGGTTTTAATCCACACACTGCTGATCCTGCGTCTCACTGTATTGTTATCAGGGGAAGGAGTATTTCTCCTCAATCTTATTCACCAGCCAAAAGCCTGAAAATGCAAAAAACACATTTGTGAAGTGCCTTCCCAAGGACCCTGGGCCCCAGACCTGGTGAGCTGGGGCTGCTGCCTTTTTATTGGCGTTTAAAAACCTTTTATTAACGTGTGTCAGGGCTGGGGGAGGAGAGACAGGCTCAGGTTTCAGGACCCCCCATGCAGAGAGGTTTATTGTGGGAAGGGACATTAACACTTTCTCCTCCACATCTGCCCGTGGCTGGGGCATGTGGCAGAGGGTGTGCTGCAGGCACAGGCCTGGGGGATGCACACGCTGAGCCCATGAAGAGCTTGCAGGGATGTGGGCAATCCACGCCTGCAGAGAGGAGAACCTCCCTGCTCTGCTCCCCATCAGGGGTATCTGCAGCCCTCATCCAGCTTTGCCACGAGCTCCATGGGGTCACTGCAGAGCAGGATGCTCCCGAGACAACAGCATCCAGCGAGAGCTGAGGAATCCAGGACGTGCCCCAGATTCCCAGGGCTGCACCCACGCACCCTCACCAGGACTCTCTTTAACCTCAACACGACCCAAGTGGTTTCCATTACCAGCTCCCCACGGCAGCACCGTGACTCCACAGTTGCCACCTTCCTCCTTCCCGACCTTAACTCAGCCATGCTGCTGCTCCCTGCTCTTGCCTCAGGTCCGAGGCTGGGTGAGGGAGGTCCTGGCAGTGTCTCCTTGGGCTGCAGAGGCTGCAGACACAGCTGACAGCTCAGGCACCAGGCTGCATAGTTTGCTGCTGACTGGTATGGTCGGTGGTGTTCCATCACACAAGCTGCAGTGGAGATGTGCCCAACACACACACCCAGGAAAACAACACCGAGTTCTGCTCACCCCGGAGCCAGCTTTTGTTGGTTACAGCTCCAATGACAGTGCAAGAGACGATGGGAAGCTCTAAGTGTCCCACTGGCTCCAGCAGGAATTCGAACGCGCGGCTTCATGGCAGCGAACGGAGTCAGAACGTTTTCACTCAAAATAAGAGCCAGGCCAAATGCTCAAAAACTTACTGAGAAACTCTGGCTGAATTCTGCACTCCATCTGCTAAATGGGACGTGGAGAACAAAAAGGAGTGGGAAGCACAGTGTTTGTCCTATACAGCTTACAAAACAACCACCCTGTTGGTAGGAGCCAAGAACCCAACACCATTTTAAGCCCAATTCCCTCCAGTTCTGCTTTTCAACAGATTCTTCTCCTCTGAAATGTTACAAATTAATTAAGAAGCTAGGGGGTAAAGGAATGGGGTAAGGATTTGGAGCATCAGCAAGCAAGGTGAGATATCCTTGTGGTAAAAGCCAACTGCCTCTTCCTCACCATGCAAGTGGTAGAAAAGGGACCCAGAGTCACTCTGGCACACCAGAACCCTCCTCCCAGCCCACAAGACACTCACATGGTGCCATATAAAGAGCAGTACATTCTCATTGCCTCTCCAGCAAAGAATTTGGGCTGAAAACTGGGCCAAGGCTGAGAACACAACAGAAAGAAACTGGGTGCAAAAAATAACTCCTGTTAAAAAGCAATGAAAAACCAGTATGGGAAAAAATCAGTGCCAGAGAGAGCTGCTCTGCTGCCATCGCCTGCTGGAGGCTCAGGGACACAGAGCCCAACATGCCACCATGCTCAGCACAGACGTGCACCCTTCCCCTGCCAGCAGCCCAGAGATGCATCCCCTAGGCTCAGAATGGTTTGAGCTGGAAGGGATCTTAAAGATCTTAAAGTTCCACCCCCTGCCATGGACAGGGACACCTTCTACCAGACCAGGCTGCTCCAAGCCCTGTCCAACCTGGCCTTCAACTGATAAGCTGCTGAGGAGTTGGATTTGTCTGGGCTCTGCAAGCTACAGGGAGGGCAAGGAGCAGATGGTGGACTGGAGATGGCACACAGGTTTAAGTTGGGTTGGGGGAGTCTTTGCTAGGAAGTTCCTTTTTGTATCTTGCTCACAATCACTCTCATGTGGGTTTGTGCCTCTCAGTCCTGGCTGGCTCTGCAGTGCCTTCTGCAACACCCCACTCCTGCAGAGCCCAATAATTCCTTCATTAATGCTGCAGAGTGATGAGGTTTGTGGAACAGGGCAGTCACTTGACTGTATTGATGCAGCTGCCACTCCAGTCCCTTTCTAGAGCGTTTCCCAATCGCAGAAAACGGGGTAGGATCATCCAAAGAGGTCACTTTGTCTCCTACTCCAAGGTGTTTACCTCAACCCAAGTTGTACCTGAGAGAGTCACGTAGCCTTGCTTTTAAAATCTCCAAGGCTCAAGAGTTCCTGAAGACTCACTAAGGAAGCTGCTTTCAAGTGCTGAACTACCCAAAGGTGTGAAATCTTTCCTAAAGTCTCATCTTAACCTGTTTTGCTGCCATTTCTGCCCATTCCTTCCTGTGCTTTTCAGCATGGAGCTGGAGGACAGCTTGTTCTCCTCTCTGCCTTTTCCCCAAATTTCCTTTAGACTAAAAAGCCCCAGCTCACCCAGGCCCTTCTTGGAAATCAGGCTTTTGAGCTCTCTTTTCTAACTCACTGTCCTCCTCTTCATCCTCTCAGGTGTCCTCTGCACACTGAACGTGCACACCTGCTGTTTCACCTGTCTGGCCATTAATAAAAACACTGGTCAGAAAGAAACGAAGGGGTACAGGCAAGGCCAGGCCTGGCTGCTTCCCTCTGGGATCAGTGCTGCTTTATCAGCAGAACTGAGATAACACCATGCCCGATATTCCCAAATTCCTGGGTGGCTGGTGTTGAGTTGTGAGGGCACCAACTCCCACCTGTGGAGTTGTGCAGTTTCTTTACAAAGCACCAGAACCAAAGGGAGCTGGGACAGGGAGAACTCGGCTCGGAAGCTCAGGTGCAGCTACAAAGACACGAAGATGAGTGCAAGTGCCTGGCAGGGCAGGTAGATGGCACTCCAAATAAACTGGTGTGTGGTTAGAGGAGGCAGAGTTCAGGGAATATCGACCCCCTCCCACAAGTTCCAGGGCACCAGGGCTGCTCAGCCACCTCATCTGCCTGCTGGGGGCTCTGGTTTGTGGCTGCTGGGAAAAGAATCTCTGTATAGGGACACTGGGACTGTCCCCAGCAGAACCCCTGTGAGGCCACCACACACACTGGGCAAACCTTAGGGCAGCAATGGCAAACAAGTGCATGCTTCTTATTTTAACCCTGTCAAATAAAGCCTTGAAAATTCATGTTTCCACAGACACTTCCTGGACTAAGGTGCTTCCCAAAACCGGGAGGGCTCTTGGTTTTACTGGGAGCCCGTGCTCCTGTGCTGCAGGCAGTGCTGTGAGCATAGGTTGGGGCAGACAGAGAAGTGAGACAGAAATTCGCACCTTTGGCTCCTTCTGCGAGAAAGGTCCTGAATTTCTCACCGTCATTTCAGGACAATGTCACGAAGAAGAAGTGGCACAGGGAAAGGCACCTTGCCACTGTCACAGGCAGGCTCTCCACAGAAACCTGCCTCTGCATCCCCACTTCTCCTCCTGGAGCACCAAGCCCTCGGGGAGGGGACAACTGCAGCTTCCCAGCTGAGCCACGTTTGTGGAGCTGCGGTTCTGCCTCCGAGCAGGAAACTGTTGAGAGCCACTCTCATCCTGCCGTGCCTCCGAGGGCGTGCAAAACAAATGCCATTGTGCCTCCTCCATCCCCCACCAGGCTCAGACACGTTCTCCAAGTGCAGCCCCCAGATCCCTCCTGGCCAGGTGGTGGCAGAGAGCAGACCCAAAACCCCACATCAACAAGGGAACTGATTTCATTATTCTAAAAACAAACAGCCAAAGGAAAGTTCAGCCTAGAATGGGCTCCTAGAGCAAAGAAAGGAAAATAGAGAGCGGGCAGTGGGGAATGCTTCATATTCCTAAAAGCCTTTTGTACGTTAACACATGGTGTCTGCTTCTCTCTAGTCACCTATTTATCACTCTCCTCTTTAGAGAAGGAAAAAAGTCCTGGCTGCCTTCCTAAGGCAGAGTTTTGTGGCCGGGGGGAGGGGGAGGGTGCTTTAAGCATGATGCAAACCATTTGGAGTGCACCGAGAGCTCTGCCAACACAAGCTGCACTATTTAAACAAGTGAGGAAATGATCGTATATACAACATGCCAGCGAGCACACACACACCAGAGGAAGTCGAGAGGGGTTTTCATGACACAGAGCTGGATGTCAGCGGCTGAAAGGTCGATATTTTCCCTTAACACCCTTCTCAATGACTTAATCGTGTTCCGTTTGCACAGAAAACTTCCCAAGAATAAAAGTCTGGAGGAATCGAGGGGGGATGTTTGGCCTACTGCTGACCTTGTCCGAGGTCCTCTCCACGTAGCAGGGCTCCTGGGGGGCGACCAGCAGGGGAACGAAGCCCGAGAGCAGCCGATCCTCTTCCAGGCTAAGCAGGGCAAGGTCGTCATCTGGGTCCTTGTACAAGGGCACCTCCGACTGATTCACTGTGGTCAGTATGTTACAGAAGTCAGCCAGCGTCGCCCACACATCTACTGAGACCCTGGGAGAACGAGGAGAGACGTGAGCAATTCAGGGCTGGAATGCGTTGGGAGTTGCCTGCAATGCTGCAGCGAATACCAGAGAGGTGAGGCGAGGCGAGGCCCGGCATCGCTGCTGCCCTGCCCCATGGGACACGGCTCTGCAGCTGTGCTGGCACCGACCCCGGCATGGCCCGTGCCCCTCACCCGCCAGCTCTGACCCCGGCCAGAGTCCCCCTGCATGGGGATGGCTCCTGGGATCCCGCCCTCGCCGCTGCTCTGCCCATCTCTGCCCATCTCTGCCCATCTCTGCCCGCTCCCCCAGCCCGAGCGGCCTCCCCGTGCGGGTGCAGGCACGAACCCGGCTCGTTCCAGATGGGAGAAGGGATGAGTTGCTCAATTTTAAAGCCTGCTGGGAGGACAGAGTGAACACCCACATTGCTGAAAGGGCTCTTGGAGGGCTCCAATCCGCCCTGGAGGGCTCCAGCACAGCCTGGAGCATCCTCTCCTTCATGCAGCTCTTATCGGCTGCGACCACGTGCTGCAGCCAGGCTCTGCAGTGCAGAGATTTTCTCAGTCAAACCCCAGCCATGGGGGGTTAAAGCCGTGTTTTGCTTCTGACCACGGGTTTCAACACTCATGAGTGACCTGCAAAGCTGCCTCTGCCATGTCTCACGTGCCCAGAGTGGCAGTGATGTGCAGGGTGGAAACACGAGGCCACGGGTAGCCCTGGATCGCTTTCCACGCGTTCCCATCACACATCCCCATGGCTGAGCACAACCCGAGGAGGACCCAGCACCCCAGAGAGAGCCAGCGTGGAGAAAGCAGGGAAACAGGCAACAAGCACGGGGGGTACTACAGCTGACCAGGCTGCCTCGCACTGCATTTCTCCATCCTGTTTCTACAAACACTCAGACTGGGGGTTTTTTAGGATGTAAACTGGGATTTAAGTAGGAAATAGGGGAAACTGGGGCTGATGTGCTTCTGGTGGGCTGTTCCTCCACCCCACACCTCTGGAGAGAAGTACAGGGAATCCAGCATCCCAGGGGGTGCAGCAGTGACCGGTGCGGGCCGAGGCAGCCTAAGGCTGGAGGGAGGCCCCCTGCTCTTTGAACTGCTCCAGGTGGACAGAGTCTGCACTCGGTTATTTACGGGAATCAATGTACCAGGAAAGCGCACTGAAATGAAACATCTTGTTTTCAAGAGCGTCCTGGGAGCCAGGCAGAATGAGGAGCCATTAATCAAAGCCCGGCACGTAATCAGCACACATGTAACGCAGAGTCGCCCACGTCCCCAAGCCAGCCCCTAGCCCACGTCCTGCAGGGCACAAGAGCTCCTTCAAAACCCTCTGGTCACAGACACCAGGAGCTGGGTTCATTCACAAAGCTCCATCGCTTGGCTCAGCCAGGTCTGGCTGTCAGAAATGTTTAAATATGGAAAAAAATAAACAGTTGCAACACGTTTTTCGGAGGGATCTGTCCGAGGCCCTTTGTGATGTAATGGGAAACGCTGCGTTTGTGCTACCAGCTGGAAAATAAACAGAGCTGCGAGGGTTAAAAGGAACTGAACTTTCCACGACCCCTATCTGCAAAAGAAGAAAATAATAAGAGGAATGATCCACTGCCCCACAGCCCTGATAGTTTATCCTCCGGCCCGGGCTGCAGAGACAAGCACCGGATGTGATAGGGCTGCTCTGGGCCACCTCCAAGGCGAGTTCTGCCCATGGGAGATGCACAGGGCTTGGGAGGCTCAGCCTCCCCCAGTGCCCTGCTGGCAACTGGGCTGGGCTGCCTGAGGCCAGTCACATAGCACTGGCGGGGCCCCACGGCCACGAGGGCTCGCTGGGATGAAGGAGGTGCAGAGGCATCAGCAAGGAGAGGAATGGGAAAAGTGCCCGCAGCTGCTGGGGAATGAGAGCACTGGGGTGTTGGGGACAGGCAGGGATGCAGGGGACATTCCCAGGGAGCTGGGACAGCCAGGTGCATGGGGCCGTGGTGGAGGAGAGGGGAAAGAAACACATCACAGAGAGCTCACCCCTATTCCCAATAAATAGAGCTGCAGGCAGGGGATGATGGTGACAGTGAGGGCGGGAGGGAGGCAGAGGGCAGTGGCAGGATGCTGGGCTGGACTGGGATTCACAGCAGGGCAGGGGTAGTGGTGGAAGGGGTATCAGCACAGATAAAGTACAGGGAACATCTCCCTCCACAGGGCTTGGCATCCAAAGTCGGAAAAATGCCACAGGAACAGTCACTGAGCTGGCACTGCTAATGCCCTTGCAGGCACCCAGCCCAGCAGTCCCCTACCCTCTCCTCCCTGGCAGCATTGCCAGGCAGGGCACCCCTCACCACCCCTGAGTGTGAGAGCAGTCCCTGTCACTTCATCCTTCACCTACAGCTTGACAGTGCCTTGCCACATCTGCCATTTGCCCTGCTTGTGACAGATTCCCACCCTGGGCTCACTCCAGTCAAACCTCAGGCTGTGCTGGCTCCCTGGGTAGCCAGATCTCACTGCAATGCTACCCCAGCAGCGCCCTGCAGAGCCTTCAGAAAGCCAAGAAAGAAGCAGTGCTGGCATTTTTCCCTGTTTTTCTCCTGTGATGGCAGAGGCAGCACTGCAGAGATCAGTTCTGACCATTTTCTGCCACCCCCTCGGGTGCAGCTCCTCCTCTGCAGCACATCTCCCATCACTGCCACCACCGAGATCATTCACCAGCTGCTACTGCTGGCAAAGCCAGCAAGGACAAACGGCTCACACTGACACCTATGGCTCTGTGAATCTCCTGCTGGGACATGCACTCGCCCTGGAAGGTCACACAACACTTGTGAGCCCTGTCAGCCTCCTTCTCCCCGCTGCCCCTGCCCAGGACCACCTCACAGCTACCCCCAGGCATTCGTGGCTCATGTCACCCCACGGCACGGCGGTGCTGGAGCCTCTGTGCAGAGCCCAGGCAGTTCCAGGTGCCTGGAAGCTCCGTGCAAGCAGAGTGCCACGGCTTTGACGTCCCTCTGCGGAGGGAGGCCCCGAATTACTGACACCGAGCCCAGGCACGCAGCTCCCAGGTACAGGGACGAGGCTCCCAGAGCTTTTAACCGAGGAAGCGAGAAGGGGGTGAGCGCGAGGTCTTTCCTCGGAACGGGGGTTCATTCACTTCCCCACAGACACATTTACATTTGCTTATTCCACTAGGACAGGAAAAAAAAATAAGAGTTAATTTCTTTTTTATTGCCTCAGGATTCCAGGTTTAATGTAGCTGTCAGTGTGAGCGCAGCCCAGCTGCAACGCCGACGGACACGGCCCGGCCAGGCAGCAGCAAGAGCCACGCAAGTGTGCGGCGAGCTGGACCATGGCCCTGGGGCTGAGCGTCGCCCTGGCGAGGCTGGGGATGGCTCCTGGCAGAGATGATGCCCGGACTGGCATCCCCACATGGCAAAAGGCACACAGCGAAGCATGGGGAGAGCAGAGGATGCCAGGGTGAGCCCGATGCTCGCCGAATCCCCACGCGGGGCTCTGGCACGAGCCACCACCCTCACCGGGGGCGCGGGCTGCCTGGTGATTAATATCAAGCACAATGACCCCATGTTACAAGCCTGCGGGGGCCTGTGGAGGTGGCCATTTCCTGTGTAATACCAGCTTGTTTAAACACTAACATCCAAACTCCACAGCTGCAGTGCAAACCCGGAAAGCGCGGCGCAGAAGAAGCCCTGCATTGTGTTCCCAGCCGCGCTGCCGTGCACATGGCAAACGCCTCGAGCCGCGCGCTCCCGGGGCCAGGCACCGGCACTGCCGGCTCCCGGTGCCCGCCAGAGGAGGTGCTCTGCATCCTCCTCCCGGGTGTCCTCCCTCCTGGACCATGGGAAGCTGAACTAAATGTGGCTCCTTTGCAACGAGCAAAAAGGGTTGGCCACCGGAGCTCTTCCCAAAAGGTGCTCACCAAGCTTGTTTTGGGCTCGGACAGAGCAGGATGAGGTGGTCACAGCCCTTCACTCTGCCCTGCACGTGGTCATCCATAAGCTCATTCCTCTTCCAGGAACCTGCCTTTAGAGCTGGAGGGATGCTCTCCTCCCCAGGAGAGGTGCAGTCTCCTCCCAGCCAGCTTCTGCTTTGCCACAGCCCCCCTTCTCCACAGAGACTTTTGGCTTCTCCTTTGGTCAACTTTATCGCCAATCTCAACCAGGTTTACACTACTAAGACACCTCTGAACCCTGGCTTTGATGCCTCGATAGGGAAACTCTGGTGGCCAGCGTTACTGAGGCTGGGATCTGAAAAAGGGATTTTCCATTTAGTCTCCAGCAAACTCCAGCAATGTCTTGGCACCCTTGTGCAAGACTCTGTCCATCTCTCCCAGTGGGAGCTGCCATCTCAGTGACACTTCTCTGCAAGAGCGATGTGATGAGAGCGATCTGGCACATCTCTCTGGGAAGGTAAGCTCTAGAATGTGCTCACAGCTTTTGGATTTAATTTAATACTCGGTTTAAATTAACCATTTTTAAATGCTTGCAGACAGTCTCCACAAACTGAGAGGCCCTTGGCCCCACGTGGAAGGAGCATGGCTTCGCCAGGGTCAGCCCTGCAGCAGTGTCTGTCTAGCCAGTGGCTTCCCCATCAGTCCCTGTGCTTTGTTTAGCAATGGATTAATTGTGGCAACAGAACAGAGCAAGGAGCAGCTTCGCTCCCTCTGTCCAGCCCTCTTCACCTGCTTCCCAGCCATAGGTCCCAAAAGGGGATGGAGTCACTTGTACAGCAGCCTCCTTGGAGATCCACCTTTTGACCCATCTGCTCCCAATATCTCTGCCTTAGGGGATCCACCCTGCTCCCTTCTTCCCACAATCCCTGCTTTTACACCCCAGTCTCTGCAATTTGCTCCTGGGGACATTTGGTCTGAAAGATGCTTCTCCAACTGCCTTAAACAACCACCTGCAGAGAACTCGACACAAGGTTTGCCATGAAACATGCAGACAGAAATTAATTTTAAGATACAAAAGTGACAGCTGCTTGCTGCTAGAAGACCTGGCAACACCTGGTTCAGACACACAATTCCCGAGGCACTGAAGCAGAGAAGTCCAAGGTTAAGTTTAGCTCCTATTCTGGAAGGACATGAGGAAAGAGTCATGGAAAGCTCGCTGAGCACCTCTTCCAAAATAGGAAGGACACCCTTCACCTCTCAAATACACACAGAGAGGTGTTTTGGAAGTCCAACAACTGAAAACCTGTTCCAGGGCATCCCCTGAGCCACGGTGACCATGCAGTGTGGCCAGGAGCTGGATGAGTGCACTAGACCAAGACGGGTGGATTTGGGGAAAGATGGAGCTTCTCGCTTGGGTTGAATTCAAGACTGCTGAGCCCCCAGGTAGGGAAAAGACGCCTGCTGGGAACCAGGGTTCATTCCCAAGCTCCCACCAAGAAAAAGGACCCCGAAGACACAGCCTCCTGAGCCTCTCATCCCACTCCACGGAGCCCACTCCCGCATGGCTCACATCCATCTGCCGGCTTTCGGCAGCGCTCGCTCCTCACACCTTTCCCTCCGCCTCTGTCCAAGGGGGAAAGCAGCGAGCTGAGGAATTTGGTGTGGGGTTGGTTTTGTTGGGTTTTTTTTTATTGTAAGGACTCAAATCCAGCAGTGTGATAAATGCATCCGAGCTACAATTAGGAAGATATATAGCATCAGAACGCGAAGGTCTGGGCAGCGTGGTGAAACGCGGGCTCTCCAGAGCCCCAGCTATGTTTCCCATTATGTAACCCTGGTCATGGGCAGACAGCCAGACTCCAAATGAAAAAGAGACTCTGGCTTGGCACCGTTTCTATTTTCCTATCCTCATTCGGGGTCAGCGCAGTGTCATACAGCTGCAGAGAAAGCTCCGGGGATTAAACCTGGGAAAGACTCCAAGACCAGGACCCGGGTTCAAGTACCAGCTGAAAGCAATAAACCAACTGCCACAGCTGGGCTGAGTTTAGACGTTCTCAAAGTCCCCCAGCTCTCTCCCATATGAAGAAGAGGCGATTGTGAACATGGTGAGCGAGGCCTTGGGACACACAGCCCCAGCCCAGAGCTCTGGCCGAGCCCTGCCAAGCTGCCTCGCTGGCCCCGAGCCCAGCCCGGCATTCTGGCCCCGGATGAGCTGCACTTTGATGCAAGCTCTGGGCTCTGAGTGGGCTGCCAGGTGGGTACGAGGCCTGTTTTTTCCAGAAGCTTTAGCACGTTCACGGCATCCCTGCACGGTGCTGCTGAGCTTTAGGGGATTTCTACATCCCTTTCCTGTGCCCACGCCACCACAAGGGGCAAGGAAAGTGGTTTGAGAGTATCCAACCAGCTTCTCTGTTGGCAGTGGTGGGATCTCACAGCACGTCCCAGAGGCAGGAGCATGTGTGACACAGCACAGGCCCCTCACTCAGCTCTGCAACTTGGCATCTGCACTTGCTCCTCACGTGCTCTCCCCGCTCCTGAGCTCACCCTGCCCATAAACCTTGGCTTACTCCACCACGCCTGCTGCTCTGACCCATGTTTTACTTCTAAACTTCTTTGAAGCTGCTCCTATCTAAACCCCTGCACTCGGTGGCTCTACCTGGTTCCTGAAGAGCCCCAGGGCAGCCAGCAGGCTTGTGTCAATAGAGAGCTGAAACACTAACCCAGTGCTCTCCTTGTCCTTTCCTATCCCCAGGGCAAACATTGCAAATCCCAGGTCATGCCCAAGAGCAGAGCTGGTTCCCTGCTGTTTGTCACTACCTGCATCTCCATGGAAGCTCAGCCGCTGCTGTCCCAGAGTCCTGGACAACCAACACCCATCCATGCAAGAGGTCTGAGCTGGAAGAGCAGCATGGCAGGCAGATTCTCCATGTCAGCCAAAGAGCACCAGGGTGGAGGAGCTGGGAGCCAACATGGGGCAGGTGGGACAGGATGGGCACGGTGGGGCTGCTCAACCACCCTCCATGGAGAGGCCAAGCAAGACAGAGACCCTCGTTCCTCCACTGAGCACAGCACGATCTTGTGGAGTAGAGCCCCCAGCCTACACCCACCGCTCTCCCAAGAGCCTTGGGGTGGGCTGCCACCACCACCACCACCTTCTCCCACCCCACCTGCTCCGTCACCCCTGGGGGACACGGCCCCGTGCCCCACTGGAGGGGGAGCAGCTCATCCTGGAGCAGGCGCCGAGCGCTGGCTGCGTGAACCCAATCAGAAATTCCATCTCGAGGCTGCCCGTGGCCAAGGGCTCGGCGGCTCCCTGCGCAGGCAGCGCGAGGGGAAGGGGGGATTGGTGCAGCCACACTCACGTGATGGATCCCAGTTTGAGTTCCTGCCCAAAGATGGGCAGCAGTTCACATGAGCAGGCAGCGGTCCCACACCGAGCAGCCGACAAACAGAAAACAGACTCCATCTCCACAAAATGAGGCCCAGAACTTCCTGTGTGAGATTTCCATTTCCTCAGCCAAATGAAAAAGAACTGGAGTAAGAGGCAATAAACCAGGAGAGCAGGACTGGACCTGACGCACGGAGCGGGGACCCATTAATGGTTAAGCCACTTTGCTGGATTACTCTTAATGCGCCTTCCCATCACCCTGGGTTCTGGCTCCTTTGGATTAACAATAAGACGTGATTTCAGGCTCTGGATCCGGAGTACCGGAGGCAGATGGAAAATCCTGCGGGAAAGCAGCTACGGAGCATGCTCAGTCGCTGTTTCGCATACTCCATACTTGGCCCCTTCGCTCAATTTTCTGTCCAAAAATATGCAAATTGCCTAGTCCGCATTATGGACTAATGGGCTGAAATCGGCCAGTTTAGAAAATTAACCCTTTTGTGCATTGCAGGGCAGGGACAAGCGGTTTCTGAAGCAGAGGGGAGGTGACTTTTGGAGCTCCAGGAACAGGCAAGCTGCTCCAGGCTAGCCCACCCCAACCACGGTTGGCCTGACTCAGTCAAAAAAAAGGTAACAAAATGCTTACGCTGGAAATGGAGTTCCCTCTGGTCCAGAGGAAGGCCCTGCCTGTCCAGCTGGCTGGGCCAGCGGAACACCTAAAGGAGGGGTATCCCAACAAAAGCAGATGCACATCCTAAGCAGAAAGTAAAAATCCACCTCATAAGCCATCTTCTAATGCATGGAAACAAAGGGCAGCCACCAGGCATCCTCCAGCACCACTCACACATCAATGAAGAAGTCACTGTGTCACCAAGGGGGACAAATTGCCAACATTCCCTGGGCAGTGGGCCTTGCCTGGGTGCTCAGGTCATGGTGCCACAGCCAGCAGTAAAGCATGAGCAAGGGGGAAGGGTGGCACCAGGAGCTCAGGGAGGGAGCAGAAACCAGAGGGTGCACGTACTGTTTGGGGAGCTCAAGAGATGTTGGAGGAGGATTCCAGGTGTCCGGGTGGCCAAGCATCCAGTCCGACCAGACCTTCACACTGGGGAGCAGCTCCTTCAGGTCCTGGGGCAAGGCAGAGACCTTGATGTCGTCCTCCTCGTCCTCCTGCTCCATCTCTTGCGGCTGAACTGCAAATACAAGACGTGAGAGCTGAGGCAGCTCACCACAGCCAGGCTCAGGCAGGGACTGGGAAAGTATGACACAGATCCCAACATCCCAGCCTTGGACGCACAAAGGAACAGCCACAACCCACAGCAAGCACAAAGACAGATCTGTTCTGCCTACACGGACTGGCCTGGAGGGCAAGCCAGAGTGTTTGTGATCCCTTTATTGAGGGCAGCAGGGTGCCACTGCACCAAGCACAGAGATAAGATTCCCAGGTCCCAGTTTTGGGAAGTTTGCCAGTTGCTGGCAGAAAGCATGGCCTGAGTCCATCCCTTTCTTCCAAACATTTCTCTCTGCACACATCAAGGGGCTTTCCTGCAGCTGATCCAGCTATAACCTGGGCAGAGTTTGAGATGCTAGGGAAGGATCCTAATGCCCCAACAGAGGGGAAGGGAGGTACAAACCAGCAGAGAATGAAGGCCTGACCCCCACCAGGCTGCCTCGTGGGCCCCTGCACGGATCCTGCTGCTAAGCCCTTACCTGGCACACATTCCCTCAGCAGGCTGGTGCACCTCCTCACCAGGAGTGCGAACATGGAGAGCCCCAGGGCCGTGGCCTGTTCCTGGATGACGGAGCGGCAATCCTCAGAGATGCACTCTAGGAGACACAGAGGGTTTGGGTCAGATGTTCCATCCTGTTTCACCTTCACAGCCTTCACGAGGGGCAGGGGTGAGCGATTCCCTAACTCACGCCTGTCCCAGACATAATTGCTCCATGTAGAGGGGAGAAAAGGTGGTGAGTAGCTGCTGTGGAGTAGGAAGAGGCTGCAACCACCCTGCCCACACCCTGCCCACACCATGCCCAACCCCAGGCGTGTGCTGAGCCAGCCAGGACCACGCTGGCACTCAGGGCTCCCAGCACAGAAGCTGCTGCTCCAGGCTGATGCCCTCCCCGAGGAGGGGGATATGTTTAAGTGTTAAAACGGTAATTAGCTGCATGTTTGATCTCTGTCCCTGCTGGGGTTTCAACCTCAGCAGCTGAGGAGGGGGCTCCTCCCATTAGTTCCACAGTCACACAACAGCTTGTCAAGAGAGCTTAATTGGAAGTGTTACTCAAGGAGATGCCACACGACCACAGCTCTTCCAAACAGAGCCGGCTCGGAGTGAGAGCAAATCCCCCCGGCACATCTACACCCAGCCAGAAACCACTTCTGAGGCTGCTGAGAGCAGCGGGGAGCTGGCTCGAGGGAACTGCCTGGAGCCAGGCGTGGGTTAGGCCGGGGAGTGCCGCGGGACATGCCAGCCTGCCCAGAGCTCCCAGAAGGGGTTTAAGCCTTAAGGGCAGCCTTTGCCCTCCCAACTCCCTCTGTTCCTCCCTACATCCTCCCAAGATGTGGCTGGCTGGGGAGAACCCACACACTTAGGGGGTTCCTATCCAACCATGCAATTTACTCTGTGTAGGATGCTCCTTGCTGGCTTTCTGCAGGATCAGAGCTTCCACCCTGAGAACAGCTGCCCCAAGGCAGGCAGAGGGTTTTTACAAACTCACAGGTACTGACTCTGAATGGGTGAGTGAAGCCCCAGGGCTGGGATGGGGAGGGAGAGCCCCCCGAGCCCCCTAGCTCCCAGGCACCTCTGCTGGAGACATCAGCTCCAGCTGCACGTCAGCACGGAGGTGTTGGGAGCTGAACTGCCCAGATGTGGCAGAGCTGGGATTTTGAGCAAAGGGCAAGAGGATTAGAGCTAGACACTGAGACCCCATTTAAGCTGTGGCTAGCAGAACACCTGAGGTGCACAGAAGAAACAGTGGGGTTTTAAGGACTGATCATTTCAGAGCAGTGGGGTGGGAGGTTAAAAACAACCAAAAAAAGACTAGAACGCACCAAGAAAATACAAGGAAAATAAGGAGGAACATCTGCAGGCTTGATTGACAGTTCTTACAGCTGTCATGAGTTCAGCACCCAGTGTGGAGACCACTGAGGGTAACCCAGGGTGGCACCAGAGGCACCTGGTAGCTGAATGAGGGTGCTCTGCTCCCAGAGCCAGGGCTGAGCCGCTGCCGCAGAGCAATGGTAGGAAGTGCTGTACTGCAGGGGCTGTCAGCTTTTGGAGGAAACATAAAACTAAAGATGTGACCACTCTGGGACAGTAAATCTCTTTCATGAAGCCTTTCCCACAATTAAGAGTGTTAGTCCCAGTGCTCTGGCCACAGTCCAGTCCAAGAAATTACACACTCGTCTTCCCTGCGCTCCCTCCTCCTGCACTCGGGTGAGATGCTGCACTGTCTTCACTTCTCATCTTAAATGGACACACAACAAGACCACGGTGGTCCAGCTCCCACACCTGAGTCTGGCACGTCCCCTGGGTGGTGAAAATCTTCAGGCATTTCAACATGGACCCCCACGCTTTGAGTGGGCAGCCCCCGGGACTCCAGGCACTGTGCTCAAGCCAGACTCACAGTGACCCCCAAACTGAGCTGGTGTAAAAGCCACATCCTGATCCTCTCCAAAACAGGCAAAGCCTAAAGGTGTTTGTGATGGTGAAGGTGATGAGCACCCTGTATTTCAGGGTGTATTTCAGAGACTGGCTGCAAAAGCCAGACCAGTGTTCTGTGGTGGCTGCGGCCAGGCTTGGTCCCAGCCCCTCCCACTGCCACCAGCAGGCTACAAGTTCCCGACACAACATTTAACAACCAAAATACAGTAAAAAGTTTCTTGCTCTTGAGCTGTGGCAGGTACAGCTGTCCATCAAACATCCTGTGTTGCTGCAGACACGAACCATGTGCCCACCAGTTCATAAAGGCACAGTGCTCTGATGTACCCCAACGATGCTCAGTGCCCTGGCATGGCCTGCAAAGCTGCCCACTGTGCAGGTAAGAGCAGTAGGACACCCACATTTAAGGGCTGTTGTCACACAGTTCCAGCTCAGCTACCACGGGTGTTGTCAGCTCATCATTGAACTCATAAAATGCACAAAACTCCCCCAGTCCTCCAAGTTTATTCACAGGATGAGCTCATTGGCCTCGTTCCCAGGAGGCTCCCCCAGCAGGGAAGGACAAACATCCAGGTGGGTGCTTGTTCAAGACCCCTCAACATGCACCAGCAAAGGCTCTTAAGAGCTTAATTGTAGGACAAAAGGGGAAAGCACCATAAATCAGGAGAAACTTTCTCCCTGCGCCTTTTCATCACTTTTCCTCGGGAGGCTGAGAGCTTTGGCTTGCCCCGAGCTGGGAGCCAGTGGCCAGGGCTAACAGAGGCTGTGGGCACAAACCCCAAGCCACCCCCACCACAGGAGACAAGGTGAGGGTACAATCAAAGGGGAAAGCACTTGGGGTGTTTAAACAGAAACTTGCAGAATGTTTTGAGTGATGGGCAATAAGGAAACCAACTCTCTGCACCCACAGTGTGCAGTGTCTGAACCTACCCTGGCACTAAGAGGAAAATACTTTGCAGAAAATATGCTGAAATGAGGGTTGGAGCAACAAATCTGCTCTGGAGCCCACAGGGCATCATTACTTCTGAGCTGAGCAATGCTCTGTGCTGCTGGTAATGCACATTAAGACACAAACTTATTGGAAAAGAGATGTTTTTGGAGGATGGAGTGACACTTAGGTCATTTCTGTCCCTGCAGTTGCATTTCATTAGTAAAAATGGAGATACCAGCTGCCAAAGAGCAGGCAGAGAGATCCTGACTGCCTTGTTTCCCCAGATCTGTTACCCCAGATCCACAGTGGGTGCAGGACAAGCAGAATCACTGTGAGGTCCACAGGCAAACCTGCATCCTATCCCTGCAGGCTGTCACCAAAAGCTTGGTGACAGAGACTTCAAGTGGCACCGATGGCACCCCAACAGCTAAAGCTGCCACAAATCCACTCCACTTCCTCCCCTGAAACCCCAAGTGGGGCTGTAATCAGATAACCCTCCCAATTCACACCCAGCCACACTGTGCAGCTGGGGCACACTGTGGAGGTGTCAGGCAACTGTGGAAAGAAATCACACACAAAAGAAGGTGCCACAAGGTCACAAGCTCTGAGGTAGCTGGAGCTGCAGCTCCTCTGTGCCACCAGCAGCCACAGCAGCGACACTCCACAGGAAATCATCCAGCACCACCAACCACAACACATTCCCCCTCCACCTTTCTCCCCTTGTAACCCAGCAAACGTCCCTGTTAATGCCAGCCCTGGATAAACAGCTCCTGTCACGTCACCTCTCAGCTCTCGCCTGCGCAGCCACCCTGTGAGCACGATCAGGCAGCTCAGCAGGCTCAGAATGTCACCTCTCAGCTGTGCCACTGCCTTCAAAGGTGCAGCGTGGGTGGAGAGGCAGGTGGGCAAAGCTGGCACCTCCACCTCAATAACTGCTTGTTAAACCACAGCCTAAGGTCAGGCCTCCAGCACTCTCAGCCAAGACTGACTCAGGGTAAATTCACACCCTCGTCTGTGTTGCTGTACCAACACACAACCCGTGGAGCCACGCTGCAGCCACAGCAGGGAGCTGAGCTGGCCTCAAAAGCCTCCTTTTGGGAGCTTCCTTAGGCTGGAGGTGTTTCTTGACCACCTCTAGCCCCACATCACCAGCAAAACTCAGGTCTACGGAATGCTGCAACGGGCTAGAAAGGGGCAGGCAGAGCATTTTAAAGCAGAGGTGTCATCAAACACTTTGAAATGACTGATTTGCACTGCCCCACACTTTGTAAGGCTGAATTTGCCTCAAAGATTTTTCTCACCAGAAAAATAAGTGAGAGCCCTGCAGACCCCTGCAAGCCCCTGGAGGCCAGACTGGCAGCAGGACATGAGCTGCGACAGTTCTGAGCACCCTGCTGGACACTCGCCACTTGTCAGCCCCTTCTTCCAGCTGGCACAGACTTTGCTGAAGTTTCCATGCTGGGTGACTGTCTCAGCCTGAATTCTCCTGGAAATTTTCAGCCAAAACAGCTCGGCCACTTGTGAGAATGAGGCTAGGAAACAAGATAGTGGCTTACCCCTGTTTGTAAAAAACCACTTACAACCTTTTCCTTGAGCTAATCTAGCAACTGGAATCCCAGCTAATCTGCAAATCCTGGAACAAGGATCTGAGATTTTGCTGCAGAATAACCTTTTTAACAGAGAGTTTTCCTGTCCTACTAGAAATCTGTCCACACTTGGCCAAGCTATAAACATCTGAAAGACAGCAGCTTTTCCATATTCAACAGGAATCCGTTTCAACAGTTAAAATCTGCTAAGATTTCACCTCCCTGAGCATGCTCCATCTTCCTACCTCCCTTCACCTAACCCGTGTTACAGGCAGCAGAGCTCCCCTGCAGCACGTGGGGACCTCTGAAAAATGTCCTTGTACGAGTGACTGCTGCTTGCTGCGAGCTGGAGATTGGACCCAGACTCCTCCAACTGGCGCCCAGGCTATCTGCTCTGAAGCTGAGCCCAAAGGCCAGAGAGGGAGAGGGATGGGATGGAAAAAATGGGAGCTGATGAGCATCAGGCTGCGAGCACAGAGCAAAAGCAACTGGGAACCAGGGACAGGCGGCTTTTCTGAAGATCAAGAAAAGCGTCTGAGCTGCAGAGGAGTCCTCCTGTTTCTCTGCGTGTAGGAAAGAGAGGTTTTTTTTCCAGCTGAGGACTGGGCTGCACAGAGAGCGCTGTTTTCCTACCAGGAGGCAGCTTCCTGCAGGGATTGCAGGGAGCTGGGTGGATCAGCAGCTGCAGCGCCCTCTGCAAGCACCTACCTGGGCTCTCCCAGGGTCTGTGAGCTCTGCTCCCACCCAGCCTGCAGCAGAGCCCGACCCAGGACTTCTGCAGCCATAAATCTACCTGGTTCCACAGGGGAGAGGGTGAGAGACGGAGAGAAAGGGGACTTTTGTAGCGGGGAGAAATTTGTGCTTCTCTGAGAACGTTATATTCATGGAAAACATAAACCAACTGTCGTCAAAGTCGTCTGAGCTCAGGAAATGGAGCGGCCAGGAGAAGGCTGCCATGTGGCCGGATGTTATGTATTTCTAATTAGTGCTATACATCTTTCAGCAGCGAGTGTCCTTTTGCTGGGAAACACAACGCGCTGCCCTTGTTATTGTAACTGTCAGAGAGTGCTTAAACAGATAATCTCCAGGAAAAGTGATAAACACATCCCCTCTCCCACTAGGGTGTGCAAAACAGCAGTGCCAAACCTTTATTAGGGCAACACAACCAGCCACAGGAAATGGGAATGGGAAAAGAGCAAGGGGCAGCCGCCTACGAGGAGAGGGATTTGCTGGAGGAAGCTTCTCGTGGCTGCTCGAGTGCCATGTGCCGAAGGAAATCCTGCGAGGGACAATCGGGGCACAGCGAGCACAGGACACGTGGGCTGCTCACAGGGATGGGGCAGGGGCTCAGAGTGAGGGCTCTCAGCTGTTCTGCTCCGACACTGCCCCCAGTTTGGGTGGAAAGGAGCCACAGCAACCCCTGAGCTCACAAGCAAGCAGTGGACATGCTCCTCCATTCATCCATCCATCCATCCCAGCTAACAAAACACAAGGAATGCTGAACCTTTCACAGTTAAAACAATCCCAGCCAACAAGTCTCAAAGGAGACCAGATTCCTTTGATTCAAGCAACCAGACTGCTCCAGCCAAGGGTCAGGAGGGCTCCAGCGGGACAATTTCCATGCTGGCCTCTCCATCCTCACCTGAGCTGTGGCTGCAGGCCGGGAAGCCCGGAGCAGTGCTGGCAGCAGGTGATCCCAGTGCTGGCAGAGCAGCAGGGATGTGCTTTGCTCCCAGGGAACAACAGCTGAACCCACCTTTCCTGGTGACAGGGTGAAGGACTGTACGGGAAGGCACTCCAAAGAACGAACAGTTCCATGGACACAATCCCAAGGATGACATAACGGGCTGGCCAGGGGACACAGGAGCTGCAGGAGCTCGCTGAGCGCAGGGCTGGGGGCGAAGGCACCCGGCTGATGTGTCAGCACATCAAGTGTGGAGGCACAGACAACTGATTCACCAGCTGCCTGCTGCCCTGAGGGGAAAAGACCCGGGCTGGTCACCTCGGAGCTGACACCACCTGAAGGCAATTCCTTTGCTCTTTCAGCTCTCAGACACAGCTTTCCCCCTGAGTCACTCCCCGCCAGCCGCAGCCCTGGCAGGGCTACAGGGCAGCCCCCCGGGGTGGGGCTGTCTGCAGGAAATGGGTGAGGAGAGCCCTGCTGCCGGCCCTGGCTGCTGGAGACCGCACACAACCACGGGAATACAAAGCAGCGAAGCGAGGGGGATGCTCACAGATGTGGGGCATTTCCCCGACACCCCCTCGCAGGGGACCCGTGAGTCACTGGCACTCCCAGCTCTGGGAACTGGAGAGTCACACACGCACTCATCTGCCCCCGAGAGAGCCTGGGAACCTGGAGGCGCTGCTCAGCCCTGGCTAATACCCTGGGAACAACGGGCAGCTTTCCTGGAAGGACGCTCCCTGCCTCTGAGCAAACAGGATGGCAGCCCCAGCCCTTCCAGCACTGCGGCCGAGCTGAACGTCACCACCTGCAGCACAAGGGGCTGAAGCCCTCCCAAAGCAACCTTCGGATTTTAGTAATAACCTGGATGCCCCCAATCCACCTTCCTGTACTGATGTCTCCCCACGGAGAGGCAGGAAGGTCCTGGGAGGGTCCTAGTCGCAGCAGCACTGGGGAACTTCGCTGCACGTGTTCCCAGAGCATCTGGGGCTGCCCAGGAGCCAGCAGCTCCCTCTGCAACCCTGACTTGTCCGAGGGAGGGAAGGAGGGAGGCCTAGGAGGTGAGGAATGCCGGGGGCCTGGGGAGGATGGAGCAGCTCTCCCTGTGGAAGCCATTAGATATTCAACACTTCATTTGTTTCCAGCCGTCCTGGACTGCAGCGCTGGGCTCTAGGACGGGAGGCTCTTCTCTGACGTAACCAGGAAGCAGCTGCAAAATTAAGGAATCCCTCATGACATCATAAAAAGGGTCGATGGTTTACAGGGGAAGGTATAAAAATTAATGACATATTCCCACCCGAAGCAGAGAGCCTGCCCAGGAGCCACAGGGGAAGCCATGCTCTGCCCGACGTGAAGGGGCTGCCTGCCCCAGACAGCTCAGTGCTGCCAGCTCCCTTTGGCTGCTCCAGGAGCTTGTCTCTGGCTCTGATTGTCCCTAAGCCCAGGCAGGGCTGGATCCTTGCACCTGGGGTGCGATAACCAGCTCAGTACATCCTTCCTGACCCTGATGAACAAAGCTTTAGGGAATGACTTTAGGGACAGCTTTCTTGTGTACTCGGGGCTGGCCAGGAGTCAGCGACAAAAAACATCATTGTGAAGTGACTATTAATAATAATAACTTAATAAGAAGTTGTTAATTTCCATGGGGAAAGCAGACACGTGCACAGAGTGTCCCCAACAGCCCAATTTCTGCAGGTCTGGAAGACCAACAGGACCTGCAAGAGGAGGCAATGGCAGTGGCACAATGTCCCTCCCCACCACACAACCCAAGCTAGGTCAGAAAGAATGACATTAGCCTTGAGGACAAGCACAAAGCCATTTCCACTTGAAAAGGGAAAAGGATAGTGGTTTAAAATTAACTACAGCCTTTTCCAGGAAATATCAGTGGAAAGAAGCAGCCATTTTTAGAAATGTTATTCTCAGAAATTTCCTGAAAAGACCCATCAGTCAAAACACAGATTGAAGCCATTTCCACTTGCACTAAGCAGCACTTCGGAGCTCTCCCTACACGCTTGGGGTGCTTGACCCAGCCAGCAAGGCCAGGATCCTGCTCTGCCCCCCTGACCCCAGCGAGGCTGTGGGAGTCAGTTTGGGATATGAGACAGCCCATAGGGAGTCAGAAACACTCCCCCTGCCTGGGGAGGCACACACATCCCAGTTGTCACTAGTCATGTTTGCACTGAGATGTGCCACTCCCTGGCCATCACAGCTGGGGAAAAGGCACCTCCAGGCTCCATCCACGGTGGCAAACCTGGAGGATTGCCAGAGAAACTCTCATTTCTCAGCACTGCCCTCACCGGAGCCGCTCCGAGCGCGGGAGCTGACGCTGGCACTCGTGACACAGGCACAGCAAAGTCTTCACTGCAGATCCCCAGAGCCACAGGTTCTGCTGCCAACAACTGACAGCAACGTGAATTTGACCCGTCTGGCAGCTGAAAGGCTGGCAAATCCAAATGGATGTAACTCCTGGCTGGCTCATAAGGAAGCGTGTCCCTTCAAGCTGGCACGCCGGCTCATCAGCGTATCTATAGCTCCAGACCAGCCTGGCACCAGCTGTCTCTTCCTGTGGAGGGAATATTTGCCATAAAAAGCACAAGCAGGATGGGACTGAAGATGCTGCAAAGGCAAAAAGGCCCAAAGGCGAGCAGGGCATTCAGATGAAACAGGGAATGCTGCATGAAAGAAGAAAAGTCATGGATGACAGAAATGGAGAAGGGTTTTAGGGACACTGCAATGATGCAGAATGATAAAAGACAACCCCTGATGGCCTATCCTCTGTCTGCACAGATCTGTCAGCCCTTTTTGAAGATGCCAGAGCTATGAACCTCACCAAAAGAGCCAGTGAGGAGCTGGGGAGCCCAGCTGGGTTACACAGCAGCATGGCAAGAGCTACCAGCATCCCCCAAGGAGCTGTGTGTGCCCAGACATAACTGTGTCAGATGCTATTTACAATGGGGAGGAGGTGTGAACAGGGCTCCCCAAGAGATTTCCTCCAGCCCCGAGGGAAGTTTTACCAGGACAAACAACAGCAGCAAATAACAGGCAGCATTTTGCACCCCTCGAGCTCTTGCTGGGGGTGGGCACATCCTTGGCAGCAAAATGTGAGCAGACAGCCTGGAACTGGCTTCCTTGGGTGTGAACCTGGGTGAGCACTTTGAGCCTGCAGTTAAAGCTCATGAGAGCAAATGCCTGCAAGACAGGAGCATTCAGAGAAAGGAGCCTTTGATGGGGCAGGAACAGCAAAGTGTGGAGCTTCCGTTCCAGCACATTCCCTCCCTCCTTTGCTGCTCCTCTTCTCACAGCTTCCTGAGGGCCCAGTGTGTCAGTTTGCAAAGAAAATGCCAAAACATGAAGTGAAATCCGTGCCCTCCCTCCCAGCTCTTGGGAAGCAGGAAATCCCAGGGTCTTCATCTAATGCTTGCAAGCCTGAACTGCCTCCCCACCTCCCACTCCAGCCCTGCTTGGTCCCTCCAGCCTCCCTGGCTGATGGCAAGGGCACCCCCAGACCCAGGACAGCCCACCAAGAGGGGCACAGCCCAGCCACTCTGCCTGCAGTGATGCTTACCTAACACTTTCCATTATAAGACCTTGGTTTCAGTTCCTAAGAACTTTGCCAAACTTTAACCATTTAGGCTGAAATCCTTCGTGCCAAAAGCTTTCCTCGAGCTAAATTTATTGGGAAAATTTCAACTACAAAGGTTCAGCCATTTGCCAGAATGAGGTTAGGGAAAATATATTGTTCTTCTCAAGTTAAAAATTCTTTGACCGTTTCAGCAAAATCCCTAGCACCTTCACACTTGGAGCAGGAACCAGAAGTTTGGCAGGGGACAGCAGAGGGGTCTGGGTGTGCCTTCTGCCACCTCCACCCTGCTTTGCCAAGGTGGGGGCCTATGGAAATGTGGGTGCTCACTATCAGAAAGCTCTGTCATGCCACTCCAACCAAAGCAGCAGCTGGTTCATTTGCTTGGGCAGAAGAATAAACCAAGCCAGGTGAGGCACTGGAGAGGTAAAGGCAGGTGGAAAAGGGGGCTGAAGCAGCACAAGTGAGGCACAGCGTAGCAGCCCCTTCTCCAGCCCCCTCACTGCTCTGCTGGCACCATCAGTGGCTGCTCTTCCCAGAGGATCCCAGCCCCACACATCCAGCATTCCTCACGTGGCAGAGGCTCGTGTGGTGCATCCAGATTTACGTGCCAGCCGAGGATCCCAGATGAGGTCAGCCTGGTTCCACGGGGGAGCTCGCTTTTCTGAAAACTATGGAAATTACACATGCAAAAAACTCTCAGGACCCCAGACTTGGAGGCATCTATGCAGCTTCAAGTCAGCTCCATCACACTTACTCACCATAAAGCCGTCCTAACGACACATCGCTTTTTCTCCCCTCAAGGTACCATTTTCAGTCAACACAGAAAATTAACAGGCAGCAGAGACCCTCCTGCAGAGTGTTCTGATGTGCTGAAATGTGCATGTGTTCAGTCAGGCTGAGGGCTGCACGACCAGGTCATGGTTTGGGGGATTAAGATGGAGAACTTGATTCCATTCTTTGCTTTGGTCGTGAACTTTCAGGGGGATCCAGAAGTCCCCTTAACTCCTCCCAACGCATGTGGTCAAATATTTTTGTGTCCCTCACTTGTTGGCTGGCTGGTGACATGGAGGGGATGGAATTTGCAGACACTGGGCAACTCTGCTTTGAGTAGGATCAAAGGCAGCTCCTGAAGGATTATGTTTTCAGGAGAACTCCAACTCCTGCATCTCAAGTTGGGCAGTCAAGGGACTAGAAAATCCTTTAAGCTCAGTTCCCCATCAGTATCTGTTAGAGGTACCATGAAAAAATGCACCCAAACTTTGTTTTGAGCACAAACCAGTGAGTTTACACTACCCAATTATTTGGACCTGAATCTTGTAGCTCTTCCTACGCTCCATGTGGCACCGAGCACGACGATAACACTTAATCAGTGACTTCTCTGGAAAACTCCCATGAGAAGGGAAAGGAATTTTACAAGTAAAAGGACAACAGGAAAATTGAGCCTGGGATCTCTCTGCCATATCATCACCTTGTCTATCACAGGTTTTATCTGCCTTACACCACACCTCAGGTGCCCCCGGGCACAGCCTTCGAGCCTCGCTCTGCTTGGAAACAACCCCTCAAAACGCTCCTCGTGAGGATACAGCCAGATTCACCCACCAGACCCCTCGTGGTGAATGGGGGCTGTGGTCTTCTGTGGAAATTTGGCAAAAATTCAGCTCCGAGCGGTGCCACGCAAAGGGAGGTTCTCGGGTGTTGAGCGAGCGATTCCCTGCGGGAAGGGCCGTGACCACAGGCACAAACCCACAGCACGCAGAGAAACCATTCCAGGAAGTTTAACATCCGAGCCCCCCTGTTAGAAAATACGATCTCAGTGCTCCAACAACTCACATGGAGCCGGAGCCTCGGGTCCCAATGCACGTGCGGGCGATGGAGCCCCCACCACGGCACTCAGGAACTAAAGAGCCTGAACCCTCCACATTCATTAACAAGCGTAAGACATCACGCTTTTATGCCAAATTCCTCTTTTCCCCCGTGATTTGAGATAGGATTGGCACGACCACGTTATTCCCTGCAGCTACCGTTGCTGCAGCATTCCCAGCACGGCCATACAGAGGGAGAGGCTGTGCTGGGGGGTGGTGGGCTCGCCCTGGGGTACCCCAGCACCCCTTTTGTTTGCTGCTGTGTCTCCTGGCAGGAGGACACGAGGGAGCTGCGGGCTCCAGCGCCGTTTCCTGCAGAGATTTGAAAACCTGTTGCAGTTCCAAAGCGAGCTTCGATTTCACTGTGACCAGCAGCTCGGAGACTCATAGTTACTATACAGCCGAATAAAATATTTTTTCATAAATTTAACGCCAGCATGTCTGTGTTTGGAAACTTTGAAAATCCATGTTGTATGGTTTACTGCACTGGAAAAGGTGCCAACAGTTTCAAAGGAAGGGAAGTGTATAACTGTTTCCTTTCAAATGCATTTTCCAATGGGATCCATTGAGGGAAAAGGCTGGAACTAACTAAAACATTATTAAAAACTGTTATGAAAAGAGACAGAGAGATGGAAAAAGATAGACAAAAACTCCAATACACAGCCGAAAGGGAGGGAGGGAGACAGGCGGCAAGAAAGGGGATATGGGCAGAAAGACACTTTGGGTGGGGAAAATGGGGCGAGACGGGGAGTTTTAACTGGCAGTCGCCCTTCGTGGTTTCATATTGTTGCAGATCAATTGATCAGGATTTCAAGTGCTGCTGGCCCGGTGGCACAAGGCGAACCACAGAGTTGGCTGCAAGCGCAGCCCTTGCGAACTGCTGACCTTCAGTTTTCAAACCAAAAATATTCCTTGGGAAACGGTTACACCAGGTCCCAGCCCCGAGGCTGCCAAGCAAAAAACAAGCACTACGGACCTGAAGGAACGCCCCGAGTAACTTACACCAAAGCAACAACCAGGGCTAGTTCCCTGGTGTGATTCAACCGGCAGTAACCGCGCGTGACATGTGTGCAGAGGGGCTTGGCTCTTCCGTCCTCCCGGAGCGGGGAGTTCTCCAATCACCCTCCGTCGGGATGAGCGTCGGCCCTCAAGCCGCTCCCGCTCCGTTGGCCACGCTCAAGCTACTCCAACCAAGCCTATAAATACCAAAGCCATCGGGTCCATATAGTGCAGTCGCAGCCCGATTCCAAAACCACCGCTCCGGCTCCAGGCGCAGCCCTGGGTTTGCTGCCCCGCGAGCGAAGCGGGAGCCAAAAGAGGCTGAGAACACACGTTTTGTCAAAGACTGCAGTGCCCTGGCCATCAGGAGGCTGCCAGGGTCGGGGCTGGATCTCTGTTGCTCTGCCAGGCTTCAAAGAGCCAGGCCGGGGGTGGGCAGAGCTCGGCGTGCGCCTGCAGAGCTCCAGGCCTGTGGTTCCACGGGGTGCAGTAACCCTGGGCTGTAGCACACATGTCGAGGGATGAGGGGAAAAAAATAAACAGACAGACAAAAGAATGAGGATGCTCTGCCAATTCCAATTGTGCAGCTTTTATTTTAAATGCTTATCAAGCTGAGAAAGAGCAGAGTTCTTGGAAAACAAGGTTTCCTTTCTTCCCATGCCAGTGTCAAACACCCTCAAGGACGGGTACAGCACAGGCACTCGCTGCCGGCCGCCCTCTCCAAAGCCGCCATCCCATCCCGTCCCGCCCGCCTCGGGAAGGGTTTCCAGCTCACAGCCCTGGTGTTTCTGGTAAAAAGATCTCTCTGTGAATTTTTTCTTTTTTTTTTTTAATATATATATATATATATATATATATATAAAATTTTTTTTTATTAATCTCCAATCTGGCTAGGTTCAAATTATGGCCAATTACCCACCAACACTTCTCGCTAATAAAATAAATTTTTACGGGCCCTAATTACTGCTTTCGCTGAACTGCTCGACAGGAAGCAGAGAGGCTGCGGCTCTCCAGACGGCAGCAGACAGGAAAGCTACGAGGAACCCGCGAGTGAACGGAGGGCGGCTCGGAGGAGACGGAGTGTGCCCTGCGCACGGCGCCCGCCCGGCCGTCAGGTCCCCGTCAGCCGCTGCTCCCACCAGCCGTGACGCAAGGCTGCTGCTGGGGACAGGAGTGACGGCTGCAGCACCACGCCGGGATCCGCGGACGCGAGCCGGAGGGGAAATCGTGTTTGGAAAAGGCTGCATCCATCAGCGTGACGGAGAGGCAGAGCCGCCTCCCATCGCGGAGCAGCCTCGGCAGAGGGGACCCCTCGCGCAGAGGGGAGGCGGCTTCTCAGCCCGGCGCCCACCTTTGGTTCTCTGTGTTCCAATGGCAGTTAATTGAAGGAGACACAAATAGCAGAGAGGTAGAAAATCCCTCGGAGAACGCGCCTGCTCCTGGCTACACACAAACACACACACACACACACACACACGCTCCTGGCCGCCGGCACAGCGCAGCCCCAAAGCGCTTCCCGAGCGTGACAAATGAGCAGAACCCACGGGGTGACTGCAGCCCACAGCCCGTCCTGCCTGAACCCTGGTGCTCCGGGGCAAGCAGGGAGAGCAGAGCCGCTGTTCTCCTTCAGGGAACACCCTCCGTGGCAGGAAAGCCGTGGCAAAACCACCGGCTGCTGGAGCCCTTAGGAGCGCGGCTGCCACGCAGGTATCCCGGCGTGAAATGCAGCTCTGCGAGATTGATTAATTCTTTTTTTTTTTTTTTCCCTTTCTTAACCAGGATTACGCTAATTTCCAAGGCCTAATGGAGTCCAGCTGTGATGGGGAGGCAACGCTGCAGTAGTACAAAGACCTTTACACGTTGGTGCAAACTTGTACAACGCTCAGCACACACACACACACACACAAAGCCCTATAAAAAGGATGCACTGCAGCGGGATATTTTTAGTCTTGACAATACAGCCCTAAAAATACGACTTTGCTAATACATCACTACAGAAATATTCCCAGTGTCCATTCAGGAACGGTTTAAAACATTTATTTTTGTTTCCTTTTGCAATGGTCAGAGAGGAGGGAGAAAATAGAAACTCATTGATAAGAGGAAACGAGAGAGACATGAAAAATTGAAAACTACCTAAAAGCTCATGGAGAGGTTTATTTTATTAGTTCTTAATAAATATCTTGCAGATTTCCTCAGGAAATACACCAGATCACATGTAAAATAGTTTGGTACTGATGTCAACTGTGTCAGCATATGAAATCTATTAGGGTGAAGCCACAGCAGGGTGATCAGCGTGCTGAAAAACTGCACGGCACTGAGGCGAGGGGGGGTGGGGGGAATCTCACGGCCCTTCCAAATTCTTCGAGAGGTAAAAAAGTCAGCCAAGACACAGAGAGAGAGAAAAAAAGATCCCACATCCTGCTTTGCGCTGCCAGCAATGTGAAGTGCCCAGAGATTAATTCTATGTCTGGCCTGGAAATGTGACTTTAAAGCATTGGAGGGAGCGGGGAGGAGGAGGAGGAGGAGGAGGAGAGAGGAACGAGAAGGCCAGGAGAACTGGGACTGGCACCGTGCCACCGACCCCCCTCCCGTCCTTCCCAAGCCGTGTTTCAACGTAGACAGCAGTAAACCCCAACAGACGGCAGCTCCCGGGGCTGCCAGGGCCTCGCACCAGCTGGGGCGCGTCTCCCGCTCCCCGTGCAGATGGGCCTGGGAGCATCACTTCCGCTGCGCCTGCTTTTATAAAGCCACCCGGGCCCATGTGGCCGCCTTTGGCCGCTCTCCGCCGCGGCCCCGCGCTCGCTTGGGGCCCCCCGGGCGGGATGAGCTCCGCTCCCAGCACCAGGCACGAGGGTTGTCAGCCCTTGGCTCCTCGGGCTGAAGGGTTTATGCTGTTCCCAACCCGCCTTTGGCAGCCGGAGCCTCCCTTCTCCATCCCCGTGCCATTACCCGGAGAGCAGGCGCTGCTTACGCAAGACGCCCCTGCTACGCTCCCGGGGCCGGTGGAGAAGCACTGGGAGTTCACCGAGCCAGGGTCAGGGGGCCAGATGATCCCAGGAGGGATGGGAGAAGCTCCACAGCCAAACCCATCCCCACAGTGTATCTCCTTCCCATTCCACAGCGATACACTTCTGGCTGCTTCTCTGGGGTGGGACCTGAGAGCCTCAGGGGCAGACAAATCACCTGTGCCCTCTGTGTGTCACCTAGGAGCCAGCCCTAAGGCCACCACAGCCATCACCAGCCACACCGACCAGCATTAAAAATGACCCCTCCATTTGAGAAAGGCCACGTGCCTTCAGGGCTGTCACTCAGCCAGGGTTAAACCGTCCTGTTCAGTGAAGGTGGAGTGAGCATCACACAGCCAGCGTGACTGCTGAAGGTCACACCTTCCTCCTGACTGTCACTTAGCTCAGGCAGAGCCAGCTCTGTGCTGCCAAGAACCTGCTGCACGGCACACGCAGCCTAATTAGGGAAAATAAAAGATCTCCACACCTAAATCTGTGTGGGGTCACCTCCTCACTGCAGACCACTCAAGAGTAGAAACACAGCCCTGGCTATGCTGCCATTCCTGATCTCAACATTAAGGCAAGAAGAGATCCCAACAAGCCCCCCCAGCACCGGGCACAGGATTCTCAGAGGGGTTGCAGCCTGGGAAAAGAGGAAGGCAGGATGGAGCTGGCAGCAGATGAGCCCGCGGGGCAGCCCCTGGGAAGGAACTACCCTCACCGAGCTGGCAGGCTGCACCCAAACCTGCACGGGGCACGGGGCGGGCAGCCCTCCCTGCCTACACCTGGCAGGTTATAAAACAGCCCCGCAAGCTCAATCAGGAGTTTTACAACTTCACAAAGCAGCATAATTAGCCTAATTATACCGTGTTCTCTCAGAGAATTAAACAGAAATACAGTAATTGACTTGGTGCTGCTTAAAAGCATGAGGAAATCAAAGGTGCAAGGCACATTAAAGAATCAGAAATATCTCTTCAAAAGCGAGAGGATTTCCTGTCACGCTGCAAACATCTAAAGCTTCACCAAAGCTGCTGCACCTGGTGCACCTCACTCTGACTCCCCGGCACCCCTCTTTCTCTGCCACCAAAGCTGGGGAGATGCAGAGCCCCAGGACAGCTGCCTCAGCAACCCCTTTCTCGTTTTACAGCAGGACAGATGGACACAGTGTGCCACTGCTCCATTTCCTGCCTTTCATTTTACACAGCGACGCTGCTCCTTCGTCCAAACAGTGGGCTGGATTCAGCGTTTGCAGAGCTGGCCATGCCTTGGAACCACAGCAAAACCTCTCCAACCTCACCTCACCTGTCACTGGCTCTGTCCTGATTTGCTGCTTGGGCTGCTGAAGCTTGGCTCTGAAGCAGACTCAGGCTTTGTGTTTACAAATCATTTCCCCTCTATTTATTGCCCTGAAATGAGATCCCAGTTATCACCCCGTGGAACAGCTTCAAGGACAGATGTAAGGATGTGCTTGTGTGACAGGCAGACCAGGCAGAAGCCCCCAGCAAGCCCATCCAACACTACTTGATGGGGAATTTGCTGCACTTGAGCTGGAGGGCAGGAGTGGAGAGTCTGACACACCAGCAAACACTCCATTTTGCCGGAAACCTTTCCCTTCCCTGCCACAAAGCCCTGCTCAATCTTTTGCCTCCCAAGCCAACGTCTAGATTTCAGAAACCTGAACTGCCAGTGGAAATTCCCTGCAGCGCGTTGATTATTGCATCTCCTGCTGGCACTTGTGGCAAGGGGAAAAAAAAGTCACATGGCTTTCTGGACACACGTTTCACTGAGGAGTCTTGCATCAGAGGGCAGAAGCCAGCAGCCAGGAAAATAACTCCAATTACGGTAAATAAATCCCCAAATATGTGACAATCTGCCTTTTAAACAGGAAACTGAGGGGAATAAGCAAAGGAAGACTTTGGTCTAAACATTGCTGCCACCAGCCTCAAGAGCCCGAGAGCAAGACTCTGAAGATACGTCTGGGCCAGAATTATTTTACCTGAACTTTACTGATGTGTCTCAAGTCCGAGACAGTTTCCTTCCCTGAAGGGAAAGGCGCCGACAGTTCCCAGCAACTGTGCCAACCTCCAACACTCCCAGTGGCTCAGAGGAGAAACCCTGGAGGGTCAGCTGCCATCTCTGGACACGTACGTGTCCCTTAGGAGGCTCAGCACAGGAAGTTGTGCAGCTCCTGAGATGAGCAATGCAGGTATCACTCCCTGCACCACTTCAACCCTTCCTCCTGCTCACACATCTCAAGGTCTGTGCTGTGCCTGGACACAGGAAGTAGCAGATATCACTAAACAACAGGTTAAGTGTCAAAGCCTTTTGCTGAGGCAGTGACATCACAGAACCAAGCTCGCTCAGGAGCCTCAGTGCAAGGCAGGCAGCAAGGGGAAGGATGGACGCCAGAATCGCCCAGCCCTGCTCTGGGTTTCCTCTCCTCATTACCACCCAAACGCAAAGCAAATATAAGCAGCAATATGAAAGGAGGGGAAGGACAAATGAAACACCCAATTCCTCCAAACTTAAGGCCTTGGGAAGTGTTATGTCTTAACACCAGCTCGCTGAAGACAGCACTGCCCAGTCTCACGGGGGAAGCCACGCAGCGACTGCCGGGCGCAGCCGGAGCTCTCAGCACACGCACCTCAGCCCACAACTGCTGTACAACCACCAAAGCCCCAGCACCCAGAGAAAGCCACGGGTCAAACTGCTCCACTCCAGCCTCCCCGCATCAAGTGGGCTTTGCACTACAAACCAAGTCCCTCAGGCAGGTGGAGGGACCTCAGGCTCTGCTCTCAACGGAGCACAGGGCTGCAGATGCTCAGCATCCCCATGACACAGCCCTACAATGTGACAGCTTCATCAGCCACCTGATTGTTTAGCCCAAAGGTGTCACAGCCCACAGCTGAAGTGTGTATTTACCACGCAAAGAGGGGAATTAAGAGAAAAGGACTCAGTTCTGGTCCCCAGACAGGGAAAGATCGAGTTGCTTCTGCTGCTGTCTGTCACCTGAGGTTTATTAAGCTTTCTTTTGTGCCTAATTTTAAAACTCCACCAAACCAAGGCAGCTACCCACAGCACTGCTTTATTTTTAAATGCGGGCAAATGCACTGGACTGTCTTGCGTTCGACTCCCTAAACCTTTTGTCAGCTCCAACATGCAAGATGTGGTTAGAGCTTCATGAGAAGACATCAAGATGAGGCCACGGGTGATCAGAAGGTGCTTCCTCTGAGCCTTTTCTGATGCTGCACTCAGCTCTTTGAGCACAGCTGGGTCCAAGCGGCAGAAACGAGCCCGTGGCAATGGTCAGAGCTGAGGCTCTGCTGAGGGCAGACACCACCAGCCTCGGCACCATCTCTGGGGGTATTTTAAGGGTTTAGGCTGCAAGCCCGAGCAGCTGTGGTCAGCAAAGCGAGACCCACTGTGTCTGGCACAGGGCTGTGAGCAGGGTGGGATGGCAGCGGAGCTAGTTGATGGTTACTACAGCACAGCCTCATCTCAGGCCTCTGACCCGTCCTCTCCAGGGAAAAGGGGAAGTCCTGTACCTGCTTAAGTGCTGCAGGGGATTTGTACTAACCTACAGATCCTTCCTTGTCTGTATCAAGACTTGGGCAAGAGGCGCATCTCAAGGTGGTGCCAGTGTTCAAGGAGCAAGCAGGGCCACGGGCCTTAGCAAACCCTTGCACAGGCTGCAGTCACAGCTGTGAGGCAGCAGCTCCTCTCTGAGCCAGGCAGGGTCTCTCCAACCCCTGCAGCACTGACCTGCTTGGCACTGGCCTGAGGACACCAGTGTGGCAAAAGCCACAGACACTGCTCTGAAGCTGCTGCTGTGAATCCTCCCTTTCTGCAGGAGCCATCGAGGCTTCCCAGCTGACACCACCTTGCACAGAGAACCAGACCCCATGTTCCACTTGAGAATACGGACCCAGAGTCTGCAGAGCAAAGCCCAGCCTGCCCCTGCCACACTGGGGGCCCTCTGAGCCCTCCTCACATCCCACATGAGCACAGCCCCACTGTCAGAGCACAAGCAGTGCAAGTTTTCCTCCTTGCCCATTGACCATAGGGCAGAGCAGATGCCCTATGCCCAAACTGTCACTTCCTGCTGCTTTTCCACTTTCCCAACCCTCGGCTAAAGCAACACACTTGGCCAGACCCTCCCTGTGCCTCTGTGCCCTGACTCTGCTCGGCCCTGGGGGATGCAACTTCATTCCCTACATGTGCTGAGGATGCACATATGGCAGCCCCCTCCCCTCTCCACTTCCACCTAAGCCCGACCTCCTAACAACCTCCACAAGCGACCGGCCCGAGAGTGCCAGAAGGCATCCAGGTGCTGCAGCCTGATGCTTCACACCCGCAGCCAGGCAAATTTGCTGGGATTTCCGGGAAGTGTCTCTAGGGTGCCCCGTGCTGCTGCACCCCCACTTTGGTGTGCGCTTGTTTGGAATGCGGGGCCGTCGGGGGGGGTGAAGGGGGGAGAGGGGAAGTTATTCTGGTGGTGGCCTATGAATAACATCCAGTGATTTATAGGAAGTATAATCCAATAATACAGTAAAATAAAACAGTGTGTCTGCGATGGGTTTGATTCCAGGAATTATAAAACAAATTATTAAAGAGAGAGAGAAAGAAAAAAGCCTCAGAGAGGCCAGATCGGAGTAAATTGGGCACAGATGGGCTGGGAGGGGGTTTCTCTCTCTCCACTCACCGAGATGCCCCTGCCGCAAGCACGGCTTCAATTAGTCTTTTCAGAAACCAGAGTTTTATTTCCCCAAATTACAGAATTAAAAAAAAATTAAAATTCTTGGAGTGTTTGTGGTCAGGATAAAGGGATCCAAACTTCTCTGTGAGTTGGTTGTGCAGATGGCTACCAAACTGTTAAACGGGCCACCCCACTACGGTCCCGCCCCGGCCAGAGCCCAGGACGGCCCAAAACAATGGGAGTCACCTATGTCCCATCCTGGAAAGCTCCAGCAACTGCAAGTCTCTGTCCTGCAGAGTGGCCACCTCTCTCTGCCTCCCTGCCCTGGGTGGGCACTCCTTGCCCCACGGGTTTGAGGTCTGTGAGAAGTTTTTTCACACCTGGAGTGCTCCTGACAGGAGGCAGCCGGGTGAGCAGGACCCTCACTGGCCACATGCCTCCCTGGACAAAGCAGGAACACGCTGCTTGGTGCTCAACAGCAGGGGATGCACTTCATGTGGGAATTCTTTGGCTTCCTCTGTCAGAGAAAACAACAGATCCAATTCATCTCCCAGGATCTTCCCAGTGCTGCCTGGCTGCACAGGCAGCTGAGACCAGCTCGAGCGTGCCGTGTCCCTGGGGACAACCACAGCTCAGCTGCACGGACCATGGAGCCCTGCCTGTGCTCACCTGAGCCCTGGCACCCACTGCAGGGCTCAGGTAACCACAGCAGCAACGTGCGTGGGAGGAGGATGTGAAATGCCACGTGCTGCTCACAGCTGGCTGGGTTTGAAACCAGTTTAAACACAGCACAAAAAAAAGTTACCTCGTCAGAAGAGCACACGGTGACCTTGCGGTTGGTTGGTTTATGAGAGTGGCAGTGGCTGAGAGCAGAGACACAGAGGACATGTCACAAATGCCATACAGGGGACATGTGCCAGGACAAGGGCACCCCTGAGGGGCCACGGCCAACCCACACCACAGCAAAAGAATAGGAGTGAAAAGCAAAGAGCAGCAGATATAAACCATCATGTGTGAGTCCAAACGTCCTGTGCTGCCCATTGCCTCACTGGAGGGCTGGGACAGACCGAGCACAATCCAAAAATGGGAGAAACTGAGGCTGAGATGGGGCAGGATTGTGTTTGGTGTAAGCCTGAGGAAGAAGGAGGACAGGTGTTTAACATGGCATTTAATTCTTCGAGTTTCCTTTTTGTTCATATCTGAATCTGTGCTTAAAAGTTCTTACACAGGGGTTAAAAATTTCACAAAATTCCCCAAATTGTGACTGTTATACCGGTGACACCACACTATGACTGCCAGCACCACTGGACCTCAGCACCAGGGATTTGTTACATACCAGACGTGGAGCAACAAGCACATTTACAAGTTTCTCATGAATAGCTGGGGCTCCAGAGACCTGGAAATACACAGCAGGGAAGGGAGGGAGCAGCTACCCCTGAAGAGAACACCCCCGGACAGCAGGGAAGAGAGGCTCAGACCTCCCTCCCAGCCTCAAACCCACGGATCTCCTCCTGCTACTGCAAGCTAAGTGTGCAATGGGAAGGACATAGACACGCTCTGCTCCCAGATTTGCAGGAGGATTTCAGTAGGAGGAGATCTCCGGAGGCTGTTTGGTCCAACTGCAAAGTTAGATCCAGCTTTGTGGAGTGGACACAGCCAAGCTCTGACTACAGCCGGCTCCCCAGCAACGCTTCCTGGCAATTTGGGATGCAGGCAGGGTGGGACTGCTCCCTGCATCCCGCCAGCCTCCCACAGGCCCACAGGGGTGGCTCAGCCCCCTGGCTCCCGCTGCTGCCCCTGCTGCTGCAGCACAGGGAGGTGACTCATGTGCTGGGAAATGGAAACCCGCACCTTCCCGACAGCGTTCCTGCCGCGCTCCCGCCGGGCCTCTGCCCACAGCAGCCCACATGCTGGGGAGAGAGCCAGCACCCTCGCTCCGCGCAGGGCACTCTGTACTCGTGCCAACATTCCTGCCTTCCTTCTAAACTCCAGACCCTTTGCTGTTCTGCTTTTGATTTCCATCTGCACCCAGCTCTTCCCAGTATCGCAGCGTCGGCAGCGAGCCCAACCTGTGCTGTGCCAGCACTCGGTGTACGAGCGCTCCGAGACCACCGGGGCATTTGCGCTGACAGCAGGGTTTGCTTTGCCAACAACACTCTCAGCGATATTTCAGGGTCACCAGAGCAAAGAGCCCTCAGGGAAATCCCTGAAGGGCCCTTGGCATCAGATGGCAGCCGTGGTGCCATCCGACCTGCAGGCATTCCATGGGCACTGCCACCTGCTCCGCGTGCAGCCCGCAGGCCCTGGCAGGAACAGGTTTGCTTTCTCCAGAGATCCAAAAGCTGGGAGCAGCTGGCAGCTACCCACACAGGAGGCAGAAACTCTGAGAATACTTATTTTTCATGAGATAAAAAGCACTCCCTCTGCCACTCACACACATCCACAACTCGGCTATGGATGGACGAACACGGCCCAGCGGTTTGAGAGCTGGGATTGTTTCCAGCTCTGCCACAGGGGCTTGCCATTCATCCCAGACAAATCTCATCCTCTCCTTCCCCTCCCGCTCCTGTCTGTGGCACAGACACCACTATTAATTCACCTACTGGGGTATTATTAACATTAGGAATACAATAATTACCGTCACGCAGAGGCATTTGCTTATAATCACAAAGTACTTTGCAGCTCAAAGATAAACACGCTGCCGTTGGCTGGCATCTGGCAGGGAGGAGGGCACGGCTGCCTCGCCAGTGGGATTGACAGCTCCCTCCAGGAGAGGAGAGTGCCTGCAAGGCAGGCACAGCACACGGGAGCCACTTCCCAGCCCTCTGGCCGGTGCTGGTTTACTCCATCAGCTGACCTTGGCCACTGACCACCAGCCTGACAAGTGGCCAACTGGCTCACAAGGGAGGGATCTTCCAGCAGCAGCACTCCGGGGCTCAGCCTGATCGCCCACGTGCTGGCTTTAGCTGAAATCCATCAGCTGGAGGCCTTCATCTTTGGGATCTAAATCCCAAGCCATCGGCATGTGAAACGCTGCTTCCTCCCACCCAGGGAGAGCAGCCCCATCCCTGCTCCCAAACACACGGCTCAGGCAGACCTGGGTACTGCTGCTGAGTGCGTGTTGGAGGGGACACAGGGCAAAACACAATCCCTGGAAGCATCATTTTAAACTCAGCGAAGAGGCTCTGGTTTGGTGGCATCTCTGCTGCCCAGCACATTAAACTTGTCAATGGTTGAGACCATCCAGGCTGCTGGGTGGATGGAGGAAGTCAGAGGAGGACGGTGATTAACACTGGATCTGTGTTGTTCTCTGCCTTAATATGGGGCACAGGCTCCAGCCTGGTGGTTCAGAGAGTGGCACCACATCCCCCTGCATGGACACAGGCAGCCACAGCCAACAGCTGAGGGCTCTGAGACTGTCCCAGCCCCTTCTGGTGCCAGCACAGGCACCAAGCAGGCCCAGCTTAAACGCTGGGAAGGCAGAGCCATAAAGCAGCGTCCTCCTTCTGTGCTGATGACTCAGGCTCCAGGGGGATGCGATGCCTCCTCACTCCTCAGACACCTCAGCCAGCTCCGAGGCCCAGCCAAGGTCCCTTTGTGTTGACACCCACAGGCATCCAACCACCACTCCCACCTCCCCATCTGGCGTGTCCCCCCCACCCTTCTCCACGTGGGGAGCGGCTGATCCCCATCCAGTTTCCCCTCAAGCAGCACGTGGTACCTTTGGGCTGGGAGTTGTACACTGCAAACATGTTGATGGCCACGAGCTGCAGCATGCGGGTGCTTCCGATGGGAGGGGGGCTGTGCTGCAGCAGCACCTGGAACTCCCTCAGGACCTCCTCGGCCACCGCAGGGAAAGTCTCCATCCTGCAGACAGAGAGAGAGGCTGGAGAGAGCAGGTTGGGCCCTGGGATGTGGGGTGGGAAGCAGGCATGGCAGAGCCCATGTCACGTTTCCTGGGGAAGGGGGAATCCCTGGGGTGCTGTCTCCCATCCAGGAGCTGTGGGGAATGAAGGTGCAGGCTGCTTCCTTAGAGAGGGCAGTGAGGGATTGGTCTGTGACCGACAGGCAGCATTCTTTTGGCAGGAAAACACGGCCTTTATGAGTCATTTCTGACCAACCATTTTTTTCTACTGACTTCTACCAATCTGGGAGAGGTGCCAAGGGGCCAGCAGCTCACTTGGACCAGGAGCAGCCCATGGGACTCCCAAGGCTGCAGCAAAATGCACACACTGGTGCCACATTGCGGATGTGGCAATTCCAGTGCGTTGGACGCCGGCCAGAGCGTGCTTCCTCCAGAACTCCTCGCTGCAACATCGGATCCCATGGCACCGAGCCCTGTCTCCCCCAGGCTACACACTCTCCAGCGCTGTGATTGAGCCCCTAAACTTCATCACTTCGAGCCCCACAGGACAGGGACTCTCTGAGTCGTGGAGCTGCTGACAGTGTCAAAGCTGGAGCGGGTCCCCGCAGCCGCAGCGCCGCTGCCGAGCGTCAGGACACAGCAGCCCGCGGCTGCGGGGCCACGGCTGGGGATGGGGTGAGCTTTCAACACCACTCACAAGCGCCCACGGAAATCTGACACCTTTATCCTGCTCTTCATTGCTAAGGGAATTAGCTGAGGTCACTTATCAAAGCTGTTGGATCCTCAGCAACCTCCCAGCTGAAGTGGGGGGAAAAAGTGAAATGATTGCTAAGAGTCAAACCCCAAAAATGACCGAATGTGGTTGCCCACAACAGTCCTCACCTGGTATCCCACAAAGACAATTTTATAACCAAGAAGCTGCCCAAAACCTTGGGAACTACTGGACAGGGAGGTCCTCCTGTCCCACTGCCTCTTCTGCAGAGTTTGCTGTATTGATTCTTGTTCCTACACCAGAGAAAGCCACAGCCCGACCCAGCAGACTGAATATCTCCCACAAAGCGTCCACAGCAGTTATCAGTGACATTATCAAGTGCCCACATGGGAGTGAGGGAGCCAAAATCCACAGTGGGTGAAGCATCTGGAGCCGGGGCAGGCGACCTCGGGGGCCTCCATAGCAATTTCCTCTGTCTTCCCCCAAGAGATTCAGATCTTGTGATATCACCACGGGCTGGATTAATGAGCCACTTCTGGTAACCCACATGGGCAATTCTGCTGGGCTTCCCCAACAGATTTCAGGACAGTGACAGCTTTATTTTTAAAGACACAAATGGTTTTCTTCTTAGCCATAGCTCGTGGGTGCTTTTCATCACCTGGGTCTGCCTCTACCAGAAGGGCATCCTCTCCCCGGGCACTGTTTGCTGGAGCAGTTCAAAGTCTCTGTTACCTTCCCAAAACCATGGGCTGGAACAAACGGGCCCCTTGTACTTTGTAGCTGTGCAGAACGGAGCAGCTCTGTCAGTACAAACACACTGCTTTCCCTGCAAAAGGCAACTTCCCTGGAATTGGGGGACAGCCAGAGAATTAAAGCAAACTGATTGCTTCTAAAGACTTCCTAATTTTGAGAAATCTCAGACCACATCCAGTGTATGCAGCAACATCCTCCTAGGGCAGACAGCGCTCTGGGGACGGAGAAGCCCTTTGCAGGATGGGTTGTTACTGAGGAGATGAAGATTATTGCCATGCAATAACAACAAGAAGGAGTGAGGGCTTCCTCAGCCCCGCCAGCTGTGCTTTGATACCACAGCACATCTGGAACAGCATGCAGTAACCCCACTGAGCTCAGAACCAGCAGGTCAGGAGCCGAGCGGAAGCTTTTAATAAATTGCTTACCTGTGGTTTTAGGAGCAAGAGTCCAATTAAGACAACATCATCTTTTCCATATTTTTTCCAGATAAATCACCCAAGATCCTGCCCAAAGAGGACTTGGCTATCCCTCACCTTTTACCTATTTTAAGCACGGAAGCTGTTTAGCAGGGCTGGACGATTTTCTCTTCCTGTGTCATGGTATTACTTTCTAGTTCCTTTCTAAGTACTTCAGGGCATATTGTACCATTAAACATACTTGGGTTTTCTAAATGACTGTCCTGGGAAGCAACTGCCTCAAACACTGCATCTTAATATCACTAAAGTCTCAGGAGCCAAATGTGCAACTGATCTCTGCTACATCCCCATTAATCCCCTGCTGGCATCCGCTCAACCGGAGCTCGACCGCGAGCGCGGCCCCACAGCGGCAGGGACCAGCAGCTCCCCGGATGCTCTGCCCTCCAGCACAGACCCTGCACTTCCAGAACCTTCTGTGGGCTCTTGAAGTTCTCCTCCTCTTTTCTAGCAGGCAGCAGGACACCCAGCTCTGCCTCCTCGCTGCCAGGCCAGCCTGGTGCCCGTCAGTGGATAATCAGAGCCTTGTGACTCAGGGAGAGATCAGCAGTGACCGTCAGACACTTGGAGCTCCAACAAATCACCAGCCCCTGCCTCCCTTTTTTTTTTATGAAGGGTCCAAAGTGCCTCTCTTGAGTGGTCAGCCCTATAAGCACTGGACACAGCAAGTGCTGAGGTGCTGCTGTGTGGCAGGATCTGAGCTGTTCCCAGCACTGCTGTTGCTTCTGTGCTCCAGGAAGGAAAGGGGACAAAGAATTACAGATCCGAGTCAAAAAACCCAACAGCAGGGACAAGCTGTCACTTTGCACCCACACTCCCTTTACCTACATGGCCTGGAAAAGGCCTCCCAGCCCTGTGACTTGTAGCCAGCAGTTCTGCAGGAGAACGAAGGAGCCAGCAGAGCTCAGGAGAGTCCAGCTGGTTCCGAGGCACTGGCAGGCTCGAGCAGAGGCTCACATGGGGTCTCTCCTCAGCAGCTGCTCCCACACAGCAAGGGCTGCTCCAGACCTGGAGCAGAGGCAGCTCCCATCAGCTGCAAGGATGAGCTCTGCCCTCGGGGTCACAAGGATGTCCCTCGGGCTGGGATCTCAGCCCAGGCTGGGATCAGGCTTGCTTTGCTTCAAGGGTAGCTGTTCAATTACTTGAAACCCATTTCTGACAGCCACTGCCAAGGGCACTTTGTACAAACCAGTTCCCACAGCCAGGGCAGCTCTCAGCTATGGGGCTTTCGCCGAAATGGCAGCGAGGAGGTGAAGGGCAAGGCTTGTTTTGACACGCTCTGGGTGGCAGCTTTCAGCCACCACGTGGATCAGCCTCGATGGCTTTGTGCTCCTCGCAGGCAACAGCCACTGAGAGCTCCAGGAGCCAGCTTTGCACTGGGTGAGGGCAATGGAAGAGAGGGGGTTAAACCCAGACATTCAAGGGAAGGGAGCCCAGTTAGGTGATGGGAGAGAGAGAAAACAGCCTCTAGTCCCTCCTGGGTGTGTGAACCATCAGAGCTTAGCTCCTGCCAGAGGGTCCTGGTGCATGGGCAGGAGTGGGCTTTGAGGTGGGGGGAAGGAAAAGCCCAAGTTCCAACCAGTGTGGACTGGAGGGCGGGTAAGGAGAATAAGAACCAGGAGGCCAGGCCTGCAAGAATTCACACCCTGTGCCCTCAGCTCCAAACACAGCTTAGTTGCTAACAATATTAAATTCCAAAAAGACTTGTAATGTAGGAAAATAAAATAAACATCCTGCACACTTACCCAATCCTGGTAAACAGCTTCCCATGGGCATGGAGAAAACTGAGGATGAACCTTTTGTTCAGCTGCATGGGAAAAAAAAAAAAAAAAAGGGAAAAAAAAAGAGAGAGAGGAGAAAACAATTAAACTCTCTCCTATTTCCTGTGAATTAAGAATGTCCCCAGTGACAGAAGAACCTGGCCTGGATGCTGGGGGTGGCACTGGAGATGGGAACCAAATGGACATGCCCAAACTCTTACAAACATCATGCACAGAGGCAGAGGCAAGTGCCAAACAGCTGGAGCTGGAGCTGGAAGCAGAGCTGGGAGAGGTGGTGGAGACACAGCACCCTCTGCCGGGTCCTGTGATCCTGCACAGGGCTGCTGTGCCCCGGGAGCCCCAAACCCCACACCCTGGGCACCCCAAACCTGGGCACCCCAAACCTGGGCACCCCGGGCCCCCCTAGGCAAAGGTCTCTTCCCCCACGTCTCACCACCTCAAAGCTTAGCACAGCCCAAGGGCTTCTGCAAAAGGAGCCCCCAAAGGCAGCATTCCCCACTAGCATTTCCATCGACGGAAAAAACAACCCCACAACCACCAGCAGCAGCTTGTTCCGTGCTCCCGACTGTGTCAGAGGCAGAGCAGCAGCTGGACACGGCAGAGAGGGAGCAGGATGTCCTTCCCCAGCGCTGCTGTGCAGAGCAGCCAGCACAGAGAGCTCAGCAGCAGCACTCGAAGCACTGTTTGTGCCCTGCCAGGAGCAGCTTCCAGCAGCAAGGGAGGATTGGGGTGATGCTGCATCCCATCATTTCACTGGTGTTAGAGACAGTGTTCAGATGTGCCAGCAGAGCCCCTGAGACCCTGCACTTCGAACAGCTACTGAACTGCCCACGGAAGCTGTGGATGCCCCATTCCTGGAAGTGTTCAAGGCCAGGCTGGATGGGGCTCTGAGCAATCTGCTCAAGTGCAAGCTGTCCCTGCCCACGGCAGGGGGGTTGGAACTAAATGGTCTTTAAGGTCCCTTCCTACCCAAACCATTCCATGATTCTGTGGACACGGAACTAAGGGGACAGGGGGGAGCTGGCTGTAGCACATGAAGAGAAGGCAGCTTCCTGCCCTGCTTTGGTCCCCTGACTTCCAAACCTGACTTGAATAATTGCTTACTACTGCTCCAGGCCACCTCTGCTCGCTCAGCACAGCTCTGGGCTTTCCCAGTCCTTATCTGCACGGCTCTGAGGACGGCTGTGGGTGGGTAAGCACTCACTCAGCCGGGCCCTGGAGGTGGCTGTGTCACAGCGGGAGTGGACTGGCCTCGCTTTTACCTTCCCCAGAGCAGGAGGTTTTCCTCTCTTGCCTGTGCCTGCACAGCCTCAGCGTGCTGAGAAAAGCCAGGCCCCGAGCGCTGCGAGGGAGACGCTGACCAGGAGCCACCCAGAGCACCACCACGCTGCTCCAATGCACCCAGGGCTTTCACAGCTTCCACTCCCCCACTTCCACTCACAGGGGGAAGCAGGAGCACAGGGAGAGGATAAGACTACCGGGCAGGGCTGTGGCAGTGCCCAGCCAAGAGCTGGGCACACATCAGAGGATGCAGGGTGGGCACTGGCCGGTGCCTCCCGAGCTCCCTGCCAGGCCTGGCTGCAGGGGACAGCTGTCAGTGGCATCCCAGCTCTGGTGCCACCTCCCAGCCCCATTTGCTGAGCCCCTGGGCTCACGCCATGACTGATGCCAGCTGCTGTGCACCTTCAGTGAGGTGTAATTAACCCGGCTGCGTTCCCCAAGGATCCATGCAGGAGAATGATGCCCTGCTGCAGAGTCGCTCCCGGGCCATGTGCGAGTTTAAACATAAAACCTGTCTCATAAAACAAGCCAGACCAATTAAACTGGCCCCTGCAGCAAGGGGTTCTTGCTTACTCACTATTTTACTGCTGCCCTAAAGAGCCCTTTCCACCAGAACTCAACTTGATTTGCCACCATTTTATTAACTCTGCAGATGGAACCCAGAAGAGACTGGGGAATACTGGGACAGCACAGCAAAGCCCTTATTCATTCTGCCAGTGAAGTTTGGATATAGCTGATTCTTCATCTTAGGACACTATGGTAACTGAGAGCTTGAAGCCTTTAACAGGTACTTTTTTTTCAGGCAACGGCTTGTGGAGGCAAAAAGCTGATTTGCGACCAGCTCGGGCTGAAATCAGAGACCTTGACACAGACATAGCCCAAGGAATCTAAGGAATCACAGCCCCCAGCTTAGTGCAAGAGCCTTGGCAGGGCAGTGGGCAGTGCTCTGCCCCACAGCAAGACCCTGTGCAAGATCTGGAAGAGGGGGTCCGTGCTCTGCACCCTTTGAGGGGGAATATGGAAAAGAGAAGGAGCTCATGGCCTGACCCATCTCTACTGGAAAGCAGCACCCATGGGCAGGCTGCAGGTGAGGGAAAGAAGAAATTGGGGCAGAAGTTTTCCTCCATGGCCCACATTCACCCACGGCCCCAGGAGTGTTCTGAGATCCCCACGCTTTACTGGCAGCAGGGGAACACCAAAATTCCCCACCTTGAATGGAAAGTGACACCCAGCAGGGACATGCCCAGAGTGTTTCCACAGACACCCAGCTCCAGGAGGGCTTGTCAGGACATTGGCTTCACCCCCATTTTCTCAGAGCAAGTTTCACACTCGGCCTTTCCACTCACAATCCTGAGGACTAACCAGTCACATTCCCCAGGAACCAGTACAGAACTGGGACAGAGATATGTGCTCACTTCTAACTGTTTTTAAGGAAATGTGATACCTGCTGCTAGGAATGAAACACGTTTCATGCCTCTTGCCAACTTAAATCACAACCCTAGCAAGCCCAGGCAGAGCCCCGTGCGCCCCACACTGTGGCATCTCAAGCAGGCACCTCACGCTTCTTTCACCACTTTTTCTCTCACAGCCTCGAGGTTTTGATGAGCTCATCACTCAACTTTGGACCTTTCATCTTTGGGTTCACGCTAAGGGCACAGGGCTGCTTTGACTGGGCTTTTCTCTGGATGACTGTTTCCCTACTGACTCACCTGTCCCTCAGCCTCTGGGAGCCCTCCCAGCTCCTCCCACCAAACTCAGCTTCTCATGGGGAGAGGGAAACAGCGACCTCCACGAGTGGCCTGGCACAGAGGAGGAAGTTGTCACCTGCTGCTCTGCATTCACACGGTGGAGAGAAACACTTCCCAAAAGCATTGCCAGCATGCTCACTACCCTGACAGTGCTGCCACGAGCTCTGCAACAACTTACTGCCTTCATCTCACCCACTGTGCAGCTTAAAAACGGTCCCCTCCAAAGATGTCCCAAAAACAGTCCTCATGACAGTACCAGGATGTCAGACCAGGACTCCCAGTATGCTGACATTGCTGCCCTTTGTGGGCAATGCTGCTCCTTGGGACAGGGAACCAAATCTGGATCGTCCCAGTTGCTCACTTGGGAAAAGCCCATCAAGAAAAGCTTATGCAACAACGAAACTATGTCAAAAACTGGATTTTGGCCCTTCCAGCTGAAAAGCGGGCATCACCGATATGGAAGTTATGAGCATATAGTGAAGGCATTAGTTATAAAAACAAACCAGCTGTCAAAAAGAAGAAGGGGTCCCTGCACACAGTAGTGCCTGAAGCTGAAAACAGCTGTTTCGGCTGTCATGAGTCAGCATGTGCAGACAGACTAAATCCACCTGGGAAGAGGCAACCTCACCAGAGGAAGCAGCCCAGCGCTGCTTGGGGAGCATTCACACACCTCGCCGCCAACCCAACTGGATTTGTTGCCATGGAAGGAATCAACAGTGACTAACAACTTCTCGTGGAGCAGCTAAAAGAGCAGAGATAGCAAAGAAATTCGAACAGCCAGCTCAAATCTCCTCGAGGCCGCGGGGAGCACGGCCTGACAGCAACACGGAACCGCTCGGGCGGCTTCGGGAAAGGTCTGCCTTGTCTCCAGCCAGGAGAGAAGAAAGCAACACTCAGCCTCTGGAGACAGCACTGACCAGGTTGAAAATGGTGTTCCCCACCCCAGCACAGCAATGCTGGAAATGCCACAGGAGAGCACAGGAAAAGGAGTGCCATGAGCCAGGCTGGGAAGCGGCGCTGCTGCGCTTGAACCCGTTTGGCTCTGGGCAAGGAGTGCACAGAGCTTTGGCACCTGAGCATCAGCCCCAGCTGTGAAGGAGGCACCAAATAAGGGAAAGATTCTGGACAAGCGACTCCTGGGGAAAAAGCGTTTCAAGTTAAAAATTGTTACTTCAGGTTTGGAAGTAAATTCCAGGATCTGGTCTTTATCAAGCGAGGCAAACTTTCTTCAACATCAGCAAAGCATCTGTGGAGCAGAAAGCGGTGTCAGAGTCAAAATAGGCTGCAAAAGACAAGTCCATTAATCAAGAGACCAGATGCAAAACTGCCTGTAACAAATGCTCTGTCTCCACCGGAGTGGAAGGGCCTGGATCACAGCGGGACGTTCTCCTGAGTCTAAGGGTCTCCTCGGTGACAAGGGGTTGGGATACAGACCACAGAGCCACACTGCTCCGCTCCAAAACACGTACCACACTCATCCCAAATATTTTTAGGGTTTCTTGGGCAGTCAGGCTTTTCCAGGCACAGCTTCCTTGCTGAGAACCGTGTGAAATAACATCCAGGCACCCGAAACGTGCCATATTCTCACTCCCAGCTCAAGGGTTTATTCCTCTTTTTCCACAGGCAGCTCCCTCAGAGCACCCAGTCCAACACTGATACAGAGATCCCTGAAAAGCCCAGGATGCTGCAGCAGGCTTGGCTGGCAGGACACCAGGAGGAGTTTTTACTGCTACAGGTGTAACCCCACCAAAGTGCTGGTGGAAAGGGTTTTGTGCAAATGGCTACCCTACATAAAGGAGACGAGACTAAAGGGCTGTTAAGATTGTCTGGCATTTTTGCAGTGTTTACAAGGTACCCACAGAGCTGTGGGCAAATTCCAGCTGGGCTAATTACCATAATCACTTCTCTTCATATACCACCTGCAACCACAAATGGATACAGGGCTTGCCTTGGCTGCTTCTTGCCACGTGTTTAGTGCAGGTTTCTGCTTAGCAGAGCAATGTCCTGCCCTGAAACGGATTCATTTCTGTAGCAGTAGGAGCAATTCCAGTGAAAATCCTGCTACTTAACATCACACACCGCACAAACGTAAAATCCAATTTGCTGGGACATGAAAGAGAGAGGGAACCCTGATGCATCATGGCCTCGAGGCATAAAAAAATTAATTTACAGGTAAAGAAGCACTGAGACCTTCCTGCAGCTCCCTCATCTTTCACAGTGCAGCAGCTCCAGCTCCAGGACACATCTCATGGCTGTAAGAGTTACAAGCCAGCAACCCAGCAAGAGGAAGAAGAGGCATTTAAGAAGACCCTTGGCAAAAGCAGTGAGCTTTTGAGTGCTTCCTTCATCCCATCAGGGAGCAGGTGAGAGGAAAAATGTTAAGGAAGAAAATCACCTGCTTTAGTAATGTAAAGATCAAGCTATGGTAACTTCACTGGCTCCAAAACAAGTATCTGACTTCTACATAAATTCAACATAATTTAGTAACGAATTTACTAGCACAACTTTCAACTCAATGAAAGCAGGTCAAATGGAATATTTATATGTGTGTTATTTCCTTTTCAACCAAGCTGGTAGCTAAATTTGGTTTCCATGAATTAGTAATATGCAACATTCTTGAAAAAATATTATCATTCAAACGAATAAACTGATTCAGTAACCTCTTAAAGAGAGGTCTTCAGGGACCCCCTCACAGAACTGGATGGAAAGAGGATGGTAGAGACTCATTAGCAAGGTTTTTAAGCAACAAAAGGAAACTCTGCTGTCAAACTGCCCGTTTGGAGCAGTAAGTAACGATGGCTGCAGAACATTCACACAGGGTTTATTATAACAGCTTCAGAATCTGGGGGTTTCCAACATCAAATGTCATGTTATTCATCTGGCATCACATGCAAAATTAATTCTCCAGGAGATCGTGCCCGAGGCAGCTTCTCCAAAAAGCCTTTAGGGACCACAATGGCTGAATTCCCAAGGCAGTGTCCAGCAAAAAGGATTAAACACATCCCTTGGATGTGCAAGCAGAGCAGGCACTGGACAGCACATTCACATCTAAATACGGCACCGTGGGGGATGACACTGAAATGCTGCATCCAGCTCTAGTGCCCTGATTTTTAAAAGGATGCTGAAAAATTGGTAAGGATCCAAAAAACAGCCATAAAAGTGATTCAAAGGCTAGAAATGATGCCTTGCAGTGAGAAATTTCAACAGCTCAATCTGTTCAGTGTTATCAAAATAAGACTGGGAGGCGATTGGATTGCTGGGTGCCAAGTGCCTCTGTGGTACCTAAGGGCTCTTCACACTTGCAGAAGAGCAAAGCACGGGAACAAACTGGGAACATTCACTCCGTAAATAAGGTCAAAGTGTCTCAAAACCAGTGCAATTATCACTGGAATGAAGTCCCCAGGAAAAGGGTGGATTCTCAAGGCTGGATGTCTTTCTGGAAGTACTGCTTTAGCCAAACACCACTTATTTGGCTTCATATAGGAGTAGCAGGGTGAAATTTAAGGACCTGTGATATACAGGAGATCAGACTAGATGATCTAATGGTCCCTGCTGACCATAAACTCTCTGAATCTGAGCAAACACGCCAGAGAGCCCTCAGCTGAGATATCAAGTTCACTTTCAACACAAGACTTTTCACAAATTGGCTCTGGTGCCGCAGGTCGTTTAGGATACAAGCTCAGCTCTTCAAGGCTGCATCTGGTTAAGCACTGAAGGCCCAGGCAGAGTTTTCTGTGTCCAGCAGGTGAGGGGGAGGCCACATGTGCACTAAAGCAGCCCCAACCAAAAGCAGCTTATACTCAAACACTCAGTGTTTGCCAGGAATAAACAGAGTTCACCTTCCCGTGACAGAAAATTGACACGAAGAAATGTGTGATGAATTCTGGTTGTGAGAGATCAGCTGTTAAGGCAGCTCAGGGTGTTGTCAGCCCTCTTTACTACTCCAGAGTAGATTATTCGTGGGCTTAAAGCACAAAGGAGGCAGAGAATGTGAGAAATGAAGAAGGGTGAAGACTGAAGAGATCGAACCCTGAAAGGCTTAGGATGGAGTTGGGCCAAGAGAGGAGACATTTGGACAACAGGCTGAGCAGAGACAGAGCCTTCCACAAGGATGACAGCACTATCTCACGCAACCTTCCCATTCCCACTCTTCCAGCCACGCTCCCCCATCCAGGATAATGGGAGCTGCTCCCAGCCAGGCTGTGCCTCAGGCTCCCACAGCCCACAGGTACTTGTCCACCCTGTCCTCCCTCTCCACTCTGAATTACGCAGCAATGAAATCTGCTGGGGAGGAAGAGTAGAGCCAAGGACAGAGGAAATGACACAGACTCCAGCAGGTTCCACTCCCTGATCCTCCGGAAGGAAGTTTCTTTCCTAGTACCCACCTCCACAGTGGATACGAAGCCTGTCTGGAAATGGCTCATTCAACACTGAAGAGGAATAAACATTCCCCATGGCAGAATTAAGAGGTTTGGCTGTGGGATACGAGGTGCCAATCTCAAAAAGTCTACAACAGACAGCAGGAAACGTTGGCCTGGGCCAACTTCAGACAAAGATCAAGGTTAGACTAACAACAAAAAAAAGATCTCAAGAGAAATCAGTGTCTACAGCCTTCACCCTGCTCTGGGAAATCTCCCAACCCTGCTATTAAGATATTTTACTTCCTTTACCAGTACTGCCAATTCTGGCAGCATTCTCATCTCAAGTGCAAACTCTCCCTCCCAACACCACTGTGCAGCACCAGGATCATCAAACCCACTGCTCTGAGAAAGGCCTTGTGTGCAGCAGCAGGAGGGGGTTTGGTTACACACAAATCCCTGCCTGATCAGCACCAGCAGGAGAGGAAATGAGGAAAGAGTGACTGACAGGGAAAGGCGGTTTCTGGATGATTGTACTTGGTTTTGGGGTATGAGAAGCTTGTTGGAACACGAAGTCTTGCTCCCCTCACCGCAGCCTCTCTGAGCACTGGGATGGAGCAGAGCCCCTCACACAGGCACAACTCAGGGATGTCCTTGCAGTGCTCCCACCTCTGATCCACCACACACATCAGCACCAGATGCCTACTGCCAGAAGGAAAACATGCCAATGTCTCTCCCATTCAGGCAACATTAGAGCCTGCCTTGTTCTTCACAGCTAAATAAAACCACCAACGTGGTCTAAAAAGAAGAAGGGGGGGCAGGAGGGATAAAAGATCAACACCAACTTCTGGAAACTGCTACCAATAGCTCAGCCTTCACTTTCTGGGTAGTGACAAAAGGTCAGGTTGTGCTGGAAAGCAACATTTGGGTTGTACATGACATGAGTGCACAGGCTGGATCGGGCTGTCCTGGAGCAGCACTGAGCATCTATGGAACATCACAAGCCCAGGCAAAGTGCACCAGCATTTCTGGTTGGATTGCTAACACAGGAACTGCAGCTGAGGAGGTTTTTATCAGCAATTTAAAGTGAAAACACAATTTATTAAAAAAATGAAGTGCAAGCAGGCATGGTACACTACTGGCAGGCAAAAAAAAAAGCCAAGTGCTGAGCTGCATGGCTGAAAGTCACGTCTCAAACCCGGCGAGACCAGGAGTGTGGTTTTGGTGTTTAACCAGTTTCAACTGCAGCCTGGCACTCTTTTACTTCCTCTGCAGACAAGTCTTCTCACTGCTGAGGGAAAGAAACCAACCTCGCCACGCGAACCAAAACGGCTCAAGTAAAAATAAAGCCCCAAGGTGGTTTGGTGGCCAAGGTCACATCAGGAAGCAGAGGGCTTGCAGGCAGGGGAAAGCACTCAGAAAATACTCACGCTGCCAACCAAGAGAGAGATTACAGAAAAGGAGGCAGGGCAGAGAATTAATGCAAGTCCAGCAGTAAAGAGGCTGAGAAGCCTCTTTCACACGCCACCAGCTCCCCCGTGCTCAAAACAGTTTGTAAACTGTTTCCTAAACACAAAGGAAAAAAAAAAACCCAGACCTAGTCCTGACCTCCATGAATGAGTAACCAAACCCAACAGCTTCCTGCAAGCTTGTGGGGGTGAGGAAAATGAGGGCAGGACAGAGGGAACTCCACGCTTCTCCCTCTCAAGTCTCACTTTGGGCACAAAGATGACGGATGCAACAGCTCTTGCTGTTCTCTCATGTGGGCAGTGGATAAAGGCCAGAAATAAGGGAAGGCAGCCCTTAGCTGACTGCTAGTCCCTGGCATTCCCACCCCAGAGAGCATCTCTGCTTCTTGTGCTGCAGGGGAGGCTCAGCAGGGGCTGGCAGCTCTGCAGAGGTGTGGCTCAACCACAGCTACGAGCAGGCTGGGGGCAAAGCAGTGCCATCCTCTGACAGCAAGGACAGCCTGTAACAACAGCAGACCCCAGACAGGATCACTCCCATCCAATACTAGAGAGCATCTAACCAGAGAGGGGACAAACTTCCTGACCTAACAGAAGCCACTCTGCTGTGACAAGGTGCTGTAAGAGCTCGTGGGTATCCCACTGGCTCCTTCCGTGAGAAAACCCCGAGGGGACACTCCCTCCCTCTGGGGACACACCTACACTGCTGCTGGGCTGTGGCTCAGATGTTTAACTGGTGTGGGAACTGCTGCTGCAGCAGCACACAGGGTATGTCCAGGCACTGCTGGGCTACTGGGTCCCATTCCCTCCACTCTCTGCACCAGCATCTAGTTTTGGGTTAAAAAAACCCCTAAAAGCGTGCAAGAGTCGGCACAGGACATCACGTACAGCAGCAGGGTTACCTTTTTGGGGAGCCACACCCCAGCAGCAGGGGGAAGGCAGCAAGTTTGTGCTTTTCACCCTGCCCATCTAAACCACAGGCACAGCCCCAGCTGCCTGGGCTCATTTTCCAGACCAGAGGCTCCTAAAATGGACCACTCCGAGGGCTTTGCCCACCTGACACCACGGAGGTATCAAATGAGAGAGCCCAGAAGGAGCCCTGTACTTCATCCAGCAAAGATTATTCATAAGAGCCTGCAAAGAAAAGATCAATCTTTCACTGTCCTGAGCGAAAGCACCCAACCATGCTGGCAGTGAGGAGAAATGCTCCCACCAGCCTGGCAGGGATGCACCAAAAATAATGAGTTCCCCAAGCAGCCTCTTCTCCGTGCATCTGCATGGAAGAACAACCATCATTACAGCAATACATCATTTCCACTTCTGCCTGTCACTTACCTCCAGTCATGTGTAATGGGACACAGTTACAAGGTGAGGGGAAGAGCTGAGAGCAGAGGGAGCAGCTCAGAAACAGGGGTGTCTCTGGGGTATATTTGCATGAGCAAAGTTTGGCTGTGCTCAGAGACACCCAGCTCACACCACAAGAGCCTTTGAACGAACCAGCCACTTGCAGAGAGCAGAGGCAGTGACATCCAGGCAACCCTGACTCTGACATGGCTCACTGCTGCTCCCATGTGTGACTGGTCCAAGTAAAGGACAGGCTAAAGGAGCAGAATGGCCAAGAAACCCCCACCACAACTGCTACCAGACTGAGGTTTTATCCCTCCAGATGCAAAGCTCAAGCTCCACTAGATGAAAAACTGCATGGACTCAAACCAGGAAGGAGAAGGAGCCAGCCCAGTCACCCGAGTGGCTGCTGCCCAAGAGGAACAAGTGCACAGAGCAGGAACAACAAACATCACCAAGGAAAAAGGGATGTGAAACGTGCAGGAGCTGACTGGGACAGGGACCCTTTTCACTAAGGACACATGGCCTCTGTTGAGGAAGCAGCCTGGGCAGCCCCAAGGTCTTGCCCTTGCTCCTGGATGCACAGGCATTCCCAAAATTGCCTCATGGTGGTATTTACTGCTCACTCATGGAAACCCTGGTGCAGTGTCCACACTCCTTGCTGCTGAGAAGAAAGTCTGAGTAAAGAAATGGCAGTTAAAATCTCCTCTGAATTCCAGAGCTAATGATTCCACCCCAAGTTCTCTGCCACTGCAAAGGAGCTGTTGCTCCATGGGCACCCAGCACGAGGCAAATGCTAAACCTCTATCCCTGACCAGCAGGCTGGAGGAAAATGGGAATGTTTCTGCAGCTGATGCACAGGGCTGTGACAGCAGATCTTGACCCTGGCCTTTGATTTCCAAGAGCTTTTCGGGTGGCCCTACCAAACTTTTGATGGTTCTACAAGACTGACCTCTCACAAAGAGGCTAAGAGACTTAATTCTTTAATGATGATGAAGTATTCAGACATCTGGAGAGAAGTATTATTCAATTACTGGCCTGCCAAGGGAAAACCTCTCTTCCCTAATCTTAGCTGCAGCAATCTTTATTAGTGCCTGCATGCTGCGTGGTAACACAAGGAAGTGTCTACTGCAGAGCACAGGCAGCAGGCAGCAGCAATTGTGAGAACCTTAACTCAGCATTTCCTGACAGGAGTGATTAAAATCTCAAACTCAGTGTAATATTAGCACTTTCTCAAGAGACTGACAGCCCGTTTGCCCTGTTTACTTTACCAATTCACAGCCTGCAGAGCAAACTGCTTATGGCACTATCAGATTTAAGATGAATACAGACCCATGGCAGAGAAGAAATGGCAGAGGCTCAGCTCTTCGGCTCACACTGCTACTTGCTCAGCCTCCTTTTTTAGCATTTCTCATTGGAATTGCACATGAAGTGACCAGATATTGCCAGGTAAAGGGTCAGCCTGCCCCTGCACACCCAGAAACATGCAACGTACAAGAGACCACAGAGAACAGCCGTTCACAGAACGAAACCCCAAAAGGCTGTGACCAAAATGTGAGCACAAAACAGCCAGGCTGCAACTCAAACACCTCCTCAGCTTGCTTTGAAACTGTCCCATGCCCTGTGTGCCAGCAGTGCCAAATCCAGTGACAGGGGAAGGGACCAAACACAGATTTACACCCCTTGGTGTGCACAGGTGGTGCATTCTTCTAGTTCTGCATCTTCCTACAAAAGGGGATGGAGCAAACTGTGCAACAGGCGGCTCTGCCAAGCTTCCACCTAAAAACACAGTGCAAGGCAAGCTGCCAGCCCCACACGCTTCCCTCATCCCAGAAATGGCTGCAGTTTGAGCTGGCCTTTTCACTCTTGCCATCCCACATACTGACTGCAGGCTGTGGGCTCCTGACCCCGAAATAAAGAAAATTTGGGGCCTTTGTAAAGGAAAATGAAGTCAGTGCTGAGCAGAGATGTGTCAGCCTGTGCTGACAGGGACAGCACACACACCAGCAGGTCCTGGGAGAGCAATCGTGCAGCACCTCCCTGCCAAGTGTGTCACATCACAGGGCTGGCACCTCACCACATGCACAGTGAAGACAGCAACCACTGAGGACAGAAAACATCCCCAATCCATTTCTCACCACCTGTAGAACAGCAACCTCACACTCAAACCACCTGTGGCTGGGTTTGAAACAGCCTCGGTCTGAAGGGTGCAAGCAGCCTCTGTCCCACACCCTGCCCAGAATGCATCCAGAGCTGTTACACCTCTACTTGCAGTGCTGTATCTGCTGCTGGCATCTGAACTTACCCATTTTACCCTGTAAAATTCCCTTCTCTGGCCCAGAAACAGCTGCCACAAGACTGATGCCTCTGCTACCTGCAGAGCACAGCTGTCAGGGCCAGCACAGAACACAGCCTGCCTCTCTCTGCCTTTTCAAGGGCTGAAGCTGGCAAGGAAGGGACCGGGGAGGCAATGACACATTTAGCCTCATTTCCCCAAAATGACACGCAAACGCTGGCACACGTCCCCTGGGAGCAGAGCTGCTCCCTTCCTGCCGGCAGGGATGTGGGGCAGAGGTGCTGCCAGGACCAGGGCTGCTCCTGCTGCTGTCCCGGCCAGGCAGGGCCCTTCCGAAGCCAAACAGTGCCACGCAGTGGCAACTCGGGGCTGCTCGGCTCCTCTCCAGCCAAGCAGCTCCACAACACCCGGAGATGCTGCGAGGAGCAGGCTAAGAGGCTACAGCTTCAAGGAGGAAGGAGTCCAGAGCTTCTCAAAGAGCTGCTGGCTTTATCCAGCCCACAGCTTCACAGCTCGGGAGCTTTGGCAGCGACACAGATTTAAGATTTCCTTTCCACGTGGTTATTTTGGGTGACACGGCCCCATAAGCAGTTGTGCCAACTCGAGTGCTGCCCCACGGCAGGCAAAGGCAGCCTGAGAATAAATATCCTGGCTGCCAAAACCAACAGTGTCCAAACGCAGGCTCTCAGCTCCCCCCACCCTTTTGCCATTCTATTTCTGATGGTGTGGCTTCTCCAGGATCAGGAAACTCGTACTTTTCAGGAGGCAACATTTCAAACAGAAGGAAATCAAGACTAATGGTAAATATCAGACAAACGTGTACAGACAGTGCCAGCAAGCTGCACTTCAGAGAGCACAGACCCCACTGAACAGACCGAGGGGGAGCTCCAGCACAAAGTGCTGCACTACAAACACATCGCTGCCTCCCACTTTACCAGCTGCTACAGTGCCCCATGTGAGAGCACTGCAAAGCCCCAGTGCCCCAAAAACACTGGCAGCACCTTATGCCAAGCATCTTCATCAATGATTGATGGAGAAGCTAAAGCTTGCCACGTTCCTTTCAATGATGCTGAGGAAGCAAAAGCCCCCAGAAGAAAAGCTGAGGAGAAGGAAAACAACCAAGGGCAGGAACATCTGAAAAATGCTGCAGCAACGTGCCAGAGCTTATCTTTCAAAGCTCCAAGACTTCACCCCTGTTCCACCCAGCTGAAGTCACAAATTCATTACAAAAGCACAAATCCGAGAAGCTTTGGGCCCCACAGTGTGCAGGGAAGGTCTTCCCAGTTCTCCTAAACTCCCATCCTTAACAGCCATTTTAGGACAGGCAGCCCAGAGCTCCCTGGCAAGTTCTCCTGCAAGTCAAATGTGCCAGAGCAAAGATTCCTGGAGGATGAGCTCCCAACCACCACTGCCTTTGCCCGCATTCCTGGGCCTGACACAGAGATCACCCAGGCTCCTTCTGCAAGGTACAGCTGGACAGGCTCACAGGAGACACCACCAGTTCATTTTATTTTTAATTCTTGCAAAAGAAAGGTGCTGCTCCGGCCTCTCAGCAGAGCAAGTTATGCAAATGTAACACCTACACTGGAAATTGAAACCACGGTTTTCACATTCCCGGCGCAAACCTCCAACCAATCTGGCAATGGGACAAGTGACACACTTCCAGAACAAGCCTCAGAACTTCCAGGGTCGCAGTTAACCCTGATCTCCAGCACCTGACCTCATTTCCCACCAGGAACCTCACCCAAGTTAGAGCCCTCAGGAGCAGAAGCATTTTACAGCATCTTCTGTTTGTGCCTCTCTCCTGTTCCACATCAGCCACGCCAGCATGCGCTGCCAAGAAAGGCATGGTAACAACATGCCTTAAACACGAGAGGCACGAGGTCACCAGCTCCTCAGCCTGACCCAGGCACAGCTCCCACAGGGAAAGCCAAAACACTGGAAAATTTAGCAACAGGAAAGCAAAACAGATCCAGTGTCATTCCGCTGCATTCCAACCACATGACACCAAAGGCAACGGCCGCCTCCTGCAGTACTCACGTCGCTGGGGCTGAGGTTCCCAAGCCCGTTGTCCTGCTCAGAATCCCGGCCGGACTCGTGGCCCTGGGAGGAACGGGGGTGGGAGGGATGGATCCAGATCTCCAGCCTGGTGGCATCGTCTCCCACTTGTCTCAGCGTGGATTTCTTGCCCTTGCCCCGGCGGTTGGGGCTCACGTCCAGCACTTGATGTTTCCTGTGCTCCATCTGCTCGGACTGGGCACACAGGACACATTCAGATCAGCCGGGGATCAAGGGTCAGGGGATGTGTGTCATTTCATTTACATGGAAAAATTAGCTCTTTGTCCTGCTTCACAACCCAGGGACAGGTCCAGAATTTGGTTCTGACTCTATAGGACAGTGCAGGTGAGCTGCTTTCAACTCCAACTACCCCACGACAAGAGAAGCTGTGTCCAGTCCCAGGAGTGTGTGGCAGCCCACGTGCTGTATTTGGGGTGACTGGCCAGGGCACAAAGGCACTGCTGCCTCCCTTACCCATCCCCAGAGGTGTGGGGCACTTATGGAATAAAGCAATGACTGTGCTACATGCCAAGGCCACGCTGCAAACCACAGCAACCTACAGCTGAGCTCAGCTAAATCAGTTTGTGACCCAGAAACAAGAGATTCAGCTGCCCAAACCACCCCAAAACCATCATTCTGAGGGCTGCCTCTCCCATGAAATTTCTTAGAAGTAGGTAAGGACTGCCTCCAAACCCAAAAGCCACCATCCTCTCCATGCTCTCCAGCACAGGACAGGTAGCACAGGCAGGTGCAGCACCCCACAGCCCAGCTCTAAGGCTCACCTTGCGTTTTGTCTCCTCAAACAGGCTCATGAGGCTCTCCTTGGCAGTGAGGATGGGGTTGCTGGCAGCCAGGCTGCGCATGTAGTAGTACACAGCATCCAGCTTCCTCCTCTGCAAGAAACACAACCAGGCTCAGAGCTGCCACTCCTTCTGGGGCATCCAGAGCCAGGCTCCCAAGTGCTTCCCCTTCCCTCTCCCTCAATACTGCCTGGGACAGACAGACACAGTCAGAAAGGTCCTTCCCAGCCATGAAAGAAAGGTGTTTCTGAACTGCTCTACTTTAAACCAGCATCTTCCAGTGCTGTGAACTGGCAGATCCCTACCAGCCTCTGTGCCCCAGCATGATGCTTCCATTATCTGCTGCCACATCTTCCCTCAGGTCAATTTTCCTGCATGGCTGGAGTAGCCAGCACAAGTGAAACCCGAGGAAGTCACGTGTGGATGTTGCTCAGACCAATGCCCACAGGTTCAGCGATAAGACAGCAAACAGATGGCTCTGAGCACAAAAATCTCATGCAAAAAGTGGGCTGTGTTTTTGACTTTAAACAGTTACACTCTCATCAGCCCACAGAACAGTCCCCAAAATCCCTGAGGGAGTAGCGTGTATCTGACAAAGCTGCCTGGAGCCACAGCAGCTGGAATGCACACAGCACATCCTGCCACCAGCTATTTTTTTTTCTTCTTCTAAGAAAAAACCCAAACCATCTGAGCACTGCCCTAAACAATGCCTTTTCTCCACCAGATGGAATCTCACAGCCATCCCAGAGGCTCCCCCTGTGCCTGCACATCCTTGCAGGAGGAGCATCTTACCGTGTAGATGGCCAGAAGTGCCAGCTGGTTGTACGGGCGGCCGTTTTTGGGAGCAATTTGCTGAGCCTTCAGGTACCAGCTGGGGAAGGGAAAAAACAGAGAGCAAGGGTTACTGAAAGGACATCAGGCTGCCTTCCTGGTCCTCAAGGGTGCAGAATTCCCCTTGGAACTGGCATTTCTGCAGGGAATGGGCCTTTCCCACAAGTGCCCTCTGCCTGCAGGAGTGAGCACAGACAGTGAGCTGTGCCCATCCTGGGGAAGGATGGGGCACTGGACAGGAGAGGGCAGATCCAGCTGCAGAAGGAAATACCCCTGGCCCACCCCACAGATGAGCAGGAAGCAACAAGTGCTGCTAAGTCCTGACAGAGTGAGAACATATGCATGCAAAAGCCACCAGAAAATACACGAGCAATTCTGCCAGGCTCAGTGACCTAAACCCTCCCTGCTGCAGGATCAGCACAGGACAACTTCCACAACCTCCCCTTCTAGATGGAGGATGGCTGGATCTGGCAGCTCGCTCTCCGAAACAGCAAAACCCAGCTACATCTTCCAGCTTTACAGGACTGTGATACAACAGCCAATAAATATTTGCCTGTTGGAAGGCACAAACCAACACCATTGAAGAGAAACGTCTTGGTTGGATGAGGTTTTGAGCAACCTGGGCTACTGCAAGGAGTCCCTGCCCATGGCAGGGGATTGGAACAAGATGACCTCTAAATTCCCCTCCAACCCAAACCATTCTGGGATTCTGTGAGCTGCAGTCCTGGTAAGTGGGATCCATCCCTGTGCAATTCCCACAGCAGCACTGGGATTGTGATTTCCTGTGGTCAGCCAGGGCAGGCAGGGCTGCCCTACTCCATGTGCTGGGCAGAGGGTCTGAGAAAGCGTGGATAGAGGCCAGCGAAACTCCTATTCAGAGCTGACAGACAGATGAGGAGTGGACAGATTTTAAAAAGGAGAAGGAAGACTCCTTTGGCTAGAGGCAAGCTCAGGGATGAAAGGACATCCATCCCTGGTATCCAGAGGCAGAGCTGTGCTGGAGGACACAGCAGCTGAGTGCCTACCTGCGGGCCTTGCCGTAGTTCGCCGTGTCGTTGGCCTGCTCCCTGTAGCGGCAAATGTCCCCCTGGCAGATCATGCACCTCTGGGCACTGATCAGAGCGTACTTCACCTGCAAAGGAGCAGCCATGGAGCACCTGGGACACAGCCCTGACTCACCTGCAGACCCAGCGAGCCCACAGGCGTTGGACAGAGCCAAGAGGAGGTCAGTGACACACTGAAGGTGTCCCAAAAGGGCAGCAGAATGAAATGACAAAGCTCCATGGCACTGGTTCAGCATTTGTAGGGCCAAGCCAACCCCCTAAACACCTCCTCTCTGACACAATATCCCACCTCTCTCCAGAAGGGAGTTGTTCAGTCCATGACCAATTTGAGGACAGCTGTTAGATAAACACATCTCTCTGGGAATGGAGCTGGACTAAAATATCCCTTCCCAGCTGTCCCTTGCACCTGCACTCACAGCTCAGGGCAACACGTCAGGGAGGCAGCACAACTGTCAGCTTTCCCTCATTATTCTGGATTCCACAGGCAGAAAAAAGATGTTCAGTATCTAAGGCAAGATCAGGGTGCCTTTGGACACTTCTTTCCTTTACTAGCTCTGGTCACAGAGCTGGTACAAAACAAGCAAAGGAAGCTAAGAAATGTTACTGCACCAGAGTGCAGAGTTCTCCAGCAGCTGAGAAAGATTCCCTGCACACAAACTTGGAGTACAGCTGCCTGCCCCTTGGCAAGGGCAGCACACTGAGCTCAGCACCTTGCACAGGATCACCAGGATGAGAAGTCTCCAGGAGGAAGCCAACCTACCATTTTCCTGAGAGGTTTACTGCGGATGGCCATCCCATCCATGTAGTCCTCGAGCTTAAACTGGTAGGACACCTGCAGCTTCTGGAGGAGGCTGTCAAAAAAAGAAGAGCCCTGCAAAACACACACACACACACTTGGATGTTATGATCTTTCTGATGACAAGCACAAAATCACCACACCATCCCTGCCTCATTGAAGAATAGAGGTCCCTCTCCCTGAGGTTTGGGCTGTTTCTCTTCAGAGCACAACAAGGAGGTTGGGAAATCTCCAGTTTTTCAGTTTTTAAGACTGAGCTACACAAAACCAGGACTGACTTGGTTTAGTGTTTAACGAGTCCTGATGTGAGCAGGAGGTAGGACTAAAGGCCTCCAGCAGTCCCTTTGCCACCACCCTAACTCTGTAAAACATCCTCTCAGGTCTGCCAGCCTCCCTGGTACAAAGACTAAACCGAGCTGAAGTTTTACACAACGACTTCCAAGCAAATTTGGTAAAGATGGCACAAACACCTCCAGGAACGCTTCTGTTTAGCTCCACTTCAGGGCATTCATTTCGTTTTAGCTCAAATCAATTTCTAATTAACACAAACACACCAAAACAAACCTGCTTTAAATTGAAACAGATGTCTACCTAAACATACACCTGCCACACTAAACCAGAACGTGTCTGAGCATCCTCTTTGCATAAGGATGACCTAAGGAATCTGAAGGCATGCACAGGATCAAGACAACCAGTTGCCCCATTACACCATCCCTTTCTAAAAACCAGTCAACCCCACCCACAGGTTTAGTGGAATTTGGGGCTGTTTCTCTCTTCTTACCTCATCTAGAAGCAAGAGCAATTTGTTCCGAATTTCCTGGGCATTTTCCCCCTGAGGTTCCTTGAGGAGCTGCCGGAATTTCTCAATCACCTGGTAAAAAGCATTTTTCCACAGCAACTGGTCCACGTTCTGGGTGTCTGAGAACTCGATATCCATGAGGATGCACCGTTCATAGAGCTGCAGCATCTCCACCCTACAGCAAAACACAATCAGGGAGTGGTCAGTGCAACAGCTCCTCCTGAGCACAAGGTCTGGGCCAGGAACAAACACACAAAGAACAATGGGCCAACAGAGTCCTTGCCATTAAAATGATCCTCATCCCCCCTTCCATCCAACCAAAACACACAGCAGAGCACAGACCCTGCTTCCTCAAAACTGAATGAGCTGGGAACATCACAGCCAATGGAAATAAAGCCTCGGAGTCCCAGAAATCACGTTCCCCTCGCCAGCTGCCTACAGCCCTGCCTGGATGCTGGAGCAGAATTCCTCCCCCATATTTAATAAAATAACTGCAGGCTAGGAACAGCTCTGAAGTATGTGGGGCAAGCTAATGTACAGGGGATCCTCAGCTGTTCCTGCCTTGGCAGTCTTACTCCTTATAATTTTTCAATCCTACAGAAACAATAGGAGAGTGGGGATGGTAAAACCTGGAGTGAAAGTTGGCGATGCCTGGAAGAGCCTGACAGAGTAAGAGAATGATGCACAAAGCACGGAGCCAGGATGGGCTGCCTGACCCCACACAGTCCCCAAACCCTGCATACACACCTGGAGAGCACAGACACCAAGGGAACTGGACATTTCTGCAGATGGATGTCGGGTAAGAGTCCCCACACAGCTGGCAGCAGGCACTCAGACACAGGCAGGACACAAGGGACACTGCCAGCAGGGACAGGGTCAGCTGTGCCCACGTTGCCAGAGCAGGGTGGGCTTCCACAGGCCACAGCAGCACTCTACAGTGTTTCTTCTCCCTCCACACTACAGCTCTGGGTGACCTCAGCACCCTGAGGAAGAGCTGAAACCTCTGGTGCTGCTTCAGTCATGGACATATCCCACCCCAGGGTCTATAGAGCGAGTTCCCAAAACACAGAACAAGCCCCGAAATGAGCTTGCTTGCTAGATTTACTGCCAGTCAGCTCTGAAAATCAGCCTCCAGAGAAGCTCTGCACGCACAGAGGCCACAAATAAACGTGAAAGATGCCAGGTAGAAACTTGTTACAGCCCATGTTAACCACCCTCCAGAGCAACAGTGTTACTTCTCTCTTGCCAGCCTGGCATCACCAGGTCAAAAAAGTGTAACCACCTTGAGTGGCATCAAGAGCAAAACTACACAGCACAGGAAAGGCACTGCCACTGTTGCACAGCACCAGGAATACACAAAATACTTCCTGAGGACAAGTAAGAAAGCAGAAGTCTGACAACAGAGTGCACTGGAACTGAGAAACATCAGCTCCAGCAAGAGCCAGACGAACCAAAAAGCTGCAGCAGGTGCTTGTCCTGCTCCTGTGTGTCCCTGCAAGGCATTCACTGAGCACAAGAAGCCATGGCTCAGCTCCCAGCCCAGGCAAGTGACATCCATCCTCACCCACAGCTTCCTTCCACCACCCACACACCGCTGGCACACAACAAACAGACCCAGCACATCAAACAACAGCGACCCAGAGCCCCATCTCCCGGCCTCTGAGACACCATTCTCTTGTATTTCACCCTGAAAATGACTCACTCTCCCCTCTACAGCCCACCCACGAACCTCAGCTGGGCCATCTTCTCCAGCCCCTCCGGGCTGATGCGGTCTCTGGACAGGAGGTTGCTGAGCTGCTGCTCCTGGTTCCCAGCCTCACGCAGGAGCTTGCTGAGCTCCTGCTGCTGCATGTTCCTCATCTGCTGCTCCATCTCGGGGCTCAGAGGAGTGGGGGGGAGTGGGCCACACAGGTACTGCCCTGCCTGGCCAGGGTACCCGGGGTAATAGGCTCCTGGGTACACCCCGTTGGTTGGACCCATAGGATACTGCAGGGAATAGCCACCATATGGATACTGGGGGCCTTGCCCGGAGGCACGAGGGTAATAATAGGGGTTGTCAGAGTTTTGGAATTTATAGTAGGAGGGCTGGGCCTGGCGGGCTTCCCCCCAGGAGGTGGGGCTCACTTCATCATCCGTGTCTAGGAAGTGAAGCTGAGCAGTCTGGCTCTTCAGGGCGGGTTTTTGGTCCGGGTTGTTTGGGTCCCACAGCCGGCGGGCGGTGCCACCTCGGCCCCGGCTCCGGGGACATTTGCTGCCAGCCCCGCCCAGCAGGAGCCTGGGCCCGGGGTGAGTGGCTTCAGGGACACCCACTGAGCTGGCAGAGAGGTCCGTGTTGGCAGGCAGGAACAGAATCCCACGGCCCCTCCCTTGGGGCTCCCTGCTCTGGCTCCTCGCCTCTAAAAGCTCTAAAGCCTTCAGGGACTTTTTTTTATCCGTATCTGCCAGGCTGACATCCCTGTTCATGGTCCTGCTGTCAAATGTGACTCGAAAGGATCCCTTGACCTCCCTGCCGTTGCTGCTCCATTCGCTCTCACTCCTGGAAGCTCGGCCCTGCTCCGAATGCCTCCTCCTGTCCGAATTCCTGCTGGAGACGTAGGCTTCTGCCTCATCGATCCTGTCGTCGTCCAACGAGTCAGTGGAGGACACGGAGAGCTGCTTCCTAGGACGTATCCTCTCCCTGGCACGCTCCTGCCGCCTCTCCACCCCATCCACGAGCAGGGCTCCGTCCGTGCTGTTGTTGCTTCCAGCTGAGCTCGTGCTGCAGGTGCGGTAGCGGCTCCGCCGCTTGTCCGTGCGGGAATAGCGCTTGGTGGAGCTCAGCTTCCCCGGCAGCACCTCGTCCCCCGTCCTCCTCACCCTGTCACTTCGCTCTGCTCGTCTCCCTTTATCTCCCCTGGAGGCTTTCAGTGCTTCCCCAGCCTGGCTCCCCTCTCGATCCTCCCTGCTCGATTTCATTCTCCTGTTGTTGTCTTTCCCAGCGCCTTTCTCAGCCTCTTCGTCTCCCTCCACTCTGAGCTGCTCCATCCTCCCGGTGATTTCCTCGCTCGCCGATCGCAGGGAGGGCTCTTTAGCAGCAGAGTGCAGGCGCTTCCCAGGCTGGTAGATCTGCTGGTCCGGTTTCCTGGCTCTCCTGGGGGTCTTTGGACACCACTCATCTGCAATGAGCTGCTTGGATAAGTTTTCCTGGCTTTTCAGGCTGCCTTTGGTCTCTGTTTCTTCCTTGTCCTGTGAAGGACCGTTCTGCTTGGGGCCATCGCTTTTAGCCCAGTCCTCCACAGCTGGAGCTCCCATTCCCACAGAGTCCTTGTCCCCAGCACTCTCCTCCTTGTCCTCCTCAGCTCTGCCCCTTTCCTTCTCCGAGGCCTCCTGCTTTGGTGGCACAAGTTTGCTCCTCAGTCTGGAGAGGCCGGGCTTGTAAATCTCCTGGTCTGGGCGCCTGTTGTCTTTGCGATGCCTCGGCTCCTTCACCTCCTTCATGTTTTCTGGGGAGAAACAGACAGAGGAAAGTTATTCCCAAGCACCAAAAAACACCACGACAAATATTCTAGGAGAAATATTAAGTCAAGGCAAAGAGCCTGCCACCCTCAGGGCAGGTCCAGGAGAGATCTGAAAATCTATGTCGACATTTAAGGGGAAATCACAAAATAAGAGTAGAAAATGAGAAAGTCTAACACAACTGACCAAATCCTTGGCCTGATCCATTTACAAATCCCGTCCTGCAACAGGTTTTGCCTCAAAGCACCGACAAGGCACAGGCAAAGCACAACAGGACACTTTAGCACAAGTAGCAAGAGTAAAGTTGTATCATTACAGGCTCAGCAGCAGTCACCTGCCTGCTGCTGGTGCCGGAGCTGCCATCCCTCAGCCCCTGCTCTGCCAACAGACCGCGTGGAACCAAAGACGCCTTTCCCCCTTGCTCACAATCCGGTAACGTTTCTCTCCTCCTCCCTTAACCGTATTTACACAAAAAATCGTTACAGAACCCAGGCCGGATCACGCACGGTTAAACGACCCACCAAAGCCCGGTTGCTCCCCGCTGCATCCCCTAAACTTTCCCCCGTCAGCACCGCGCACCGCCGGCAGCCCCGAACCTCCGCCGGCACCGGGGGCTCGGCCCGGAGGACCCCGAGGGGCTGGGACCGACCATCCCGAGGCAAAGCCGCTCCAGCTGCCGCCGCCCGCCCCGCAGCCTCCCCGTTCTCTCCCATCCCGGACAGCCCCGGGGCGGCAGCGCTGCCCCAAGCCCTACCCCAGCCGCAGCCGGGCAGCGCGGCCGCGGGGCCGTGCGCGGCCGCGGGAAGGTGCCGCCGCGAAGAAGGGGAGGCCCGGCAGCGAGTCGCGAGTGCCCCCGGCGCCCCTCACCTCGGCCGCCGGCGGCCGCGCGGGCCTGCGCCGCCACCATGTCCCGCAGCTCGGCGGCCGAGACGCGGACGCGCTCCAGCCCCTCCGCCATCTTGGCTGCGCCGGGGGCGGGCGGCGCCGACGGCGGCCGCGCAGGGACAAACCACCGCCGCCGCGCGCACGCGCGCAGATGGCATGGCCGCGCCGCCGCCGCTGCCGGTGGTGCTGGGCGAGGTGCGGGATGCGGAGCGGCGGCTCCGGGGCCGCGTCCACCGCACCCCGCTGCTCTCCTGCGCCGGGCTGGACCGCATGGCCGGCCGCAGGCTGCTCTTCAAGTGCGAGCTCTTCCAGAAGACCGGATCCTTCAAGGTGCGCGGGGGTGGCGGCGCTGCAAAGCGCCGGGGCAAAGGTCGCTTTCCCAACAGTGGAAATTCGCGTTCCGCCGATGCCCACCAGGCTCCTGCCACCCTGCACGGGCGCTGCCCGGGAGTCAGGGAATGGTGCAGGGAGGACACCCAGCCCAGCACAGGGGCTGCGGGGCGGTGGCACAGGCGGTGCTGTGCTCTCCCTTGCAGATGCGCGGTGCCCTGAACGCCGTGAGGAGCCTCGTTGAGGCCAGCGGGCGAACGGGCCGGGGGATGCCCCGCGCTGTGGTCACGCACAGCAGCGGCAACCACGGGCAGGCACTGGCCTGTGCTGCTCAGGCTGAAGGTACCGTGTAGCACAGCCTCCGATCCCAGCTCCCAGGCAGGCACAGGGTAAATGCAGAGCTCCAGTGGAGAGGAGGATGGAGATCCCTCTCCCGAACCCATGCAGGAGCTGGCATAGGCAAGGCATTGCTTGGTCCTGCAGTGCCAACTAGCTGCTGGGGCTTTTGGGCTGTTGGATTTACTTCCTCTCTCATCCCCCCAGGCATTCCTGCCTACATCGTGGTGCCCCGGACAGCCCCGCAGTGTAAACAAGATGCCATCCGTGCCTATGGTGCCACCTTGGTGCCGTGCGAGCCCAATGACAAGGTAAGGCACAGGGAACACTGGCCAGGGACACGGCCCAGGCAGAGTGAGAGGTGATTGCTGTGCTTTCCCTTAGTCCAGAGCAGAGACAGCAGCCCGTGTAGTCCAGGAGACAGGAGGAGTCCTGGTGCACCCCAACCAGGAGCCAGCGGTGATCGCAGGGCAAGGCACCATCGCCCTGGAGCTGCTGGAGCAGGTGAGGGAAAGGCACAGCCTGGCCCCTGCAGGGGCACAGCAAAAAAGGGGCACAAAGTGTCAGAAGCTTCCTTTCTGCACAGGCACCCGAGGTAAACGCAGTGGTGGTTCCCGTTGGAGGCGGAGGAATGGTTGCAGGAATAGCAGTTGCCATCAAGGTAGGCAACAACTCATCCATCAGGGAATCTCCCTGTGGGAAGGGCAGGACTCTGAAGGCAGGCAGCAGCTTTTAACTTTAGAAAGAGCCTGCTGTGGAAGTCAGTGGGTGCCTGGGGTGTGCATGGCAGCAGCAGCAGAGCCTGCTCAGCCCCCTGCACGCACAGAAACAGGGGACAGGCACATGCTAGTGGCTCCTCCTGCCCTCCCCAGGCTTTGAGGCCAGATGTGAAGGTGTTTGCTGCTGAGCCATGCAACGTGGATGACTGCTACCAGTCCAAGGTGCGAGGGGAGCTGACCCCCAACCTCCACCCACGGGACACCATCGCAGACGCAGTGAAAACCAGCATCGGACCCAACACGTGGCCCCTCATCAGGGATTTGGTTGATGATGTCCTGACAGTCTCAGAGGAAGAAATCAAGGTAAAGACTCCCAGCTCCTTTCTCACGGTGGCTGCCAGCAGGCAGCTGCCTCCCTCCCCTGCCCTGCCCCTCTGCTCTCACCCCAACACACTCCCAGAGCAGCACAAGCCCCTGAGCATCACTGCAGCTGTAACACCCACGCTGTCTCCAGCTGGAAAGGGCTGTTGGAAGCTCTGCTCTCCCTTCCCGGAGCACTGCAGGGATGCCCTGGAGCAGCCTGTGCTGGCTGCTGGGCTGACAGCTGCTGCCCTGTCCCCACAGCGAGCCACGTGGCTGGTGTGGGAAAGGATGAAGCTGCTGATTGAGCCAACAGCAGGCGTGGGACTGGCGGCGGTGCTCTCGGAGCGGTTCCAGGCAGTCCCCCGGGACGTGCAGAACGTTTGCATCGTGCTGTGTGGGGGGAATGTGGACCTGAGATCCCTGACCTGGCTCACAGACTCCTCTGGGAAAGCGGAATGAGGATGGAGAGGAGTTTCAAGGAATGAAAACCTCACTCTGAATTTGTGCAGCGGTTTGTGCGCTACTAAAAACAGATCAAGTGCAAACGTTTGGGAGTTTTTGTGGAAGGGATAAGGGAAGCTGGCATTGGTCTCTGTGGGGGGCCTGGAAACAAAGCACTGCCTGTTCTCCCCTCCCCAGCTGCCTTGCTCTGGGCCAGGCCTCCAGAGAGCTGCACTCAGTCACCCTCCCCAGCTGCTGCTTGGCTTTTCTTTCTCAGAATCACAGCAACTGCCAGCAAACTCCTTCACACAGCAAAATCCCCCCACACCCCACGTGGCAGGGCATGAGGGACAGAAACAATCCCAGTGGGCCAGGGGGGGTCAGTGGATGAGGGGTGCACACAGCCTCCCTGGCCACCACCAAGACAGAGGCACTTGGGCATTTTTGACATTTTCCATTAAAATAAATAGCTATAGCTGGTACCTGAGCAGCAGCTGGCGACACAGCTGCTCCTGTACAGACCCCAGCAGTAACACCTCCAAGGCAGCAGTGCTGTCCTCACAGTGCACGGGCCAAGAACAGCATCCAGGGAGCCAAGGCACAAACTCCAGCCATGCTGGACACTCATTCCATTTGCACCTCCCGCTCTGGCAGGGCGCTCTCACTCCTCACCCACGGCACAGGCTCCGGGACGTGGGGGTCGTAAGTCCATTTGGGAAAAACACGCTTGTAGAGGTTCAGCAGCACCGTGTCCTGGGACTTGAGCTGCCCATCGAAGTGGCACTTCATGTGGCCATGGGTCCCTAGGCAGAGGGCAGAAGAGGCCATTAGCAGTCTCTCTGGCCCAGGAGGGCCACGCCAGCCCAGCAGCACAGAGATAAACACCGGATCAAACCTACCCAGTGGCTCCTTGATGTGCCCTCTGCGTCCCCACTTTGTCCTCAGCTCCACGGGCTTGAACCACATCACATCCTCTGGAGATGACAACACGAAAGGCAGGTAAGGAACAGGCTGTGCTGCACCAACATAAGCACAGGCACAGCTCTGCTTCCAGAAGCCCTCTCCCTCCACCAGAGATGAGCTGTACCTCTGTTGAAGAACATGTAGCGCACAACAGCCGTCTTGGTGAAGATCTTGAAGGGGTGGCCACTGAGCACCAGGCGCTTGATGACGATCCTGTCGGGGTCCACGGAGAGCAGGGAGCCCGTGGCAATGAGGTCGTGCATTCCTGCCAGGCAGAATCACCAATGCACCAGGGCAGGTGCCTCCATCACCCCCTCCCCACCACAAACCCCTTCCCCCAAAGGGCTCCAGGCCCCAGAGCAACCCCACAGCAGGGACAGACAAGTGACAAGAGGGATGGAGATGAGCTTGTCTCAACCAGCAGGAAGAGGACAGCTTTTTTAAGTCGTACTTTCTGGAGAGATGCACTTGTGAGCACAGTATGGGGACAGTTTGTTTCCCAGACACCACCTCCTCAGCATTTATCAACTCACCATTACTTCTCTGTTTGAAAAGGAGCACTGAGGCAGGAGGGAAAGTGATGGGAGCGTAAACAGTCACCACCAGGGCAGCATCTGGGCGCAGGAAACGCTCCAGCTTGTGCTTATCAGCTAGGGCAGAAAAGCAGTGATCAAGTTCAGGCCAACAGCAGTCCTCAGAACTCTGGGAAACCCCAGAGCTCGTTCTTCCCTGTCCAACAAACACCCCTGCTCGGCTGGCACTGAGCATCTGGGAATGAATGGGATCCTCTGGCATGGAGCCTGGACCTTGCCTGGATCAGTGAACCACCTTTCCCAAGCTATTCTTGTACCCCATGATTTAGTGCCTGCCCTGGAAGCCTCAGAGCCTAGGAATGATTCTTCACAAGAGTCCTTCAGCCAGGTTCAGACACCACGGCTAAGACATCACAGGCTTCCTGCTCTAGAATCCCCAAGCCCACTCCTGGTGTAGCCAGTCCCTGACAAACCTGAGGTGTGCTGGGAGAACAGGGGGGATGCTCGGAAGCGTCTGAAGCCGCAGTGGAAGATCAGCTCCTCCTTGGCCCTCACTGGCTCGCTGTTGCCCGGGTGCCGACGCACCAGGAAGTTCAACACGGACATCTGCAAGAGGCAGCACAGTGAGGGGCTGCTGGCAGGGCTGGCAGGGCATGATGGGCAGCAGAGAGCACCAGGACATTGCAGCAGAGATGAATGCCCTTGAAAATGGGGCCCCAAAAGGTCACTGGTTACCAGTGCCAGGCTCAGACACTTTATCCTAAACCTCCCACCTCCCAGAAGCTTCTGTGTGCTCTGACCTGCTTTGAAACAGGAGCAATATGGGGAGATTTCAGCCCAAACCCTCTGCAGCCAGGCCCTGTCCAAGCCATGCAGCCTGAAGGAGCAAGGAGTTGCACATCCCTCCCAGGTATCATCCCTTTTGTTCACCTTTTGTTCGTGGGGAAGCAGCGAGAACAGGACCAGGGGTTTCCCTTCCTTGAAGCTCTCCATCACCGAGACGGGGACATTGCAGACATGAAGTGTCACATACCAGCCCACCTGCCAGGACAGGAGCAGTTGTGAGCATTTCTCTCAACAAAAAAAGTGTCAGAAGATGTGCCTGGAATAGGGAGGGAATCCAGGAGAAAATGGAACTTAAGGCTTCATGCTAAGAACCAGCTGGCTGAAGGATCCACCCAACCACCTCCCTCTAAGTCACTCCTACAGGGAGCAAAGGAACACAGAAGGGAAAGAGATCAGCAAAAGGGAGTTACCGAAGCTCCTTCAGTCTCCTCCTTCTCTATTTGCCTGAAGAGGTTCTTCCTGGTTCGGGAGAAGTCCTGGAACTGAAAGATCCTGGCATAATCCCTTGGAAGATTCTCTTTGGGGTCCCATGGAGAAGTCCGGAAGCTTTTCAGCCCCCTGTACTTCTGGAACCTAAAGCCCAGAGAGCAGGAAAGACAAATTACTCCACCAATTGAGGTGAATCCCATCCTTTACCACCACCTGTGGTCTGCAGGGTCTCACACCTTCAGGGAGGGCAAAGGGAGCAAAGCAAACATTAGTCCTCAGGAAAGATCTTGCAGCCAAATCCCCAAACAACCTGTCCTTGCCTCAGGGCCACCCTCCTCCCTCTGCCAAGTCAGGACCCAGCTCTCCCTGCCAACTAGTGCCAGCTCTGGAAGCCTCAGAGCCAAAAAGAGTCTTCACAAGAGTCCTTCAGCCAGGTTCAGACACCACGGCTAAGACATCATAGGCTTCCTCACCAAATTGAACAGGCACCTTCCAGCTCCTCTCCCATTTCTTACCTGACTCTGGCAGGCACATCCCGTGGCGTGTCCACCTCATCTGGAAACATCTCATCCATTCTCTCCTGTTTGTATCTCTCCAGCATCTGCTCATCCTCCTCCATCCTCTCGTCGTACTGCTCATCCCGCAGGCACTCGGACACGGTCATGGTCTCGCTCTCCTCCTCCCCAGCCTCCTCCTCACTGCTCTCCCCCTCCTGGCACAGGGCAGCACAGAGCCTGTGAGCACACAGAGCTGTGCATGCAGCACTGGCACCCTGTGTGTGCTCACACTGTGTGATTTAGGACCCCAGCCCAATCATTTTGGGGTCTAACAGGCCAAAAAAGCAACATGTGGGGATTTAACAGTGGAAATCCAGGCGAGTTCTGGCTCTGTGTTGTGCCCTTGCATAGAGCAAGTTGGAAGGACAGGATTGTCCTAGAATATGCAATAATGGCCTGGAAATCACCTGTGCTATCAGCTCTTGGAGGTACCTGGGAAACTGCCTCTTCCATCAGATCATCATCCATGTCGTCATCATCATCATCATCATCTTTCTCACTGCCTTCTTCTCCATCATCCACAATCCAGGCAGCCTGGTACTTGGATGTGCCTTTGGGGACCTTCACCACCCTCCTGTTTGCCTTCAGAGAATCTGTAGGATTGCCACCAGTGCTTAACACAGGAACAATTCTCCTTCCCCTCAGCCACATTTACAGCAGGACAGCCAAAACCAGATCTAGATCAGCACAGAATTTGCCAGGACAGCCAAAATCTGCTACCTTGCCAGGCAAAGCACACAGCCTGCTGGCCACCTGGTGGGACTGGGGATGGAAGCCATCCCAGCTAGGATGTGTCTTCACAGCCACCCTGGTGACACAAGTTTCTAAAAACCCTAAGAGGGACAAGGAAAAGCTACAGAACCATTGCTTCTGCTCACCCTCTGCTTCCTGCAGTTCTTCTTCAGTGGGCCACGTCTGCTCCCCTTCCATGGGATCAGGAATCACTTCTGACTGCAGGGACTCCTGCTTGCTTGGATCTGCCTTCATCAGCACCTTGACATCTTCCTCCATCTCATCAGCACCATTTACAGAGTCATCCTGAAGGGTGAGAGCGGGTGAGAGCTCTGAACACACCTCACTGAAGCCTGCAATCAGCCCCAAGTGAAACTCCCTTCACAGTGTCATGACACGCTGCAGGCAAGGACCCTCAGCCCAGCAGCAGAACACAGATAAAACTCCCTTTCCCCACCCCCAGTTGTATTTCCCACAATGAAAGTTTAGAAACTTCGTGTTCTAACGAGATTGCCAAAGCCTTCCCCCCACACACCTGAACCTCCATGTCCTGACTCCTCTTCTGTCCTTTAACCACACGTGGGTTCAGCGAGAGGGGGTCTGGAGGGGCATCCACCTGGCTGACCTGGAAATCCCCATGGCCCACAATGTGCACCAGGCTGTTCACACTGAGGGTCTGGCCCCGGACAAAGCCAGACACCTTCAGGGTCCCAAGGAGGTCGCTGTCCTGACTGGGCACAAACTCAGCAGCACGGGCGAGCAGGTGAGCGCGGCGCTCCCGAAATGCCAAGTGCCGCTGCTTCTGGCAGCTGAGGTGCCTCAGCAGCAGCGAGGATTCCTGCTCTGTGTTCAGTGGGAAGAGCTTGGCCTCGGGAAAACGCTTCTCAATGGATTTGGAGAGTTTCTTCCTGGCATCTATCCTCTTCTTAGGGGGCAGGTCAGTGCCCCCTGGGACAGCGAGAGCTGAGGGCAGAGAGCAGAGCTCAGATCACATCCTAAAGCTTCTTCTGTTCTTTTTACCAAACACAGGCAAATACTGGGATGTCAGCAGCCCAAATGGCCAGATTTGCACTACAGGGTACAAGGAAGTTTCACGGGTTTCAGTGGTGCCCCACTGATGCCTTAGGTTTTAACTTAGAGTGTAACTCTGCAGTTCCTTGTAGCCTGGAATTTCTGCTCTCTTGTGCAGACATAATAAAGCTTCTCCAGGCTTTGCCTTCAAGGACAGCCAGGCTCTTCTAGGCCCAAAATGTGTAACCCAAAGCCTCTAAGGGGGGAGCAAGCTGAGGGGAATTACATCATTGAACTGGGGCTTTAATTGGAGAATTAACCCTGCTATGCAAATGAACCAAACCTATAAAGGTGTGAAGAACTCGTGACCTGGGGTCCATCTTGGGGTCCATTTTTAGAGGCAGCCTCTGGCTCCCCCAGGGTGTACCTTGAAGGCTTTCAAATAAACACCGACCTTTATTCCCTTACTCTTGTCTAGTCTCTGTTTCTAGGTGGCTGGAGAAGGCATCACCACAGGGCAAGGAGCAATAACCATAAACTGAAATGAAACAACTTCCACCTCAACATAAGGAAAAATTTCTTTTCACTGAAGGTGGCAGAGCCCTGAAATTTGATTACCGTGACAGTAAATCTCCATTAAGCACCCCCAGAAGCCCAGAACATTTCTCACCATAACTGGGGAGCCCTTGTGCAAAGAGGCAGGAGAGGCAGTGCTCCCCAGCACTGTCCCAGCCATCCACAGGATCCAGGATGAACAGCAGGGAGTCAGCGACCTTGGCAAGGTCTAACACAGCGTGAAGATCCCCTGCACCCAAAACACCTCCATCAGTGGGGCTGCCAGAGGTACCAGAGCCAGGAACCCAACCCACAGCGGTGCCTCCTCACCTGCCTGTGCTGTGACAAAGCGCCAGCGCTGCTTCAGCCGGGGGCAGAGGAGGGCAAAGCCGCCAGCTCCGCCCTCGTCTGCACGGACAATGGCCGAGTCCTGGCTCTGCAGCAGGCGCAGGGCGTCGTGGGCTGCAGCCCGGCTATGCAGCAGCAGCACCACCACGAGGTGCGGGGGCCCGTCCCTGCTGCCAAGGTTGCGCTTCTCCGCCAGCACCTGCGGGCACAGCGTGAATCCCAACCCACAGCCGGCTCCTCTCCCGAACCACGGCAAGATTCCTCCGCACCGCAACCCGAACACGCCCGGCCCGACCCAAACCGAACCGGGCCTGGCACCCGCTCGTCTCCCCGGCAAAGACCCAAACCGGCTCGGTTACACCGCCCACCCCGAGACCCGCCCCGGCCCCATTCCCAGCGCCCTCCGGCACAGACTGGAGCCGGCCCTTTCCCGCTCCCCCCGCAAGAACCAGCCCGGCTGCCCCCGGTTCCCCCGGGTGCCTCACCGCCTCCTTGCGCTGCCGGCGGAGCTGCAGCGCCTGATGCCGCCGGTCCACCCTGTTCAGGTCACGGAGCCGCCGGCGGGGCTGGGCCTTGACGGGGACGCGGCCTGGAGGGGGAGGGGGGGAAAGACAAGGGTCAGGCGTGCCGGGGGCGGCGGGGAACCCGCGGCGAGCGCGTCCCGTCTCACCTCCAGCGCGGCGCTGCGAGGACCCGCTGTGTTTGCCGCCCTTGTGCGCCTTGTTCTGCTGCTTGAGCGGCCCGGGCCGGTGCGCGCCCGCCGCCGCCATCACCATGCTGCCGCCTCGCCGCCACCGCCTCGGCGCGGCCGCGCTGCGTCACTTCCGGCGCGACGGGGACGCGCGGGGCCCCACGTGGGCAGCGAGAGGGAGGGACGGGACCGGGACCGGGAAAGGAGCCCCGGGAAAGGGAAAGGATCCCCGGGAAAGGGAAAGGAGCCCCGGGAAAAGGAAAGGATCCCCGGGAAAGGAGCCCCGGGAAAGGGAAAGGATCCCCGGGAAAGGAGCCCCGGGAAAGGAGCCCCGGGAAAGGACCCCCGGGAAAGGGAAAGGAGCCCCGGGAAAGGGAAAGGAGCCCCGGGAAAGGAGCCCCGGGAAAGGGAAAGGAGCCCCGGGAAAAGGAAAGGAGCCCCGGGAAAGGGAAAGGATCCCCGGGAAAGGGAAAGGAGCCCCGGGAAAAGGAAAGGATCCCCGGGAAAAGGAAAGGATCCCCGGGAAAGGAGCCCCGGGAAAGGAGCCCCGGGAAAAGGAAAGGACCCCCGGGAAAGGGAAAGGAGCCCCGGGAAAAGGAAAGGAGCCCCGGGAAAAGGAAAGGAGCCCCGGGAAAAGGAAAGGAGCCCCGGGAAAGGGAAAGGAGCCCCGGGAAAGGATCCCCGGGAAAGGGAAAGGAGCCCCGGGAAAGGGAAAGGAGCCCCGGGCGCGGTGAGGGACGAACAGCGGGGCAATGAGAGGCGGGAGCCAGAGCCCTTCGTTCAGCGCTTTATTGGTCGGTTCTTTGTACAGGTATTTACACAGAGAAGGGGCCGCGGCTCGGCCAAGGGGCCCGAGGGGTGAAGCAGTCGGGGAAAGGCCCTGCCCAGCCTCGGAGGAGGTCGGAGCTGCTCCCTCGGCAAAGCCTGATGGAGTGGAAACATTCCTACCGTGCCCCGGCCCCTCTGGTGCCGGCAGCGCCGTGACCTCGCTCCCGCCGATCATTATCCAGCCGGGAATGTCGGCTCGCAGGTGGAGGCGTCAGCCGCACCCAGCCCCAGGGAGCATCACTCCATCCTTATGGGACACAGCTCTCTGCTGGCTACGGGAAGCGCTGGGGCCACAGCACCGCAGAAAGGCGGGGGAGCAGCGAGGTGGAACAGGCACGGGGGTGTTGCCATTGGCAGGAAAGCTGAAGCAGCCCCGAGGAGGAGGCAGGGCAGCTGCTGCTCCCATCCCGACTGAGCAACTGCATGGGAAGGGAAAAGCAGGATCCCACAGGCTCCTGCTGCCTCTGAACTTGAGGCATCTTCCCACCTCTTCCTCCTGAGAGGAAATCAGCAAGACAGCAGCAATGGGGGGTTGTCAGCTGGGAGCTGGGCTTTAGGGATCCTTTTCTACCCCTAAAAGCAGAGTGGCTGTTCAAACCTTTGAAACTCTAAATAGGAGCAGGTACTACCTGAGAGCAAGGAAGACACAAAACTGAAGAGACTGGTGACAGATAAACCCTGTAGGGATTGAGTCTCTCTGTACAGGAATCCCCTGGCTGTGGGACAGCCTGAGAGCCTCTCCCAAAGGCTGCTTGTCCATTAGCCAAGGCAGCCCACAGCACTGCCACAGCTCTGCCTGGCAGAGCCAAAGAGGCTGCTCAGAGGAGTCTCCAGGGAAGAGGGAATAACTGAGATACTTCTAAATCGAGGAAAACATCCCGTGAGTTAGTTACACCTTGTCATTTAAGCAAGACTAGGGGAAGGAGGAAGGTTGGAAACTTTCTTTCCTAGGGTTATCACAAAGCCAAATGCTTCTGCCTCTGAATCACCCAGGAGTCTGGAAACCCAGAAGCAGCCAGGAGGGTCCCACACCACAGAGGCTGATGATCTTTGCAATCCTCAGAGCTGCTGAGAGCTGCTCTGGCTTTCCCACACATCCACACGTTGTCATCTTTCAGGGATTCCACTGAGCTGCACAGTCCTCCAGGGCCCTCCACACACAGGCTACCAAAACAATCACAACCTGCTGAGCAGAGCAAGCAGGAGCACAAAGCCAAGCACTGCCTCACTGGCTGCCAGCATTCCAGGTGAAAACAAGCATTCCTGTCAAGCAGAAACTACCAAGGAAATATGGATGCAGCCACAGTGTGAGCAAGGAAGAACCCTCCAGCAGCTGAGATGGAAATCCTGCAGCAAAGCAAAGCCCTGGCAGGGGGAGGGCTCCCTGCAGCTCTCTTGTACCATCACAGCACAGAGCCTGGTGCTGTGCACACACAGGGCACCGTGACAGCACCTCCTCAGCACCATCTGTCACCCACCTTGTCCCCTCTGCACCCTCTTCTCTAAAAAACAAAAAAATCCTGGCTTTGTATCACAGCACAAAACCCAGACAAGCTGTGCCATGAGCAGTGCAGCTCACAGGCTGCTCCAACCCTGGCTGAATCCCAAAAAGCAGCTGCACTGCAGGAAAGCTGAGCTCATTCCTGTTCCCTAATGGAAGAGCAGCTGCTTCTGAAGCAGCAGGAACTCTGGGCTGCCTCCACAGGGGAGGGAGCAACAAGCTGGGACAGGCTGGATGCAAAGCCATGGCCTTGGTTTAGGAAGGAAGACTGGTTGCAACTGGAAGGGCCAGTTTATTAGAGAAACCTCACATTGCAGAGAAGTCACAACACATTGGAAAGGGTCCAGGCCTGCTGAGGGGGGCCAGTGCTCTGCAGCAGCACAGATCTGCATCCCCCAGCCCCAGCAGGTGCCACAGAGGGAAGGGTTACCTGGAACACAGCTTATGTTTTACAAGCAGCCTGAGAGAGCCAGTAGTAAAGTTCCAAAAAAAAGCCTCCCCGTCAGACAACAGTTAAAACAAAAATGGTTTAAAATGTTTAAAAGCTCCGTGTTCTTGGCTGCAGCATAAAGGGGAGGCAAAGGTCTACAACACACACAGGCCTGCGTGGGTCTGGGCACTCGCTCTGAGCTACCAGTGAAGGCCGGAGGGAGGGGTCTTCTCATCTTTGTTGCTTTCCAGGGAAAAGGGTGGGATTCGGACATCAAAGTGGGAGCCATCAGGCCTCTCAAATCGAAAAGTGCCCCTGCAAAAATAATGGCACAGATCACGCTGAGGCCAGGGACAAACACAACTAGGAAGCATCATCAAGAAGGTAAGAGCTGAGCTCTTGCATATCCTGTGATGCCTTAGGTTTTAACTTTTATATTTTACAATTTCTGTACTGCTTAGAGTGTAACTCTGCAGTTCCTTGTAGCCTGGAATTTCTGCTCTCTCGTGCTGGGCAGACACAACAAAGCCTCTCCAGGCTTTGCCTTCAAGGACAGCCAGGCTCTTCTAGGCCCAAAATGTGCAAACCAAAGATTCTAACAGGGGAGCAAGCTGAGGGGACTTACATCATTAAACCGAAGCTTTAATTGGAGAATTAACCCTGCTATGCAAATGAACCAAACCTATAAAGGTGTGAAGAACTCGTGACCTGGGGTCCATCTTGGGGTCCATTTTTGGAGGCAGCCTCTGGCTCCCCCAGGGTGTGCCTTGAAGGCCCTTCAAATAAATCCCGACCTTTATTCCCTTACTCCTGTCTAGTCTCTGTTTCTAGGTGGCTGGAGAAGGCATCACCTGGGGGTCCATGTGCAAGGCTGGTCCAGCAGCAAGGACGTGGGCTCAGCTGCAGAACGTGTGCTGCCAAGTTGACTCATTTATGGAGGGCTCCTGGGCAGTTTTACATCACATCCCTAACTCATTTCCTGCACAAAGCTGGGATGATTGCAGCCCACAGGAGTCAAGCACCCTCCACGCACCTGCAGCAGTGTTTACCCAACTCCCACTCCCCAGGAGGCAGAGCCATCTGAGCTATTTTTGCAAGCTGGTTACATGTAAATTCAGATTGGTATTTCTTGGCAGGAGCTCCACTGGTTGTCTGTGACATTAAGAAATCCCCTCACAGATGTAATTTGGAATAGCTTCAGCTTTGCATTTCAGAACTGAACCTGCCTGTCCTGCTACAACCATTTGTTTACTGCTCTGAACTACAGACAGCTGTACTGCAGAACATGACATGGGCAAGAGGGTTGTGGAGATAAATTAACAGGTTCTGAGGACAGAGAGGACACAAGTGAACACCAGAAGTCAAGCTGAGCAGCATTTTGAGCTGCAGAACCTTTGTCTCTTTCTCTTCAGGATGCATGCAGAGAGGAAGAACTACTAGACCATCTGGTTTTATGCCCCAGGGCATCCATTCAGGCAATTCAAAACGCTTCACAGGGCAAACAAGGTATTCCCTATATGCAAAGAGCTGCTCTCCTGCTTTTCCCAACTCAAAGGCAGCTTAACTTTGAAGGACATTTACTTAAAAAATGCAGAAAGACCTGTCATACAGAAGGCAAGAGGTGGCTGTGCAATCCTTGTCCACACAGAGGTGGCACTAAATAAGCCAAAAGGCAAATAAAGGGAAACTGCTTTAACCCTGAGGCACAGGAAAAGAACAGCTCAGCTGAGCATTTCCCTCCCTGCACTTACAGAAAAAGAGACTTAAACACCACTTAGACTGAAGGCCTTAACCTGGTCTAAACTGGGAAAAGCCCTGCATGCCAATTCCTGACACAGAAGTGCACAGGGATGGAGTTAAAGCTCAATCCTCTGTCAAGAGAGGGACACCAGAGCACACATCCCTGCTGCTGAGGGAATCATCAGCACAAGGCCTTGGCTCTTGCACCAAGGACCAAAAGGGAGAACTGCTTCATGTCTTTAAATGCAGTCTAGCACAGAGCACAGCAGCAGGATCCATTACCCTGGAACCTCCCCTGGTGCAGAGAACCAACAGATCATCTTATCATTAAACTGGGATACAGCTATAGAAAAGCTCACCAAATTTTAGCTACCTTGTCCAGTCCACTTCCACCCAGCTTTCAGCCACGACCCCAGGCTGCAAACTGCACCCCAGCTCGCTGCTGGGGGGTCCTACAGCCAAAACACTGCTGCAGCAATAAGGGCTCCTTACCACATGTGACCACTGGATGCCTGCAGGGAGACGTGGCTGCTGTACTGAAATGCTGGCTGTTCTTTGGACAAAACTGGCTCCTGAGAAAGACAAGAGACCATTGGGCATCAGCAATCTTAACATTCTACCCCAGACAGGCATCAAGAGGAAATTTATATAGCAGGAAAAAAAAAAAAAGAAACAACCAGAGACCCACAGCCCAGCACCACTGCCAGTTACACAGCAAACAATTTGTCCACTGAGTAGTGCCAGAATCCTGTTACTATTCCAGTTTTCCCATCACTAGTCATTTAGGATCATTCTCTAATACTCAGTGTGAAATTTTCAGTTCATGCAGACAAACAACAGATGAAAAGCTCACGTGACTTTTTTTCATTACCAGTTTCCCACTCCATCTATTTCCAGTGCCCACTAAGCAATTTACTGGCAAATCCATCCAACCAAGTGAGAGGACTCCAGAAAAGGGCCGTGCTTCCCCAAAAAACAGCTGGGTGGTACCTACCCTTCCTACAACCCCACGGCCCCGGACTGTTTCCAAGGTGCCAGACAAGCTGAATATCCTCCAGTGTCGCTCTCGGAGCTGCACCACTTCACTGTCCAGGTTCTCCAGGCGAATACAGTAGCGCCACTGGACAGAAGAAAGACTCTTATCAAGAGCTGGAATCAGCTGCAAGCAGTTGATAACCCACAGCTGATATTGGGAAATAAGTTTCCAGGCAAGGGCTACTCTCCCTCAGAGCTTATCACACAGCAGTGATGCCACAGCAAATAAACTCCTTCCCTTTAGCTGCTCCGTGATACAAAAGGCACTTACCCAGTAGACATGGGAATTCTGGGCTTCCTGTCAAGAGAAACAAAAGACTTTAGCAGCTGCCCTTGAACACGTGGTGCCAAAAACCTCTTCAGCTGTCAGCACAGCACCAGCACAGGGGCTCTCACTCTGTGCCAGGGTGACGCAGACAACTCACATGAGCACAGACAGCTGCTCTCCGAGGCCTTCCATCAGCAGAGCCTGGCACTGGCTGTGCTCTAATCATGAGGTGGGAGATTTGCAAGGATCCTGTGACAACCCAGGCTTCATCTCCATGTTAATTATGCACTTTCTACAGATCTAGAAACACCCCTTTCCTTGCCTTTGGGCACCTGTTTTTCTAACAAGGTTAGGACCAACATCAGCTGGACTCCACAAAAGTTGCAAATCCACACCAAAATGTGCACCTGCCACAGCTCAGGCTCCCCAACAGCCGTGCTCAGAAATCAAAGCTCTGTGGGAATTCCCAGCTCTCCCACTCAGGAGTCTGTTGGAGTCGCATTATTTTGGATGGTGCACGTGAAGTTCTGTGCTATAAAGAGCACGTGGTTATCAGCTAAATCCAGAAGGCTTTAGCCAAACCCTCTAAGCCAAACTAGAGGCAGGAAAGGGGCAGGGCAACCCCAGCCCACCGCTGGGCAGGGTAACAGAGGTGTCTGTTGTTACAGAGCAGGTGGCCCCAGTGTCACCTCACAGGACTGAGGCAGTAACAGCACCAATTCACAAGCTTTCCTAAATACCTTGCTGGCACTGTTGTGTAGAGCATTACAGGTTATTTCTCATCCTACTGATAACCAGCAAAAACCAATATGCAGGAGCTGTTCTCCAAAAATATACGGCAAAACAGTTTCATGTTTATACCCATGAGAACAAAATTGCAACTGTGGTTAAATGTCACTTGTCCAGTAAGCAGAAAGCACCTTCAGGCAGCAAACTGGTCTTACAAAAACATGCCAGTGAAGCAAATGGCAGAATGAACAGAGCAGCACAGACTTACCCTCATGCCCATGTAGAAAGGGATGACAGTGACACGGATGTTCTCCGTGGTTTCTCGGTGCACATCCGACAGCTCCAGCCAGGGGTGGTTCTTCTCCTGCCACGCACACAGAGTATCCCTTGCTACAAAGGGTGGGACTGTGGGGAGGGAAAGGGGAGGCTTCATGGGGAGAGGCAACACTGTAGCTGAAGTGCTCTTCCCTCAAAACAATTCCTTTCACATAGTTAAAAAATACTCCAAGGTAGCTTCACTGTAACAAACCCCAAGGTGGATTTTTATACCATATCCAGGATGATGGGGTTTGGGTACTTGTTCTAGAGCACTGCAAGCATCTGGCTCTGAAGAATTCCCTGTGAAGCCAGAATTTACCTTTTGTTTGGTCGTACATGAGGAACCTCTCAAAGAGCTCATGCTGGATGGGCACTTGATCAGTGGAGCTGTAGGGAAGGATGTCTTCATGGCTTACATAGTCTAAACCTGAAAAAGAAACCCCAAAAGCCATTGAACTTCCCCAGCAAAGAGCAGCTCAGAAGTCTCCTGGCAGAAAAACTGATCACACCAGTGAGAAGGTAGGAAAAGGATTTTGGCAGCAGAAGCCAAAACCAATATCACAACTGCAAGGAAGAATGGAGGAGACATGCCAGGAATAACTCCTGGCAGTGTTCTCCTGTGAGATTTTTCATGGAATGACTTCTCTGATAAACACACACAGCCCTGCAAAGTGCCTGCACTGCCCCCAAAGCACCGTGGGCAGGAAATGCCCAGGACAGGAACAAATCCAGCTGTCCTGGTGACAAAGTAGAACAGCCCATAGGCAACTCGGTATGGGATCTGTGTCTCGAGAGCTCTGATTTAAACAAGACATGTCTGTGTCTGATCACAGAGGGCCCAACCTCCAGCTATCCAAAGGGCTCCCTGTACTTCACTGTTGTCTCCAGCACAGCCCTGAGCTATGGACAGATCCACTACAGAATGTCCTGGAGGAACTGCTGCTTCACTGGCACCACTGATGACTTTTCTGACCTCACCTCACAACAGTCAGAGGCTGCAGGAGTTTTTGCTCACCTGGGATGGCATAGAGGGCTCTGCTGTCATCATGATTTGCCAGGAACGTCACTGCCTCCGTCTGTGATCTCTGGGACTGAGAAACAGGGAGGTTTTATGTCTTTCTGAGTGGATTGTTGCAGGACAGTTTCCAGTCATATTTCAGTTCACTACTGGGGTTTATAAAGCATGTAATGTTTATTTCACTGAACAAATTCACCTCAGAACTTCTCTCCATTGAATTCCTCTAGGCTAACTCTCCACTCAAACAAGTGAGGAGCATTTTCAGTGCTGCAGCCCACATTCCCAAGGACCTGTGTGCAACAGTGTAGGAACAGCACCAGGAAGAGGAAAAGGGGTTGGAAAGGGGAAAGGGGATCCAGAAAACAGTCACATGACATTCCAGATGATCTTTCTCAGGGAAAATACACCTTGAAGAATGAATTTATCCAAAAAACCTAACCAGTACAGTTAGCCATCAAAGCCATTTTCTTTCAGTGCCTGTCCCTCTGAACCACTCATGCAGAAGAAGATTTCAATAGCAAGATTACTCATTACTTACTATATGTGGACAATCCCGGGCATCTATTAACACCTGGTAGTAAGTGTGTGTTTTGCCCTTGACCTCTTTGGAACCATGGCCTGCCACATTCTCGCTCCTAAAGAGAAAAGCAGAGCTCTGAGCTCAAGCACAGGATGGCAGCAAATTCTTGTCACCAGAACTGAGCACTCACAAACAATGATTTTTAAAAAAAACCCACATTTCACAGCCTGTAATCATTTGGTTGCACCCAAACCAAAGCCCCATCAGCCACCCACACAATGACAGATGAGCTGAGATGACCATCAGGGGTGTTTGGCACAGGCACAACAGCTCAGAGGTTCTTCCTGCTGGATCTAACTCAAAAAGGGATTTTTGTATAATACAAAGTGCCAGGAGCATGGCTTTTTAAATGGATTTTTATTTCTTTCACACATGCACACTTTCACCCTTCATACTTCCATCCTGCCTCTAATTAACACAAAATTAATACTCAGTACTTAATAATGAAGTATCTCCTCTTTAAGCACCTCTCCTAGTTTACAGACCCATGCCATTGCCCTCCTTAAAAACATTTGTTTACCCCAAACAGGAAACTCACTGCAAAATGTAAATGTCACAGCACAACACGAACCAGAACAAATCCTCAAATCCTTACTTTTCTGTGACAGGAGAAGCCACATCCCGATCATAAAGCCTGGCTTGCCAGGGAAACAGGACTATCCCTCGATAGCCAAACACACTGTGAAGGAAGAGCTGGAAGGAACAAATAGTTGCAGTTGAATTATTTTGGAAAATCTGTTAACTGAGGTAAAACTACAAACATGTACAAAGGGTTTAATGTGTGGGATGGGGATACAGGGACAATCAGCACTGAGCAGAAAGAGGGAACAGAGTTTGGGATGGGAAAAGAAATCCATGTCATCTCTAGCCCATAAAAGGGAAGGACTAAACCAGTAATAGAGCAGCAGAAAGGAGAGACTGCTCAGAAACAGATCTGAGAGTCTTAAGGACAGGAATTACATGTTTAGTTGTCATTTCTCAAATTCAGTGCTGGTCTCTTTGGATCCCTGAGGGAGAAAACCCCAAAACAAGACCAGTAGAGCAAATGCCATTGTCCAGCAGTTGTGTTGTGCTGCAGATTCTTATGGACCTGCTATTGTCAGATAACTGGCAAACTGCACACAAAGCACAGACAAGGAGCACTCAACTGTGAAACTCCTGGCCTTCTGCTGCTGAGATTTCCCTTATGGGATATCCCTTGGCTGCCCACTCCCTGTGGCACGAGCCTGCAGGGCCAGCTGTGCCCCCCCAGAACCCCTCACCTGGCCTGTCTCGTATTTGCCGTGCTGCTTCGGGGCCTCAAACACCCCCACGGTCTCCAGCACTTTGCCCTCGGGACGGTTCCTGGGAGCAGAGAGGCAGCTTGGAGGGTTTGCAGGGGCTGAAGCAGCCCCCAGGCCAGGGGGACACTGCTCCCCACCTTGTGCCACCCCACAAGAACCCCACTAAGCACTGGGCTGCCCAGTCCCACTCCCTCCTCTGCCCTCCACCCTTTGCCAGTCCCCCCCTTCCCAGCCGCCCTGGACACCCTCACCCAGCTATCCCTTCAGCCCAATCCCCCCTCTCCCATATCTCTGCCCTGACAGCCGCCCCCAATCCTTTCGCAGTCTTCCCCCAGTGACTCAACACCCCCCAGCCCACACTGCAACTCCTTCCCGACCATCCCCATCCCCAAACACCCTCTCACAGCCTCCCAACTCCTCCCCGATTTTCCCCAAACACCCCCTGCGAGCCCTCACCCCCTCCCAATCACCCTCAAACACCCCCTCACCCCCCCCCCCCAACCCCTCACAGGCCTCACCGCGACGAGAGGTGCCGCCGCGGCGGCAACAACAGCGGCAGCGGCAACGCCGCGGCTCCCCCGGGGCCCAGGGCCCGCAGGTGGCGGGCTGGGGGCGGCTCCCAGAGCGGGGGCGGCCCGCGGGCCCGGGCCCGGCCCAGCGCCGCCGCCACGTACCGCCGCGCCGCGCCGCCCGACATCCCACCGCCCGCGGCCCACACTGCCCCGCGCGGCCCGCGCCGCTCCGCCCCGCCGCGGCCCTCCGCGCGCCGCTCCGCCCCGCCGCCTCTATGGTTCGTCCCCTCCGCCCCATCCCTCGGTCGCCCCGGCAACGTCGGCCGGGCCCAAGATGGCGTCGTCGGTGCGGGCCGGGCCGCGGCTGCGGCGGGCGGTGAGGGCCGGGGAGCTGGCAGCGCTGCCCGCCGCGCTGCGGGATGAGCTGGAGGCGGCGCTGGCGGCGGATGGAGAGCTGGTGCCTTTCGGGCTGCTGCGGAGGCTGCACGCCGCGCTGCGGGAGGCAGGTAGGCCTGCGCCGTGAGCGCCCCGACCGCGCCGTGAGCGGCCCGACCGCGCCGTGACCGCCCCGTCCCCCCGCCCGCAGGGTCCCCGCTGCACCTACACGAGCTGCTGGAAGGATGCGAGATCCACCTGCCCGAGGTGCCGGTGCCGCCGCGGGTAAGGGAGGGCCGGGCAGGGGTCGCGGGAGGAGGCGGCGGCTCCCGGGCCTCACGGCGGGTCTGTGCCTTCTCCAGAACCCCGAGCTGGTGGCGCGGCTGGAGCGGATCAAAGCCAAGCTGGCGCACCAGGAGTACCAGCGGATGACCCGCAACATCACCGGCCAGGTGAGGGGCTGCTGCAGTGCCCGGTGCCGGGATTCATCCCTCAAACACCGGAGAACAAAGGAGATTTTCCCCTTTGAGGGCAGTGCGGAGGGGATGTGGCAGGCACTGGAGGAGAGCACACTGTAAACACACCGGGGACAGCAGAGCCGGTGTTGAGGACAGAGGTAGCACAGGGTTAACAGGGTGGTGAATTAGACAATACCGAGTTTTGGGAAGTGCTCACTGTGCCAAAGATCTCAGGTTCTGTTCTGGGAGACTGAGCACATGCCGTAAATGTTTGACTGAGAGCATCTGTGCTGGTTAAATTTTTGTCATAGTTTTAAAATTGCCTCATTCATGTCAAGGTAAAAGCTGAAAATACCAGATAACATCTGGGCACTCATTCTTTCCTGAGAGAGCTGGGATCTTCTGGCAGGGTGACTGCTCAGGCAAGTCAGCATCCCTTCCTGCTGGCATTCCTTGTGATCCCATTCTGTCCTTCCACACTGTTCCTGGCATCCATGTGCACATTAACTCTCATGGGAAAATCTGCTTTGCTCTCTGCTGAGCTTGACCACTCCAGGTTTGACCTGGTCTAGTGAAAGGTGTCCCCTGCTCATGGCAAGGGCTAGAACAAGATGGTCTTTAAGGTCCCTTCCAAGCCAAACCATGCTGTGATCTATAATCCAGGGTGGTTGTAGCAGAGCTTGTGCAAAATCTCAGAGAAACCTGTGTGCTGTGAAACTGCTGCTCCCCAACAGCCCACCCACCCAGTGCCAGGGCCCCCCAAAACCTCAGAGCCTTGGGGACAGGACAGGGCATTGCTTTTATTCTGGACACACAGTAATAATGTTATTATTAACATTAAAATACAAGCGATCACAAGCTGTTTCAATCCCTTCTTTCAGGAGACGAACGGGCCATTGGCTGAATTTGGGAGGCAAGGTGAGTGTCCTCCTGTCCTGTTGACACATGGCAGGTCAGGCATGGGAACTGTTCCATTTCCAGCTGGTGACAGCCCTTCCCTCTCAGAATACCTCACCAGAAGCTTTTCATGCACTGAAGTGTTCCTTGAATAAAGGAGCCTCTTGGTCGTTCTTAGCAATATTTCTGGAGGCCCCAAGCGTGTGAGTCCTCCAGGATTACACATCCTCCAGGATTACACATCCTCCAGGATTACACATCCCAGCTGAGGTAGCCCCGAGCCAGCTCTGTAGCACAATCACACCTTGTCCCCAGCTCTGCTCCCCAGCCTTAGGTCAAACCCATCACTTTACCCCTCTCTCCACCAGTTCGCTCCGTCAAAGCCGTTGTCATCACCATCTTCAACTTCATTGTCACCGTGGTGGCCGCCTTTGCCTGCACCTACCTGGGCAGCCAGTACATCTTTGCAGAGACAGCAGCGGTGAGCAAAGCCCCCAGAGCCCCCGGCAGCCCCTCTGTGCTGGCCAGGCTGGACATCCAGGGTCATCCTTCTCTCTTCTGTGTCCCCAGCGTGTCCTGTCAGCCGTCATCGTGGCCTCAGTGGTGGGCTTGGCCGAGCTCTATGTGATGGTGCGGACCCTCGAAGGGGACCTTGGGAAGCTGTGACCGTGAACTGCAGGCTTCGTGCTGGAGGTTTTTGTCCTCCCCAGGAGCTGCTAATTTGGGACAGATTTTCTCCTGTCTCGACCTGTTCCTGCTGTGGGAAAACTGCACTCCTCGGGCTCGTCCTTTGCTTCCCACTCCTGAAATGAATCATGGGTTGGAAATCCCAGAGCTGCAGAACAGGAGAGGGAATGGCTGTGGACTCCGACCACTCCAGCAGGGAGAGAGGCATCAGCTCCTGCCATCCCTGTTCTCCTGGGAAGTTCCTGTCCTTTTATTCTGGAAATAATAAATTAACACTGTGTGTTCATAACCTTCTTCCTGCATGTCAGGAGATGTCTGTTGGTGTGAGAAACACTGATGTGGCATCTAAGACACCGCAGAGACGTGAATCTTCCCTCTCCCTCTGCATCCTCCTCCATCTCCTGTCCAAACCTTCTGCCTGCACAGTGAGGGATGCGTGGTGCTCCCAACCTCCTGCCCAATGGTGCTGGGAGGAAACGCAGGGAGGGAACACCCCTCAACACCGAGCCCAGGGGTTTTCTCAGGTGCCGTGGGGCAGAGAGCAGAGCCAGCCCGATGCACCCACAGCGGGGAGGGCACACCCACGTCAGGCCCCGGGCACCCGGACACCTGCCGGGTGGGCTCTCTGCCAGGGCTGGACACAGTGATTAATGCTCTGATGGCAGCTAAACCCCTCTGGAAACACGGTTTAATATCCGACCCAGGGAGATCTGCCGGCACCTGCGAACGTGCCTGCGGATTAGGGGCGGCCGCGCCACAATCATCCGTGGATACGGCCTCAGATTAAGGTATTTTTTCCAAAAGATTAGTCGGTATTAGGGGGCTGATGGGGAGCTGCCCCTGCTGCGGCCGCACCGGCATTTAGGATATTGGATGACATCTTCGGAGCCTTCGGGACCGGCAGTAATTCCACACCCTAATGAAATCGTGGCGCTAATCCGGGGGGGGGCCGCGGTGCCAGGAGGGTCCCTAGAACCCGGGGGTCCTTGCCACGGCTACGGCTCGCCCAGGTTGGTGATGGCCGCGCTGTAGATGAGGTCGGAGATGGAGCCCAGCGAGGTGGGGAGGCCCCGGGCGGGGCTGTGGGATCCCGGCGGCGGCAGGGCAGGGGCCGGGCCCGGGATGCTGCTGTCGGGGGGTGCCGCGGGGGGACCCCGCTCCCCGGGCGGCGGCGGCGGCGGCAGCGGCGGCGGCTCCGGCTTGGCGCTGCGGATCCTGCGGGCGCGGCGGTTCTGGAACCACACCTGGGACGGGCGAGGGGAACTGTGAGACACCGACAGCGCCCCGACAGGGTGACCCCGCGGCGGACAGGGAGCCCCGGCCCCGGGAGCGAAGGAGGAAGGGATGGAGGGGAGAGTCCCGCCTGCGCTCACCTGGATCTTGGCCTCGGGCAGCTGGGTGAGCTCGGCCAGGCGCTCCCGGGTGGCGATGTCCGGGTAGGGCACGGCGGCGAAGGCCCGCTCCAGCTCGGACAGCTGCCCCCGGCTGAACGTGGTTCGCCGCCGCTTCCGCGGCCCCCCCGGGCAGGGACAGGGGCAGGGGCACGGCCCCGGGACGCCGCCCCCCCCCGCCGCCCGCCCGCCGCCCGGCCCGCCCGCCCCGTCGGGGAAGCGGAGCAGCGGCTGAGGGGCGCGGGAGGTGCCCGGGGCCGCGCTCATCCTGCCCGGCTCCCCCGGTCCTGCCGCCGCCCCGGCTTTTATCCCCCCCGGGTCCCCCCCGGTTGGCTGGGACCGCCCCGAGCGGGCGGTGCTGTCCCCCCCCAGCCCTTCCCAAGGCCTCCCGAGGCCGGTCCCAGCTCCGCGCCCCCCATGGCAGCGCCCCGACAGCCCCGACTGACTCGGGGAGGGTCTCCCCCAGCATCCCTGGGGACCAGGACCCCCACCAGCTGCTCGTAGAGGTCTCCCCCTTGCCGCCGTCGGGGCACGGTGGGGCCCGTGAGGATCCCAGGGCTCGGGGACCCGCCTGCCACTCGCCCCCTGCGCCCCTGCCCCGGCTGCCCGCTCTCCCCCGCTCGCCCCCCGCCGTCCGAGCGCCGCTCTCCCGCAGGGCTGGCAGCGGTCAATGTTTAACCGGAGCGGTGGTACCGGTTGTGCGGGGCAGCCGGGGCCGGCTGGCGGTGGCTCCCGCGGGACCGGCCGGGCGCTGCGGGCACCCCGAGCACCGGGTGCTGGAGGGCGCATGGAACCAGAGGGGGAGCGGGGCGGGGACCCCCAGCCGGACCCCCGGGCCAGAACACTCCCACGGGGCCAGGAGAGACCGTAAGTTGTCGGGGAGACGGAGGAGACCGAGGCCACCCCGTCCTGGAGCAGCAGGACTCGGGCAGTGACTGCCCGACTGATACAGGCAGCGGGGGGTGGCACCCCAAAAAGGCTGGGGGGGGACAGGACCGTCCTTCTGCGGCGAAATGGCGGGGACAGTGAGCTCTGTCCCCTGCCAGGCCGCAGGGCACAGTGGAGGTGGGAGGACGCTGCGAGCACAGCATGACCGGGGTCTCTCTACCCCAGCCCCCGGGGTGCCCGCGGGCAGAGCCCCCAGCTGGGGAGCACCCACCACCCTGCTGCCCTCTGTTCCCCAAAGGAGCCCTGGAGAGGAGCGGGAGGGCCCCGCGGAGGGCAGAGAGACGCGCCTGAGAGTGGTGCTAAGGTAAGGGGAGGCGAAAGGGCTCAGGGACGCGGCAGGAACCTCCCTGCTTGGGGCAAGGTCACAGCAGGGCTCCCCAGGCTCCCCGTGCGGCGACACCTCTGTGTCCCTGTCCACCCCCACCCTTAGGGTGCGGCCACTGACCTGCACAGAGACGCGGCGAGGGGACCGGCGAGTTGTGCACAGCCTCGGGGACGGTGCCGTCCATGTAAGTGCCGCCTCCCCGCCGGGCTGTGGGGAGGGAAAAGGGCTGCGGCACCCCCTGAGCCTCCGCTGTGCCCACGGCCAGGTGAGCGCGGCCAGGCACGATGCCACCTTCGGCTTCAGCGCCGTGTTCGACGCCGGCGCCTCGCAGGAGGCTGTGTTCGAAGGCAGCGGGATGAGGCAGCTGGTGGAGCTGGCCGTAGACGGGTGAGTCCCGGAGAGTCCCCCCGCGGACCCCAACCCCTCATCCACCCCACGCCGGGCCTTGCCGGCGCGTTTGCACTGCCGGGGCTGTGTCGGGAGGTGGCATCCCCGTGCCACCGCCTGGGGCCATGCCCGACGCTCGGCATCTTCCCCAGCTTCTCCTGCACCGTCTTTGCCTTCGGGCAGACCGGCTCGGGGAAGACCTACACCCTGATGGGACCCCTCACCCAGGTACAACGCTGTCCCCTCCATTTGACTTGATCCTGGTGGTGGGATGGGCTCTTCCCTCCGGGTCGTGGGCTCTGGGAGCAGGTGTGTGCCCCATGTGCCCGCTCACCGTGCTGGCATCTCCGCAGAGCGAGACCCAGCCGGCATCCCCAGCCCTGCTGGGGCTGATGCAGAGGTCCTTCACCTGCCTCCTGGAGCAGAGCCGGAGCCGTGGCTCTGACCTGGCTCTCAGTGCTTCCTACCTGGAGATCTACAACGAACAGGTAAGTGCCCGCCCAGGCGCCCAGGCTGGGCCTGCTGGCACTCTGTGCCCCGCTCCCCCGGTGCCTTCCCTCTGCCATATCCCCAGGTCCGGGACCTGCTGAGCCCAGGGCCACCGTGTAATCTGCCCCTGCGGTGGAGCAAAACCCGCGGCTTCTACGTGGAGAACCAGCTCAGTGTGGAATTCGAGAGCCTGGAGGCCATCGTCGGCCTGCTCCTGCAAGGTGCTGAGCCACGGGCACAGGGCTAGGACATGTGTGGGGGCTGCTAGACCCAGTATGGGGGGATTCAGCCTCCCACAGACCATCCCCAGGGCTGGTGGGGCTCTGATGGCAGCCAGGAGCAGCAGCTCCCCGTCCCGCTGCAGAGCCAAGGCCGGCTCGTGTCTGGCAGAGGGGTGGTGGGCAGTGGATGCTGTGGGGTGTGGGGCAGGGATTTGGGGTGTCATGCAACCAATTCCTCCCCCGGCAGGATCCCAGAGGCGCCGGACCTCGGCACATGCCCTCAACAGGCACTCGAGCCGCAGCCACGCCCTTCTGACCATCCACATCCGCAGCCGAGCCGTGAGCGCACATCCTGCTCCAGGGGTGGGCTGGGGGGTTCTGGGCTCATCGCGGGGCTGCAGACAGGTCATGCTCGCCTCAGGGGAACATTGGTGGGGCTGGAGTGAGCAGCAGGGAATCCCATTCAAGACCCAGGGGTCGGGACACTGCTGTGGGCCATGGGGAAGGGGTGAGGGGGCCCTGTGGATGCTGAAGGCTTGGCTACGGAGAGACTTTCACACGTACGCTGGCAGAAAGCTGGAAAATCTCTCCGTAGCTGAGACTTCAGCATCCACAGGGGCCAAAGCATCACCTCCCCAACACGGGTCCCCCAGGGCAGCACCTGCCCCAGCAAGCAGGGCACGCTGTGCTTCGTGGACCTGGCTGGCAGCGAGCGGGTGAAGGAGACCGGCTCCAGCGGGGAGCTCTCCGTGGAGGCCAACAGCATCAACCGCAGCCTCCTGGCACTGGGTAAGAGCTGGGGGACCCGCCCTGGGAGCCCTGCTGGCCCCCACCAGAGCCCTGTCACATCCTTTGTGGCTCGCCCTCCGGCAGGACACTGCATCTCCCTGTTGGCCAAACCCCGAGGGAAGCGAACGCACATCCCCTACCGGGACAGCAAGCTCACCCGGCTGCTGGCCCGCTCCCTGGGCGGCTCGGGCATCACCCTGATGGTAAAACCATGGAGGAGGCTGGGCAGGGGTCTCAGCCCATGGAGGGGAGGGCTGTTAAAGGATGGTGACCCTGTGGATGACAGCTGACCTGCAGCTCTTCCTCGTTGGCAGGTCGCCTGCATCTCCCCGTCCTCACACTGCGTCTCGGAGACATTGAGCACGCTGCACTACGCCAGCCGTGCCCGGAGGGTCACCACCAGACCCCTGGCCAACAGGGTATTGCAGACAAGGAACTCCTCTGAGCCCCTCTTCCCCCTGCTGGGACCCCCTGGACCCACCCCTTTATCCACCCACCCCTCCCAGGTATCCCGGGAGAAGCTGCTGCAAACCTTGGAGCAAGAAATCCATGCCCTGCAGCTGGAAAACCTCTCCCTGCGCCAGCAGCTGTGCCTGCCCAGAGTGCCAACGAGGAGCACAGAGGTCCCAGGGAACCCTCCAAAAGTGTGGTCGGGCTCGGGAGGCAGGTACGGCCCTGCAGGGCAGCTCCCACCCGAGGGAACCCCAGCCTGGCCCAGCCTCTACGGTCTCCTGCGGGACTTCGTGGTGGAGAACGAGCAGATGAGGTATGGGAGGCTTGTGTGGGACCCCTGAACAGGGGATCAAAGGGCTGGCAGGGCAGCCAGAGCCCCTGGCTGGGCAGCACCCTGTACCAACCAGCCTCCCTCTGGGACTCCGTGGGGCTGGGCAGGGCTCCGAGGTTCTCTGGAGGCTGCCAATGCCCTGCCCTGCTTCCTCACTGCTCCCCAGGCAGCCCCGGCTGTCCCCAGAGCCCAGTGGTGACATCCCAGCTGGCCCATCCCACAGAGCCACCCGTGGCTCCTGCAACAGCCAGCCCCTGCTCCAGAGTGCCCACAACCCCCATGGCGACCCTGGCCACCCAGCGAGGCACCGGCGGCCCGACACAACACCCACCTCTGTCCCCCGGCTGCCGGTGAGAGAGGGGGGCCTGGGGTCTGCAGTCATCCTGCCCACAGCAAGGTGAGGATGCACAGACCACCCACGCACTGCTGCCCTCTCTTGCAGAAGCTCCCTCCTGCCTCCAGCCGCCCCAGCTGCCCAGGGTGCCCACGGTGCTGCCCCGGGCCAGCTGATGCCACCATGTCCCAGGTACAGCCCCAGGGGTCTCTTTGGAGGAGGTGGCACAGGGGTGTCACAGGGGTGGCACAGCCACCGTGACTGCTCTGCTCACCCCCAGGTGCTGCCAATGCCCCCCGTGCCACAGCCAGTGCCCCCCGAGGGAAGTGCTGGTGTTCTGCCACCCGGACAGGAGGACACGGCTCTGGCCGGCTCCCATCAGCCCCACAGGAACCCCCAGCTGCACCAGAGGAAGTGGTGAGAGCCATTCCTTGGGCATCAGCTGCAGCTCAGGAATTCCCTGGAGTTTCAGGGGGTGGTGGGACAGGAGGTCAGGGTTTGTTCATGCGTTCTCACGGCAGGAGTCGTGACAGGAGCAGGAACTTGTCTCAGCAGCACCCGCTCCACCGGGAGCTGCCAGGCCCTGAGCGCGTTCCCAGCCCCGAGGGAAGGGTCATCCCTTCAGCACCGCCGTGGCCAGGACTGCCAGAGCCCAGAGGTGAGCAGGGCAGTGGTGGGAGACCAGGCAGGGCCTCAAATGGGCACCCATCCCCAGCACAGCCACTCCGACACGGGGCTGTGCACTGAGCCTGGGGGAGATGGAGACCTGACCCTGCTGCTCCCCGCTGGCAGCTGCCGGCACCGTCCCTCTCCTCCAGTGGGAAGAGGCACTGGACTGGCTGGCGGAGCAGATCTGAGCTGCCACAGGCACACCATGGATGGGGCCAGCATGCACAGACTGGGGGGACAACCACAGCCCTCAGGGACACGGGATCTCGGGCTGCAAGGACTGCACGGACCATGGAATAGACAGCTGGATGGATGCACAGACAGAGCTCTCCAGCCTGCGTGGCTCTCACAGTTTATTTCTGTCTAGCTGGGGCTGTGCTGCTGGCAGCTCCGGGGATGCCATCAGGTGCTCTCCTCCGCGAGCTGGGGGCAGTCCAGCCAGTACTGGGCGATGGAGCGGGGATAGCGCGGCCGCACCAGGTCCACGCGCTTGGTGCGCAGGTTGACGCGGTAGTACTTGTCTGGGGGGAAGGGGACACGGCTGTCAGGACTGTCCCCAGCTCTGGGGAGCTGCCAGCCCTCACTGCCAGCACTTCCCACTGCATCCCAGAGCTCGGGGACGTTGCAGAGAGAGAGGAGCCCTCCCCATGCCCCAGCAGCCCTGGTCCCGCATCGTCCCTGGGTGCTGCTGGGCCAGACTCACCTCCGACAAAGAAGTAGACACTCTGGAGCATCTCACACGTGGAGCCCGACAGCCCATCGCTTTCAACACCTGCTGAGTCGGGGTCGTTTTGCAGCCAGCTCCAGAATCCCAAATTCAGTGAGCGGTGGTGGTTGTACCTCTTGCGCTGGCGGCGAGACTTCCTCCTGCGGGGCTGCGGCGAGGCCACGTAGAGGCGGCCGGCCATGGCAGCGTCCAGCCGGCTGGGCACCCCCCGCCAGTCCCGGCTGATGTACCACGGGCCATTCGCCCCAGCTGGAAAAGGAGCAGAGCGTCAGCGAGAGGGGCAGCAGCGTGTGGGGCGAGCTGAGCCCCCAGCACCTGCTCCAAGACCCACAGGAATGCTCCAAAGGATCCCAGCCTGGATGGGATGTGTGACAGGGACAGAGCCAGGAGCAGCCCCCCAGCCCGCCTATGGCTGGGATCAGCTTTGTACTGCTGAGCCCCCCTTCTCCTCCTCTCCATCTTTCATTCCCCTTGCCCCAGGGCTGGGGTTTTCCTGTGGCATATCCAGCTGCAGTGATAATAAACAGTCCCCAGCAGTGACACCGTGGTGTGAAGGGGCTGGTGATGGGCTCGGTAATGTGCCTGGGATTTGGGATGCTGTGGGAGGTGCAGCTGTGGCCTGGGGGGTTCCTGTCCATGGCCTGGGCAGGACACGAGGGCTCTGGACATTGCTCCCTCCCTCCTCCCTGGGTGTCAGCATCCCTCGTGCCCTCTCAGTGCCCGCTGTATGGGCACCCCCGGGGCTGGCCCAGCCCTTACGCATCCTGCTGCCGAAGAGGAGCTGGAAAACATCCTCCCAGCTGTCCCGGTTCATGAAGGCATAGTGCTTGAACACCGTGGAGGGGGAGGACTTCTCGCAGTCAGCCTGCGTGGGCTGCTGGGCAAAGTCGTAGGACCAGTAGTACTTGTCTAGGAGAGGACAAGCAGGGTGTTAGTGGGGGACAAGCACTGCAGGGGGAGCAGCAGAGGGGTGCCCTGCCTGTGCCCAGCGGTGCCAGGCTCTGCCAGGAGCAGGGAGGCTGCCCCTCTTACCCTTGAAGAAGTAGACCCTCTCATTGCCATGGTAGCTGTGGGCAGGGAGGGCGAATGCTGCATCCACGTTGTTTGGGATACCCTCAAAGCCCTCAGAGATGTCCCGTGGGTACCCAGGGTCCAGGGCTCCATCATCAAAGCGCCAGTACTGGGTGCCCTGGGGGGTGGGGGACAGAGAGGGGTTACAGGTGCAACATCCCCCAGCCATGTGTCTGCCAGGGGGAGCGAGTGCGTTTTGGGGAGCCCCATCATGAAGCTTGGGGCTTCTTGGGCTGCTTGGGGTCCCAGAACAGCCATGGGGATTTGGGGGTATCTGGCAACCACTGTGTGTGTGGGTGCATGGGAGGTGCCAGAAGGGGATATAGGGTGGGTTGTGGGGCTGTGCTGGCCACCCTGGGAGTAGCCCCAGCCCTGCAGCCCACCTTGAAGAGGTAAGTCTTGCCCTGGCAGTTGATGCGTGTGAAGGCTGCATCGATGGGGCCCTCGATGCCCCAGACGTCGCTGATGAGCTTGGGGTAGCCAGGCCTCACGCTGGTCTTGTCCAGCTCATAGAAGTACTTCCCTGGGGAGAGAGGAGAGCTAGGGGCAGCAGGGGGGACTGCAGACACCAGCACGGGGTGACAGCGTGGCAGCACATCCCATGTGCCTGGGGAAGGTCCCCAAAGTACCTCGGAAAGCATAAAGGGAACCGTTCTTCAGGTCGGTGAAGGCATCAAAAGGTTTCCCGCTGCACAGCTCCTCAGGCTCCTCAGGCCCGGCTGGGGTGGTGGCAGGCAGCTCTGGCAGGGTCTCCTCAGTGTTTGGCTTGCTCTCTGGCGTGGTGTCCACCAGCACTGGGACCGTGGGCAGCTCTGTGGGGTCTGCCACGGGCACCTCGTCGGTGACGAAGTCGACAGTGAGGTTGTAGTCCAGGTAATCGTCCTCCGGCAAGGCAAAGACATCTCCCCGGGTCACTGCAGGAGGGAGCAGGTTGGTTCCCACTGGGTTTGGGGGCACAGATGCTCCCTCCCAGGCAGTGCAGATTTATAGAATCATGGAATTGTTAAGGTTGGAAAAGCCCTCTAAGATCACCAAATGCAATTTAGCCCAGCACCACCAACATTAAACCATGTCCCCAAGTGGCACAAGGACACTTGTTTCAGAACAATTCCAGGGTCAGTGGTCCCACCTGGGCAGTCTATTCCAACGCCTGACCACCCTTTCAGTGAAGACATTTTTCCTACTATCCAACCTATCCAAATAGCACAGATCCCACGCTGCAGATGGCAATGAGCCAGCTCCCCAAACCCCCTTGTGCTGCAGCAAACCCTGGTGCTGACTTCACCCTGTGGGCACGGGTGGGTGCAGAGCTGCCCCAGCACTGACCCTCTGAGCCCCACAGTGTGGGGCACCCACAGCCACCCCGTTCCCCCCGTGCCCTGGCCAGGAGGGCGGCCATGGGGACAGTACCTTTGGCTTTGCAGACGGTGGAGTAGTCGCTGCAGCAGCTCTGGTAGTACACACAGAGGGTGTCACACTGGCACTTGTGCCCCGCATCGAAGCCTTCCTCACAGCGGCCCTCGCAGGAGTCTGCAAAAGCCACCCCACAGCTCAGGAGGAGTAATGTAGGGTGGAGCAGTGGGGCCTGTGCCTCCCCCCCAGCCCAGCCCAGCCCCAGGGGTGAACACAAATTTGGGGATGTCCTGGTTGGGGATACCCCACCTCTTCATGGTCAACTCCATCCCCGGGGGTTCCAGCGGCTCCTTGCCCTGCTCCCACCCACGTCCTGCTTGGGATGGGAGCCACGGGCTGGGCTGTGCCATGGTCCCAGCTCCGTGCTGGCAGCCCAGCTGTGGGATGGGCAAGGATTTGCCGAGGCACCATGGACACCCATGTGCTGCCCACTTGCTTTCTCCCCATCCTGCAGGGTACAGCCAAGGTGGCCACAGCCACCAGCCGCTCCCTCCCCACCCTGCCCGGGCTGCCCAGCCCCTCCATCAGCCCGGGAGCCGCTCTTGCTCCATCCCCAAAGCACCCGGCGTGGGGCTGGCTGGCTAAATCTCACCTTCTGCAGCACGGGTGGTGGCGAGCAGGGCCAGCACGAGGGCAGGGAAGAGCAGCCTCATCCTGGGTGTCCGGGAGCGCAGCCCTCCTGCGACTGTGCGGGCTGGAGCAGGGCAGAGCCCCAGCAACCACTGTTTGCTCAGCCTGCCCCGGCGGGAAAAAGCAAACAGCCCAAGGTCGGGACAGCGGAAAAGGGGCAGAGATGATCTCCCACCCAGCTTCTCCCACAGTCCTGGTGTGTTTGTGGGGGGACAGGACTCCCCACGCTCAGAGGCAGCTCCTCCCCAGCCCTGGTGCAGGTCGGGCACTGCTCATAGAGTGGGGAGGGACAGCAGGCCAGAGCCAGGAACCGGTTTTGAGGTCCTGCCACACTCATTTCATAACATCCCTCATGGTGTAAAAGCTCCCAGCTGCCTCCCAGCCTGGTCTTGGCAAGACAAAAACCCAAATGAGGTGGGATGGGGGAGCGATGCTCAGAGGACAAAGGGAAAAGCCCCGGGCTTACGCTTGCCCGAAACGTCACCATTTTGGAGGGCTTTTTCTCGGGATTTCAGCTTTCTCAATGTCAAGGCTGGGAACGGACCTGGGGAGCCCCAAAGCAGGGTGGTTTGGGATGGGGCAGGTGCCACCTCTGTGAGTGGAGACCAGAGGCCAGAGGTGAGCGGCCGGGGGCAGGAGCCCTCTGCACTTTCACTGCAGCAGGCAAACAAAATCCTGTGTATTTTGCTCCCATCATTCCCCTTCCAACCAATCTTTTCGGTTACTAATTAATGTCGACTCAGCTCTTTCGGCAGCTCCTGATAAACTCTGGGATGTTTATTTAATCAGGGGCAAGGAGCAACAGCAGATGAGGCTGCAGCAATCCTGCCTCTTCTGCCTCTGCTGGGACTGGAGCTCCACTGCTCCATCTGTCCCAGCCCTTGGGCAGGAGTGGTGCAGCTTTGGGCTTTAAACGATGCAAGATTTTGGGGGAGAGAAACCCGAGCAGGGTGCCCACTTCTTCGGGGGTCTTTCCTCTGCCAGCTCAGACACAGGAAGTTCCTGGCATCATCTGCTCCTGGCATCTTGCTGGAAAGAGCTTTATTTGGCTTTGAGACAGGCATTTCCACCTGGAAGCCCTGGGGAGCTGAGGGCAGCTGCCAGACACGGGCTTGTGGGGCAAAACTTCTCCTTCAGCCCTCTCAGCCCACTCCTTGTCCCCTGGCCTCAGCTATGGCAGGGCTGGCATTGCCCCAAGTGCCAGCACTGCGGCTTCATCCCACCCCTGTTGAACCAATCCTGGGGGACAGCAGCCCTGGGAGGGTTCAGGCTTGCGGGAGGCTCTGCGGGAGGAGGGCTGGGCATTGTTTGAGCTGCTTTGGCTGATCAGCTAAGACAAAGCTCCCCCCTGCTGCTCCAGGCTCTCAAGCACCGGCCGCAGACCCATGAAGGCTCAGCGAGCCCTTCCCTGCCAGGAGGAGATCCCAGGAGAGGGGTTGGTTGGATAAAGGGGCCCCGGGGAGATCCTGCAGCCAAGGGCTGAGCAGAGCCAGTGAGGAGACCTCGGGAAATGGGGCTGATCCCCCAGGACAAGCCTGGGAACCGCTGCCGTTCCAGAGCCCAGGCTGCCGGGTCTGGAAATCCCTCCCAAAAAGCAAAGCAAAGCAAAACTAAAAGCAAAGCAAAGCAAAGCCCAGCTCTCTGGGCTAGTCAGGACAAGCCTAAGGGAATGGTTTGGATTCTGCTGCCCCCGGGCAGCAAAACTCTCTGCTGCTCTCCACTGCCCATATGGTTACCCCTGATTAACAATAATTTATCCGGAAAATCCTTACTGGTTCTGTGCCGAGCTTCTCCCGCAGTTTTGTGCTGCCCGGGATGCCTTGTTCGCCGAGCTTCCCTGTGGGATGATGTCTCTTTCCTCTGTCTGTCCCTTCGTAGTGGATTCAGAGAGGATTAAGAGCGACTCTGTCACATCCAAACATCAACCTGAATTTAAGGCTCAGGCTGACCTGGCAACAACCTGGTTTCGGAGCCAAGGATTTAAGCTGCTCCTCCCAGCACATCGAGAAATGCCCAAAGCATTTAAGCATTTCTGCCCTGAGCACGTCTGGCCTGGAAAAAAGAAAACAAAAGAGGCCCAGGCTGCCTCTGCTCTTTCTTTTATCATGCAAATCCCGAGCCCACCCAGAAGAGCTGCTCTGAATTTCCACCAAGCAGTGGGTATTTGCCCCCTACTGATACCAAACGGGTTCAAAACACTGTGCCAGGGTGGTCACAGCCTCACCGTGACCACCACGGTGCCCGGTCCCCTTTGCCTCCATCCTGTGCCCCCTCGCTGCTCACAGAGGGTCCTGAAGAGATGCGCTGCAAAATCAGTGTCGGGGTCCCTGCCTGCCATGGAAGCAGCAGCACCATGAGGGGATTTTGGCCCTGGGGACAGCAGGACAAGCCCCAGCTCGGGATAGATGAGGGAGGGCTGTGGAATAGAATGGTTTGGGTTGAAAAGGAATACATTCCACTAGACCAGGTTGCTTCCAAGCCCCGTCCAACCTGGCCTTGGACACTTTCAGGGTTGGGACAACCACAGCTTCCCCTAACAAGTACCTCACAGGTAAAAATGTTCTCCTAATATCTAATAGAAATCCCTCATCTTTTGTTTTAAAACTGTTCCCCTTGTCTCATCGCTATCTATTCGCGTAAAAAGCCACTTCCACCCCCCCCCCTTTTTTTTTAAGAGCCCTATTTAAGCGTTGAAAGGCCCCAACCACAGAATCACAGAATTTAGGCTGGAAAAGCCCTCTTAAGACCGACTCCAGCCGCTACCCCGGCACTGCCCAGCCCACCACCGACCCATACCCCCCAAGAGCCACATCCACGCTTCTGTTAAATCCTTCCGGGGCTGGTGGCAGGAGGGGTCTGGGGGGGATCTGCAGCGGGAGGGGGCTGCAGCTGCCGGGACCGAGCCCCTCCTCGGAGAGGCGGCGCCTGCGCCCGGTGACATCAGCCCCGGGGACCGGGATGCCGAGCCCGGCTCGGGGAAGGCGGATCCCGCTCCGCTTCCAGCTCCGCATCCCGGCAGGGCAGAGGGGGGAGCGGGGCGCATCCCCCCGTCCCGTCCCGTCCCCCCCAGCCGGAGCGGGAGCGGGGGGTCCCCGCGGGGGCCGTGCCGGGGGATGCTGCGGTAGCGGCCGCCGATGCTCGCCCTGCTGCTGTCGCTGCACACCCTGGGCCGGTCCCTGGCCATGGCGAGCGCCGAGAGGCTGGCGGTGCCCGAGTGTGTGAGCCGGGCGGGCGGCTGGGCGGGCGGGGGCAGCGCCCGGGAGCACGGCGGGGTCTCCCCCGGGGTGGGCACCGAGGTGCGGGAGGCGCTGGAGCGGGTCCTGCCCGTGCTCCGCCGGGCCATCGGCCACGCCACGCAGGCGGCCACCCCCGAGGGGCTGCGGGCGGCCCTGTCCGAGGTGTTCCGGCTGGTGGAGGAGGCCTGGGGGATGCCCGCCGTGGGGAGGGACGTGGCCAAGGTGCTGTGCGATGTGATCCGCCTGGAGGGCGGCCTGGACCTGCTGCTCAACCTGCTCTACACCGCCGAGCTGGAGACCAAGTGCCAGGCAGGAAAACTCCTGGAGCAGATCCTGGTGGCGGAAAACAGGTGAGTGTGCACAGAGCCCCTGACCCTGCCGGGCACAGCCCTCCCTTCTGCCCCGGGCACCGCCAGCTCCCAGAATGGTTTGGGTTCCAAGGGACCTTAAAGACCTCATCTCGACCCTCTGCCATGGGCAGGGACACCTTCCACAGGCCAGGTTGCTTCGAGTCCATCCAACCTGGCCTTGACCTACTCATTCCCACCGAATTTCCCTGCTCTGGGCGCTCCCAGTCACACGAACCCCCTCGGATCCCCACCACATCCCCCCACACCCAGCACCTGTGCAGAGGGTCCCTGATTCAGGTCCAGACAATGACCATGAGCTGCTCCCTTCCCCCACAGCTGGAGGAAGGAGGACCAGCCCCCTCTCAGGGATGCTGGTGAGGGCTGGGATGTCCTCCTGAGTCCCCCTCAGCCTGGTTGAGCTGAGTCAGTTTTGGCTGGCTCAGAGCATCTGACCTGAAGGACAAGACGTGACTCTCCTTTAGCCATAACTGCAGCAGGAGGAGGAGGAGAACAAAGCCACTTCCCAGAGCCTTCCTGCTGCTGACCAGGGCTGGAATGAAGCCATGAGGAGGGGTCAGCTGGTCAGCAGCCCTCGGCCCTTAGTTCAGATGCTGCCCAGGACAGGTGAGAGCTGCTGGGATGTCTTTGTCAGAGCATGGATGGCACAGTGGGGTGGGAGCGTGCGCCTGAGTGTGTGTGTGTGTACACAGGCACCTGACACACCGAAATCACAGCGCTGCTGAGGCAGCACCCACGCACAGCTCACCCCTCCAACACCCCAAATGCACTCTGCCAGCTCTGCTCTCCCTTGGATCGCTCTAACCCAGCCAGCCAGGGCTCTGGAAAGTATGTGGAGGGAGCCTGGCCAAAGTTGCTCCGGCTTCCTGGGGGATGTCTCTTGCTGGAAGGTTGTGGCCTCACAGCCTGGGCCTCACTGCATGCACTGGCAGGCAAAAATAAGCGGCAGCTAAATCAGGAAAGCCCATTAGGGTGGAATTTAATCCCAGGAAGCATCACTGGCACGGGCTGCATTCAGCACTCAGCTCCTTAGCAAGAGAAAGCATTTGCTGGAGTTGTTTCTGCTCCAGGACCATGGGCTTCCAACCCTTCGCTTCCCACAACTTCTGAGCGATGGCAAGGAGGTGTGGGGTTCCCCCTTGGGGTCCAAACCTCTCACTTACAGAACTCTGCCAGTCTGTCCATAGCAGCAGAGGTGTTCAGCTGGGAGCTGGACAGGTCCTGGCTCCATCTGCAGCTGCAGGGAGTTGGGGACCTGTTGGGGCCGTGTTTGTCATCCAGCTCCATGGCTGAGTCCGGGCTCGGAGCCAGATCCAGGCTGAAGGCTTTTTTTTTTCCCCCCGGGCTCTCCACAGCATTTCCTGTCGAACCCACCCCAAGGTCACTGAGAGCCCTGTGGGTCACAGGCTTCCCAGAAATGCTCTTCCTGCCTGCCAGCACAGAGGCTGGCGTGCCATCACCCCACCATCGCTGGGGACCGAGTGCCACTGCCCTTCCTGAGCAGCAGGGCATGGGGCACCTGTGCCAGGGCTGCCTCAAACAGAGCAGCTCCATCACGGCACCAAATGGCCACTGCTGAGGGCAGGAATGGAGCTGCCACTTGCCCCAGGGAAGCTCATGGGAGCACAGCCAAGAGCTCACCTCAGAGGGTGCTGAGGCCCTGGCACAGGGTGCCCAGAGAAGCTCTGGCTGCCCCATCCCTAGAAGTGTCCAAGGCCAGGTTGGACGGGGCTTGGAGCAACCTGGTCTGGTGGAAGGTGTCCCTGCCTGTGGCAGGGGGTTGGAACTGGATGAATTTTTATGTCCCTTCCAACCCAAATCATTCCATGATCCTGATTTTCCCCTTCCTCACTGCATTTTCAAGGCACAGCCCCATTCAGGTGTCATTTTAAGCACAGGACTCTCAAGGTCAGCCATGGCCAAGCAGCAGCTGGTGGCCCTTGGCCACCTACCCCAGGCTCTTGCAGTCCTCTTCCAGAAGAGTGCAGGACTGGGGAAATAAAGAGCTTTCCTCCAGCTGCCATCCCAAGACAGACAGACCCCCTGTGTCCTATTTGTGGACAGGGCTGCTTGGCTGCTCACCCAGATGTGACAGCCCTGTCCTGACAGCACTGGCAGCAGTGCTTAGGGGACAAACGAGTTTCACCCCAAAACATCCCCACACCACAGCAGATCCATTTCCAGCCTGGCATTAACCTACCCTGCCTGTTAATTGCTATGAACATCCTACCTCGAGCATGAGAGCACCCAGCAAGGGGGTCCTGGACTGTGCACCCTATCACAAGCTCTCCCATCAGACCCAGATAGGTTCTTCCAGCACCTTGCTGTCCCACAAGGAGACATCTGTCTGTCCTGGGATAAATGCCACCGAGGCATGGGCCACACACCAGTCACCATTCCCACTCCTTGCACGTCCGCCCGCCCCTCCCCTGCCTCTCCTTCCCGCAGGGACCGGATCGCCCGCATCGGTCTGGGCGTGATCCTGAACTTAGCCAAGGAGCGGGACGTCCCCCAGCTGGCTCAGAGCGTCTCTGGAATCCTGGAGCACATGTTCAAGCACACGGAGGAGACCTGCTTCCAGCTCATCTCCGACGGGGGCCTGGACACCATCCTCTACTGGTGCCGCTGGACGGACCCCGCCGTGCTGCGCCACTGCGCCATGGCCTTGGCCAACTGTGCCATGTACGGGGGCCAGGCCAACCAGCGCCTGATGATCGAGAAGAAGGCGGCAGAGTGGCTTTTCCCGCTGGCCTTCTCCAAAGACGACGAGCTGATCCGGCTGCACGCCTGCCTGGCCATCACGGTGCTGGCCACCAACAAGGAGATCGAGAAGGAGGTGGAGCGCTCGGGGACGCTGGCTCTGGTGGAGCCCTTCATCGCCTCGCTGGACCCGGAGCAGTTTGCCCGAGAGATGCTGGGCAGCAGCGACAACATCCAGGGGAGGACGGCGCAGGACCTGCAGCGCCTCGTGCCCCTGCTGGACAGCTCGCGGCTGGAAGCTCAGTGCATCGCCGCCTTCTACCTCTGCACCGAGGCCGCCATCAAAGCCAGGCAGAAGAAAACACAGGTAAAGGGTAGGTTGGCCTGGAGGAAGGTGGTGCCAAAGGGAAGGGGCGCCACAGCTGCATCTTGGTGTCTTTCGCTCTCCAAACGCCTTGGTCCTCGCCTGGCCTGGCACAGCTTGTTGGGAAGAGGATGAGGGGAAGCAAAGCGACATCTCCTCCCTTTGTGCCCCCAGATTTTCAGCGAGATCGGGGCTACGCAGAGCCTGAAGAGGATCGTGTGCTACTCCACCAGCAGCACCACCTCCTCCCTGGCCAAAAAGGTGCTGCGCATGATAGGGGAGGAGGTTCCTCGGCGCATCCTGCCCACGGTTCCCAACTGGAAGTCCTGTGAGGTGCAGACGTGGCTGCAGCAGATTGGATTCAACAACTACTGCCAGAGATTCCTGGTAGGGCTTTGTGCTGGGGGAGGGACACCTGGATGGATACTTCTGCCCCATCTTGCAGCAGAGGTGTAAGCATCTCACCCAGCAGCTTTTCCTGGGACCTTTCCAGCCTGGATTTCTCTTGGCAGGATCACCAGGTGGATGGGGACATTCTCCTGAGGCTGACAGAGCAAGAGCTGCAGGAGGATTTGGGGATGGACTCCAGCATCACTCGGAAAAGGTAGGACCACCACCAGGGCACACTGGACTCCCTCGTGGCCATCACCACAGTGGCAGAGCCAGGGACAAGGTCTCTGCCTTTCCCCTCTTGCAAAAACGAGAATGGAGATCCTCCAAGTGCAAAACCTGGGCTGCCAGGGCTTTTCCACTGCACTTTGCAGTCCCAGAGAGATTTCTGTAATGGGACCACTGCATGGCAGAGGTGTGGAGCACCTGTGGCACAGGATCCTGCAAGTCACCCAGACAGATGGGAACTTACCCTTAGCTGAGCTCCTCACACCTCAGTGTCCTGAGGACCAGCACCTCCCTGCTGCTGTTCTTGTGTTTCCTGTCCCAGTAGCTCATCCTTCACCCCAGCATGGAGCTGCACTCCCTCCTGAGCGGGTAAAATACAGTCCCATGCGTCTCCAAGTGCTCCATTTCTTTCTCCACCAGGTTTTTCCGGGAGCTGACGGAGCTCAAGACCTTCGCCAACTACTCCACCTGCGACCGCAGCAACCTGGCCGACTGGCTGGGGGGCATCGACCCCAAATTCCGGCAGTACACCTACAACCTGCTCACCTGCGGCATCGACCGCAACTTCCTGCACCGCGTGACGGAGCAGCAGCTGCAGGAGGACTGCCACATCCACACCGGCTTCCACCGCGTCCGCATCCTCACCGCGGCCAGGGGTGCGGCTCCCAGCGGGAGGGAGGGGTGGGTGGGGGTGTTTGGGATGGTTTTTAACTCCTGGTGGTTGTTTTTGCGCTGCCTAGAAACGCTTCACTCCCCCATCACGCTGCAAACCACGTCCAACGGGACCGATGTGTTCATCAGCTACCGGAGGAGCACCGGCTCGCAGCTGGCCAGGTGAGCCCTGCAGGGAATGGTGAAGCCCAGAGGGGAGGTGGGTGGGAAAAGTGGGGAATGGGGAGGAGGGGAGGCTGCCAAAAGCTGCAGAAAAAATGGGGACAGCACACACGATAACCTGCACCGTGGACAGGCCAATTCCCAGCCCTGGCACTGCTGCTTTGGCACTGACTGACCCTTTCCTCACACTTGTAGGGCTGTAGGGGATCCCAGCAGGGAGTCAATGGCAGCTCCTCGAGTTCTCTGCATGTGCCCAGACAGCTGGGCTGGGGCTGGCATCATTCCCTGCTCCTGTCTCACCATGTCTCAGCCAACGTGGTGGGACAGCACATGAAACCTCTCCTCACGGTGCTGTCCCCTCTTGCCACCAGCCTGCTGAAGGTCCACCTGCAGCTCCACGGCTTCAGCGTGTTCATCGACGTGGAGAAGCTGGAGGCAGGGAAGTTTGAAGATAAACTGCTCCAGAGTGTCCTGAGTGCCCGGAATTTTGTGCTGGTCCTCTCGCCAAACGCACTGGACAAATGCATGGAGGACCCCAAGTGCAAGGACTGGGTACACAAGGTAAGAGATGGCACCAGGTGGGAGCTGTGTGGACACTGGAGCGGGAGGGAGTTGGTGATGGGCTGATAGAGGCCATGAAAACCTGCACATTCCGTTCCTGCAGGAGATTGTGACAGCCCTGAACTCTGGAAAGAACATTGTACCTGTCACAGACCATTTCGAGTGGCCGGACCCAGAAACGCTTCCCAAAGACATGAGGGCTGTCCTCAAATTCAATGGTATCATGTAAGTAAAAGGCAGCTGTGCCATGGGGTTCCTTGACACCTGCAGAGAACAACTTGCATAAGGAGCAGCAGAGAGCCCAAGGACATTGGGACAAATGGATGAGGGAGGCAGAACAGGTCAAAGGGACACTGAGTCACTCCAGGTGCTCCAGAGCATGCAGGGAGCAAAGGTTTCCACCACAATCCCTGCTGCTGGTCTTGTGCTGGGGCTCCTCTGGGTGCCAGAGGAGTCACTGCCAGGAGGACACCCGGCCCCAGGCAGGAGTGATGCTGGCAGGTTTCACAGCTCACCTGGGTTTCTTTCCCCTCCTGCCTCCCCTCTGTGCATCCCAGCCTGGCAGGGCATCCATGGGGAAACAAAGAGCTCCTGGAGAGCTGGGGTGGAGGACAGGGGTTTCTGGCTCCCGGCCTGAATGAACAGAGCTATCTCGTGGCACCCCACACCCAACAGAGAAAGCAAGTATCACATTTTCCCCTCGAATACAGGTGGTCCCACGAGTACCAGGAGGCCACGATCGACAAAATCATCCGCTTTCTGCAGGGCCGCTCCTCCCGGGACTCCTCGGCTGGGTCAGAGAATGGCCTGGACTGTTTGCACTCCCTGGGGCAGAGCTAGAACCAGCACAGCAGCCTCAGGGACTCCCAGCTGACCCCTTTTTTGTGTGGGTCCAGATTTATCCCTCCTGACTTTTTCCCATTTTGAGAGAAAACCTGTGGCTCTTTACTCCCTCCTCACCCTCCGAATACAAGCCCCTTGGGCCCTCTGCCCACGGCGCCTGGGGAGCCAGGCCAGGGTGGACTCTGGGATGGATGATGTGACTTCCATGTGGGGTGGCAGGACAGGCACAGGGTGTGAGGGAAACTGGCACCATCCAGGCCCCACAAGCAGCTTCAGCTTCCCTCAGAAACACATCCAAAGAGGAAGGATCTTCCAAGGACTGAAAACTGGAGAAGTGTTGAGAATCCATCACAAGAGGACACACAGGAGAGAAGAGCAGTTGAGGGGAATGTGTGGCTCTGCTGCGTGCCCCAGGAATATCCTTGTGGTCAGAAACTGAGAGCAGGAAAGGGCAAATAAAAACTAAGCCCTAACAAAATCTTTGTGTTTGGGGAAGATAACCCACAGGGGCCTTCTGAACTGCTTTATCTTTCCCAGCAATGTCCCTTTATCACAAGAGCTTCTTCCCTCCTCGTGGGACTTCCACCTCCCAGTGCTGCAAAACCACTGTGTGCTCTTAACTCTGGCAATGCAAATTTGGGGTTAGACCACGCGAAGTTTCTGCAGGATCTCTGCAAAAAGTGCTTTTAAAATACCCTCCTTCCCTCCATCTGAGGTGCCAGCTTCACCACTTTATCATGTCTCGGACTTCAGGGCACTGGAGGCTGGATTGTGACCCTGGAAAAGTTATATCCATGCAGGGAAGATGCTGCTGTGTTGGTGGAGTTATCATTCACTGTGGCTGTATTTTATCCTGTCACTGCTCCACAGCAGATCTCCCGTGCTCTGTGCCTTCAGCAGGAGCTGGTGAATCTCTCTGCTGACCACCACACACCCCCACAGCCCTGGCTGAGCTCCTTGGGGTTGTCCCTACTCATTGCTGGATGCAATTCCAATTGTTTCTTCCTAACGACCTCTTCTCAACACCCACCAGGGCTTTTTGTAGCTCCTCAGCTTAAAACATCAAGAAAAAGTGAAATTGATGCAAAGGGCTGGCAAAGGATGCTCCAGCTGGGAGCAGGACTATCAGTGCCTGCTGCCAACACTGCTGATGAGGAACTGTGGGCATCCTGACACAAATCCCTGAATTCCACGCTCCAGGCTGCTGAATCTCCTTGCAGAAGCACCAGGCTCCTCTTCCTATCCATGCTCGAGAAAAACTCAACCCTTTCAGGAGGTAACAAAGAGTCTCAGCCACCCTGTCCTCCTCCTGGCTCTTCCTGAAGCCCTGCTTTAACTGTCAGGAACATAAACACTTTTTTCTTTTGGCTTGGATCCATGAACATTTCTGGAAAAAAAAAAAAAAAAGAGAGAAGTTAATTCTGATGCTTTATAGATGGTTCTTATCAGCTCACAGTTAATGGCATCTTTGCTCACCAGTGAAAGGTTAATAGCCCTCTCTGCCCAGTGTTCAACAGAATTAGAATCCATCTAATCTCCAGATTAAATAACAAGAAGCCAGCAGATGAGCCCAAAGGTGAATCTGCCAAAGGATAAAAGCCTCTTGTGAGCTGCTTCAGGGAAAAGCCATCAGTAACTGAATGTCAAGGCCTCCATGGCCACTGAAGGAGTCTCACACAAACAGTCCTAAGGATTTTTCTCCCCACAATAACACCTGGTAAGATGATTGTTTCTTGTTTCCCAGGAGCTCTGTAGCAATCAACCTCCTCATCCCGCATTCAGTGTGGAGATTTCCTTGTTCTCCACAGCTCAGGTGTCTCACCTGAAACCAGATCCCTCAATGTGGAGATTTCCTTGTTCTCCAGAGCTCAGGTGTCTCACCTGAAACCAGGTCCCTCAATGTGGAGATTTCCTTGTTCTCCAGAGCTCAGGTGTCTCACCTGAAACCAGGTCCCATCTCCTGCTCCAGCTGCCCAGACCGTGACTCCTCCTGTTTCCCCATCATTATCTCCACCTCAATGAACTTGTCCTACTTCTGGCAAAACATCCCAGACCCAGCCCCTTCCAGCTGGAGCCATCCCAAGGAAATTAATTCCTCTGTCCTCACCCTCCCTCATTCCTTTGCTCTGCCACGTCAAAAGTGTTTGGAGTTATTCTATCAGGCGTTATTAATAAATCTGGTTTTTACTCTAAATCCCCGCTCCTTTGTCTGTATCACGTGCTGCTCTCCTTGCAGGCTTTTCACACTTGTTTTCCCTTGCCATGGTGAAGCAGAACTGACATTCCCAAGCACCATTCCCTGCAGGAACCCCTCACTTCCCCCTCACCTTTGCATCCCCAGGGACTCTGCCTGCTGCCACCAGCCACGGCTCCACTGGCGCAACTCTTGGAGGACGGCCTAGAAAAACCTGGGTTTAATTTTTTTAATGAGGGATAATAGCTGCCATTGAATCTCTCTCCCCATGCAGAGCCAGGTTTCACCTGACTGCACAACACTGAGCAGCTGCTTGGATTGGCCTCCCTGGAGGAGAGAAGACTTTGCTTCACAATCAGTTCAGCCACAAACATCCACTGCAGCACTCACAGCATGCCCTGTTCCTCGGGGAGGTCAATTCCAGGCTCAGCCCAGCAATCAGGCCTGTAACTCCTGTGCTCCCTGGCACAATTCTTGGAGCAAGTGGAGGAACACCAAGTTCCTAAAGCCTCCCTGCTTCTACCACAAACTCCCAGTGGTCAGGGACAAAGCTGGCCACAAGCATCTCACATTTTCTGCACACTGAAGACGGGTTTCAGATGAAGCTCTCCTGCAAGCTTCGCTCTGGTGGTCAGGAAATGCAAGTTTGGGCTGCTTGCAAGACCCAAACCTGCATTTTTCCTGACTTTTCACTCTCACACACTCATTCTCCACAAGACAGATAAATCCCTGCTGCTCCTTCTTTACTAAAGTCTTCAGTACAGGGCTGAGAATGAAAATAATGGAGAGAAGCCCCGAATGAGTCAAGGACAAAGGAAATCAACAGCTGCACAAGATATCCAGAGTTTTATGAACCATAAAAGAGCATGGAGGTTTTATTCATTCTGAAAGTAACAGTAAAGTCATTACTGCATGTACCTGAACAGCGTGTGCAGTGCAGTGCACACAGATTATGGGATTGCAGCAACACAGGTAATGCTTTGGAAAGAACAATTATAAGCACCATGGACATGGGGTTTGCTTGCTGGCATCAACAGATCCCAAACCAGGCAGCAAAGGTCATTAACACAAGATTATGCTACATACAACGGGAAAAAAAATTAATCTTTAAGACACTAGTTCTGTCTCCACACCAGCTTGCTGAGGAAGGGCTCTGGATAAGCACTGCAGTGATTGCACATGACTGGGGCACACCTATTAAACTATTTTGAAGTGTTAAGGGGAAAAAATTCCAGTAATTTTAGCCTTAAGTTCATCAGGTTGTGCAACTGTCGATTAAGGCACCTACATGAGTTGCTTCGAGGATCCTCGTGGGTCCCTCTCAACCCAGGATTTATTCTACTGGCACTGCAGTATTCTCAGATGATCTGTTACTTCTCAAAAGCACCTCTGAGATCCTGGGCTGAGCTGCAGACAGGCAGGACACGCCTGTGGCATTCCTACCAACACTTCATCAATCAGATCCTCTCCTTAAGACAACTCTGACTTGCAAAACTAAAGCTGGTTCAGCCAGCAAGGACAGCAACAGCACTCCTGTGCTAAACTGCCCCTCTCCACGAGGATTTTTGTGGTCTGGCATGTCACATTTGTTGGGTTTTTACTGCTAACATGACGATCTGGAGCACAGATCTTCACCTGCCAGCAGAACAATGCTGGGTGCCTCTGCTTCAGTCTGTGCCTCAGGCACACCAACAGCTCATCTGCTGCACACTGTCGTACTCAGAGGTGAAAATGCTTGGCAATCAAACCAGAACTCAGCCCTCTCTCCTCACTAAAAGCACAGCAGAGCCTTCTGGCCCCACCAAACCACAAACCAGCCTTGCAAAAGGCCCCCAAAACAGCTTGATTGGCTTTTGGGCCTCGGGTTTTCACCGACAGATGAGCCAACACAACACTGAGGAGGCATTCACAGCTTCAAATCAAGTTCCTCCTGTGATTTCCAACTATTTGGCATTCAGAAGTTAGTAAGGACAAGCAGGGTGTCCCTCCCACACCCATCTGTCCTTTGAGGGAAGAATGAAGTGCAATCTTCAGGTGGGCACTGCCGTGCTGGCCAATTCCTTGTTAAATTCAGTCTTTCACAGGGGACAGGGAAGCATCTTGGAAGTGGTTGTAGTCGTGTTTTGAATCCCAGATTTGTATCCACCTAGAAAAGAATGAACAGTTTCAGCTTTCAAAGGCCCATGGGGATGTTGCTGAATTGAGGGAGTCTTACAAGTTTCAGAGGAACAAAACAAAATGACCCTACCAGGAGCTGTTGCACTTGTACAAATCCCAACACGTTCCCTGTCCCAAACGATTTGTTTTCTATCACAACAAAACTTCTGCTTTAATTGATAAAGAAATTACAGGGAGAGAGACTGCTGAAAGAGCTCCATCTCCTCCATGAAGAACTTTCAAATTCAATTCCAGATTTTGGATTCCATTGAGGGTGGAGTGAGGCTTTGAAGCACTTTGAATATTGGCAGCTACCTCACTCAGGCTGCAGGTTTATCCCTAGGATCCAGATTCCAAAAGAAATGGCCAAACACCCTCTCACAACCATAACTGAAAATATGCCTTAAAAACTGCCAGCTTCTATCCTAAAAGTATCCTAAAATAGTATTTTCCATATGACATGGCATGGCAAAGTTTAGGCATTTGAAGTAAATATTTTCCATATGACATGGCATGGCAAAGTTTAGGCGTTTAAAGTAAATTACCCAAGGATAGCTGCTGGAATAAGGAGGATTATAGCCCCAAAAAGAAATGGGAATCCCCTCATGAAGTGCAAGGTGGCAGGGTAGAGAGAGTTGAACACTCCTGTAGCTACCAGTGAACACAGCCCTTGCACGCAGGCAACAGAAGCAAAGAGAGCACCTGGAAAAGAGAGATAAGAAGTTAACGGGGAGATAGGCAGGAGGTTATTGCCTGTAAACAGCTGTAACACATCACCCTCAGTGGATTCTTCCCAAGGGGTTGGACTTGCCATCAGAAAGGCTGTGAGTAACCAAGTGTGGTAAGGTGGGACACAGGGCTGGCCTGGTGGCCAGGGTCACCTCATCAAGCTGCAGGATTTGTACCAGGAGCTGACCAGGGATATTATCTATCAGCTGGATTGTAAATGCTTCAGGCCAGGCCTCTATAGATCCAATTATTGCCAAGCACCTCTTATCACTCGTTAAACATTAAGTACAGAAGAAGATCTAGCGCCATAAATCCGCTGTACGCACCGTGGCTGTTCTAAAATAAGAAACATGAGTTGTGCAAAATCACCTTTTGATCATTGCCACCTGGATTCCCTCCTCCCTCTGTCTGCCTCGGAGACATTCCTAGGCTCTGTTTCACAGCAAGCCCTCCAAACACAGAACTGGACAAAAGGCAAATATGCTCCTCCTGTGGGTTACCCGTGATCTTTCACCATGGTCAATGATACAACCCTCCAACAACACCTGGTTCTTCCCACTGTTACTGATCTACAGAGGAAAGTTATGGTCAGGAGAATGACCCTTTTCTCCTCGTTACATAATCCTTTTTAACTCTTGCTCCTTGTAAATGCTTTGGGAACGAACGGATGGATGAACGAGCTATTCCCGCTTTTCTTCTCTTGTTCTCATCTTGAAAATGCAGCAAGTCTCAATCAAAGAATGACAATTATTTGGGGAAAAAAAAAAACATTACCCTGGGCCTGAGGGTGAATGCAGGGGTATGGGTGTCCATAGGAGCCAGGGAACTCCTAACCTTCCCAGAGTTTGGTTTCAGTGTTCCAACAAGACAGTGTTTCAGGACCTGGCTTAAGCACAGGGGCTAATTCCTTACCCTGTTCTGTCTCACTGACCAGCTTGGAGAGCTTGGATCTGATGACTGGAGTGGCTGCCATGGAAAGGAATAGAATCCCATAACCTGTGAGCAAGACATGGCACATTAGGGAAAAGTAAGGTCTCCAAAGTCAGTCCCAGAAATCTGCAGCTGCTGGCAGTGTCTCCCTGCTATATTTAGAACAATTCACCCTCCTGGATCTCATAAAGCACTTTAGTCTGTGTCTGCAGTGTAATACAGCTCAGGGAAGCCTAACATTCTAGGAACTACATGGATGCACTTCCAGCTTTAGTGTTTGGCCAACACTGCCACAGCTTTTTTGGTGCACAAGGCAGAACTCCCTCAAGCACACCATCAGCATCAATACGCTAAAAGCCTAAAAACAGGGATTTAGGACTTCAGCATCACCTGTAAACATCAGTGGTGTAGTGGTAGCAAGGGAAATCACCACCAGCCCAGCAATGTTGGAGATCAATCCTATCTCTGCCACCCAGATGTCCTCAAGGCAGAGCTGCAGCAGCCTCAGCCCCACCAGGCTGCTCAGGTAAGCCAGGTAGCTGGCGGCAGAGCCGTACCCGATGAGGTCGGAAGCCCAGCAGAGAGGGAAGCCGAGCTCATACAAAACATAGAGGTCCTTGGCTCCAAAATGCACCGTGACAATCAGAAAGAAAGCCAGGGAGTACAGAGCCAGCTTCCACCTGGAGCTCAGGTGTTCCGGGGCCGTGTACAGCCTGTACACAGCCTTGTAGTGGCTAAGCGTGAACAGCTTGGCCGCTTTCTTCTGCTTCACCGACTCCCTGAGGAAGAAAGCGGCGTAGAGAGTGGCAGCGAGGCTGGCAGCAAAGGCCAGCCAGAAGGGGTTGATGTAGCCCTGGGCCTTGCGCCACTGGCCACCGCCGATGCTGGCCACCATGCCCGCGGTGCCCAGGGACGCCTCGAGGATGGCCACCCGGAACGTCCGAGCGCGCCGCTCGCTGGTGTCGGCCACGTAGGAGAAGCAGCTGGCCAGGATCAGGCTGTAGTCACCCGTGAGGCTGCTCAAAACGCGTCCCAGGAGGAAGAAGGCGACGTGCAGCTCCAGGTACATGACCAGCAGGTAGATGGCCGTCTGCAGGGCCATGCCCGCGGCCGGCAGGATCAGCGCCGGGCGCCGGCCCACGCTATCGCTCCACGGGCCGAAGAGAGTCACGGAGAAGAGGCTGACGAAGAAACCTCCCAGGTTGATGTAGAGGTTCCAGTGGGACACCAGGGCTTCCACCTCCTGCGGGAGAAACAGGCAGCTGAGGAGCATCAACAGCAGCCAGGGCCATCCTGAGCTCCCCGCTCCTCCTGGGGCTCCCTGGTCCTCCCAAGCTCTCACTCCTCTCGGGATTCTCTGCTCCCTGCTGCTCTTTCGAGCTCTCTGTTCCCCTTGGGGCTCTCCCCGGACACCTCTCTCCCCCTGCTCCCTCAGAGTTCCCCTCTCCCCTGGAACCTCCTGCTCCCCGTGAGCTCCCCGCCCCTGCTGGGGCTCCCCACTCCTCCTGAGGCTCCCCGTTCCTCCTGAGGCTCCCCGTTCCTCCTGGGGCTCCCCACTCCTCCTGGGGCTCCCCGCTCCCACAGACTCCCCTCTCCCCTGGGACCTCCCGCTCCCCGTGAGCTCCCCACTCCTGCTGGGGCTCCCCACTCCTGCTAGGGCTCCCCGTTCCTGCCGGGGCTCCCCGCTCCCACAGACTCCCCTCTCCCCGCGGCGTCCCCATCCATTCCCGTGCCTCCCCTCTCCCCCCGAGCTCTTCACCGACACCCAGAGCTCCCCCGGAGCCCCGGTCTCCTGGTGTCCCACCTGCCGCAGGGGGTCGGCGGTGGCGTTCCCGTTCCCGCAGCCGGCCGAGTCGGTGCTGTTGCGGTCGCTGTAGCCGTGCTCGGCACCCAGCCGGTCCCACAGGTACTGGGTGGCCAGCGGGCCCTGCAGCCCCAGGGACACGGTGGCCAGGAACAGCAGCGGCTCCACGGCGAGCAGCGACGGGCGGCAGCGGCCGGGGGGCACCGAGGGCTCGGGGGGCGGCGGAGCGGCCATGGCGGCCATGGAGGGGCGGAGGCTCCGCCGGAACGGGACCGGCTCGGCTGCCCCCGGAACGGGACTGACACGGCTCCGCCTGGAACGGGACTGGCTCGGCTCCGCCCGGATCGGGACTGGCTCGGCTCCGCTTGGAACGGGACTGGCTCGGCTCCGCCCGGATCGGGACTGGCTCGGCTCCGCTTGGAACGGGACTGGCTCGGCTCCGCCCGGATCGGGACTGGCTCGGCTCCGCTTGGAACGGGACTGGCTCGGCTCCGCCCGGATCGGGACTGGCTCGGCTCCGCCCGGATCGGGACTGGCTCGGCTCCGCCTCGAACGGGACCGGCTCGGCTCCGCCCGGGACGGAACGGGAGTGACACGGCTCCGCCCGGAACGGGACCGGCTCGTCTCCGCCTCGAACGGGACTGACACGGCTCCGCCCGGAACGGGACGGGACGGGAGTGACACGGCTCCGCTCGGGATGGTTCAGGCTCCACTCTGCTCGGGGTGGTTCAAGCTCCGCTCCGCTCGGGGTGGTTCAGGCTCGGCTCGGCCCGCGATGGGACCGGCTCCGCTCCGCTCGGGATGGTTCAAGCCCCGCTCCGCTCGGGGTGGTTCAAGCTCGGCTCGGCCTGGGATGGTTCAGGCTCGGCTCGGCCCGGGATGGTTCAGGCTCGGCTCGGCCCGGGATGGGACCGGCTCGGCTCCTCCCGGTGCCCGAGGGAACCGCGGGGGTTCCCGAGACCCCTCGGCGCTGGCGCTGCAGCGGGCCCGGTGCTCAAGCTGCAGCTCTCACTGGGTGTTGTTGCATAAATCGTGTAATTGCTGAGGTGAGAAAATCCCTCTGAGATCACCGAGTCCAACGTTAAACCCAGCACGGCCGAAGCCGCCGCTAAACCTTGTCCCCAAGCGCCACATCCACACACTCCCTGCAGGGATGGGGATTCCACCACTGCCCTGGGCACCTGTGGTCGTGCCCAAACACCCTCTGAATGAAGAGCATTTTCCTAATATCCAGCCTAAACCCCCTGACACGGCTTCATGCTGTTCCCTCGGGTCCTGTCAGTGGTCACCAGAGAAGAGAAAAAGCCCCGGCCCCTAAAATGCCCCTCATGAGGAAGCTGAAGGATGCAATGAAGGCTCCCCTCAGCGTTCTCCAGCCTCAACAAACCAAGCAAAACAAAAATCAACTTTTAAACTGCACTAGGATCAGCAAAATACTGTATTTAGCAATATATGATCACTTCTATTACTTCACATCACGTTAGAAAAGACTTCCTTTTATAAAGGACAAAATAACTTACAAACTCAGTTAATAAAGGAGGTTTTGGCTGTGCTGTCTGATTCCTGTGAGGTTTGGCCTGCCTCGAAGAGCAGATCAGTAAGCAAAGACCAAGTTGTCCTTTAAATTCAAAGCACACAATTCAGAGTATTAGATTAACCCGTTTACATAAACTGGAGCAGTTCCAAACTAATGTAAACTGGCATCGCTCCTCTGACACCACTGAGGGAGTGCTCATGGGTCACAAGATGTAAACCATTCATTTTCCAGTAAAACACTCACAGAACTGATTTTTAGCACCTCTCAAAGCGTTGTGACTCACACAACAGTGGAAACCACCTCTGTGGAGGTGCTACTTTTAAAGAACACGCACAATTCTTCAGCTAAGACCCTTCCAGACTGGAATTTACACTCCATAAATGAGGCTGCAGCTGGAGGCCAACCTTTGTGGCTCAGACACTCAAAAACGAGGTGTTCTTTCAGATTTCCATTGCAACCTTAGGGCACAAGAGTGAAAAGCAGGGAAATGACCTTGCAGTTGGCTGCTTTTGTCACTACACCTTATTAATTAGACAGTAATTAAACATTCAGTGGGTGCAAGATGTGGGGGAATATAATTAATTTGAAAGCTCCTTCTCATTCTTTTTGTACCGAGGGTGAGATGCTAAAGCTCAGGGTTGGCACCAAGGGATGTGATGCTGTTTGGTGGGAGCAATATGCCCAAATCCAGCTTGCAAATCTGGCAGCTGATTTTCCATCATTAGCACATTCCTGAGACAAAACAAGCTCCATCAGAAAAGGGACGAGAGGCAGAAACAGCAGAAGCTTTTTGTGGAGCTGACATCAGATGAGAGCTGACATCAGATGACCTAATGGCTGCGCTTCTCTTTGTCTCACTCTTCTTGGGAAAGCTATAAACAGCACCAAGATGATTTATACCAATCAAATGGAAATGTTATCATCATTAGCTGCGGGGTGTGCTTGCATGATCTAATGAACAAAGCCATCAACGTGGCATTAACAACAAATACCCTTTGGACCTCAAATGTTTTGTACTATTCCTGCAAATTTATAGAATCTGGTGATTCACAGCTTGTATTTTGGGAGTTTCCTCCAACTGGGACAAGAATCACTGATAATTTCCCTGTAGCACCTTTTCTTTGTAATTTTTTTCCCCCCAATATGCCCTGCAAGTTCCCAAAGCTGTACCTATAAACCTGCAAGATCAAAAATATAGGAGAAAAGAAAAAATAGCCTAAAGTCTGCAAAGTGATGTCCTGTAGCCAAGTCCTTCCCAATCCACTGAGACCCAAGGTAAGGACTGTCAGTCCCTTTCTGTGTGGGGATTTGATGTGGCACCTGGTGACAGCAGCTCTGCTCAGTGGCTTTTGCTACCCAAAGTGAATGTCCCAGTGAACACAATGATGTGTATATAACATTTTGCATTGGTGTTTCTAACCCCTGTATTTCAGCATTAAAGATGTAGGTGTCGTTTTCAGTGTTCCCGCATATTTTTCGAAAATTGAAATAATTTTCAACTTGTTTTGGAGGGAGCAGTTTCTCTTTTTTTTTTTTTTTTAATAGGGGGAATAACAGTACCTATTCAAAGAGGGCATTATTAGAGACCAAATCCCTAACATTCTTTTTTGAAAGTGTAGGTCATTTCAGGATGCTTTCAAAAACCTCCTTGCCCCACAAGGAGTTAATCCTCTAATGGATTTATCACCTTTCTGAAAGATTCTCCTCAGAAAGTTCCTGCTCTGACACTCTTCTGCTGTCTCCTCCCTTCTTTGTTCTCTTCCTTCTTTCTCCGATTACAGTTCCAAAAACAACACCCAGTCTCCTGAGGTCAATGGTTAATATTCCCTGGTGTTTATATAGGCTCCAAGCAGCAGATTCCAGGCCGTTCAGCACTGGGCTAGCTCCAGCACCATGGCTTTCTCCTGGCAGGCGGTGCTGGCCTGCAGGAAATACCTCATCATAGTCTTGGTGCCCCTCGTGTTTCTCCCTCTGCCTCTGGTTCTGCCCACCAAGGTAAGACATTTTAAAATTCCATTTAAAAGCCTCCACATCTCAGAGCTGCTCCTTTCAAGGCTGAAGAGGTTCTTTCTCAGAGCATCTGCATCTCCTGCTTGGAAATCTCTGGGTTTTTTTTCTTGAGCATATTGGGGTAATAGAAAACAGTGGGGCATAGATGGATGAGCAGAAACATCTGTGATTGTATCTTCTAGAAGAACACTCAGTGACATCAGATTTTGTGACTCTTGCTTTGCATCTGGCTGATTTAGAAAAGGACTTTCTATGCTGAAGATTATAAAGCTCAATTTTAATCCTCTTTTTCATTTTCTAACAGTGTCCAGTCTACATCTTATCTTATTTTTTTCCTTGTTGTCACTGCCTCTCAGAAGAGGCATTTTTAGATAGACAAGACATTCTGATACATAGGGGGAAATAATATTTTGGCCTTGGTTTAGCATATTTCTGTAAGAATCTTCCCAAACTAGGATTTTAAATTTAAACCACCAAATTCTGGAAGACCCCTGGCTTAGGGTTTCTTCAGGAAAAGTTGACTACAAGGAGCTGTAGTATCTGGGCAGCTACTTGTGGGACATGGATCATTTAAAGGGAGAACTGTGAGCTGACAGACTGCCAGTCTTCTGCTGCCTCTTCACTGTTTCTTGCACTTCCAACCTCTTCATGCAGAAAGATCTCATTTCTGGTCTCTTATTACAGCCCCAGCACCATGAAATTGCTCATCCCAAACTACCCCTCCTGTCGCTTCTCTTTGGACACCGAGTCCTAACTCTTTCTGCCTCCTGATCCCTGCTGAGTCCCAGTTTAAAGACTCCTTCTCCAAGCTTCATTCTCCACCTCCCTAACTGTTCCCTGCCTGTCCCAAAGCTTCCTCACAGCTCTGAGCTGTCAGAGTTTGGGTTGTGAGCACAAGTGGCACGGGCTGGAGCTGCGATGTGGCAGCTGCTCAGGTGTGGCCTCTCATTCCCTCACTACGTAAATAAAATAGTTTAAATTATTACTTAAAAGCTCGCTAGGGAGGGGGGAAAAAAAAGAAAATACCTTTTTTTTTTGCTGGTTAACGTTCCATAGGCAAAGGAGTTACTGAAGTGAAAAGAGATCAGGATCAGGAAAGTTCTAAGGAGCCAGAGAGAGATTATTAATTTTTTTTGTCCTGAGGCCACGAGTTCAAGCTCCCTTGCTGGAGGCATTGTTAGATACAGTGAGTCCTTGGAGGAGCCTGTGCAATGATTTGGCAGTCTTGGTTCAGTTCCTCTTTGAAAATGACTCCCTCTGGTTTCTGTGCAGTCGGCACCAAGACAAAAATTGAAAACGTCCTGGATTTTTTCTTTTGCGATTTAAGGGAACCTTTAAGAAGGATTTTTTGGGGTTAAAACTGTGCACTGTGCCACTGCTGAGCAGGAAAAGCTGGTGCCTCTGCACGCACTGGTGCGAGCCAGCAGCTACAGGGTGGAATTTCACATTTTTTCTATTCTGTTGATCTATTAACCTGCCCTATAATGACATAGCACTGGACACTGAGCTATTATAATTGAGAGCAAACAATGCTAAAAATCCTGCTTAAAGGCAGATGAATGTCCTTATGGGATGGCTGGCTTTGGGAAAACCCCTTTTCCAGCTTTTACTGAGAGCCTTTTCACAGCAGGATGGAAGACAACGGCCCTGTGCCTATGAGATACATCCCAAAGCTCTGCTAGGGTCTCTCAAAAGGCACCCATCTGTGTCTTTTAATAATAAAAACGGAGAAGAAGGATTGTCAAAATGGCGAATTGCTCTCGGTGATCAGTGGGATGAATAATTAAGGTTCTGAATGCTCTTGTTCAAAAATAAGGCTCAAAAAGGAATATTTTCCTATCTTTGGGAATCTCTTTCAGATTTATTTCTTCAGCCTGTCTGCTTTGGTAATCCACACCAAGATTGTTGTCTTCTTCTTTCCTCCACACTGCTCATCCTTTCCCTTCAGCAGCTCTGTAACCTCCCCACCACGTTCAGAATTCCCGAGCACATTCCAAAGCATCACAAATTCAATCCTGCCACCCATTGTCCCAGCTCCTTGGTTTAATCCTCTGTAATCCAGCCTCAATAAGCATCACTGCAATTCCATTCATACTGTCCAGTGTATTTTAGTGGACATCCTTTATCCAAGGTTTTCTTCCTTTGGATTTGGTGTCTCCCATTATTGTACAAGTTCCAAAAGGAGGAAGACACCAAAACCTCCAATATTACTTCTTCTTGCTTTCTCCCTCAGCCCAACCAAATGCCACTGTTGTGGCAAGTAATTTTGAATCTTTTCAGTGTACAGGGACTGACTTAGGTTGTCCAAAGTAGAACTAAATGTTTTCTCAGAAAAAGTGTGACGTGAAATAGGAATATCGCTTTCCTCAAACAAACAAGACAAAGTCAGTGGAAGCTGAAATGATCAGTGACCAGTGAGCCTTTCAAAGTCTCTACTAAACTAAAAATCCAGTGAAAAGTTATAAAAGTATTTACAGTACAAGGAGTTGAAATCAGCTGTGGTTCACCTGGGCCATGACCTGAAGGCTGTGCGGAAACAGGTGGAGAAGCCCTGACTGGATCAGTAACTAATTGTACAACTCAAGGACATAAATATAGAATATAACACCATCAGCACAATCGAGAAGCCTGTGCAGTGATTGCCAATCCCTTATCATAGAAAGTCCAAAGTCATCCATGTTTCTTTTCCTCAGGTACTATTTTTGCCCCCGCTGAAGGTCTCATCCTCTCCTCAGAGTTCTGACGAGATTGCTGCACAGTTTGTCATTTGATTAGGATCTGCATAGGTCAGAGCCTAGACAGGAGAGAAGCACAGGAAATAACCTTTTCTCTAATCCCTTTATCAGGCAATGAATGTAATTATGAGGCCTTGGCTTCTGGAGAAGGCCCAGGTTCGATGCTCAGCGTGTTCTGACTGCATTTCCCCTTCCCCTGGCAGGAGGCAGAATGTGGCTACGTGATCATAGTGATGGCACTTTTCTGGTGCACAGAAGCCCTGCCTTTGGCTGTCACAGCTCTCCTGCCCGTCCTGCTGTTCCCACTAATGAATATCATGGATTCAACAACAGTAAGAGACCTTACTCCGTGTATTCCTCCATCATCTTTTATTATTCTGGGATTATTCCCCAGAATTATATTATTATCATCATCATCATCATCATCATCATTATATTTTTATTATTGACAGTATAATTATTTGATTTTATCATTATAATTATTCTCTGTCTTCTCCATGGACTAGAACTTGCACGAGCCCAGAGTGAGCTCTGGGTGGAGCTGCTAATCTGAAATCAAAGCAAATTCAGATGCAACCCAGAGTTACTCCCTTTGGAATAACCTCCCTCAGAAAGTGCCCTCTCTCCTGTGACTGTTCCCTCTCCCTTCTCCCACCTCTCAGGTGTGTCGGGAATACCTGAAGGACACCAATATGCTCTTTTTGGGGGGCCTGATGATGGCCATTGCCATCGAGAACTGGAACCTGCACAAGCGAGTGGCTCTGAGGGTCCTGCTCATCACTGGTGTCAGACCAGCCCTGTGAGTTACAGTGGTGGAAATGCTGTGGGATCAAGGATTTTGTGGCTTTAGATCCCATCTCTGATGGGGAATCTGCAAATCTTTCCCTACAAATGCTTTCCTACGGCCCAAGTGAGTTAATGCCTGAGCAAACCTTGCAAACAGGGATCCTTTGAGGTGTTACACACTTGGTGAGTCTTGTTCCTGGAAATCCAAAGGACTTCAGGTGGAGAAATAGCAACAAGAGAGTCAAAGCTGGGAAGAGAAGGGTGATGCCAGGCTGGGCCAGTAGCACAGCTTTGGACAATCAGGCAAGACCACAGCTGGAACACAGAAAACATGGACACTCTGCCTGCTGCTGATTGCAAAGAGAAGAGAAAATATGGGGGTGCTTGCTTTGAAAACAACAAATGTTCTGCAGACTGGAACTTTAAGCTATGCACAGGCTGCATCACCCTGTTTAATCTGTCTCAGCTCATAAGAAGAGGGAATACCGAAGGAAATTACAAAGCAATAGAATAAAAATGCATACAGGATAAACCCCTTTTCATCTGATATATAATCTACATCTCATCGAAAGAATAATTTTGAGACAAATAACAGAGTAATACCGAAACGAGGATTAGAATTTTAGATGAGTGGGAAGAGAATCTTAAATAATAGAGGTGGGATAAAATAACAAGAGGAAAAAAAAAAAAAAAAAGATATCATCTTCCTTATGGCTTAAACTGATTGCCATTTGGGATCAAATTTAGCTTGCAATTCCTCTTCCAAACATATTATAATGCATTAATATGTGTTATTGAGAAATGTCTTCCTCAGAAGGATGTGGAATAAGCAGGATCTGACTGGAATAACTGCTTGCTCCGAGCTACCAGCTTCCACTTCCCTAACCATAAGAATGCAAAAAAAAATGGTTGAAAAAGAGAAATGAATGTTAAATCTTAGCTTTGTGGCTCACCAAGCAGACCAGGGTGGGAGGAAGTGCTGCGTGGGGATTGCTGAGTGTTTTCCAAACCCAGCATTTGGAGCTGACTCTTTGTAACGAAAATTAAGAGCATTGCAGGGCTGAGTCCTGATGCAGCTTTTCCAAACCTTCTCATCCCAGGCTCCTGATGGGTTTCATGGTTGTGACAGCTTTCCTGTCCATGTGGATCAGCAACACGGCCACCACTGCCATGATGGTGCCCATAGCACAGGCAGTGATGGAGCAGCTGCACAAGTCAGAAGTGGAGTCCAGCACCACTGGCCGAGTGTCTGAACACACCAACAAAGCCTTTGAGCTGCAGGAAAAGTCACCTGAGAGCTCCACGGAACCAGAGGAAATAGGTGAGTGGGTTGTGGGTGGTTTTCTCTTCAGGGTGGTGGAGGATGACCTGGTGCTTTCTTCTGTCGTAATAGTTCCTAGTAAATTCTAAAATTTGCCCCTGAAGCATCCTGAGCACCACAAAGCTCTTCCATGAACCAGACAAAACCACAGTGAGCTACTGACTTGGCTGAAGTTCAATCAAAAATACAAACAGGTTACAACTACTCAATAAACCAGCAAAAAGTATAAATTCTCCACTAGGGGAAGCCTTTACATCAGGCTTGCTATTTCCTCTCATATTTATGTTAGTTCAATTATTATCTACTGTGTCACTTATCAGATATTAGGGAATTCCCAAGGCAAAATTCCTGGCCTATTTCCAGCCAGAAGGTTAGGGATTAAAATGATCTTTCTAATCCAAAGGTACACAATCAAGCAACAATATCTCTTTACCAGCTGTCTTGCCCTCTCCCCATCTTTGAGGTGATTCCAGGGTTTCTGGGTATAAATCTCAGTGCCAGCAGACAGGTGCTGGTGCAGAACAAGTTCCCTTCAGCCCAGCTCCTCCAATTCTGTCATAATTCTCTGAATTCTTGCCTCACTCCCCTCCACGTGCAGTTCAGACATCGGCCTCGCTCACCAGGAAGTGCCAGCAGTAGGTTCAAACTTTATCACACATTTCAAATTCTCCTCTGAAAAACTGCCCTGTGTCAAGGCAACCAGTGAAAATGGGCAGAAGGTCAAAGAATTAACAATGCCAGCCTTAAAATGAGGGACTTTGGTTCCTGCAGCTTTGAATCCATTGTGTCCTAGCCTTGAAATATTGAATTATGCAGGCCCAAGGCCTTTTCCTGTCCAATACAGCTCCTGCATCTCTTTTGTTCCTTGGGATCTAGGAAATTCTCACGTCCTGACAGTTGAGGAGGAGAGAAAGAGAAAAGAACTGGTTGAGAAGAAACACTTGAAACTCTCCAAGGGAATGTCCCTCTGTATTTGTTACTCATCCAGCATTGGAGGCATCGCCACTCTGACTGGGACAACCCCAAATCTGGTGCTGCAGGGACAAGTTAATGAGTAAGTGTGGCTGAATGTGGGGTTACACACCCACCAAACTCCATCACCCTGCTACAGCTGACTCCCAGGCAGCACAGAGAAGGAAAAAGTCAGTTTGGCCCCTTTCCTGGGAAGTGAGCTTCTCTTCCTTAATGGGCCCCACAGAACCTCCCCTTTTCCGACTCGTTAATGAAGGACAGAAGAGAATGGGGAATTTTGGATGCTAACAGCCACCTGCATTTTCCAGCCTCTTTCCTGGCAATGGTGGCATCATCAACTTTGCCTCCTGGTTCTCCTTCGCCTTCCCCACCATGTTGGTGCTGCTGATTCTGGCGTGGATTTGGCTGCAGATCCTGTACCTGGGCTTCAAGTGAGTACCCCTGAGCCCCTGCAATCCAGCTGATGGGGCTGTGAGCAAGGATTTGTTTAGCACAAGTGACCCTTTTACTGATGAGAAAAATCACACAGCAGCTGACAAAGTCCTCACACACAGCAGAGACCAGAACAGCCCACTCTGTTAAAATTCTGCCCGTTTTTCTTCGAGGAATCTGATCAAATCCCAGCTCAATGTGCTCTGTAGATGAAAATAGGAAGCTCTGAGTGCACATGACCTGTTCTGCAGCATTGCTGTCGTGTCCTAAGGGATTGCTGTGTTCCAAATGAGGAAACTGATTTCTACAGAGAGCTGGTAAATGCCTTTGTGGCCAGGTTTGTTTCAGACCTTTAGAGAATTAGTTCTGTGCTAGTTCTGGTGCAGATCACCCCACACAACCAGCCTGCACTGCCTGCTTGCTTAACACTCAGCCTAAAATGTTTGTATTGCCCCAACTCCCCTTATTTTACATGGAAAGAGTGCTCTAACACCTGAAATGGGACTTTCATCTTCAAAATCCACCTTTAAAATTCTCGTTTTCCGTCGTTTCAAAAAGCTTGGCAACTCTTTACATCCTAGTGATCAAACAGCCTTGTCAATCCCATTAACATTGTCCTGGTCTAATGGAAGGCTCTAATGGAACTTCCTTCCATGGCAGGAAGTTGGAATGAGATGGAATTTAAGGTGTCTTCCAACACAAACCATTTAGTGATTCTGTCATTTTTTCCCCTCATTTTTCCCTCACTTCTTTACATTTAACTCATGAGCTTTTAGGGGCAGGAAGCTTTTTTTTCTGATCATCTTTTCAAGACATGCAGTTAATACTCACCGTGGCTGCTGATTATAATATATTTAACTTCAATATTCACATATAAATGCATTTAAAGACATTATGATTGAGTACAAAATTTGGATTCTTAACTCTGAGGATACCTGGCAAAATTCCCTGATATTTCTCATCCATTTTCTTCCAGTTTTAAGAAGAATTTTGGTTGTGGTGTCAGTCCTGCTGCCAAGGCTAAGGAGGAACAGGCCTATGAAATCATCAAGGAAGAGAGCAAGAAGCTGGGCAAAATGAAATTTGCAGAAATCGAAGTTTTGATCCTCTTCGTTCTCCTGGTAGTGCTGTGGTTTACGAGAGAGCCTGGGTTCTTCCCAGGCTGGGCAACAGTTCTCTTCAACAAAGATGATACAAGGTAGTGCCACTCCTCCTCCACACTTGGAATAAAAATGAAATAGGCTGGATTTTACCCAGCTGAAAACACAGCTGACTAAATCTCTGCCTGGTCTCTTGCAGCTATGTCACTGATGCTACAGTTGCCCTCTTCATTTCAATTGTGCTCTTCATCCTCCCTTCAGACTTTTCCAACAAGGGCAGAGAGGAAGAGCAAGCAGGTGAGTTACTGGAGCACCAAAAATCGACTCTCAGTATAGGTCTGTGGGAAATTTTACCTTTTGGGTTTATGAAGGAAGTTCTAAATATTAAATAACAATTCCAACTCCCCTTCCAGCTGTGTGATTTAGGTTAGGCAAGGCACATACCCCGTAAAATTCTCTGTTTCTCATAATTTCACTAAGTAGGAAGCTCTTATCCCAGGAGTGTTCCTACCTTTGTTGTACAAGTGCGTAAAGGATTCTGAGGCTGGAATTTTCAGGAGGGGATACGTGACTTAACAGGAACACACGGAGTTGTTGCCACACACCTTTAACTCACCCTTCCCTGCCTCCTCCTGTGCTTCTTGGAGCAGCTACAGATCATTCATTAGAGTTTTTGCAAGTCAAGTTTTAAAACCTTTCTCGATGATGCTCCCAGCATTTGCTTCGGGAGGTAATTACTGGCAGAAGGGATTCCTGAGGCTCAGACCCAACTCACCTCCCACCAAGAAATTCTCCCTTTCTCTGGAGAGTGTAACGTGGCTTCACAAAATCTCTTTTGGGTTCCAGGGGGCAGGGCAAAGTTCCGGGCACCTCCACCCCTCCTGGACTGGAAAGTCGTTCAGGAGAAGATGCCATGGAACATCGTGTTCCTGCTGGGAGGTGGCTTTGCCTTGGCCAAAGGCAGTGAGGTAACATTCCTCGGCTCACCTGCGATTTGTGTCTTCCTGGGTGGTTTCTTTTCCATCTCGCTCTCGGTGCTGTCCCGGGACACCAGAGGGCACACTGGGAGCATCAAATGCTGCTTTGCCCAGCTCCTGGCCCTGCCACCATCCCTGGAGTCCTGGGATCAGGACAAATCCCAATGGGAAGGCAGCGCCACTCAGGGCAGCGCAATTAACTGTGTTTCTGGAAAAGTGGCTGATTGAGAAACTGCCCCCACACATTAAAGGTTCTTTTAAACCAAATTTAACTGATGTGGCCAGCGTGAGGAGATAATGTACCCAGGAGGGGTCTCCAAAGTATTTCAAACCAAAGATTTACAGAAACAGGATTTAATTTAACCTCTTAGAAGAGAAATCCTAGAGGAACTTCAGGAGCAGGTTAAAACATCTGCAGGAATCTGCCAAGAGTCCAGTGCTACACGGTATTTTTCAGTAGTGATTTAAGTGATGGAACAGACAATCCATTTATTAAATCTATAGACAATAAAGAAATTCTAAAAGGCTTTGAGTGCCTGGAAATACTAGTTTAGAATTGGAAGAGCAAAATTAAAATGTAAAAGTACATGTTTGGAAAAGGAAATATTTAAGAAATCACTTGAATTTATTCTAGAATAAATCATCAAATGCATAAAAGCTGCTGCAGAAAGTCCAGAATGACAGGGAGGATGCTGCTGCTTCCCAGTGACTGACAAGGATGAAGGGTGTGAAAAGCATCAGACAGTTATCAAGATCCCAGACAATGATGAAATGACATTAAATCGCTAGAGCATCTGATAAGATACATATAAAAATATTTTAGGAAATGAATTCAAATACCTTTGCTTACATTTTAAAAAGAGCACCTCAAATATTGATCACGTGCAAGTACTGATCTGAACAGAGGAATAATTAATTCAAATACCTTTGCTTACATTTAAAAAAAAACCACCTCAAATATTGATCACGTGCAAGTAATGATCTGAACAGAGGAATGATTATTTGCTGTCAATAATGCACTATAAATGCAGTATCTCCTCCTTTCCAGGTCCTTGGAAGGGAAATAATGCTTATTTTTATTTGAGCTACTGAACAGAGCACTGGCTCTGCTTTTCTGCAGTTTGCACGAGCACGGCTCTGAGAAGGGAGGGTTGGGACACTGATGTGGCTCTCTCCTCTCCAACCTGGCCTCCCTCTTTGCTCTGCTGCAGGAATCTGGTCTCTCAGAGTGGCTGGGCACCAAGCTGACCCCTCTGCAGACCATCCCTCACCCAGCCATCGCCTTCCTGCTGTGTCTCCTCATCGCCACCTTCACCGAGTGCACCAGCAACGTGGCCACCACCACCCTCTTCCTCCCCATCCTGGCTTCCATGGTGAGTCCCAGCATTCCAAAATGCTCTTATAAGGACAGTTTTCAGTTCCTCAGTTGGCAAAAGTTGGCTGACAAAGACAAGCACTGGTTCCTGTGTCCCATCAGGGGTACAAGACGTAAAACACAAATATTTGTGTGCATATACAAACTCGCACCGTGCGTAGTTCAACCTTTCTGAAATCATTGCTGGTGAAAAGCAAAGGGATTAAATTCATTGGCATATTAGACTTTGCCTTCTGGCCTAAACATGAGGTCACTGCCAGCTGTACTTGTTTTTTCCAATTTGTTCTGCATGGAGACAGCACCAGCAGCAGCGTTTGCTTCCCTGCAACATTCCATGCCTGTATTTCACCCCCACCACTGGCCTTCCAGGAGTCTCTGAAGGTGATAGAGTGACCTAATTCAGACTTCTGCATTTCCACAGGAGATTCCTGTTGCTGGGGGAGACAGAGTTCTGCAAATTGAAAAGCTGGTTCCAGATAGAAACTGGAATGAGCTCCTCCAAAATCTTTTTGCACAGGCCGCAGACTCCAGCCAAGCCCTAAACCAAAGCTCTCACCTTCAGAGCTTCACCTGCCTCCCCTGATAATTTAATTTTGTTCTTAACCAATATGAAACCAGGGTTTAGAGTTCAATATAAGCATTATTTATCCATTTATACAGCAGCAACACAAAGCCCTGACCACAAAATCAATTCTTGCATTTGCTGCGTAAATACGCTGGAAGTGTCTGAAGCAGCACCAAAATATGAGTGGCTGCAGAGTTTGGGGGAGGACGAGGCTTCTGACATGGACAAATAGAATCAGTTCTCTGCCAGAAGGTTTCTGTGCATTTTTGGGTATCCAAATCACCATCTCTGCTCTCTTTTTGTGCCCAGGCTGAAGCAATTTGCCTCAACCCTCTCTATGTCATGCTGCCCTGTACACTCTCTGCATCGTTGGCCTTCATGCTCCCCGTGGCAACTCCTCCCAATGCCATTGTCTTCTCCTATGGACAGCTCAGGGTTATTGATATGGTAAGAAAAAAAAATTTACACTTTCTTTGCAGAATTTTCACCCCTAGGTTTGATCTTTCCTTTTTCTAGTGCTGGCTCTTCTTGGGGGAGCGTTAGAAAAGTCAGGGTGCCCAGCTTTTGTCAAATGGGGAGAAGACGTGTGTGCATTAATAAAGGGTCACACTGCCTCTGATATACTCTTGAGAATCTTATGAAGCTGCTAATGAGCTTTAAAAGAACAGCCAGGGCCTCTTGAAGATTTTATCATAAGAGCTGTCAGTGTCTAAACTGCTTGAAAAGCCCAAATATAGAGCATGAGGGTGTCAAAGAGCCCTGTCACCTGGGCAGCCCTTCTGCAGGGCCAGGGAACAGCCTGGCACATCTCACTGGGTGCCCTGATGCCTCAGGAAATCACTAAAGAAACAAGGACAGCAGTGCCATGTCTCTTGATAACTTTCCTAACTTCTAACTGATCCAAGAAGAAACCCAAAGTAACATTAGAGAGAAATGCCAGGTCAGAAGGGAAATGGATTGAAAGGATTTCAGGACTTCTAGTTTTAAGAGTTTTATCCAATGGAAACCTTTCCCTTCATACAAATTATATTTGTGAAGAAAACCAACTTAAATACAATTTGGTGGAGTTGTGAAAAAAGGCCAAAGAGAAAATCAAACCATACAAACAACCCTAACCAGCCAGGAAAGCAAAAAGTTCTCAGGGCTGCTAACAACCCCTTCTCTTTTCTAATTCTAGGCCAAAGCTGGGTTTGTGCTCAACATTCTGGGAGTTCTGACAATAACTCTCGCCATCAACACCTGGGCTTCGTCCTTGTTCCAACTGCAAACATTCCCATCGTGGGCAAACAGGACAGGGACCTGCCCATAACGTGGGGAGGAGACAGAGCCCAGACTGTTCCTGTCAGAGCTGCAAGGAGAGCAGGACTGTCACCCACAGAGGCAGTGGTTAAGAGAAAAGCCTGGAAAAGGACAAGCAAAATCAATGGAATTGCCCAGGTGCTGTTCACCTGGCAGTTTTGTCACCCCAGCAGGAGGATGAGGTGACTTTTGGCTCTTCAGCTCTCCCACCTTTAGTTTTTCTGCTTCTTCAGGGGTGTTTTCCCCCAGTGCTTTTCCAGCGAGTCTGAAATCTGCAGCAAGGAAAAAAGAGAGGTGTGTGAGCACACAAAAGGACTGAGAGAGACTCTGAGTTCCTGATTTCTCACATGGATCTGTGCTGTCACCACTCTCCACCTGTGTATGAGCTGGAGGTGTAAATGATTGTTAAATGCTCTGTGGGCACTGACAGCGAGGTGTGTGCTGTGTGATTACAGAAAAATCACTGTCAGCCCCTCCTATTTTGAAATGTATTTATTTGCAGTCCCCTTGTGAGGAATGTAGAAGATTCTTTTTCTCCCACCCCATTGTTATTTATGTCAGATTACAGCCTGCAAGGTCATAATAAGACTTTTCCTTGAGAAGGAGAGAATTTCTGTGTCCTAAAATATATATGATTGAATTCAAGATTTTTTTGTAATGTACCCCTGTGTTCTGGAGTTTCTTTTTTTTATTATCTATCACTACTTCTGTCTTCCTGGTATCAACTGCTTGTCCATGTGCTCACATATAATATCTTGAAATAATCAGAGAAATCAGCATAGTTGATTTTCTCTTATCTTTAAAGTAGTAATTACGTTGTTAGTATGATTGAGTCCAATTTTCTTGGAAGGTCCAAGTCAAGATTTCCCCTTTAAAAAGCCTGTTATGTAATGCTCCATATTATAATAATAATGTTCCATATCTAATCCCCATTCTGCTGCAGCTGACTTTCAGGGGCAGATAAATTCCTGATGACCAAACTGACAAAAGGAATATCCAAAGGCACTTTGCCAAACCCATCCCTCGGTGCCATAAATGAGGTTAGGTTCAGACAGAGCAGTTACTCCCTGTGTGCCCCTGGAGTTTGCTCTGAAACCTTTGTTCTGCTTTAACTTTGCACAAAGTGCAGTTCTGAAATCCCACTCTGGTGGGGTCTCCATACTGATTCCACGAGAGTGAAAATGAGGGAAATTCACGCTGGAATTGTATATTCTCTTCAAAATCTTTCTCTTTTCTTTCTCTACCCTAATTATTAGGAGACAAGGACAGCGTGCAGTGCACTTTTGACTCATAAAATGTCAGAATTCACTGACTTGTGGCAGTTTCTTTCCAATTCCAAATATCCAGACAATTCTAGTGTCTGCTACTCATTGACTCCTTGGCACTGATGGTTCCACTGGCTGTGGAAATCACTGTCTTGGAAAGAACAGCCTGGTATTAACCCTCCTGTGGCTTTGACAGAGTTTTAATTTGATGTGAGAAAGAGATCCAGCAGAATATCCACAGCTCCAGAAGGAAAGGCATTTATTCTCTGCTGCTAGTGAGCTCCTGGGTAACTGATTTCAATCACATAATGACTTGCTCAGGCCACTGCTCAACCACTTTCCTTTCCCTTTGCTTTTCCCTCTATCAAATAACACCCAAATCTCTCTAAATATTTTCATTACTCTGCTCACCCTGTGTCTGAGGACCTAAAAATGACAAACTGGAGCCGATGATTTGCTGTGAGCCTCTCCCTCCTCCCTCCCTTTGTCTCCAGCATCAGGGCAGTGTGCTCTGCTTTTGTTTGCTTTTTGTTTTCTTTGAAATACTCACACAGACTTTACATGTCCTTCTAAATTACTGCTTAGCTAAGCAGGAAAGGTGGAATTCTTATAACATTTCCCGTCGGCCTCTCCTTCCAGCCCTTTTAAAACTGTGTTATGGTTCTTTGAAGTCTTTCCTATTAGTCTACATTATTCAGAGGCTGTGGTGTGCATAAAGTACCTGCAGGAGCACAGGTGCAATCTTTATGCCAATCTCAAGAAGAAAGGAGGGAGACATCAAGTAGCACCGAGTGTCATGGGGCCAATGCATTAATGCTGGGTGTTCCACGTTCATTAACGTGGGTGAGCACACTGAGATTTACACAGGGAGTATCTGCAGTGAAAGTTACTCAGAGGGTGTAAAAACGCCCAAATTCCAGAAAAAAAAAAGGGGGGAAAAGCTGCAGGATGAGAAGAGAAAAGGGAAGGGGAAGGGGAAGGGAAGGGAAGGGAAGGGAAGGGAAGGGAAGGGAAGGGAAGGGAAGGGAAGGGAAGGGAAGGGAAGGGAAGGGAAGGGAAGGGAAGGGAAGGGGGAGGGGAGAGGAGAAAAGAGAAGAGAAGAGAAGAGAAGAGAAGAGAAGAGAAGAGAAGAGAAGAGAAGAGAAGAGAAGAGAAGAGAAGAGAAGAGAAGAGAAGAGAAGAGAAGAGAAGAGAGCAAACACCAGGACACAAAGAGAACTGAGAATTCCATGGCCAGTTTCCACCTTGCAGGGATGGTGGCACTGGGCAGTTTATTGCCTTGGGTGTGTCAGAGCTCAGGACCAGTCAAGGTACAGCTAAATATAGAGCGCTTGTGCAAAAACCAGTAACACTATTAAAAATTTTCATAATTTTCTAAGCAAAGCAGGTAGAAAGTGTTTCTAAGCCCCATTATTACCCAGATCACCTTTGAAGGGTGGTTCCCCATTATGTTTCCAGATATTGCCCTCAAGGAGTGGCTCGATTTCCCATTGTGTGATCAAATTTCACAATCTGCTATGAAACTGCCAGCTCAGCACCTGCTGTGCTCAGCTGTGATTCCCAAAGCAGCTCCTCATCTCGGAGCTGACACTAAATTTGCTTTCCATAAGCCATCAATTCGCTGATGAGGAGGGGACTTCTGCCTTTTTGCCTGCCTTGGCCTAAAAAAAGTGCTGGGCAAAGCCACAAAATCCAGGTTTCCCACAGTGAGTAAGTGGGTGACTGGGAGTCACCTCCTGCATTCTCCCTGCAGTTATGGAGCTGTCCTGCCTTGCCTTGCCCGGGCACACGAGCACACACAGAGCTCCTGCAGGCACCCACATGCACTCCCCAGGTAAAAAGGAGGCCTTACCCTGCTAAACACACACATTTCTGTGACCACACCGTAAAAGCTGATGGTTTCTGGGCAGGCTCCCTGAAAATCGCTTACATTTGGGAAAGGCACCTGGCTGTAAACACCTCGGCAGCAATTTGTAAAGTGGCATGGGAGTGATGCAAGGGTCACTGAAATCATAAACAGACTTAACAGGACACATGGCAATTTGAAAGCTAAACCAGGATGAAGCCAGCACATCTTTCTAATCCTCAAATTGCTTTGGAGAAACCAAAAATTTGCTCCCAGTCACTTAAGAGGTATTAAAATGAACCTTGTTGTACAGCACTGACATCTTGAAATACGTCCAGGCTGTACAACTCAATTCCTAAACTTTCATTTAAAATAAAAATAAATGAAGAAAATCTACCTGGAAGGACACCTTATCATGAAATGGACACAAAATAATCCTCAAAAAGGTGAAAATTATTCTCAGCAAACCAACAGAAACATAAGGTTCTGTCTTTTATTCAATTATTTGCAGCATGTAGGTAACTATGGACCTCTCTCCAGGAGCTGTAAAAGCAGTTCCACTCGTTTCCTTGAGGAAATTCCTCCCTTGGATAACTATGGCATGTTGGCAGCATCTCCAATCCTCTCTGCATTTGGTTTATTTTATTTTAGGAATACAACTCTCTGCTCCCAATTAGCACATTGGATGAAGTGCTTGCAAAGGCAGAAACAGTTTAAACCCTCTGCAATGATGAATAACTAAAGAACAAAGCAGAAACACGAGAACTTAAGAAACACATCACTTGAAATCATCCAGGAATTTCACAACCCTCCATTTTTTATTTATTTTTCCAACAGGGAACCAATAAAACTATTTACAACTTGATTCACTGAACTTTATGGCTTGAGTTAGTAATGACCAAGGTGCCAAAGTCTGGAAATGAAGTGGTTTGAGTGTACTAATCACCTGGTGTCCAAACTAACAACTGTTTAATAGAACTTAATCACTACTGTCAATGCTGAGTATTTTCTCCTATTAAGGAAACATTTCGTCTTATTTATCCTTTAATCATATTAATGCACCGAAACCATCCAGGTGCCATCCAGGAGGTGCAGGTTCCCTCCCACACTGCACCAGGCCATGCCCAGGGTCCCCAAATCCAGGCCAAGCACCTGGTCTGGTGTTGATTTTCCTTGGAAAACTCCCTTAAACAGCTAAGGAATGGAACACTTTTCAAAAGCAACACAGGACAGCAGAATCAAAAAATTGATAAAATTTCTTAAAATTGTCCAAAAGAAAAAAAAACCCATACCAACCCACAAAATACAAACTAACTTTGAAAATAGAGGAGGAACAGAATGGTTAATTCAAGTGTTCAACATTTATACATTTCTATGAATCAGATCAGATTTAACTGTTTCAAGGCTCAGATGCTGGATGCCTGTGTGAGGTATTTGTGATCTAACAATTAATCACAACTACTTTTAGCTGCCACTGCACTTGAAATATTAACTAGAATCAATTAAACCATCAGAAACTTACTCTGATTCCAATCTATGCCATTCAGACAACTTCAATGTCCACCTAAGCAGCACTCCAGGAATTTCCTCACTTCCCTTGATCCCTGCCCAGTCCATGAGGAGCAGAGCAATTTCAAATTTTCCCCACACCTGCCCCTGGCACTGAAGGCTCTCCATTCTTTGGAAGGGAGTGGACACCCAATTTCAGTAATTCTGCTGATCCTCGTTTCTTTCAGCACAAGGAGAAGTGGTCAGAGCTGTCCATGAAAATGATGGACATTAATATGGAATTTCACAATGTGAGATGAGCAAGGAGTGTTCCAGTTAGCTGGAATGGCCCCAGTTTTCCCAGCTCCCTCTCGAGGGGGCCTTAGTGAGCACTGGTTGGTCTGGGGCAGTTTGGTGACTGCAAAAGGAAAGCCACATTTCCCTTTTTTGCTCTAGGACTATCCTGATGAGACTTGCCAGAAAGCTGAAAATGGATCCTCGTTACTTTTGACTCGTCTGTCACCCGAAGGGAGCCTGAATTTTCCTCCTTGCTCTTACCTCTGGCAATGTCATTCCTGCTACATGAAACGTGCAATCATAAATCACTTGTCTGCATCACAGATTACACAGTTGTACAATGGGAGCTTCCTCACACCTGTGCTTTTGCTTTTCTCCCCAGACCTCAGCAAGCGGTGTTGTGGCACTGGGAGCTACAATTGGCACTGGAGGAACAGCAGTCTCCCAAGATTCCATGGAAATAATCCAAAATAACCTTTGTAATGCCTTTAGCGTTGTGTTTTTATCACCCAAGCTCCGTGGCAGACAGCAACATCCTCAGAATTAGCTCTGATGACTTGTAGAGTGAAGACAGGGCAGGTTTTTCTCCCAATTATTGACAAAAACCAATGATCACAGCCAGAGCTACCTGGATAGTCACAGCAGATCGGTGAATGGCACAGTAAAAACCAGCACCAATTTCATGCCTGTTAATTTAAGATGCTCTGACTGTCAGGGGATTACACAGTGCATGGACAAGACAAAAATAAATTCCTGAAACATTTTCCCAAAAGGCTGAAGCAGAGCTGCCAGAGGGGCAGGCTCTGACTGAATCCTGGCTCCAGAAACCAAAGCCTTTCTCCCAAGCGAGCATGGGGGGTGTGGAAGTGCAGAAGTTCACATTGTAAAGCTTCTGTATTTTGGCAGAGATTCCATAAGGAAAAAAAAACCAAACCAAAACACGCAGCTTATTAGCCTAGAAGAAAAATCTTTGGTCTGTTTACACAGTAACCACACACCTGTATCTCAGAAATACGAGACAAGTGATGGGGAAAGGGGAGGGGACTGACATCTTTATTTTCCTCTGCACCAGGTGCAGCCAGCTCTGTAATATCTTTCCAGCCACTATTTTGACTCAGTGCCACTGCTGGCCTCCTGTACCTGCTGAACAGCCCCTGCAGGGAATGACTCCAAAACATGCCCATGCTCCCTGCTCCGGCAAGATCCGCTCCTACCTGGAGCCCTGATGGGTGCAGACACAAGTCAGCCAAATCCTGAACCCATCCTAGCACAGCTGCAGCTCCTGCAAGTCACAGAAAGACAAAAACCACTCCATTTTGTACTAAATTATTCTATCGATTCATTTTTCTGACAGGACGTACCTAATTTTTTGGTGCTGCCAGTTTATGTCCCGTTTTTATGGGGCAAAAATATGGCATTAAGGAAACTTGTCCTGTCACAATGAAACATCAGGGTAGGGGACAGAGCTGAGGAGTGTGCCACCTCTTTAACTCCTCAGACTAAAGTACAATTCAGTAAAATCCATTTGCATTAATTGCAGCACATTTGTGTGTCTGGTTTTACTGAATATGATTGTTTGATATTCCTGGGGAAATGGAGAAGAAAAGAGGGGTATATATTAAAAGAATAAATTAATGTTTTTATCAGAATACATTTCTTTTTGCCATGAGAAGGACAGAAGAAGTTGATTTATGTTTGTTAAGACAGCAGCCACATGAGTAACAACGAGGTAGCTCCTACTGCAGTGCTGCTAAAGCAGCACCAACCATGGAATCGTGGAATTGTTTAGCTTGGCAAAGACCTTTAGGATCACCAAGTCCAACCGTTAGCCCAGCACTGCCAAAGCCACCACTAACCCATGTCCCCAATCCACATCCACAAATCCCCCAGGCACAGGGACTCCACCACTGATGGCCCTTTGGGTGAAGACATTTTTCCTGAGATCCAATCTTCCTGAGGCTGCACCCAACCCCTTCAGGCAGACCATGGATAAAGACATTAAGCAAGACTGGCCCCAGTCCCAGGCCTGGGGAGCATCACTGGTGACCAGCCCCAGCTGGGTGTGACTCCATCCAACCTTCCCTGGGCTCCACCAGTGTTTAACCCATCCAAGCCAGGAGCAGCCCATTGCCCCAGGAGAATCCTGTGGGAAGTGCTGTCAAAACCTTTCCTAAAGTCCAGGCAGGCCCATCGCAGCCTTTCCCTCACCCTCTGAGCAGTGACCCCATCCCAGGAGGAGATCAGGTTGGTCAGGCAGGACCTGCCTTTCGTGGATCCATGCCAGTTGTGTGTGATCACCCTGGGTGCCCTGTGCTGGCATTGCAGAGGGTCTGCTCCCAGCCTGTCCTGGCTCTGAGGTCAGGCTGGCAATTCCCTGGATTCCCCTTCAGAGCCTCTGTGTGGGTGGGTGCTGCATTTGCTGACCTCCATCCAGCGCCAGTCAGCCAGAGCTGCTGGAAAATGATGGATGGTGGCTCAGGGAACACTTCCAACAGCTCCCTCAGCATCCTTGGGTGGGTCCAACCTCTTCCTCATCTGCTGTCGCTGTGCTTCCCTCTACATCCCAAAGAGGCTGGAGAATCTCCTTCACTCTTCCTTTGTCACTGATGTATTTATAGGAACAGTTTTATTGCCTTTTACAGCAGTGGCCAGCTTAAGTTCTGGCTGGACTTTGGCCCTTCTAATTTTCTTCAGCCTGTTGAACCCATCAGTGAATAAATCAAATTTATTTCTCTGTTGCTTTTGAATTCACTTCTTCTCTTTAGTAACAGCATGACACAAAATGATGCAGGATTTACTGGATAATCAATGTGGAACTGTGTATTTTGCCACACAATACCAGGACAGTGCAAAAGGCATGAATGACATCATTTATCATGGAATCATGGAGAGTTTGGGGTTAAAATCACTAAAAACCATCTCATCCCAACACCCTGGCAGGGGCAGGGACACCTTTCACTAGATCAGGTGGCTCAGTGTTTTCTAAACTGCTCTGTACAGGTAGCAATGGGTGGAACTGGACTGGGCTGCTCGAGAGGGATATTATGGTATTGCACTAGCACAGAGTATTTATATCATTTTTATTTCTTTAATCTGACTGCATGCAACCCCACGGAGCAGAGAAAGTCAAGTCTCTATGTTTAGGAGCCCAGGTCTTCATTGGGAAAGGGGTATTTAGGAATCTTAGGCAGTGATTAACGTGAACTCAGAGTTTATAAATATGATGAGTCTTTAATTTGCACAACAAGTAGAGTAATAAAGATTAGAGGAAAGAACTTGAGAGGGAGGGAGAGAAACCTCCATATCTAACCTAGGCTGCTAACTCTAATTACAGTTGGCCTCTCACAACAAAATCTTTCAGGAGTCAGGATGTTTCACCTTCAGCTTTGCACCACATTAGTGCAAAGAATTATCCAACACATACAACAGCAGAGCACCTGGTTTTCCTTTAAATCTTACCCAGGTTATTTTTTCATCATGAAAGAAGTACCTGCATCTTTGGCAGTTGTAAAAATATCATGCATGGCACCACCTGCCAGACTAATAACAATAATTAGAAATGTAATAAACTGTTCATTGGCAGGGGAACAAATTGTCTTATCCTTTGAAAGTCACACTGGCCCGAGGCAATTCCTCACAGACATTCGCCACTGATGTCACAAGAGCTGGAGTGAAAAGCACACAGTGCAGAAAAACAACAGAGGAGGGCAATGAGAAAGGGAAAAAAACCACTGACAAAGACATTTGAGCAGTGTGGAGTAGCTGCAGAGTATTCCCATTTCACTGAATAAACCATTAAAAACTCAGGATTCACAGAGAATTGCCAATGGGGGAGAACTGATCCTGTGGAACTTTAGGGGCTGGAGCCTGTGGAGAATCGCATGAACTCAAAACACTTGTTTAAGATGAAACATTTTTAACTGAGTTTAGAATGGAAACCTCAGGCTTGCAATTACTTCCTTTTTATCCTCCTTAGGTCTTTTCATCTTTTGTACAACGATTTTTCATAAAATAATTAGGATCTTTTCACAACATACTTTGCACTGAGTACCTTCTATAGTGGCTTACTTCGACTCTTGTATCTTATACGTTTAATTTTAAATCTGACAATCTGAGATCAATATTTCATTCTCACTGAAGCTCTTCTAAGTGCTGAAGCAATCTTGGTTTGGCTGCCAGATGGGAATTAATGGCCTGCTCAGGATTTTTACCTCCCATTATAACTCTCCATTTGAACAGACCACAAGATTTCATGTTGCTTGTTTTTAAAGACTGTGTTTAAAATCATCCTCAGCAATAAAAATGTGGTTTCGTATTTTCACGACTTTATAATGTTGATGCCACTTCTTCCATGCAACTTCTTTTATGCTCTAAAATGTTTATGACACTTCTTTTAGCTCTAAAAATCCACTGTCAGCCTCTAAAACGTAAAAGGCATCCAGAAATCTGTGAGCATTAAACATTTGCCTTCCTCATCCATCTTGTGAGCTATAAGCAAGAGAACACAGCCACCAGGTCCACGCTCACAGAGGACTGAAGAGAAGAAAATCAAGTTATAAACGCTGCCTAAGCACTTCTTTCTGAGGCTTCTGATGATTTCACAGTCCCAGTAAGTCATCTAGGAGGGGCCCATGCCAGGCAGCAGCCTGCTTTTGTTCTTTGCTTTGTACTCAGAAGGGAGGGACATTGCTGAGGTACAAGACTCTGGGTATTTACGTGATTCACTCCTTCTTTTATTGAATCATTTTCTCGTTTCTAAGATAATACCTCCAGGATGATTTCAGTGGCTGTTTGAGGAAGCACAAGGTTTTTGTGTTTCCCACTATTGGGTGGGAAGGTGAAAATGGAGGGAGGATGGTCCAAGAAAGATGGAAAAAACACTTGGATAGGATGGGGAGAACCTGGGAATTCTGATTATTGACCTGATGGCTCCAAAGTCCTGATCACAGGAGCTGGGATGTCAGCTCAGAACCTGACTACAGCTGGCTGTAACTCCATAACCTTCCTGCTGAACACGCTGCTTCCTTCCCCAAATCCAGGCACTGCTCTAGCTTGGGTCAAATAATTCATCCCAGGCTGTGTTTGCACTGTAATTGCTTAGGAAAACCCAAGGATGTCAGTGCTTTTCAATGTCCCAGGTCAGCTCTTCCCAATTTTCCTCTCTGTTTCAAAACCAATACAACAATGGCTGGTGGGATTTGAGACAACACCTTGGGGAGGTGATATCACACACCTGTCAAAACTACCTGTAAAACCTGCAGATATAACAGTGTTCTCCTCATGAGCTTGCAAGAAATTCACATTTCAGCCTGGCTTAGTGTTTGGGTAGGGCTGGAAGTGAGATGATCTTTAAGATCCCTTCCAACCCAACCCATCCTGGGGTTCTGTGATTCCAGAACTAACTCTGAGTTCTATTCCTGAAGCAGTTTTTCTGCAGTACAACCCAGTTCTGCTGATGCATCCGCATTTCTCCCACGGATACTTTGGAAAACTTGGGAAAAACCTTCCCTCAAATTCTGTGGAAGTGGAGAAACACTAAAAGGGTGTGCATGTATTGGCACTGGCTGCTCCTGGAGCAGTCAGGAACATCCAAGCACACACTCCAGGAAGGAAAGAAGACAGACCAGTTGTTCTGGTTATTAGACATGGTTAAGGGGCTTAAAAAAAAAAAAAATGAAACACCAAACCAACACACACACACACACGTTTCTGCCAAGCCAGTTATAAGAAGATAATCGTGCTAGCCTAAGCCTCTGGCAGGACTAAAACACTGTTAGCTGTCTTCTAGCTGGCTAAATATTAATCATCCTGTTTAGAACCAATCATGTCACTAACTGGAGAGAAACTTGGTTAAAGGTACCAAGAGGGTTTAGAGTTTTGTCTATAGCTGAAGGATTCCCTGACTTCTCCAGAAAACTTGTTGAGTGAGGCAAAATCCAGAGCAATATTCCTAAATTCCTATTTTTTTGGAAAGAGATTTAGGAGGTTCTGCAAGCTGAGGATGTGGAGAGACACTCCAGCAATTCAAACCAGATCCTCTTCAGCTGCTGTAAAGGAAAAGTGCCAGAGCATTGTGTTTCATCCAGGGTTGTGAAGTGCAGTGATTTGCAAACATTTTCATCTGAACCACCAAGCAACATCTCATTCACAAGCTAATTCTGCTTCTGAGCTCTGCCACAGCTCCAGAAGTGATGCTGTGTGTTCACCACAGAGCATCAGCAAGGAGGAACAGAAAAAAAACCCAAGAACTAAAAGTTACCCATTACTGGGGGGAGGTGTGGGTTATTCAACACCTCTGAAATCATCGCTCAGCCTAAAATAAATGGAAAATAAAAAGAGCAGGCAGCGAGGCTTAGAAGCAACAGGATGAAGTCATGGATGAGTGATCATTTCCCTGCTCATGCCTGAGCCACTAAGTGGCCAAACCTGCACAACATATTCAGAGTCATGAGTGGGACAGGACTGGGCTGGGAAGATTCATGCGGTTCAAAGGTCTCCCTTGGAGATCCACATGTTCTTGAAACTCCCACAGTCCCTCAGGGCCTTAAAAGCAGCAGCATTCTCCTTTGAATCTGCTGTGGTCTGACCTTTAGAAAGTCCTGTTCAGATAGAGGAGTTGGAGGTTGGACAGAGGATTGGCCTCTCCAGTATCAGCAGCTGTGTCTGGTGACATTGGCCATGTTCTTCTACATCCCTGATTTTGGCACTCACCAGATTCCCATGCTCTGGAAGCTGATGGAAAGTTGGTTTTCTCTTTTTCTTGTCGTGTCACCAAAACTCTCCTGACAGCCTCGCTCTGCACAGCTCTGTGATGTTGGAAAGAGCCTGGCAGCCAAAAATGCAGAAGCCATGAGACCAAACAAACAAAGACAGCCTGCCAAGCTACCACTTATCCAGCAGCTGCAGGCTAGGAAAGCCTGCTCCCTTTCTGCTAACAACAAAAAAAAATATAAATAAAAGGGGGGAAAAAAAATCACAAAAGGCTTTTTCTGAAGTGCAGTGTCAACAAAAAAGAGAAAGTTGACAGAATGCTGCCAACTCTTCACTAATTATGTTCAGTGAGAAGGTTTGTGATCTGTTACAGGGCATTCCAACCTGATTCTGAGGTCTGAAATTTTCTATTTCTACAGTGATCAGCTCTGAGGAGGAACAGGAATTCCTCCTTGAGCACAGGAGAAGGATCCAGCTACCCTGGAACAATGCAGGGTCCTGATGCTGAATATATAAGGACCAAATAATTAAGCACGAGACAAACCTGTGAGGACAATCAGAGATTATTACTCCCAATTATTAGCCCAATCTCTCTCTCTCTTTAATTAATTATCTCCCTGCTGCATTGAAATCTTCACACTGAGAGCAGCCTTGTGAAAAAGGCAACCCAAAGCCCAAACCCAAAGCTGGGTGGCACAATGGCTGTGACACGTGTGGAAATCACCTTCCTGAATTTCACCTAGAGCAGAAAGGCACAGAGTCAAGTCTAACACCGTGTCTTGAGCTCATCCTCATTTCCAAAATACCAAAATAACACCTTGCAGTGGCTGCCACACTGCTCCCCATGCTGCCCTTGATGGGCAGCACTAAATCACTGGCCAGGAAATGGTATTTCGTGTGTAATGATGGTTCTTTGTATTTTAATTTAAGATTGAACAATTAGCGAGCTGAAAGTTCTGCAAATGCCAACAAAAGAGCATCTTCTGGGTGTGCCAGATTTGGAGGCCATAATTCAGATCTCCCAGGTGAATTTTATCCTTTGCTCTTCCAACTTGCAACGATAACAGGGCAAAGGACAGAGATATTTTGCCAAAAAGTAGAGGGAATGAGAATTATACTCTCTTAAATCCCTGGAATTGTTGGAGTCCAGGTTGGAATAACCTGGTTTAGTGGGAGGTGTCCCTGCTGGCAGCAGGGGGTGGAAGGAGATGAGCTTTAAGGTCCCTTCCAGCCCAAACCATCCTCTGATTTGGTGAAATATTTGGAATGCTGACATTGCTGAGCTCAGTGTAACCAATGTGTTTTTCTAGACACATTAAACTGCCAGAGAAATGCACTTGTGATTACTTCTGAGGGCCAGAAATGGACTGAAGTGTATGTAGGTTAAACCAAGGTGTGTATTCCCTAGGGATATCTCAGAAGATAAAAAGCAAGCCCTGACTACTATTTAAAGGCAGCCCAGCAGACGGTTAAAGTTACACCCAGGTGTGTCTTCCCTCAGGTGATCCCAAGGGAGAGATGCTGGGCCACTTTTCCTATTTAATGGTGGCAGAATAGCTGGTTAGATTACGTCTTAAGTCATTTTGTAAGCTTATCATCCAAATGTTAGGATACAGAAATTGTGAGCCTACAAAGCTATTTATGATAACAAATACTGCTGCCATCACTGCATAATAAAATAGAAACAATGTATTAAAAATAAGCAATTATCCCACTACTAAATTAGGCAGGAATATTTAATCAAAGGGATTAATTTATGCTTTGGCTGGGCAAAAAGTGAAGTTCATAGGAAGAACTCCTCACTGACAAATTTCCAGATCAACAAGACCGTTCTTGCCAATTATAAATAGCAGGAGGGGTTTATAATGAGGTCAGCAGAGCTTTTCCATGTCAAGGAATCGAAGAACATTAAATGTTAAAATTGATCAAACCTTCTGAATCACACACAAGGTGTTTGAGCTCAGCTTATCCGGTTCCTTTGGAAAGCACCAGTCCAGGGAGAGCTTTCAGGACAAGGATCAACCTGTGGAAAACGAGGATAATGATATTTTTCCAGCTTCTAGGAAAAAACAACTCCATACACCCAAGATGCCAAAATGCAGCACTACAGGAAGCAGATCATGCAGGATGACTCCCCTTAAAGGAGGGAAACAAACAGGGAAAGGGATCTCGAGCTGCTCATCCTGGACACAGCACAAGGAGCTCGTGCCAGGTCAGCTGGGCAGGCTGTCATTTCTCTTCCCTCTCCAGTGCAAACATGGAAGTACCAAACAATCCTCCCACTTTGGTCACCTTCACTGGGCAGCTGAGCCCTGGTGGAAGTAGATAGGAATCATTTCCACCTGACATTGTTCACTCAGACTAAAGACACAGCCAGACACCACTGAATTGGTTCCACTGACTTGCGTTTGGAATATTTACATTGCAACTTTGATGGCTGCAATTTTCTTTTTTTTTCCCCCTAAAATTAAATATCAGATTAGGGAAGAGAATTTAACAGTTTAGCATAGCTGCCAGTACAGCAAACCAGCAGCTCAGTCTTTCCATAAAAGCCCAGACCAAGGAGAGTCATAAAGTTATGACATTACAATAGACTAGTCTGGATCTGACAAAATCAAGGTTGTTCTGATGCAAACATCTTGATCTCTTCTCTTGTTTGGCTTCATCTCCCGAAGAACAAACTGTTTTAAACAACACTCTCTAAGGAAAAAGAAACTATTGAGTTTAAATTCTACAAAACTCTTTTGCCACTCAAGAGGAGAGACCCCATGAGCAGTGCTGGTGGGTGGGCTGTGCTCCTCATATCCACAAAAGTGGGTGTTTGATCCAAGTCTGTGACACACGTTGGTGAGAGACAGGAAAATTCTGACACCCTGCTTTCCTCTAGGGATTTCCTCCTGATAGATCTCCCGGGAAAGAAGAGATAATGCTGTCCAGTCAGTGATTAACTTTCATTCAGGCTCTTATCTCTGCACTGCAATCGACTCCAGCTCCAGCAAACTCACCCACCAAGGTGGTGTTAAAACTGAGGGACCAGGAGCTGCCTGGCTGCAGCAGCTGCATCCCAAGAGCCTGTGGGGACACTCCTGGCTTTGGTGCTGGGCTGTCACTGACACAAAAACCACCTCAGATTTGTCTGTCCCAGCCACCACAGTAAGAACTGGAAATGGAAGGTGGTGCAGAATTTGGGAATGAAGAAGTAAAGATGTGCAGTGCAGTCCCAATCATCTCAGAACCTTCCCTGGCAGCCTTAGACACGGAACTCTGAGGAACATCAAACGTGAAAGTCCTTGGAAAAGACAAGTCATTATCCAGCACTATCTTTGGGATCTTGCAGACAGGAAAGAGCACATCCACCAACACTCCATGCCCACATCTCTACAAGATCCAGCAGATTAACTGACAGTCTTCATTTCTAGTATCAGAAGGCTCTGATAGATTTAATAAAACCAAACTGGCAAACTTTTGATAGGAAATAATTCATCACAGGTGAAAACATGGATTTTCTTTCACCTGTTTTTGTGGCGTGTGGACACCCTGGCAGAGCTTTTGTGTCAGGAATCAGCATAAAATATTCTTCAACAGGTATCACAAAACCCCTTCATGAACAGCGTGAATTTAACATGAATTTAAATAAGTCCTCCAGAGCAGAGAGGGAACTTTTATCAAAGTTTCAATACCTTGTTCAGTATCTGACCATAATCGTGGGAGATAAACATGGGTGTACCTGTACAATGACCTGGGGGCCACAGAGATGTTTCTACTGTTTTGTGGAATGACGATAATTATATTTAGCACTCATTCAGGGCTTTTCATCTTCAAAGCACTTTACAAACATTAATTAATCCCCACAACACCCTATGAGGTAGGTGAGTGTTATTACAGTAGGTGTGATCAGGGGACTGGAGAGTGTGCACAAAGCCAGGTAAGGGCAGCAGGGATACACGTTCCTGCAACTGCACATTTCAACTCCTGTTCCTCTCTACGGATCTGCACACAAAAAAATAATAAATATATTTTCCACATAAATATATGTGCACACACAGGCCCACACTAACCCATTCCTCTGATTTAGCCCCGGTTTTATGACTGTGTAAGGCACTCTGGTTTTGGGAAGGAATAAAACCTTGAGTGCACTGGTTTTGTAGAGTTCCTCTGATGCTTTAAACAGTGCAAGATGTTTTGATATTCCAAGGTGGAGCCACGGCTCCTTTCCATGCTGAGAGTTCAGGCTGAACAAATGCAAGAAAGGCACCTATTTCTGGGAGCTGGAGGCTTTGGGATCCTCTGGCAAACTCCATGCCAGGAAAGAGTGTTTTTAATAACCACAGGTGGATAATAGGTTTGCAAAACACGGTAACAGATGGGTATTTTAAATCAAAAGGAAAACAGAGAGGTGGAGAGGGAGCGCTCTCTTTCCAGACAGTTAGAGCTCAATACCTGCCCAACTTCTCTGAAGAATTACCAAGAGAACAAGGCCAAAAAAAAAAAAAAAAAAAAAAAATGCAGCTTAGTCATATTTGTATTCTTATTAAATGCAGGACTGCCTGAGGCGAACAAGAGCTGATATCATAATTATTGGCTTGCCCAGCCAGCTGCCTTCTCTCACCTGATGTAAGATCAGATCTTTCCAGCCTTTGGAGCCTCTGTACCGCTGAGCCTCCACTCTCTCTGCAGGGCTGTTTGAATGACCTAATCCTGTCCTGGAGCAGCACCACGCCGTTGTGCTTCAGTAAAAAGGTAAGAGGAAACCTCTGACAACTCCGTGCAGCTTTTCAGAACTCAGCCGTGAAAGCCAAACGGAAGGGGGAGCAGAGCTCTCCTGCCTTGGCTCCTCTATTTAATGTGAAGTCCCTGAGGCTGACTTTGAAGAACTCCAGGCTGAGGGAAGGGGAAGGTCAGCACCTCCATCCCGTTCCTCGGCAGTTCCTGTAGGTATTTATCAGCCACCAGTGTGGAGGAGCAGGAGAAGGAGCCAAGGAAACAGCAGGTAAGTTCATGGATCCATTGGTACTGGGAGAAAGGAAGATTGGAGGTGACTTCCCAAAGGAAAAAAAGTCGCTTTTCTTGTCTTGGGTGCAGCTTAATCCAATCCTTCTGCTCCATAATTATAAAGAAAGCTGGAAGTGTTTACCATTCCCTGAAAGAAAAAACAAACAGGAGAATTAAATAACAAACCAAGAAAAGTATTTCTGAAAAAATATGGGAAGCTTCACGTCTCACCCACCAATCCTTAAGAGATTTGTGTCAAACTTTCCCAGTGGTGAATCAAAACCTTGGGAAGTTCTGAGTTTTGAAACCAAGCTTGTTTTTACTGCTGTTTTAAATCTGCTGCTTCTGCCTCGTGTGTGTTGTGGCAGAGGATGAAAACTTTGTTCAGGTTTATTCCTATATGGAAAGGTGGCTGAAGTGACACCCAGGATGTGTTCAGTGCAGGAATGACTGAATTTGGGCGCTGCAAGTAGAAACTGAATTTTTATTTCTTTATATCACTTTCTTTTCACTTTTTAGTTTCAGACTGTTAGATTTCCAGCAAGAAAGGGACGGTTTGTGTTACAAACACAATAATTATCTAAACCTATAAATAACAACCATCTGTCGTTCAAGTCTTGTGCCTTACTGGACAGCAGATTAAATCTTGGGGAATTAGACTTTATAAGAGTTTCACTTTGGTTTATCAGGATCATATGTTTCTAATTTGAACACTATATAGGATATGTTGAACTGCATGAGGTGTAGGCTGAAAATGTATTTATTTTGTTAATAACTAATTACGGGCACAAAAGAACAAAAAATATTGAATGGATAAATTATATTTCTGAAGGAGCAAAGGATTGTGAAGTTTTCTGTCAGCCAGGTGTGATATATGCAGCAAAGAAAATGCACATTTAAAGCAGATTGTTTATCCTGGCGAGGGGAGATGGGCACTGGCAGAAGTGGGATTAATGTAAATGAAATAATCTGAGCTTCAAATGTAAAAGCAGAGTGGGAGAAAGTGCTGGCTTGAGCATGAACACAGATTCTGGTGTGATACTGGTGAGTTCCTGGATGTTACTGGAGCCACGTGCCAGAGACAGGAGTCAGTCCAGTGCTCTGGGGAGTAAATGGAAATATCTGTAAAATGCCACTGTGGTAGGTGCAGCACAGGAACCTGCCAGGAACACATAAAACACTTGTTTTCACTGAAAGAGGAAAGTGTAGAGAGAGGGAAGATTCACCTACATGGAGCAAAATCCTTCTGATCCATCCCTGGTAACAAGAGGCTTTTCTTTTTTAAGACAATACTTTGCAGCTCAGGTACAGGGGATAATGAGAAAAATACATTTTAAAAAAATCAGAAAATGTCCTTTTCGTGCTGTGTCCTTTCAGAGCATCTGTGTTGTAAACCAGAAATTACAAGAAAATGTAATTGTTTAGGATTTCTGGAAACTAAACGTAAACCACAACAACAATATTCTAATATTTTTGGCCACAAAATGCCAGATATTTCACACAAGAAGTGGTGTCATGCAGAACTGCTTTCAGTCATGAAATCACCCCCATAACCTGATTTCATGTTTTAAATGACCAAGGACAGGGAGGCAGTGATACGGCCTCCAAAAAAAAAAAAAAATCTGAAACAGAAATTTCCAAGCAAAAACTATTGATAATTGATTCGTGTTAGAATCAAAATGATCCTTTGGTTACACCCTAAAGTGACCACAGACAGGTTGGAAGGCAGAAGTTCTGCATCAGTCCACGCAGTGAATTTTAAAAGGCGTAAAACTTCAAATAAACCCAAACAAAATTGAAAAATTTTAAAATTTTAAAATTTAAAATTAAAAACACCTCATGTGTTCACCCTTTAAAAAGCTGGGACTCAAAGCACTGAAGTGTGTCGTGAAGGATTTTTACATGGGCTGCTCTGTCCTGCTTACAAACCAAACAATTACACATGCAAAATACTCCAGCCTTGCCCCTGCTGGAGCTTTGGAGCTGCCTCTTGCTGCCTGTGCCCACTGGAAAGAGAGGAAAAGTTGTTTGGGATGTGGCACAGGAGCAACAATATTTGGGGGGTCAGTGTCCCTAAGGAAATGTGGGTGATTCCCAGCAGAGAGGATTTGCTGGCATTGTCCTTGCCCTTTATTGTTCCTCAGACAGCTCCAAGATTTGGGTCAAACACACCTCTCTGCTCTCCTGCACCTCAAAAATCATTAGCTCCAAAGACAAAGAGATGAATTATGGAGATAATGCAGATTAGGAGCGAGCTACAAATCACATCCTCCTCTCCTGCCTCCCTGAGCACGGCCTAGGCCGCGTCTTCCCAAGGAATTCCTCGTGTTGGCAATGCTGGAGAGCAGGGTGGGATTTGTCAGAGCTCTGCAAGGCTGAGGGAGGCTGAGGTACCCTGAGGAAATCACCACAACCTGCTCTGGTGGAAGGTTTAAGCTTTAAGGCCCTTCCCAACCCAAATAATTCCATGGATCTGTGGGTCAGGATCAGAGCTGTGAGGGGCTGCTCTCCCTCCTGAGCCACCGTGGGGTCGATGCCCTGATGTGCTGCCAGCCACAGGGTGCTGCTTATATTGGAAATTAAATTAAAAGCAAAGTCCTGGCCAGTCCTATTGATCAAAGACACTTGGCTAGTTCTAATAAGATTTGGGCAATAATTAACTCTTTTGCCACGTTTCAGACATAAATCCAAGCCGTGCCCTCATTAGCACATCCTCTGCTTCCCCACAGCACATCCTCACCCCACAGACAAACATCCTGGGGTTTTTTGTTGTTTTCTTTAAAATCAGTTAAGTCCTGTACATAACATTGCCCATTTTGGGGTTTTTTTCACCTGTTTTGTGCACCCAAGTCTTCTGGTCACATATGAGATAGTAGCACTGGTTGTTTCCATCAGGCCAAGAGAGCTGAGACCCTGGCTATGACCCAGAGCTCTGTGTTTGCTGGATTTTTTTTGCAAAAAAACCCCTTTTTTGAAAAAAAACAGTCCTATTTCCCATGGGGATTGTATACCACTATTCTTCCTTCAAACAGCAATTAAAAGAGCCCACACAGAGCCATAAAATCCCTGGATGGTTTGGATTGGAAGGGACCTTAAAACTCATCTTGTTCCATGGCCAGGGACACCTTCCACTAGACCAGGTTGCTCCAAACAACTGTGACAGCACAAATTATTCTTTATTTTATTCAGGATGCAAAGGCTCAGAGCTGTCAGGTTTGGTTCCTCTCTTTGCATTCTGTCAACAAAATAATAACACATAAGCTCATTATGACTTTTACCTCAATTCCCCACTTTTTCAAATGAAACCTGCGTTCTCTGGGCCCTGCTGGGTGTTGCTGAGTACTGGAGGGAGCTGCTAAACGTGTGGTTAGCAAAGTGATTCCTGTGTGGCCTTTACAAATCTCAGCAGGGCCTTTTGAGGCTCGGTAAATAGATGTAAAATCATTTTAAGGTGTTTGGATGAGACAGGGCTACTGCAATGCAGAGCGTTATTATCTTGCTGCTGGTGAAGTGCTCAGAAATGAATGAAGCACAGAGGGTGAGGTTCCATCAGAGTCATGTAATGAAGCTGAACATGCTGTCATTTTAACCCAATTTGTTTCCCTCTGTACTGCTGCCTCACCAGTTTGTTAGAGCCTCTCAAAGGAGCTCATCCAGCTTACAACTTCCACACCTATCCCGTACTTTACTCCTGGAATGGGTAGGGATCCCTGCCCTGCAAACTCTTAACTGCTGGTTCAACAGACCTGCCAGGACAGGTCCCTGCAACATTCCCCTCTGTGGGCAAATGGTAGGATGCCAGAAATATTAGACAGGAACCTGTTCTCCCAGGAATGCAAGTAATTCATAGAAGGAAATAATTTACTATTTTCCCAGCTGGAATAATTAAACGGCGAGGCACTGTCCTCCCGAGCTGCTGCTAAGGAGAGCAAGGAAGAGAGGGGAAAAAAGAGCTGGAATGTCCTGCAGTGTAAATTATCTTCCAGACTAAACAACCTTCATTCTCTAAGTCTTTCCTCATAAGCCAGAATTCCCAGGGCTCTGACCATTCCCCCTCCTCTCCTGTGGATTTTAACCTGGGGTGCAGCGTTTCAAAATGCCCTGCCCAAAATCCCAAACCTTCAGCTGATGCTTGACCAAGAGGGTTTGCCTTCCCAGGACACATTTCTGCCAGCACCTCATCCCTGCCAGCCTGTCTGTCTGTTCCATCACACCACGATGTGGCTGATTTAGGCTCAGCCTGCAACCCTTCCAAACCCCAAGATCTTTCCATGCAGAATTGCTGCCTTCTCCTCACCCACTGTCTGTAGGGTTTGTTATTCCTGCCTGGATGCTGAGCTCAGTTATTATTGAACTGCATTTTGCTTTCTTCAGACTGTTTTTCCTGGCTCCTTTTGAATATTAATCCCACCCTCCACATACATAGGCAAAGCCTCCCATTTCCAGTTGTCTGCAAATTTGATTAGAGCTCCTCTCCAGCCTATCACTCATTAGTGAAAATACCAAGTGGTGGCAGGCTCTTGAAGAAATCCACTCCAAATACCTTTTGATTCTGACAGCAGCCAGTCTCTAACCACTCCAAATGCTCTGTTCCACCCAGCCTTACCTCCTTTCTGCTGGAGTTTTATCTCAAATACATTTTCTTAGCTTGCTTATGAGAACATCACAGGCAACAGCAGAGCAGCCTTGCTAATACCCAGCTGAATTATCTGAATTTTTGTCTCCTTTCAAGGCCAGGATCCAGGGAAACTCCACTTCCAGGACAATTCCTCCTTAGCCAATTCATAATAACTTCTACTTTTGCCTTTTTTTCCCCCCTCCTTAGTTCAGTGGGGTTTCAATTTTGTCCTTTTCTGGCAGTTAAAGTTAAATCTGCCACCTGTAATTCCCTCCCACTTTGCAGTTTGAGGACAGGGAGTGATTTACCTCCTTTCAGTCTTGTCAATCCACTTGTACCCAGCCAATTCTCAGAGCTGCAGCTCTGCAGTAATTTCAGCTGATTCTCTAAAATTCACCAGAACGAAATTAATTGGGGCCACTGAACCTGGAGACCTCAAAAAGCCTCAGCCCTGTCCTCTGGGAGGTGAGAACACAGGTATTCTTCCACGGATGAGATCACAGGCAAACATCATTAATATTCCAGAATTTCTCATCCTCTGACTTGGCAATGCCCCGTTAGTTTTCCACTGTGCTTTAAGGTCAGTAATTAATGTTTGCCCTACTTTTCCACCCAGGAATAGATTTGGGATGGGTTCTTATTTTTCTTTTCTTTTTTTTTTTTTTTTTTTCTCTTTGAAGTGCAGAGTGTCTGGAGAGCACCTGCTCAACCCTGTGGGTTTGGGGTCAGCTTTGTGACACCTGGGTTCTGTTTTGGGAACATGCAGCAAATACTGTTGTCCAACATCTTTTGTAAGAGCCTTTCAAAGCACTGAAAAATTACAAACCAGGACCAACTTTTCCAAGATTAGCCACTCATGCAAAGTAATTTTTTTTTTTGGGGGGGGGGGGATAGTCTGCACACAGTCTTGTGAGGTGTTGAGCAATAATACCACTTATTTAAATCTATTTAAATTCACTGTCCATTGGTGTATATCACTTCCGCACACAGCATAAAACACCTGTCTGGAAAAGCTCTTTGCCTCAAAAAAAAAAATCATTCAATGGTTAAAACATTGTAGAATTCTTCCTAAAAAAATGGTAAAACTTCCTAGATTTCTGCCCATCCTCACAGAGGTGAGAGTGGCCTGCAGCTCAGTGTTCAGCAGACAAACCTAACAGCAAAAACCCAGCATAATTCAGTCACCTGCTCTTTTCCATCTCTGACCCTACCAAAATACAGCAGGAAAATGTTTTCAACAGGCAAAATCAGTCAGATTTATCCACACATCAGAGTGCAGAAAGGCTCAAAAGGACTGGGAAGGAGGCTGCAAAATTTGGCTTAAGTTGATGATGTTCCTCATTGTTGAAAGCCCCCACAGAAAAAAAATTCTTAAAAATATATTTGACAAAAACATTAAAAAATCAGCTATACAGGAATAGAATATTTTCCCACAAATAAAGACACTGTTAAGGTAAAAAAAACAATTGAGAAAGGATGGCAAAGTGGAATTTAAGAGAGAATGAAAATGTGGAACACTGAAAGTGAAGGTAGAAGTGTCAGGAGTGAACTCCATGAATTTAACAATATGGATAATGAAATTTACCATCATGGAGTTCTGAAAAATAAGTTTGTGATGCATTTATGATACTTGCCCGTGGTTTTACAAGAAACCTGTAAGAGTCAAGCTTTTGTTTCTTAACTACCAAGGCAAACAGCTGCATTCTTGATAAAAATTGCAATTCTTGCACACCCCCTATTCCAGCAGCACCGAGTTTCCCAAATAAAACCCCGTGAGATACACCAAGGATCACGATAAGAAGAATGACACCTGGCATTATTTAATCTGGAGAGAGAGAGGGAAAGGAAAACTGCAAGAAAACCAAATGAGAGAACCCATAAGAATTCCTTTACCCTGGCTGAGCGAGTTTGATGCTGGGCTCATTAGAGATGTTAATGCCCAAACATCATGCACAGGGTTTGGAACTGACACAGGGCCTGGATTTCCCTGACAGAAGAAGGAATCAGGCACGTGCTTTATATTTTTTAACTCTTTTCCTGCTCTTGTCTCCACTTTAACCCAGCTGAGCTGGACCAGATCATCTCCAGAAATCCCTTCCAGCCTCAGCTTTGACTCTGAATTTCTCCAATGATATTTCTGCTCTGTAGATCTCGGTGGGAATTGGAAACAAAAGGTGTGAAAACCAGATTGTGAGGTTAATTCCAAGTAGAAACTTACGCCTCTTCACCAGCAAAGAGCAGCTAAAGCTGACAAAAACTCCTCACGCAGCAATTCCTCTACAGCAAACTCAGATAAAATCCACCTCAAGCACAAATCTCCTTGGCTATAAAACACATTCCACACTTCCTAACTGATAAGCTGCCACAATTTAGAAGACCTTTTAATTTGTCAAAATTTTAAAAAAGCCGAAAAAATTCCGGGTTTAACGGGAAAAAATATGAAACCAGAGGGTGCAAATGTGTGAATGCAATAATTTAAAACAAAAGCCTGTTTGTTAATTTCGAGACATTAATTCTTGAATAAACATCTCTACAAAGTCTCCTTGTTCAGGGTTCTACTTTCCCATGTTGACATCGTTTTTCCTCCTGCTGAATCCATAACTCTTTGCTCTGGTTTTGCATCACTCTCTATAAAGCCCAAAATACTGTAAGATTATCAATTTAGTCCTATAGTTAGAAAATCCAAGGAAACAAAAAACACTGGACTAAGTGAAACTTTGATTACTCACAGAGATCTGTAAGAGGAGGCAAAATGTCGAGCTGCTGCCATTATCAAGCCTGATACAGATTTGTGAGGGTTTATATAATCTAAATATAAATTAAAATATCAATTCTCTCTCTTTCTCCTGAAATTGCTTGTCAGAGGACCTCGTCAGCAATAATACAAAAACTGTATTTCTAGTCCCTTCATGAATATTCTTTATCAGCTGTGCTTTATGTGTTGAAAACAAACACCTATAAAAAGTTTCATTTGCATTATTTTTTATGTATAAGAAAACAGCTTTGGTAATAGGCTCAGTTTTATGTCTCGGCCTTTAATGTGGTGATCCCCTTAGATCAGTTAATTATGTTTTATGTATCACTGAAATTTAATATTTTAAGGGAAGAAATGAGCGTAGTTTCAACCTCTTTAGAGCCAGCTGCTCCCAAAAATTTAAGATTCTATTACAATAAAGGAGTTGATTTTTCACCCTAAGGAGGGAATGGACAAAATCCCTGTTTAGAGGGGGAATGAGATTCCCAGAAGGAATCTCTTGGGCTTCATAAACTGCACAATGATACAGGAAAATGCAGGACTTGGATGACTCTTAATTAATTTCAACCTTTTTCTTGCTTCTAATTTTCATCTCTATTAAGAATTTAGTAACAGCTTCAAGGTCTTGTCCACAATTCAATATTCTTGCTGAAATGATGTTTCCTCAACCAACCAAGGACAGTTTATTCAGACTGTTTATTGCAAAACTGGTTTTGCACACACGGTTTGGGGATGTCTGCTGTTTCTCTGAAATTCCTGTCCTTTCTTTCAAAGATTTTTATTTATTTATTTATTTATTTATCTATTTATTTATTTATTACCTCAGGTTTTGTGGTGAAAGAAATCCCTACTTTTTTTAGCCTTCCTGTAAGTGAGAGTTGGTCATAAAATCATAGAACTGAATTCCTCCTTATAAAGTGTGGACTTTGCATTTTCTACTTTATTGAATCTAGTTTGGTTTATTTTTATTATTACTATTATTATTATTATTGTTCATACTTTGCCATGAGATATATTAATGAACCATAATTTGGGAGAGAAAAAAGCAAAAGCACATTTGTTGTCTCAGTTATCAATGCAGGGGACGTGCTCAGCCTGAAGGGACTCACTCAGTATGGGGACACCCAAAAAAGATTGAATTTGGAATTTGTTCAGAAAAAGTGCAAAGCAGAGATGTTGTTTTGAGCACCAACAGAGCTCTCAAAGGAGGTTGTTGCTTCAGATATTCATTCAAAAGTCGAGATATTTAAGCATGGAAAAGACTTTTATCATGGTCTCCATTTCTTAGCTACTTCGGATTAAATACTTTCAAGACTGAAGCCCTGCAGAGGTTCATGTGTCCCTCGAAGAAGGGTCTGCCCATCACAAATTTGGGCATTTTTCCCTCTGTGGTTTTGCTGAGGAAAAGTTAAAATTAATGTAAAAGCCCCTCACGTTTCACAAGGCTAAAAAAACCCATCCTAGAAACAAATTGTGCAAAAGTTTTGCATCAAACATTTAAATCACAATGCCTCTAACAATCTGTTTCCAAACACTCAGGAGTGAAGAGAACTGGGGAAAGAAACTCAGCTTTGTTTCACTTTTCTTTTAGGAGAAACAGCTTCCACAAAGCTCGAAGAATTTTCCCAAAAGAGTTAAAATAGATGAAGAATTAAATTAAATGAAATTAAATTAAAAGCCAAACAGCTGTTCCTGGTACTTTTGCTGCTGGCAGCGAGGACTCAGGGTTTATGAGACAGAAATAGGCTCCAGGGATAAATCAGGCATTGGGAAAAGAGGTGGGTGTAGCAGAGGTGTGAGAGCTTGGGAAGTGGGCAGGGAAAAGGGGAAGAACCAGCCTTGGACATTTGGCAGTGAAGGGGAAAAGGGTCATTGGGTGAAGGGATGATTTGGTCATAACTTCCAAGTTTCAGAGACTCTGGTGCTGCTCTTGCGTCTCATAGCTGTAAAAACAGATGGGTTTAGCTATGCCTATTTCATATTTTCCTTCATTTTCAGGTCTTGCCCTGGGAATTTCCTTTTTACTTATATTCGCAGCAAATATTAAGTTTTCCAGTGCTTACAAAATCCTTCCTGGGCAGTTTAATGCCTTTGTGCACAGCCTTAGTTTCGTCCACAATAAAAGATTTGCTTTTCCTTCCCCCTCCCCACTTCTTTTAGTCTTCCTAATTTCAAGTCTTTTGTATCTCATCTTCTTCCCAGCAGTTATTCCTCCCTGAAGGATTAACATATTTCCATGTTACTCATTTTGCAAAACAATGTCAGGCCGTATTTTCCCAGAAGGTTCTTTAGTCTCCAAACTGTCCCTCATTTATTCCTCAGCCTGTCTGTCTCGTGCTTTCCCTGGAATTCCAAAGACAATGCTTTAAATTACAAAAAAATGAGTTCTCAACTTGATGCTGGGGTGGGAATGACTTTGTAATTTTGGAGGGGGGTGGGGGAAGGGAGGTGAGAGTGTTGGGATAATCAGGCATTTGCCTTTTTATTTTTTTCACCCACAATTTTCTTCTGACTCTCCCTTTTCCCTAAGCAGTAGCCATAACTTCTGGAATTATTTCCCTTTTTACAAGGCAGAGAATTCATGGCACTGAAATGTGAAATATCCTGTGGGTTGATGTGTTTAAAACAGGCCTCTCACACCAGAGCTGGTGCAGAACTGCGGCCTTGTTTTGGTTAACGAAGTTGTTTCACTCCTCTTTAACTTTAAGCACCTTAATGCCCCCTCACTGAGCCTCACCGTGTCTTTTTGCTGTTCCTCCCACCTCATCTTCCTCAGAATTATCCACCTGCAAATTTTGCCATGGAGCTTTGCACCTCTTCTTCCAGGTTCTTCGGGAATATTTTAGGCCCTACAAAATCTCAGCAGATCCCCAGAGCTCACCCCAGCACATTTTCCTTTCATTTTCCCTTTCAACCAAATATTCACCCATGCAAAGAGACTTTCTGTCTGTATCCAGGATTTCGGTGGGTGTTTGGTTCTTTTAAAACCTGGTGAGGAAGCATCTTGTCAAAATCTCTTCCTGGTCACCCAAGCAAACCATCAGCCCAATTTCCCCAGTAAACCTGAACGTGAGAATGAACACTGGAAAAAAGCAGTTTTGTGGCCAGAAAGGCTCTTGTTAGGACTGGGAGGTGAGGAATAAATGTAATTTTCCATAAGCTGTTCCTCCATCTCCCCTGCTTTACATGCACCATTTCTCATGCATGCCTAGGAAGAGGTGTCAGCAGAACACATCACTGCACATCAGCTCTGTCCCTGGGAGTAGCTGGATTAGCTACTGCTTGCTAGGTGGATGCTGAAAGACCTTTGATCTTGTGAAGTCACAGCAGGAGCTTTAGTCTTGGGGTTTGAGTGGATTTTTTTTTCCTTTTCAAAGGTTTCCCCCCTAAAAAATAAGTGCTTGAACCAGTGCTGCATTATTGGCAGCATAAGTTGGTTTTTTCTTCACTGAGAGGCTTAGAGGCTTGTGTAAACTACACTGCAGAGCCCAGAGTAAACACGTAAAACATGTCCAAGCTGTAGTTTGAGCTGATTCAGTTTAATTCCGTGTAAAACCAACAGAATCTGTTCCAATCAAAGCTGTAACTCAGGGCAGCTTTGCCTGCTGACATTAAGAGTTCAAAACAGGTGTAATTCTACGTGTTTACACCTATTGCAGCCAGACATTTCCAAAGAAAAACTAAAAAAAAGTTAAGTTAAACAGCCCCTGAACTTAGTTTTTGGTGTCCCTGATGGTTCTGCACTTCACACATCCCTGCTCGGTGAATCAGCCATTCAAAAGGGTTGGGGTTTTTTTTTTTTTGTTTGTTTTTTTAACATACTCAGCTTACGACTGTGCAAATAAGATTCCCAAATCCATTCCTCAGATCAAATAAAGGTAATTACAGAGCTTACTGTGGGCGATTCCCAGTGGGAGGGTGGGAGTGGCCACGGGTGGGGCTGTACATGCACAACAGAGAAAATGGGAATGTACCACGCCCGTCATAAAACATGCTGCCACAGCCAGCAACAGAAACCATTAGGGTGGATCATCATCCACACCTTCTCATAAAGACAGAAAAGATGGCATGAGATCCCAAGATGAACTCTCAAGTCACAGGGAGATGAGCATGACTCACCCCGGCGAGAAAAAGGAACCTAAAACAAATCAGGAGGCTCCCAAAAGTCCTACCCTGGGTGTCCCCCACATCCCCCCTACAAAATGTTCCCCACAGAGGGTGTGGGGTGCATCGTGGCACTCACAGCCCTTGAGCTATCGATAGGGAATTCATGGCAACAGCTGCTTATTAATCATCTTTTATTACTCACAAGCAGCGAGGAGCGGGGCCACAACTTGTTGTATTTTGGGTCTGGAGGAGCTGCCAATCCATAACCCACATTATTTATTACATCATGCAGCACTTCTCACATTTTTGGAAATGTTAACCAGTGTCCACTCTTAGCATCTGGGTTTAAAACCGGCTGGAATTTGCCTTTCTGTTCAGATCTAATGGTGGAGTCTTAAAAAAAAAACCTTATACAGAACATCATGGATATAGAAAATATTGTGGATATAGAAAATATTGTGGATATAGAAAATATTGTGGACAGCCCATAAACTGCTTTGGAACCTGAATAGCCACAGAAGGGAAAGGGGTACTTTAGACCATATTAAAAGATTTTATAACGTGATAGAAGAAAGTAAAATGACACAGACTGTCATTGCAGGGAGAGGAAAGGAAAGAGGATGGATAAAGGAATCCGTGGGAGACAGCACACTTAATTATAGGAGAAAGGGACACTGAAGCTCACAAATTATGATGTGAAACAGGGCTGTAAAAAAGGTAAGAGTGAAGCACAGGTGAGGGATGCCTGGAGAAGGACAAAGTGCTCGTTCCCTGCTGCATTCTCCCAGCTTTCAGCAATCTGCAGTTCATGAATTTCTGAGCCAGGGGAGGCATCTCCTTATCTACCACCCAATTTATTGCCTGTAGCTGTTTCTACCCTTCCTTCTTCCTAGGAATTACTTTTGTAAGACACACGGTTGTGTTGATGGTTTTGTTGTGTTTGTGGCATCTCCTCATTGCCACTCCCCAGAGCCAGAGTCAAACTCTGAATTCAGCCCAGATCATTCAGTTACAGATTTTGCTGCCGTTATCTCCTGTGCTGGTTTTTCCTGCCAACCCAGCTGGTTATTCATGACAGAATCACACAGTTTCTGTATCCTATCAACTGCTCCCAACCCTTGGAACCGTGTCTGACTTCATGCTTAGATGTCTACAATAAAGCCATGAAATTTCATACCCCTCCTTCAGGAAGCAGCAGAACCATTCACCCAGAAAACAGGACAGGGTATGCAAAGGATTGGCTTTGAAAACACTGGCAGAGTTGCAGGGCTGGGAGCGAGAGCTGACATCAATTTTAGAGTTTAACTGGTGGGGCTGGAAAGGTGTTTTAGTGTTTAGGATGAGGAGGGAAAAGGTGAGGGGGAAAACCAAGTGCACCTGACAAACTCCTTCACCTTCTCAGCTAAATTTTTCCATGCTTGGTTTGTGTTCAGTGCTGAGTTCCCTCTTTGCTGAGCTAATTATGCAAGTTCAGCACCTCTGAGGGACTTTTCTCTATGAAGAACCTCCCAGGTTATGAGTCTGCCCAGTCCACAAGAAACAGGGAAGTTCTTACAGTGTAATTTCAGCCACACTCTGGGAATTTTTGTCAGGCTTTCTACTTCTGCATAAATTAACCCTTTAGAACTAGAGGTAAAATCCATGCCCAGAACAAACAGGACCTGCAGTGAAGCTGAGAAGAAGCCCTGTAATCTGCTTTCCTCTGTTTTGAGGGAATTTCTGTGTGCTTGGAGAGCAACCACCATGGCGTGGCTGCATCTTCAACACCACAGGTGGTTTTGGCCTTTCCATCCCAGAAAGGTGTCAGCAGAACTGGAAATCCTTCAGGAAAGGGCTGCAGGTATAATCAAAGCTGTGGGATTGCTTCAGAATGAGAAATGACAATATTTCATCCCGAAAAAAAGTGGGAAAAATAAGAAAAATGTAATAATTCACAAAGTTCTCTGCAGGAACAGAGAACCCTCTGTCCTCACTGTTGGGGTGAGAAAAATGCAGGATAAAATGTAAGAAAAGAAGAAAAACTAAAATGCTGGTGGAAGGATGGGAACCTGGACCAACCACCACAGTGAAACACCACTCATTTATTTGCTGCAATGGAAAAAAACCCTCCTGGTTCTTCCTCTAAAAATGTTTTTTCCCCATAAAATAGATTAGGGACAAAAGCCTTTTGAGCGTTTGTTTATTCTGAGAGTTGTAGCTTTTTATAAATGTGTTCCTAGAGCAGATTAAAAACCTGCTGCAAACACTCTCCTCACCTTCTCATCCAGGAAGCACCTGGATGTTCCAGAGTTCCCAACCCCTCCTGCAGGACAGCACACCTGGACATGGTGGCAATTTAGTCCCCAGTGCTCACCTGGTATTCAGCCTTGCCTGCAGGTGGCCCTTAATGAACAAAGCCTGATAATTCAGGAATGATCTCATTAAAAATGGCATCCTTCTCTCACAGGCATTCAGTACTTTACTATTAAGCTGGCAGCAAACACATCCTGTGCCATTGGATGCAGAAAGGGTCTCATGGTTGCAAATTTTCTTCACTTATCCTTGAGATTGTCACGTTAATCTCCTTTTTCTCTAATTATGTGAAAGATATTTCCAGAGGTAGTGAAATGTGGGCAGCAGTCATGGCTAACTGTGAGAGAATTGAGCTCAGAACCCTTGAATATGAGAGCAAAAGTAGCACAGTTAAATTAAACAAAGTCACTGGCAGATTTAAATCCAGAAGAAAAGAAATTACAGTCCTTAGAAGCTCAGTAAAGTTATTCAAGTATCCTGTAATCAAGGTCCAGTACATCCTGTGAAGAGGAGCAAGGAAGCAATGAGGAATTCATGTGGCCAAACCAGAGTTTAGTGCTGGGCTGTGCAGGTTCCAATCCTGTTCCTGAAAATGTCTCCTAAAATCAGGGCAAGCCTCAGCAACAAGAATGTCAGGGATCAACAAAGCTCAAAAATTACAGCTCTGATGAGCCAGCACAGCCTCCAGTGTCAACCTGGAAGGAATAACCTTAGAAAAGTCATGAATTCATTAAAAAACCTTTAAAAAAATCTTGATTCTTATTAATAAATTCCTCTTCTGACCGTTTTCCATAATTAATTACGTGTAGGAATATTCCTGTCTCCATGACGAGCGTTAGCCACAACATTGTGGGCACTTCTGCAACGTTTGGCACACGGCATCACTCACTGACAGAGGATGGATTTTTAACTGGGAAAGGAAAAATGGAATCCTGAAACCTTGTGGCTCCTTTCTCACAAAGACCTGAGGGGGGGGGGGGGAAATTCCATGTAGTTATTTGGGAAAAATCAGTGTGATGTGGAGAGGAAAAGGATGATTTGGTGTTTCGGGCAGAGATGTGGGCAGGTCACAGAAGCTGATGTCAAACCGAGCTCAGGGAGCTGCCTAAGGCAGGCAGGGAGGATGGGTTAGGAATTGAGGAAGATCCAAACACACCTTCCTCTTGTGCAAGGCAATCCAGCCCCAGGGGCTGGAGAGGGCACTCACAGCAGCATCCAGCGAGTTCAGAACGCTCCAAGAGGCAGAGGAGACACAAACCCAGGGATTGTTGAAGCCGTGGATTTCTGCCACGGGGTTCAGTCATGCAGAGCTAATAGATCAGCTGCTGCTGCCTCGCTTGCCCCAACACCCAGCTGAGGTTACAGTTTCTCACTATTTTCTCATTTTTGAGGTAGTTATCTTACCACAGGAGCCTCGCACGGTCACGCAACATTTACAGCAGCCAAAATGACATGAAATGGTTCCAGCTGCATCTGGGATAATCAGATACCTCTTTCCAAATCAAAGCAGCATTGTTTGCTTTAGCACATCCTACATCCAGGCAGCCCACAACTTCCTTAAGCTCTGTCTCCCAGGAACAGTTTGTTGGAAATGATTTATTGTAATCCTGGTTATTGGCAACCTCCCCTGGCTGTAATTTCTGCTCCTAAAGAAGATTTGTCAGTGAGTGATGTGATTTCTCTCTGCTAAAATCTGTATCAACAATGCAAAGTGTTTTGGAGCTCGTTGTTGTTTGGGATAGGGTTGTTTTGGTTTTTGGTTTGGTTTTTTTTTTGTTTTTGTTTTTTTTGTTTTATATTCTTTCTACAAAATAAAACCAAGTGTCTCTAAGGGACATTAAAAAAAGATTTAATGAGCAGTGACAGCAAAGATTTTTCAGCCTGTTGATTTGGCAGTTTAAACTGATCTACATTTGCAGCTTGCTGTGGGACACATCAGTGAGAGTGAAGTTGCAAATGGGTTTTGGAATGAGAAGTTTGGAGTCCCAATAAAAAAAATGAACATCAGAAATACGTGGCCAGAGGTTTTTCTCTCACAGCAAGACACATCCAGAACATACCAGTTCCAGGATGAGGATAACCTGGAGCTGCTAGTGCCAGTGTGAAAACTGAAAACAGCACTGTGATCTTAGCCTTGGGATTTTTCTCCTTATGGGAGATCCTCCAAAATGGATTCTTGACAAAGGCATTAAATAACCGCCACTGAATACAGATTATCAGCCCAACATTGTTTAAGGCTGCTTCTCATTTAACTGTGAGAAAAGAAAAATCCTTTCCCTATGGCTGCTTCTCATTTAAGAGTAACAAAGAAAATGCTTTCCCTACAAAGAGGGAAGTTTTTATATCTGAAATGTCACTGAGACTCCTCCTTTCTTACCAAAATGCAATTCCTCAACAGAACCTGGCAAAGGTCTCAGAGGGGAGGGACAAGAATAATTTGGTTTTCCTGGACCTTTTGTAGTGGCTGTCCAAACAACCCTGATAAATTCACTTTGCTTTCAGAAAAGATTTGTCAAAATTCTCTCGCAATGCAGGAGCCACCAGGCAAGAACTGTACCTGTGCAAAAGCTTTTAATAACATTCTAATGCTCCATGCCACCAATGAGGCAACTGGGCTGAAAAGTGGCGGTATAAAAGAGAGGTCAGAGCCAGCTTTGTATAACCTGAAGATAAATGGGAAAGCAGCACTGGGAGGGCAGGCAGTGTGGAACACTCACAGATTACAAATAAACACTCACATTTATTTCCTAGCTGTCAGTTTTCCCACCTGCTCCTTTCAGGATGAGGAATCGCTCTCCTCCTCAGCCTCCAGTGAAGCCACTGGGAGAGGAGCCTGAGACATTTCTGAACTTTATCTCACATCATTTTTTTTTTCCCTGGTGTACTACTGCAGGTCTCCTGCTTGATTTCCAAGCCCCATTGTGCTCTATCCCCCCGGGCAGTGCAGTCTTACTCATCAGAAACACAGATTTCTCTTTGAACTCTAAAGGCAGAAAAAGGTTTCCACATTTTTAGGTGATACATCTTTGTTAAGCAAACCTAACAAACCCCTTAGATATTTACCTAACAGCTATTTCAACACGTGGCAAAGACCTGGCAGATTAACTCTTGAATTCGAGTGGCTTTTTTTACCCCGGATTTGTTCACCTGAAATGTAAATTATGAGCACAAACACCTTTATGTAGCTACAAACTTGGTGCATAAAAGAATGCACGTCCTGCTTTTGTTTTGCTGTGAGGTCACAGTGAACAAGGAAAGAAAAGTCATGGTAGAAAACAAAACACCAGAAGATTAAATTTATTCCTTTTAATCCAAAGAGCACCATCAGATATGTCTCCTGTATCCAAAGATCAAAGTTGGGGAACTTGAGAGGAGACCCAGCTAACAAAAACTGGGATGGAATGATGAAATCATTTACATATCTCAGATGCATTTGAGTCATGCAAAAGAGAACAGAAAGGATGAAGGGATGGGGACTAATAAAAAACAAAAGTGAAAATATAAGTGGGTTGTAACCATCAGCCTGAGTAATGACAGGGAAATATCCTTTTTCTTTTTTAATATAATCCCTCTGAAAACAACTGGGGCACATTTATATCACAATCTCTCAATAAATGAACCTGCCAAATTTGCATGACCCCAAAACAATGGGGTTATGCAATTTTTTTTTTCCATTTATGATCCTACAGAAAACAAAGAAATTACTTATTTTTATAAAAGCTGTGTGGTGAATCTATAGAAACCCCGTATCCCACCTCTGTTGGAATTGCATCTCCAGAACATTTCCCTAAGACCTAAAATTCCACTCAATCAGGAATTCCTCAGGATGGGTCCAGCTGCATAACCCAGCCTGTCCAGGCACCTGCACCCAACGAGGAGTTTGTTCCACAGTTTAAATTTTTTAAGTGTTCACTGTCATTTGATTTTGCCTTAACAGGGTTTCTGTCTGACGTGGATTTGGTGATGGTTTCGCTACTCCAGGACCAATCCAATATTAAATTTTCTCCTTCGGACCCTCTGGAAAGGGACCAGCAGGACCTCATGAAGGCACAGGGGGATTCAATATCCCCAGTTCAGCAAAGTGTGAGTAAACTGGCCCAGGCCTGTTCTCTTCCTTCAAAGATCAGAATCAGCATGCAGCTCTTGCCGTACTAAATCTCACCAAACCTACTGGTGATAAAGCAAACACTCAAAGTTTTACTCTTGAAGGGTAGAAAGCTGAGTTATCCTGCTCAGCTAATCTTAAACTCCAGCTAAATTTCCTATTCCAGGGCTTAAAATGCCTGGAAAAGCTGTGCCGTGTTCCACTGAAGAAAACACTGGATTTATCCTGATTTATCCTCTTATTCCCTGAGGGATGTCTCGAAATCCAGCTCTGATTTGGAGAGGAAAGGAGGGAAGGGACCAGTCAATAATCTGCTCTGCCTTTTTGTGGAACACGGGACGTTCCATTTGCCCCCTCCCTGCTCCTGCCTGATGTGTGTCCTCTCAAAGGCATCCCAGGAATTACTCAGCCCTGGTGTCAGGGAAAATATGCATATTTTCAGTGCCAGGATCCAGCCACCACCAGCCCTGCTTCAGCCTTTCTCCTCCAGATTAAAGAGCACTTCAGTAGCTGCTATTTTCTCTTTGCTGAAGTGCAAAAGGGAGGGGAGGAGATGAGACAGGAAGCTTGAAGTGTCTGCCCAGAGCCTGCCTTGTCTCTCCAAATGAGTGTGGCCACCTTAATGAAGGGAAGTGATGTAACCACTAGCAAATCTGGAGCCTGCAACACCATCAGGGGATGAGATCAAGCTTATTTGACTAAACTTGCCGGCGACAAGACTTGCACTTATCACATTCCTGTCATTTAATCCTTCATCGCTTGGTCACACCTCAGCTTTTCCCTGAAATGCTCAGACCAGGGAGTCAAGGTGCCCCATTTTTCAAGGACAGTTCAGTTTTCTCTTGGAATCACAGAATGGTTTGGGTTGGAAGGGGCCTTAAAGATCATCCAGTTCCACTCCACCCACTAGATCAGGCTGCTCAAAGCCCAATCCAACCTGGCCTTGCTTTTATTAATGAATTGTTGAATAGTTTTGGCTACCAAGCAATTAGAAAACCTTTTAGGGCTTCTCTGCATGAAGGTGGTTAGTACTGGTCAATTAACAATGCATTTTTAATGTAATTAAAATTGAAATGATTTCCATAAATAACGCAGATAGTGAAAAGAATAAAATATTTGCTCATACTAATCTTAAATACCAACCTCAAACCAATAAATGCCAATATCCCATCACAGGATAATCCCAGCTACAGCTGCCAACCCTATGAGCCAGACACCAGGACAGAAAGGAAGAACTCAGAATCCTCTCACAGCCCCAGCCCTGCTTCCCCATCCCAGGACCAAATCCACGGGAGATACCCTGCGAGCCAAGGAATTCCCTGTGGCAAGAACAAATTCAAGGCATCCTTCAGCACGGAAAAATTCCGGCGGTACAGCTACGAGGAAAATGCCGCCGGGAGCTACGACCGCTTCCTCAAGAGCAGCAGGACCCCCTTCCACCCTTACAAGAGGCAGATCAGCGAGGATGTTTTCCAGGAAACACACCAGGCCCTGCCTCCAGAAGCTTCTCCCTTCAAAAACCACAGGAGCATCGATGGCTTCGAGGGGCTGCCGGGATCTGCGGGTCCTGAGGAGCCAGAGGCGTTTCCCACCCACATCCCAAACATCTCCGGGGAGCAGCCGTGGTGTAGCAGCCTCCAGTACAGCACCACGGGGCAGGAGCACGGCTCACAGGTCATGGTCAGTGGTTTTTTGTAATTATTTCCCCTGTTTTCAACGGGAATAATGTGCTTTCGGAAGTATTTTCTTACCTCTTAGTGCGATGACGTTGGTATTTGTTATCCTGTCAAGCTACAGGGTAAAGCGTATTTAGATCTATCCATATTTGTGTGTCCAAATTCCCTATTTTATGGTCTTTCCCTGCTGGAAAACATCCCTCAAAAAAATGCACAAGGACAAACGATTTTCCATTAGACTTGGTACACGAATCCTAAATATCCCAATCCCCCCTGATGACAAGATTTGTCATCAGCTGATATTTTCAAGAGGCAAAAATTCACAAAACAATATTTTTGAGCATGAAGATGTGGAGCAGATTTGGTCCAACACCTCAACTCACCTGCACTTTTCTCAATGCAAACAGAAGAGAAACTTTAAGACATCAGTGCCACCAAAAATTAAATTTCAGCTCTGTTTATATGTGCAGTGCCAAGTTATCTGGGCTAATTCCAATATGAGATAGAGGCAGCTGCCTATTTAGGGCAGCAGAGATCCCTGAAAAGCAAATTAAATTACCCTCCAGTATCTCCACAATATCTCTGCTGTGATCCAAGGTGTAAAGTGCATCTTGATCATCTACTGCAGCCAAAAAGAACAACTCCACCTGCCAGAGGAGGGCCCTGAGCTGGCTCTAAATGGCTGGGAGGGGAAGAATTCGTGGGCTACCAAATGAAAGAAGGGTTTTTAAAAAAAAATTTAATTGGATTAAGACCAGGGAATGGAGAGATGTTGTCAGGGAACATACCTGGGGATTGAAGCCATCCAGGTTAAGGAGGAAATTGATCTAAATCTCTTATTTCCTGGATAAACACTCATCTAGGTCAGAGGAGTTCAATGCAAAACCTTTGAGCAGCTGATGAAAAACAAAAACCTCCCATTGTCTTCCCAAATCCCTGAGCTTTGGGATGTGCAGGATGCAGAGGCAGCACTGCAGGAGCCCTTTACAAGCTCTTGTAGCTACTCCCTGTTGGTGTCTCCCCTGCTTCTGCCAGCACCCAGCTCCTAAATCAATTTCAGGCTGCTGGAAAGTTGGGATTTCTGAACATCTTCATCTGGTGGTCACTGATATTTATTAATAATACAATGATTAAAAATAACACTGATATTTATTAATAATGTAATAATTAAAAATAATTTATTAACAGTGGACATCAAACCAAATCTAATTTGTACTCCTAATAATAAACCATAAAAATACGAAATAGTTTTATATTTATTAGATATACTACAAGCATTATATATAGAACATATTAAAATATTTATTATGTAATATAGAATTTTATACTTATTTATTCTACGAAATACCATAAGAGCTTGTCATTAGCACCATGCTTTAAGGATAAGTGCTATTAGATTCTTGAAATAATAAGATTCTCTGTGAATTTTTCCATTTTTACGTGTTCCCTGAATCTTGGTTGAACCCAGTGTGATTTTTCTCTGCCACCTCTTCCCTGTACATTACAGACCTCACCCTCCAGCTAAGGCCAAAATTCCAGAGCCAGCTGGAGGGGCTGCAAGATAAAAATCAAGGAGAATGAAAAAAGAGGGAGACACATGTGCACCCTCAGGAATGAAAGCTGGAGTGCGTGGTTTGTGTGTGCAGGGGGGGAAGAAATAAAAATATAAACAGAGCCTGACGTTTTCTGGATTGCTCCTTGCATGGAATGTGGCCTGGGATTTCCTTTTTTAAAGCTGTAATTATGGAAGTGCAGGAATTGGTTCATGTCTTCGTGGAATCACAGAGTGGTTTGGGTTGGAAGGGACATTAAAGATTATCCAGTGCCACCCCCTGCCATGGCAGGGGCACCTCCCACCATCCCAGGATGCTCCAAGCCCTGTCCAACCCAGCCTTGGACACTTCCAGGGATGGATCATCCCCAGATTTGCATCATTAGAACATAACCCAACTTCTATTAACTCTCACTGAGCCAGAATTAAACCCCAAAAACTCAACGTAACAAAGGCAAATCCGGACAGCGACAAACAGAATGATCCTATTTTAAATTAAGCTGTTTTCTCTAATAACTCATTCCTTGAATATTTTTCCAGCAGGATTCAGACATGAAGCTTAGGACATCCCCCCTGGAAGGGCAGCCTGGTTTGTATTGCTACCAGCCCCAAGTGCAGCAGATGTATTGCCCCTCACACCCTTTCCATCAGGTCAGTACCACAAGTGCACCAAAATCCCTGCATTTTTAACCCTCAACTGGTACAATAATTATGGCAATAATAATTTTTAAAAAGGATTTAAAAATATCTTTAAATCTCTGGGCTTCCAGGGCCGTGTTTATGTACCTACATTCTGTTTATGAGAGTGAGAGCTTAAAAAAACCACGGCTAAATGCATTTTGAAATTGTCATTCAGAAAAAGAAGAAGGAAAAAAAAACCCCAAAACTTGTAAAAATGGAATCTTGGTACTGCATATTTATATTTTCACCCTTACACTCAGGAAAATTGACTTTGAAGCCAGATAAATTATTAACAAAACTCTTGGCATTTCAGGATCTTAATTAACTGTGCTTTAACTTCAGAAAGAAAACAAACCAAATACATGTGACTGTACACTTAAAATTCAGACCAAACATGGAAAAATATTTTAAAGTAAAATTGGAACAGCGAAACGTTCACTTTCCATGTGCTTGGTGGCACACACACCTCTTTTGAAATCTTTTGCCTCTTACATCATCCCCAGTGAGAGATAATTCAGCTGAAGCATAATTGACAATAATGCTGATGATGCAGGAGAAAGTGCAAGATTCGGGTTGTTCTTCTCTAATGTGACTTTATTCTTGACACTTAAAATAATTTCCTGCAGATGTAAATGGTGGTGCTGTCCAGTGCTTTGAGACTTTCCTCTTTTATGCTCAATTCCCTGCGCAGTATAAAATTTTCAGGGAGATGTTCAGGATCGAAATTTGCTGATTTCAAACAAGGAAAGGAGAAAACTTCAGGTGAAATTAGGGCAATGAGGATTTTTCAGGTTTATAGGTAGAAATCCATGTACAAAAACAGCACAACTCCAGAAGACCCAGCCATTAGAGCAGAATTAAATGAAACTTAAAGGCAGCTCCAAAATACGTGAAGATAAAAGCTCACACCTGAGTTCTGACTCCTTTGATCCCAGGGGCTGATGACAGATTTTGTGGCATCAGCTCTTCCATCTCATTCCAGTGGCTCATGGAGTATAAAAAATGTGACTGACAGAGCAGGGATTTAAAACTGGGCAAAGAAAACCAAACTCAGGCTCCTGTGTGACATTTCACCAGGCTTGTTAATTTGTATGTTGTTACTGAGTCATGGAAACACTCATCACTCCTGGCTTTTTATTGTACTTATCACACTGATATTCCACCAGCCAGAATTTACTTGTTTTTCCCTGACACGTGGCAAAAAGGCAACAATCTTTAAATTCTTTTTGACACTGCTGTAATTAATTTACTTGTGTTGTTTTCTTGTTAGCCTAAAACTCGGTGGGAGTGATAAAAGGCAATAATAAAATTAAAATAGAATAAAAATAAATGTGATATGGCACGACTATCCTAACTTACAAATCCATGGTTGTTATTTTAGAAGAAAATGGTCCCAAAATGATGCCAAAACAAAGCTCTGCTGCAAAAATAAACTGCTGTGGGTATCTCACAGCTCTGTACATCTCACTCACCATAAAAATGCCATTTCCATGTGCTGCTTTAGCAGAAATCCCACCCAGCTTGTGAATTCATGGAATATTCTCAATTTCTTTGTCCATTCTGCAGCAGACAATTTCCCCTTTCCCTGCTGATTTGATCCCAGTGCTGTTTCTATACTAACCATGTTCCAAAAACCTCCAGAATTAAATCTCCTGGGAGCTGCCAGGCAAGATCCAACAGGCACCAAGAGGAAAATCCTCCATCCACCTGCAGGCTGGCACTGGGACAAATTTTTTTTAAGTGCAGCAGGTTTCTGTCAGACTTTTCAATACTTGTGCCTACTGTTACTGTAGGAGAAGTCTGGCAGCATTTTCTGCTGCTCAGGAATGAAAAATAAAACAAAAAGAGGTAAAAGAGGTGGAATTGCTGTGCCTGTGCTGTAATCACACACTGGAAAATGAAAAGGAAATAGGGTGCAGCTGAGAAGAAGTGGAATAACCTCTTCTGCATGGGGCAGCGCCATTATTAATGCTGTAGCTTAAATGCAAGTTTTAAATCACTCCAAGGAAGTTCTGCTCCGGAGTGGGGGCCCTGGAGTGGAGGATGTTCAAACTGAGCCTCTGTTTTCATTAGAGGGATGAGAGGGATTCAGCCCCTTCATTAATTTTGTCCAGATGATAAAACAGCCTCACCTTCCCCTTTGCTGGACACACCAGAAATGGTGACTCAGATGAAAAATGAGTTATTATTGACCCGAATGAAGCAGCAGACACTGGCTGGAGTCACTCACCCACCCACCATAAAACACCTTTCATGCTGTGTGAGACTGTAAAACCAGCTCCAGCCTGTCCTTCCAGCCCATTCCCCAGCCTCCCTTCCCTCAAAAAGGACTAATGAAACCAATAAAACAGAAATAATCCCTAAAACGCCCAGCTCTTGCCTTTCATGATGACATCAAAACCTGCCCCATCTTAGTGTTGTTTCCTTTCAAAGAGCCACCAAAAGCAATAAAAAATCAGAATTATTGTAGGAATTGCCCAGTTTTCTGCTCTTGGGGAAAAATCTGCACCCAGTGCACGAAGCAGGGTAAACACAAAAATTAGTTCACAGCATCTCTGGAGACTCTAATTGTGCCCAATATTTAGCTTAACATGATTAATTATGTACATTTCATTTCTTTCACCATGCAAACAACTGAGTCTATTCAGTCAGGTTTTGCACATTCCATTTCAGGCAGTTCAGTGTTAGAAAGATAAAAGCAAACAGACAAGAAAAACTCCAGCAGCCAGAATGAAATTACAGAGGAACCGAGATCAATTATTCAGAGTACAGAATAAATAAATAAACTGTGAAAATTTTGCCATTTTAAGGGATCAAACACCAAGAGCAACCGAATCTATTGATCAAAAAAAAAAAAAGGGATTGCAATTAGAAACTAAGGAGATGTCCAAGGGATTTTTCCTGATGAGTCTTGAGAGCTGAATCGTAATTTTCAGAGGAACCACACAAACCTCATGGCACAGGAGCTGAGCTGGAGCAGTAAAACACCAGAACAGGCCTCAGCAACCTTTGAGTACCAGGGAAGGCATCCAGGTGGATTTTTTAATAGCATGTGACAGGACTTCTAATTTTGGCCATGCCTCACCCCTGGCATCAGGAAAGATTCATGTGGAAGAGGCAGAAATTCCTCTCATCCAGAGCTCCCAGAGAGCCACCTGATGTTATCTTACCCAAACTGGGTAATGCTCCTTTGAAAGCCTCTTTCCAGCAGGTTTGAACTGCAATTTGGGGAAGAAAAACATGGAATTTTCAATAAGGAAAAAGACCAAGTGCTGCGTTCAAAAATTGAGAACGAATCTACAGAAACTCTGGTGCAACCCAGGCTTTCTGTATGGATGATCTCCAGTCTTTCACCTGGTTTTTTATCCTGGTGATCCCATCTCTTTAGCCTTTCTTGGGAGCTGGACAGGCCTGGAGATCTCCTGAGGAGATAGGTCAGCATTTCTCAGGGAGCTTCTGCTGCTGCTCCCAGGGGAAAGGCAAGGGTGGCATAAATTTTTGTCTGATTTTAGGGGTCCTGGCTATTCTTTTCAGCTTTCTGATACAGAAAATGGGGTGGAAATGTCACTTGAGGTGGTGGCTCCTTGGAGAAGCCTTTCCTTGGAATTGTCTGGGAGGGAACAGACAGGGAGCAGCTCAACAGCTTCAGCATGAGCCAGGCAACGTGAAACCACCTCAGAAATGTCTCACATGCTGCTCTCCTGACCCCTGGAATGACATCACTGATTTATTCCATAATAATACATTCATCTTAAACACATTCTGATGCATCCAATAAAGTTCTTGTCATCGTTTGTTGGTTTTCTCCCTGCCTTGCACGGTGACAGCGATTTTAACAGAGATTTTGGGATGCTCTTCCCTCAGGAGCAGATTTAATATGGTTTTGCCTTTCTGTACCTTCTGCACCTAAAGAAAAAGCAACCAAAAAAAAAAAAAAAATAGCAAACAAACCCAGCAAGGCTCAGGCAAAACTTCCCTGGTTCTTCCTACATTTTCAGCACCTTTACTTACTCAGCTGGTTTTTCTAAAGTGAATATTGAAGTATTTTATTCTGGTGGTTTGGGTTTGTTTCTTTTAATGTCAATAAAATTACATCACTCATTATTTGTGTGCATGTTCAGGGGAGGCCGAGCAGGCTGAGATAATTCAAAAGAGATGGCTGAAGGGAAATTAGCTTTAGGTCTACAAAATTAAGGATTATCTGGAGACAATTAATAGCACAGAGCTCCTCACAACTTTCACACAGCAGGCAATAAAAAAAATACTTTTTTCCATGCAGTATCCTCAAAAATACGCTGTTATTCATGCTGTTTTTAGGGAATATTTTTGGGAGCTTGTTGCTAAAGCAAATAACATCTCTCCTGTGCCTGCAGTACCCCTCAGGAGGCAGCTACCCCGTGACTTACATCGCTTCCTCGCACTACCCCTACCAAAGGATTGCTCCTCAAAGCAGCCAAGAATCCCAGCAGCCTCTGTTTCCCAAACCCATCTACTCCTACAGGTAATACAATATTTTTCCAAGCCCTCACCTTACAGGAAATACCCTGTTTACCCCTGGCCTGTTTCCAGCATCGTTTGCAACAACACGTTCGCTCCTATTTGTCTTGTTCCCGGGGTGTTCTGTCCTGTCCCTACGGATCACAAAACGTTCCAGGCTCTGGGGCTGGCCAAGGCACAGAGAAATTAAATGTTGTGAAGCAGGGCAACAGTCTTGATCAATCCCAAAAAAAAAAAAAAGTGAGACATCTCTCTAAAGCAAAATTTGAGGTGTTGCGAATTTCATCAGCACAAGATGGATCCCATTCAGTCTATTCCAGCAGCTGCATTAAATCTGATTTTTTCCCCAGTTACTGGAGCAAGGAAATGCCTAGAAAACTTATCAGCTGTGGCAGTCACATGAGTTTAGCCCCCAAATTAGATCAGATAATTAAATTTTAATTACCCCTCTTGTCAGTTTGACTCTCTTTGTGGCCTTCACCAGTTTAAGCATTCAAATAAAACCTTCAGTAACTACACACCAGCAGGATTTGAAGGTCTTGGTTCTACTTTCTATATTGTTTTATTTTAAACATAAGTTAGACATTCTGTATGAGCCCTGAGAATTACCTTTAGGAGTTAAGCAGTGCAAGGAGGTTTTTGTAAACAACTGAGTGGAAACATAAAATCATCTTTGTATTTGTGCTATGACGGTGAAAGTGGGAGTAATTACACACACTGTGAAAAATGAGCTATTTTTGGTTGTGAGGAGCCAGGCAGAAGAGGCTAAAAGGCTTTTCTTTCTCTCCCTAAAGCATCCTGATCTTCATGGCTCTCAAAAACAGCAAGACAGGGAGTTTGCCAGTCAGTGAGATTTACAATTTCATGACGGAGCACTTCCCTTACTTTAAGGTGAGTTCTGCAGGGATGGGGAGGGGAATCTCCCTCTGAGCTTCTCTGTCAGCAGAGGGAATAAGGGATGGGATTCCAGCTATGAAAGGGATCATTTCTTAGGAGTTGAACACCAAATCAATTACACACTCATGATCACAAACTACTCAGCATTTTGCACCTGGGCAGAAACGTGAAATGCAGTGATATTTAACTCCAAAAGATATTAGGAACTGTTCCAGCTGTGAGCTTGGGTGTATAACAGTGACCCTTCCTCGCCAGCAGCTCATAAAAAGGGAGAATAAATTTAAAAACACATTCACTGCTTCCTCTGAGACCTCAAATACAGGCAGAACTGGTCTTGTAGCTCACAGCACCTCCAGACTGGTGTGGAAGCAGAGGATTCCAGGTTATCTCACTCCATCCTGGAGCTGGGATATTCATCTTGGGCAACAGCATCCCGTGCATGCCCTGTACAAAGAAAAGCATAATGTGTGATAATGGCACTAAGCTCTTAATTACACAGGCAGCTGGGGAGGGAAAGGGTGGATGGTTTGCAGCAGCACTGCTGAAATTTGGATCCCTGCTCTGAGGGAATGGTTCCCCACACTTGGAATGCCAGTGGAAAGTGCTCAGTCAGCACAGGGATCCAAGAGCAGGAGGATTAGTAAAGATTTTTAAAAGAGCTGTAATGGAATCATCAAGTGCTGCTCCACTCAGAGCTTTATTTCTGCTGATTCTTCAAAACCACCTCGCTGAAGTCCACAGTGGGTGACCTCAGCTGTGAGCAAGGCCCAAAAATGAAAATAAAGCCAGTGAGTCTGTCCTGTTTCCTATTGCAAATAGCCCTGCAGCAACTAAAGCAAATTTAAAACAGCCAGAGCAAGGCAGTTCAAACATTTATAATATGAAAAGAACACAAAGAATAACTAAAAATAAATGTTCCAATACGATTTTGCCGTGGTTTTGGACACTGGGGATAAATAGAGCACACACCAAAAAGTAGTGAGATTAAATATGTCAGTAATCAGGGAAAAATCCACATTATCACAGAGGAAGAACTGTCAGGATCCATCACACTCCTGCACTCCCAGACTTCCTCCCAAAGGAATTATTCACTACTCCATCATTTATTACAAGCAAAGGAAGGGAGAGAAAAACAAAGAAGTCTGCCATCAGAAATCCCAGTGGAACCCACAGGGAAACAGCACGAGTTTCAAGCAGAGAGGTGGGAATATAATTAATAATTTTTACAGGCTCATGTTTATTCTTCAGATCAATCTGAAATTAATTCTCTGCTCTCTTAAAACACAATTGATCATAAAATTAATCAGCAGCTTTAAACCAAGTGCTGCTGCTGCCAGCATGGGCAGAATCCCTCGGACTCAGGACTGTGGCTCTGCCAGGGCCATCCTGGTCCTTCCTGGTTTTTCAGAGCCTCATCTCTTCTTTGTTTTTTTTTAAATTCATTTTAAAACTGATGAGAATGAAGCTACTGCTGCAGGAAAAGCACAGTGTATTTGGGTACTACCCAAATATTCACTATTTTGTGACAGCTTCAGCTTCGCATTTTACTTACAAATGCAGTTACATGTATTTGATTGTAATATCCTTAAAATAACCAGGGGAGAATGAGCAATCAGATATTACACTTCAAGCATCAATCCCTGTCTGTCTCTGGTGCCCACAGCAGCCCAGAGAATTACCAATAGATGGCAAAAATTAATATCCTCCATCTTCCCTGCTTTTGGAGAGTCTTCAGCAAAATAAAATCACGTAAAAATCAGCAAAGAGCATCTCATTGCTGCTACCAGCACTCACTGAAAAGCAGGATACAGCAGGGAGAGGGGAAGCAATTTAGGTTGGAGAGAAAAAGAGTGCAAGTGTGCACAGAGCCTTGCTGGGAGACATGGGATGATACAAGCCGAGTCAAATTAACTGGGATTCGCTGCCACAGCAAATTTAGTTTCTATGATGCAACAATCTCATTTCTAGTTGAAACAGAGCAATCCAACTCCTACGTTCTACAAAAAAAAAAAAAAATCTACACAGCTAAAGTTGAATTAGTCTTTGATGTACCTCTCCCTTCTCTTGAGACCTAGATTTAAAGAGAAAGAGTTTTGCAAGATCACTGAACTCTTTAAACTTCAAGAGCTGGTCAGGATCAGTGGGGTTGGACAATAATATTTTTGGCTCGTCATGATTGTCCTTTTTTGTTTTGTAGTGATTAGTGAGTCTAACAAAAAGGTTTCATCTTTTTAATTGGAGTTATTGCCAGTGGTCTGAGAGGGCAGAAAGGTCTGTGGTGTGATGAAAGTGCTGTAGATGTGGCCCCTGGTGGTGGCCTTGGCAGAGTTGGGTTAATGGCTGGATTCAGCGACCTCAGAGGGCTTTTCCCACCTTAATGATTCTGGGATTCCCCAGCTGATTTTATGATTCTGCACTTTCTTCCCCACCGTGCTGGATGCAGCCACGGCCAAAATCAGCCCTAGCAAGGAGATTCCAGCTGCTTAAGAGCCACTCCAGCAGCCAAAGTTTGCTCATTAACAATCACATCTGCTTAAAAAACTGCTGTTTTTTCACCTGATACACTGAGTGTTCCTTCAAGCCCTACCTGGGCAAACAAATTCTCACAGCTCAGCAATCCCAAATTTAATGCAAGAACCTGCTCAGCTCCCGGCAGCAGCCTCCAAAATCAATCCCTGTACTTTTTTTGCTCGTACAGTTTCTAAAATCATCTCCTAATTTACACCCCCACACGTTCTGAAAACCTCTGAGAACCCTGTGCCACTCCCATCTGAGCAGAAACACCAATTATCCAGTCTAGGTACACACAGAGGTGTGTGCAGGGCAAGAAACTGGAATATTCTTGCAGGTCAGCTTGTTCAGTAGCTAAATACACAACTTACCTGGGAGGAACAGATTTATTCACTTTTGGAACTGCCAGAAAATAACTTAATTAACTTTAAAAAAATCGATTTGTTGTGTTTAGCATGACCCTGTGGCAGAAAAGGTTTTAAAGGTTTGGGGTTTGTTTTCTCTTCTCTTTTCTCTTCTCTTCTCTTCTCTTCTCTTCTCTTCTCTTCTCTTCTCTTCTCTTCTCTTCTCTTCTCTTCTCTTCTCTTCTCTTCTCTTATCTTCTCTTCTCTTCTCTTCTCTTCTCTTCTCTTCTCTTCTCTTCTCTTCTCTTCTCTTCTCTTCTCTTCTCTTCTCTTCTCTTCTCTTCTCTTCTCTTCTCTTCTCTTCGCTTCTCTTCTCTTCTCTTCTCTTCTCTTCTCTTCTCTTCTCTTCTCTTCTCTTCTCTTCTCTTCTCTTCTCTTCTCTTCTCTTCTCTTCTCTTCTCTTCTCTTCTCTCCTCTCCTCTCCTCTCCTCTCCTCTCCTCTCCTCTCCTCTCCTCTCCCCTCCCTCTTTCTCTTTCTCTTTCTCTCTCTTTCTCTTTCTCTTTCTCTTTCTCTTTCTCTTTCTCTTTCTCTTTCTCTTTCTCTTTCTCTTTCTCTTTCTCTCTTTTCTCCTTTCTAATACAATTTATGTTGTCTCACCCATGAAACAGAATAGTGAAATGCTGACATCAGGTGGGCCAAAATGGTAGAAACTGTGCTGCTACAAAGGGAAAATAGTTTCTCTTTCAGTGAATAATATATATTTAATTCCACTCCTATTTATTTTTCAATGAAGAAAATGAGTATTCAATTTGACCCTCAACTCTTCAGTAAGACTTTTTAAACCCACACAATAGTTCTTTGCAAGCTACAAAAGAACAGGCTTGACATTCCTTATAAAAGCATGTACAAAAAGTTAAATCCTGATAAAAGAACATCATCAAAGCATGTTCAAAATTCACAGTCTGTCATGTGAAAGCCAAAATGGGCTCAGATCCATTTATAAAAGATGGTCTGAGAGGAAGTCTGATGGACTAGGCAACAATTAAAGGAATTATCAAACTGTCAAAATTCTGCCTTTCTATGAGAGAAGGACTCTATTAATAAAGAGTAAGAATGGAAAAAAAGCTTAATGAACATAAGAGGGAAATTCTAATTTTCAACATTTTTAAAAGACTGTGGAAACCCACATTTATTTCTTGTGCTCTCTGTTCAATGATTCTCTGCTTGATATAAACAGCTATGATGACAAATATTTGCACCCATGAATATGAATCAATAGCCACAGACAACTTCACCCACATTTCATTTCTTTCAGTTCTTATGAGGAATTGAAAAGAAAAGATGAGGACTCTTTTTGCAAACAAAAAAAGAATCATTTTAATGATCCACTTTAAAGAACCTCCCAGCTGCTCCTGCTGAGTTAAAAATAAATGCAAAGCACGGAGATGAGTGATCAGCAGTGGAAACCTGTATCTCATCTGTAGGGCTTGTGATTAAACCATTTGGTTATGTAATTGGCCAGCACACAAAGTTACACCTACAGGAGCATGATAAATTCTTTTGAAGTCTGCCTGGACACTGAATTTGAGCCCAGGCAGCACGTAGTGCTTTAATGAAGTGTTGGAAATATTTCTAGGTGTTCCAAAATAGATTCTGATCGATTTCTTGTTAGTCCCAGAACATAAAGTTTTACACACTTAATTCTTGTGATGTGCAAATCCACTCCGAAAGATCCAGCAGGTCTCTGACAACCTTTCTGCTTAGAAGATCAGTTACTATTTTATCTGATGCCTCTCTTCCCACACAACATGACTGTAACATTTTTGTGGCTTCCCTCTAACGTACAAATTTCTCATTGCAGGAGGCACAAACTTCAGCAGCATTTCTTGTAACCTCACCAGTCAAAACAGAGTTTTTTATATATATGCACATATATTTTTAAGTGGGGTTTTTTTTTAGCTTGGAGTTCTGTTCTTACATTGGATTTGTTTCTCCAGACAGCTCCAGATGGCTGGAAGAATTCCGTGCGCCACAACTTATCTTTGAACAAGTGCTTTGAGAAAGTTGAGAACAAGTCAGGGAATTCTTCTCGGAAAGGCTGTTTGTGGGCTCTGAACCCAGCCAAGATTGACAAGATGCAGGAGGAGCTTCAGAAATGGAAGAGGAAAGACCCAGTTGCTGTAAGGAAGAGTATGGCAAAGCCAGGTCAGTCGTTTGTCGGTGTTTTAGTTGTCAAACAGCTCTCCCCAGAAATTTTCTTTTCACCAAGATCTATAACAGAATTTAAACATGGTTTAGGAAAGCATTGAAGGACTTTTCCTGGTTGACAAAACAAGAAAAAATACTAAAAAGAAGAATTAAAGTAGACCTGGTTTTGTAGGTGTTTCCAAATAAGTCCAAAGAGGCTTCACTAAGAAAATATTTTCTCTTGACATCTCACTAAACTTTAAGATAAAAGGCCTGGTTGGATGGGGATTGGAGCAACCTGGTCTAGTGGGAGGTGTCCCTGTCCATGGCAGGGGGTGGAATGAAATGATCTTCACCATCCCTCCCAATCCAAACCATTCTATGATAAAAAGAACGCTGAAATAAGGAATATCAAATAAAATTTGGGATTAACTGCTAAGTAGGCAACCTCTAAACCCAAAAATGGAATTTATTACATACCCACTTGGCAACGATAATTTAGAAAAGCATTTCATGCTTTGGAGTCCTTTATAACCATGAACCAGCCCTTCTGTTTGCCATTTCCCTGAACAACACCAAAATTCCTGCTGCGAGCTATCCAGAGTTAAATCAGTCATGGACTTTCCCTTTGTTTTCCAGAAGAACTTGACACCCTGATAGGCGACAAGAGCGAGAAGCTGCGATCTTCCCTGCTGTCCTGCAGCCCGACGGGCGCTGCAAGTGCCTCCCTCTCCAGGCAGATGGCAGCCCAACCCCACTCCTTGTGCGAGCCCTCTCTCTCCTCGGGGATCCCGCAGGGATTACACGGCATCCACGCCTCGGGAGCGCTGCATGCCAAGAGCCCCCTGCCCGCTTTGCTGGGGGGCCAGCAGCAGCCCGGGTGCTACGCGTCCCCCCAGGGCTTCCCCCAGATCTCCACCGCGCTGATGCAGCACACGCCGGGCCCTCAGAGCCTGTTCCCAGCCGGGGAGGCTCAAAGCCAGCTCCGGACTCAGCCCAGCATCCCTCAGGATTCCCCGGTGCCGGCGCAGAGCCCCCCGAGCTGCGGGATGAAGATGCTGCCCGAGCATTCCCCGGCCAGGACGGTGCAGGACACGCTGCTGCAGGAGGGAGACCTCAGCAACGACATCGATGCTCTTAATCCGTCCCTCACTGATTTTGATCTCCAAGGTGGGTGTTTCAGGTGGTTTTATCCTGGAGAGTCAGGCTTGTTACATCCCATCCCATGTCCCTGCTTCCCCTCCCATCCCATCCCACCCCATCCCATCCCATCCCATGGATCCCATCCCATCCCATCCCATCCCATCCCATCCCATCCCACCCCATCCCATCCCATGGATCCCATCCCATCCCATCTCACCCCATCCCATCCCATCCCATCCCATCCCATCCCATCCCATCCCATCCCATCCCATCCCATCCCATCCCATCCCATCCCATCCCATCCCATCCTCCACAAGATCCATTTCCATCCCTATTTTACATCTCCACACCTCTGTTACAAACCCCACATTCCCGGGTTACATTACCTATAAACTCTGTGCAATTTTGTGTTTAAATCTTTCCAAAGTTTCCCAAGGAAGCTACAGATTTGCATCCAGAGTTTAAAATATTCCTGCTCCCCGCTTGGCCACAGGTGCTGATATTAAGTACTGCAGTAGAGTATTTAGGATGTATTCTTTAAATCCAGACCTATTTTCGACTGAAAGCTGCTCATGCACAGCTATTTAGTGCCATTCTTGCAAGAGAGTTGTCGTGAGAAAGGCACCAAGGGAAATAAATTTGATTGAATTAACATTTTAACATTTTTCTTGATCAGTATTGATTCCAAACCCTTCCACATCTCTGCTCGAAAGGATGCTCTTTCCCCCTTCCCAAGGTACTAATAGGATCTACACCCCAAACAATTCTATTTTCTGAGGTGTCTTTTTATATTCTTCATAAATATACATTTCTAATAGTTATCAAGAGAAAGAATTTTCTTAAATTAACGCTGCTTTCTCCCAGATTTAAACTTAGGGAGACAGACAAATAATAACCATCTAAACAACCTCTTCCCTTCCTCAATCCCAAGAGATTAGGATTCACACAATTGCTTAACAGCCAACATCTCCTGCAGCACAACGATTAAAAAAGCAAATATAAAGAAATATATGGAGGAAAAAAATACAAAGAAAGCTGAATTGATTTGTTAATGAGTGTGGGGTGTTTTTGTTGTCGTTGTAGGGAATCTTTGGGAGGAGCTGAAAGACGACAGCCTCGCCGTGGATCCCCTTGTCCTCATTTCATCCTCCCCCGTGACTTCCCAGTGCTTCCCATCCCACTGCCAGCTGGAGAACGGCAGCAGCGTGCCCATCCCAACGGGAACTCCACACGGGAACGTGCCCGACCTGCAGCTCACCACCCTCTACTCAGCCTTCATGGAGCTGGACACGGTGTCCCCTGCCTACCTAAGCAGCCCTGGATCCAAACCCATCGCCTTAATGTGAACCCCACCCCAAAAAGCACTGCCAGGATGGAAACCCAGTCCTAACCATCACACACGGCCCTGAGTGATGCCAGCCCAGACTGTGCCCCATGGGAATAAGAGTTTTCTCTTTTTTCCCAGAAGTTGCCCGCAGGATATGTAGCTTTACTAGGATCATTTTCTACAGACAGAGATGGAAAAATAAATTTAAAATGTTATTTAAAGGTAATATTGTTAACAGCTGAACTTGTCAACGCCATTTTATCAAGCCACTCATCTTCCAGAAATAAGAGGAAAACAAATTATTGACTTTTTTTTTTCCCTCTTCTTTTTTTTCTTTAACGAAAGCTGCTTGCAAATGAATATAGAACTCACAGCACACGACAATTTAACTTATTTCTTGGAGCCACTGATGGCAACACCATCCACCACAGACCACTCAAAATATAAAATCTACCTATTAAAACATTTATAGTCCCCTTGAAAGAAGTTCTGGGTTTTGGTGAATGTGAACTGAAAATTCTGCAAGTATTAGAAGATAGAGGACAAGCTGCTGACAGACTAAACCAAAGCAACAAATACACTTCAGTGGAAAATATCTAAGTTTTACTGTATTTAAAAAGAACTTTTAAACTCTGCTTTTTTAATAAAAAAGAACAAAACTATTTAGTAGAACTTTTACTTGGCTGGAGCTTATTCCCATTCATGCCTCTTATCTTTTGCCACATAAACTAAACATTAACATGAATTATTAAGCCATTAAATGAAGGGGGGTTTTTTAATGGTAATAAAAAAGAAGAGAGAAGTTGCAGTTGGCCAAATCCAGAGAGCATCTGTGTTTTAACTTCCTGTTACCTCCAGTGGGGTTTATTGTGATGCTGAACCAAATCTTGCAGTAGGTTCCTACTCTGAGCTAAACTTAGGCCAGTTCTTCAGGAACACCCTCTCCCTCTGATTTTACATTAAAAAATGGGGGGGGAAAAGTAGAAAAATTGAATAAAATAGAATAAACCAATTTTATTTTAACTGATGCAATCTAAACCCAGAGTGACGTGGACTAGGAACTTAACAGCACTATGGAATGTAGTCTAGAAACCCAAAAAAATATCAGTGTCTTGAATGAAAGGGTGCCCAGAGAAGCTGTGGCTGCCCCTGGATCCCAAGGATGGATCCAAGGAAGTGTCCAAGGCCAGGCTGGACAGGGTTTGGAACAACCTGGGATAGTGGGAGGTGTCCCTGGACAATCTTTAAGGTCCTTTCCAACCCAACTCATTCTGGGATTCTCTGATCTCTATTCACAGCTGATGTAAACTCAAACTAAATCAAGGAGGTTAAAGTTTGGGTCAGATTGGGTGATTTTTTACACCCCGAAAAAGCAAGGAGGGATTCCCAAGGATGGAACAAAGGGGTTGGAATTGTTTAAAATAGACACACACGGGTTTCATTGGCAGCTGTCTCACAGCAAGGTGGGAGCTCTGCGTGTTCCCACTGATGCCAAACCCAGGCCCAAAGCTACACCCTCACCCTTTCCTACTAGTCCAGACTTAAAATCAGATTAGGGGCAGACGGATAAAGGCGACTTAGGAGGAGCACATGTGATGCAGCTTTGTAATCCCTCACGCAACCACCAAGAAATCCTCACTTGACTCCTCTTCCTGCAGAGAGAACACGGAGCGGAAGAAATGCAGCCAGGTTGGCCAAGCTGCTCCAGGGAGGGAAAAATACAGCAGGATGAGAGTTATGCAAACATATTAGAGCTGGGGGAATCAGTTTTTGGCCATCCTAATACTTGGATAAAGAAATGAGGGGAAAATTAAGTATTATGCATTATTAGAAAGGTGAATGTTATTATAAGTATGAAGCATGTAGTGAGTATAAAGCTTCTAAATAGTATATAAATATAAATATAAATAAATATAAAAAATATAGATGTAGATGTAGACATAGATATGAATATAAATATATATAATAGAAATAGAAATAGAAATAGAAATATATATAACAAATATAGATGTAGATAAAGATATATATATAGATATATACATATAGATATAGATATAGATACAGATATAGATATAGATATAGATATAAATATACATAAAAGCAAATATGACAAATAGATATAGATATAGATATAGATATAGATATAGATATAGATATAGATATAGATATAGATATAGATATAGATATAGATATAGATATAGATATAGATATAGATAGATATAACACTGTGTGTACATACATTAAAAAGTGTGTATATATGTCTGTGTAATATATATATTATATATATCAAGCACAGCATGTGTATATAAAGCAGTGTATATGGACAGAAAATTATAGGTACATATAACACACAGTACACATAAAATACTACTTATAAACAGTGTGTGTATATAAATAACTGTAAATATATATATATATATATAGATATATATTCAGTGCAATTTAAGAGTCACCAACTTACAACTAAATACCACCCAAGTACATACTATTAGAAGGATAATATTACCCTAAATGCCTTTTTTTTAAAAGAAACCCATCAAATAAATACACGTTTTAATACAGACCTGCACTGAGGAAAAGCAAAACCAAAGCAGCCCCTGCCCTGTGCTCAGGCATTGGTTTTGTATCCCTGTGGCTCTTAAACATGCAGCTACTCTGATGCCTTAAAATATGTCAGCATCACTCTCAAGCCAGAAATAATAAGAATAATTGGTAAATATTATTTTATATTTATTAGACACAGGTCTGGCACATGGGAGGGGTTGGTTCCCTCGGCTCTGTGTGTTTGTGTGAGCTCTGACTTCAACAGAAGATCCCAGTGTTGGACCAGGACCCCCTGTGCTGGGCAGGACCAGGTGTCCAGACCCTCCAAACTCTTCAAATTAACTTCAGCCACGCCAGTGCCTGTGGGAATTCTGCACAGCTCCATCCTCAGGGGATTTCCTGATTCCTTCAGTTTTGAAGCTTTTCTCTGCAAACACCAAAGAGTTGGCACACGGATTTTCTGAAACATTTTCAGTACCCCGAGGGAGTGAGGTGCTCAGTTCTCCATGACTTTCAGTCATTTATTTGCACCAAATTCTTGTTAAATCCTTTTTAAACTCCTTACAAATTCTTCTCCTGAGCTGCACACAGTGAACCACACCAGGCCAGAACACCACAGACATGATATTCCTGACAGAATGAGCAGCATTCGCAGTATTTTATATTTAGTAGAGGGAGACAAGACGAAAATGCATGAGAACACACCAGAGGAAGTGCAGTGGGATGGTTCATTGCTCTAAAAACATGGCAAAAATGTAATAAAATATTTATGATTAAAGTCCATCAAAACTGAGGGTAGGAATCTGGACAATGTCAACAAGCTGAGCTAAATATCTGTGAAACTCCAACTTCACAGATTTGAAAGTGAGAAAAGCAAAACTGCTTTTCCTGTGTCCAAGATTTATAATTGATGGGCACAACAAGCCATCCATGATTTGTTAATTCCTGTGTGTCACTCGTGTCCTCTGCAGCCTCAGGCTCAGCCATTCCCAATATATTCCATGCTTGTGACCACACACATGATCACAAGCTGGAGGGGGAGGAAGAAATAGAGAAGAAATCTAAGTGTCAGATTTTATTCTGTTTTTTTTCTTAGTACTGAGCCTTTGAAGAAAGATCAGACATAAAAAACAAAAGGGAAAAAAACACTTTAACGTGTTTTTTCTTGTGCTTTCTTGAGCTTCTTGTATCCACATGAGAGTTTTGTCCTCCCTTTATAAAGTTATTTATTCTGAGCACCTTAAAGTATTTTCTCCAATGAATTCCATATTTAATGGAATTGAATTAATGGTTGGACATTTCACAGAGGTTATAAGAGAAGTCCTGTCATAACTTCTATTTTAAAAGAGTTCTATTTAAGATAAACAAACAAACAAACAAACAAACAATACTGCAAGTTGTTAACTAATATAAATTGTCTGGGTTTGGATTTCCTTTCCTGCCCCACTTCAGGCTCCTACATCTGAAATTTTATTGTCTTGCTTCAGTTTAGCATTAATGATTCTGGCAGACACAAAACCAACTCATTGAAATACAGGTTCAGGAGGAAAGAGTTCTACTATAAATTACAATTCTGGAACAGTTACTAAAAAAAAATTCAAAAATATGTTTATTTAACTGGTTTTATTTAAGTTTATATACAAGAAAACCCTGAGCTTGTGCAATCCTTATTTTTGACTTTTGAAATGACTTGACATGCTGATAGCACATAAACATTTTCTTAGAGCTGGTGACACCTGATTTCGTACCTACCATAAAATCACTATTTTGCACACATTGCAAATCTATTTCAGATACATTTTCATTAAATTCCATTTTAAGCACTCTGAAAACAGGGGGAGAAAGAAAGGAAAGAATGAAGTTTTCCCAGTCCAAGGCTAATGCTGTCTGCTTAATCAGCCTCTTCCAAAGAGATTATGCAAACCTGTCTAGGAGAAAAAATAACCTTGAGTGTAATTACCATAAAAATATCTTATTACCAAACAGAAGAAAGTGCTCACTGCTGCCCTCTCCAACATATGATTAGTAAAAATTTGCACTCTAAAGTTTAGGATTTATTAGCGTAATCTTTTTTTTATTGCAGGTTTCATTTCAACTTCAAAAAATTCAAATACCCATTTATATTGAACCTATGTTTTGAAGCTGTTTTCTCTTCTCATGGGCCCAAATTATCACAAGGCTTCTGCCTCCCAAATTTGCCTGTTCTTGGTATAAAACCATCACCCCTAAACATTCATTGGCTTTTGTTGAGATAGGAGCTGATCTGAAAAGATCTCTACACAATCTTTCAAACCCCTGGCACAGCACTGAGCTACGTAAACCTGACAGTGATTAACAGGAATTATGGAACAGAAAAAACACTAAACAGCACATCAGCTTTATTGTACACAAGTGCAACAGACTTACTGGCACTTGCAAACAAATTTAAACTGCTGGAATAAATATTTGGATTCCAGAATTTGGTTTACCAGGGTTGCTGCTCCGTTTTTGTACTTCAGACTTCCAGAGCTGTGCACAAATGTTTGTTTTAGAATATTAAATATCAAAAGAAGCAAACACTTTTACATGAGCTTTTCCTGACCTCCTAATCCATTTGCAGTCTTACACAAACAAGCCCAAAAGCCTCAGTAGTGGAAGAAGAATTCTCTGGTTCACTGTGCATAACCTCCCTGCAATGATATAAATGGAAGCTTTAAAGGAGCATTCTCCATCTGTGGTCACAGCAAAAACTGAATTGAGAACTACTAAAATAATGAATGATGGAGTTATCACAAAGCAAAATCTAAATGCAGTCTGTGTAGAAGCAGAAAAGGGCTATTTTTTTTGAGTTCAAAGAAATAAACACACACAAAGAATATTTGTTTGCATGGAAAAGACTTAAATTACTGAAAATTACCAGCAGTGGGAAGATCATTAATGCACATGGGACTTATTTCTCCTGGGGGCTCTTATTCAAGCAGCACATTGATGAAAAATACTAGGTATTGGGTACCAACATAACAAATGCTGACTGAAATACAAAATTGATGATTTTTAGGTCATTTTTTAAATCATAAAATCACAGAAAGGTTTGGGTGGGAAGGAACCTTCAAGACCATTTTGTTCCAACACCTTCCACTAGGCCAGGTTGCTCCAAGCCTGACGCTGAGCCACAACTTCCATGTGCTTCACCACCCTCACAGCCAAGAATTTCTTCCTCATACCCCACCTAAACCTCCCCTTTCAGTTTGAAGCTGTTTCCCCTTGTCCTGACTCCTCAAAACCCCTCACCCCAGGCTTTTTTGAAGGCCCTTTAGACCCTGAAAGGCCACAATAATTTCACCCTGGATCCATTTTGCTGCTTGGATGAATGGGAGAATCCTGCTCTGGATCGATCCAGTTGTGACCTGGGCACAGGAGAGGCCAGTGAAACCATTAAAGATTTATTCCTGACAAAACCAATTAGGCCTGGCTGTGCAGCAAAGGCCCTCATTTAGTCACATGAATTAATTCCTTACTCACTCCATCGGCACCAGGAAATTCATTCCAGCAGCAACAGCCCGGGCTGGGTGGATGAGGGAAAAAAAACCCCACTGAGAGCTCAGGGAGAAGCACACCAGTCACAAAAAGCCACTGCAGAAGGGAATTCACATGATTTGGATGAACATAGAATTCAAGATCTTGCTCGTCCAGGAAGCTGCTGAAGAATTTCATTTCAACCACATGAATAAGCCCAGCATGTTTGGGCCTGCTGGAGGCACCAGGCCTGAACAATCACCTGAGGCATTTATTGTACTTGCTTTTCCCTCCAGACCAACTTTAGAACATAAAAAAAACTCCTAAAACATACAGAAAAAAATATTTTCTACCAAATATCCAGTTAATCTAAGGAGAAAACTGCAATGCTTAGTTAGCATTAAAGGCATTTAAAAAGTACAAATTTTTGCTTTGGCTAGAAATGATCTTTCTCATTTTAACATATCTCACAGAAACTTAAACATTAGTTGAAATAATAGTTCTTAGAAGTTATCTGAGCGGTGACACTTGTGCTTGTGTTTCCTCCAAGCATCTCTTGCCACACAGCCACAGGAAGCCCTGTGTTTGTCAGCTGTCATTTCTGCACTGTTATTTCAAATTTAGGTTATGAGCAATGCCAGCTGATGAATTCCAGTGGGGAAATATCCTTAAAATCTGACATCTCACTGAAGTGCCTTGGCGTGTCTGGGGCAGAGTTTTATTCCTCTGAACTTGTGCTCAGGTCTCTGTGCACACTTTAATTTTAAGGGTTACAGTGAACCCTCTGTTCTCCTGACTTATGAACCTGTGCAGACATCAAAGCAGGCAGCAGGTTTAATTAGACACTTAATTATAGATCAGGATGGCAAGGAATGCATTTGGGAAATAAAAACATGATTTTCAACCCCAGTCAAATGCCAGTGAACAGAATAACACCAGCACAACATTGGTGCACTGTGCCCTTCACATCACTCACAAAAAACAGAGTTTGGCTTGGAGTTTTGGGTTTGGTGTTTGTTGGGTTTTTTTACCAAAATAGATTCTAAATAATTTTAGCTTTCAGGTCTGGCACATGGAGTTCTCTGGGCAACCTGTGCCAGGGCCTCACTATCCTCACAAGGAAGAATTTCTTCCTCCTATCTAATTTAATCCAAATTGCTATTCCTCTCTTCTGATTTATCCTGTGAATCCACAGGAAAGGAAGAACTGAAGGTGTTTGGAACTCTTCTCTCCTGTGTTATCTTCTCTTCATAAAGTAAATTTAATTATGTGTTTTCTCTACTGCTGTTTGTAACTTCCCTGCCTGTTTTTATTTCTTGCTACAGATCACTTTCATATGCAGCTTCATTAACATGGTTTACACCCTCCACCAGAATAATTAAATTATTATTAAATAAAACAGGCCTTTGTTACATAAGGTCCCAAGTCAGTTTTCAAAATAATGGCTGGGAATCATCCAACTGCAATTATGCTCTACCTACCTAAATTCTCTTTGTAGTTTTAATTAAAATACATTATCCAGGATGATTTCACCTCCTATTTTAAGTTCTTGTACAGCACTGGTGAAGGGGGTGGGGGGGGGAAATCATCTCTGTAAAGCAATTGCTCTATTTTGTGGACTTAAAGAGGGAGAATAAATACTTTTGGGTTATCCCAGCACACAATGAGAGATTTCAGTCATCTCTAAAATTATCTTTGAAGTAAGATACATTGTGTTAGAGGGAAAAATTGGGAAATTTGGAGTACTTTATCACTGAGAAGTGTTCTTCCTACAGGTGAAAAATGTTAAGGGAATGCAAGTCAGAGATAGATTAATGCCCTTGAACAATGACAAATAAAATAGAAACATGAGGTGAACACATAAGATTTGCCACAGTAACTCAGCAGCTGAGAAATGCCAATGGAAATAAGGATCTGAGGAGAAGCAGAGAACATCTCCAGAATGATTAGGCATATTTATTAATAAATGAGGCTGACAAACCAGCTAAAGGGATGGGAAAGGCATTGGCAATGCAGTGTATTTTTGGCAGACATTTAACACTGGGGAGTTTTCACGGGAATAAAATTCAGTTTTCAAGATTCTTTTCAATCTCAGAAGATTTCTAATTTCACAGGTAATTACACCTGTGCACCAAAATCAGGGAGATTGTTTAATATGCTTTATTAGTTATTAGCACTGATTTTGGTCTTTTTTTAAATTCAGTGAAATCAGCATCCAGTCCTTGCAAAAATTCTAAGGAAATGGACCTGATGCTTCCAGTTGTTCAGGTAATTTTGAGAGGAAGCTCAATCAGGAGGGAACAGGCACAGACAAGGCCAGGAGCTCTGTGCCACCCTCAGAGTGCAGATCAGTGACAGCTGAAAAAATCACATTACAAACTTGTGCTCAGGTAACCCAGAGCTCAGGCCTGGTTTTTGTGCAGCTCCAAGTCACAATCCAGAAGGGAAACCCTTAAATTAATAAATTCCTTCCTCAAATTCCAGTACACAATGATGTCCTGTGGGATATTTTGTCAGTGAGGAGTCCTCAGGAATTCTGTGGAATCAAAATGAGTTATAGAAGATATTTTCTAACAAAAACATCCTACTTCTTTCCCTCTGAGAGTTGTTCTGCTCCCAGAGAAACACAGAGGTATTCCTAGGAATTTCTGAATAAAATATCAAAGCCATCACGATGGAATTAGCACAGTAAAACTCACTTCAGCCCGAGCAGCTGGTTCAGTTTCAGTCAATAAGGCAGAGACAAAATTCTCCCAATTATTTCAAGATTTGATTCCCCAAAGTGCAGCCAGAAATCCTTCAGAAGCACAACTTGGTGCATAAGAGTGATCCAGGGAACTCCAAGCTTCTGTTCATGTACTTTGAAACGAATTTATTTTTCACATTTTTCATTTTTTCAAATTTATTTTTCAAATTCTCTGATTTTTGCACTTTGTTTTTCAATTTGACTTTTCAAAATCTCACATTTGTTAAAATCACGACCTGATACAGAGCTGCAATCTGTGCAACCCCAAAGTGCCATTAATGTAATTGATACCAATTTATTTTAATTATTCCCCAAAACGTTTTCCCAGTCTGAAAGTTAAATCCCACTTGAACACTTTTAATGTGATGGTTTTACCCACAGAACCACCCAAACCACTGCAGAGTTTTTGTATCAATCACCAAAAAATGAAGCTGCTCACACACATTTGCACACAAACTGGAGTTTGTAGATTGATGGCAGAGAGCTGAAATGAAAGCTTGAATGGTTTTTTCATAGAGATATTTAAATAAAATAGACAATCACCCTCGGTTCTAGGATCAATCATTTATTTCTTTTTAATTTTTTTTTTTACATTTTGCAATTTGTTACAGGAGAAGAAACACTTGCTAATGGAAGTGATGTGTTTTGGAACCATTTTCCAAGGTAATGGAAAAAGTTAAGCATATTCCCTAGGATGCACATTGATGACTAAGCTGCCAATATTAAATCAATTGAAGCAAGTGCAGTCCCTATTTAATCCTTGTATAAATTAATTTAAAGGACTCTCCTTCTCCTACAGGAAGACTAAATTGTAACATCTAATTTTCTTTTTTTTTTTTTTTTTATCCTGAAGTCTCAATCTTTTCTCTCTCTCTCTCTACTTAATCTGCAAAAAGTCCAACAGACTGAAGCCAAAGCCACAGAATGGATTCCGTGCCAAGGTTCCTTCTATTCCTGGTGATCTCCTCACTTCCCTCCCGTCCCAAAAAGGAAACAAAAGACTCCCAGTTTTCTGAAAATCAGATTCTCTGCATGACAGTGCATTGCATTGCCACAGGATGGGCCACAGTGGATGTTCTCCTAGCAAACAAATCACTACCAAGGTACAAAGAATTAGAAATTAACTCGGTAAAAATGCTCCTAACATTTTCCCAGTGGTATAGTAACCAGAATCCTACTTTCCTTCCACAAAAAATAGATATATATATATATATTTATTTTTTTATAAATACATTTTAATACAGACAATTCTGCTTCTATGCCAAAAGGAAGAAAAAAAAGTCACATTCAAACAGGTTTGCTGGGTGTATTAAGATACAAGTAGACACCAGAGCAGGCAGGAGCACAGGGGGGTTTTGGGGGGCTGCAGACACACAAACATCATTTCACCCACTGCCCAGTGATGGGGAGAACAACTGAGCTGCAACGTGAGAGCTGGAGCATCTCACTCCTCAAACAGCTCAGCTGTTTCCATGTGCAGAAAATGATATGAACTCTCAATGGTATTTAACATTAATATTGAAAAGCCTCTATAAATTTAGGCAGTGCTTATGCTGGGGGTAGAGAGAAGAACCACGAGCAGGAGCTCCCAGCTGCCTCAGACTCAGGAGAAAATTGAGTCACTCACCATGGCCTTGAAGCTCTTGGGTCCAAATAGCTGAAATTAATTCTTTGCCTGTCCTTGTCCTCCTTTCCCTCACTTTTTTCCCCCCCAAAATGCACAAAACCTGCCCAGCTTTTGTGCCATCCACAGACTTCCAGCTGCTCCCCCGCAGCCCCAAACGACAGCAATGATTTCTTATGGTTTCCTTCCTAACCAGAGCTAATTAAAACTGAGCTGTTAACCATCTTTTTCAGCTTATGAATAATTAATAGAGCATTTTTATAATACTTATTAAGTATGACAGTGGGATATTAGCATTTTCTTACCTTAAATAGCCCCAATCTTTGCATGACTAAGGGCTCCCTTTAACTTTTGTCATGAAGATTGGGGTTCATTTTTTGGGGCTCGATATGTAGGACTATTTCTCAATTAATGTTTTTTTCTCCAACTGAAGGGATTTGGAAGCGGGTAGCCTGCATGTTTCACACACAGCCAGCCACCACTGTGACACTGCACAAGATTCTGGAATGAAACTCAAGAGGACAGAGGTGGAAAATTTGAGCATCTTACTGACCTGCTCAAAAAACAAGACATAGAGAGAGAGATTATGAGCAAGAACTAAACCCCAGCAGATTGTTTCCAACCCTGGGGAGACTTTCTGCATTTAAATAAATAAATAAATAAATTCTCATGAGTCAGGAAGGGTGGATCATTCACTTATTCCAGAAATGTCACCACACAACAGATAATTCACAGAAACAATTTTGGCTTTTGCCACCAATCTGAGAGCAAAGTTTCTACATTTTAAACCACAGCTGAGGTGTTAATTCTAAAATGAAATGGTTCTCTCCCTGCCACGGAAGTGTGAGTTATTAGAGCATGCAGCTCAGCACCAATGTACTGCTGCTTTTCTTAAAAAACCCTGACTACTCAAGGAATCCAAGACTGACAAAGTGAAAAAATGTGTCAAATTGTAATTCCCCTGAAAGAATGTGTTGAGCTGTAATTTCCCCGTCTCTCAGAAAAATTATGTCACTGTTAGCACTCAGAGAGAGACTTTGTTTCTTTTTCCAAGATTAAGTCACTGTGTAAAGCACACACTTAATCCTGTTTTATGACAGGAAACAGCTGGGCGTTATTAGCAGATAATCTTGGTTAGCTCTTGGATGTTTTCTTTCACTTTCAGAAAGTCAGATCCCAAATTGCCAGGCTGGCTTGTTAAAACAGAGCTCTAGTGCTAATTAAAGTCATGTTGAAAATGAGATCAAGGAAGAAAATACAACAATTCTTTTTTTTTTTTTTCCAGAGCCAATATTTGGTGATTTCGCAACGAACTTCCAAAGTAAACCCAATAATGATGAATGTTAAAATACAAAATAATAGCTAGTCAAGAAGATTAACAAATTCTTCCGTGAACAATGCTGCTAAGACTTGCTTCTCAACTGGTTTATAAGAAGATTTAAGGGAAAAAAATGTGGGTTTCACAGCTGAGCTGCAAACTCTCAGCTCCTTTTCAGAAGGAAGTTGAAATTATTGGGTGCTGCACAAAGCGTGGTCTTTAACACTAAAATTTGAAGGTGGTTTTTAATTCAAAAAAAGGACAGAAGTGGCATTAGAACAGCAACTCTGCAGCCAAAGTTTTTGAAGAAAAATCCTTTTGGTGCTGTTTATGTGCCTCATGTCAACACCACACGTGATACTGCTGCAGGAGCAGGTGGAAAAGGAACAGAACCTCTCCCCTGGACAGTGATTCCCACGTTTTTGTAAAAACTTTGGATGTGGATGACCTTAAAGAAATGCTAACAAAGAATTTCCAAGTGAAACAGAGGGATAACAGTGATAACTGACAGAAAAAAGCACCTTCATTGCACTTCCCACAGAAAGTTTTGTTGTTTGCCTTGGTTTAACAATCAGAATTTGTTACTTGTGGCAAACTCTGGGGGTTTTTAACAAGAGTAAAATTGCCCCAACTGAAAAGCTCAAGCTAAAATTGGTTGGAATTGATATTATTGAAAATGTCCAATCTTTGTTTCTGGCTTAAAATATTCCTAATAATATTAAGCAACAAACTCACTCAGTGAAGTATCTCCTATATGATTCACACCACTGTGAGACTGGAATTATTACATATATAATCAGAATTATAAAATATTTCAGGAGGGGAGCAGCTGATAATTCATCCTCCTGTGTTTAACCTCAAACCTACCCTAAAACAATGTCAGAAAATCCATCAACACTCTGCACTCCAGGGAACACAGTGATTTCTCCTGGTTCTTTTACAAGGGGCATGTCTACCCCTGAAATTTCCCTTGATTACTGTAATATTTTTATGGAATTACTCTTTTTTTTTATAAGTCTTGAAAGGAGATAGCATAAAAAAGGAGCAGAATGTGACTATTTCAGTGGAAATTCCAGAAAATGACCCAAGAGTCCACACCAAAGCACAACTGATGTCATCACAACATATTAAATAGATGACTGCCAATGCTGGGCAAATTCCATTCCTAAAAATCTTTTTAAAATCTTATGCACAGAAGTGGCTGTTATGAACAGCAGGTGAAAAATACCCCCCAAAAAACCCTGCACAGGGTGGTAATGATCAACATATATTCCATTTTGTCTTTAAATCAACATCTTGTCTCCTGCAAATTGAAACAAAACTCAGAAATACTTAAAACTTGCAAAAAGTCATTGGATATGTGATTTAACAGCCCTGATGCAAAAAAAAAAAAAAAAAAAGTTGAGGGAGGAATGAAAACCTTTTTGAAACTTTTTTAATCTTCAGTAATTATTGTGCTATAAAATGAATGGTCAGTAGCTCAAAGCACGGCACAAATAATGAGGAAATTCTTTGTATCTCTCAAACTGATCCGCCAGCCAAAGGCTACTTGTATGATTTAATACACTAGAGACAAAAAATAGTGATAAATACAAGTCCCACTGTGATAAGAATCACTACAAGCTACTACTTGTGTAGAATCAGTGAACTCGACACACTTTTGTAGCTACCAAGCTGAATCAAAACTGTGCTGTAACCTAAAATCACTGTGGTTTTGTTTAAAAAAACTGCCTCCTCTCTCAGCAGTCGAGAAAGCCAAGCCAAATACAAATGGTGACACGTTGAAAAGTGACCACAACCCCAACAAGAGCACAAAAACCTCCTTGGCCTTAGGCTACACTTGGAAATGTTTGTAGTCCTGTCTGACATAGGCTGCGACTACAGAGATGCTCATCACGACTGGAAATGATAATTTTTTATAAAAATTATTACAATTATTACACCTATCTGAGGCTAACATAGAATGTTCCACTTCAACTCACAGAATTAGACATGGAGACATCAAGTATTTATAGAAATATCTACAAACTGCAACTGTCTTTTATTTTTGTGTTGGTTTACAAACTGCAACTGTCTTTTATTTTTCCGTTGGTTTTGTTTTTTTTTTTTTTTAAGCATCAGTGAACTGACCTTCAGAGTAAGGGTTTCATGACAACAGGTCACTCCACACTAGTTTATTCTTGGTGTTGCTATTTCTTGAGCTAAACTGGCATTAAACTTCTTCCAGAGTCTGAAGAGAGAACTTCTGCTAAATTTTTTCCTGCGTTTTGAAGTTGTAGATTATTAGATTTACTCTCACCTGTATTAATATCCAATGAGTAACATTTTTAACAAAGGGAAAACGCTGTCTTAAGCTTCTTTAAATGCAGATACAAATAGAAAATTAGAAATTCCACACTCTCCAGCTGCCCTAGACAATTAAAACGTTGCTCTAACAAGCAGTGCTGAAGCCCTTATCTTGGTATCGAGCAGAGACAAAAGGAAATAGACATGGGAAATGTGTGGCATGAACAGGCTGAATGTTAACTAAAGCAAAAATGTTAAATAAAGCTAAAATCCTGCCGTTTTTCCTGATTATTCTGCAAAAAACTGAAATCAATGGAATGTATTTATGGAGGTTCACAGACCCACAATGCCATTTTACCTTCATCTGAAATGTAAATGGAATGTAAATGTAACAACACCTGATCAACACAGTTCTGTCACTAAACTATTGCTCTTCACTGCAAGTTTTGATGTTTCTAAGGTTAAACAGGACATTACACAGAAGGACTGAAACTAAAGGATGAAATACTCATGGGGAGAGCCAATTTAAAGAGGAAACTTGCCTTTGTGAGATGTTTTGCTCGATATTTTCAACTGGCTGGACAAGTTAAATTGGCCTTTGAAGCATTCACAAAGAGAAACAACCACCCAAACCTCTGCCTTTGCATCCAAACACTCCCATGGTTTCTCTGATTACATTCTTTGGGAAAGCAATCCTAAAAGATACTCGAGGGCAAGAACATCAATTCACAGAATTAGGGCCAAACCCCTCAGGTCCCACAAGGCCATTTTTCAAAGCAGACACTTAAAGAACTTAGGGAAGTTGATATCCAAAGATCATTTTAGCTTCAAAGTTCTGAAGAACCGGGTCAGCTTCAAAGCTCAAAAAGAGATGTCATGAAACTCCTACTGTGGCAAAGAGTCCTTGGTTGGTGGATCCTTGTCCAGGTGACATTGCAGGCAGCAGAGCTGGAGGTGTTGGGATCCCTGACGACTTGCAGAGGAAAGGGGAGGCCAAGCGCAGCTGGGCCCGTGCAGGCCTGCGCTCAAGGTCCTCCACTGTATGAATAATCTGCCTTGTTGTGCATCACCAGCTTGTTGTCTACAAAGTAGAAACTGTCCGACTGTGTCTCGTAGGGATGCAGGATCATCTCTCGAACTGTGAGGGGAAAATGGGGAAAAAAAACCCCAAGGAAATTAATGTTGAATTCATTTCAGCGGTGCCCCCGCGCGCTGGGCCCAGGCGCTTTTCAGGGTCACTCAGGCAGCTGCAAAGTCAGGTGAAAAACCCAAACCCAAATGGGAATTGTCCAAACCAGTCCCTGTTGGTATCTTTTAAACAATTCAAGCATAATCGTGGAATTTTTATGTTGGAAAAGCCCTCGAAGGCCTTAAAATCCAACTGTTAACACAGCACGGCCACGTTCACTGAACCCTTGTGCCACATCCACACTTTCAGGGATGAAAAATGCTCCTAATCCAAATATATTCAGGCACCACATAAAGGGGACCTCAGAACAAGAACTCATTACATTTTGGGTTGGGTTTTTTGTTTTGTTTTGTTTTTAAAAATAGTGATAAAACAGCAAATGCAAAGTAAATTAGTTCAGGCCTGCCAGCAGTGTCTCACTGTATTTTCCACAGACTGTAATATTAGTGCTGACACACACAATTAGGGGTTGTAAAGAGTAAGAGCACAGAGATTTAGGGCTTGTGCTCTTGTGTCTTGGGAGAGAGGAGAGAAAATAAAAGTTATGTTCATATTAAAACCTCTCAAGCTCGCAATATAGCACATCAAACATTAAACCAGATCATAACATTTAAGTTATCCATTTATTGGATGTCTTTTTAATCTTGTTTTTTTGTTGTTTTATAACACAATTATCTTTTTTCTCCCTGATACCGAAGCTTCCTTTTTATGAATTAAAAAAAAAGCCAAACCCATGCAACTGCCTGGTGTGGGATGAGATAAGATCCTACTAGAAAACAAAATCAGTGTTAACACAGATATAAAAGTATGAATTATTCTACCCAACCCACTCTCTAGAGACAGCTTTTAAGAAAGGGCTCCCCCAAACCACCTCAGATGAACATCATGGTGTGACAACCCAGAAATGAAAGTTTATAAGAAAGAGCTTACTGAGATCCTCGGAGAGCTGGGGGAATTCATAGATGTGCTCACAAGTATTTTTACTGCTGGGGATGCAGAAGCCAAATTCAAAATCAAAACTTTTCAGCAGCTGGTCACGGAAGTAGTGCCTCTCAATCATACGGAAATTATTGATGGGTTTGTCCCCTACTGTGAATTCCACCCTGAAAAAGAAGGGTAAGACTGATGTGAGCTTTCATGCTTAAATAACATTTGCACCCTTCCTGAAAGGCAAAAGAGAACTCTGAAAAAAAAAAAAAACCAAAAAAGCCAAAAATATAAAGCAACAGCACTAATCAAATTATTGTTTCCTCTTTTCCTTAAAGCATTCTACAGGGACACAACCCAGTATTAAAAAAAAATCTTAATAGCAAACAATAATCTACCCTGCCATGTGCAGGGACACCTTCCACTATTCCAGGTTGCTCCAAGCCCCATCCAACCTGGCCTTGGGCACTTCCAGGGATCCAGGGGCAGCCACAGCTTCTCTGGGCACCCTGTGCCAGGGCCTCACCACCCTCACAGACAAGAATTTATTCTTAATATCCCATCTAACCCTGCCCTGTGGCACTGTGAAGCCGTTCCCCTTTGCCCTGTCACTCCAGGCCCTTGTCCAAAGTCCCTCTCCAGTTCTCCTGGAGCCCCTTTAGGCACTGGAAGATGCTCTAAGGTCTCCCCTGAGCCCTCTCTTCTCTGGACAGTCTTCCCACCTTATTTTGCCCCTTTTAGCATCAATCTCTTCAGCACCAGGCCTATCCCTGACTAAACAACCTAAAGTGACAGAGAAGGCAAGAGATTTGGAGACCCTCAGAACAAAAGAAAAAGCCCCCTGTTCAATCAACTTCCTGGCAGGATCAACATGGAAGAGATGGGGTTTTTTCCTAAGATTTCAGTTGTTTCCTGTGCTAGGCCAAGGAGCAGAGGGGGAATTACTCACGTGGCTCCCACTTGCCGCAGTCTGAGAAAGGCTGGGGTGAACTGATAGCGCACGAAGCGTCCGGCGTTGGGGTCCACGTCCTTCCTGTCATTGTGCTCCCGCTCTGCAAAAGCCCAAAGAAAACTCTGTCAGAGCTGCCTGAGAACCAGAAACTCAAGGAAAATACTTGTGGTGGTGTTCTTGTGCCACATGAGCTGGGAAACTGCTCTGATGCTGAGCTCACCCTCCTCCTGTCCTGAGGTGTCCACCACTGGTCACTCAGATATGGAATGTTGCAAGGTGGCCCCTTGGTTTGAGCCATTTCTTATCTTCTGCGTTTCTGTTCCTCATCTGCTGCTCCTGCCTCACATCAGGACTGCAGAGTGACTCTGAACAAGCCATTTCTCCTTAGCATGCCTGCCTTGCTACCTATAAGCTACAGAAAACTTCCTCTCACCTGCAGGGAGGTGGGGAAGGGTTAAAAGTGCCTGGCCAGGAAAAGAACAGTTGCCCCGGGTTTTTATCACCACTGGCAACAGGCAACACTTGGGTGCTTATAAGTAACACCTAAAAATTAATTAAACAAAATTAAAAAAAAAAAGGCAAACATTCAGTTTGTTTAATTTGCCCGTTGGCAGTTTCTCCCTTCTGAAAATACCATTTTCCTGACTCCTCAGTGAGAGATGTTAAACTAAGAGCTGAACTATGTGCAGAGGGCACAAGCTGATGAACAGCCAAGAAACAACCACCCGGTGATCTCCTCCTCCTCCCCTGCTCCTGTTTACAACATCCATCTGTCCCTTCCTATCACAGATGGCAGCAGTAAGAGCACAGCAGCAGCCAGCTCTGCTCACCCTGTTGGTACAAAGAGACACCTGAAAAACATTCCTGCTGCAAGATGGGGCTCCAGCCCTCCTGCAATCTAGAGATTCTCCTATTTTTGGGAAATCTATGGAGTAAAAGGAGTGGGAAAAGGCAAAAGAAGGCATTTGTTCATGGAAACCTTACTTTGTGTGTGTGCACTCACCTGAAGCTGCTGGCTTGGTGATTTCAAACAAGACTGTGCCAGATTCCATGTCCCGGATTTTGAACCTGGTGAAGTCTATCTTGTAAACATTTTCCTCTGGAGTGCACAAATAATCTGCAGGGGGAAGCAAATTTAAATGAAGGCTGCCCTGAAACACCAGGAATTTCTGGCTGTTCTCTGGAGGCCACACCAGCAGTGAGAGCAGCCCAAATGCACCTCCACTACTGCCTGTTTTAATTCAAAACTGATGTCTCTGAAGACAGAATCACTTCTGGAGGCTCACACTGCCCTGCTCAGACAGGACAGGGGCAAGAATTCTCTCCCCCAACAGACGGAGGTCATCAACTTTTCCCAACCCTGTGCCAACAACTCCTGCATCCATTTCCCCCTGGGATATTGAGACTGGTCAGCACCTCCATCAAATCCCAGCCTTTCCAGTGTAAGAGGCTTTGCCAGTTTTAAAAACTGCCCTGTGGCAGAATGCAAGGGCTAAGCAGCTTTGGGAGCACTAAGCCGACTGCACTTAAACTGGAACAGGAGTGTCCTCCCCTGTGCCACCTCCCTGCTCCAGCCCTCTGCAGACAAAGGGTGGCCTCTTCTCTGCACTCGTGCCTGTCCCACACCAGGGCTTGTTTTCCTCAGCACTGAAATGATGTTGAAGCCTTTCCCTTCAGGAAAGCAGGGAGCAGAGCCCTTCCCTGCTCTGAGTATCTCTGAGGGAAAGTCATGGAATCACGGAATCACTAAGGTTGGAAAAGCCCTCTAAGATCATCAAGTCCAACCATTAACCCAGCAGCGCTGTGTTCACCACTAAACCATGTCCCAGGTGCCACATCCACAGGCCCTTTGAACACTCCCAGGGTTGAGGATTCCACTACTAAAAACCCCACAGTTTTGGCCTTCAGCCTTGCTGTGCCCTGAGCCAGCTCCTGGCACAGGGATCATCCTCCTCCCTGGGGAAGGAGCACATGCAGCACAGATTGAAAGCAGCTCCAATAACTTACTTTACCCTGACAGATCCAAAGAAATGCTCTGTGTAGACAAGTCAGGTCAGCTTTCAAACAACAGCACATCTGCTTGATGTAGGAGGCTGGTTTTGGGAGGTTCCAAGGTGAAAATAATACTTTAACATTCTAATTCAAAGCACTTTCTCAGCTACTAATTCCTGCTGTTAATCTGAGCTAATCATTTATTTCTGTCTGCTTTCCTATTTCTGAAACTCCAGCAAATCCATCCACCTGAGGCTTAGTCACTGACTACATAAAAACAAGTTACAAGTGCTCAGAGCTCAGGCCTGCCCATGACAACCTCAGGCAACAGGTCTGAGAAATCCAGGACCACTGTGAGAGATTTCTGAGCTCCTGGACATGAACACCTGGCACCAGCACTTTCCTAGAAGCCTTTTATTCCTTCCAAGTCTCCGTATCTTGGAGAACTGTCCAAGTAAACTCGGTACAAGGAACAGAGGTGTTAAATGTTCTCCCTGGACGGTTTTACTGCTCTCCAACAACCCCATATGGTGAATGCTCAAAGGAATGCCAGAGAATCTGTGGATGTCCCATCCCTGGAAGTGCTCAAGGCCAGGTTGGAGGGGGCTTGGAGCAACCTGGTCTAGGTGGGAGGTGTCCCTGCATGGCAAGAGGGGATGGGACTGGATGATCTTTAAGGTCCCTCTTGAGCCAAAACACTCTGAGATTCTACAATTCTATAAATGGGCGTTCAGAGAGAGGACAGTGTTTGAGGCATCCCTGGCATTTGGCAGGGATTTTCCTTTCCCTATCAACACAGCACAAGGCAAAACTGACAGCAGCACCCACACTGCCAGGAAGAACAAGCTAAAAGCTCGACCTTTTTACTGCCACAACAACACACAAGCCTGTGTTTGCCCAAATACCCCAAGAACTGCACAAAAATCTTCTTTTGTGTCTTAAACAGTAGCCAAGAAGACAGGACAGGAATTTAAACCCAGTCCTTGCCTTAAGCCCTGATGTTTAGCATTCCTCAGGGAGATGCCCTGCAATTACACTGTGATTTTAGGCTCCAGACACATCAGCCACCCCAATTCCTAACCCGTCCCACAACTTCCCAGCTCCGAGCACCAGCATGCAAAACACAAACTGATGGAAGCAGGCTCAGCTTCCCACAGCCCAGCTTCGCCTCACTTGGCCCCTGGCTGTTCCCTGGGAAGGCTGTTGGGAACAGGCAGCAGTCGTCCGGGAGCCCGGGACACCTTCCCTGGAGCACGCGGATAAATCTGAAGCCTCGTTTGTCTGCAAGTTAATTATTAAGTGTTTCTACTCCTGCAGAATTCCTGCCCATCCAGCACCATGGCAACAGCTTTATCCCCCTCCTTGGCAGCAGCGTTGCTGCAGTAACAGTGTCCATGACTCATCTGGAGCACAGGAGAGCCAAGCAGAGCCTCCAAAGAGGAGTAAACCCCAGCTAGAATCCCCACCAGGCTCCTGCTCATTGGTGTTTGCACCCCTACACTGTTCTTTCCCAACTCTTTTTGCCCTGATAATATTTTAAACTCTTTTTTTGGATGGGTTTTTTTTGAAATCAGCATGCCAATATACAACTGGATGACATCCGGGAAGATCAGCTGCCAGAATACTGCAATCAAGCAGGTTTTTTCCTCCTCTGGCAGTGCCCAGTCTCTTTTAGAAGGCTCCTTCAGAAAGGAAAAAAAACCCTAGAGGAATATATATTCCTCTCAATCTGTATTACATTTGTTTCTGCTATTCCTGCTCAAAAATCAATCAAAGTAGCCACGTGCTGGTTTTTTCCCCCCCCCCACATAACAGGAGCCTGCGGCTGCACTGGAAGGTCTTATTGGGAATGGGCTGCTTGCAATTGGCAGATCCTTCTGCTTAGTTGAGCACTGTCAGATTTGCTAATCTCATCCCATACACACTTATTTTTAAATTACTGTAGGGCCCAGTTGCCCACACTTCCGTGACTCACTTAAATGTATCATCTGCTTCCCTTATCCTAATTCACCGTCGCCACGATTTGGGGAAGGGAGGCAGCACCCGTGGCTATTTTAGCTGGGAATCAGGCAGATCAAACCTCCACAGAGGGGATTGTTACAGAGAATGGTGGGTTGGTCTCTCAGGACTGAATATTTCCTTGTTTCTTCCACTTCCCCTGGGAAACGGGTTGTGCTGTTTCCCTGTTAATAACTGAACAATCACGGTGTGTCCCTGAGCCTTCAGTACTCACCTGATTTAGGGGTGAATCCCTAATGTTTTCCATGGACACGTCAGCACTGCCGTGGAAAACCCATCAGACTGGCTTTTATCCCAAAGTACCCACGTTTAGTAGTATAAAAAACAAAGGTCACAAAGGAGGAGTACTTCATACCCTTTCCTAAAGCCCAGGGAATTGCCATATCCCAGACCTCCATCCCCAAACTCTTGTTGAAAAGAATTCACCCACTTCTCACTCACACATCACCATTCATGACAGTGCCTCTCCAGCTTCCTTCCCATAACTTCTGGATCATGCCCAAAGACCTGCAACTCTTAGAGACAATTTCTACCTTAAGGCCAACCAGGGTTTTGGAGAGTTTGGATCATAATTAACACCACTGTGGTGGTCTGAGGAAGCAGCAGAGGTCATTGGCTTCCTGAGCCTGGCTCAATTAATTCCTTCATGAATTCTCCTATTCCCTTTGTGGGGAAAAGTGATTCCAAAGAGACCCAAAACAATTCAGTGGTCTCTAGCTTTGCTCTCAGAAGCAGCAGGTGCTCCTTTCCCTGGTACAGTTCTGAGGTGGTACCTCCACTGCCTAATTCAGGGAAGAGCCAGGTTTTACCCAGGAAACCTTCCTGCCCTCCCAAACCCAGCCAAGGTTACAAAATAAACCAGCAGAACAACGCCAGCAAGCACTGCCTGTGAACACTGGCACATCCTGAACCCAGGTGCTTAATTCCAGGGGTGTATTTTAGCAGCTGGTGTTACAGAGGAGCACAAAAAGCGAGGGTTAATACAGTGCTAAATAACACAGGAAAGCAAACAAAGGCACTTTCTCCTCTGGACCTCTCCCTGTTACTTAAATGGACGAGATCAGGTTTGATCCTCACCACAGAAAGCTAAAATTTGATCCTGTATTTCCAAATTTCCTTTGCAACCACCCCGCCAGGCACATTTTATCTCGAGGAGTTCACGGGCAATAGGATCTACACTCTTTGTTGTGCTCCTTTCAAGATGCCTTCTCCATCTCTGCAATCAGGAGGAAGCACGTGTCCCCTCTCACAGACACCAGGGATATTTCTGTGCTCATCAGAGTCTAATCTCAGATGGGGCAGCTCCTATTTTAAGGCCTTAAGAGCCCACTAAGGAAAGCAGAGTGCACCTAGGGTAAGAAAGAACTGAAAACCTGGTCCTGGAAATGGGTGTAAATCAGGAGGATGCTGTACAAGAGGCTGATGCAACAGCAGTGACTTGTAACAGGAATTTCTCTCCCCAACACAGACAACAACAACAATTTAGGGAATGCATGAGAAGGCTCCTGTAGTTACGCAGGCCTATTTCCCAACGTGCATTAACCAACAAGGTCAGGAGCTGTTTTGAAGCCAACTCCCAAGACATAAGCCAGGTATAAAGCCAAGACAACTGCAGAGGAATTGCCAGGAGCCGGAGATTAGGAGATTATCAGATTGAAGGGTCTCAGGAGGAAGCAAAAATAGCCCAGACCCCACGAAGAGGCCGAGCGGTGACGCAGGACACGGAGCAGGACCTGAGGGGAAGGCAGGGCAGGTTTCAGGTGCTATTGATACACCTGCCCAGACAACCTGGCTTCAGTGAAAGAAAAAAATAAACCATTTCCCTGCCCACTGCCTCAGCAGTTCAAGTCCTGTGAAACCAAGCCAGCCAGGAAACAGGATCCACTCCTGTAAAATCTCCTGTAAAAAATCCCTCCAACCCAAACCATGGGGCTTGGGTAACCAAAGGCCAGGGGGGTTGCACAAGGAGGGAAGCAGCTGCCCTCTGACCTAGCTCAGGAATTAGGCTGCTGCAATGCCCCAGAGGGAAAATCCTGCACCAGAAGGATCCCACAGGGGTTTTTCCACAGCAGCACATTTACTGTCAAGGAAGCAGAGGGATTTAGGCCAGGAGGCTCCAGGCTGAGGCACTTCCCAAAGTCCCCAGAGCCCCTCGGTTGCCAAGTCCTACTGCACAGCTCACCAGGCTCTGATTTTTGTGGCAGCCTGCTCATCTCTTTTTTTTCTTTTTTTTTTTTTTTCCATTTTAGCTAGAGCTTTCCAGACTTCACCCTCTCACAATTAATTTGATCACAGCCCTGCAGCCTGTGGATGGAGCTGCTCTTCCCCCATTTTCAAGGCACCCAAACACCTTCTCCTGCCCCCTTTTCATGCTGATTGCATTCAAAGTCTGAAACCACGTGCATGACATCAACGAAATCAGCTATTTTTGGTCTTACACAGGGCTGAGTCAAAGCCAAGACCCTCAGGCTGACTCCCTCAGCTTTCCTCTTACCTTTGCCATTTCCACCAGGGATGGCCCAAACCCACAACCCCAGGAGAAGGAGAAATCCCACAGCACACACACACACCCCTCCATGTGTGCTGCCCCTGGGAGTGCTGACAGCTCATATTGTACTGTGAGAATTTGGGAAACACCCTCCATCCACACAACACCCCAAGCCTGGCGGCACCGTGGAGCCCTGGAAAAGCTCACAGCCTGTGTGGGGTGCTGAGGGAAGGGTCGTGGGGAGAGCAGCTCGGCACAGCTCTGGGATGTGGCTCTGCAACAAGAAATCAGCACCTCAAGACACATCCACACATCACAGCCCTGGACAGGGCAGAACAGGGACTCATCAACCTCCTCGCAGCTACTACCCACAGCTCCTCAGAGCTCCTAATAAAATACATTCTCCCAATTAACTGGGCAGGGAAGTCATGGTCCAGGAGCGGCTTTGAAGATGGATTCATGCACATCTGCCTCACATTCCTGTCAGTGCCTCCCTCTCTCCTTGCCTATCCAAACCCCATGGATTTAGAAATGGATTTGAACGTGGATCCTGGATGGTTTAGCTTTACAGGACTTGAACTGCTAAGGCAGAGGGAAGGGAAATGGTTTATTTGGGGTTTTTTTTCTTTAATTGACTGCAGGAAACTGGTATGAAAGTCCCTCAAGAAGGGTCTGCCCTGCCTAACCCACTGAGGCAGCCCTTTGCCAAGCTGGCCTTTAGCTAAAGCTGCCCAGAGAAGTCTCAGAGAAATCCCAAGTGACAGCTCAAGGAAGAGATTACTTTCAGAAATGATTACGTGTGTGTTCCTTATTTTTAGGGTTTGTTTTGAAACTGTTTCCAAGCATGTAATCAATGATTTAACCCCGTGGTTTGTGAAAATAAAATCAGCTTCAGAATAAAACTTAAAATGTAAGGTTTTATCTGGTATTACAGACAAAGTGCAGGTAATAGCAGGGCAGCCTCAGAAGCTGGAGCTTGTCTTTTGTTACACATCTGACTCCTCTGATCCTCTGGCTGCTTCAGTAATTAATTGCAATTTGAACTGAGCTCTGCCCCACTCCTTTGCTAATCTTGAATTAATCACGTCATGAGCTTTTTCCGCTTTTCCCAACCACAGTTGTGCGAGCGAGTGACAAATCTCGCTAATTGCAAAGGAAATGGTTCTCTTGCCTTACACCTGATCCAGCTGGAGCAGAGCCAGGAGCTAGCCTGGCCAAAAGGCCCAGATATCCCAGGGCAGCATCCCAGATCCATCAGGCTGGACCCTGGCGTGCCCAGAAACGTTGTGGGCCCGGAGCTGCTGAGGAATTTAACACTGGAAGGACGCAGAATGTGCAGGGCAGGTCACACAACTCCCCAGTTAAGCTTATTAGAAGCACATTAGGTGCAGGGCCCAGCTGGTTCCTGTGGCTGCCCACAGAGCCACATCCTGCCTCGCCACCCTCCCAGCCCAGCCAGCTCACACTCGGTCAGCTGCAGCTCCTGGGAGAGCAAAGCCCAGCTGTGCTGCCTGGTGGAAAGATTATTAGGGAGGAATTCTTCCCTAATAATTCTGCCCTGATGAGGCACTGACACAGGTTGGACAGAGAACCTGTGGCTGCCCCATCCCTGGAAGTGTTCAAGGAAAGGTTGGATAAGGCTTGGAGCAATCTCATCTAGTGGAAGGCATCCCTGTTCTTGGTGAGGGAGTTGGAACAAGGTGGTTTTTAAGGTCCCCTCCAACCCAAACCATTCTGTGCTAGAGCCAGAATTCCACCTCTCCCTGCACGACCTGGAAGGCTGCTCAGAAATACACAGCCTGCTCCTGGTGTGAGCACTCCTGAAACACACCTTCCTGTGGTACCAAGCCCTGCTGGGCTTTGCTTGATGAAGCAACCCTAAAACATGGCCAGCCCTCCTCAGGGTCCCTGGGCAGGACGCAGCTGAATGCAGTCCCTCGACAGCGTGAGCTGCTGTGCCACTGGCCCATGAGGTTGGATAAAGATGGATTATCCTCTCTCTAGAACAACAAAGGACATCCAGGGCACCAGGACATTTCTGTTGCAGCCCCACCACCAACTCCTCCTTCAACTTCAGACTGTCAAAGACAGAATTGCTGCGACAGGGTGTGGTGTCTGCCCTGACACTCAGCACATCCAAAAGGTTGGGGCAGCTGTGAACTTCTCTCCCACAGCCTGGTCCTTCCTCCTCCCCTACCTGAAGCAGAAGAGTGGAACAGTTTCACACTGATATTTTTGGCCATCTGTTTTTAACGGTGTAAAAATGAGCAAAGGCCACAGAATGCCCCAAAATAATCATCAGGTGTTAAAAGAGCTGAAAAAAATATCCTTTGCTCTCTGTTAAACCCACCACGAGGAAAACTGAGCTTCAGAAGGGAAGCTGCAAAGTGGTCCTGGGTGATAAAATACAGTATGCTCAACGTGGATGTATTGTTTACCTGTATCCCCAAACTCACCAAGGATTTCAGGTGTGGAGAGCATTTCCTGGCTCCCACACATCCAGCAGGACAGGAAGCACTTCCCATGGTAAGCCTAGGACGCCACCACAGTGCCTGGCTCTGCTTAGCATGACCCATCTGCACCCCCAGTACCAGCAAGGCTCATGGAGGGGAGGGGAACACAACATTTTCATGCCTTTCACACCCTCCCTGTGCTCCAGAGCACTCTGACCCGGGGTTGGAAGGGGCAGACAACAACCAGCTCTGCCTCAAGCCTGGCTCCAAAGCCGGGGTGACCAGCTTAGCCTTCCCTGCTCCCTGGCAAGGCAGCAGCTTACCAGGAGCGTGCACCATCCCTCCACACTGATGCCACACGAGGTGAGAGCGAGGGTGTGGGGCAGCCCTGTCCCCTCCAGACAGCACTGGGGAGGGCAGGGACACGCAGGCTGCCATGAGGAGAGCACACAGCACTTCACACAGCCATCACTTGGATTCACCACCCAACTGAGGGGATGCTTCAGTGCCTGCTGCGTGGCTCTCCCTGCTACAGGCAGGGGATTTCTGGGCCTGGGCAGTGAATCACGGAGCTGCACCAGCACAGCAGCTCAGACAAAGGGACCCAAGGGCCCCCAGCAGCAGCAGCCCCTCTCAGAGGAGCCTCTGTAAGCCCTTCCTGAGGGCTGACACGAGTCCCTGCCGGGCTGTCCTCCTCTCATGCTGCTCCCAAAGCAGCCCCACGGGTCTGCCTGCACGCACCAGCACCCACAGCCGCATCCTTCCTCTCCAGGGCTCGTCACAGCCCCAGCCTGTGACACAGAGCTGCCTCTGAGGCCACTGGCAGAGCGCTGCGAGGCACAGGGAGCACAGCCAGACCCCAGGGCAGCCCCTGTGCTCTGCCAGCACAGAAAGACAACCCAAAGGTTCTAGGGGACGTGGAGAAAGGACTTTTTGGGACACCAGGGCAGATTGCCCCTGAGGCCAGGCTGGCCCGAGGCACACGCATTGCCATGGAATGGTTTGGGTTGGAAGGGACTTTAAAGAGCATCAGGTTCCAATCCCCTGCCAGGGGCAGGGACACCTTAGAGACACCTTCCACTCTGCTCCAAGCCCCATCCAACCTCATCTTGAGCACTTCCAGGGATAGAGCAGCCACAGCTTCTCTGTGCCAGGGCCCCGTCACTCTCCCAGAGAGGAACTGCTCACTGATATCTAATCTAAACCTGCCCCCTATCAGTGTGAAGCCATTCCCCTCTGTCCTGGCCTTTCCCCAGCCCCGTGTGCTGCTGTCCCGAGCTCCTCTGCCAAGCACAACAACCCCTCCAGCCACACACTCCCACCCACCATCGCCCAAGATGCCCTCAAGACCACGGGTGCTATACTGGAGAGGGGAAAACTGGGAGAGGGGGCTGCTGTGGGCACAGGGTGAGGGGCTCCACTCGGGGCACAGACACAGGGAACGGGTGATGGGGAGAGCGGTGAGGAGCATCCCAACACCGACCTTCGACCAGAGCTGGGGGGCTGCATCCCCAGCTCCGCGCATTCCCCCGTTCCTTCCATGGTACCCGGCCCCCGGGGTGCCACATCCCGGCACGGGCTCTGTCCCTGCGGTGCTGCATCCCCACTCCCCATCCCCCGGGGAAGGGGGCACCGGCTCCCCTTTTCCCTCCGGGTTAGCCCCCTTGGAAAGGGGACCGGCTTCCCTTTTCCCTTCGAGGTAACCCCCTCGGAGAGGGCGACCGACTCCCCTTTTTCCCCCCATGGGGACACACGGTCCCCATCCTCCCCCTCCCCGCCATGCCCGGTACGCACCGCTGGTGACCCGCTGCAGCCCCAGCACATCGTCGGGCCCGATCAGCGCCTTTCGGCCCAGCTCCTCCTCGGTCCTGGCCGCCGCCGCCCCGGCCCCGCCGCTCTTCTTCACCTTCATGGCCCCGCCGCCGCCGCCACCGCCGGTGTGAGCGGCCCCGGCCCCGCTGCGCGCCGCCGCACCGGGAGGGGCATCGCCATCACCGCCCCCGGCCCGCCCCTGCCCGCACAGCACCGCCCGGCTCCGGGGGAAGGGGGAGGAACCAGGGCAAAGAAGGGAAAGCGGCCCCCATCGCTGCTCGCAGGGGCTCGAGGCAAACCTTTTCTGCTGGAGGAGATGGGGCTCCCCCCCCCCATCCTGAGAACCCCCACCCCGCCATGGGGGTCAGCCCACGGACAGACCCCACACCCGCCCCTCACCTCCCTCAGACCGACACACAATGGAGGAGCTGGACCCCGCTAAGGTGGGGCGGCCCCTGGGGGCTCTGCACCCATGGACGGGATGGACTCCAATAACTGCCCCCTCCCCAGGAACTGTCCCCCCTCCCCAACTAAGTATTTTTGGCTAAATAACCATAAAACAGCAGCCAGACCCCATAAAGCAGAAGAGAGGGGGCAGGAAAGCTGGGCCAGGGGAAGGCAGGGCAATAGGTACCCCCCCAGAAGGCTAAAGGAGGTTCACACAGCCCCACATCAGCCCCCCACAGAACGGGGGGTTCTTTATTTACACAGCAGCTTGTTGTGAATACAGCACCAGGCTGGGGGTGCATGCAGGCAGCCCCTTCCCTCCCCTCTCTGCCTTTCTGGGTGCAGGAGGGCTCAGCACCCAAATTGAGACCATTTCCCACTTCCCAAAGGAGCCTTCTCTTCCCACTCCTGGATCCTGGCCCTGGCACACCCAAGCCAAGCAGCCAGGCCTGGCCCTGGGGTGCCTTCCTGGGCCATGAGTCTGTGACAACAACACCCCACAAGGTGGGGACAGCCCCAAACCAGGGCACCATGGCTCAGTCCATCTTGGTGGGCTCCTTCTTACGTTGCCTGGTCTCCCGGACAATCTTAGCCAGGGACAGGAGAATTGGGACAGCCATGGGCAGGAAGAGCGGGATGTAGATGGCAAATTTCTGGTCGTCAGGGAAGTAGAGGAGATGGAGGAGAGATGGGTCAAAGAAGGCCCTCTCTGAGCAGGTGACGGCCTCCTTGCTGGCCTGGAAAGCTGCGTGCAGGTGGCCCAGGGACAGCTCGGTCACAGCGCTCTGGACTGAGGCCACTGCCCGGTAAACCTGTGTGGGAACAATGCCAAAGCTCATTGCCTGGCCAGGGAGCACCACAGGGACACTCAGCCCCCCTCTGCCCCCCAGCTCAGGGTGCCCCAGCCCCACCTCAGAGGCAACGTCGTCCTTGATGACGATGTTCCCGATCTTGTCCAGGAGCTGGGCCAGGGAGGTCAGGGTGGTGGACACGGTGGCAATGTTCTCCACAGTGTGGGCCCAGAGCAGGTGGTCCAGCTCCCAGTCAGCCAGCCCCTCATTCCCTGGGCTTTCCAGCAGGAACTCAGGGGGCACCTCTTCCCGAGACAGCCCAAAGAGTAACCTGGGAGTAGAAGAGATGGTCCCAGCCCACATCACAGGCCTGCATTCCCACGAGCTCCCTGCTCTTTTTCCCTGCTGCTTTTAGTCCCAGTCCTACCTAATTGCCTCTTGGATGTGTGGCAGGATAAGCCAAGCCTCCTACCTGAGGAGACGGGAGATGTGCCAGCACCCCTGGCCACAGAGCAGCCATGGCCAGTAGCCAGTAGCCAGCACCTCGAAGGCCACAAAGAGCCACCCTCAGCCTCCCAGAGCCCACGGAGGGAGGAGTGAACAAGCTGTTTGGGTACAGCCTGTTGTGACCCCACTGACTTCCACAGAGGTCTGGGGAGGGAAGAGAGCATCCTCACCGGAGCTGGGCCAGGAAAACCTCCATCACTCGTGCCATGTCCACATCCACATGCAGAGGGAGGGAGGCTTGGGGGGAAGCAGGGGCTTCAACGTTGTAAACCTGCAGGAGAACGTGTCAGAGAGGCATAGCCAGGGCCTCAGGGCCAAATGGGAATGGGGAGCCACCACCTTGTCCCAGCACTGCCAGCACCCCCATGGCTCCCATACCATGATGCCGCCCCAGCGGGGGCTGTGGAAGGCGTTGGTGCTCACTGGGGCTCCATCCTTGTCCTGGATGTACAGGGGGGAGTGGGAGCGCTCTGGCACATACAGCAGGAAGTTCAGCACGGGGTAGAGTGAGGCAGCACTGGAGCCTGCAGTGGGACAGAGTCACTGAAGTCTTGTGGCTGGCAGGGACAGCAAGAGCAGCCCACAGCCCAGCTCCTCCTTCATGGCCCCCCCAGCAGCTCTCACATGGGCTGGGGGGGAAAGGGACACAGGCACAGCTGGTCCCATGGGACAGATCCCAGTGAGCCCTGAGCACGGTGCTCACCCAGCCGGGCCTCCACAGGGTTGATGACATGTGGGAGGCTGTGAGCACTCAGGAGGAAGCTGGAGGACTCCTTATCGTAGCGTGGTGTCACTCCCAGGATGGCGTAGTACAGGATCTGCAGGCACACAAACACAAGAGACATGTTACCAGCAGAGAAGCGCAGCCAGGGAGGTCAGGGCTGGGCTTTCCCCACCATCTATCCCAGCCCTCACCTGGGAATCCACAGAAAAGTTGGCCACCAAGCTCAGTTTGTCCAGGACGGGCTTCACGTAGCGGTTCACAGCCCCCTCGATGTCCCAGTCCACAGAGTGGGATTTGGGGTCGGGGTTCAGCAGGCTGAAGGTGATCTCATACCCTGCAAGGACCTGCAGCCTGTGAGGCACCGAGGCCGTGACAGAGCTCCCAAGAGCAGCAGGGCCCGTCCCCTCCTCCCTGCCCCACGCCAGTGTGGGGTCACACCAACACAGCAACCACAGCACAACCCTGGCCCAGAGCTACTGCCACAGGCAAAGGGGTCTGTTAGCCTAGAAGACATCCAGGGATGCTCCAAGCAGAGCAGGAATGGGATCCTCCCCAGGGACAGAAGGCTTTCCCGAGGCCAGGGAACAGGGCTGGAGGGCACATCCATACCCAGGCTGGATTTCAGGTACCGCCGAGCATCGGGGCTGAGCTGAGCGTCGGGCACACGGTCTGAGAGGGCAGCGGCCATGGAGGTGGCCGTGAAGGACATGAGCTGGGCCACCTCCCGGAGCCGGGCCTGCAGGGCAGCCAGGCTGCCCCCAGCCCTCACCAGGGCGCTGCGGTGCTTCCCCACGTACACATTGATGCCCTGGGGATGGGATGGGGTGAGGTGAGGTGAGGGCTGGGAGCAGCACCCTGAGAACAGCACGGTGCCACCTGTGCCAGGCACGTGTGCCACGTCCCAAGGGTGAAGCACTCACAGACTGGCACCACAGGGTGATGCTCCCTACCTGAGGCAGGAGAGAGGAGGTCTCAGGGACCACGTACATGGTCAGAGAGCCCAACGTGGTGTCCTGCAGTGGGTGCAAAGCAGCATCAGCCTCTAGGGAAGATGGAAGCACTGGCAGGGTTGGGAATTTCACTCCAATCCCCATCTCATTCTGAGACGAAGCAAATTGTGTTCTCTGCTCAGCCAGCCTCGGGAAGAGGAGTTCCCCAGCAATTCCCTGCTCCAATACCTCGTGCAGTTGCCACAGCCAGCGCTGCCTCCTCCTGCCCCGTGGTGCTGCGATAGAACATCTCATAGCGGGACGTGACGCTGGTTCTCACTGCAAGGGCAGGAAACCCGAGTGAATCTGCTGATGCCAGGCCCCTCACAGGAGCCTGCTGCTCACAGGGACAAGGGACAGCCCCAGGGGGACACACGGTACGAGGTGCCAGTGGGGTGAACCATTATGGCACGTAGCATCACTGGTCCACACTGGTAGTGGGGCAGCCTCACAGCAGCCAGACACACCCCACCCTCCGAGGGCTCCATCGTCCCCACCCCCAGGCAATGGGGCTGGTCCCTTCTCTGCAGCACCCCGGGACTCCGTTGTGCTCCAGCACTGCCAGCTCAGGGCAGGATGATGCTGGTGGATGAGGGTTTGGGGTCCCGGGAGCTCCGGGCTGCCACGGGGAGAAGCCACGGGCGGGTTGGGACCCCCCCGGGAAAGGACGAGGCCACCCAAGAGGAGCAGGCGGGGCAGGGACAGGCAAGGGGATCTCTCACGGTTCACGGAAATCTCCATCTCCTGCACGTCCCTGAAGGGCAGCGGCCTCGGCAGGTCCCCGGGCACCGCCCCCGGCCCGAAGACCACGGCTATGGGCACCACCAGCTGCACCTGCACAGGGGCACTGTCAGCCCGGGCCCCCGAGCCCCCAGACCCGCCGCCCCCGAGCCCGCCCGGCGCTCACCGGCTGCTGGCCGAGCCCATCGATGTCGGCGTAGGGCAGGGCGGCGCGGTAGGTCTCGGTCGTTTTCCACCATAGCGGCAGCCCCAGCACCACGGCGATGGTCGCGAAGGACAAGGCGGCGCGCCGCCCCCGCGCCCGCTCTGCGGGGACAGCGCTCAGCACCGGCCCGGCTCCCCGGGAGCCGGGGGTGCGAGGAACAGCGAACAAACACCGGGCATCCAAACCCGCCAGTACCTGCTTCATCCGCCGCCATCGCCGCCGCCGCCGCCGCCACCATCTTCACTTCCTGGCCCAGCCGGGGGGGCGTGCCCTGCGCCCAGCCTAGCCAATCAGAGCTCACCATACCCAAGGCAGCCAATAGGCGCGGAGTGCGCCGCGCGGCCGAACAGACGGGCGGGCAGAAGAACCAATCAGAGCGCGCATCGGCCCTGAGGAGGCGGGCTTTGACCTCTACGAGTGCCGCGGAGGGACACGGGGCGGCGCCGCCGTTCGGGCGTGGGAGCGCGGCAGACACCGGGGTAGTGCCGGGTACCGGGACAGGGAGAGGCGGGGACAGGAGCTCCTCACCCGCCTCGTGTCTCTTAGCGGCAGCCCACCCACCCTCTCCCAAGCTCACGGAGCCTCACGATGTGTGTGGGAGGGCTGAGACCCAGCAGAGCTCATTGCGCTGCCGGTGATATGCCGGGAGCGGGGCGGAGGGAGGGGGGGCAGCCGGGGATGAGGCGGGCACAGAGCTCCCGGGTGCCCCGCGGCGAGGAAAAGAGGCGGCACGGCGCTGTCTCTACCATTTATTCGTTGTTAGGCTATTTGGTACACGGGGTGCACACGGCGAACACAACACAGGCGCCCCAAGGGCGGCAGCGACCAGGACTGCGAAGCTACGGCAGGGCAGGGGCACCCCCAGGCCTCCCCTCCTGCCCCCCACGCGGCCTGCCCTCCTCCCCTCACGGCCCGGCCGGAGCCCCCCGCCCAAAGGGGGCCCCCGGGTGGCTCCCCCCAAGGCCCGGCTGACCCGGAGCCCTCGTTCCATCAGCGGGCACGGCGTGGGGCCGGCCCGCGGGGCGCTCCCCCCTTCCCCTCCCCGCGTGGCGGCTCCCCTGGGTGGCTGGGGTGGAAGCGGGGTGTGAGCGGTGGCGGGGAGGGGGCCGGGACGGGGGCCGGGGCCGGCGGGGTGCCCGGCCGGGGCTCAGTACGCGTGGTTGGCCACGTAGAGGGACTGCCCGGCGGCCCCCGAGTCGTCCCCGCTGCCCTCGTACTTGCCCAGCGCTGCCAGCCCGTTCACCTGCAGGGGAAGGAAAGGTCGGTGACTGCTCTGGCGCGGCACTCAAGGGCCCCGAGTCACTGGGGGCACAGCCTTCAGGGTCCCCCAGCTCATGGGGGCACAGTCCTTGGGGAGCAGAGCCCAGGGATGTGGCCCTTGGCACCCCTCATTCCTCTGTAGGGACACAACCCTCACTGTCCCCCCACAGAGACAGCACCGTGTCCCCTCCATGGGGACCGTGGTCCTTGGCATCCCTTATCCCAAGGGGCACAGCCCTTGGTGTTTTCCCTCACCGTGTGGCACACGGTTCTCAGCCACCCCTCCTCGCACGGGCACACAGCCCTCAGTGTCCCCACCACCCCTGGGCAACCCCTCCCAGGAGGGCCACCCCCATCACCTCTGCACGCTTGACAAACTCCTCAGTGGCAGCATCGGCGTTGTCCCTCTGCCCACGCCAGGCGCTGAGCGCCGACGCCTGCAGCGCCCGCCCGTAGGAGAAGGTGAGGGCCCATGGCCGCACCAGCGGGCACGTGTTGATGGCGTTGAGGTTGATGGAAGCCTCCTCCTCACTCTGACCCCCAGACAGGAAGGTGACACCTGCGGAGAGCAGGGTTATGGCACAGGAGGGGACACAGGGTATCGCCCTCCTGGTCTCTGCCACGTGCCAGGGCTGGTACCTGGCACGGCTGGGGGCACGGTGCGGCGCAGAGCGGTGACAGTGGCCATGGCGATCTCCTCCGGGCTGTACTTGGTGGGGCAGGAGTGGCCGGGGGTCACCATGTTGGGCTTCAGCAGGGTCCCCTCCAGGTAGACGTGGTGGTCGCTCAGTGCCTTGTAGACAGCTGCCAGCACCTGGGAAGGACAGGCAGCGTGGAGCCCCCTGGCATGGCATGGGACAGCACGGTGCCCACCCTGCTGCCACCCCACCACTCTCACCTTCTCCGTCACATACTGGCACCGCTTGAGATCGTGGTCACCATCGGGCAGGATCTCCGGCTCCACGATGGGCACGATGCCGTTCTGCAAACAGCAGGCAGACACTATCAAAGTGATGTCCCTGGGCACCCCCCAGCCTCGTGGCTACATGGGACAATGCCCAGACCTGGGGAGCAGTGTTCAGCCCCAAAGCTCAATGCCCCCCTTGGCAGTGATGCCCAGCCCCATGGGGGGATGCCCAACCTGGGAGGGTCAGTTCTTGGCCCCATGGGGTAATGTCCATGTTTGCGGGGTGCACATAGCAATGCCAGGCCCCATGGCTTGGCATGTGATCCTATGGGTGATGCCCGTGCCACAGGACAATGCCCCACCCCATGTCTACCCATGTGAGGTGTTACCCAACACAGGGGTTATGTCCAGCTGCCGGGGATGATCCCCAGGGATCATCATCCCTGCACAGGCGCAGTGCTGAGCCTCAGGGATCTGTGCCCACCCCCGTGGGGCGATACCTGCCCACACAGGTCAATACCATCCTACAGGTCACTGCCCACCCCATGGGGCGATGGCAGCAGGCACATACCTGCTGGCAGATGCTGGCATAGCGGGCCAGGACGTTGGCATTCTCCATGATGGCGAGCGCAGAGGGGGTGTGCTCGCTGATCTTCAGCACGCAGCGCCACTTGGCAAAGTCTGCCCCGTCCTTCTTGTACTGGGCACAGCGCTCCCACAGCCCATCCAGACCTGCGGGGCAGCGTGTCAGCCCCACAGCCCCAAACCCCACTGCCCCAAACCCCACAGCCCCTGCTGCACCTACCCTGCGTGGTGGTCTCGCCATCGGTCCCAGCCAGAGGAACAACACCCTTGTCCACCTGTGGAATGAGGGGAAGGCGGCGCTGAGCACCACCAGCACCCTCCAAGCACCCTCAGCACCCCGCAAACCCACCGGGCACCCCCCACACCTTGATGCCCACGACGATGCCCTTGTCCTTGATCATCTGCACGAAGGGGGTGCCGTCATCAGCCTTCTGGTACATGGTCTCGTGGAAGAAGATGACGCCCCCGATGCATTTCTTCACCCGGCTGTCGGCGCTGAAGAGGATCTGGCGGTACAGCCGGCGGTTCTCCTCCGTGTTCTCCACCCCAATCTGGTTGAGGCGCTTGGCCATGCTCCCTGCGGGCACCCAGCACCCTCATCAGCCTCCATCCGGCGTGAGGAAAAGGGGTGGCGGGACACATTTCCCCCCCTAAAACTGACCTACGGACTCATCGGCTGCCAGGATGCCCTTCCCCGGGGCCACGATCCGCAGCGCGATGTCCGACAGCTCCTTCTTCTGCTCGGCCGTCAGCGCGGGGTGTTGGTGCGTCATGGTGGCGGTGGCTGCGAGCGGACGGGGACTGAGTCACGCACCACCGGGGCGACACCCCGAAACCACACGTAGCCCCTTCCCCGGGGAGCGGCGACCCCCACGGGGCTCCTAGCCCGGCCCCACCGGCCAGGACACGTTGTGTAAGCCTCGTGGCAGGGATCGTGGAGGATGCCGGGCAGCTCCCAGCCATTTTGCTGCCTGCCAGCCCGCCCCCAGCCCAGCCATCTTGAGGGAGCGCAGCTCCGCGGGGACCCACGCAGGACACGAGGGGACCGGGATGGGGGTGCCCCGGGGATGGGAATCCCCCGCGGGGAATGCAAACAGCCCGGGGATGGGGATACCGGAGGGGCGGAAATACTCCAGGAAAAAGGGGATAGAGAGACCCCAGGGAGGCACTACCTGAGTCTGGAGTTAGCCGGGGATTGGGGTACCCCGGAGATGGAGTACTCCATGGCCGGGAATAGCCCGCGGGGAAGGTTACGCGAGCGATGACGATAACACGGGAATGGGGATACCGGGGAGACGGAAATAGCCCGGGAATGGGGGACGGAGCCGCCCCAGGGCGGCACAAGCCGGGGAGGGAAGTACCCAAAGTTTGGGGTACTCCAAGGATGGCGATACCCCGGGGCTGGCGCCGTCGCGGGGCCGGTGATGCCCCCAGGAGCCGGGGCGCTCGATCCCCCGGCCGGCACCATCGTAGCTCCAGCTCCGCCAGCGCAGGAGGAGTATCCTGCCTCCCCCCAAACCCCCAATACCCCCATGCCCGGGGGTCCCTTTGCCCTGGAGCCCCCCCCAGCGCGGACCCACCCCCGGGATGCCGCACGGAGATACCCGGGAGACTCGGCGGGGCTGCCGGCTCCCGCCGCCGGGGACCCCCCAGCTGCTCCCCCGGCAGCTCCCCCCGGCCCCCTCGGACCCCCGGCTCCCCCGTACCGTGTAGGGCGGCGGCGGCGAGCACGGACTGCGGGCTGCGCGCTCCGGCCCCGCGGTAAATGTGGCTGCGGTGCCGCAGAGCTACGTGACCGGCGGGGCGGCACCGGGCAGGACCGGCCTCCCGCCCCGCCCCGGCCCGCCCCCGCCACCGCCCGCGCCCCCCCGCCGGCCACAGCCCCCACCGGCGGGGTCGTGCCCCCCCTCCCGGCGATAACCCCCGTGCTCCTGGTGACCCAAAGGTGACGATCCCAGGCTGGAGACCCCGCTGTGCCACCCCTTGGCAGCGCCTTGCTGGTGATGGGGATCCCTCTGTCCCCCCTCCTGCCACCGCCCAAGGACACAGCTGAGTCACCCCTTGTCATGGGCAGGGCCCCCCATGGCATCCAGGCACTCCGCTGGGCCATCTCCTGTTGCTGCTGGAGACCCCTCTGTCCCACCAGCCCCCTGCTTGGTTACGGGCAGAGATCTCCAACACCCCCCTGCTGCTGCTGGGGACGCTGCTGTGCCCCCCTGTTGCCACTGCCAACTAAGGACAGCGATCCCTCCATGCCACCCCCGCGCTGTAGCCCCTTTTCCCACTAGAGACTTTCCCCTCATCGCCTCTGGGCCAGAGACCCCCTTGTCCCACCCCCAGGCTGGGGTCACTGTTACTGTGCAGGATACCCCGTCTGGGTCACCTCTGTGCACAGGGGCCAGCAGCACTGAGCCCCAGACCCTCCAGAACAGGGTGGGGACACTCATAGGACACCAACGTCCCTAAAAAACCACCCGCAGCCGGCACAGGGACAATACCAGTGTCCCCACTCGCCCCACGGGGATGGCTGCCAGGGCCCCGCTGTGCTGAATCCCGCCGTAAAAGGAGGCTCAGCCACCCTGCGTGGCCTTAATCCAAGAAAGGGAGCACATTTCCCTGCATCCCAGAGCCGGGGGCCCCCCACAACTTCGGAGGGCTGTACCCGACCCAGCGGGGTCACAGAGAAGGGAGGGAGGAAATGCCAGGGAGCAGCGAGTGCAGCTTCCCCACGAGCCACCCACGCACCCAGGACAGGGAGGCACAGCCCCAAACACCTCCACTGCCCTGGTAAATCGGTGCCAGCGCCCGGCCTGTCCCGGCACCCGCCCCACGCAGAGCGGCAGGGCTGTGGCAGAGGGCAGGGGAAGGTGATTTCCACCCCCCTTGGGCAGGAGAAAGAGGCCATTAAAAACCAGAGCACTTGTTGGAGCCGCTGCTATTTTGGGCCAGCGCAGGGGAGGGAGGTGCCGCGTGGTCCCCATGGCGGTGGGGAGCATCCTTGGGGTCGGGAACACCGGCAGGGAGATCCCGCAGGAGCGGCCCCAGCAGGGAAGGAGGGAGGTGAGGTTGGAGCTGTGCTGGGAGCCGGGGAGCCCCTAAGGGAGCCCCCTCCTCCCCATGCAGTAGCAGGGACCAAGCAAGGGGGGTTGGGAGCAGGAGCTGGCAGAGCTCCCGGCGCTGGCTGAGCCATAGGATGCTGCGTGCTGGAGCCAGGCTGGGAGGGGGAAACGTCCCCGTGCAACAGGCGTGTGCTCACAGCCCCGTGATGGGGGTGCAGGATGCAGCCTCTGGAACCATCCCTGCGATAAAGGTGCGGGATCCAGCCTCTGAAACAATTCCCACGCAACAGGCGCGTGCCCGCAGCCCCATGCTGGGGTGCAGCATCCAGACGAGCCCCTGCGGAGCGGGGCACAGAGGGAATCTAGGGCAGGAGGAGGAGCGGGGGGAGCAGGGGAGGGAAGCTGGCTCAGCTCGGGCACTCCGGCTGCTGCCGGGGCCACAGGGTGGGAGAGCCTGGGGAACGCAGTCCCTTATTGTGAGCAAGCACTGGCAGAGGAGGGGGGAACGTGTCCCCCCGCCAGGAAGGAGAGGCCCTGGGGTGGCAGGGAGCTGTGCCCACAGCCCCGTGACGGAACAGGAGCAACCGGCACAGGCTGGACAAGCTGTCCCCACCCACAGCACCGGGAGCTTCCTGAATGCACACACCAGGCGGGGTAAAAGCCAACACGACTTTATTCAGTAAATAATTACAACATTAACAACAGGAAAGGTTTCAGGCTACAGGCTATAGCGGTTCGGCAGCTTCCTTGCCGGCTGGCTTCAGGCCCAGGTAGCACAGCAGGCTCTGGAACTCCGGGCAGCCCAGAGCCACCTCAGGGACAGCTGACAGGACCTGGGGACAGCAGCAGCAATAGTGTTTGGGTTGGTGGTGTTGCAGTCACAGCAAGGGTGAACAATGAACCGTAAATCTCACCTCTTTCATCTTCTCCTGCATCTTCTCGTGGGTCCTCAGCACTTTCTGGGTATGATGGAGCTTCATCTCCAGCCCTCGGACCTGTGGTGGTGGGAGATGCCTGTCAGGACTGTGCTGCAAACTTGGACAGGGACCAGAGCAGAAGGGAAAGGGGACCCCTGCCCACTGTTCCAGTGTTGGAACTCTGTGATCTTTATGGTCCCTTCCAACCCAACCCATTCTGATTCTATGAGTGGAGCCACGGCAGCCCCTTGGGGCTCCCCATACCTGCTCCAGGTACTTGTCAGTGAGCTGCAGATTCTCATCCTTTTTTTCCAGGAGCAGCAGCCGCAGTTTATCCACCTGCAAAAGGAGCAAGCCCTGCTGAGATCCCTGTGGGGGAAAGCTCTGGAGTGTGGGGCAGAGTGTGAGGAGCAAGGTCTGAAGAGGTCTCCTTGTCCATGGTGGGGTGACATGAGGAGCCCTCAGCCCTGCCTGGCCTCACCTCCCGCCGCAGCATGACCCGCTCCTGGATGTAGGCAGTGTCCACCTGGTGCTCCTTGCCCCGCATCTCCTCCCACAGCACCCTGGCCTCTGTCTCTGCATGCTGGAGCGAGCGCTTCAGCTGGGAGACCTCTGCCTTCAGCCTCTACAGGGAAAGAGGGGATGCTGAGAGGGGTCCTGTGGTCAGCAGCCCTCCAGGGTGCTGCCCACCCCTGCCCCCATCACACACCGTGACTTCCCCACTCTTGTCGATGAGTTGAAACATCTTCTCTTCCTGCTGTTTCACCACGTCCTGCAGCTCCTTCTCGTTCTGCCAGGGAGGAAGAAGCGGGGTCAGGCAGTGCCCAGCCCTGGCTACCCCCAGCACCCCAGAGCGGGCTTTCTCATGTTTGAGGAGGTCAGACAAGCCAGGAGCACCCATGGGGCATCACCAGATTTCTCCGTGTCCTAGATCAGCGCCCGTCCCAGTTCGGCTCTGCCCTGGGGTGAGCGCTGGCCCACTTCTGGCTCACCTCAAGCTTGGTCCTCAGTGCCTTGTTCAGCTTGGCAATGGTGGCAGCCTGGGCATCCACCCTCTCCTGGCTCTCGGCTGTCACCGTCTCCAGGCGGAGCTGCAGGTCAGAGCTGGGAGAGGACAGTGGTGGTGAGCAGGTGGGGATCACAGCCAAGCACAGCACCAAACCCCCTCCTGGCCATCCCACTTGGCCTGTGGTGAGAGAAGACACCTGGTCCAGCCCAGCCTGATGGAAAAAGCCCATCTTGCCATGGCAGAAGAGGTCTAATCCAGGGCTGGGGCAAAAGGCAGACCCAGGCAAGCTGCCTGCAGGAAAGGCTATGCCCAGGAGAGCGATGCCCCTGTCCAGGCCTTGACATGAGCCCCCACTGAACTCACATCTCCATCTGCAGCGCCCTGAACTCGCTCTGCTCCAGGTCCTGGATGCGGCAGCTCAGCATGGCGAGGTTGGAGACCACAGCTCTCAGCTCCTTCACGCTGTCCAGCAGAGTGTCCTCGGGGTCTGCAGGCAGGAAAGAACCTCGTGAACACCACAGAGGGAACATCAGCCCCAGGGCACACAGAGGAAGGTGTGCCTGCTCATCCCTCTGCACAGCAGCCCTGCAGCTTCAGAGCAGGGTCCAACATAGGGTGACAGCCCCAATACCTATTGGCTTTGGTGTGGATGCAAGTTTGTCCTTGGCAACTCTACTCCCACTCCTGGTGGTTTCATTGGCATCTACGAGAGGAGAGGAGAGGAGAGGACAGCGGCTATGCCCAGCCCTGCACATCCCCCAGCATGGGAGGGAATGATCCCCATGCTGGGACTCCCCAAAACCCAGAGCAGGGGTGCCAGCTCACCTTTCTCTGCCTTGGCTTTCAGGACGCTGCCCACGAGGTGCGGGGTGTGGCACGCCGGGGTGCGGAAGGCCGGGGTCCAGGCACGGCGTGGCGTTTGCCAGCCCGGGGTCCGGGGACCCGGGGTCCAGGCTTTGCTTCTCGATGGAGCATCATCATCATCCTTCAGAGAGGAAGGAGAGCAGAGCACTAGAGTGCAGCTTGTGACTGCCCCAGCAAGCACAGCATCTCAAAGCCATGACATGGAGAGTCATGGCTACGTGACCCCCTGGGCCGCCCTGTTGTCCTTGTCCCCAGCATAGGGCTCCTACCTGCTCGTCCAGAGCAGCCTTGAGGCAGTCAGCGAGCTCCTGCAACCGCATCTTGCTCTCCATAATGTCCGTGGAGCACCAAGAAACTTTGTTCCTCTTTTTCTGCAAGCTGTCGAGCTCGGCCTTGGTGCTGTTCAGCTCCTTGCTGAGGGCAGCCTGCTCTTCCCTGTGGGATGGCACCAGCCTCAGCAGGAACAGCATTTCCCTTCCTTGATGTGGGATGGGGACATATCCAATGCCTGCCTCTCACCATGAACAATGGTGCAAATCCCACAGATTTAGTCAGCTTCCCTCAAGATGGAATCTGCTGGGCTTCCCCACAGCCTCTCCCACCCACCCAGACCACCACACTTGGCTGGGGCAGCAGTGACCATGGTCACAATATCCCCTCTGACACCCAGCAAGGGCTTGATTTCCCAAAAACAGAGGGGTTTGAGTGGAGCTGGTGAGTGGGGCAGTACCGCAGGCGTTGGTGGATCTCCATCAGCTCCTCGTGCTGCAGGACGCGCTCCTGCAGCGTGGTCAGTGTGGAGTTCAGCCTGGCCTCCACCTCCAGCAGCTGCGTGCGGCACATTTGGTTCTCCTGGTCCAGGAACTGTGAGAGGGTAGGGGGACATAGCCGTGAGCAGCCAGAGACCCCCCAGAGGGCTCATTGTGACCCCCAGCACAGACCCTCCCACACCCCAGGGTACTGTTTCTAATCGGGGCAGCTTTATCCCAGCAGACCAAACCCTACAAACCAGTTTACTGGGGACACAGTACAGGCTGGGGGATGGCTCCATGCCTGCAGGGGAAAATTATCTCCAAGAGCTGCCCAGCCCCCTCCCTGGGAATCCCTGCCGGGCAGGATGAAAAGCTGCGCTACGTGCGGGATGTCAACCCGCCCTCGCAAGCTCATCCCCCCTCCGTAGGAGGGCTAATCCCGCTCCTGGCCATCAGCCAGCTTTCCTGGAGAGGCCGTGATGGGGGCCGGCAGCGCGGGCAAGGTCAGGCAGCTCCTACCTCCCGGCACTCGGTGGCCTCCCGCAGCTCCTGGCACAGCTCCTTGCACTCCTGCTGCAGGGAGTTCCTCTCCCGTGCCAGCCTGTGGGGTTGGGATGGGATCAGGGGGTGCTGTATTTTGGGGGCTAAGAGGTAGGGAGGGGCTCAGGACATTAGGGCTCAAACCCACTGGGCCATCTCCTCCCACTGGTTCTCGTTCTCCTGCTGCAGCGCATCCCGCTCCTGCTCCACGTTGGCCAGATTTATCATCACAGAGCTCAGGTCTGTGAGGGACAGAGGTGTCAGCCAGGAGGGACAGGGGCAGTGGGGATGAGGCAGCTCCAGCCTCCATATCACCCACCCCTACCTTTGCCCAGGCGTGAGTTGGCCACTGTCAGCTGCTCCAGCTGAGCCTCTGTGTCCTGCAGGGCCACCAAGGTCTTCTGCAGCTGGCAGGATGCCTGTGGAGACACGGTGCTTGCTCTGGGGTGCTCTTCCCCATGGGGTGTTCTCACACCAAGGCGTGCCCCAAATCACCCCGTGCCTCAGACATCTTATAGCACTGGGCACCCCTGTACCTCCTCCTTGGCTCGAAGAGCTTCCTCTGCTTGCTCCTGTGTGGCAGCCAGCTCCTCCAGGCAGCTCTGCAGCTTCCCGGGCACATGCTCCAGCATGGCATGGGACTGGTACACCAAGGCCCTCACCTGCTCCCGCTGGGAAGGGAGACAGCACCAGGCGGAGCTCAGCGTGGCACTGCCATGGCACTGGTGGCACTGCCCTGCTGTGTGACCAAGCACAGCACCCAAGGCACTGGCAGGGCAGCGAGGGGGTGAGCCCCCCTCATGGGACATCCCTCACCTCCTCATCCAGGGCTCTCCTTTCCTTCTCCAGATTTTCAAAGGTGACATCTAAGAATTCCCGGAAATTCTGTGCCTCGGCAGACAGGGATGTCTGTAGGGTAGGAGGGATGAGTCAGCACTGCCGTGGTGGAAAAACCACATTTAATGGCCATGAAGGGAGGCAAGTGCCAGCCCTGAGGCCAAATTCGCAGCAGCACCAGGAAACCTCTCGTGTACCCAAGCCCATCGCAGAGCATCACCCAAGCTCAGGATGTGGGGATGCCCTTCCAGCCCCCGATCCAGTGTGGGGTGGCTGGGGGTTGCACCCCACTCAGTACCTGCAGGTTGATGGCACGGGCCAGCAGCGTGCTCAGCTCTTGCTGGGAGGCCAGGCTCTGGTCACGGGCATTGATCTGGGCACTGGCGTGGGCACAGAAAGCCTCCAGGAAAAGATATCCCTGCAGAGAAAAGGATGCTGCTCCAGTTGTGCTGTCGCACAAGGGGAAACTCCCAGGAGCCATCCCTGCATGCTGCATCAGCCTGGGACTCCTGCTCCCAGGGGGGCACAGCCCGTGCCAAAAAACCACCCAGGGAGCTCCATCACACAGCACTTCCTGCCTTCCACACTGGGATTTTCTTCCCCTGGGGTGTCAGGGAGATCCTCACCTCCAGAGACAGGCAGAGATGCAGGATGCCCTGCCAAAGGCATGGGACAGCTGAGACTGCCTTGATCCCACAACAGCTGTCCCCTTACCTGCTCCTTGGCTTGTAGGGCTTCATCCACTCGCTGCCTGATGGCATCCCGCTCTTCCAGGCAGCTCTGCAGCTTGCTGGGAGCGCTCTCAGGCACAGCCTGGCACTGGGACACCAGGGCCCTCTCCTGCTCCTGCAGTGGGAGCAGACAGCACCGTGAGGCACCAGGTACAGCTGCCATGTGCACCAACAGGTCTCCCAAAACCCACAGGAAAGGGGAAGCAGAGGGATGTGCAGGAGCTCACCTCCTGTGTGAGGGCTCCGTGCTCATCCTGCAAGCTCCGAAAGGCGGCATCTGCCAGGCCCTGGAACAGGGGGCACTGGGTGCTCCAGGTGCTCTGGGGAAGGGACAAGGACACTGGCGTTATGGCAGCTGGCACAGGCAGCACCGGGCACGTGCGTGTGCCCTGCGTGGCTGAGAGCTGGCACACTCATCACCAGTGACAGCCACCCTGCCCACAGCACCCAGCTCCAGATCCCACTTTGCTTCCCACTGCCACTGCACAGCCTCCGTTTTCCTGCACAGCTCGAGGCAGAGCTGCCCGTAGATCTCCTCCTCCCAAGGGCATCCACCAGAGCAGAGGGGGCTTCGCACCAGACGCGCTCCACCCTGGGGCCAGCGAGAGCTGGTCAGCCACGACACCTCCCATCCTCCCCCCACATGTGCCAGGGATGTTTCCCCCCCACGAGGGTTCAAATCCAGCAAGCTCAGCGGGTTGATCCGGGTGTGATAATGCAGCAGCGGGCGCGTGATGCCGTGATGCAGCAGCCCCGCTTTACTTCCGCTCCACCAACCCAGACGGGGTCACCGCCTTGCCAGCGGCACAAGGACGCTACCACGGCACCAAGGCTGCGGGGAACGGAGTGGCATCACCTCCGAGAGGACTCTTACCCCTTCGGGGTGGCTGATGTCCGTCTGTGTGAGCGCATCCCTCTGCTTGGCCGGCCCCACGCCAGGCCGCAGCCGCTGGCTCTCCTGCCAGTCCCGCAGCTGCAGCGAGAGGGCCTCGATGATGATGAGGGTGCTCTCCAGCCGCCCCTCCAGCTCTGCCCGCGGCAGGGCCTTCAGCTGCTCCCGGGGACAGCTGGGGACAGAGAGAGGGCTTAGGGCAAGGACAGCTCACAGGTGCCACAGCCACATTCAGAGGGGCACGTCTTCATACTTACTGCCAGAGCAGGGAGTCTGTTTCAGCAGCACTGTCCTTGGCACAGGGGAGGCTTCCCCTGGATGTGTTCATGCTCTTCTCGCACATGTCCCGAGGTGTCATGAAGGTGCCAGTGGCCATGGAGAGCACCGGGGTCATGCTGGTGCCCGTGGCCATAGTGGGCACTGGGGTCATGCTGGTTCCAGTGGCTGTGGTGGGCACTGGGGTCGTGCTGGTGCCAGCGACTGCAGTGGGCACAGGGGTCATGCTGGTGCCAGTGACCACGGTGGGCACAGGGGTTGTGTTGGTGCCAGTGACCACAGTGGGCACAGGGGTTGTGCTGGTGCCAGCGACTGCAGTGGGCACAGGGGTTGTGCTGGTGCCAGCGACTGCAGTGGGCACTGGGGTCGTGCTGGTGCCAGTGACCACAGACATAGGGGTCATGCTGGTGCCAGTGACCACAGTGGGCACTGGGGTCGTGCTGGTGCCAGTGACCACAGTGGGCACTCGGGTCGTGCTGGTGCTGGCTGGTGCAGTGGGCACAGGGGTGACGCTGCTGCTGGCATCCTGCTGTAGCTTGCGGAGGGGCAGGCTGTGCCGCAGGGATTCCACCAGGAATGAGCTGTTGAGAGTCTTCTCCAGCCACACCAGTGGCAGCACCCAGGACACAGCACCCAGGGTCGATTCAGGTGAGGTGACAGGGGTGACAGTGGCTTCTGGCCCAGCAGGCTCCAAGCCACTTGCCTCAATGGGAGGGAGGACGGGTGGGCTCTGCTCTGGGGGGACAGGGGCAGGGGACTCAGGTCTCTCAGGGGTGACTTGGCAATGCAGAGGACCAGCACTCCCATCTGTAGATGGGGGCTCAGAGGCCACAGGGCTGCAAGAAAAGTCTGCAGGTGCTACTCGCCACTCATGGAAAGGAGCTTTCTGCGGGGTGGAGCTGGTGCCAGGAGGCCCTGGGGTGCAGGAGGCTGTGCTGGCATTGCCAGGGGACCCAGAGCTGCAGGGTGGTAGAGCAGGGCTGCCTGGAGAGTTTGGGTTGCACGACACTGAGCTGATGATGTTGGGGAGCCCTGGCATGGTGCGGCCAGGGGTCTCCAGAGTGCAGGGTCCCAGGACAAGGCTGCACATGGTGCTGCCAGGGGACTCCAAGGTGCTGGGCACTAGGATGGAGGCGCACGGGGAGACTGGCACAGTGTTGCCAGGGCGCTCTGGGGTGCTGGATCCTAGGATGGAGCTGCACAAGGGGACTGGAATGATGCTGCTGGAGGGCTGTGGAGTGCTAGGAACTGGTATGGAACTGCCCAGGGGGACTGGAATGATGCTGCTGGAAGGCTCTGGGGTGCTAGGAACCGGGATGGAGCTGCACAGGGGGACTGGAATGATGCTGCTGGAGGGCTCTGGGGTGCTGGACACTGGGATGGAGCTGCACAGGGAGACTGGCACAGTGCTGCTGGAGGGCTCTGGGGTGCTAGGAACCGGGATGGAGCTGCACAGGGGGACTGGAATGATGCTGCTGGAGGGCTCTGGGGTGCTGGACACTGGGATGGAGCTGCACAGGGAGACTGGCACAGTGCTGCTGGAGGGCTCTGGGGTGCTAGGAACCGGGATGGAGCTGCACAGGGGGACTGGAATGATGCTGCTGGAGGGCTCTGGGGTGCTGGACACTGGGATGGAGCTGCACAGGGAGACTGGCACGGCACTGCTGGAGGGCTCTGGGGTGCTGGGGACCGGGATGGAGCTGCACAGGGAGACTGGCACAGTGCTGCTGGAGGGCTCTGGGGTGCTGGGAACTGGGATGGAGCTGCACAGGGAGACTGGCACGGCACTGCTGGCAGGCTCTGGGGTGCTGGGGACCGGGATGGAGCTGCACAGGGAGACTGGCACGGCACTGCTGGAGGGCTCTGGGGTGCTGGGGACCGGGATGGAGCTGCACAGGGAGACTGGCACAGTGCTGCTGGAGGGCTCTGGGGTGCTGGGAACTGGGATGGAGCTGCACAGGGGTACTGGAATGATGCTGCTGGAGGGCTCTGGGGTGCTGGGACGCAGGACTGGGCTGCACAGAGGGGCTGGCACGGTGTTGTCAGGGAGCTCTGGCATACTGAACACTGAGATAGGACTGCCAGGGGCCTCTGGGCTGGTACTTCTGGAGGTCTCTAAGGCACCAGGCATAAGGGTGGGATTGCTGGGGGCCTCAGAGGCACCAGGCTTAAGGGTGGGAGTCCTGAGGCCCTGGGTGGAGGTCCCGGGGGGCTCCAAAGTGGTGCTGCTGGGGGGCCCCGGGGTGCAAGGCATTGGGGCGGTGCTGCTGGGGGGCCCCAGGGTAGCACTTCTCGGGGGTCCTGGGGTGCAAGGCACCGCGGTGACGCTGCTGCGGGAGCCCCGGGCGCAGGACACTGGGGTGGCGCAGTCATGGTCCTACAGGACATTTTAGGAGGAAACGGGCGGTCAGGGCAGCACCCCTTGCACCCCGCAGCCTTTTGCCTCGGTCCCCCCATTTCCCCCACTCCAGTAAACACGCCCATCCTCCCCATGCCCCAATATCATGTAACCCCTCCCCAACATTCCCGGTTCCGGTACACCGCAGCCCTCCCGGTTCCCCGGCTCGCACACCGACCTTGAGGCGCAGCCGGCGGAGCAGGGGGGTCAGGCTGGTCCGGTCAGCGCCCGGCTGCAGCCGCAGCTCCTGCAGGGGGGTGCGCCGGGGCCGCCTCTGCGCCTGGGGGGGGCACCGGGGGGGTCACCGGCGGCAGCACCGGCAGCTCCCCCCACCACACACACACACACACACACATAGAGATACCGGGAGCGCTGCAGGCCGCACCCCACCCACCGGCCCCTCTCCCAAACCGAGCCCCAGCCACGGCCCGCACTCACGGCGGGGGTCTTGGCGCGCTGCATGGCCCGGGATTGCTCCCGGTCTCGGCTCCGGTGGCTCTCGGTGTGGGCCCCGGGCCCGCCGCCTCGGGTTCGATCCCCGGGCCCGCCGCCGCCCGCGCGCCGCCGGTTTGAAAACCACGCGCGGCCCTGATTGGCTGCGGAGCGCGCGCGTCACCGCGCGGGGCGACCGTTGGGGCGGGGAAGTGGGCGTGGTCTCGCCCGTTGGCCACGCCCCCGCCGCGCTCTGTGGCGCCGGGGGAACGGACGGACGGACGGACACAGGGATGGACACAAGGATGGACAGACCGACCCAGCAGCCCCCCCACCCTGGGCCTCCCGCATCGCCTGCCCCGGGGAAACCACCCCACACAGCCCCCAGACCTGCCCCAAGCCCGCCCCGAGGGAGGAGGGCCCAGCTCCCGCGCCGGTGGTCCCGCTTTCCCCAGCACCAGTCACGGCAGCGCCCGCAGCAGTGCCCGCGGCTCTCGGGTTTATTGCTCCCGCGGGGAGAGGTACAGAGTGAGGTACCCGGCGGTGAGACTGGGGGGTACCCGGGTAACCCCTTGGGGGACCCGGCCCAGCAGGGTCCGACCCGCTGCCGGGCTAGGGGGATGTCCCTGAGCGATGCCGAGGGTCCCAGCCGTGGTGGCTCAGCCAGGCCAGGGCCGCTCCGGGGGGGCGGCGAGGTCGTAGTCGAAGTCGGCGAAGGTGGCGGGGTCGGGTGGGGGCTGCTCAGGGGGTCGCGGGGCCACGGCCACCACCACCGGCTCCTTCTGCAGCAGGTCCGCGTCGAAGGCCACCCCGCGGAAGAAGGGGTGGCCCTGGAAGTGGTGGAGGTAGCGCAGGCGGTACAGGGGGTTGTGGCACAGCAGCTGCGGACATAGAGGACGGTGAGAATGGAAATCCCAGCATCCGGCCCTGGGAACAGTGGGGACCCCAAAATCCAGGAGGGAGGGTTACCTCAGCGAGCAGCCGGGCCAGCTCAGGGCTGAACTCAGGTGGGCTCTCGTAGCTGCTCTGTTTGACACGTTCCAGCATGGCCACATGGTCCCCCGCAGGCGCCACAGGGAACTGGGGGGGCATACAGTGAATTCAGGGTCTCCCTGAGGTGTCCCTGGCCCCCCACTGTGGTCCTCACCTCCCCACTGGCCAGGGCGAAGAGCAGGACTCCCAGGGACCACCAGTCGGCCGCGTGGCTGTAGGGCCCCCCACTCAGCACCTCTGGGGCTGTGGGGAGAGTGGGTGAGCACCCGGGGGTCTGTGCCCTCCACCACAGCCCCCCCAGCACAGCCCCCCTTACCCATGTACTGCAGGGTGCCACAGATTGTGTGGGCTCTCTCGCCCCACTGCAGATACCGGGAGAGGCCAAAGTCGGTGAGCTTGAGGTGTCCTGTGGGGCCAGACACCACGTGGGAACCCGTAGAGAGGGTATCCCCATGGACGGGGTGTCCCCACGGATGGCGTGTCCCCGAGGCAGTGCCACCAGGCTCTTACCTCTCTCATCCAGGAGGATGTTCTCCATCTGAAATGAGACAGGCACTGAGGTGGCCTCTCCATGCTGGAGGTTCAGAGACCTCCCCCACCCCATCCTCCAGCCCCCCAGCCCCACTACCACCCACCTTGACATCCCTGTGCATGATGCCCAGGTCGTGGAGGTACACTGGGGACAAGACAGAGCCATCAGTGCCGTGCATCCCCTCCCGGCACGGCGCCCACTGCCACCCTGGGGGTGGCTGACCCTGCCTGCACGTCCCCGTTGGCGGGTCACTCACCCAGCACCAGCACCAGTTCGGCGGCGAAGAGGCGGACGGTGGCCTCAGCCAAGCAGCCAGCCGTGCGCCACAGGGCGTGCAGGTCCCCGGTGCTGCAGTAGGTGCACACTGCCGGGACAAACGAGGTGCCTTACTGCCCGGCTGGGTTGGCACGGGGGACACCGGGGTGGCACGGGCACAGGGGTGCAGGGGGCGGGTCACTGGGACCGTGCTTCGAGGTGGTGGAAGCACTGGGGTTATAAAGGCAGCAGGGTGGCACTGGGGTTACAAAGGCAGCAAGGTGGCACAAGGTGGCACTGGGGTTATAAAGGCAGCAGGGTGGCACTGGGGTTATAAAGGCAGCAAGGTGGCACTGGGGTTATAAAGGCAGCACACTGGCGCCAAGCACCAGGGCAATATGGGCACCTTACGTACTAAGGTGACACAAGCGTGACTAAGGTGGCATGAGAGCATGAAAGTACCACGGTAACAGCGGCACCAGAGCCCTGTGGGCACTAGGAACACACGAGCGCCCAGTGCCACATGAGGTAACAAAGTGACGTGGTCCTTGGGGGTCACACAAGTTTGTGGGGGAACCCACAAACCGCAGGGGCCGAGCTGACACAGCCATCAGGGCCGGGCAGGCACCAGCACTGGGATGCTTTGTTCATCCCCACGCTGGCACCTGTCTCGCCATGGCTTGTGTCCATCCCTGTCCCCCCACCCGCATCCCCGCGGAGGCTGCGGGGTGGGAGCCGGGAGCCGAAGCTCCGGGAGCCGGAGCTGCGGGAGCCGGAGCTGCGGGATCCCGCGGGGCAGCGGCGGCGCGGGGGGAGCGGCCGCGTGTGCGGGGACACGTGTGCGGGCGGCGGGGACACGTGCGCGGGCAGGGGGGGCCGGGGCGAGCCCGCGGGCAGATGGTCACTCACTGATGAAGAGGTGGCGCTGGCCCTGCCAGCTGTCCCCCAGCCCGTGGACGAACGGGTGCCTGACCTGTCTCTGGGGACACAAAAGCGCAGAGGGTGAGCGGCCCCCGGGGTAGGGGGCCACGAGGGGCCGGGGACCCCGCTTCTGCCGTCTTCCATCCGCAGCTCTCACGGCTTCTTGATGGCCCCATGGCCACCCTAAACCCCTTCGCGGGCTGGGGTCCCTCCTGGGCCCCCCCTCACCTGGATGCTGACTTCTTCCTTGCACTGTTTGAGGGTGTCACGGCGCAGCACCTCCACTTTGGGCACCACCTGGGGTGGGGGGGGTTGGTGAGGCGCTGTCAAGGCGGGGGACAAGGGCGGGTGGGGGCACCCATGGGCCCCGGGGGCCAGCACCCACCTTCACGGCGCAGACCTTCTCCCGCCCGCAGTCCAGCACTTTGAGGATGGTCCCGAAGGAGCCTTTGGCCACGAAACCCAGGATCTGAGGGGAGGAACAGGGGCTGAGCACTCCATGGAGATGGATTTGGGGTGCTCAGGTTGGGGGTCCTACGTGGGGTAAGGTGAGGGGCACAGAGCACTCCAAGCAGACGGTGGGGACACATGGGGACCTGGAGGACCCGATAAGGACCCCAGCAGGATACACGGGGACCCGGTGTGGGGCACAGGGACACGGGGGACTGGGACACGATAGGGACCGCAGCACGGCAGCGGTGGATGTTGACAGAATGCACAGGACCCCCGGGAGTACACGCGGGACCTCGGGGGGCCAGCACGCTCCGGTGGGGTGCAGGGGAACCCCGGCAGAACACACCGAGCCCCGACACGGGGATCCGGCGGGGGTAGAAGGGGACCCGGTGGAACGGCCGGGGACGCCGGTAGGATGCGCAGGGAGCCGGCAGAGCGTGCGAGGAGAGCTCGGTAAGGCAGTCGGCGATGCCGGGATGGCGGCACGGGATGCACGGACGGCGCGGGAGGATGCTCAAGGCGCTGGGGTACCCCGGTAGGAACGTGCAGGAACCCCGGTAGGACGAGCAGGGACACCGGTACAGGGTGCGAGGGGACCCCGGGGCTGCCGGGGCGGGATGCGCGGGCGCCCCGGGAGGACGATCGGGGACCCCGTTCGGATGCACCGGGACCCCGTTCGGAGGGTGGGGGCCCCGGGACGGCACCTTGAGCTGCTGCTGGCGGGCGGAGGGGCGGACGGGGAACTCCGGCAGGAACAACGAGACGAGCTGCGGCAGCGGCCACCCGGGCAGCGGCGGCTCCTCGGCGGGGCCCCGCGGGGCCAAGGCGAGCCCCGGTACCGGCACCGGTACCGATACCGGCACCGACCCTGCTCGGCTCAACAGCGCCCGCACCCACGACCCCACGGCGCGGCCCTGCGGAACCGGGGACGGCGTCAGCGAGGGGACCCCGAGGCGGGGGATGCCCAGGGGGATCCCCGGGGCTGATGCCGCTAAACGCACCTGGGGGGGCCGCACCGGAGCCGGGGCCGGGTCGGGGCCGCTGCTCGTCGCTCCCATCGCGGCGCCGCCCGGCCGCGCCCCGGGCCCGGTCCCCGGTAATCGCCGCCTTACATAACCCCGCCGCCCCGCCCCGCCCCGCCCGCCGCGACCACCCCCCGCCCCGGGGCTCGGCGGCGGGGCTGCCCCTTGCACCTCGACACCCACCCGTGACCGATCCCCCCTCATCCCCCGGGACCCCCACTGCACACTCGGGGGTTGCTCACCCACCCGTGAATGATCCCACCCCCACCTCAGGACCCCCCGGGACTGATCCCAGCCCCTCTCCAGGATCCCCTCCCTACACACTCTGCGATTCCCCCTTGAACCTTTCCTCCTCTCTTTGCACCCCGCGTGCTGCAGCCCTGAGGGGGTGCCTGCAGTCCCTGCTGAGCCCCGGCACAGCCTTGGGCTCACGGAGGAGACTGGAAAGAGCTAAGTGTACAGCTGAGCCCAGGGCAATGCAGGGCTGCCCTGAGCCCCAAAACAGGGTCCCTGAGCAACTCCTGGATAAGCCCAGAGGTGAAGCCCCCCATGGGGTGCTGCTGGGCTGAGGTGGGGCATGGTGCTGAGCACTGCAGGGTGAGGCAAGAAACAAGCCACTGGCCTGAGCCTGTTCCAAATTAAAAACTCTTTATTTAAACTCTCTCCCGTTTCCCCTTTTTCCCAGCCTGTAGTGATCCTGCTGCTTCACCAGGCCCAGGGGCTGGGCCCAGCACCCGCACAGCAGGGAGTGGGGGAAGCTCGCAGGAGCCCTTGGCACAAGGGTTCTGCACCCCACAAAGCGGTCCCGGAGCACCCTGTGCCCCACATCCCCGTGCTGCTCCACCCCTGCCCCACAGCGACGGGGCTGCCGAGGGCCTGCGTGTGGCTGAGCCCTCCTCGGGCACCACCGAGCAGCACAGCCCCCACTTCACCTTCGGGGTGGCCCCCCCAAGGGGGGAGCACGGGGCACCCCAAGTCCCTTCCCGGCCTGCCGGGTGCTGCCGTCATTTGCGCCTGCTGAAGATCGACTTCTTGCTGGGGTTCTTCTCGCCCACGCTCAGCCCGATGAGCAGTCGAGCCTTCTCCTCCTCCTCCTGCTGCTGGATGGTCCCGTCGGATTTGTTCTCCAGCTTCCCCCGGGCCTCCGCGCCCGCCGCCGGCTTCAGGCGCAGCTTCTCCTTTATCACCTGTCCCAGGAGTCAGGGGGCTCAGCACCCGCCATGGCCATATCCTGGGCCCTTGGCATGGGTGACAGCCTGAGCTGCTGAGCCAACACAGCTGCTTCCTGCTCCGGGGAATGTGCCACCCACCCTGGGGTTACCATCTCCGTCCTGGGCAGAGCAGCTCTGGCAGCCTCCAGAGCAGAAACTGGGATGTGGTCCCACGTACCTGTGCCACCAAGGCTTTGCGGCTGTCCCTCTTCACCGCCATGGCAAAGTCCAGCCATGTCCATGTGTTGTTATGGTACTCCAGGCATGGCAGCACCAGGTTCAGGTCACCCCAGTCCACGCTGTTCTTCTCCCCCTGTGTGACAGAGGTGTCAGGCAGTGTGGGACAATGCCCCAAGCCACCCCCAGGCACGCCCTGTCCCACTGATCCCACACCTTGTAGCTGACACAGAGCGGCACCTGCGGGATCTTGATGTAGATGAAGGAGTTGTTCATGGCTGCACGCTCCTTCATCTTGTCTATGTCATCCACGGGATGCTGAGGACAGAGCAGAAGCCATGAGCAGAAGGGAAGGAGAGGGGACACAGCCAGGAACCAGCAGGGAAGGGACAGCCGGGCACTAGGCCACGGCATTGCTTCACCAGGGAGAGGTGAGAGCTGCTCTGGCAGGGCGTTAGAAAAATGAGATACAGGGATCACATCGAGCGTGCAGGCGCCTGGTTGTAAAGGATGCAAATCCTCACAGGAGAAAACAGACAAGTGTGGGAGGGAAGTGTGGGAGGACATGGCTACACAGCCCTGCAGTGAAGGGAAAACAGACTGGCACCACAGCAGGGCTCTCACAGATTCCCCCCTCACGGCAGCAGGAGGTACCTCGGGTGCTTTTCGGAACGATCTTCTGACCCCTGATGTCCGGTTCAGTCCCTGAGCAACTCCCTTCCCTGGGCCCAGTGAGTCATCTGCCACGATCAGCTGCCGCGGCTTCACCACGGGGATCCCTGGGGCAAACAGGGTGGGAGGTGGTGGTGGTGTCCAGCCAGGGGTTAGCCTTAACCCAGACCCTCCAACCATCTCCCTGTCCACAGGGGAGACCACAAATCCCTGTTCCTCAACTCATGGCTGGACAGCAGCTGCCCACAAACATATCCTGGATACGCAGCCAGAGCTGTTCAAGGACATCCAGAGGGGAGGGTGATCACGAGCCTCTCACCTGTTGTCACCAGCTTGGACTTATCTTCCTCATCCCCCACCTCCTCCTCCTCCACATTACGGCCAGGGAAGAAGAAACCCATCATTCTGTGGAAGAACTGGTGGGTGAGCTGGATGGTGAGAGGCACCACATTCACCTGTGGGAAAAAGACATGTCAGAGCCAGGCACACACTGCCTGTGCCCCACGGAGACCCTGGCACCTCCCGGCCCCGCCCTGGCACCTCAAAATGCTCCTTGATGGAGATGCCTCCCACGGGCGGCCGGACCTTGCTGAAAATCCTCAATGCCAGCTGCCGGCCGGACTGGCAGGAGCTCTGGGGACGCAGCACCACCTGCAGGGAAGAGGACAGGGTGGCTGGGGTGAGGACATGCCACTCTACCCAGGCCACCCATGTGTCCCCAGGATGCAGGGCTGCTCCCCCAGCTGCCGCTTGCCTTGTACACAGCATTGGGCAGGAGGTTGTTCATGGTCACCCAGCCCAGTTCCAGCAGATGCTCGGCTGTGTCATCAGACTTGTTGACCTGCACAGACAAAACCATCAGCTCCCAAAGTCCCTGTCCCCAGCTCAGAGGCTGTGGGCACTGTCCAGCTCCACACCTTGCTGTAGAGGAAGCGCTGCAGCTCCAGCTCGGCGATGCCCAGCTGCCCATCCTCCTCTGTCAGGCGCCAGCGTGCCTGGGCGAAGTAGAACTCAGTCCTCCGTGCCACACTCACATCCTCTGGCTGCTTCCGCAGCTCCATCATGTTGGCTCGCTGCAGCTGGAAGTCCTTGAAGCACCTACAGCACAGAGGAGAGAGCTGGGATGTGGGAGCCCTGGGGTAAGGGGGATACAACGCTGGGGAAGGCTGAGATGAGAGAATCATAGAATGGTTTGGGTTGGACACCTCCCACTGTCCCACATTGCTCCGTCCAGCCTGTCCTTAAAAACTTCCAGGTATGGGGCAGCCACAGCTTCTCTGGACAACCTGTGCCAGGACCTCACCAGGAAGAATTTCTTCCTAATATCCAATCCAAACCTACCCTCAGTTTAAAGCCATTCCCCCTTGTCCTACCTGATCAATATGTTCAGCTCCTCGCTCTCTAGCTGCAGATCAGCTTTCTCCTGGCTCAGCTGCTGCTGCAGCCGGTGGTTCAGGTCGAGCAGGATCTCATTTTTGCTGTCATCCTTCAAGGACTGAAGGACAGAGAGCCCTCAGCACCCTCTGCCCTGGAGTGGGGATCCCAGGGAGCCAGGGATGTGGGCTCACCTTCATGTTGGAGTACATCTGCTTCTCCAGCTGCCGGATCTGGGCCACGTGCTGCCTCACAGCCTCTTGCAGGTGTAGGATACTGCTGCGCTGCTCCTCAGGGTTGCTGGAGATTTCCAGCTGGAAACGCACCCGCTGCTTCTTCTCACTGTGCTCCTGGACAAAGGAACAGGGCAAGGTTAGGACTGCCTGAGTGCACTGAGTGGCACAGACACCCGGAGCCCTGTGGGTACCTTGCGTTTGGGCTCCACATGCAGCAGCAGGTTGTTGACTATGTCGAGGATCATGGCATACTGTGCGGGGTTGGTGGAGATCTCCAGGTCGTGGTGGATCAGGGTGAAGGTGTCCACAGCTCCTGCAGGGACACAAAAGGCAAGGGAGGCCTCAGCATGGCCAGAAATATGCTGGGGACTCCTCCTGCATGCAGCCCTCTGACCTCAGCAGGGCCAAAAGAGACCACCCCTGGAGTCAGCCTGCAACCGTGGGTCAGCCCAGAGCTCTACCCTCCAAGGGCCACTGCCTGCATGCACCCACCCTCCTGCTTCTTCAGCAGATCCTCCTTCTCCTGGTTGGCAGGGGTCTCAGGGGGCTTTATCTGCGTGGCCAGCTCGGGGTCGATGTCGTGGCTGTAGCTGATGTAGTACATACGGCAGCTGCAGCGAGAGATGATCCTCTGCACCTGCTGGGTCTGCTGGGCTTCTGAGGGCTGATTCCAGTCTGGGGACAGGCAGAGGGACCACAGTCAGAGTGCCATGTCCTGGCACGCTGGGGACTGCACAGTGCGAGGCTTGGAGCATCAGCCACCTCCTGGAGCCACGCAGGGACAGGCCAGGTGCTCTCAGGTCTACCAGCCTTGGGGTCACACCCAGGTGGGAATGGGGTAGGTACAGCAGGCAGGGCTGTGGGCAGTACCTGTGGTGGTGCTGACCATGCCCCCCACTGCCTGCCCGCTTTCCATCAGCTCCTGCACCGAGTCCAGGCTCCGCTGCCGATGCTCCTCAATATTTTTCACCTGGGGAGGCAAGGAGGCACCGCTGGCTGTCCCCATTCTCCCTGCCTTGGCCAGGGCACTGACAGCACTGCCTGTCCCCCACACAGCTCACCCACCACACTCACCTCCAGCCAGAGCTGGCCATGCTCCCCCTCGGAGGGGCTGCTCTCTGTCGTGGCGAAGTACTGCATGCCATCCAGCAAGCATGTCCAGGATGTCTTCTGCTTCAGAGTGTCCCCATACCAGGCGGGGTGGTGTTGGCACTGCAGCAGCTGTGCCTTCGCGGCAGACACGATCACACAACCCTCCGTCTCTGCACCACGCAGAACCATCTGTGGGGGGACAGACCCCAGGGGTCTGATGGACCTTTCTGAGGCAGGCACAGCCCCTGTCACAGCCAGGCTGTGGGGACAGGCAGGTACCTGGCAGTTCACCAGCTCGATGAGGCAGTTGCGGTTGTAGATGTCGTCGGTCTGGCAGGCAGCGATGCCGCAGAGCTGCTCGCTGGCCCCTGACTCCTCCTCCGTGAAAACCACAAACTTGTCCGTCTCCTCAATGAGCTTCTGCAGCATGTAGGCCCCTGGGGAAGGAGGAAGGGTCAGTGCAAAGCTGTGGGGGGATGGCTCAAAGGTACAGGGTGAAGGCAGGCGTGACTTTGCGCTGTGAGTTTCCCCTTGCTCCCTCTCCCTGCCGTGCTCACCCCCTGAGGAGGCTCTCTCGGGACGGCCACTGGTGATGGGAGCGGTCACTCTGGCAGGGATGGAGTGAGCAGAGAGTGGGCCCCGCTTCAGCTTCTTGGCCTGCAGCTGTGTGTCGATTTTCAGCCCCTTCAGGGCCTCAGTGGACAGGTTACGCTTGAGCACAGCCGCCTTCTTGTAGCCATCGTAGAGGCCGAAGGCGATGTCCCGGTTCGTGGTGGTCCAGGACGCCCGCAGGTCCACCAAGTGCAGCTGGTGTGTGTGGAAGCCATCGTCCCCATCACGCACGGGCAGCTCCTGGGCACAGAGGGTCAGAGCCTCAGCACAGCAACGCCATCCCCAGCCCTGCCCAGTGGCCTCACACACTAAGGCTGGGAGCCCTGCCAGGCCCTGCAGGCAGAGCGTGGGGACTGAAGCCCAGGGGACCACCCCGGAGACCCCAGCATGGGTCCATGCCAGGGATGGGACAAAGTCAGGTGCTTGGTAGATTGAAGGCCCTGAAGTTCTGTCTCTTCCCCAGCCAAATCCCTTCCCATTGCACCCAACAACCAACATCCCCTTGTCCTGGAGATGCCACCAGGCCAGCACAGGCTGCCGTGCCCTGTTTGCAGTGGTACCTCCTCAGCCATGCGGTTGCTGTGCCGCTGGTAGGTGAGGGAGGACAGGCTCAGCAGGTGGGTTTTCTTCCCCAGGGTGTCGAGCTGGTGGTCGGCATTCTCGTCACAAGCAGAGGCCATGAGGTGCACGGTGACCTGGCTCAGGTCACTCACCATCTGCGTGATGCTCCACTCCGAAATGAGGCGTCGCATCACCGTGCCGGCTGTGGGGACAGGGACAGGGCTCAGCCAGGGCCCTGCTGTACCTGCAGGTGCTGCTGGCAGGATTCCCACTCACCTTGTGGGATGAGCCGCTGCGTGCCGCGAGTGAAGATGTGCCCCTGGCAGCATTCCACCTGGATCCCCCGCTGCTGGGCAAAGGAGGCCCAGTAATGCACCTGAGAGGGAGCAGAGAGCAAGGGCTGAGAGTCCAGCACAGGCAGAGCGGGGAGGAAACACCAAATTCCCAGCCTTGGGAACTACCTGCAGCCGAGGGAAGAGCGCAGTAAAGGACAACTGCTTGTAATGCTGCCCCAGCTTCTTCTTGCTGGGTTTCATGTTGTTGAAGAGCTTCCCACGGCAGATGGGCCGTGTCACGCTGGTCCACGTGGCCCAAAAATTCTGCATCCAGCGGAGGGTGCTGCTGTAGAGCAGGATCCGGGGCTGGGAGTGCTCTGAGAATATACCCACCGTCAGCCAGCAACACGGGGCAGGGACATGGCAACACCCAACCCACAACCAGTGTGCCCTGCCCCATCATCCCCCTTGTCCCCAGGGGATCCCCAGGACAGTGTCAGCCACCTTTACTGGGCTGTGTCAGGTCCATGCGGATGGAGAGGTTGAGGTTCTCGGAGCGGAAGGCACGGTAGGAGTCGTACTGCTGCCCCACGGGCACCTCGGGCAGGAACTCGGGGGAGCGCAGCACCACGCCGTGGTGGTCGTGGGGGTTCCCATGGCACAGCCACTGCAGGTCCAGTGTCATGCACAGGTCAGGCAAGTGCAGGAAGCAGCAGTCGTCGTATCTGAATGCAGAAAGAGACCCCAGTCACCCCCCAGCACTGGTGGGGGACCCCTGTGCTCGTGGCCCCACACTCACTTGGAGGCTGTCCGGACATTGATATCCAGGTTGCCCTTGAAGACAAACTGCCCGGGCTTCCAGTGGAAGGAGAGTTGGCTCCACTCCCAGTGCATGTTCTCCGTGGTGTTGTAGGGGTCCTGCAAAGACAGGCGTGAGGGGAGGCAGGTGTGAGCTGACCCCACACCACGCTGTTCCCCAGTCCAGTGGCACCCACCTCAGTGGCCAGCTGGTGCAGGTTGGCCTGTTCAATGTCCATGTGCCAGTCTCCGTGGAAAAGAAGGCGGCTCTTGTCCCACCAGGGCAATGGGGCGCTGGGGTCCTCTGAGGGCTTGGTGAGGAGATCCACACACTGGCCGATCAGGGTCCAGGCTGGGTCCCAGCAGGGTCCCCACACGATGGTGTACTGGGAGATCACAGCTGGGGACACAAAGTTTGGCTCAGCCTTTCACCCTGTCCCTACCCCACCACAGAGCCCCCCATTCCTCCAGCTCTTACAGTGAAAGTCGTGGTAGAACTTCAAGGGTGGCATGTTCCTCTCCACTGTGGCATCCCCCCAGGGCAGCCCCAGCTTCAGGACCTGTCGGCGCCGGGAGCAGGCCTGGCCGCACTGCTCGGCTCCGATCAGCCGGCCGGACAGCTGCCAGTTCCGGATCTCAAACAGGTACCGGGGGTAGTCACGGATCCGCACTGCGGGTGGAACAGGGGCTGAGGGATGGGGCAGCAAAGGGACAGGCAGTCCCCCACTCTGGGCCACAGTAGGAGCCATCGTCCTGTCACATCTCTGCTTCCTTCCCACTCCCTTTGAACCTCCAAAAATAATTTTGCCTGCTTGGTTACGCACCACACGGTGCCAGCCCAGGCCACGCAGCCATCACGCTGTCCTCCAAGGGCACCCTCCCATGAAGCAACTCACCAAAGAAGCTGCCAACTCTGCCCTTCATCATGCGGCACCACTGGGTGACCATCTCCAGTCCCTCAGGGGGGAACGGGCTGACATCATCCAGGTCCCTCATCTGCTCCAACACTCGCTCTGTGCCGTGGAAGGACTCATCAGCCATGGCCACCAGCTCCAGGTGGGCAAGCGTCCAGGTGAGGAGGGCCCTCCGCATGGGCGTGTTGGCGTAGAGGCGCCGTGAGCGCTGGATGTAGATCTCAATGTTCTTCTTCTCCAGTGCAGCGTACAGCTCCTCGATCTTGCGGGCAGGCAGCAGCTCCCCGTGCTGCTTGCGCTGCGCAGCCACCTTGGCATCCAGCAGCTGCAGGCGCTTGGCGCTCTCCTTGCTCTCATCCTTCATCAGCTCGTAGTTGTCTCGCAACTTGACCTCGAAGACATCATCCAGGAAGACCCAGGAGAAGTGGGTGACTTTGAGCAGGAGATCGGGGGGCAGGGCTGTGCTGGTGGGGCGCCCGGGCCGGTGCAAGCCCTTCAGCCACTTCTGCACGCCCACGGCAGCGTCCAGCGTGCGGGAGAAGTCGTACTGGTAGGGGAACTCGATGGTCACGCTGGCGAAGGAGAAGGCCCAGCCGCGGTTGCGGAGGGTGCGCAGGGTGGGGAAAGCGTCGCGGTGCCGGACAACCTCCTCCAGCTCCGGCAGCAGCTTCACCTCCACCTCCTTGAAGCTGAAGATGCTGTGTCCATCAAAGCCGGCGGCCAGCTCGGGGCAGTAGCCGTGCAGGGCACCGCCGTGCCAGCTCACCGAGGTCCGTTCCGCAGCCAGGCTGATGTAGTTGGCCTCAGAGACAAAGGCTGTGAGCTTGGCAGAGCTCAGTTCCAGGGACAGGGACAGGAATCTTTTGGGAGGGAGTCCTTTTGGCTGGAGGGGCCCCGGTGACTCAGCAGGGATGGCTGGGTGGGACGTGGGGCTCTCCGGGGGCACGGAGGGAAGCGTCCTGTGGCCGAGGGCGCTCCGCAAGGCTTCGTGGCACTGCAGGGTGGCCAGGGTGTGATGGTACAGGTGCATGTGGTCAGGTGGGCTCCACAGCACTGCCAGCCCCTCGCCGCACTGCACCTGCACCGGAGAGAGTGAGCAGGCACCACGTCACTGCCAGGGCCAGCACAGGACAGCCCTGTTCTCCCCCCAGCACCTTTCACACCAGCCAATCCTCTCCCTGCCCCATCCTACCCAACTACAGGATAAAGCAGTGATAGCCAAACCAACCTCCAGAGAGCGGATGCTGCTGTGGTAGGTGACAGAGAGCATGGAGAGGTTGACCACTGGGTTGGGGATGGCAGGAGCTTTGCAGCACGGCTGCATCTTCTCAGTGATGCTCTTGACCAAGGCCAGCACCATGCCCTGGACGCTGACAGTACAGCTCTCAGCACTGCCCAGGATGGTCAGCGTGTCCAGCCGCAGCTCCAGGGCACCTGGAGAGACAGCATGTCAGTGCTGGAGGCATGGAGCAGCCACACCACAACATGCCAGGTTCCTCTGACTGCAGGGTTATTCCAGGACAGACATCTGGGATCAGCTTGGATGCTACTTACCCACTACGGCTGAGAGTGTGAAAAGGTTCACATCTTCCACCTTCAGATCCACCTTCCAGAGCAGCCCCCAGGGCTCGCTGGAGGCAGAGGGAGGCTGCTTGGCAAGCTCAGCCCCACCAGGCTGCGGGCAGAACAGGGGCAGGACCCTGGCCAGGCACTCAGTGCAGGTATCAGACGACTCCACTTGCAACCCCCGGATGGTGCAATCCAGGAAGAGCGTATCTGACTGGGCACTGGACATGCCCAGGGGCTGGTTGTAGCTGCCCTGCAGGACAAACAGGACCATCACTCTCGGGCTGCAGGACATCCCCGTGCCACCACACACCCTTGTGCCACCCACGTAAGAGTTGGAGACTGAAAGCCGTGCCACCCACGTAAGAGTTGGAGACTGAAAGCCACCCCTTGCCCCCTTGGCTCACCCCTCACCTGGAGGTTGAAGGAGTCGAGGATGAGGGCTTCTCCCCACACGTGCATGTTGGGGGGATGTGGGGCACGCTGGATGTGGGAGTCATTGCCCACCCGCCAGCACAGGTGGTCCACGGCTAGCACAGCTCGCTGGTGCACGCTCTGTGGCCGCAGGTGCTGGTAGTCTGTGGGCACAGAGGAGGGGGGAAGCACAAGCAGGGCTCACCCAAACCTGGGCACCCCAGACACAGCCAGGCAGGGATCCACAGCCCTTGGCCACACACACACATGGGCAAGCACAGCGGCAGCACGGCCCTCCCCATTCCCATCCTGGTGCCTCTCTGGCAGACCCCAAGAAGAGCCCAGCACCCCCTGATCCAGCCTGTACCTGCAGAGATGGAGTTGAAGCCCAAGGCAAAGGGTGGAGTGTCCCCCAGCTGCACGGACACACTGACGTTGGACAGTGAGGCACACAGGATGATGGGCGCTAGGATTTGGGGATAGCTCCTGCACGGAACAAGCAGGGATGGGCTGTTACTGGGAGCTGTGTGCCACGGAGCCTGGCAGGGAGCAGGCCCAGAGGGATGCCCTCTCTGCAGGGGCTCCCTGACCATCTCCTGACCAGCCTCCCCATCCCACAGGCTGTGCAGATAAGGCACTGAGTGCCCAGGCACCGTGCCAGAGCGTGGGCAGCAAGAGGAAACAAGCTGTGATACCAGCAGCTGCACTGAGGCCAAGTTTACCTTCCCTTGTGCCCTTGGCTGGGGACAGGCACCGCCCGGCACCTGTACTCCTGTGCCAACAGGCCCAGCCAGTGCGAAAACTCTTGGTGACGGTAGTGGATGATGCAGGTGTTGAGCAGCACAGCAGCCGAGAGGTCAATGGCTGTGACCTAGAGCAGGGAAAGGGCCAGGTGGCAAAAAACTCATGCCAGGAGCCAAACCAGCCACCCTCAGGGGACAGAGTGTGCCCAGCACTCACTCACCTGCACGCTGGTCTTCAGGGAGTTGAGGCACACGATGCGCTGGCGGCTCTGGGATAGGAGAAGACCATCTGGGGGGACAGAGGAGCACAAATGAGGGGTGGCAGAGGGCAGTGATGGCAGCCCTGTCCCATGGGTGCCCTCCTGGCTACTTGCCCTCCAGCTGGAGGTCTACACTCATTTGGTCCAGGTCTGAGGTGGGCGTGAAGTTGCGTAGAGGGATTTGCTCCTCTTCACGCTGATATAGAAACTGCAGCAGCTTCAGGCTCCAGGTGAGGTGCCTGGAAGACACAGAGAGTCACTGTCAGGAGGGAACTGCAGTGTCACGTCCTCCATCTCCCTGTCTCTCATCATCAGCTGACCAGCACGCTGGCAGGGACAAACACAGCAGCCAGTGCCCAGCTGCAGCCCAGCCCAGCGCTCTCATCCCATGGCCTGAGGATCCTGTCAGATGTCCTACTGGAGAACCAGCCCACATGCCTTTCTCCCTCCCCGAGAGCCCAGCCCCAGGCCAAGCTCAGTCCTTCCCACCAGAGTGGGCTCTAGAACTTGCTCTCTGCAGTCTGTCAGAGCTAAAGGATGAGCAGAGAATGGCACACTTGTCCCCAGGTCCATGTCCCCAGCATTAATTTGGACTCGGACAGCCTCCCCCTCCACCTGCCTCCTTACCTCTTCTGGCTGTTCATGGACAGCACCATGCTGGTGTTCTCCAGCTTCATCTCCACCCTCCTGGGGATGAGCTTCAGTGTGTCCCTGCTCAGCACAGACAGGGACTTCGAGGGCTCTCCCGGGCCTGGAGAAGGACAGAGAGAGTCACAGGAAGGACTTGCCCAAACCCCCACACCCTGGAGTGGCAGGGAGTGATCCCACAGCCAAATCCCTCTGGCTCCAGTGCACCTATGGAGGCCGTCACCCCCTGCCCTGCCCAGAGCTTTCCCCTGCCCATCCTGACCTGTGCTGGGCTCTTCCCCTGTGCTGCTGTGCTGGGCCCCAGCAGTGACATGGTGCAGGAGGGGGCTGCAGAAAAGCCCCTCGTGCAGCTCTGCCTGCAGCGTCCGGATGCAGAGCTGGACACCCACCAGCTTCCGCTTGCTGCTGATCTCCAGGGAGAGGGAGAGTGCCAGGGCCAGCTCTGCCAGGCACGTGTCATCCTGTGCACAGGGGAGCACACAGGGAGTCACACAGGGCCCTCCCAGGGGGTGCTGCAGGCGGAGAGCTGGGCACAGCACAGTGCCCAGAACCTGGCAGCATCACCCAGCCTCAGGGATGCCCTGGAACAGGTCCTCAGAGTGTCCCACAGAGCTAGTGCCCAGGCTCCAAGTGTGGAATTTCTCCCTCCCCCAGCACTCACCAGCTGGCTGCTCCGAAGGACTTTGCTGTTCACCTTTGTCAGGCTCACCTCGCACGTCAGGCTGGGGAGAGCAGAGAACAGAAGGAGGATGTGGGTCTTGCTGCTGCCAAAACAAGTCCCACCCCTCTTTCCTGTGGGACCCCAAGTCCCTGCTCCAAGTGCTCCCAAAAGCAGAGCATGCCCTAACTCCAGGCACACCACATTATTTGGAGAACACACAAGCCAAGCTTCCTGTGACAGGAAAAGGAACCAGGCCAGCCTCAGAGGAGGTTAATGCGTCACATCACAGGTGACACGGGCTGCTGCTGAGCGGGACAGAGAGACGAGAGACACCAGGCTGGGGTCAGAGGAGCTCCCTGTCTTGGAAGCAAAGCAGGGTACAAGCACAGCATTACCTCTTCCCATTGCCATTCAGGAGGAGACGTGTCTGGCTGGCCTGGATGTGCCAGAGAGACTCTGAGGTGGCCACGTGCAGAACCATGATGTTGATGGAATCCATGTGGATGGAAAAGAGCTGGGGGGAAGGTGCCGCTGTGAGGGATATCCGACAGCGGCGCAGCCCACAGCAGCCTCTCACCGAGCCAGTGCCTCACCTGGCTAAGGAGCCTCAGCAGGGAGGGTTTAAGGGTCAGGTCTGTCCTGCTTTCATTTCCATCAGCTTCTCTGGGAGCCTCCGGGACGGATGGCTGGAACTCAGGGCCTTTCTGGAGATCCGTGCGGATTCGCACCTCGCCAAAACACAGCTCAAAGTAGCGCCTGGGGAACAACAGCACAGGCAGCTCTGACAAGAGCTGGCACTTGGCACACCTGCCCCCATCACCAGGGATTTCCCCCACCCCAGGGATGTGCAGGACCACCACAAGGGCACCCACAAGACACTGCCATCTCCAAGCGTGGGTCACTCCCTCACAGAGCTGACCACGGGGAAATAAGGATGGCAGAAAGCTGTAAAGGCAGCAGGGCCACAGCCAGCAGGGCCAGGGGTGGGACAGACCCCCAAAGGGAGCAGGCAGGGAGCTGGGGTCAGGGTACGTACGGCAGCTCCCGGCTCAGTTTGCTGGAGATCCAGATGTTGTCGATCTCCTGTAAGGACACACAGGTAGGTCAGAGAAGAAACAACTTGGCTCTACCTTGCGATGCTCATCTCAGCATTCCCACTCCACCCCCAAGGCCTGGGATCATGCAAGGAGCAGCCAAACCCCCAAGTCTGGCCATGGGAGGAAGGGCCTGGCACCAGCCGTGGGGATGCTCAACAGAAGAGTGGCTCCATGGATTTGCTGCCAGCCTGGAAGTGACTGGAACCACCTTCCCTGCCTGTCTGCCAGTGACCACCCCTTGCCCAGGTACCCACCACAGTCTGTTGCTCCCGCTGGAACTTGAGGCTGATGTTCTGGGCCCAGAAGAAGCCAAAGGAGCCAATCTTCAGCTCTGCCTGAAGCTTCTGCCGGCACCAGGTGACAGCCAGGCGACATGCCAGCCATCTGTGGGGACAGGGGGAAGGCCAGGGTCAGTCTCTCAGCTGGGGCTGGGACCAGGGATGCCCTTTGAGCACCAGCTCCAGCACCTGCAGCTGGATAGGAGCTTCCAGACTGGGGAAGAGACCCTGCAGGACCACCCTCAACAATCCCTGACCCCCCTTCCCAAGCCCTGAGAGCTCCCTTTGACCCCCACATCCCTCTGACACCCCATGCCCACCCCTGCGGGCTCCCCTGAACTTCTCTAAGCCTCCAAGCCTCTGACATTCAGCTCTACAAACTCCCAATCCCCTGCAGGCTCCTTCCCACACCTCTCCCCCACCTCTGCGAGCTCCCCAAATTCCTGACACCCCTGCCAAGCCCTCTTTCCCTCTGCTTCTCTCCTCCCAGACCCCCAACACCTCACCCTCAACCCCGCGAGCCCCCTCCACCCCTGACACTACCCCAACCAGCCTCACCTAACCCCCCCAAAACTCCCGTGGGCTCCCCAAACCCCCGCACCCCTCACTGCCAGCCCCTCGGGCCTCCCCTTGACCCCGGCCAGCTCCTCCCAGCCCGGCAGAGCCGCACCCGCCGCGCTGCCGCCCCCCTGCCACCGCCGAGCCCCCTCCCCAGCCCCGTCACACCCCCGAGCCCCCGCGGGGTCCCCTCACGCCCCCAGACCCGCCCGGCAGGCCCTGACCGCGCCAGCAGCCCGGCGAGCAGCGCGACGAGGACGATGCCCAGGAGAGCGGCGGGCAGCGGCGGCGGCATAGCGGGCACGGCCCGGCTGCGGCCCCCGGCCCCGGTGAGACCCCCTCCCTCCCGCCCGCCCCTGCCCCGGCCCCGGCGCCGCCGCCGCCGCCGCCCGTGGGGCCGCCCGCGCACCCCGAGTGGCCGCTGGGAGGGGCGGGACGGGGCGGGGCCTGCCCGGGGCCGGCGGCCGCCGCAGCGCCCCACCGGGGCCGCACCGGCACCGGGACACCGCCGGCGTGGGGACCGCGGGGACACCGGGACACCACCGGGGTGGGGACAGGGGGGACACCGGGGCCGCACCCGCACCGGGACACCACCGGGATGGGGACAGGGGGGACACCGGGGCCGCACCCGCACCGGGACACTGCCGGGGTGGGGACAGCGGGGACACCGGGGTGGCACCGGGACACCACCGGGATGGGGACACCGGGGCGGCACCGGGACACCACCGGGATGGGGACACCGGGGCCGCACCAGGACACCGCCGGCATGGGGACAGCGGGGACACACCGGGGCCGCACCGGGATGGGGACAGCGGGGAGAGCGGGGCTGCAACGGCACCGGGACACCGCCGGGATGGGGACAGGGGAGACACTGGGATGGAGACAGCGAGAACACAGGGATAGGGACGGGGGTGACACCGGAGCGGCACCGGGATGGAGACAGCGGCAACACGGGGATGGGGAAGGGGGTGATACCAGGATGGGGACAGAGGTGACACCGGGGGTGGCACCGGGATGGAGACAGAGGGAACACGGGGATGGGGACAGGGGTGACACCGGAGCGGCACTGCAATAGAACGAGGGCGTGACACACCGGCTCCTTCATCAGGACGGGGAGAAGGATGACAATGGGGTGGCACGGGGATGGGGAGATGAGTGACAGCGGGCCTGGCACTGGGATGGATGGAGTGATGTGGGTGACAGCAGGTCTGGCACTGAAATGGAGCGAGGAGCAGGGGTTGACACCACCCCAGCACCGGGTTCAGACAGGGGGTTGACACCAGGTCTGGCACTGGATCGGGTGGGTGACACCAGAGGCAGCACCATGATGGGGCAAGGGCAGATGACACGAAGTCTGGCCCCCAGTGCCAGATGTCTCCTGCATCCCCTGCACAAACAGCCACACCACAGGGCAGGGTTCAGCACTTTTATGGCCCCAGGTCCTCGCAGGGCACAAGGAGCAGTTTGGGGTACAGCAAAGGGTACAGCTCCCAGGGACAGCAGTCCTTTAAGGGGGGGTCCTTGGACAGAGTGGGCTGGAAAGGGACAGGGTGGGAGTTTGGGAATTTGTTTTGGGTCAGGTCTGGATGTTGGGCTTGGCTTTGTGATAGATTTGGGACATTGGGACCTGCTTTGTGCTGATCTAGGATGTTGGGCTCTGCTGTGAGTCAGGTCTGGACCTTGGGACCTGCTTTGTAGTGGTTTTAGGATGTTGGGAGCTGCTTTGGGTCAGGTCTGGACGCTGGGACCTGCTTAGTGTCAGATTTGGGACAGTGGAATCTGCTCCGCATCAACTTCAGGACATTGGGATCTGCTTTGTGTTGGAGCCCTGTGTCAGTGGTGTGTGGCAGTCCCAGGTGTGTGTCAGTCCCAGGTGGGGACAGCAGCCATTCCCTGGGTTCAGCAGTCCCAAACATGGCAGGGCAGTGCCCAGAGGCTCAGCATCAGTCTGTCTGTCCCTCACAACTCGGCGTGGTACTGCTCCGTTTGGAAGGCCTCGCTGGGCTGCATGAAGATGCCTTCCATCACCTTCCAGTAGTTATTCTGGCTGGAGGTGGCCATGCCATGCACCTCCTTCTGCCCGTGGATGGGCCGCCCGTACTGCTCCCCGGTCACCGAGAGGAAGACGTCGGTGGAGGTGTGCTGGAAGCGCACCTCGTCATCCCGCACCCAGTAGGTCCCACTGCACACCACTGTCCAGTCGTCCAGGTAGTCACCCTCGCCGGCCTCCCCGAATGCACTCACCTCCTAGGGGTGAAGAAAAGCTCGTTTGGAGGCCAGCATGAAAAAAGGGGAGGGTTGAGGTAGGCAGAGAAAGGGGCTAGGCCAAGGTAGGAGGAGGGACCTGGTTGTGACTGAGGCTTTGTTGGGACTTGGAGGGTCTGGGTGGGATTCAGGCACTGGTGGGGCATGGGGAGTTGGTAGGGAAAGGGGAACAAGGTGGGACTGTGGCAGGGACCCAGCCGGGACCAGGGAACAAAGCAGTGCTGGTAGGGCCCCAGCCTGAAGAGCGACCCAATCTGAACTGGGAAACAAGATGGGACCGGTGGGGACATGGGGGACACATCTGGGGCCAGGAATTAGGAAACGCTAGTAGATATGGGGGGATCTGGTTAGGAGAACCCAGGAGACCGCCTGGGGAATAAGATGGGGCTGGCAGTACCACGGGGGACGAGGCGGGCCCAAATGGAATGGGTAGGGACAGGCAGAGCCCAGCAGGGACTCAGGGGACGCGCAAAGACCCGAGTGACAAGGCGGGCGCAGGGAAAAGATGCCGAGCCCGGGGCCCGGAGGTGCTGCCGGCCGACCGGTACCTGGTTCCCGGAGAGCGGCGAGGTGAAGCGGTGGCTGTGCAGGTTGCGGCCCGTGCCCAGGTGCGTGAGGCGGATGGCCTGCCCGCAGCGCACCGGCGTGCCCCGCTGGCACACGGCGGCCGTGCGGCCCCGCACCCGCCAGTAGCTGTTCCCGTCATCCGCCGCCGACACCCCGGTCACCGACTGCTGCCCGCTGCCTGCGGAGGAGGGAGAACCACCATCGCACCCAGCTCAGCCCGACTCAGCGGGACCCGGGGGAAAGCGCGGAGGATGGGGGCGGAGGGGGGGGAGGCGCGTCCCGTTACCGGAGCCGTAGCGCACATCGTGCGAGTGCAGCCGCACGTTGTGCCGCACATTGAGCAGCTTCACCACGGAGCCGCAGGTGACGGGCCCGGGGCCGCCGCGCCCCGCCGCGCCCAGCACGGCCAGCAGCAGCACCGGGAGCAGCACCGCGAGCAGCAGCAGCAGCGGCGGCCGCCGCGCCGCCTCCATCCCGCAGGAAGCGGAAGCGCCGCCGCTCCGCCCGCCGGGAGGTCGCGGCTCGCCCGCTCCGCCCCCCGCGCTCGCCGCCGCCGCCGCCTCCATTTTCCCTCAGCCCCTCGGGTAAGGCCGCGCCGGGTCCGGCGGGGCGGCGGTGGCGGGGAGCGGGTGTCTCTTACCGGGATAAGGCCGCACCCGCGTTTGTCCCGGCGCGGGCGTCAGTCCCGGCCCGGCGCCGCGGCGGCTCCGATCGCCGGTGAAGGCGGCAGGGACGTCCCCGAGGTTGGTGTCGGGCTGCGCCGCGGGCCCCGGTGCGAGGGTGAAGCGGCGGCGGCCGCCCCGGTGCGGCCCCGGCGGTGGCCGTGGGTGGGGCTGGCGGCTGCGGGAGCCTCCCGGGGCGGCGGCGGGCAGGGCCCGGAGAGGCCGGGCGGTGTCCGGGGTCCGGGGCGGCTCCCTCGGGGCCGGGAGGTGCCGCAGCCCCTGCCCGCCGCGGCTGCGGGGTAGCGCTGGCACGCTGGGGGTGGCGTGGCTGTGGATGTGAGGGGATGGCATGGGGCAGCATCGGGATGCTTTTCTTGGAGCGGGGGAAAGGGTCTGACCTTCGTTTCTCGCCGCGTTGGTGGTCCTGGACCACCCCCCCAACAATGCAGGTGTGATTCCCAGATCACTGCGCTAGGCTTTCCAAACTTCCAAACCTGAAAAGCCAAGGGCCTGGGAAAGCCCTTTTGGGCTTAATAAATGACTAAAAGGTGGCAAACGATTGGTGGTCATGGGGGAGTGAGATTATTGTGGAGTTTCACAGGCATCTCCTCTGCTCTTTTTTTTTTTTTTCTGAATACGATGATGTAGAGAAGGAAGGTTACTCCTAAATTATTTAGGATAACTAAACTGTGGGGAGTTGCAGAGACCAGATAACATCGGGTGGGAGTGCTGGTGTGGTAAATGAGATATGGCAGAAGGTGTAAGGAAGGTGACAAACACCACAAAACCGGCTCTACATCAGCTCTTGTTATTCAGGGAAGAGCAGTAGGTGTCTCAGCAATTGTTTCTTTTAAAACAGCTTCAACACCCCATTGTAGCCTAAGAGGGATATTTTGAATTTACTTTAAAGGAGGAGAGGATGAAATAGAAAACATTGTTATGCTGCTGAGTAAGTGGTTGGAAGTTTGTGCCCTGGCAATTCTGGTTAGACCATCCCAAAAGGAGCGCTGGAAAAGGCAGGGGCAGGAGGAGAGCAGGTTTTTGGGCAATCAAAGCCCTCATGCCCTCACCTTAGGGGAGAAGCTTGCTGACAGGAGATAAGATCCAGGTGCGTGAAGTCATGGGCAGGTCAGAGAAAGCGAGGAGGGAGCGTCAGTTTTCTGTTTCTGGCCGGAAATTATGATGCAGCAGGGCTAAAATAAACAGGCGGAAGTGCTTTTTCACACAACATGCTATTAAATGTGTCACCCTGCCACAGGACGTGCTGCCACCTGATAGCATCGGGGGCGATGGGACTGATGGGAGCATTAGAACCAACAAAGCAGGTATGGGAAGTTCCTGAGCTCTGGTGGCTGCCTGGACTTTCCTTGTCATTGGTCCCCAGTCATCACTTCCCCCTGTGTCCCACCAAGCAGGGTGGGAGTGTCTGGTTTGGATGCCAACTCCAGAAATCTGTAAAACAGCTTTAAAAGCTAGATATAAAATGATGTATTGCTGATGTCAGGGCTGGCCACCAGAAGTCTGTGTGGATACTAAGGAATGCCTCTGAGGAAGAGCTCAGCATCAAGGAGGTCCCGTGAGGGTAGCTCCTCGTGGTGTGAGTGCCTTGCAGTGCTTTACGGGGATGTTTTTGTTAAGCTCATAAGCTTCAAATTAAAAGATGCCAAGATGATTTTGTCTGAGTTCTGTAGTGGGACACAGCCTGAAGATCATTGCTTAGTTATTAGTGTTAAATCCACACATTCCAGCTCAACCATGGCTTGCTTTGTTTTTTTTGTTTATTTTGAGAAAACTGATACTGATTTCACTGAGAGCTTCAGGGGGTGAAACAGCAGCGTTATCTTTGCTGTTGATATGGGTTTTTCCGAGTCAGACATTTGTTGTCAGTCTTGAACTCCTGTGGATGTACTTGGACTGTGCTAAAATTAATTTCACGAGCATTTAATTGACAAAATTAATAGATTTGGCTTCCTTAGGCTCTGCATTTTGAGTCGAGTTCCCCAGCTCTCTTATTCTCACAGAGCTTTCTGAATCCTCTGCAGTTTGGTTCTTTGAAATGTGGCCATGAGAACTGAGCGAGATGTTCAGTGGTGACTTGGGTGGTGTGGTTCCATGGATCTGTGTGATCCTAAATGGACTGTGAGTTGAACCATGAAGTGGCAGAGGTTAGAACCATCCCTGCCCAAGCCCTCTCTCCCTGCAAAAAACCCCACAGAACCAGTGTTAATGTGGGATCGATGTAGTTTCTCCCACAAAGGACTGTCTTTGCTGCACCCATGCTGTCCTAAAGCCAAGATGAGCACTTGGCTTTGCTGGCTTGTGTATTCATACTGTTTTCCTGAGGTTGATTACTGAATAATAAATATTTCTCGCTCTGAGGACACTGCTTGGTTATTCTGTGAGCACCACTGAAGTCTCCTGCCTTAGGTGGCATCCTTGTAGCTGGGAGAGTATCGGATGTTTCTGCTTTCTCTCACTCCACACCTGCTCAGGCTGTGAAGCTCGTGAGGGACTGTGCCATTCCCAATGTCCTGAGTAGCCAGCAGATATCTGGATGTGTCAGTGATTTCTGAGATCCTCAGGTTCTCACAAAGCTGCACTTGTCCTAAAGGCCCTGCCTCACCTCACGGAGCCTGCAGCTGATGTCTGTCCTGGTCCTGACCTGATCAGAACTCAACAGTCCCAGTTAAAAGAAGCTTGTGGACTCTGGATCAGTGCCACTGTGCCCTTGAGCTGAGCAAAGTGCAGGCACTCCTGATCAAATCAGCTGGGCTGGCCCAACACTCCTCGGTCCAGAGTCGTTAAACCCTCCTCAGGTCTCTCCCCGTGTGACCACACCAAGTTCTGTCTGTGCACCTCTGCTCACTTCCCTGGCTTGTTTCATTTCAAATTAGGGCCTCCCTGGCACAGAGGGTGGGAGAGGCACCTTTAATCCATATCTGGTTCAACATCTTGCTTCTGTTTTCCATGCTAAGTGGCATCCCTGCTGTCCTGAGGTGAATTTTGCTGGAGCTGAAAGCACACGGGTTTGTGGGTGGTTGGCTTGTGTGGAACCTGCTTGGCTGGATCATGAAATAAGATGGTTTTCTCAAGTCCCATTTATTCCCTGTGTCCAGACAAATTTGAATTGACATGGAATGAAATTGCCAGGAAATTTTAGAACAAGTGATGAGGAATGAAGCTGGAATCGTGAGCTGAACACTTCACTGGCAGAGAATGGTGAAATTGGATGTGGTGCTTTGACGAGGTGGGTTTGTGTATTGATCATGGGCAGGAGAAAAACGAGGTTATTAGACTTGGAAATGCTCTAGGGAAAGCCACTCAGCCTGCAGGTTTGTGCATGTTAGTGCATCCTGGTGAATACCTGTGGCAGGAGAATTGGTGAGAAAGTGTGAAGTTGGCAGAATATTCATACACAGGCAGGTAAACATAATCCCTGTTCCTCTACTGTGTGTAGTCACATGGTTCATCAGTGGCATTCGAATCAGGAACACATTTAACTGGCATCAGTGCTGCCCTCTGAGGCATTATTTCTGAGAGGGATTCTTAAATACAAGTGTGTGACTTCTAAAGTGTCCTCTTGAGGGTGGGGATCCCACAATGAACCAGAGCAGCCACGTCCTGTCTGGATGCAGAGCAGTAGCCTTGGCCTGCTGTGATTTCTGCCTGTCTGGAGCATCCTGTGTTGGCCACAGCCATATATTCTGCAGCCAAGGAGTATGAGCTGCTCTCCACTCATGTCTGAAATCTGGCAGAGGTCTTTCTTTCCCTCATCTTTGTTGTGGGTTTTCTTTAATGAGATACGGATGACACGTTCCTTCGGAGCTGCTCGTCTTTTAAGACTTAAAAGATCATCCAAGATCAGCCTTGCACCTTTTAACTCTAACTGAGCACTAAGTCCCTGTTTTTCTCCAAGCTGTGTTTGTGCAGCAGATGTGTGGATCTCGGGGCAGAACAAGAAATCCTGCACACGAGAAGTGTCATGGCAAAGCCTTGATCAGGTTGTCCTGTATGGGACTGATTTCCTTCAGCGGGTTGTTTGCAGTGGGGAAATGATTATGGGAATATTTTGAAGCGTGTTTGTTTAGGTATCATTCCCTGCCATATGGAATTATTTTCTCATCTTTTTTTCCTCCGTTGTTTTTGCGTGTTTGTGTGTTGAATTACATCAGATGTAATTTAACATGGAGGTTTTTGGCTTTAGATCTGAGCTGCTTTTTGTACCTTCCCGAAGGCCTGTACTTCTTCCTGGGCTGGCATTTTCATCCTCACAACCATTTGAGGAGTTGATTTGGTTTTCCTCATAGCTGAGTCTTGTAAGCTTTAGTTGTTTTGATGTATGTGAAAAGGAGATTAAAAAATCTTCCTTTGAAAATTTCAAAAATATCAGTGAGTTTGTAACCACCAGAAGTGGAAGGCTGAGAGAGACAGAACTTGGCAAACACTTTCCTTTGTGCCAAGCTTGATTTATATTGTTTCCAGAAACCCCAGCTGGGAAAAGCATCAAACAAAAGGTACTGGATATAGAAAAGGCGCCGGTTTTGTAGTTTTCTTGTTGCTTCCTCAACTCTGGATTGAGGCCCCTGGCATGGAACATCCTGGCTCTGGCTTGTGGGCAGCCCCAAACCCCAAGCCCCAACCCAGGAGCCCCAGACCCCTCTCCAGTTTGCTCCGTGGGCTCTGCAGAGTCTCACTCGCAGCCAGCGATCGCAGCTCAGTCGAGGCTCTTTTCAGGGTCACCCTGGCTTCATCAACTGAGCGAGGATTAATCATATTAAGATCCTAATTAGTTGGGCCGTGTGCCTGACACCGTGCAGCATCAGTGGGAGCCTTCCCAGCGCGTGGGAGGGCGTGGATGGGATGAAGGCTCTGGCTGCGTGCGCGTTTCAGCCGCAGGAGCCGGGAGCGTTGCTGTGGCAGCTCTTGCCCTCCTCACCCAGACACGGGTTGGCAGCAGCTCTTGGCTGCTGCCTTCTCCTGCCTAATCTCTGGTGACAGGGATGTCCAGGCAAGATGGACACTGGGTAATTCAGGGCCTCTGTAGCTAATTTGAAATGCTTCTTGCTTTAGCTCCCTTCTTTCCAAAACCTGAAGGGGGAAGTGCTGGTGTTCTGCTGGCTCAGCTGATGCCAGGGATGTTTCCTCTTTCCCCAGCTGCTGTGTGAGAGGCTGCAGCCATGTCTGACTTTGTGGAGAGCGAAGCAGAGGAGTCGGAGGAGGAGTACAACCAGGATGGGGAGGTTGTACCCAGAGTGACCAAGAAGTTTGTGGAGGAAGATGAGGATGGTGAGTTTGCTGAATTGTCTGTGTTCGTTGCTGTTCTGTTCTGCATCCTGTGACTCTGCAGATGGAGCAATAACTGTGCTGTAATAGCAGGGCCATCTGTAGTCAATAATCTCAGCTGTTTGAGTGCTTCCTTTCTTCCAAGTGCTCCAAGAGGTTTTTAATTGGCAATAAAATATAAGCTGCTTCACCCCTGTGGGACTTGCAGTCGCAGTTTGATAGTAAATGGTAAAAGCAGAGGAATTCTCCCAGTGTGACCACTCCACCTGTTCCCTCTGCAGAGAGAGCACGAGACAAGAAGTGGGGATCTGGCAGGAGCAGCTGGCTGGGTTCTGTGTCAGTAAAAGTGTTCAGTTAAAACACTGTGTGGATGGTGTGGAGGAAGATGCTGCTTGCACAGAGCCAGGTCTCAGTGGATAACCAGTGTCTAACACGTGCTGCTCTCCATCCCAGATGAGGAAGAGGAGGAGCTGAACCTTGATGATCAGGATGAACAGGGGAACCTGAAAGGATTCATTAATGACGATGATGATGAGGAAGAGGAGGAGGAAGCCAGTGACTCTGGAGACTCCGAGGATGATGTTGGGCACAAAAAGAGAAAGCGCAGTGAGTTTTGTGATGATTGTTGCTGGCAGGGAGCATCCTCTGCCCTGGGTGTCTGCATGAGCTGAGTGAGCTGTGCCCTTTTGGGCTTAGTGCATTCCCAGATTAGTAAAGGGAGAGTGTAACTTATCTCTGGTCTCTTCTTCAGCTTTTGATGACCGCCTGGAGGATGATGACTTTGACCTCATTGAAGAAAACTTGGGCGTTAAAGTCAAAAGAGTGAGTTGTGTTCCCATGCTACAGTTAATGGTGTGTTGTGTTTTAGCACAGAGTTGGGTGGGCTCCAGCCTGGCGTGAGCAGACATTGCCTCCCATCAGCTCCTGCCCTCTGGGAAAGGGAGAGCTGACTGCTTGAGGAAAGCAGGATCTCCCCCTGCCCAAGCAACTGGGGCCTGGCTGCCTTGGGATTGCAAAACACTTTTTCCTGGTTCCTAAAGTCTGGTGTGCTCCTCCCTTTCCACCTCTTCAGGACAGTCTCATTTTCCATTCCTGTGTGGTGCTAACCTCAAGGCTCAGCACAGGCTGTTATGGGCTCTAAAGCTCTTTCTGTAACCTTAGAGTCACATCAGCCGGGCCAGCACTGGTAGTGACAGCATGCAAGTGACACAGGCACACCTCCTGAGGGGGTGGCTCTTCTCCCCAGTGTGCCTGTGCCCTGCTGGGCTCCATCCTGCTCCCTCCTGGGTGCCTGCAGAGGAAGTGCAGTGCTGAGCCAGGAATTGTGAGCACTAATGGGACATTTTTCTTGCAGCAAAAATTCAGGCGTGTGCGAAAAATGTCTGATGATGAGGACGATGAAGCAGAAGATTATGGAAAGGAAGAGCACGAGAAGGAAGCCATTGCTGAAGAAATCTTTCAGGATGGTGAAGGCGAGGAAGGAGGGGAAGCTGTGGAAGCTCCTGTTGCTCCACAGGAAGAGGAAGAGGAGGAGGAAGAAGATGAATCTGGTGAGTGCGGGTGGTCAATTACATCCAAATTTTATCCTAGGATTAAAGCACAGGAACAAAGTTCAGACTTTCTCTGAGTTAGCAGTGTCCAAAAGCTGTGACCCTGTCGTGGTGAAGCTCTTGTTGGTCTGATTAGCACAATCTTTAGAATTAAACATTTCTGGGTGACAGGTTTCGTTTATCTGTCTGAACCAGTTTGTGCAGGAGCCCGTTATGTGTGCTGAGGTCTTGAACACCTCCCCTAAGCTGCCTCAAAAATGAAAATGCTTCAGAGGAAGGCACTCAAGGCACTGTTTAGTACCTCATAGCACAGTGTGTGCCTGCCCTACCCCTCCAGCATCAGCCTGTCACTGCTGCTATTACTGTACCAAAAAAGTTTCAAGAATTCTTTCCACTGTCCAAAACAGCCAGGCCTTTCCTGACTGTATTTTCAGTGCACTGAGCTGCAACTAATTGCCAAATGGCTTTGCCTGTGTCTGGAAGTTTGTTCCAGCTTGTTACTGTGCTTCAGACTCCTGGACTGTGAGAGATTGGTGTAGGAGATGCTATGGGGAGCTGGACAGACTGACAGCCAGCAGCAGCCTGAGTCTGTGGTGGAGGCTCACAGTTGTACTGGTAGAGCTTTGTCAGAGGTACCAGTTCTATATCAGAGTTCCCTGACCACTGAATTGCTTCTCAATGTCCAGACATTGATGACTTCATTGTGGATGATGATGGACAACCTCTGAAGAAGCCAAAATGGAGGAAGAAGCTTCCAGGATACACAGATGCGTAAGTATTGATTGGAAGTTGGCCTGGAGCCTTGAAAATACTGCTCAGCTCACTTGGTTCTTGCAACTGCAGAGTGATTCAGCTTGTGGTTGGCTACTGCTGGTCTTTTTCCCAGAAGAAACCTGGTAAATTTAGACACAGAGCTTTTAGTGTGTGATTTCTGAAATGTGTGACTCCTTCATTTTTCCCTGGGATTTTTTTTTTTAAAGGGATACCAAAACCAGGCCCTTAAGAGAAATATTTACAGTAAAGCTCAGAGTTTGTACCTGTCCATGATTTTTTAGCCTGGGTGGGAAACTTAGGTACTCTTGGTGTCCTCTGTGTGGCTGTAAAGTTGTTCTGTGAACCTCACTGTGGGGCTGAACAACAGGGTTTTTTTGCCTTCCAGCGCTTTGCAGGAAGCCCAGGAAATCTTTGGCGTGGACTTTGACTACGATGAGTTTGAGAAGTACAACGAATACGATGAGGAGATGGAGGAGGAGTATGAATATGAGGACGAGGAAACCGAGGGGGAGACGCGCGTGCGGCCCAAGAAGACGACCAAGAAGCGCGTCAGTCGCCGCAGCATCTTCGAGATGTACGAGCCCAGTGAGCTGGAGAGCAGCCACCTCACGGACCAGGACAACGAGATCCGTATGACAGACATGCCTGAGAGGTTCCAGGTGAGGGAAGGAGCTGCAGCTCTGCAGCATTTTGGGCTCCCAGGCCTGGGATATGCAGGCTGGATTTTGGAATCTCTTTTTCTTTCTTTGACGACCCTACGTGTGAAATGTACAGGGTAAAACTGCATTCAGGCAAAACTTGGGAGCTGTTGTGCCTGTGTGAGTCTGGGTTTAGCTCCAGGCACAGCTTCCCTGTGGCCACTGGGTGCCAGTGTTGCACTGCTGAAGGGCAGGGTTGGGGCACTGCTGAGATGGCTTTGTGCTGGATGATGTTAGGAATCCCTTGAGCTGGACATATGGAGAACAAGATGCAGTGCCAGAGAAGGCTTAGGAAGGTTTCTAGCCTACCTGTGTGCCAGCCAACACAAAACTGCTGTAACCCACTTCACTCAAAGTGATGGGACTTAAACTGCTCTCCATACATATTTGTGTTGTGAGGAATCCCTCTGGTGTGTCATATGTTTGTCTTAATTTTCAGATTTTCACTGAAAAATCCATCTCCCTTTACTGTATGTTAGTGCAATTCTGTGCAGAGATTTGTTACCCTCCTCTGAAATAGGATGTGTGAAGCTGCCAGTTTTCCAAAGGACCTTTATTCCCAATCCAGTCTGTGCCACAGAAGGGAGGGAACACTGTCTGTGATATCTTCTGGCTGTAGGTGACCTGTTCACACATTTGTCATCTTTGTGGATGTCAGTGGTGATTAGAGCAGCACCTCTGAAAGAGAAGTGGCTGAGACTGAGTGCCCAGAGAGGCTTTGGAGCTGCTTTATGTTCTGTTACTCTGTGGCTGCAGCAAGAAAAGTGGCAGCAAGGCACAGATAGATTGGAACAGAGGATGTAACTGCAGAAAATTTGGGAGTCTGGCGGGAAGTGGAGGTATCCTCACTTGATTTTTCACAGCAGATTTTGCACCATTGCAGGCCTTTCCACAAGCCTTTGACAGGATTGTAGCTGCCTTTATCTAGTGTAAAGCTGCTGCAGTTTCCTGTGTGCTCAGAAGGTGCAGACACTGAGGTGATATCCTTGGCACCCTGTAGGTGGGGGTCCCCAGAGGTAACCTGCAGCTCAAACCAATCATTTCCAGACTTCTTGGAAACGTGGCAGTGCAAGCCCTGGTGCTGCACGTGCCTCTGCTCATGCTGTTGTCTCTTCCCAGCTGAGATCCATCCCAGTGAAGAGTGCTGAAGATGATGAGCTGGAGGAAGAAGCTGACTGGATTTACAGGAATGCATTTGCAACGCCCACCATCTCCTTGCAGGTAAAGGACTGTGCCTGGGATTTGTTCCAGGGGTCTCCTGATAGGAATGTGGTGCCCAGTGCCACCTTCATTTCTGCTTTTGAGCAGCTCGTTTAACACCTGCGTCTTCATTTTTGCATCCATGAAACAGGGCAGAAAGGAACACAGAGAAGTTGAAAGAACCACAGTTTCTCAGCCTTAACCTGGGGCTGCTCTTTTAGGGGGTCAGCTCAGGAACAGAGTGAACACCATGTGTTTCTCCTTTTTAGGAGAGTTCTGACTACCTTGACCGTGGACAAGCCAGCAGCTTCAGCCGCAAGGGGCCCAGCACCATCCAGAAGATTAAAGAAGCACTGAATTTCATGAGAAATCAGCATTTTGAGGTAATCTCCAACATTTGCTCATTACCAAGGTCTGTCTCCTTATCCTGACAGCATTAGCAGGGCTGCTGGAAACATTTAGGGCACATAGAAGGGGCTGAGATTCGTGGTTGCCTCTCCTGTGACAAAATGATGCTCCTTTGGGAACTGCAACTCATGTGAGCTATGGCAATGCAGGTTTTTAAGGCCTGTTTGACAGAGCTGCTGTCGTTGTCTTTCCCTGATTCTGGACAAATTGAGGCTGAATGAGGTGGGGGAATTTCTCTTGAGCCTTGCTTGGTCCATCCAATCTATTCTGAGGTGTTGCCTGATGTTGCAGAAGTTTTTTGGCCTGTGTGATGTATTCTTTGGTGGAGTAAGAGCTTGCCTCCTTAGCTTGTTCTCCCACATGGAACAGGAGCTCTGTCTGGGCTCCTGGCTGCCAAGAACAGCCCAGTCCCCTGCACAGGGGTGATGAGTTTCATTTCTGACCCAGGTGCCGTTCATCGCCTTCTACAGAAAGGAGTATGTGGAGCCAGAGCTGCACATCAACGACCTGTGGAGGGTCTGGCAGTGGGATGAGAAGGTGAGGAGTATTTTCATTGCTGCTTGTTCCATCAACATTTGTCTTCCCACCTGGTACTTTCAGCAGAGTTTGTTTTGGCCATGTTTGGGTTTTTTTACCCATGTCTTTTTGCATGTTTGCTGTCACTTGGTGATCAAGGGATATCCGACAAAAGAGGATTCAAAAAAATCCTTCCCCTTCACTGAGTTCCTTTTGTGCAGTGACATTTCCTGCCAGCAGTGCAGGTTGCTTCTCTGCTATCAGATCCAAACCTTGATTCTTTTTTTTTGTTTTTTTTTCTGTTGATATCTTTGAGATAAGACCTGCCACATGTCACATTTGGCTTTGGCTGTGGATGAAGATTTTAACGATTATTTTTATATGACAAATATCCCATAATCCTGGAAGTCCCTGTTTGGGAAGGGAGGAGACAGATGACACACTGCAATGGTGTGTTTCACTGGAATTCTTTTGTTCTCATGTCAGTGGACCCAGCTGAAGATCCGCAAGCAGAACCTGACACGACTGTTTGAGAAGATGCAGGCCTACCAGTATGAACAAATCTCTGCTGACCCAGACAAGCCCTTGGCTGATGGAATAAGGGCCCTGGATACCACTGACATGGAGAGGTAGATTGCCATGACTTTTATATTCATTCCAAAATGACTTAAAATGTGCATTGACTTGGCCAAACAACACAGGCGCTCTGGCCACTGCAGAGCACCCACAAAGCCAATAAGGAGAAATACTTAAAATTCTTTTGGAACATGAGTCCAAGGGCTCCTCTTCTGCCTAACCTGAGTCAGAGTAGGTTCCTTGAGTGCTCTGAGCATGACCCAGCTGCAGGCAGGGTGTAATGTGCTGGTTTTCTGTAGGCTGAAGGACGTGCAGTCCATGGACGAGCTGAAGGATGTGTACAATCACTTCCTGCTGTACTATGGGAGAGACATCCCCAAGATGCAGAATGCTGCCAAGGCTGCTCGCAAAAAGCAAAAGCGGATCCGGGAGGATGGTGAAGAGGAGGAAGGTTTGTCTGCCCACATTTGATAGTTTTCTCCTTGTGGGCTGCTTGAAAACCCTGGTTTGAAAGAACAGGATGAAAGTTTGGTGAAAAACCCATGTGTTTGCACAGAGCATCTCTGTTGGTCATTTCTATCTCAAGTTAGTCCCAGGTCTTTCAGGCACCTCTGAAAATGTTTAGGGTTTGCCATACAAGGTGCTTTCCAATGGAATATGAATGCCACCTTTTGTGTCAGGGGCCAAAGCAAGGGTCAGCCATCCTGATGTGTGTTTTAATGTCCAGCCCAGAGATACTCCCATGAAAACTGCAAGAGTGACACTGAAGATAGTGTTTCCAGGGTATTTTTCCAACCCTGAATGATTTTAAGGCCACTGTGACCTTTGAGATGCCTTTGTGGGATTTAAGGGCTCTGTTGCACGGTGTAGGTTGTGTTTAATCTCTTTATTGTGCTTCTGACGTGCTCCAGCTGTCTGGATGCCTCTCTAATGTATCCTTCCTGCAGGTGAAGGGGAGGATGCAGAGGATGATGAGCAGAAGGGGCCTGAGCTGAAGCAGGCTTCCCGAAGGGATATGTACACCATCTGCCAGGCAGCTGGGCTGGGTAAGGCTCTGCTCTGTCCTGCTGAGCGTGCAGTGGCCTGACCCATGTGCTCTGCTGTGGGTGCTGTGTCTTACCTGTGGAAGGAAGACTGGTAATTTTGCTCACTATTGGCTACAATACCCTTGTCCTCATTGTTTTTTTGGTTTTTTTCTTTTACCAGATGGCCTGGCTAAGAAATTTGGTCTAACACCTGAGCAGTTTGGAGAGAATCTCCGAGACAGTTACCAGCGTCACGAGACAGAGCAGTTCCCTGCAGAGCCCCTGGAGCTGGCCAAGGATTATGTGTGTAGGTCAGTGTGTGGGGGTCTTTGTGGAGTTACTGTGGGTGTAACACAAGTGAGGGCATCTGGGGACATTTTTCTAAGCCTTCACATTGCCTTTTTGCTTGTAGTCAATTCCCAAGCCCAGAAGCTGTGCTGGAAGGAGCTCGGTACATGGTGGCTTTGCAGATCGCCAGGGAGCCCTTGGTCAGACAGGTCCTGAGACAGACTTTCCAAGAACGAGCTAAAATCAACATTTCACCAACCAAAAAGGGGAAGAAGGTAAGGAATGGAGCTCTGACTCCATGGCTGAATTCAGGGAAGGATCTAAATAACACACAAATGCTTGTTCTCCCATGTCAGTGGCAACTCTGAACCAATCTCTGAGCAGCACTGAGCTGGGTTGTAGAGCCCAGCTCAGCAGCGTGCTGCATTTTTAGTCTCAGCATTTTAGCAGATGAGATGTTGCCTTCATTTATTGGAACAGTCTCTGTTTCTCTGGGACTGGGAAGCAATTCCACTGTGTCCTGCTGGGGCAGGAAATGCAGACTGGCAGGCGTGGGGCTGAGGGGGTATTGAATAAAAACCATTGTCTGCTGTGGCATGCAGAAGGGTCTTTCTCCATGAACACCCTGTGTGCATGCTGACTGTCTCTCCTCTTCCCCAGGACATTGATGAAGCCCACTATGCCTATTCCTTTAAATACATGAAGAACAAGCCTGTGAAGGAGCTGAGAGATGACCAGTTCCTGAAAATGAGCCTGGCAGAGGACGAGGCGCTGCTCACCATAGATATCAGCATTGACATGAAAGGAGTGGAGGGGTGAGTCCCCCACTGGCTGTGCCATCCCTGACGTGGCAGAGCTCATTCATCCAGTGCTGCTGTGCTCTTAGAGCTCCTCTGTAACCCAAACTACACCTAAAGGTCATGGCCTCAGTCAGTGACCTGTTCTTGCCTGCAATTGTCACCACGTGAGGCTTCTTGTTCAGGAGGAATTTTTTCAAGAAAGGGACCACTTCTGCACCTCAAAGTCAAACAGCCTCTCAAGGTTTTTTTTACTGTCCTGTTGAAAACTTTAGCAGACATCTGTCTTACTTGAAGGCCGACCCTGAAACCTGTGGCATTTTTGTGGAAGATGCTGCTTGTTTCCCAACCAATGTGGTCCCTTCCCTGCACATCTGAGTGGCCACACTGTGCAATATGGGTGTGCTGGAGTGTCTGAGATCTTTCTGCAGCATCTCTTCAGCAGCTAAAGCAGCATTTGATGGGAGGGTTGGCTCTTCCCTCATTTTTCCAAGCACCTACCTGAACCTGAGGCGCTGCTATTGCATCCCTGTGCAGGAACCTGCCAGTGATGGTGTCCATACAGGTGTCTGGAGCCTTTCTGTATCTCCTCTTCTCCTCTCCTGCAGTTATGGCAGTGACCAGACGTACTTTGAGGAAATCAAGCAGTTCTATTACCGGGATGAGTTCAGCCACCAGGTGCAGGAGTGGAATCGGCAGCGCACCATGGCCATCGAGCGCTCCCTCAACCAGTTCCTCTACGTGCAGATGGCCAAAGAATTAAAGAACAAGCTGTTGGTGGAGGCCAAGGAATACGTCCTCAAGGTGAGATGGGGCACAGGTTTGAGGCAGAGCTGGGCTTGCAAATGCTGACATTTCTGGGGATAGCTGCTGGCAGGTCATACACAGGTTCTTGGGAAGGAGGAGGATGCAGGGATTGAGTCTGGTTTGACTTTCTCTCCAGAGAAGGGCTATGCCAAGGCCCCTGCAGTGGATTTTTTCACTCCTCTGTCCTTTCTCTGCTCTCCCAGGCTTGCAGCCGCAAACTGTACAACTGGCTAAAGGTTGCTGCCTACAGGCCAGATCAGCAAGTGGAGGAAGATGATGATTTCATGGATGAAAACCAAGGGAAAGGGATCCGGGTGCTGGGCATTGCATTTTCATCAGCCAGGTAGGGGTGGGGGAATGGCCTCTGTATGCATGTCCAGCTTTAGCAGCCCTCCATGTCTGAGTGCTCTCTGTTTGACAGGGACCACCCCGTGTTTTGTGCCCTCGTTAATGGAGAGGGTGAGGTGACAGATTTCCTCCGACTGCCACATTTCACAAAGAGAAGGAATGCCTGGCGTGAGGAAGAGAGGGAAAAGAAGGTGAGCCTTGGTGCAGCTGTCACTGAGATAAATGTAGGTAGCTCAGGACAGAAACCCTCTAGCTTTTCTACTCTGATTTTCTACTTTGCTTTCCAGGCCCAGGATATTGAAACCTTGAAAAAATTTCTCCTGAACAAGAAGCCTCATGTGGTGACAATTGCAGGCGAGAACAGGTCAGTCTTTGTGCTGCTTCCACTTCCAGTCTCTTTGCAGTCCTTTCCTTGTGCCTGTCTACATTTCACTGTTTCCAGGACCCAGCTCTGTGCTCTCCCCTCAATCCCTTTGGCTCTCTCTCCCTAGGGATGCTCAGATGCTGATGGAGGATGTAAAGAGAATTGTTCATGAGCTGGACCAAGGGCAGCAGCTGTCCTCGATTGGAGTGGAGTTGGTAGACAATGAACTGGCCATCCTCTACATGAACAGCAAGAAGTCTGAGGTGAACCTTCTGCTACTCCAGCTCTCCCTTAATCTGTTGCTCATTCATGCTGTGTCATCCTCCATTTGTTGTGCTGGCCTTACATCATCCTCTGTCTCATATGATTCATCTGGACAGTCACGTACTGATCTCTGGATCAAGGCAAAACATCTTAGGCTTCCCTGAAGAGATCAGCACCAGCAGATGCACAAAGTGGATATTGATGTAGTCAGAAATGAATGAGATTGTTCCATTGCTAATTGCATAAGAGCTTCTGGGAGCCTTTGACCTTAGCTTTCTTTGCCCTGAGCACCAAATGCTTCCTCGCTCCAATCCCTGTCTGATGTGTCTTTGCTGCCTGTGGTACAAAGTGTGGAAAGAGCACGAGGGTTTTGCCTGATTGTGTGTCCTGTTGCAGAATGAATTCCGGGATTACCCCCCTCTGCTGCGTCAGGCCGTGTCCCTCGCTCGCCGCATCCAGGACCCCCTCATTGAGTTTGCCCAGGTCTGCAGCTCTGATGAGGATATTCTCTGCCTGAAACTCCACCCTCTGCAGGTAAATTTTCCTTGGGCAAGGGAGATCCTCCTCTGCAAGAGAAAATGGCCTGTGAGGGTTTGCTTTCAAAGAAAAGGCTTCCAAGTTAAACTTGTGCAAGTTCTGCCTGTTCTGTGCTGTATTTGCTCTTCCTCATCAGCCTTTAGGCTGTTCTCAGGGGTAACTCTGAGGTGCAACACGGCTCCTGGGAAGCCAGTGTGTTGTGTTTGGCTCATGGCAGAGGGTTGCACAGATCCATCTTTGCCAGGGCTAACACCTCTTCTCTCTGCCAGGAGCACGTGGTGAAGGAGGAGCTGCTGAATGCGCTCTACTGCGAATTCATCAACCGTGTGAATGAGGTTGGGGTGGATGTGAACAGGGCCATTGCTCACCCCCACAGCCAGGCTTTGCTGCAGTACGTGTGTGGCCTGGGACCACGCAAAGGCACTCACCTGCTGAAGGTAAGGAGGCTCCTGGCCCTGCCTGCAAAAACAGCACATCACGAACACTGTGCAAGCACTCAGGAGGTGACTCAGGGTCCCCTGTGCCAGCTGCAGCTGACAGCTCTGTTGATGTGTGTTTGTACCTCACTGTGCCTCGCCCTGAAGCTACACGTGGACTTATGTCCTTGGCAGACCCAAACAGCTCAGCAAATCCGTCAATCCCAGCCAGCTCCCAAACCCACAGGAATGGATGTGCTGTCAGAGCGTCAAGACACCTCCATGGTGTAGAAAACACCAGGCAAAAAGCCAACGCTTTTCCTGAGAGTTGGAACCATGATGATGTGGAATCATCATCTTTCACACAATGTCGAGACACTGGCAGGGAGCAACAACTGAAAGAGTTGTGATGGGCGTGTGTCAGATGCTTTAAACACTGCAGTGTGCTGTGTGAATCCTCAGCTTTTTTCCCAGAGAATCACAATGGTTTGGGTTGGAAGGGACCTTAAAGATCATTAATTCCAACCCCTGGCCATGGGCACAGATACCTTCCACTAAAGCAGGTTACTCAGAGCCCCATCCAGCCTGGCCTTGAGCACTTCCAGGGATAGAAGTCCACAACCTCTGTGGGCAATCTTGTGTTTGAATAGCAAGGTTTATATAAACTCTTGCCTCTCTCAAGGTTTATATTCTTGCCTCTCTCTGCAGATCTTAAAACAAAACAACACCCGTCTGGAGAACAGGACCCAGCTGGTTACGATGTGTCACATGGGACCCAAAGTGTTTATCAACTGTGCTGGCTTCATCAAAATTGACACAGCATCACTGGGTGATAGGTGGGTATTGGGTCGTGTTTGATGTCCTATGGGGTGTGGAGTTAGTGTGAGTGACAGGCTGAAGCAGTGACCTTCCCTGAGTTAGTGATCCCCAGAGTTTCTGTGTGGCCCCTCTGACTTTTAGCCAAGTTCAGGTATTGCTGGCTATTAATCTGATTCTTACGGGCAGCTACACTTGCACAGCAGCAGTGTGAGCTGCAGAACATGAATTATGTGGCTTACTCTGGGGTGAAAGACCCTTTGTGATCAAGAGGAACTAAACTAAAACCAGTTGTTCCCTAAAACAGTTGTCATGCAGCCGTCAGTAACCCATGGGCGCTTCAGCTTAGTTTCTGCCTGGTCCTTCCGATGGTATTTTATTTTTCTAAAGTTTCAAACTTGAGAAATAACTCAGCAATTTGGCTTCCTCTTAAACCAGTAGCAATAGTGGGAAGTTTATAGAGCATTAAGCTGCAGGAGAGGTGTTTTGAGGACAGCTGTAACCTTGTTTCTGAACCTCTGACTGCTTTGCAGGGAAGGTGGCTTGCTGGAAAGGTGCTTTCTCCAGGGTTTTTTGCCTTTGAAAAAGGACACCTGGCTGAATCACTGCACTGGGTGATCCAACCCTGCCAGATCCCTTGATTCTTGCAGGATACAAATCCCAGAGATGCCAGGGGCAAGGTATAGCCCATCCAAACAGCTCAATGGCAACACTGAATTTGTATGAGGAGAGAAACTGCAGAGAGCTGTGTGCTCACAGGGCAGCTGTAGCACACAGGGATCAGATCCACCCAGCATCCAGAATGCCTGGCTGTACCTTCAGAGCTGCAGACTGGAGTTTGCCAGGTCTTGCCTTGGCTCCTCTTGGTTTAGCAATGAATAATTCATAGTGTCCTTTTTAGAGTGCTTTGTTCCATGTGGTGATGGTGGTGCTCAACATTGTGCTTGATCATGGAGCTGTGGGAACAGCTGGAACCCTCAGAGCCCTGATCTGAGCATCGGTTTTGTTTCAGCACTGATTCCTACATTGAAGTCCTAGATGGCTCTAGGGTCCATCCTGAAACCTATGAATGGGCAAGGAAAATGGCAGTGGATGCCCTGGAATACGATGAGTCAGCTGAGGATGCAAATCCTGCAGGAGCTCTGGAGGAGATCCTGGAAAACCCCGAGCGCCTGAAGGACCTGGATCTCGATGCCTTTGCTGAAGAACTGGAAAGACAGGTGCATTGGGGATTCCTGGTGCTGAGAAACAGAGGAGAAGCTCTGCTGCCCAGCTGGGATTCTCATGTTTGATAGCTGGTGACCCTTTATCCTTTTTAGGAGCTGGGCATTAGCTGTGCTGTCATAAATGCATAAACAGCCATGATGAGCAGTTAGTGTCTGACAATGGTATGTAGTAAATGCTTGCAGAAAGGACACTTGGGACAGGAGACAGTAATTAGACCATTTAAGCTCTTCTCCCTGAATTTTTTCCTAAATATGTTTGTCCTTTTGACCTCCTCATCATCCTGTGACTGAGTTTCACCATTTGTTCGTACCTGCTGCATTCTGCTTTTTTAAATTTGCTGTTTGATAAGTTCCTTGAGTTCTTCCATAACTTCCACTGGCTTCCCTACTGACCTTCTTCCTGCTGCTCATGCCTTTATAACCTCTGAATCCCACACAGGGTTATGGTGACAAGCACATCACTTTGTATGACATCCGAGCTGAGCTAAGCTGCAGATACAAGGACCTGAGAACCCCGTACCGTTCTCCCAACACAGAGGAGGTCTTCAATATGCTGACCAAAGAAACTCCAGAGACATTTTACATAGGTACATCCCTGTTCACATCCCTGCTTTCTGTCCTCCTAAGTTGACACAGGATGTGTGAAGGTGGGGTAGAGGGATTTTAGTGAGTGTGATGCTGGGGCAGTGCTGTGGTGGAGTGTGAAGCAACTTTTCAAGTACCTGGGTGGTCTCCTAAAACCTTCATGCACAAATAACAACCTTAGGTGGAGGAAGCTGCCCAGCTCTGCAGTTTTTCAGTCTTTCCTTCCCCTCTCCCATCACCCCACAGGTAAAATGATCATCTGCAACGTGACTGGGATTGCCCACAGGCGCCCACAGGGAGAGAGCTACGACCAGGCGATACGGAACGATGAAACCGGCCTTTGGCAGTGCCCTTTCTGCCAGCAGGACAACTTCCCAGAGCTCAGTGAGGTGTGGCTGCTTCTCCTCACAGGCCTGCCTTTGTCAGCAGCCTGCTGTCAGCAGGCTGGAGTGTTGTGTAGGGTCCTTGGGAGAAAAGGTGTTAGAGCCAAGGTTGCGTCCACAGTGGCCCGGGATCCCAAGCTGATGTGGCCTTTGGCTGTAAATAAAATCTGTTGCACTTCCGACTAATTGCTTCAGTATAGATTTGGCAGACCTTTTATGGCTACATTATGGATTTTAGAGTGAAATGGACCTGGGGCTGAGCTGACCAGTTCTTTGCAGATACATAAAACATTTTTGTTTGTGGTCTGGGATTGTGTTTTACACAGAGAAATTGCCCGTGACACTGAGAACAGAAGGCTCTGCCACCTTCTCAATTTTAAGAACTTATCTGGACCACCTGCTGCTTAATGCAGCTGTACTTTAGGTCCCTTCTAAACACTGAATTCCAGCCTGGGTAATCCGTGACTTTAAACCCCTATAGTGTTCATTAGAGACCAGCCCTGGCTGCAGGCTGGTGTTCAGGGTCTAAAAATGTTCTGACCTTCCTGGTTGCAATGTCCCACAAGCTGAGCAGAGCTGGAGCAGGAAGATTGCATTACTGGGTGGCATTTGTTGCAGTCCCCTGTCCCCTGCCCTTCCATAGGTCTCTGCTGGCTGTGCCACTTTGCTGACACAGCTTTTGGGCTTGTTTTGAGTATGAACTGCTGGGGCTATTTTGTTTCCATGCTGAATGATTTATTTGCTTTTGCCTTGCTCAAGGTTTGGAACCATTTTGACAGCGGTTCCTGCCCGGGTCAGGCCATTGGAGTGAAGACACGTCTGGATAATGGTGTTGCTGGCTTCATCCCAACAAAATTTCTTAGTGACAAGGTGGTCAAGAGGCCAGAAGAAAGGGTGAAGGTATGAAAGCAGTGCATTTTCACACCCCCAGCATGAGCTGGAAGAACCTGGAGCCAACACCAAAGACTCAGAGTTTGGTTAATAACACTGTTGTTAAATGACTTTTCTGACCTGATTTTCATGTAAGGACTTTAAATCAGCAGGAAGTTCAGGTTCTGGTTAGTGTCCTTGTCCCACAGTGCAAATCTCCCTTGGCAGCTGGTGGGACCCTGTTAATCAGTTAACACGTTGTGCTGCAGGAGGATTTATTGTTGTCTGGCTGAAGTCTGGGTTTAGGAGACCAGAAGGCATTCTAATGCAGAGCTGCCCTTTGTTTCTGGCTTTCTAAAGAGTTCACAGAACTGCTTTTGGACAGGCAAGGGTCATTTTCCCCTCTTACAGCTTTTTCTTCCTTCTCCATTAATTTGTGGAGGTCATCAGAGTTACTGGTCCTGCTCAGGACAGGGATTGGGGTTCTGAAAGAAATGGAATTACACTTTTTAATCACATAATAAAATAGTGGTTTAACACCTTTGCTGTCTTTTGGGGTTCCCAAGAGCCCATGCAGGTGATGGATAATCCTGCCAGCCCAGAGGTCTCAGCATTTCTTTAAAGAGTTATTAATTAACTTCATCATGGTTAACTGAACTAAGACATTGCAGTTTTTGTAGGGGGATTTTCTGCCTCACATTTTATTAGAGCAGTCCTTTGGGTGTCTGCTTCTGAACAGACTTAAATGCCTTCTTGCACATCTTGAAGTTCAGTTTTGCTGCTCCCATTGAAATAGAAAAGGTCCTCACCCTCCAGGCATGCAGTTTTCTGTGTGGTGTGGGTCATAGGTAGCAGATGTTCTGGAGAACTGCCCGTTTTTCCTTTAATCTCTTTTGATTCTGATCATTTTTGGGATCAGTTGACTTTCAGTTGGTGCAGAAAGATCACTTTTAAAGGTTGCATCAGTCCGAAGTAGGTGAGGTGGTTTGTACCTCCTCAGTGTCAGCAGGATCCCACATGGATTGTTCTGTAGCCCAGGGATTCAGGTGGATCTGCCAAACCTGCTGCTCACCTTGGCCTGCACCTCCTCTGCAGGTGGGAATGACCGTCCACTGCCGGATCATGAAGATTGACATTGAGAAATTCAGTGCAGACCTGACCTGCAGGACCTCAGACCTGATGGACAAGAACAACGAGTGGAAACTGCCCAAAGACACCTACTACGACTTTGACTCGGAAGCAGCGGATCACAAACAGGAAGAAGACATGAAAAGAAAGCAGCAGAGGACAAGTGAGTCTCTTAATTTCTCTCTCCCTTGTAATTGCAGCCTTCCCAGGCTGCTTCAGGACAATCAGCACTATTAGATATGGTTGCATTAAAGCAGTTCCTCTTGGAAGGCTGAACGTTCCCTTTGTTCCCCAGCGTACATCAAGAGGGTAATTGCTCACCCATCATTCCACAACATCAGCTTCAAGCAAGCAGAGAAGATGATGGAGACCATGGACCAAGGGGATGTGATTATTCGGCCCAGCAGCAAAGGGGAGAACCATCTGACTGTCACCTGGAAGGTCAATGATGGCATTTACCAGCACGTGGATGTCCGGGAAGAGGGCAAGGAGAATGCCTTCAGCCTGGGCTCCATGCTCTGGATTAACACAGAGGTAAAGCCCTGCAGAGCATGCCTGGGAAGGGGAAGGACCTATTTGACAGGTTGACACAGCCTTTCTGTCCTTGCAGCTGCCTTCACACTCTAAAAGAGTAACTTCCAGTACGTTCTCCAGCTCCTTAGACAATACTTGGCTCTTTTTTTTTCTCCTCAAGCCTTGCTGTGCAGAGTGTATGACTAAATACACCCTAAATACCTCTTTAAATGTGTTTGTTCAAAGGAGTTTGAAGACCTGGATGAAATTGTTGCTCGTTATGTCCAGCCAATGGCTTCCTTTGCCAGAGACCTGTTGAATCACAAATACTACCAGGACTGCAATGGTGGAGATAAGAAGGTAAGACTGTCCCAGGATGTGGTAGCTCCTCAGGAAGATACCCATAGGCTCTGTGTGCTGCTGAAAATGTGGCCTCCCCTGGAGCATTTATCTTCTTTCTCTCTTTAATTAGAAGCTGGAAGAGCTGCTGATAAAGACCAAGAAAGAGAAGCCAACGTTTATTCCATACTTTATCAGTGCCTGTAAAGATCTACCTGGTAAATTCCTCTTGGGATATCAGCCTCGAGGCAAACCAAGGTAAGAGAGTGGCAAGCCCAGCATCTGCACTGAGTACTGCCTGTACCAAACCTCAGCTGACTGCTGCCAGTTTTTCTTCCAGCTCTGTCAGAATCCCTGTAAATCACACCTCCTTTTTCCCAGGATTTGGCCTCCTGACAGTGGAGGACCCAATTCTAGCAGTAAATCTCACCCAGGAGACTCCCATGTTTCTTAACCATCTGGCTGCCACTGTGCTGTGGGTGTCAGGAGAGTGTAGGCAGGGAATGATGGATTTTTTCCATCATTTTGGAGCAATTACTTGAAGATAAAATGTCTTGGGGTAGATTTATCTGTTCATTATCAGTACAGTCCTTGCCTGTGGTTTTAGTCCATGCCTGTTCTGGCTGTTCACCTGTCAGTGAGTGACTGAAGCAGCCTGTGATGTGTTGTGCTCTCCCTGCTCCTCCCAGGATAGAGTATGTGACAGTGACACCGGAGGGATTCCGCTACCGGGGCCAAGTCTTCCCTACTGTGAATGGACTTTTCCGATGGTTTAAGGATCATTATCAGGACCCTGTTCCAGGTAAGCAGCCTAAAACTTCAGTGCCTCAGCTGTTTGTTTGTCATACAACATCAGGGACAGTTAGTAAAGGACAGTTCTGTCTTCTTTGTCCCTGAAATGTGTCCTAGGATTTTTCTGTATGTGGGAAGTTTCCAAGCAACATTCCAAGTGTTTGGTTCAATGGACCCACTGAGGGCTCTCCGGAGAGTTAATCTCTCAGCCAAATGGGCTGTGCAGCAAAACGTGGACCAGTCCCTTTCCTCTGCCTTGTCTCCCCCACCATACAATCCAGCACACACCATTCCCTGGTAGCAAACCATCGTGCCAGAACCGGCGTTAACTCCATTTTTTTCAAATCCTGACTTTCAGATTTCTCCCTTCCAGGAGAATTAATCTAGCTCTTGGTTGGTGTTTTACACAGGCATTACCCCCAGCAGTAGCAGTCGGACCAGGACTCCAGCCTCCATTAATGCTACTCCTGCTAACATCAACCTGGCAGGTCAGTGCAGGCCGTTCCCGCTTGGAATTGGGACGTCAGCTGCTCCTCCAGGCTGCACTTCCCCTAATGCAATGTGTCTCCCTTGCAGACCTGACACGTGCAGTGAACGCTCTGCCACAGAACATGACCTCCCAGATGTTCAGTGCCATCGCTGCCGTGACAGGCCAGGGACAGAACCCAAATGCCACCCCAGCACAGTGGGGCTCCAGCCAGTACGGCTACGGAGGCAGCGGAGGCGGCAGCAGCGCCTACCACGTAGGTGTCACCTGAATTTCTGCTGGCTAGAAACCACTGGGAGCCTCTAAGGAATCCCTCATTGCCTGGGGTCCCCAAATCCTGGTTTTGTCCCCCTGGTGCTGTATGGGCTGGATTCTTGAACCGGGTTTCCTCTTGCCTCCCGTGACTGGAGGAACGAGGCGCGTAACACAGCCCCGCTCCGGGGGGAGTTGGAGCAAGGAGCAAACTGCTCTGGCCCCCCAAGGAATGTGGCAGGGTGGAGAGGTGGGATCCAGTGGTGAGGGCACACAACCTTCTGATTGTGCCCCCGAATTGGCAACGTGAGCTGCCAGTGGAGGAGATTAGCTGGGAAAGTATGCGCTGAGTTTGCAGGGCTTTTCGGCTCAGCGCTAATCTCCGAGCTGCACCGGCGGGGAACGCCTCAGCCTGACCCAACACCCAGGGGCTTTGCAGGGAGTAGGATGGAATTGGACAGTTTTGGCTCATGCTGAAGCCTTCCTTCATATGTGCCTGCTCCCAGCCCACTCTGCAAGCTCCCAGCTGACACCAAGGCTAATTCCAGCTGCGGGAAGGATTGAGGAGCCTGGGTGCAAAAAACACACCCAGCTGTTGTACCCAAGGAGGAGATGCTGCAAGACAAGGCTTGTAGGGAGGAGTGCTCCTCCTTCAGAGCACCTTGGGAGGCTTTCAGGAAGTTTGGCACAGTAAATGCCGAGCTGGGGATAGGCAGGGACCGTGGGTAACCCAATGTATTAATCATCAAGACATCTGAAGAAAAAGGGAGGTGAACACCAGCAGGCAAAGACGCCAAGCTCTCCATGGGACAAGCAGCCAAGCTGGCTTGGGATGTGGGAGGGAGCCACCCCGGGAGCTGCTGCACCTTCTCTGCAGCCTGCAGGGGAAGAATTGATGTGTTCTTTGTGCCCACTGCAGGATGTCATTGCAGCTGGCTTGCCCCAAGTGTCTCTTGTGCCCCTTGCCTTTGCTTGGCTCCGGCATCTCCCCTTGGGGTGACCAAGGAGGGCAGGCTGTGCTGAATGTGCTGTGCCCAGCATGGCTGGGGGCACACAGTGAGGGTGGGCACCATCCTGGGCGGGCAGGGCAGTGCAGAGACACCCCCCCCAGCCTGGCAGGGTCCCCCCTCTGTCTCCTGACAGCCTCTGCTCTCTGCAGGTATTCACGACTCCAGCACAGCAGCCGGTGGCCACCCCTCTGATGACCCCCAGCTACTCCTACACTACTCCCAGCCAGCCCATCACAACTCCCCAGTACCAGCTCCAGGCCAACACCACACCCCAGTCCACCCAGTCCCAGGCACAGTCGCAGCCATCATCCAGCTCCAGGCAGAGGCAGCAGCCAAAGTGAGTAACTCCTGGTGTTTGTATCCATGTCCTGTCTCCATTTTGTTGATTTTTGTAGGAACAGCATGATAGGGAGGGAGGGCAGGGAAGTTTTCCTGTCACATCTCACCTTGTCCCCGTGTCCTTGCAGGACCAACAGCCACGCTGCCATCGACTGGGGCAAGATGGCCGAGCAGTGGCTGCAGGAGAAGGAGGCTGAGCGCAGGAAACAGAAGCAGAGGTTGACCCCTCGCCCGTCTCCCAGCCCCATGATCGAGAGCACGCCCATGTCCATCGCCGGGGACGCCACGCCTCTCCTGGATGAGATGGATCGATAGGACCTGACACCCGACACCTCCGCTCTTCTCCAAGGGAGGGGGAAGGAGAGGGAACAATTGGAAGCGACTTCCCTTCGCTTAGACACATAACTCCTGTTTTATACGTCGTGGGATGGTGGGAAATGACTCTTGGTGATGTGCACCTGAGCGAGAGAATAGACTTGGCAGGGCTGGTTTAAAAATATATACTATATATAAGAAAAATATATCATAGAAAAAGGAACCCTGCATCAGCCTCTGCATTCCAGGCTCCGGTTTTGAGGCACCTTGGAAACTTAGCAAAGCAAACTTGAGGTCAAAGGAGTCTGTCCTTGTACATGCACAGCACTCTGCTTTCACCCCAAAGACTGGGAAGCAAACGGAGCTGAAAGTGCATCGCCCTGGAGTGAGCCTGTTTCCTTTGGATTCTCCCAAACCCTGACTGTCACCTCCCCTCGTCCCGAGACCACAAAGCAAAGTCGTGGGGGTCGTGACAAACGAACCAGAGTTCTCACAAAGTTCCTGTTGTTGTTTGCTCCATGTTTTCATGTGTGACAGGCTCAGCAGAGCCTGTGCCAACCCCAGCTGTGTTTGGAGCGGTCCAGCACAGCGGCTTGGGGTCTTACTGGAGATGCAGCTGTTGTACCAAAGGCTTGCTCTCTCCTCTGGCTTCTTTTGGAACAATATTTATTTAGTTTTGATTTTTTTTTTTTTTTTTAATCAGACTGCGAAATAAAGCGCCAGCCTAAGGCAGCTTCCCCGAGACAGACACGTGGGATAAAGCACCACGGAGCAGCCTGGAGTGCATGGCCTCCTCCTCCTCTGTACCTGCTTCCCCTGCCCAGCTGTAACCAAGAGGGGTGAATAAATAGTGTTTTTACTGAATGCTAGCTCAGAGGTTTTCTGCCTGCACCCTGCCCTCTTCCCCTTTGTAGGATTTGCTCAGAGCAGAGTTGCGTGGTGGAAGTCGCTGCTCCTTCTTCCTTTGTTGCTTGGTGTTGCCCCCTCTGTGTGCTGGAAGTTGCACAGAGAAGCCGATTTCTGTTGTTAAAGGATAATGTTTTGTTACGGATGCACCACATGGAGACATCACACCGACATCGGGGCACCTCCCAGTGCTGTTGGATAGGGAGAGGCACTGGGAGGGGATGGATAAAGTGGATAATTTGTGTCAGAAACAGCCCAGCGCGGTGTCCCTGAGGGATTGCCAGCGACGGGGAGAGACATTTCTGAGAGGGAAAGTTCCTGCTGCACACACTCTCCCCTCTCCTGCTTTGTTAGTCGGGATTTTCTATGGAAGCAGAGTCTTTGTTCCTTCCCAGTGCTCCTGGTCAGCCTCCTTTGCTAGGAAATGAGCAGGAACAGCAGATCTTAGGAAACAAAGCTCTTCTTTGCATGTAAATGCTCCCGAAGAATGGCATCGACCCGGGAGACAAAGCAAAGCTCTTTGCACAGAGAAATGCAGGTCCTGGCTTCAATGCCATCCCCTCTGCAGTGCTGGGGGGCTGACAGGGTCCCGTTCCTCCCAAAGCCACCCAGGCCAGTGGGGAGAACCGTGGGCTGGGGCCCGCAGCTCCGAGGTTGCAGGTGGATGAACCTGGCGCTATTTTCTTATTTCTTGAGACTGTACGATGGGAATTTGACTGGGAGCAGCTCCTTACTGGTTGGACCTGGAAGGGGGGGCTAGTTGTGTGTTGTTGCCTCCTTTTCTGGCTGTCTTTTGTTTTTAGTTTTCCCTTGCTGTCAATAAAAGTTCTACTTTTGGGAAGCTTGTCCACACGCCCCGCGTCCGTGCTTGCTGCCGGGATGCTGCGGCTGCCACGGGGGCTTTGCACCCGGAGAGGAAGCAGTGCCTCCCTCCACCCTTGGTATTCCCCCCTGGACTCGTGTGATCCGCTTATTTCAGGGATTTGGGGTTGCACCGTGCACTCCTCAGTGTGGGGTTTGCTGTCTGCTCGGCTCCAGCTTTTTCCGAGTCTGGAATTTGGTGCAGGAAGAACTTTCCACCACCTCAGCAGGACACTGAGCCATGCTCCACCCTCGGGAGCACCATGGAGGAGTTGGTGGCAGTGCCCTGTTCCCTGCTCCTCGATACAGGGTCCCCACCCAGCAGGAAGGGACAGCATTCCCTGCCCCAGCTCTTCCCAGGCAGCATCTGCCTTTGTCCCAGGGGCTGGAAAAGCATCTATTGTCCCACTCTAAGGAGCTGTGCAGGCATTTGAGGAGCCTTCAGGGAGGGCCAAGACCCTGTTCTTCCCAAAGGAAGGGAGAAGGAGCTGGTGCTGGTGTGGGAGCATGGGAAAGGCAAGGGGTTAAGAGGATGAGAGAGCTTGGGTGGTGCAATTCAGAGAACTTCCAGAGAAAATTACATGCCTGGGGAGCTGGAATTTAACCCTCTGGCAGGGGAGTTAAAACTGGGGCTCAGTCCTGTTGCCAGTGTGTGGCCAAGAGCTGTGTTCCAGTGCCAGGACAATGACATGAACTGATGGGAGCAGTGGGGAACAGCTCAAACCCCTGGATACCCACCCAGCTCTGGGTGTTGCCCTCCCACGGGATCAGCCCCGGGATTCCCCCTGGAGGCCGTGCCCAGTGCCATCCTTTCCCCCACAGAGACAAAGCCGAGGCTTCTCGAGCAAATGTAAATTTATTTCACAGCCAAGACCCACGCAGGGCTCAGGGGGGACTCAGAGCTGCAGCTCCCGTGCAGGCTCAGCCTCAGTTTTACTTTTCAGCCTTTTCTTTCTGTTCCTCTCCTTCCTCCTCCTCTTTCCGCTGGCGGTGGGGACGGGGGAGGGAGCGGCCGGCGCTGGCTCCCTGCCCAATCCCTCCCGTGCCGGGGCATCGCTAAGGATGGTGTTGGATGCTTCCCCCAAGGATGGCAGCAGGGCCCAGGGATCAGCAGGAACAGCAGCTTCAGGATGTCTCTGCACCCCCTTTTCAGAAGAGCCTTTCTTTTTCAGACCTTTCCCCTTATTTTTCTTATCTTTCTTTCTCTTCCTCTCTTTCTTGACTGCCTTGGGGGCTGTCCCGGGGTGATGATCCACTGGCAGGGCTCCTCCCCACGAGGGGCTCAGGGGGACTCCCCTGGGCCTGGCTGCCCGGTCGATGAGCTCCCCCCCAAATTCGTACAGCACCGGCTCTCGGGGCACTGCCACGGCCACCGTGTTGTAGGTCTTACACCTGCCAAAATCGAGGTGGCATCACAGGGTGGGTGGGACAATCCCCGGGCAGGGGGGCAGTCCCCAGGGCGGGGGGCACTCACCAGACATAGAGATAGGGCTCCACACACTCCTCCCTGTAGGTGAACTCGAAGCAGGGCACCTGGATGACGTTGAAGAAGGCTTGGCCCACCACGCGCGAGGCCGTGTCGTTCACCCGCCGCAGGCACTCCTTCAACCTGCCCCGGGGCAGAGCGGGGCTCAGGGGGGCTGGCAGCCCCCCGGGGGGATATTGGGGTGCCTTAGGGCAGGTTTGGGGATGCTCACCTGTGGTCACAGTCGCAGTGGCTGATGGTGTGCCAGCGCAGGTTGCGGTACCCGTAGCGGGAGGTGAAGGGGTGGATGACGTGCTGGCAGTGGTCATGGTCCCGGCAGCACCGGTCCGTGTCCCGGTGCTCCCCTGAGGGGAAAACGAGGGCTACAGGCAGGGCTGGGGGGCCCACATGCAGGGCTAGGGTTGAGTTAGGCTAGGACTGGGATCAGGATTAGATTGGACTGATGTATGCCTGGAATCAGACTGGGATAGGGAAGGGTGGATGGGTGGGGGCTCAGCTGGATCAGCACTTGGGTGGGGACAAGGCTGGTACTGGGATGGGGACTGGACTGCACCAATGCCACACTGGGGATGAGACTGGGACTAGGCTGGGGTTAGGATGGGGGCCAGGACTGGAGCAGGACCACGAGAGGATCAAGGCTGGGATCAGGATAGCAACTGGGAGTGGACCAGTACTAGGATGAGGACTGGAATGGCAGCAGGATGGACCACAGAGCAGGCTGGGGACAGAGGGTGGATCAAGAATGCACCAGCACCAGGAAGGATTGTGATAGGGACTGGGCAGAGATGAACTGGGGTTGGACTGGTGCTTGGGTGGGGATTGAACTGGAACAGACAGGAATTGAACTAGCATGGGAACAGGGGCTGGAGCAGACCAGAACCGGGGATGGGACTGGATTAGGATTGATGGGGACTGATGCAGCACTCGGCTGGGGACGGGATGGGATGGGATGGGATGGGATGGGATGGGATGGGATGGGATGGGATGGGATGGGATGGGATGGGATGGGATGGGATGGGATGGGAGAGAAGGGATTTGAGGAATGGAATGGGGAGGGATGGAAGGGAGTGGGATGAGATGGGATGGGAAGATACAGGTAGCAGCATCCCTGCCGCCCTTACCCAGCTGCTCGTAGGTATCCGCGTTGCTGCCAGCACCACACCACAGCGTCCCGGGGTAGGTGAGCCCGCGGCGAGCGCGGGGCCGTCCCGGCGGGGCCGCTCCGGGGGCAGGTGGCAGCAGGAGCAGCAGCAGCAGCAGGAGGAGGAGGAGGAGGCGGCAGAGCAGCCCCGGGGCGCACATGGCACCTCGCCGCTCGCCGCCGTGGGGCCGCCTTATAGAGCGGCGCAGCCCGCCCACGCGGGGCGGCCCGGCACGGCTTGGCACGGCCCGGCACGGCTCGGCACGGCCCGGCACCGTGCGGAGGGTCCCGCAGAGCCGGGGTGCTGCAGCCGCTCCCGCTCCCGCAGCCGCCGCACGTCCCGCGCCCGCAGCCCGCGGGGAAGGGGTCACCCCTCCCGGTGGGACCGGCCCCGTTGCTGTGGCAGCCGGTGGGGTGATGTGCCGGGGCCGCTAACGAGCCGGCCCCAAACCCCCGCCCCGTGACGCACCGGCCCCCGCACAGCCCCCGGCCCCGGAGCGGCCCCCGAGGGGAGAGCGATGCTCCCTGCATCCCTGCGTCCCATCCCGTGGATGCTCTCTGCAGCTCCGTATCCCAGCCCACAGATGCTCCCTGCATCCCCGTGGATGCTCCCCACATCACAGCCCATGCCGTGAGTGCCTTACTGCATCCCCAGATCCCATCCCATGGGCGTTCCCTGTGGCCCTGCATCCCATCCCGCTGATGTGCCTTTTCCAGGACGGCCCAAGCCCGGTGCCCAGCCGCTGCCAGCTCGCACCGGCATTCCCAGGGCGCTGCCAGGGCTGTCCCTCTTGGCCAGCTCCTGCCCTCGGAGCCCATTGACAGTCAGGACACAGCCCTGGCTCACTGGGATGCTGTGGGAGCCAGCGCTCAGCAGGGCAGGACAGTGCCTGGACACCCCAACGGGGACGTGCGTGACCTCAAAAAATCCCTGCGCTTCCCACGGCCACGCAAAGCTTCAGGACATCACCCTGAGCACCACCCTGGCTCGCTGACCCTCGCACCACCGGGTGCCACCCCACTGTGCCCCCCACGCGGTGCCCTGGCACTGGGCAAACGCCACAGCCCTGCCTGGCTGGAACAGCGGAGCCGGTGGGGGACATGGCTGGCCATGGGAAGGGTTCCTGCCTGGCACCAGCCCAGTGTCCAGCTGCCCGAGGGCGCTGGCCCAGAGCCGCAGGGGCTGCCCCCGCTCAGCTGTCGCTGTCTGTGACGCTCCCGTGACGGTCCCGCTCGGCTCAGCCCCGCCGCCAGCACCCAGGTACAGAGCCGGAACGGGAACTCGGGGCCTTGGGGTGCCACGTGTGGGTGCGGGAAGGGGGCACGGGGCCATGGGGTGCCCTATGGAGGCTGCAGGTGGGGAAGCCTCACCCCCCTTCCACGCTCAGTGCCCGCAGCACCAGCAGTCCCTGCACATGGATCTGTGCCACGTCCCTGCCGCCCGGGAGAAGGGCTGGTACCTGGCACTGATGGCCCCCAACGCCAAAGGTCCCAACTATGCCTGGCTGGACCCCTCCCGGCTCTACTGCCACCCGCAAGTACCCAGTGCCCCGGGCTGATGGCACCGTGGGGGTGTCGGGGTGGGCTGCATCTCCACTGGGCTGGCAGGGCACCCGGCTGTGGGTGCCCATGGGGGGCTGCGGGCACCCAGCACCTCCGCTCTCCCCCCAGGGCTTGCAGGAGTGCGTGGCCGACCTGCTGCAGCCCTTCCAGGGAGATGCCATCGACCTGGTGGCCGGCATCGACGCCATGGGCTTCATCCTGGGTGAGCGGGGACGCGGGTGAGCGCAGGGTCACTGTGCCTTGTCCCTGGGAATCCTGACGGTGCTGTCCCCACCCCCAGGTGCTGCAGCCGCGGCCACACTGCGGAAAGGCTTCCTGGCCATCCGCAAAGCCGGGCACCTCTGCGTGCAGACCGTGGCGCAGCCCTACACCGACTACTCGGGCCGGGAGAAGGTGATGGAGGTCCGCACCGATGCCATCTCGCCGGGTGAGCCCGTGGGGTGCTCCCGTTTCGGGGGGGCTGCCAGCGTGGGCACCGGGACACTCATCCACAGCCTCTGCCCCCTCCAGGTCTGCGCATCCTTCTCGTGGACCAGTGGGTTGAAACTGGGGGCACCATGAGGGCGGCCATCGAGCTGGTGGAGCGGCTGGGGGGGGTCGTGGCAGGTAGGAGGGGCTGCACCAGAGCATCCCGAGGACCACCATGCCCCTAGGCTGTGGTGGCCAATGCTGTGTGTCCCCACAGGGGTCGCTGCCATCTGCATCGAGAACAGCGAGGGGGGGAAGTGGATCCAGGAGCGCTACAAGTGCTCCCACTGTGTCCCCCCCCGGCTGCAGCCCCGCTTCGACCAGCACCAGCTCGGCTGGGACTGATGTGGGACTGGCCTCTCGTGTGTCCCCTGCACCCCCCCGAGGGACACAGGGCTGCTGGCTCTGCAGGCCAGGGATGCTCCTATGTGGAAGAAGGAACTCGTCCTCAGTGGCAGCCATCCATCCTTCCTGGCTCCATCCTCCTGTTTGCCCACGAACCTGGGGGCTGCACCCAGGGACAGGGACACCCACAGCCAGCCCCAGCCCCCTGCCCCCAGCCCCACACCTTTCTTACAAAGCATAAAAAAGGTTTTATTAAGACAAAAGGGAGCCTGAGGCCATCTCCCCCTGCGAGCAGTACCTGGGTTTGCATAGCTACAGGAGCCACACAGGTGCTCCTGCCCGCCCCAGCCAGGGGTGCCCAGGCAGGCGAGGGGCCGGGGGGGGCTGGGGGCGGCAGGGACAGCTCCTCGGGGCCGGCCGGGGTCGCCCCTCTTTGGTCCAGAGGTGTGAGCATGGAGGGGGCTGGGGGCTGCCCCTCACTGGCAGCACTTGGGTTTCTTGCGGGGCGTTGACAGGTACAGGTCGCTCTCGTTGCTGTTGATCCCTGAGGGACAGAGGAAGGAGGGTTGGTGGGTGGGTAGGGGACAAACAGGGACACCCGTGTGGGGCTGGCCAGGGCTACTCACGCACGGTGTCGCCGATCCTGCGGGTGTTGTTGCCACGCTCCAGCTCAGCCAGCACGTTGTTCTCAAAGGTCAGGGCCGCCACTCGGAAGAAGAAATCCCGCACGTTCTCCCCTGCCCCATGAGAAGAAACCCCCCCTGAGTGTCCCCTGACCTGGCTGGATGCTGGGATCTGCATCCCCCCACCCAGCTGGGACTCACCGGTGAGGGAGGAGACAGCCCAGTACTCTGCCTGCATCTCCTGGGCCACCTTGAGAGCATCCTTCTCCATCAGGCTGTACTGTGCTGGTGACTGCCAACCGAGCCGGGCGTGGGTGGGTGACAGGGACAGCCAGGGCCACAGTTTGCCCACGGGGAGGGGGACACACTCACGCTCAGATCCTTCTTGGAGCCCACCAAGAAGAGGATCACGTTGGACGGGTCGTTTTCCTTCAGGGCATCAGCCAGCCACTGCCTGTGGGAGCCACGGTCAGCGGCTGCTGGCCAAGCACTGCCCTCATGCTCACACACCACAGCAGCCCCACAAACCCTCTCTGCCCAGCCCTTAAGGCCCCCACGCTCATCCCTGGTCCCACCCCTGCACCGTGTGTCACCCACCGTGTGTGCTCCAGGGACCCCACGTCGTTGACATCGAAGACGATGACGATGGCTGGGGGAGGAAGGAGGGGTGAGACAGGGACAGGGACAGTGGGATGGGCAGCTGGGATAAAGTGGGCAGCTCACCCTGGGCTCCTCGGTAGTAGGTGGAGGCGATGCACTTGAAGCGCTCCTGGCCGGCCGTGTCCCACCTGGGGGGGGTGCGGGAGGTGAGGGGGGGTCGCAGGGGTGCGTGGGGAGGGGGCTGGCACCTACTCACAGCTGCAGGCTGAAGGGCACTCCCAGCACCTCGAACCGCTCCATCTCAAAATCCACCCCGATGGTCGCCTTGTAGTTCTTGTCGAAAGTGTCCTTGCAAAACCTGGGAGGGGGTGTGAGGGGGATCAGCATCCCCTGACCCCCCCATCCCAACCCCTGGGGGCTCAGTGCCCCCCACCCTGGGCGTACCCAGCACCGGAGTCTGCCTGGAGCCGGGCTCAGCCCAAGGCTCTGCTGCCCTTCGGGGGAGGCGGGGTCGCTTCCCCCGCTCCCCATCCCCCTCCAAGCCCCTCCGGGGATCCCGTTACCGATTGATCAGGCAGGTCTTCCCCACCGACAGGTCGCCCACTACGATGATCTTGGAGATCTTGAACCTGCGGCGAGGGGGACGCGCGGCTCAGCAGGGTGGGGGACCCCGGGGGGGGGGCAGAGGGGCTCCGTGGGGTGGGCGAGCATCACCCCACCGATCCCCTGGTGTCCGCAGCGCTCCGCACCCCGGCTCCGCATCCCGGCTCCGCATCCCGGCTCGGCATCCCGCCCTCCGCAGCTCATCCCGGACCCGCCGTGTCCCCCCCGTTCTCCGCCCCGTGCTCCCCCCGTGCCGCATTCCAGGGCCGTGACGCAGGGCTCGGCACCGGGCAGCTCCGGCAGCCACGCGGCGCCCACGCTGCCGACCCCGACCCGCGGGGGCACCGCCGGCTCCTCGTCACCCCCTCCCCATCCCCAACAGCGGCGACCCCAAAGCAGCCCGCACTGACCCCACAGTGCCCGTCCGCTGCTCCTGGCAGGCGCTGGCCACTGTGGGGTGGAAGGCGGGGCGGGTGTGCAGGGCGGCCTCCTTCCGAAAAGACTGTGAGGGGGGGAAAAAGAGGGGCACCGGGGTGAGCACGGGGCTCGGCGAGGTGGCCCCGGGGCTGGTGTGTCCCCCCCGCTGCTCACCGGGGGCAGATCGGCGATGACCCTGTCCCTGCGGACCGGAGCCAGCACGTTCATGGTCCGTGGGTGGCCGGAGGGAGCGGGGATGGGGTTGAGGGGTCACCGTGAGGTCTGGGGATAGAGAGAGCAAGGAGTGGCCACGTCCCCGTGTCACCGCTGTCCCCAAGAACAGCATCCTGGAAATACGGCTGTCCCCGTGCCCCCCAGGCGGGGCTGTCCCCCTTTATCCCAAGTGTCTCCGCTTTCCCATGATTGTCCCGGTGTCCTGACTCTCTCTCCCCACATCCCTGCCACCTCAAGCTCCCCCTGACTGTGGCTGCCCTCACACCCTGGCCACACACACCGCTGTCCCCGTGTCCCAGCCATCCTCACATCCCGAATGTGCCATCCCATCCCATCCCATCCCAGGATATCACTGCCCCCTTGCCCCCCTCAGCTGTATCCCACACCCCGGGATGCAGCCGGCCCCGTGTCCCACCACATTCCCACATTCCCACACCGCCCCCATATCCCATCGATCCCCGTCTCTCCCCGCCATCCCCTCGCCTCATCCCAGTCCAAGTTCTCCCCCACCCGGGGGAATGAAGCGGGGGTGTCCCCGTTACCGCGAACCTCCCAGCTCCCGGTAGCGGTGCTCGACGCCCAGTCCCGGAGTCACCGGCGTCCTGGCCCCTCCCACGCCCCCGAACGGGGGCGTGGGAGGGGCCAGGACGCCGGTGACTCCGGGACTGGGCCATTGCGCTGCTACCACGGCGGCGGGACCCCGGTAATCCCCCGCCACCCCGGGGCTCACCCCGGTCCCGCACCGCCACCACGGCGGGGAGGGACGGTAGCGTGCCAGACTACAACTCCCATGATGCCCCGCGGAGCGCGGTTGCGCGTGCGCGGCCGAGTCCGTGACTCGGGTACTACCACTACCGGCATGCTTTGAAGATGTCGCGAGAGTTGGGGCGGCGGGGGAATGGGGAATTCTTTCGTGCTCCCGCGAGATTTGGGGGTATAAGCCCGTGCGGCGCGGGGCGGGAGACCCCTTTCGGCTTCCGCCTGGCCAAGATGGCGCCCAAGGCGAAGAAGGAGGGTGAGGGCGCGGGGCGCTGGGTCCGCGTTGAGGGCGCGGGGCGGCCTGAGGGACCCTGGGGGGGATGCATGTGTATGTGGGGGGGCCGGGCTGAGCGAAGCGGGGAATGGCGCGGGGTTCCAGCGCGGTGCTGGGCGCGGGCACGTGGAGGTGGCGGGACAGGCCTGCCGGGTTGTCTGAGGGAGGTTGGGGGGGATGTTCCCATCTCGATGCTGGGGCTCGTGCGTGGGGAGGGAATAAGTGCTTTTTTTTCCGCACGGAAACGTGAGGCTTTAACTCCATTGTGGGGGAGTTTTGGGGCTCATCTTGGATGGATGAGTGAGCACGGGGCCGCTGGGTGAGGTCCTGCTCATTGACCAGGGGGAGCCATGCCCGGCTGGGGAGCACATCCTGACCCTGCAGATCGCGGCGGTGCTGACTGAGCTCTCCTCACAGCTGTGCCTCCGAAGACAGAGGCGAAGGCAAAGGCGCTGAAGGCCAAGAAGGCCGTCCTGAAGGGGGTCCACAGCCACAAGAAGAAGAAGATCCGCACGTCGCCCACTTTCCGCAGGCCCAAGACGCTGCGGCTGCGGAGGCAGCCCAAATACCCCCGGAAGAGCGCCCCACGGAGAAACAAGTGCGTGTGGGGTGTGGGGCTCTGCCCTACTGGAGGGTGGGAGCAGCCCCATGAATGGGCTGTTGGTGGTTTGGGATGCAGGTGATGATTGTAAGCGACCAAAGCCTGAGAGTTTGTGATTACAACCTTAGGTGACTGATGCACCCCAGAGAAAGCCCCTGAAATGCAGAGGAGCAGCTGCCAGCCCTCTGTTAAGCACAGGATCTCTTTTGCAGGCTGGACCATTATGCCATTATCAAGTTCCCTCTGACCACAGAATCAGCCATGAAGAAGATTGAGGATAACAACACCCTGGTGTTCATCGTGGATGTCAAGGCAAACAAGCACCAGATCAAACAGGCTGTCAAGAAGCTGTACGATATCGATGTGGCCAAGGTCAACACGTTGATAAGGTGAGATGAGGGAGGAGGACAGGTCCCTGGTGGGTGTGAGGTGCTTCATTTTAGCAGAAAGTGGGAGCACGTGTGAGGTTCGGCAGATGTGGGATAAAGCTCCATAGCAAAATGCAGCTTTTGACTGAGCACATCTTGGTGGAAATGGGAAATGTTGGCTTCCTCAGGGGGCTCTTTGCCTCCTCAAGGAGCATTTCTAACACCCAGAGAGTCCCGTGCAAATGATGTAAATTTCGATTCCACTGAGCAGTGTGATGTTTCCAAAGGAACCACTGATGCACATGGGATCTGCAGGAATGTGGAGCAGGGGGGAGGAGGAGTTACCTCTGTTCTGATGCCTCCTGTTCTGCTCTAGGCCTGATGGAGAGAAGAAGGCTTATGTCCGACTGGCTCCGGATTATGATGCACTGGATGTGGCCAACAAGGTGAGATGGCTTTGAAAGTTGGAAGCTTTTTTTGCAACTTGTCTTGTGCCTCCTGCACTGATCGTTCTTCCTGAGTTTCTTCATGAGGTGCTTGTGCTTCAAGTGTGGTGGCACTTCCGTGTCCCTGTAGCCAGGCAGGATCTGAGTGTTGAGGAGCCACGTTCTCAGTCAGTTCAGTCCTCGAGGTGGTTGAGGTAGGCAGGAGGCAGAGGTGGTACAAAGTGGAATTAGGGGAATGTACAGCACAAGGATCACTCTGGAATAAATGTACAAAGTGTAAGGCTCTTGGGCAGTTCTGGGAGGAAGAAGCCAGTCCTTGGAGGACAGGAATCCTGGGGAGATGCAGCCATGGCAGTGATGTCTGTGGTGGAGGCTCTGCCTTTCTGCCACCATAACATCTGTTTTAACATCCTTTGCTTCTTTCCAGATTGGAATCATCTAAACTGCATCTGCCGAGGACTGTACAGACTAATAAACATTGTGACACCACTGAGGGCTCTTGTGTTTTGTGACAGCACAGCCCTGTGTGAAACAGAGTGCCCAGCAAACTTTTGGGCCTTCATTTCATTACAGGGGTTCCTTCTTCCCTTCCTGGCAGTGGGTGGGCACAGCTGACTGCTCCACAAGAGGATCACACCTCTGTCCTGCTCAGAGGGTGTCTGGGATCATGGGAATGTGTGGGTGAACAAGAGGTGACGCTCAAATCTCAAATATCTCCTTATTTACCCCCAGACCTCTGGTGTGCTGCATTTTCTTGCACTGTGTAATGAGGATGTGTTTGTGATCAGTGTTTTGGGTGTCCTGCATCGCTTCCATGTGGAGCAGACCACGGGTGGCCACAACAAAAACCTGCCAGTGGCTCTGATGTGACCCAAGTGACCTGTCACACCACTTCCCCCGTGTATCAGCTCTCTGCTTATGCTGCAGGTTCACTTGGAACCCTCCTGCTAATCCAGCAGCAGAGGCTTTGTGGGTTTTTCTGGCATGTTCTCTGCTCCATGTGCTTGCAGCGTGTGAGTTTCCCTGTTGCTGTTCCTCACAGGGTTCACTGTCCTCAGGGCTGTTCCCAAACGCTGCTGTTGCTGCCTCTGCAGTGTTTTAGCTTTAAGTCTGTAGATGAAATGAGCTTTTAGAGTGTTTGGAGTCAGGAGAATGTGGTGCACTTGGGTGAGCAGGGAACAGGGGAATTACAAAAAAGTCTTCAGGGGTACTTGAGCTGAAGTACATACTTAGACTTGACTGAGAAAGATGATGAAAGCAGTGACCAAATATTGATCGGGGTAATTGAGCTCTTGGACACAGAGTTCCTTCAGGCCTCTTGTGGAGGGTGGCAGATTCCCAGGACGGTGGTTTGCAGCGTGAAGGATGGTGGTGGATGAAAAGCAGGAGCTGCTCTCAGGACCCTGCTGGAGATTTGTGCTGGGTTGTGTGGCCCTGGCTTGATGCCCCTCACTTGGGCTTGGGGGCTGCTGTAAGGGATGAAAAACTGCCTGGAGGGACGAGTGCTGCTTCCCTGGCACCAACCTAGCCTCCTGCCTGGGGATGAGCAGCAGCAGGGTCCCCTGAGCCCCCAGGCCACCTTTTTACACCCCAAGAAAGATGTGGGAGAAGTCTCCCCTCTTGCAGCAAAGCCAGTGTCACTGCTGGGCAAGGATTGGGTACGGAGAGCCTGGATGTGCTGCAGCCAGAGGCTGCGAGGGATTCCACATCAGCATGACTTGCAGTCAGCCCTGGCCTTACCTCAACTCAGCCCAGTGCTGCTGCCCTGGCACATCACTTGCCTCTTGCTCCTGGCTGGCAGCCTGCCTGATCCACAGCTGCACTGCTGGGGGATGCTCCTGCTGGAAGCCAGGAGAGGAACCAGCAGGGAGCTGTGCTCCCTCCTTTGGGAAGCTTTGTCATGCCTGGCCTTCCACACTGGTTTAAGGACAGTGAAAGTGTGGGCTGGTTTGAGCCTGTGACCTGCTGGGACAGAGCTGTGCCTGCTTCGTGTGGAGAGACACAGGGAAATGTGCAGCAACAGGGGTGAGGGGGAGATTAACATTCAGGCTTAATGGCGTGGGGTGATTGCAAACGCAATGATCTGAACTGCAGAGAGGCCACAGGGCTTCAGATGCAGCTTGAAGGCACATGAGAGCAAGGCTGTGCCCTGCCAGGGCTGCTGAGCTCTGCTTTGAGCAAGGAGAGGATGAGGCAGCAGGTTTGGAGCTGGCATTGATCCCTGCCCACACTGTCCCAGGTATCACGTCTCTGTCCCAGCTGCCAGGCTCTTCCTGGGACTGGTGTCAGTGCACACCAGGGAATCCCAGCAGGATCCTGATCCTGTGGGGTGTTTCCCAGCTCTCTGGTGGAAAGGTGATCCCCCACTGCCTCCCCTTAATCACCAGCTTATTCCAACCGCAGTGCCTGTCTCTGCCTGAGCTGGGCAGGTGCTGGGGTGGGTGGGACAGATCCTGCCCGGAGCAGGGGCTGGGCAGGAGTCCCTCTAAGCCCCGTTGCTAATGCCGATCCACTGCGATCCCGGAGCTGTCACGTCAGCAGGATTTGCCTCTCTGGTGCTCCACAGAACCGGCTGGGCCAGTTCTAGCCCCGCTCCCCTGGGGTCCTGAACCCCCCTTCTCCTCCCACTGCTCTGGGGGGGGCGCTGCTGGAACCATCCTGGTCCTGTGGCTGCAGGAGATGGCCCAGCATGCTCACGGGGCTGCAGCTGCACTGTGCCAGTGAGGATCGCTCCAGGGGATGCAAGCATGCAGCAATCTTCCAGGAAGAGCCCATGGCCCCACACGGCTTTTCCACGCCAGCTCCACTTCACGTGGCTGCTGGATGAGTCACACAGCCCAGCCAGGCTCCTCTGGAGACAGGCAGGTCAGGCACTGCCACAAGGCTCAGTACCTCTCCTGGTTCCCTTCAACTGTTCCCTGCACGACCCTGGGTCTCTGGAAGAGCAGAGGAATGAGGAAGAGGAGGGGAACCCATCCATGTGAGGGATGGAGTTGTGCCGTTCAAGGCTCAGCTGGGTTGGCAGGACCCAGCAGGCTGGAGGGTCCCTAGAACAAAGCGGGCAGCAGAAATGTGCCCTCTCCCTCCCCGAGAACTGCCAGCCCTCCTCTGGGAATGGGGTACATCCAGGGGCAGTCCCCGACCTGCTCTGCCCCACAGAAGAGCCAGCCCAGGTGTGCTGCGGCAGCAGTGAACAGACCGATTTTAATGCACATAACACCCAACATCACCACGGGAGGGACTCGCCCCCTCCCTTGCAACCCTCCCAGGCCATCAACTGCAAAGTGCAGCCACCCCTGGCCCTCCAGCTGCCTGCAGGGAAGCTTGCTTGGGCTGCTTCTCCATCAGCCGTGCCTCTGGCTTCGGCAGCATCCCCGCAGCTCGGTGAAGCTGTCGGGCTGGTCCAGCAGGGAAGCGCTTTTAGGCAGCAGAGCGGGTGAAGGCAGGGCCTGGGGCCAGGGAGCGAGCCCTAAGGCACATCAGAGCAGCTCTGGAGAGCCCAAAACTCCCAGGAGCCGGAGCCTGGGTCCCCCTCGGCGTGCACGTCTCAGTCTATCAGAAACTTCTCACCGTCTACGTCTCTCCCCGCAGAGCCCTTGCGCAGGGAGGGGAAAAAATCAGAGCGGAGGAGGCGGGAGAAGTACATGAGGATCATGGCGTCGAGCAGCAGGAGGCTGGCAGTGAGGAAGGCACCCTGGCCCTGCACCTCCACGTAGCGGAGGAAGTACCAGGTGAGGTAAGCCTGGGGCGCCAGGCGGAAGGCAAAGTACATCACCAGGTTGATGTACTTGTTGGCCTCGTAGAGCGCCGGGGAAGGCACGTTGCTCATCTTCAGCAGCATGCGCACCGTGAGGAAGATGTTGCTCACCTCCACCAGCAGCAGCAGCACTGCTGCCACCAGGAAGCGGCCTGTGATGATGAGCGAGACAAAGGCAGAGATGGCCTGGGACACACACACACACAACACAGAGCAGGGTCAGCTCGCCTTGCCCTGGGGAAAGCGAGTGCTTCCCCATCCCTCAGTGAGAGCACACAGTGCTGTTCCCCCCCACCCAGAGATGCCAGCAGGTACCTGAGCTTAGAGGGAAAACCAGTCTGGAAAGCCAGATCCCCCAAGACCAGTTACACCTCCCTGCACTGGGATGAGCCTCCAGCTCTTCCCCTTCCCAGCTCGGCAGCCTGTCTGGCTCCAGGCGCTCGGAGCCGATGCTGGCAGGCGTCCTGCCCTGCCAGGCGCCCTTGCCTTGTTGATGCAGAGCCTACCTGGCAGCCAGGGCAAGGCAGAGGGAAGGGCTCCAGCTTGCCCTGCCATAGCCCATGAAACCTGGGTGGGCTGAGCCCCGAGGTGTGTGGTAGCCCCCCGTGCTGGCCATACTCACCATGGCATGGTGCACCAGGTACTCCCAAGAGGAGCGGGACTGATGGTTGAAGATGATGTCAAGGGTGTCATGGATGAAGTAGCCTGTGGGATGAAGGAGAGCATTTAGAGGCTCTGGTTTGTGCACTGTGACCCATTGTGGAAAGGAGGAGCAGCGAGGAGGAGGAGGGTGGTGTGACTGTTTTCCAGGTGTCGGAAACACCTCCACCCCGTCTGGGTATGGAGAGACGGCTATTCCCTGGGGGTTGGCAGCCTGTGGGCTCCACGCTCGTGATTAAGGCAGGAGGCATGGAGCTGCCCCAGCCCTTGAGCCGGGGGCTCGCCCGGAGCCAGCATACCGGGCGAGGCTGAGCAGGGAGTGGGCAGAGGCCGGCGGGGTGGCTGCGGCCATTGCCCTGCCCGGCTCCTTACCTGAGGAAAAGCAGACCAGCAGGTGCCCTGAGACGCTGTAGCCGTCCTGGATGTCGGAGAGCAGCTCCGGAGAGTGCCAGAGGCTGGCGGTGAGGAGAGAAGGAAGGCGGTCAGCCTAGGCTCCGGAAGGGGGAACACCAGGACCCCCAGCCCCCTGCCCCTTCCCCAGGGTGCCCGGTTGGCAGAGTGTGCCGGGTGCCGGCCGCCCCCCGCCGCTGCCCGCTACCTGAGCAGGGCCCATAGCCCGGCCAGCACGGAGTGCGCGAAAGAGACGAGGAGGTTCCGCCAGCGCCAGACTCGGCCGGGACGGCTCCGCACGGCGGCGGGTTGGGGCAGAGCCAGGGCCAGGCGGCGCAGAGCCCCGAAGATCGCCACGCTGCCGCCCACCAGCGCCGCCGAGGCCGCCCGCCAGCCCGGGCCCATCGCGCCCAGTCCGGCGGCGCGCGGCCGCGGGGCCGCGGGGCCGCGGGGCCGCGCCCCCTCCCCGCCGGCCACGCCTCCGCGCTGGCCACGCCCCCCCCCGCGCGCTCTTGCGGGGCCACGCCTTCCCATTGGGCAGTCCCCCCATCCCGCGCGCTGGCCACGCCTCCCCCGCGCGCGCGCCTGGGCGGGGTTGGCGGGCTCGGAGGGGGCGTGGCCGCGGTGGCCGCGGCTTTCATTGATAAGGGGAGCGTTGGCCACGCCCCCCGGCCGTGTGTGTACGCGCGGGGCGCGGGCACGTGTGCGGGGCTACCGGGGCTACCGGGGCTCGCACCCGTGCGGGATGTGCGGGGCTACCGGGGCTACCGGGGCTACCGGGGCTCGCACCCGTGCGGGATGTGCGGGGCTACCGGGGCTACCGGGGCTACCGGGGCTCGCACCCGTGCGGGGTGTGCGGGGCTACCGGGGCTATCGGGGCTACCGGGGCTCGCACCCGTGCGGGGTGTGCGGGGCTACCGGGGCTACCGGGGCTACCGGGGCTCGCACCCGTGCGGGGTGTGCGGGGCTACCGGGGCTATTGGGGCTCGCACCTGTGCGGATGTGCGGAGTGTGCGGGTTGCGGGGTGTGCGGGGTGCACGTGTGCGGGGCTACCGGGGTATGCGGGGCTACCGGGGCTACCGGGGCTCGCACCCGTGCGGGGTGTGCGGGGCTACCGGGGCTACCGGGGCTACCGGGGCTCGCACCCGTGCGGGATGTGCGGGGCTACCGGGGCTATCGGGGCTACCGGGGCTCGCACCCGTGCGGGGTGTGCGGGGCTACCGGGGCTACCGGGGCTACCGGGGCTCGCACCCGTGCGGGGTGTGCGGGGCTACCGGGGCTATTGGGGCTCGCACCTGTGCGGATGTGCGGAGTGTGCGAGTTGCGGGGTGTGCGGGGTGCACGTGTGCGGGGCTACCGGGGTATGCGGGGCTACCGGGGCTACCGGGGCTACCGGGGCTCGCACCCGTGCGGGGTGTGCGGGGCTACCGGGGCTACCGGGGCTACCGGGGCTCGCACCCGTGCAGGATGTGCGGGACTACCGGGGTGTGCGGGCTACCGGGGCTCGCACCCTTGCGGGGTGTGCGGGGTGTGCGGGGGTGTGCGGGGTGTAACGCGGGGTGTGCGGGGCTGCCGGGGTGTGCAGGGGTTGGGGGGGGTGTGCGGGGTCGGGACTTGCTGCTGCTGGGCCGTGCTGCTGAACGGCCGCGGAATTGCTCGTGTGTGGGAGACACCGCGCGTGTATCACACGTTTCGCGTCAGATACTGGACTGGGCAGCGCGGCAGGGTGGGTGCAGCGTTGCCCATCTGTGCCGGGCCCTGCACATCTGCCCCAGTGGTGCTGCACATCTGGCGCGGGCCCCGCACATCTGTTCTGCGCCGCGTGTGTGTGTCCCCGGCACGGTGTGGTGGCTGTCGCCGCTGGTTGCAGCGCTTGGTGTCGGGGAAACCACCGTGTTTGGAAAAGTAGTGGCAGCAGCCACAAACACTCACCTGAAGACATGGGCAGAGAACCAGGGCGAGGTGGGCTGGGGCACGCAAAGGTCCCCCCTAATACCAGCGTGGCAGTGGGGTGAGGCCGGCTCTGTGGACACCGGAACGCGGCGCGGTGCTGGTTCCTGGGTGGGGGGGTCCTGCCCCATCGCTGCCCCACGGTGCTGGGCTCTGGCTGGTTCGAGGGGGGCTGACCCCCCTCCCCGGTGAGCCGGGCTGGCTGTCGCTAGATGGCAGCAGGGCCACATGGCAGTGCCACCGCTGCCACTGTCCTCACTCCGGCACAGTGGCTGCCACTCCTGGGCGCAGGGCAGGACCTCCTTCCGTGCTACAGCCGCTATCACGGCCGGCCCCAGGTGTGCTGGTGGTCCCGGCGGTCTAAAGCAGGTCAGGGGGGACACGGAGGGGACTCGTGCCCCTTGTGCTGGCCCCGCAGCAGCGCAGCCCCCCGCAATGGGTGCCCCTCCAGACTCGGGGCTGGATGGAGGCTGCCGGGGACACCGCCGCTCTCTGGGGTTGCGAGGGGTCCTGCTGGCATCCCCCAGTCGGGGCGGGCAGCCCAGCGCACCGCAAACCTCCGTCCCTGGGCGCTGCCCAAGAGGGTCTGGCTGTCGGTGGCACTGGGGTGCCCACCCAAGCTGGGGGTGGCCTCACTCCCCTTCTCCCGTTCCGAAACACGGAATCCCCCCGGCCTCACACGCGCGGCGCGGTTTGTCCGCCCGCGGACGCCGTAGCAGCGCGGAAGTGTCTCCATGGAGATGGCAGGAGCCGGGCCCAGGGATGGAGAAATACGAGCGGATCCGGGTGGTGGGGAGAGGGGCCTTCGGGTGAGGGGGCGCCGGGGATGGGAGATTGCGAGTTCTCCAGCCTTTTAACCTCGGGGCGGGAGGCCTTTGAGCCGCGTCGCTGTGGCAGCGAAGCGCTTGTGGCCATGCGGGGGTCGGCCGGGGTGTGGCAGCCGGGGGGACGCGGGGCGCGGGCTGTGTGTGTGACATCCCCGGGGTTTGGGGATTGCAGGCGGTCCGTGGCACCCCAGGGTGGTGGCCAGGCCCTGGGTTGTGTGCCCGCTGCCCCGCGCTGAGGCCCCGTCCCTGTGCCCGCAGCATCGTGCACCTGTGTCTGCGCAAGGCTGACCAGAAGCTGGTGATCCTGAAGCAGATCCCGGTGGAGCAGATGAGCAAGGATGAGCGGCTGGCAGCGCAGAACGAGTGCCAGGTCCTCAAGCTGCTCAGCCACCCCAACGTCATCGAGTACTATGAGAACTTCCTGGAGGACAAGGCACTCATGATTGCCATGGAATATGCCCCAGGTGGGCCCTGCTGGTTCCTCTGCAGGTCCAGGGGATGCCAAGCACTTGGCTCTCTTTGGGTCAAGCTGCTGTGGTCTCACGTTGTGCTCCTTGTAAAGATCCTGTGCTTTGGATCCCCGAGAGTCCGAGCATGTCTCTCTTGAGCATACATTTTTGTAGAAAAGTATCTGGGGTTCCTGGTGGACACCAAGTTGACTGTGAGCCAAGTGACCAGGCATTGGTGCAGGTTGCCCAGAGAGGTTGTGGAGTCACCATCCTTGGAGATACTCAAAAGAGAGGTTCTGGAACTGGACAACCTCAGTGGCCCTGCTTGAGCAGTGACCTCGCAAGGTCCCTTCCAATCTCAGCCATTCCATGATTATATGCCTTACACCTGCTAATCGTATTCAAAAGGAGATTTCCAACCCCTCTGTCCCTGATCAGCGTGTTGCCATTTTGACTCAGGTTTCAGGCACATTTCCCTGTGTCAATTCTGTTGGCCCCACATTTCTAACAAGATTTCCTGTGGAGTTTCAGATGAAATCAACATTTGCATGAGGGTTTGCTAAAAGCTGTTCGTGAGCCCTGAAGCTGGACCTCCCCTTCCTGACAGGGGCCTCCGTGTGCCACGTGGCCTCTTGGACTGCAAGAATTCTCCTCTGCAGAACAGGCTGAGCTTGTTCTGCCGTGGAGGTTTATGTCCTGTTCCAAGAGCTGTAATTTTAGTGTTTCTTTTCCTGCTGCTTTTGATAATATGTCAACAGTAACTTCTCTCTGGCTGTTTCTTCCTCCCACCAGCTGTGCTGCCATTGTTCAGGAGCACTGGAGGATTGTGCTGTGTGTGCCACCAGGATGTGCTTTTCCCACATGCTTGGCTTGTTAGGATGCCAAAATGGCAAAATCCCCCCAGTTTTAGGCCAGCTTTGTGCTGTCCTGTGCAGTCCCCCGTGCCCACAGCCCTTTGTTGCTCCTTGCAGGGGGCACTCTGGCAGAGTTCATCCACAAGCGCTGCAATTCCTTGCTGGATGAGGACACCATCCTGCACTTCTTCGTGCAGATCCTCCTGGCCCTGCACCACGTGCACACCAAGCAGATCCTGCACCGTGACCTGAAGACCCAGAACATCCTCCTGGACAAGCACCGCATGATTGTCAAGATTGGAGACTTTGGCATCTCCAAAATCTTGAGCAGCAAGAGCAAAGCCTACACGGTGAGTGGCAGGGGAGCTTCTTATTCCATGGCAGCAGGCTGGAAACTCTGGATTGGGCTCACAGTAGTCTCTTGGAAGTGGCTTTAGGCAATGCTGCTTTGTTCCTTGGGGTTTATGCGGGCTGATACCTTCATGCCCAAGTTTGCTGTGGCTCTGTGGGCTGCAGAAAGGTAGGAAATACCTGCACAAAGCTGGGAGAGGATGGGGTGTCTGGGCCCACTGGTGAGAGCAGACAGGGTGGCTCCTGCTGGGGGTGGTGTTTGCAGACTCGGCTGACACATCCTTGGCAAATAAATTCCTGCCTGTACACTCCCGTCCTGCCTTAATCTCCTTTCTCTGCTTGACATTTGAGTGTCTTTCCCCACCTGGGCTAATCTGACCAGACGTTTGTATCATGCTCGGCGCTCTGGGCTCTGATTCTCTCAAGTGGATAGAAGCAAAATTAGAGGCAATCACTGTATGTGTCACTGGAAAAGCAAATCCTCGTGTTTTTCACTGAGATTGTCAGGTAGCTGTCGATGCCAAGGCAACAAAAGCCCAGCTCTGTGGAGCTTTAGGTGGTGGTGTTCCAGCCAGCTCTGCACCAAGCCTTCCTCTTTCCACCTCTCTGCCCCCGTTTCACTGCACTGTGGTGAATTTTTGTCTCTCGTAGGTGGTGGGAACTCCGTGCTACATCTCCCCGGAGCTCTGTGAAGGGAAGCCTTACAACCAGAAGAGTGACATCTGGGCCCTGGGCTGTGTGCTCTACGAGCTCGCCAGCCTCAAGAGGGCTTTCGAAGCTGCGGTAAGAGGGCTGTGGTTTACACGTAGCACAGGGAACTGTGGCCCCTCACAGAGGTGAAAATGTATGCTGGGATCACGTCTCAGCGAGATGGGAAGTGTGAAGGCAGAGGGCAGTGCTGAGAGCTCCTTCCTCCTTGGCCTCGCCCCTGACTGCCCAGCCACTGTTTGTCTCTTGTTTTCTCTCCAGAACCTTCCTGCCTTAGTGTTGAAGATCATGAGCGGGACGTTTGCCCCAATATCGGATCGATACAGCCCCGACCTGCGCCAGCTCATCCTCAGCATGCTCAACCTGGATCCCTCCAAGAGGCCCCAGCTGAATGAGATCATGGCCCAGGCCATCTGCATCCGGCCCCTCATGAACCTCTACACAGACGTGGGCAGTGTCAAAATGAGGAGGCGAGTGACTCTGCCACCTCAGTGTCCCTTGGGACAGGCTGCCACAGCCCACAGCGTGTCTGACCAGCTCACTGCCTCTGTTCTGAGCTCCAAAAAGAGCATTTTCCCAATGCAGCTCTGCTGTGCTGCCCAACGTGCAGCTGCTGCTGCTAGCTGAGCCTGGCCCAGGGGCTCAGAGCCAGGCAGGTGCCATGGCAGGTGTGGGCTTGTCATCACAGTGACAGCAAACAGAGAGTTGTGAGCACAGGGGGAAGTGAACTGCTGCCAACTCCCCTCTCTCAGGATGTTTAAAGCACTGAGCAGTGCTGTGGGTGATTCAGCCATGGTTTCTGCTGTAGCTCTGCCCAGACATTCTGTGATCCAGGGCTCTGCAGGACATTAAAGGCTGGATTTTGGTTTGGCAGGCCTGAAAAACCCTTGGCTCCGGTGCCAGCAGTGACCCACAGCCGGACAGGGGGACGGGCGAGCAGTGCCAGGCCGAGGGGTGAGTTCTGGCATGGTGTGTTCAACTCAGCTCCATTTGGAAGGACCCTTTCCTTTGGATGACACAAGTCAGAGAGGCACTCAGGGTTCTGGAGAGAGGAACTTAAGAGATGTCACCTTCCCTAAGCCCCAGAGGAGCCCTGCAGCCCCTTGGACCAGCACTGGTCTGGCTCTGGCAGCTGTGCTGGCACCTGGACTGGCTGGTGCCATCGCTTTTCCTGTGGGAGGAGAGTCAGGAATCCACATTCATGATTTCTGTGTGCCCCACAGGTGTCCGACGTGGTTCAGCCAGGACAGGAATCCCACCTCCACTGTCATCCATCTACACGTGGGGCAGTGGGATCACCACCCCTCTCCGCCTGCCCATGCTGAACACTGAGGTGGTGCAGGTCTCTGCTGGCAGGACACAGAAGGCTGGGGTCACCAAATCCGGGAGGCTCATCCTGTGGGAGGTGAGTGACAGGGAACCTGGGGCAGGCAGTGGCTGTGGAGGCCTCGGATGGGTGATTTCTGTGAAGGAGGAATTTCTGCTCACTCACAGACCCTGGCAGTGCCTCCTCCAGGACTGCAGTCCCAGCCAGGGTGTGTGTAATGCTGATAAGCCTGTGGGAAGGGGTTCATCAGTGTTCTCCAACCCAGCTCTTCCATGGCTTCTCTCCATCAGGCTCCTCCCATGGGTGCTGCCGGGGGCCCTTCTCTCCCAGGAGCCACCGAGCAGCTCCAGCCTCAGTTTGTGTCCCGTTTTCTGGAGGGCCAGTCTGGAGTGACCATCAAACACGTGTCCTGCGGTGATCTTTTCACAGCCTGTCTCACAGGTGAGCTGCTGCCTCCTGCCTTCACCTGCCTGAGTCCCAGAACCCCCTAAAACCCAGTGGGACTGCCTGGGGAGCCTGCTCAGAGAGGAACCAGAGAGATGCTCTGGGCTGGGGTGACACGGGGGCCTCTTGGCCTCTCATGTAGCATCAGATGGGGGTCAGAAATGGCAGACATGGTCCTCCTGTGATGCCACACTGGTCAGCTTGATCCCAACCTGCCTGGTGTGGGGAAGGCCACAAACAGTTGGACTTAGATGATCTTAAAGGTCTTTTTTCCAATACTTTTTTCCATAAATTATTTTATGATTCTATAAAACCTCCTGTGCTTGTTGTCCTGGTTGCATTGGTGTCACGTGGAACCAGAACTGACAGTGGGGACTGCAGTGTGAGGAACACCTCTGTCACATACTCTGTGAGCGTGACACAGGCACACACAGTGGCCAGCAGTGACTGGTGTCACAGTGAGGAGTCAGTGTGAGCTGCTGCAGGGCTGGTTGTGCTCAAACTGCAGAAAAGCAGGGTTTGAAGCCCCCTCAGAGCAGTCCAGGGAGTGTTCTGGGTGGAATGGGAGCACACACACCAGTCCAAGGCCATGTTTGTGGAGCAAAGCCCTCCCAGTGGTCCTGCGGGAGCTGTGTTTGCTCTTCTGCTGGGGTCAGGGCAGCAAACGACAGATAGGCAGTGGGCAAACTCCATGGGCACGTGTTTATCCTACCTCCCATGGCGTTTCCTGCCACCTCTGTGCTGGGCAGCTGCTCAGGGAGTGCCTCTGCGACTTTAACACCTTGACAGACCATGGGGTTTGCAGCTCCTGCGTACACAGCTGCAGCAATGTTATCTCACCACTCTTATCACTGCTGTTTGTTTGTTGAGCTGTTGCAGCGTGGTGAAGCTGCTGCTCCCAGGAAGCTCCTGCAGCTCCTTGGAAGCTCGCTTGAAGGCTTGTGGCCCCTGCAGCTCGTTCTGAGTCAGAGTGGGTCCAATGTCCTGGAAGCCACGGCCACCCCTCGGCTGTGTCGCCTCGTGGGGCCTCACGTGTGCCTTGCAGGGCCTCATGTGTGCTGCTGACAAGGCTTCTTTCTGCTCCTCCAGACAGGGGGATAATCATGACTTTCGGCAGCGGCAGCAATGGCTGTTTGGGGCACGGGAACTTCACGGATGTGAGCCAGGTTGGTGGAAAGGGTGCTGGGCGTGCTGCTCCCCCAGGGTAAAGGATGGATCTGCACCACGTGAGCAGGCTCATCCCAGCTCCAGGGGTGTGCATCCCAGGCATGCTCTGGCATCTGACCCCCTCCCCCTCCTCTCCCTGTCACTGCGGGTTTTAAAAGACCCAACCTGCCTCTCTCTTTCTCTCCCCCCCCCTACACAATGATCCCTTTGAGCGTGGGGGAAGTCAAGAGCTGCCTTGTGGTTGCTGTTGGCAGGCTCCCAGCTTGGAGCCTGCCTCCAATCACACACCTGCCTGCTTCACTCTTGGCCTGCAGCTGCCAGGGTTCACTGAGAAAAGTTATTTTTCAAAAGAGCCAGTATTTAAAGAAGAGCTGTGTGCTTCCGATTGGCTCAGAACACTGGGGCTGAGGGCTCATTGCTCCCTTCCAGCTTCTTCCTCGCCTGCCCTCGGATGTGGCAGCAGCCGATGGCTTCCAGCCGAGCCCAGGGACTGGTGCCATTTGTCACTGTGGTCGGCTGGCCCATTTGTTCCTGCTCCTCCCAGAGCTGAGCTGCTCCCTGCTTATGGCTGGGGAGGGGAGACCAGTTGGAAGCAGCAGCCAGATCCCAACAAACGGTGCTTTTCACTTGAGGAGGATAATGAGTATGAGGCGAGGTGTCAGATCTAACAGCAGGTCACAGCAGGGGCTGGGTGAAATGTGGAGGTCCTGGTCCCTCCACACCCTAATGAATCTGAGCCGTTAACTCACAGCTCCTCTGCACGAGAGCCTTTGAGCCAACGCATCCTGCACCAAGCCCCTGCCTGCTCAGAGCAGGCGTTCACAGCCCCTGGCACTCCCCACATGGGCAGGGGGGCGAATCCCAACCCTTGCTGAACCTCTTCCCTCTCCAAACTCTTGTGCTGGCTGCTTTCTTCCGCCCCAGAGATGTTTGCATTATCTAATTCTGTGCTGCGTGCACGTAGTCTCTTATCCCTTTGAAGGCTGTTTGGAACAAAAAAAAAAAAAAAGAAATTTCTCTGTTGTTTGTGTTGGATGAAAACTGGGATGCTGCCAGCACTGTGTTGAGTCTGGGGGGGCCGGGTGGGAGGAATGGGAGCAGCCGGGCAGGCTGGGAGGTCTCGGCTGACGGCTGCTGCTCTTCCCCTGCCAGCCCAAGATTGTGGAGGCTCTGCTGGGCTACGAGATGGTGCAGGTGGCCTGTGGAGCATCTCACGTCCTGGCGGTCTCCAACGAACGGGAAGTGTTTGCCTGGGGCAGGGGGGATAATGGTAAGAGATGTCTGTTTTGCAGAACAGGGCTTGTGCCTGTTCCCCCTCCCTTTGCTGGCCCTGCTTGCCAGGAGTCCCCTCCAGATGTGCCAGGGTGGGTGGGTGTGGAAAAGCTGCAGCTGTTTTGCTGCATACCAGGGCCCCCATGCTTTGGGTTTTGCTGCTTTCTGGGATCCCGGGCTGGGCTCTTGCAGCAGCTGTGTCAGTGCTGTGCTGTTCCCTGCTCTGTTCCTCCTGCCAGGTCGGCTTGGGCTGGGCACCCTGGAGTGCCACAACTGCCCCCAGCAGGTCACAGTCCCTCCAGAGCACGAGGCTCAGAAGGTCATCTGTGGCATCGATTCCTCCATGGTCCTCACAGTGAAGAACCAGATCCTTGCTTGTGGGAGCAACAGGTAAGAGGGGTGAGGGTCTGTGCTCTACATTTTACCCTCCTGGGCCTGTCTGTGTTGTGACCAAGGGGCTCCAGAACACATCCCTGTGTGATCCTACCCCTCAGCATCATACTGCTGATGGTGTGGTTATGCCAGGGCAGGATGTGTCTCTGGGGTGTCTGTGCCAGGTCTGCGTTCAGCCTGAGATTTTCCCTGTTCAGGTGTAACAAGCTGGGCCTAGACCGGATCAGCTCAGCAGAGGAGCCCTCCCCAGAGGACCAGGTGGAGGAGGCCACTGTGTTTGTGTGTGCCCAGTCAGCCCCCTTGAACCAAGAGCCCATTGTGTGTGCTGACATCGGTACAGCACATTCGGCTGCTGTCACAGGTGAGGCTGAGTGCCCAAATTCTCAGAGGGGGGACATCTGCATTCTCCCTGTCTTCCTTCTGCCTGTTATCCATGGGCAGTCTCTCAAGAGACAACCTGCTCACAGTGTTGAAGCTCTGTGGAGCAGGATGCTCAGCATGGAGACAGCCAAGAGCTTCAGGGGTTTCATTGTGTCCCAAGTGACACCCGGTTGTGTCTCTCCTCTCTGCTGTCAGCCTCTGGCCACTGTTACACCTTTGGCAGCAACCAGCACGGGCAGCTGGGCACCAACTCCTGCCACAACAGCCGCGTGCCCCACCTGGTTGTGGGGCTGGAGACGATGAAGGTCACCGTGGTGGCTTGTGGGGATGCCTTCACTGTGGCCATCGGAGCAGGTAAGGCTGAAGCCCCCATGTCCTGGGCTGCAGCAAGCCCTGGCTGGCCTCTGGCTCTGCTGTGGCCAAGGCAGAGGTGCAGCGAGGTGTTTACATCCCTCTGCAGACGGCGAGGTGTGCACGTGGGGGAAAGGAGCCAGGGGACGCCTGGGCAGGAAGGACAAGGAAACGGGAGTGCCGAGGCCGGTGCAGCTGGAGGAGACACATCCATACCTGGTGACCTCCGTAGCCTGCTGCCACGGGAACACACTGCTGTCAGTAAAGCGTGAGTAAAGGCTTTGTCCCTGTGATTCCTGCCATGAGGGCCCAGCCAGACACAATGCCTTGTGACCGGAGCTGTGCCGAGTAACCCTGGCACGTAAGCTTTGTGTTATTCTAGTCCTTCTCGAGCTGTAGATGAATGGAAATAACTTCAAGCCCAGAATAATTCCCCTTCTGCTCTTCAGCTGTGTGACACTGCCTCTCCCACTGGGCCAGGGGAGCAGAGGGATGGCAGAGGCTGTCTCGTGCACTCCCAGACAGGTAGGCTGGCCAAACTGCGGCCGGCGGGGAGCTGGCGTGCCAGCGGTCCACAGAGTATCCAAAAAGAGCAGCTCTCTAATTGATGCTGCTGAAATAGAAGCTGAGATTTGAGGCGTCATTTTGGCTGCTGCCTTTCCATTGTGGTTTGGAAAAGATAGCGATGGTTTTGTGGTTCCTCTCTGCTCGGGCCAAAGGCAGCATCGCGGCGCGGTTAAAACGTGCCCGTGGCGTGACCTGCCCTTCCGTTGCCTGGATGTACAATGGGAGCCTGGCCCAGACTGCTGCAGGGGCCTTTCTTCCTCCTCTGCTGGGCTGATTATGGCCTCAGCTTGGGCTGAGGGATTGCAGTCTCAGCCCACTTCAAGGAGGCTAATTACAGCCCAGAGGGGAGGAGGCCCGGCTGACGGCCCCGGCACAGCGGAATCGGCCCTGGCTCCCGTTCCTCCCCTGCGAGTGCCCAGCTCTCATGTGATGTGTGCTGCCACGTGAAGGGGACGGGGAATGGCCAAGTCTCCAGGCTCGGGAACAAGCAGGGCATTTGTCATGGGAGTAAAAGGGTTTTGTCTCTGCAGGAAGACTGCAGGCTGCTCTCCCCTTCCGCTGCTGGAGTCGCCCTGCGCTCTGTGGCAGCTGGTTTCTGGGCTCCCACCTGCAGCACTGTAAGAGCAGGGACTGAGTGTGACTGAGTGTGTAGCCCCACTGCTGTCCAACTGCCCAAAACGTTGTCCTGTCCTGGTACTGGGAGTGCAAACTCAGCGGTGTGAGGGCAGCAGCCTCGCCTGCCCCAGCATCCCTCAGCAACCAGTGTGCAAAAAAGCATCAAGAGCTCTGTAAAGAGCTGAGATCTGACTTTGGGCTTTCACACAGCTCAATCTGCCTGGAAATTTCTCTAGTGAAAACATGAGATCCGGTGACACATGTGATGTCATTGCTGCTGTCAGCTCTGGCTGTGATCTGGCCCGGGAGGGTGCTGGCACAGTTGAGCTGTGCTCCACCTTTGGGGCGGCCGTTCTGCTCCTCCCGTGGAGCCGACTCTGCTTCTGACTGGCTTGGGCTGCTGCCCAGGTTATCATGAGCTGCTGCTGCGCCCTTCTCTCAATCCCACTGCAAACACAGAATAACTGGGAGAAGCCAGGCTGGAGAGGAGGAGGAGGAGGAGAGCACAAGCCTCAAGAGACTGCATTTCGTCCTGCTTGGGCTCTGTGTGCCGGGCGTTGCCTCACTTTGTGCCACTACTGAGGTCTTGCAGTGGCCTCCTGTAGGGAAGGGGACAGGGACTGTGGTGCCCATCTGTTGGGTATCAGGCCTGTGTGGGGCAGAAAGCTTCTTGTAGCTTCATCAAAGTGGGGCTTCCAGCTAAATCTTGGTCTTTACCCTTTGTGTTTCAGCTGCAGTGGAGGAGTCGCCTTCCCAGTGAGTGAGAGCAGCCACATCCTGCTCTTCCTGCTGCCCACGGTGGCCTGGCTCAGACACACTCCAGGCTCCAGAGCTCCTCAGCTGCACTCTGAAGGCAGCAGTCTGGAAATAGAGAGTTCCTAACGATGGTTCCCAAGGAACCAGACCTGGTCTCACTTCCTGAATTGTCACTGTGAACCTCCAGTGCCTGAGAGTCGCTGCCCTGGATGTGCCATGGGCTGGACATCCCCAGAGCTCCCGAGTGCCTTCAGGGGGTCACACCGTGACTCTTCCCCTCCCTGCTGGAAGTGCCTGTGTGGAAGGGTGAGGAGCACAGAGGTTGTTTTCCTCTGTGGAAACTGTTTCTGGTTACAAAGCCCAGGCTGACAGCTCCGTGTCTGAGAGAGCTGTCAGCCTTTGCACAGCAGCGTCTGGAGTCAGGGCCCCAGGCGCTGTGCTGGGTGACTAAATGCAAACCTCTTTGCTAATTAGAGAAGTCTGTCCTTTCCCATCCCCCTCTAAAACGTTTCACCCATTTATTGAGCACACTTTGGAGGGTCCTGCCTTGCACGGCTGGCCGAGCTCTGCACTAGCAGCCTCCCTGTGCTGCACAGCTCTCCCGAAATGCCGCCTGGAGCTTTCCAATTACAGCCTCCCCTGGCCCCAGGAGCTCGCTGGAGGATCCTCCAGCTGACATTTGTCCTCAGGCTCCTCAGTCCTGCTGCTGACCGGCTCGCTGGCTCCCAGCTGAGCTGGGGAAGGCAGCAAAACAGCCAGGGATTGTCAGTACTTAAAGTTTTTTAACCCAGATTTCTCCAGGGAGCTTATGTGTTTTCACCGGGGATCTTTGCAGCAGGAGGGGCACATCCATGTGTTACGGACAGGAGTCACGTTTTTTGTCTCCAGAAGGGTCGTTTCCTTTCCTTTATTTTTTTTCCCCTCTTCTTTTCTTTTTTTAACTTAAATGTGCCCTGGGCCATTTTTTGATGAGCTTCTGTCTCTGATCTGTCTGACATTGCAAATGCTCGTGCCTTTCACATCCATCTTTGTGCCGTTGCCAATCTGTTGTGTATAAAGTCGGTGCTTTCATAAGCCGGCTGAGATGAAATCTCTCTAATTATTTTTGTGATTCTTTCCTGTTTTCAATGAGGGAAACCTCGACGGGCTCTGGTAAAAGCCAACTGATCCCTCTGTCATGTGGAAGGTAATGAATTTCTGCAGGTCTCCTGCCCTTTCTTCCCTCGCCTCCAAGGCTCCGGCTGGGGAAGGGAGCAGGTCCCGTCCGGCCGGGAGAGGCGTGTGCAGCCCTGGCTGCAGACACTGCCTCCCTCTTTGGCTCCTGCCAGGGTGGGTGCATGGGTTTTTCCCTGCCTTTTTTGTTTCTTGTGGAGCTGCCTTTTCAGGTGGTTACACCCTGCTATCCCAGGAAGCCGACTGGAATTCAAAGGTTCTGCCAGTCCTTTGGCACTTTCCTGTGCTGCAGGTTACGGGGACGGTGCTTTCCCTTCCCAGACCAACTTGGGCACCAGGGTGATTGCAGGGCTGGCTTCAATTGCCTCAGAGCCCCTCTGGGCCACTGCCTCTCCTCCCTGTGCAGAGCTGGCAGCAGCTCCAGCTCCTTCCAGCATCAGATTTCTCTTGCCTGTGTTGTGCAGAGATCTCAGGGCTCCCCTCGCCCCACACCGCATTCAAACACATCCCATAGGAAGGGGCTGTTCCTCCTGCAGCCTTGCCAGGACTGAGGGCTTGCTGGAACAGCAGCAGGCAGGACAGAGGTCTGACACCCTTTGTCTTGTCAGCGGTGGCACCAAAATGCCACTGCTTCAGGAGCCAAGCTCTTCCTGCTCCAGCTGGGCTGCCAAATCCAGGGGTGTGCCCCCCCCCCCCAGTTCCTATCAGCGTGCTGGTGTTAGGTGTGTGGTTTTATGGCTTAATGGCACCTTTGCATTGCACTGCTGGGGCTGGAGGTGTCACCAGCTTGAATATTGAGGTTATTTGCTCCAGACTGGGGGAACCAGTGTGGACCAGTGTGCTTCATCCTGGGCCGGGGGCTCCGGCGAGGGCTGGAGCCCTGGGGATTTCGCAGCCTGGGCTCTCCGCACAGGAGTTCAGCTGTGAAGCCCAGCGAGATCATTTGAATAATTTAATACCGGGCTGTGACCAAGCCTGGCGAAAGGGTAAAGGAAACAAAGAGGCCCCCAGCCCCGAGCAACAAAAGCTCCTGGAACGACAAGCCGAGGCATGTCCGCGCTGCCGGAGGCAGAGAGCAGCCCGGGCAAATAGGCCACTTGCATTCCTCACGTCTGCTGCTTTGTTTCCCTGCAGAAGCTCCCGGTGAAATCTGCAGGTCTTAGGGCTTCTCCCTTTATCCTTGTTTTGTTCCTGTGCTCTCTGGAGCTGCTGGTGGATCAGCGTCCCCGCGGCTCTTCCTGCTAAGGATAAGGAAAGGCAGGGCCGGAGGGGAGTGGGAAGGGAAGGGGAGGTGATGTGGGATGAGGCCGCCTGGTCCCCGCTTGTGCATCCTGGTGCGGGTCCCCCCTGGCCATTGTCACCCAGGGAAAGGCTGTCCCTGTTCCGAATAAGATCCTGCTGACTTGGGGCCATTACTGTAGCAGGAAACAGCCCAAACCGCCTGCTGATCCCGGAGCTGATTTGTTTTGATTCCGGCACCTCCGCCGAGGTCGTATCCTCATTCCCACGAGGCTTTTGGCAGGAGGTGCGGCTGCTGTCCCTCTCTGTCCGTCTGCCTCGATCCCTTACCCCTGCCCTCCCTGGGCACGAGGCCCCAAAAGCCGGGAGAGGACTCTCCCCACTCCTTTCCCCGGGGCGAAAGGCTCCACCTTAACTTCTTTAGAAGCCGGAGCGTCGGTTTTCTGTCCCTCCAGTTTAAGGTAAATACAAGGCGGAGGGATGGAGCAGCAGGGAGAGGCTGGGGAAGAGGACAGACGAGAGGCCTCTCCGAGCCCAGATGGGTTCAAGAAGTGACCCATCATAGGGGACAGGGAACATATCACCTCCACAAAGGCAATTGCCCTGAGCGTCGCCTTTGTGTGAGACAAATGCCTGGCTGTGATGTTGAGTGCGGGGAGGGCTTTGCTTAGGGAGAGGGGAAAAGGAGGGATCTTTGTTTGCAGGGTCTGACACCTCCCAGCCGCCCTGCCGGCACAGCCAGCACCTTCTGATGGCTTTGTCAGCTCCTGGCTAATTAGCAGAGATGCTCTTCAGTGAGGTTAGGGAAGAATAATTTTAAAAAACATCAAAGAGAAGCAGTAAATAATGATAAAAGTCGGCTGTTTCATGGCTGTCATCGGAGGCACAGGCTGCCTGTTGTTTACAGGACTGGTGTGCCCTGTCTTTGGAGTCCCATCACCCCTCAGGATACCAAGGACCTGTCCTTTTGGCCTGAACCTTGTCCCATAGTGGTGTCCGGGGACAGTTTTTAGCCGGGGCCAGGCCACAGCATGTCAGGGATAGTGTCTGGGTCGTGCCTATGTCTTGTTGGAGACAGCCTGGCTGCGGGCCGTGCTGGCACAGAGTGGCAGAACCAGCTGGGCCATGGGGCTGCTGGTAAATCCTGCCCTGGGGGAGTCACAGCGCTGAGCAAACCCAGCCGGGGAACACCTCAACCCCGGCTCAAGGTGCCTTTTACTCCCCTGTACAGTTGTTTTTGCCTGTGGGGTTTCCAGTATCACTGGGAGCTGGTTAAAGTTTAGCTCAGTGCTCTCCATCATCCGAGCAGCGACTCACGTTCTCTTGGAAAATCCCGTGCTGATGGCAGCTCATGCCCAGAGCACCCCAGTACAAGGTTCCCTGATATTTGGGAGCCCCAGTGCAGCTCAGAACGACGTCTGAGAGGAAAGGTGCGTGCTAATGTCTTTACAAACAGTCCGATGGGTGTTAACGTCTTTGAAATGGGTCTTAATGTCTCTACTGACTTTGGGCAGCAGATTTGCTACCGGGCCCAGACAGTTTGGCTCCTGAAACAGGCAAGGGTCTGCACAAGGCTGAACTTCTGAACTTTGGGGTATAACAGTAGGTTCAAGGGGGGATAGGTGATAGGCAGTTCGGGAAGGCTGTACCTTCCTAGTACCTCAGCCAAGGGGGAAAAGAAGAGGGCAACGTGCGGCCGGGAGTTAGGATAAAAGAGAGGCTGTGCCCTCCGAAACCTCGAGAGAAAAAAAACCCCACAGGCCTGTTCCCCGGTGGCCTTTCTCCCTTTATTCGAGTAAAGTTGAAGGACTCCTCTGTCTCCTTTTTGGACATAAACCCCTGGCATTTGTGGATTTTCCTGACACATCTCTCAGGGTAACCCCAGAAATGAGCCACCCATCCCCTCCGTGGCAACTCTGGCAGCGAGCAGGCTGCCTCCCCCCGGGCTGCTGCAGGGTTTTATTTTAAGCAGAGCCTCTCGTGGGGGAGAAGGGTAACGTGAGCTCCTTGAGTGACAAGTGATAGAGCTCGACTTGCTCAGCGTGTCCCCCAGGAATCCCGCTCCTCTGCCATTTGCTAATTGAAAACTGCTAACATTTGGGTCTGGAGCAACTGCCGCCCTTAATGGGAAGCTGGCTGGAGTGAGCGTTGGTGGGACTAACACATGCTCACAGCCTGTCATCTGCTCGGCTCCATCTCTGGGGAAAGGGGCAAATATTCCCATATGCTGCTCTGATTTCTGAAAGAGTGACGAGGGGGCTGGAGCCAGACAGATTTGCTTTTATTCTCCCTCCTCCGGGCTCTTGCTCAGTTACAAACCGTGGCTGGAAGGAGGCTGTTGGCTGTAGCCCTGGGGCGTGAGCTCCCAGCAAGACAAAGCCACGGGAGCGTTTGTCCCCCCCGTTCCTGCGGCATGGGGGGCTCGGGGCAGCCCCTCCATGTCCTGGTGTGGGTGGTGGCTGGGGCACGAGCTGCTCTCTGTGGGTAGGAGCAGGTCTGGGAGCTGTATCCCACCTCCAGCCTCGCTCAGAGGCACAACTGTGGCCTCGGGCTGCCTGCAGGAGCCTGACACCCCTGGGACACCTCCGAGTCGAGGAGGGCATGTAGGGTCAGCGAGGACAGCACGGTGTGTGCCCCCAGAGCCCAGCCCTGGGCCAAGGGATGCTGCAGGGGGTGAGGGGGGCCGTGTGTGATGTGATGTCGATGCTCCCCAAACTCCTGGGGTGGCTGTTCCCAGTGCAGAGGGTCGCAGGCGCTTGAGATGATTGTTCCCACTGCGGTGGGTACCAAACCCCCGCCGAGGGCTGTACCCGGTGTGATGCTCCCCAAATCCCCAGGGTGGCTGTCCCCGGTGTGCTGCTCCCCAAATCCCCAGGGTGGCTGTCCCCGGTGTGCTGCTCCCCAAACCCCTTGGAGGGGCTGTCCCCGGTGTGATGCTCCCCAAACCCCTTGGAGGGGCTGTCCCCGCTGTGATGCTCCCCAAACCCCCTGGAGGGGCTGTCCCCGCTGTGATGCTCCCCAAACCCCTTGGAGGGGCTGTCCCCGCTGTGATGCTCCCCGAGCCCCCGGGCTGCCGGGACCTCTCCACCCCCCGTGCAGCGGAGGCGGGGTCCGGGCGGGGGGCGGTGGCGATGCCGATGTCGTCCCGGTGCCGGGGCGGGCTCAGGCCGGTCCCACCGCCCCGTCCGGCCCCCGGGCGGAGCCGGACGAGGAGCGCGGAGCGGAGCGGGCGCGGGGCGGCGGCGGCGGGCGCGGGGCGGCTGCGGGATGCCGGGCTACGACTACAAGCTGCTGGAGCGGCCGCGGCGGCGGGTGCTGTGCCCGCTCTGCGGGAAACCCATGCGGGAGCCCGTCCGCGTCTCCACCTGCGGCCACCGCTTCTGCGACACCTGCCTGCAGGAGTTCCTCAGGTGAGACCCCGCATCGCCTCACGGGCCACCCGACCTGACGTTTCTCCGCGCACCCCTTTCCCCCTGGGGTACCCCGGTCACGCACCCCCGCGCCCTCCGATCCGGGGTTCCGCACCCCGCGGGGCAGCGGGTGCTCCCCGCCACCCCCCCACCCACCGCCGGTCCCGGGGGTGCCCCGGAGAGGGGTGCGGGGTGCCCCGGGCCGGTGTCGAAGTGCGGGGTGCATGGGGGTGCGGATGCGCCGGGCCCGGGAGGGAATGCGGGATATCCCGGGGATGGGCGCGGGGTGCCTGGGGGTGCGGATGCCCTGGGGGAAGATGCGGGGTGCCCGGGGGTGCTCGGGGCCGGGGAACGGCTGCGGTGTGGCCCGGGAAAGGCGCGGAGTGCCCCGGGAAAGGCGCGGAGTGCTCCGGGAAAGGCGCGGGCGCCCGGGGATGCCTCAGGCCGGGGAAAGGTGCGGGGTGCCCGGTGGTGCCCCGGGGCAGGGAGGGGGTGCGGGGCGCGCCCAGCCCGTGACAGCCGCCCGCGGGTGCAGCGGCCTGTGGCCCCTTTCGGTGAGGAGGAGGAGGAGGAGGAAGAGGAGGGCCGGGTGAAGCCCGGAGCGGTGAGTTTCGAGATTCGAGCTTAACCCCTTCCTGCCCCGGCCCCGCCGGAGGAAGTGGCCGGGGGTGTTTTTGGGGAGACGTCTGCGGCCGTCCCGGTGCCTCCGCACCCACGGGTGAGCGCGACCCGGCCGTGTGCGCTGGCCGGGAGCGAGGAGCCGGGGCCTCTTCCCACCGCGGCGGTTTGGGAGCCCCGGTACCGGTGCCGACAGCCCGCGGTGCGTGCGGGGCCGGTGCTGTCCCGGTTCCCGGCCGCCGCTCTCGGCGCGGTCCCCCGGGGCACGGCGAGGAGGGGACAAGCGTCACCCTGGGCCTTTCCCCGCCGGTGCGACCTTCGCCCGGGGACGGCACCGGGGCCGGTTTCTGTGAAACCGGGCGTTCCCCGGGGCACGTGTCAGAGCGTATCTGTGCCCCCCCGCACCCCTCCCGCCGGCACCTCCGCTCTGCCGGGGGGAATGGACTCGGGGGTCCCCCCGCCGAGCGCACCCCGTTTGTCCCGGATCAGTTTGGGGATCCCATAGGCTGAGCCATCCGGCCCCACCGCGGTGCTGGGAAGGGGGGTGCCGGGGGATGCCGGGGGATGCTGGGGTTGTCTGCCCCATCACCTTGTTGTGCCCCAACACGCCGTGAAGGTCAGAGGCAAGGACGGTCCCCCCGGGTGCTGCCTCAGCACATTCCCTGCCCGGCCAAGCGTGAGGAATGGGGAGGCTTTGTCGGGGATTAGGCGCTGGCTTGGGGTCATCGTCCCACTTCCCCACCAGCCCCAGCACCCCAACAGCGTGCACGGGGTGCAGGCACAGCTGGCAACCCTGGGTAGGCAGCAGAGTGATCCCAGCCACGGGACAATGCCAGCCACGGGGCAATGCCAGCCACGAGGGAGTGCCACGGGCTCCCCAGGAAGTGCCGGGTGCCCGGCCCTGTCTGTGAGCCCCTTATCTCTGATGACTCCCACGAAACCACCTGCAACAAACGGAGTGGGCACGTGGCAGAGCTGTTTGCAGCCGTGCCCCACATGCATCACACTCCACACCCCACAGGGCTGTGGTTCCTGGGGCTCTCTGGCACCCCCAGCACGGGGATGGTGGCCACAGGGGACGTGACCGTGCCGTGGCCGGGCAGCCCAGGCTGGCGTGTGCCAGGCGGCACTGCTGGCTCCGTCCCGGCATCTTGCATCCACTTGGCAGCTCTGGTCGAGGCCACACCAGTGCCTGCCAAGGGCATGCAGTGATTAGATGGGCACAGGGGCTGTGCAGGCAGGACAGCCTCGTCCAGTGTTGTTGCAAAGACACCAGAGCCACAGAGTCCCTGTGTCTCCCACCCCAGTGTCCAGCGGGGATGGCACATGGACACCCTCACCTGCCCTTGGGCACGGTGCTGTGGGGACCAGAGGTGATGGCGACTCCTGGCCAGCCTTACCACAGGCCGGGCTGCCTCTTTGGCTGCATCCCTGTCTCCACTTCATTTTGCTCCTCGGCCGATCAGGGCTGAGCAGGGCCCTTCCACCTCGGGGACAGCTCTGGGAAGGACCACCACATCCTGGGGGCCCAGCAGGATGGGGACCCCTCCAGCGTGGCTGCTTGTCCCCCATCGTGTCCTGACTCACCGTGGTGGCTGCTGGGGCCATTTCCTGTGGAGCAGGAGCCCCAGGGCCACTCGTCAGGACTGCACATCTGGAGCCCAGCTGTTGCCCTCCTCCACCTCCCCTGGGCCCCGGCACCTGGGGCTGCGGACGCCCCGGCCCCTGCCGGCCCCCTCCTGGCCAGCCGCCGGCACCCTCCTTAATCCCAGGGGACAGGACCAGGGGCTGCCGCGGCTCCAGATGGTGCCACGCTCCAGGCGGCTGGCCCAGGCCCCTGGGGACCGGGGCCGTCGTGCCCGGCTGAGGGGGTGGGGGGCTGCCCGGTGGGGGTGTCTGGCGGGGGCATTTCCCAGCTCAGACAGATGGAGCAGGATTAGAGCCGTGGCTCCCCCAGGGTGGCGGCTGGATTTGGCACGGGGCGAGCGCTCAGCAGTGCAGGGACAGTGCTCATGTCCTGGGGTGGGATGGCAGGGACCCGGTGGGACATCGTGGCTGTGTCACGGGTGTCGCCAGCCCCGAGTGATCCCGAGCCCTTTGTGTCTTGCAGCGAAGGCGTCTTCAAGTGCCCGGAGGACCAGCTGCCCCTGGACTACGCCAAGGTGAGCCTGGCACACGGGTGGGTACCCTGCTCTGAGGGGACATCCCCGCCAAGGGGCCGTCCCCAGGCTCCTCACAGCGCCTGGCACAGCCGCGCCGGCCTGGCACGGGCGCCCAGGCGGAAGCAAGAGCCCTTTGTGCTGCGGGGCCGGGGAGCGGAAACTCGCTCCCGACAAAGGGAGCTTGTTGGCGTGCCCGGGGGGGATCCGGCCCTGGGCAGAGTGCCCACGGCTGCCAGCCAGGCTGTGCTGGGGGCCGTGTGCCCCCACAGCCCGGTGCAGGATGCTGATACCCCACTGCTGCCCCTGCAGATCTACCCCGACCCCGAGCTGGAGGCGCAGGTGCTGAGCCTGGCCATCCGCTGCATCCACAGCGAGGAGGGCTGCCGCTGGAGCGGGCTCATCAAGCACCTCCAGGTAGGCCCTGGGAGGAGGAGGGGGGGCAGAGTTCTACCACCCCGTGGCTTTCTCATCACCATCCCTGTGCCCCCCAGGCCCATCTTGGCACCTGTGGCTTCAACGTGATCCCCTGCCCCAACCGCTGCAGCGCCAAACTGAGCCGCCGTGACCTCCCCGAGCACGTCCAGCACGGCTGCCCCAAGCGCAGGGTCAAGTGCGAGTTCTGTGCCAGCGACTTCACTGGGGAGGCCTTCGAGGTGGGCAGTGGAGGGGACACAGCTGGCCAGGGTGCCATGGTGGGCATGGCTGTGCTGGGGGTATTGTGGGGGTGTAGCCGGGATGTGTGGGCATCCCCAGTGGACTGCAGGGCACTGTGGGGACACAGCCTGGGTGTGGGGACGGAGCCTGGGTGGGGACACTGTGGGAGACACATCACGGGGAGAACAGCCTTGGAGGGGACAGGGACATGTGGGCTCCTGGTCATTGTGCCCTCTGGCTGTGGGGGCACCCTGTGTCCCCATGCCTGTCAGGCCTGGCTGGTGAGGGCAGCCAGAGGGTGATGGTGCTGTCATGGTCTCCAGGGCCACCAGGGCACGTGTCCCCAGGAGAGTGTGTACTGCGAGAACAAGTGTGGGGCCCGCATGATGCGGCGCCTGCTGTCCCAGCACTCCCTGGCTGAGTGCCCCAAGCGCACCCAGCCCTGCACCTACTGCTCCAAGGAGTTTGTCTTCGACACCATCCAGGTGAGATGGAGCCCATGGGGACCCTCACCCTATTGGCTCCCAGCCCTGGCTGACAGCCTCTCTTCCTCCCCAGAACCACCAGTACCAGTGTCCCCGGTACCCTGTGCCATGCCCCAACCAGTGTGGGACACCCAGCATCGCCCGGGAGGACGTGCCCACCCACCTCAAGGAGAGCTGCAACACTGCCATGCTGCTGTGCCCCTTCAAGGAAGCTGGCTGCAAGCACCGGGTGAGTGTTGTCCCTGTGACCAACCTGCCCTGGCATCCTTGGACATGGGGTGCCATCCCTACCCATGTCGTGCCTGTGCCCCGCAACACCCCCACACCGCTCCTGCCCTGACATCTGTCCCATGCCTTGTGCTTAGTCCCATCCATGTGGCTCCTCACCCCTGTGTTTGCCACCCAAGTGTCCCTGTGCCACCCCAGTCATATGTCCCTGTACCACCCCTGTGTCCCCATGACATCCCTGTGCCATCCTGCTCCAGTGACCTCTCCATGTTATCCCCACGGCACCTCCTCTCCTGTCCCATGTCCCCACGCTGTCCCTGGCACCCTCCTGCTGACGGTCCCGCTGTCCCCGCAGTGCCCCAAGCTGGCCATGGGCCGGCACCTGGAGGAGAGCACCAAGGCCCACCTGGGCATGGTGTGTGCCCTGGTGAGCCGGCAGCGGCAGGAGATCCTGGAGCTGCGCCGGGACATGGAGGAGCTGTCGGTGAGCAGCGATGGGACCCTCATCTGGAAAATCGCCGACTACGCCCGCAAGCTGCAGGAGGCCAAAGCCCGCAGCAACTACGAGTTCTTCAGCCCCCCGTTCTACACCCACAAGTACGGCTACAAGCTCCAGGTTTCAGCTTTCCTCAACGGCAACGGCAGCGGCGAGAGCAGCCACCTCTCCGTCTACATCCGTGTGCTGCCCGGCGAGTACGACAACCTGCTGGAGTGGCCCTTCTCCTACCGCGTCACCTTCTCCTTGCTGGACCAGAGCGACCCCTCGCTCTCCAAGCCCCAGCACATCACCGAGACCTTCCACCCCGACCCCAACTGGAAAAACTTCCAGAAGCCGGGAGCTTCGCGCAGCTCCCTGGACGAGAGCACCCTGGGCTTCGGCTACCCCAAGTTCATCTCCCACGAGGACATCAGGAAACGGAACTACGTGCGGGATAACGCCATCTTCATCAAAGCCTCGGTGGAGATCCCCCAGAAGATCCTGGCCTGAGCCTCGGAGGGGGACAGGATGTGATCGGGGCGCCCGCCCAGGGTGGCCCCAGGTGGTGCTGAGCCCCTGCCCGCAGCCGGTGCCCTCGGCTTGGGGACGCTGCCGTGGCACCACGGTGGCTCTCGGGCAGGGATGGGGCTGCCCCCACGTCCCTCCTGGGGCCGGGGCTGCTCCCACGTCCCTCCTGGGGCCGGGGCTGCTCCCACGTCCCTCCTGGGGCCGGGGCTGCTCCCACGTCCCTCCTGGGGCCGGGGCTGCTCCCACGTCCCTCCTGGGGCCGGGGCTGTCCGGCGGCCCCAGCTGCCCCCTGGGGCAGCCCCTTCTCAGGTGCCCGGGGGTGCCGGGGGGCTGGGCCCCCTAAGTCCCTCCCCGAGGTGCCCAGCAGCCCCTGCCAGCCTCGTTGGGGCCCCTGCAGGACCCCACTGCCCAGAGCCATATTTTGTAAACTGGTGCTCCCCAGGTTGTTATTTATTACCCCGGGCTGGGGCTGCTGCCCCCTCCCCACATCTTTTTCTTTTCAATAAACTTTTCTTGTATTTATTACGGCCGCCTGAACCTCCTTCCTCTGCCTGCCGGGATCGGGATGGCGGGACCGGGGGGCGCTCCCGGGTGCAGCCGTGGGTGCTGGGGACAGGGAGAGCCGGGACCGGGCTGGGGGCACGGAGAGGGGTAATCCCTGACCCACATCCCGGCAGCAGACGGGCTCAGATGGAGCCGGTTAATTCGGTAATCACCGGCAGCAGCGCGGATGTGCCGGGCTGGGGGGTCGCCACCCCCGGGGGGCTGATTCCCTGCAGGCCCCCCCTCAGCCCCATCAGCCCCTCGTTAGCGCTGGGGTAATTAACGCCCCGGGGGAGGCCGGGATCCCGGGCAGACAGGGGATGGGCAATGGTGGGGGGCAGCAGGGCAGACTGGGGGGGTCGGGCTGGATCAGGCCCCAGGTCCATGTGTCTGACCCCCCCCCCCCCGTCACCCCGGCAGCACTGGGGGGGGGTCGCTGTCTCTGCAGGATAATCCCACAATTGCATTAGTGCTGCTCCGGCCTAATGCAATTAGCCCCTAATTAGCTGCACCCTGCGGCCCTGGCTGGGCTGGGGGGGCTGCACTCCCGGGGGTGTCCCCATTACTCGTTTCCCTCCCGCCCTGGGCAGGTCCCAGCCCGGTGTGGCAGCACGGGGCCCCGGGGAGCTGGGCAATCCTCCTGCCCATGCTGGTACCAGTGCCAGCCTGTACTGGTGCCCAGTTCCTGCCCGTACTGGTGCCCAGTGCGAGCCCACACCACTGCCCAGTGCCAGCCTGTACTGGTGCCCAGTGCCATCCCTGCAGTGGAGCGAAATGCAGGTCCATTCTGGTGCCCAGTGCCAGCCTGTACTGGTGTTCAGTGCCAGCCCATACTGGGCCACCACGCCAGTGTCTGATGCCAGCCCATTCCAGTGTCCAGTGTCAGCCTCTACTGGTGTCCACACTGGCACCCAGTGTCGCCCTGCCCTCGTGCCAGGTGCCAGCCTTATACTGATTTCTGATGCCAGCCCTTAACCATGGACAGTTCTTGCCCATACTGGTGCCCAGTGTGCCCAGCATCAGCCCAAACTGGTGCCCAGTGTGCCCAGCATCAGCCTGTACTGGTGCCCAGTGCCAGCCCAAAGTGGCGACTATTGCCAGTCTATTTCCAGCCCAAACTGGTGCCCAGTTTCAGCCTGCACTGGTGCCCAGTAGCACCATTAATTTAATGGTAAACTAACCGTCAACACTGGTTAATGTCCAGTGCCAGCCCATCCTGGTGCCCAGTACGAGCCCATCCTGGTGCCCAGTACCAGCCCATTGCGGTGCCCAGTAGCACCATTAATTTAATGGTAAATTAACCATTAACACTGGTTTATGTCCAGTGCCAGCCCATGGTGGTGCCCAGTTTCAGCCCGCACTGGTGCCCAGTAACCCCTGTGTTAATGTCCAGTGCCAGCCCATACTGGTGACCCCTGCTAGCCCATGGTGGTGCCCAGTTCCAGCCCATCCCGGTGCCCGCTTCCAGCCGGTCCCGGTGTCCCGTGTCCCCTTCCCTGCCCGGTGCTCGGCTCGGTGGCGCCGCCGCGCGGGGACCGAGGGGAGGGGAAGGGGGGGAGGCATGGGGCAGACAAGGTGTTAAGAGAAATTTACAGCCTTATAATTTAAATTAATGAATAATAATTATAATAATTATGGTATGGAATTATTGCACGAACAAATTGTTATCATTTATATTAAATATACTTTTTATTCTTACATATTTTATGCTTTTTATTTTATAGTTTATATATATATGTTATATATACTTTAAAAATATTTTTAAATTCAGTATTTTTATGTTATATAATATAAATTTATATTATAAATATATTTATATTATTATATAAAAATTGCATACATCAATATAATTGCATTATATGCTATTTTAGTATTTTAATTACATAAATTTTATATGATAGAAATTTTATCTATGTATGTGCAGATATTTCATCTTTCATATTTATTATACATTTAATTTATATGTAGTAGCTGTTCATGAATTTTAATTTTTTAATTCTTAGCTTTTCTATTTTTTGTATTTATTGCATATATTTTATTTATGTATTTTTATTTGTCTGTATATATATCTACATCATATATATATATATACATACACACACAGGGTACAGGGACAGCCCTGTCCCTTTGACCAGGCCACACACAGGGGCTTGGCAGCCCCTTGTTGCAAGCAGTTGCCTTGAAAGAAATCAAATCCAATCAAATCAAAACCCATATATAATTTATGAACTAGAAGTGGGAAGTGGTGCTGGAGGAAGCATCTCCTGGATAAGCTCAGGGAAGCCAAAGAGGGGGAAAAAACAACCCTGAGAGCTTGGAGTTGTCCCTGTCCCCACCTCAGGGACCAACTCCCAACTCTGCTTTCCCTGTTTGGGTTGATTTTTCCCCTTTTCCTGCCCTTTCCCACCCATTTCTGTGGGATGTGCAGTTGGGTGCTGCTCTCCAGCTCCGTTTACCTGGGCACGTCTGGAAATGTCAGCAGGATCTTGGAGCACCTCTTGACCTTCAGCGTTCCCCGGCAAGGCCTGGGCTGCAGAGCAGCAGCAGCAGCAGGAGATGCTCTTAATACTCAGGGAGGAGAGGGAGACAAATCGATTTTTGCTACTAAATTTAGCCTCAAATACCAAGTTTAAAAATAAACTTCCTGGAAACTTGTTGGTTTGAGGGTTTGTTCGAAAGGTTTGTTCTGCCAGCTCACTTCCTGCTCCGCTGTCCCAGCATCGCTGGGACGCTGGAAGGAACTCCAGAAGATGCTCAAAACAGAGTGGAAAACCTTACTAAATACCCCAAAAATGGAGGGGGACCCCACCTGGAGGGCCCTTTGCCTGTGTAAGACCCCCAGCACAGTGGAGATGCCCTAAATAAACCCCAAATCTTTTTAACCTCTTTGGGATTGTAGACAGGGAGGATTTTTGGCTAAACCGTGTCATAGAGCCCCGATTTGTGCTGACGCTTGATGCTTCTTCTCCAAGACAATGAAACCAGACGTTGATCATTGTATAGGGAGAAAAATGTGAGACAAATTTACTTTGCACATCCTTTATTAAAAACCCAGCTGGGCCTCCTCCCTCCCCACTGGCTCCCAGGACTGAGGGGTTGGAGGGCAGTGAAAGCTGCCAAGGTTTCACAGCAGTTTCTCAGTGCAATTTCACTCCACTGTCGGTGCAGCTCTCAGGCTCGCAGCCACCCCAGCAGAATCAACAGCCTGTACCCAATTGCTTTGAAATGAACTTAAACTAAGCAGATAAAACACTCCAGTAATTTTATTGCAATTTGGCTCTGCTGAACGTTGAAGAGCATCCGAAAGGCAGCTGGTGCTGGAGGGTGTCCCCGTGTGTGCTCCTCCAGGAGCTGACCAAAATCTGCCCCTTTCCTTTGGCTCCTCCACCCTCTGGACCCCCCAGGACCCCACATGGAGCAGGACTTTTTTCAGCTCTGAGTTTTTGCATCATCCCCAGCACTGCTCCTCTCTGAACATCATGAGATGACGGAGCTGCTGCGGTTCTCAGAGAACATCTGGGTGTTGCCTACCTTGGGTCAAAAATCTTTGGATTAAAAACTTGTTTGGCCCTAAAGGAGAAGTTTTAAAAAGGTTGGATTTTACTCAAAGCCCTCAGCTTAGCTGTGGCTGCAGGTGATTCCTCAGTGGAGGCAGCAGCTGCTCACACCAAGTCCCTGCTGGATTGCTATCCACCAGATCCTCTCTCCAGGTCCAACTGGCTGCAAAGATGATGAGAAAGTCTCCTGAAAACTCCTTGCAGAAGAGATTCTTCCTGTTGGGGGGATGGATGAAGAAACCAGATACCAAAGAAGCTTTGAGTCAAAGGAGAGGGGGATCCTGAATCTCTGATGGATGGAGTGGCTGCTCTCAGAATTTCCGGATGCTGGAGAGGGATGCAGCAGTGCCTGTGGGCAAACAGCTCTTCCTGCCTGAGCTCAGCCAGGCCAAGCTGCCTGGCTTCACCCGAATTCCAGGAAAACCATGTGGGAACCAAATGGCCAGAGTACTTGGGGAACACTGGGAACAGTAGGAAAGAGGGATTTTGATGCTCAGTTTTGCGGCGAGCGCAGGAGATGGGGATTGGCTCGTGTCGTTCTGAGAGGTGGAAACAAAGATTAAATGAGATGCATGATCCTGGGAGAAGGGAGGAAACCCTGTCAGGTCCCATCTTCCAGGTGACTGCAAATGTTACAAATTCCCTTTAAAATTTTGGCAGGACTCAAACTCCCTCCTCTCCTCCTCCTCCTCCTCCTCCTCTTTTTTTATCCTTGTTTCAGCACCTTTCTGTCTGAAATTCTTTTTTTCCCCCCAGACCTTCCCAATGCTCTTACTGGAGCAGGCAGCCAGGCTCTGCCTGATACATTCCTATCCTGGAAACCCATGGAGACCCTTCCCCAAATTCCCTCTGGGACAAGCACCCACCCTGTGGCTCCATGGCCACACAAGCCCCACACAATCACACTGCATGAAACCAGCAGAAGGGGCAGACGGACCAGGTCTCTTTTTTTTTTATTTTTCCTGTGGACAAAATAATAATAAAATTCTAATTGGCACAGAGGCAGCAGCCTTTATCATCAGTCTTGTGGTTTAATGAAACACAGCAGCAATTCCCAGTTCTCTCCCCAGTGATGCCCAGCAAACAGCTCTGTTTGGTTTCCACGGGAGCGGCCGAGGCCCCCGGAGACATCTGACATGGAAAGCTTAAAGAAAATTCCCAAGTGTGTTTTATAAAATGTTCACTTTGGGCTGTAACAAACGGGGCTTGTGGCTGAGCAGCTTCCAAGCTTCTACTCCCAACACGGGACACAGATTCCCTGTGGAAGGGGTCACACCATGTTTGTGTTTATCCTTCCCAGGATCTTCCTAACGTCCACCTCGAGATCCTGAAGTGGTGTGGGAATGGGAATGGGGAGGATGGTGCTGATGAGGGAGGGTGAGGAGCTCAGGAAACACCTGAACTTTACTCATTCCTCAGGGAGCAGAGCAGGCACCCAGGATCCAGCAGGGAGCAGAGCCTTGTGCTGGAGTCAGAGGTGGGGAAGGCACTGACCACAGATGGACAGATGGACAGAAAGGCAAGAGGAGCAGCTGTGTGAGGAGCCCCAAAGGTTGGTGACCACCCACAAGGAGGCCCAAGGGGGAGGGAGCATCCCCAGCCTTTTGGTTCCTCTTAATTAAGGGCAAAGAGATAAAAACCACCGGGTTTTTTTCCATGTTTCCAGGAGAGCAAAGCACAGCTCCTACCACACAGAGCCTCTGCTCTTCCCCTCCTCACCCTGGTGACAGTGCCACGGCCAGACCCCCACCCTGGGCACCTACACCACAGATCCAACCTTTGCTCCCAACATTCCACCTGGGAATGAGGCAGGACAGTGTTTCTCTTTAGGGATGAGCAGGGAAGGATGGAGATCCCATTACAACATGGCTGCTGCAGAGGTGAAGAGAGTCGGTTCGAAGAAAAATCTCACTCCCAGACCAAAAGGAAAGGTTTCAGTATATTTTAATAGTAAAATGATTCTTATTTTTTTTCAAGCAATGTCCCACCTGGATGAGTCTCAGCAGGATTTTTGCTTCCCGGTCCTGCTGTACCGGGGCAAAGCCTCAGAGGTCGTGGCTGTACCTGTGCAGAACAGTCCCCAAAAACTCACAGCGTGCTGCCAACACCACCAGAACACCTCCCAGGCAACCACCACCACGGCACAGGACTCTGCTCAGGCTCTCAGGAGAAGAGCAGGAGTTAAAAATTAGCTTTTAATAACAGTCTGGGTTAAGATTTGGAGCAGGCTACGGAACAGAGGAGAGGCCAAGGTTTTATTTAGTAAAAAGGTACGGACTCAGGTAGCAGAACACCTTACAGTGACTGACTGGGCAGGGAGGGGTGAGGTCAGAGCACAGCCCTCGCTGGGGTTGGGTTTGGGACGGGGAGGACAAAGGGGTGACTGTAGGAGAAGCAGCTTCAGACTCAAAACTCTGGCTCCAACAGAATGGATTCAGAAAAATATTGCATGAAAAGCCTCAGGATTTTCGTTCTTTCATAGATGTATATTTACCAGTTTTCACAAAGACTGCAGGAATACGATTATAAACAATAAATTAGGACTTCATGTTGCTATCATTTGGCATAACACAATCAGGCAATTTTTCCTTTTTTAAATATAAGGCAACACAAGCCAACACATAATTTAATCCGTCTTTAGTCAAATTGCTTAACTTTGCTAAGGAGTTACCACTAAAGAACGGGTTATAGTACACTTAAAAGAATTTAAATAATGACATGATATAAGTGTACTAACAAGGAGTCAGAAACGTACTCTGCTAAGCTTTGAAACCTAAATATTTGTTACAGCCCAGGACTACACGTTCTAAATTAAAAAAATACAAATAAATGTTTTTCTAATTTTCCCATTTACGAAAAACTTTTAAGAATCTCTAGCCAACTATGACGTCACTTCAAAACTTGTTATTTTTTTTAACTTTTTTTTTTTTTTTTTTAATTTTGTATGATGTCTTTTAAGATTTTTTTTAAACCATGCTCATTAAGGAAAGTTCAAGGAGCAAATACTTAAGGCTTTGTTTTTCCAAGGGCTGTGAGGGAGGCCAGTGGATGGCAGAGGCCAGTGGGTTCACCCATACACAATGCTACTCAAACCCACACTACCAGGCGACATTCATACAGAAATATTACACTTAAAAGTTACAGTGTAGAGCAATATTTTTTAGCCAGTGTACATAGAAAGAATCAATGCATTTATTTTTTTAAAATTTTTTTCTTCTTCTTCTTCTTTTTTTTTTTAGGTTTTGTTTTTTTTTTTTTTTAATTTCCAAACTTGATTGTGATCATTATGTTCAAGTATTAGTCTCGTTAACAGAGATATGAGGAATTTTCTACTTACAACAGATTAGGCTGTTAGAAAGGAAAGGGATGTTTTGGTACACTGAGGAGAACACGATGCTGAGGTTACCCAGTAGTTAGTGTCCTACAGTCACTGACTCAACTGGCTGCTGGAAGTGACGTGGGGAAGGAACACAAGGAGTTAGGCACCGAGACCCTGGGAAAAAGGGATGTTATAAATAGCTTCGCTAATTCCCAGGGAGAAGAATTGTTCCATTAAATCCGCTGGGGGGTTTTGATGGAGAGGAGCAGGGGACTGTCAATCCCACAGTGGCTTGTGAGAGGAGCTTTGATTCAGACCAACCACCTCCCATCCCACAGCGGCACCGCGCTCGCTGCACCGGGGATGGGCTGAGCTACACCTCCTCACCCTGACAGTAATTCCAGCTACCAGAGAAGTGGCTGAACCCTTTTTGGAGTTGTCAGTGGGTCTGGATTCCCTTCACATGAGGCTGGCCAGACTCCTAGCAGCGAGGGGTTCAGACAACATGAGCTTTGAGGCTGGTGGAAGGGCGGTGGGGAGGGGGAACACGATGAAAGGCAGCTCCCCGTGGCTGCCTTCGTCCCAAACCCGCCGTTCCCCTCCTCCATACCCTGTCCAGAAAACAGAAAGTGTCAGAAAAATCTGCCAGAGACTTTTGACTTTGGACAAAGTCTAAATGATAAATGTGGGCTAGAAACAGCTGAAAAGCTTCTCCCTCCATTAAAGCCTAAATACATACCCCTAGCTGGTTCTTTTCAAACGTAGGCTCTTTTTCAATTACACAGGCCTCTAGACAGTGCAAATGGTCAATGTTTAATGCATTAATGAAATGGGCTTTCGAGTTGAAAATAAGCCCTACTCCCTGACAAAATTCTGTTGCTCTTAATCTTGTGAGGAAATTGAGATGGAAATGGAAGCAGCTACGCTACCTGGCTCTCGCCGGAGCTGGAGAACAGATGCGGCTGTGAAACCCTGCAGCAACTCAACCTCAGTCCAGCGAGGAGCTGCTCAGCAGAAGGCAAAGAAAAGCTGCACAAAGGGGGACTCTGCAGTGAGGAAACAGCTGTGGCGTGAAGTAGTGTAATGAAATTCTTTGACACAAAAGGCATGTTAAATATTTGATGCATAAAGGAGAGAGATAACATGTAAGCAAAGCTCTTTAAATATACAGTATGTCTTCTTCCAATGGGTACTATAATGATCACACAAGTTTGCAAGTTAAAAACGCCTTGCTTATTAATTAAAATTAAGACTAAAACCTATAATTTTTTTTTTTTGTCTGTGAAAGTGACTGCAGCCTATCTATACCCTGGGTGTTGAATATGAAGATTTCGACTATCGGTTGGTTCAGGTGCTCGGTTCATGGGAGGCCGATGGACTTTTCCCAGCACGGCCATGCTCTGGTCTCGGAAGCAGGACTGCTGGAAGTCCCCACTTAGGTAATCCATGGTCTGCATCACATTATTCTGGCTGGATGGGCCAGCTCCAGCTCTGAAATGAGTTCCTCCTGCACAATCCAGTGGCGCTCCCGCTGGCTGTCCCCCGTGGAAAGGCATGGCGAGGTCCTGGGACCCAGAGCTGTCACTGTTGGGCGTGGGCAGAATGTTATTCCAGAGGGGCTGGAAATAGTGCCCATTGGTATATGGCAAAGGTCCCTGCAACCCGTTCACAGGCGGAGAAGGCGTAGGCTTCTCGATGGGGGGCTTCAAGCTGAAGGACTGGCCCATGCACAGTTCTTGAGGGTAGTTGGAAGTTTTGCCAGGGAAACTCTGCCCTGCAATCTCTCTCTGAGGGTGCTTCCCTGCGAGTCCAGCAGGCCCAGCAGCATCCCCACACATTTGCTGCAGATGTGCAAGCTGGTGCTGGTTCCACGCAACCGATTTGATTTCGTTCTGGTAGGCGGGTGGCACCCTGTTAATATTGACCATGGGCACATTAACAGAGGCAGGAGGAATAGCAGCAGCAGCATGGTCGACAGGGTTTACTACACAGGAAGGCATGGGTGTAGGGACATTGTGAGTAGATACCCTGGTACTTGCATTGATAAGCAGGTTGCGACTTATAGGGCTGGGGTTTGCAATCTGTCCCTCACACACTGAGGTAGTGCTAATGCCAGCTCTGGCCTGGCAGAACTGGTTAATCTGGTGCACAATGCTGCTCAGGTCCGGTGGCTGGTTCTGCTGCAGGGTGGCAGCCATAGAGAGGGGAATGGTTGAGGTAGACACGGTCACATTCGGCGGCGCGTCTGCATCCGGCATCTTTCTGCCTCCATGTAAACCCGGCTGCAGCAGCGGGTTCGGGGGGTGCTGCAGGGTCTGGTGTGCCATGGTCTGAGGGTGCTGCAAGCCCTGCGGCTGCTGCATGTTCTGCGGGTGCGGCAGCGCCTGCGGGATCCCCTGAGGGTGCGGTAAGCTGGGTGGCTGTGGAATACCCTGAGGGTGCTGCGGGATGCTCTGGGGGTGCGGCAAAGTCTGTGCATGCTGGAGAGCCTGCTGGCGAGCGAGCGCCTGGGGGTGGGATAAAGTGCTTGGTGCAACGTAGGGCGTGGAGGGGGGGTTCATCATCGCCTCCGGCAGCAGGCGCGCGCGCGTCCCGTCAAAGTCCTTGATGATTCCTTTCGCTGGGGATTTGACTATGGCCAGCAGGCCCGTTTTCGTGGTGGCCTGAGATGGGTAGGGGCTGTACCTCTGGCCCGAAGTATCGAGTCCGTTCACAGTACGGCGTATGTGTTTCCTCTGGGGAACCTTGACGCTGTTTGGAAAGATTTTTATAGTCAGTGGATTGTTGGCGACCTTCTTAGCATAAGCATCCAATTCTGCTGGGGTAGGATACTGTGCAGATCTCATTTTCTGTGTAGTGTCCCCTGCGGAGAAAAGGAAATTCGTCAGTTCTGGTAAGCAAGGGATCAACCCCAGGGCAAGACAGTCACACAACAAGGGCAGAAAACCTCCAAGGAATCAAGAGGCAAGAAAACTTCATCCTGCCAGACCAGCGGGTCATGTGGCAGATACCTCATTCCCTTTATTACCTGGTGACCAACACAAGCCCCAGTTCAGCTTAAGGCAAGACATGCCCAGGGGAGCAAAACAAAACCACATTCTCATCACAGTATGTTTGCAGTTGGACAAAAACAGGTAAGGTGTTATAAGCATCAGATTGTCTCCAGCTGAAATACTCCTCACGGCTTGCATTGGTGGGCTGGTTTTTATTCTCTTAATTTAAGCTGCCTCCCCATAGCTCTTCAAGCCACTCTCTGTATTTTTACCGTGGAATTCAAAATCAGGAAGTTATGAATTAAACATGAAGCCCCTGTGATCCTGAAGTAGGAACCACACTGTGGTGGGCTGACCCTGGCTGGGCACCAGGTGCCCCCAAAGCTGCTCTGTCACTCCCTTCCTCAGCTGGGCACAGAAGAAGAAACACAGGGTCAGAATAAGGAAGGGGAGATACCACTCACCAACTACTCTCATGGGCAAAACAGACTCAGGGAAATTAGTTTAATTTATTACCAATCCAATCAGAGTAGGGTAATGAGAAATAAAACCAAATCTTAAAACCCCTTCCTTCCACCCCTCCCTTCTTCCCAGGCTCAACTTCACTCCTGACTTTCTCCACCTCCACAGCACAGGGAGATGGACACAGCTGCCTCATCACGGTCTTCCCCACAGGCTGCATGGGAATCCCTGCTCTGGTGCCTGCAGCACCTTCTTCCCCTCCTTCTGCAGTGCCCTGGGGGTCCGTGCAGAGCTGTTCCTCTCACATATTCTCACTCCTCTCTCCAGCTGCAGCTGTGCAGGTTTTTCCCCCTTCTTAAATCTGTTTTTCCAGCGGTGTGTCCGTCCTGGGGCCAGCTGGCACAGGCTCCCTCAGACATGGGGGAAGTTTCTAAGCAGCTTCTGCATGCCCCCCACTACCAAACCCTCGCCCTGCAAACCCAATATACATCAAAGCTTCAGCTCAAGCCTCCATTTACACCCCACTCCTTTCCTAGGTGCTGATATCTGAAAGCACTTGGAGTGTCTTTCTGTCCATTAGGAAGCTCTTGTCGGCCCAAGCTCAGCAAATGGAAGGAGGCTGATTATTTTATGGCCTGCAATTATTTCTTCAGCTGACTTTTCAGGGTGGCATCTTGCTAAGGACATCATCCCCACATCCCATGGCAAAATGACGTGATTACCTTGCAAGATTAAAAACAGGCTACTCTGCAGATACAGACAAAAGGCTTCTGGAGACACAGGTGTGGTTTCACTTCCTCTGATTTACCAGATACCTACCTGGCTCACAAGCTCCAACTGCTTCTGCAAAGAACTCCAGAAATTGTGTGTCTCTTGCCATAATCATGTTCCAAACAGAGAGTTGGGTTGTTTCCCACCACAGCTCTGCTGCCTAACTCCTATGGGACTCCTGCTGATTTTATAATCTTCAAATAATGGCTAGCAGCTTTGACAATCCAATTTAGCTTTTGCTTGATTTCCTCCCTGCCCCCACCCCCCGCCTCACCTTGCAAACAGTTCACTGGAAAAAAATGCCCATCCTTATTCCTAAAATTTTCAGCATCCCTGTGCTATCTGCTGCTGTGCTGAGAGAACAGGGAATGTGGCAGCCTCCCAGGTACACCCCAGCCCCATATCTGGCCCTCTGACCCAGGGAAATTTAATGCTCCAGCAAAGAGCTTGCTGCTCCCAGGCAAACAGCTCTTCCTCTTGAAGAGCCACCTCTGATTCTTTTAAGCAAATTGCCTCCAAAAGATGAGTACCAGCCACTTCTCTCTTTGCATCCTGCATCTTCCCGTCGTCACAGGTGAGGGAGAGCAGCTCTGCTCTAAGAGCTCTCACTTTCAGAAAGGAAGGGTCAGAAAATGGAAAATAGGATGGATACTAAAATGGAAAATAGGATGGATACTAAAAAGAAAAGTTAATTATAGAAGTATCAAAAATATCTTTTGTGAAATAAGAAGCTTTACGAGCAGTTTGTCTTACATCTCCAGCACAGCTCGTACCACGGCGCCGATTACACTTGTACTCCCTGTGCTGTCCAGACACTGGCACATATCATCCCTTTCTCTTAATCAAAGGAAATATTAACCCAAACATCCTCTCTGTGTGCATCCCTGTACCTGTCTCTGCAGGCAGGTGGTTTATAGCTGCCCTTTTGAGCGAGCTGCTGTGCCCCTAACGGAGAGGAGAGCCTCCGAATGGCATTTGCCAGTGCTACCCTGCCTCAAAAGCCAAGGCCTTCATGAACTCCCAACCTTTATTTTTAGCATTGCCCACGCTCATTAAGGTCTGTTTCATCCCCAAGACGTGACCCTGGCAACCCCCCATGAACCAGAGAAGAACCAAAGGACAAAGGAGCCCATACCTGTCTGTGTTATGGTTTATGTTATGCTTGCAGACATTGCCACATTCTATTTTCAGATGAAAAATTAAGTACATACTTTAAGACACCTTTGCCATCAAAATTTCCCAGCCTGGTTTACATTTCTACAGGCAAATCAGCAAATTAGGTGGTAAATACAAACACTAAATGGACACACTGAATATTCTCTTTTCCAATCATCTGATCTTCTGTTAGACAGAATTTTCAGGAAGCAGCTAAAACATGGATGTTTTAGCTGCAGCCATCAGCCAGACACACCTCTAATCCCAAACCTGGAAGAACTCCTTCCTCTGATGAGAAAAAATAACCCCTCAGTTAAACTTCAGTGACACCCCAGCATCAAGTTTGGCATCCTACCAAAGGCAAACCATCTTTTAAACCACGTGGATAGGATCCTCTGAACTCAACCACCATTCCAAACAGCGCCTGGTTTATGTACAGGTAAGATGATGTTCCTTTTACTACAGGCTAACTCAGCCATGTTACTCAGGCTTGAAGGTGATGTATTTCTGAGTGCCCCAATGTGCTTTGCTAGTAGTTCCATAGGCAAGACTCCATGACTGCAATAATTAAGGCAGTAAAATATTAGGAGAAAGGCGTTATGGGGTGAGCGAGAGTCTGAATATCCCATACAAATATCCTACAAACCAATAAAGAACAATTAGTTCTGGTAACTAAGTGAATGGAAAACCTGCTAGAATAGTCTGAAAGAAAATGCTGGTATTGGAGTATCATCATCTGTTTGCAAGAGCAAGAATTCCAGATCAGGCCATAATAAAATGATGAGGCAATGGCAAAGGAAGCAGCTTCATTAAGAAAACAATGGGATGAGCTCCAGGAAGCTCCCTAATGGTGAATGCAAGGCAGAATACTTTTATTGAAAAGTAATTATTTCATGTATACTGTAAGGCAAAGCTGTGCATATGAGCAATTACTCCAATAAATTGGTGAGCTGCAAGTTCACAACTCCTGCTAATCCCGTGGCAACCGAGTTCTCTGGTCACACTCCTGGTCTCACCACTGGAGCTATTTTTGTCATGGAATGAGACAGATTTCCCTGCCTCACCTCAGCACTAATGGAACATCTTTTAAGTGCATTTCACATTAAGACTTTAAAACCCGCTGCTTTTAAAAGCTGCCTATGGTTAAATTTTCATTATCATTAAACAAAATACAAACAGACCTTCAGAATTGCTACCCTAATAAGAGCTCCTGCACTGGGACAAGCCAGAACCAGCTGTGTCCACTTTCTGCATAAAAACCTCCATTTCAGCAGTTTCTCTGAAGGCTTTACAGAAAGAGCCCTCCCAAAAAGACTCAGTTTAGCTGATGATCCCCTGTTCATTCCAATCTCCTATTCTCTGATATCCCCCCTGCAACAAAATACTTCCTAAGAAGCACCTTTCACTTGATTTTGCACCACTGTCACAAAAAAGTGACCCTTTTCCCCCCCCAGAAGGTCTAAAACTGCTGCTATGCCCAACAGCAGCTGCAGACACAGCCTGAACAATCTTGCCTCAAATATGCCAATTGACCAGTCAGGTTTATACTGGAGTCACTGGGAGGAAGGAGAGAATATCAGAGCCAGTGAGAAATCCCCTGTGTGGAAAAGGATGAATTACAGGGTTAGCCTGAACTCAGGCTGGAATTCAACAAAAAATACTGAAATTGGAAGTCCTGTAGTCATCAGTTTCAAAAGGAAAAATAACTGCATATTAATCTACCAAACTCCTACTGCACAGACCACTTTCAAGAACAAGCCCCTTATTAGAGAGTGAATATGGAAAAAAATGGTAATTGAGCTAATGTGGATTTTTAAGCACTAATAAAAAGTCTGATTCAGAAAACTACACTTAAAAATTATTAATACAAACACTCTAAATCTTAAGAAAGGCAATCCTGTGGAGTTCTGCGCCTTTTATAAAAGCAACAGCACTATTATTACAGCCTGCTTCCACCTCCCATCGAAAGTCACAAGTCACTGTTCATTAAAAAATGCTCATTAACTCAGCTCTGCCCTGGCCAGGGGCTGGGCTACTCATGCATCTCCAGCACGAGAGAAATGCACCAATTAATCGTGCCCACATCTGCAGCGGGGCTGAGCGAGGTCTGTACCAGCAGCCTCATCTTCCATATAAATCAGAACAAACCCAACAGCTGAGCATTACCACTGCCAGCCCGTGCCTGCCAGCTACTTTATGTCCTAAATTCTTTGAAATGCAGTTCCCAAAGCTCTTCACTGAGCAGGACACAGTAATGCTTGAAGCACATGGATCAGCAGATCTCCAAGAAACAGCATCAGGTACCACCAGGTGAGGAAAACTGCCCAACATAGCAGCATGTTGCCTTGTAAAGCTGTAATTAGCAAATACCTGATTTATGCACAGCTGCCCTCACATGAACCTCAACATTTTGCTTTCAGAATCAAGCTCTGACAAAGAAACCTCACGCAATGCAGGGACCTGGGCACGCCCTCACCCCACAGGCTGTCAGCAACCCTCACAATGGAAATGGGAAAGAGAAGGGAGGGGATGCCCAGTTTGATGCCATCCCCAGTCCTTTGGTGAGTGAAGATTTTTTTGTTGCTGAGTGTCATTACAATTACCAAGCCCATGGAGTCAGCAGAAGTGCTGTGGGGGAGCTCAGGTGTGTATGTGAACTGTGCCAGTCACTCCTGGCAGGACCAGGACCCTGAGCACGTCATCCTTAACTGCAAAAGTACCTTCCCTATTTATTTTCTGTAGCATCATGAGCCTCACTATATGAACAATTTAGCTACAAGTGGACTGTAAATCACTTGGGTTTAAAAAGCAACGAGTTTGCATCAGCAAACTGAGATGTCCCAGTGCACATTTCAAACACAAGGGACAGGTCACAGCCCTAAGAACCAAGTACACAGACCCTACATAGAAACCTTGGCATTTCTGAAATTTCAGCTGAACAATCAATGTGCTACTTCACTGATAAAGTGGAGAGACAGAGTAAGAGTTAAAAAAATCTCTAGTCAGTAAACTTACATTCCCAAGCACAAGTTGTTCTTAAAAATACCAGTGCAACTATAAAAAAAATGACTGAAGTTATCAAAAAAGAATTATCAGAGCACTCTGCAGACATATTTTCAGAGGCACCAAAGAGACATCAGAAAGAAGACGGAAACTTTGAACTTTAGTAATTTGGGCTAGCTCACTAATATTTGCAGTATAAGCCCCAGGTATGTAGAGCAAGAGCTGCTGACCTCAAAAGGTTTGCATTAGACTGATCCAACTTCTATTGGTGTCTACGAGTAATTGCACGAAGGGAAGCAAAAAAGACTGAGGAAAAAGTTGTGCTGAGAAGCAAATCAGCTGGCACACTTTTAGTACAAAACCTTTTTAGCAGAGAGGCATGAATCTCACAGGAACCTCGCTTGCTGCATCCTGCTGTGGTTAAAATTAACCTTTGCAGAGCCAGGAACAGAGGAGAGCTTGCTGCACACACGTGAACCTCCACAGCCATTTCTTAGAGCCATTACTGACAGAAGCCTTGAAGGCATAACAAAAGAAAAGACTCTACATTAAACAGTTTTTCCACTGTATCCTAAATGTTTATGTCACAGCGGTACCAGAGCCAGATTTAACAGTTAACCACATCCTGCAGACAAAACATCACTCACATTTCTGAAGTCCAGTGTTCATCTGCGTGTAAGAAAGAAGCTGAAAGGAGAGGTCGCCTGGTCCTGGCAGACAGGCCAGCATGGCAGACAGGCACTAACACAACATGGGGCATTCACTCCTCTGCACACTGCAACAACAGAGAGACAATTCAAAGTTATAATACAAGGAGGAACAGAGAAAAGAAAGAGGCAAAGAGCCATCCCTGGGTGAAGGCCTGACCAAGCACAGATGCACAACCGCTGCTCCAGTCCTGACTGCATCTCCTAACGGCAACGGAAATACTTCAAGAACTGGGTCATCTGCAGGGTTAAAACCAAAATAGCTGCCTCGCTCTCCTCTGCTGCTTCACACACAGAGAATGATCCATAACTCTGTCCTCACATTTCAAAGGTGGTTGTTATGAATGGTAAAGAAACCACCATCACTCATTTCACTACGTTGAAATGCACTGGTATCCACCAAGGCAACTTCTCTGGAGAAACCCTGTCAACTGCTCTTTTGCATTTAACAGAAAGGCATGGCATGCATAAATTGAAGGCAAAGTATGCAGCACTCTGCCTTGTGGCAAGATTAAGCTGCATGCTACAGCTTGTAATTTCTGTGGTCCATTAGGCTGAAAGATGAATGGCTACAACTTCCTTCATTTCAGCAGAGACTAACCCGAGCTGCTCTGGGGCAGACAACAGCAAGATGTGCACAAAGGGGCAGCAGAGGTGCCACCATCCTCTTCTGTTTGGTCTAGCATTTTGGAAATCAAACCTCGAAATGGAGCACTAAAGGTCTTTGCATTTAAACACTACACAACTCCCCTCAAATCCCACCAGTGCTGTGCAATAGAGGGATCCCAGCAACAAGGCTAACTGGGGCTCAAGGTGTCCAATGTTACTAGAATTACAGAGATTTAAGTTGGAACAAGATCTCTAGAGGCCATCTGGTCCAAGCTCCTGCTCAAATCCTCCTAGCTGCAGCACTTTAGAAAGTTCTGGGAAACAGGGTGACAGAACCAAGCTGGAGAAATAGGTAGATTTTTTTCTCCTTGTCCAGATGTCCACAAGCATCAGTGCTGCTATACAGAGCAAAACACCTAAGAAGCAGCTAGAAAAGCTTTGGGACTTGTTATATGACCTCCAAAACACGGGAAGAATCGAAGGATTCAAGACTTGTAAGCTGATTTAGTTTCAGTCATTGTTTCACAAAGCCCAATTAAAACAAGTGGGGAGGCATTCAAAGATCAAAAGGATGGGAAGGAGAAAGCTCGAGCCCAGACATGAGAAGCCACATCCGCAAAAACCTCTCAGAGGCCACTTCTGAAAAGAATCTCACTGCTGAGATGGCACAAACAATGCGATGACAGCGATGTGACACCGTCAGCACTGCCACCTTCATGCTCCAGAAACCTCCAACAGCAGATTTCTGCAGAGACCTTTAGAAGATTTGAATGTGAAACCTCACCTCAGACCACCAGCACAGGTCAGACTGCCCATGGAACACTGGCACCAACGGAGTGAACAGCGTGGACTCGAAGCTTTCCTGCAGCACAGCAATTACTCACTGTGTACAGTTCATTAGCTCCATGTTTATGCATCTCCTCAGCTCAACACGCAAAGGTTGATTAAACCAACGGCTAAGAAATCTCATACAAATATTAATTTATGAGAGCTTCCGCATCTTCACTGAGCGAGTGCTCTCCAAAACTGACCGAGTGTGGCTGAGTGAGCCTGCTGGGTGCCACTGTGACTAACAAAAATAGTTTTGGGCACTGAATGTCAGCCTAACAACTGCAGGCTGTTGCCCATTCGCCCTTCCCACGCAGAGTAACACGGACCTGGTGCCGTGAGAAACACACACACCACCTCACCAAGGTGCAGGGCTGACAGCACAACCACCAACAGAGCACGTTTGTATCATTCTCCATTTCATTCCTAGGAGACAGAAACAATCAGCACTGCTAGAAGTCCAAGATATGTAAAACCTTGTAAGAATAAACCTAAACCTGGATTTTCTTCTCATTCTCTGAAGGAGATGGAATTCTCAGAGTCTTTCAGAAATGATGACTGAAGACCTGTCACATCCACAACATCAAGGAATTGCTTGAGGAACTAAAAAGTTGCTCGACCTTTATAGATGAGATTCAGTCGTGACTGTGGGTACGCAACATTCAGTGAAACTTTGCAAACAGCCCGTGGGCAGCAGTTCCTTGTTCCAAATCATGCCCAGCAAGACCAAAAAGACAAAACAAGAATCCAGCTCCTTTTAATCAGAAGAAAAAACCACTGTGAGTTGTCAGAGCTTTACCTGAGTAAGCAACAGAAACACCTACAGTCAGCAAGAAAAAAAATAATAATTGTATTTTCCTTTTTTCCTCATTTCATCAACTTCAGAAGGCTGGCACAAACAAGACCTATTTCTCAGTGAAAAGCAGACAAACAAAATTAAGAGCCTTCACTGTAGACAGAAAAACAGATCACACTATTCCCATATTCACCTGAGCATCCACCTTTTACTCCAGTTACATTTGACACCAGCCCAGGATTAGCTTCCCGTCCCTGCAGGCCCGAAGGAGGTCGGTGTCTAAAACATTATTTAATTGATGGCAAGTTTGTGTGCAGCCCTGAAAGAGCACAGCCGTGCTCTGACTGAGGGAGCAGCATTTCTGGCAGCAAGATGCAGGGAGGGTTTGCTCACCTGCTCCATCATTAACGCTCATTAGAGCCTGAACTGTGACGCTCTCAGAAAGCCTCTTGCTGAAGTGCCCCAGCGAGGTGCACACAGCAATAAACAGGATAATGGCACATTAGGAGAGAGAACAAGTGATTAGGAGTGGTCACAGCATTCACCTCAGAATAGCCAGGCTCCTGCTACATGACAGCAGTGCTTCCTTGAAGGTCAAAACATGTATTTACAGAAGCTTTAGCTCCAATATGGAGAGCAGTGTTTCAGAGAGAGCTATAAAGGCAAGCTGTTCCTGCAGGCAGATAATTGTTTTAGGTAATGCCAAAGGTTCATAAAAGACTGGAGTGGCAACAATAATTTTAAAGGAAATACTGGACTTAAAAAAATAATTTGAAGTGGAAGCCTAAAATCGCTCTTTTAGCTTGATTTGCAGTAACCAAATTGATGACATCTGGGTCACTGCTGAGCACTAGAAAAAGAAATTCAGACTTGTATAGAAGTGCTGACCATACCTCACATCACATTTTTTATTATAATTAAAATCCTGCTTCAGTTTTTATTCTCTATGAAATCAATACAGGTTTTCAAAATCAAGATCTCAGTATCTGAAAACAAAAGCATTTGAAGTATCTTGACAAGCACCCCACTCATTTTTTCTAGTTAGATATGAATTAATATTTATTCCCTTTGAGATACTCAGCATCTGACTACTACTTTCTGACCTGACTCTTCCTCAGCATGAGCTGGCATGGACAACTCCAACTCACCACCAGCTAAAATGAACTGAATTTGGGGTGAGCACTACTGGCTGCCTCAGGATTGGCAGCTGGGCCCATCAGCCCCTCCTGCTTAGGTTTTTATTCCTTCTAATTAGTCCAGAGCAGGAAATAAACTGAACTTGGCACCTCAGGACTTCTCACCAGCAGTTTTGGCTCCACGGTGGTGACTGGTGTGGGCATCAGCACCTGCAGAGCTCCAGCCCCTCCAAGGATGAATGGTGTGCTACTGGGGGAACTGGAATGGAGGGGGTTTTGCACTGCACCAGGGTCAGTAATACTGTCATCTAAACCAGTCAGCTGCAAACTGGAGAGTGATCTGACCAGTAGGCTGTGGCACCCAGCCATGGAGGGCTGTGAACCGTGGAAAACCTGAGTTTTTAAATTGCATTTTAAACAGATTCTGTACACTGCCAAATGCAGCACAACGAGCTCTGTCTTGAAAAAATGTATATAAAAAAAGATAGAGGAAAACAATCATTAGATTGGAATAAATAAATAAATACTCCTCTTTGAAGTGATTTTAATCTAATCTGGCTGCGGGATATAATCTTAACAGCACACGTACTGCAGGATGCTCCATGAAATAGCAAGTTTAGACAAGTGAACAGATTTTTTTTTTTTCTCCTAAGATTTATTAATAATTAAAGCATGTTAAGCTTAAGAGGGATTTGCAGTGCTTGGGATTTGGGGGTAATTGGCACATCCTCACAACGACTATTATGTTCAGCCTTACCTGCACATCAGGATGTTTCTGGGTCCGGGCAGCACAGTGGCCCCCATCACCACAAGGCTCACCAGGATGGAAGAAATCAAACCCATCCACTGCCTAGGGATACCCCTGGAGAGCTAGGAATCAGTTCCAGTAGCACTTACCACAATACTGCCTTTCTTGACTTAAAAATGTATGATTTTCTGAATTATATTCAACATTTAATATTTATTGCCTCTGTGCTTCTCAGACCAGGGGGTACTTTTACAACCTAGAGTAAAACCTAGGTGTAAAGCAACTACTGGGAAATTTCTAACACTCTAACACAGCTTTATCATCACATAAATGGCCCACATATACAGTTACTGCCAAGTTTTTAGATACATCATCCTCTGAAGCTCCAGAGAGGCCTTACAGGGTGAGAACACAAAGGAAACAACTCCCCACAAACCACCCTTGGCCAGCGAAACATGGGAAACTGAGCTGGTTTAAAGGAAAGCAAGCTGGTGAAGTCTAAAGTTAGGTTCCTGAAAGTAAACAGGCATGTTTGAAATTCCACGATTAACTGCGGGCTCCTTCGCAAACCCCGAGGCCAGGAGGAAGCGGGAGCATCCACCCACACACAAAAAAGAAAAAGCTCCCAACTATTCCAAGTTTCCAGCACCCTGGGGTCCCGTAAGCCTCTGTGTGAGGGTTGTTAAAGGCTCGTGGATGCTATGCTTTGCTTCTCCCCTGCTCTTTAGTCACAAGGTAGTTCCATCAAGTTCCATATCCACCGTGAAGTGGCACCAGAGCCACCGGCGGGATTTGCGGCAACCCCCCGAGCGCACGCGGCACATGCCAAGTTGAGAACGCGTAAATGGCTGCAGGCAACAACAAAAACTAGCTGGGGTTGTGAAGTTTCTTTGGTACGAATGTCTGCAAGAGCTTGCCAGGAAACAGAATTGAATCCGGGCCAATTTTCATGCTCCGAGGGAAACTCAGTGTCTCATTTACCCCCCGGCAGGCTGCTCAACACCAAGGAGAATAATTCCTTTTCCCTCTCCCAAAGTAACCTAAAATGTAAGGGTTTCAAAGATTTGTTCATGTCAATGGCAGACATTGAACCGTCCTGCCAACCTCAGCATTCAATACAACGCTTTCCAGGCAGTCATGCTCTGCTTGACAGTGTCTAGACCCATCCTGCAGGCTTCCTGCCTTTTTCCAGCCCTCAAACTCCCCTTTATTCTTGGGCACTTACCAGAATGGCCCTTTCCCAGGACTGCTGAAGAGCCAGAGATAAATCTTAGCGTTTCCTGGAAGAAAATTACCAAACTAGCACCGTATTCATCACCGGCTGGTATCACATCCTCTTAATGCCTTATAAATGGAAAACTGCACAACAGTGGGCAGAGAAGTTGCCCTCTGAAATGGCAATAAATCACAACAGCATCGAGTGTACTTGGGGATAAATAAATAGGAAACTGAACAATAGAAAGTCGCCTTTTGTAGCATGGGGAGTGCACTGTCAGCACCTGCCAGCACAGGACCTTTGGCTTTCTGCATTCAGGTGGACCTTTTGTGGAGCCCTGCAACAGTTTCGATCCAAATCAATTTTTGCTTCTTGCCATTTAATTAACTATGATTTTGCTTGTAAACCACGTCACCTTTTAGGCTGACCTCCATTTATAACGTTACTCAGGCAACAAAATTAGTTTGGTGGGGAAGGGAGCGAGAATTTAAATGATGCCACAGCACAGCTCTGCTCCTCTCTCCGAGCTGGGATGGACACGCCCAACAGGGAAGAAAAGGAAGCAGCTTTGGGATAACAGCACTTAAATGGAATATTGTTCATATCACACTCCTCATGCCCAAGGGCTACCATTGAAGGCTTTTAGGTGAGCAATTTGGAACAGGATGCAGTGCACTAAAAAAAGCCAAGGAGGCAGCTCTCAGCTTCAGGTATTGCCACGTGTGACATCAGCTCCATCAAATTCACTCCTCGGATAAAGCAGCAGCCAGCTCAAGGTTATGATCTTAAGAGTTTAAAAAGCCTTTTTTTAGGTCTGTCCCAAGAGATTATTTTAAAACACAGTACTACGCATCTGCTGAGGAGTAGAACAGTTGGCTTTAATTGTAAGATGGATTTTTACATAGCTTCTGACCTTTCATCTAATTGAGGCCTGAAGAAGAAAAAAAAAGAGGAAAAGCTATATGTCACTTCAGTTATTAAAATCCATCAAGCTCAGACTTTAGCCCTGGGATAACCACAGCCAAAAAATTGACTTGCAAGTAATTATCACTGCTATCTGCAATAAAAGTTAATTGGACATAATTGAACTAAAGCCCTAATCTGAATGAAGCTGTTGCTGGCAAGAAGCCTGCTCCTGCCTGCACTCTGCAAATGGAACTGCTAGCAGGAAAATGGACAAACACGAGGCTGCTTTACAGTCTGCCCACTGCAAATCAGAGCAGTTCTGCAAACAGCTCGTTAGCTGGGCCAACAGAAAGCCATTATGAGGGCCCGTCCTCACCAAACACACCCTTGAACTACACCCAAACAGGGCGATGGTGCAGAGTTTCAAAAAAACAAGTTTCAGCTTTATTGACCTCTTAATTAGAGACACTGAAACATAAGATTCACGTCACCAGACGCCTGTTTTATCAGCCCCCAACACTGTCAATACCAGTACAAATAATGTACTTTTTGAGCACGTAAAGATACCGACTCAAAAGGTTTTCAGTGCTGATAATTTACCACCTTCATGCAGTTCAATAGCCTTTCCTGTTGTAGGACCAGCTTCTTTCATCTCTGCAGCAGAGCAGACAATTAGCTGCTTTCTGTGCTCAGCCCATGCAGGTGGCTGGGGGAAGGGAGCGTTCAACTCAATTCCTGCTGATTCGTCCATTTATATTTTGCATTTTTGTTAACTAACAGACCAGAAAGCGGTCGTCAAACCCCATGCTACTTCAGAACTTCTTTACAATTTTAATTATTAACACTCTGTCCTTCACCAAAGCATATCAAAGCACTTAACAAACATTACTGAAGCCACATAACCACTCTGACACAGGCAAAAATTGCACACGACTCCTTTTACAGTTGGCTTTGGGTTTTTTGACCATATTTACAAAAGAACAGTGGTCTCCTGATGATGGATTAGTCTACGACAGGAGAGATGGAGGGAAGTATTTGGCTCACCACAGGTTCCTGACATAATTTTGGACGAAGCATTTAATCACCTGACGCCACGGTCACTCTTTGTTTAAAGGACAGCAGTGGGTGACAGTTTTCTACCACTGAAGGCTGTGAAGACAAATGAAACTGCATTTAACCCCACCTTGACTTCTCACATCCAGCTTACAAGGTCACGCTCGGGGCAGTCTCCTGAGGACAAATGGACACAGATCCCTTTCCCTGTCCTGATCACCACTTGCTCACCCCTGCTCCTCTGCATCTTCACAGCTCAGAAACAGAACTTCTTAGCTCAAGAAAGCTGCAGTGAAGAACCAGTGACATCAATTCCCTTTCATGACCCAAATCAGTGGCTTACTTTACTTTGCTCAAAGCCCTCACCTCTTTTTAAGAGTATTTTTAGATTTAACTCTGTATTCTGCAACGTGGCAGGAGCTGACAGACAACACAGGCATAAAGTAGGTCTTGCCAGGTATTGCAGGCCACTCCTAAGGTGAAGGAAAGATGTAGAAAAGACAAGTCAGGACGATTGTAGGGCCTGGCCAAAGCTTCAAAGGAGGATTTCTGGCTGGGCTTGAAACACAAATGCTAGTGGTCAGTTGTGAGACAGATCAGATACTACTTTTACCATGGGAACATATGCAAGAAATAGGAAAATCGACCTGCCTGAAGTCAAAAGCAATTTGAATAACTTTGTATCTGCCTGCTCTCAATTTTCTCTACACTAAAGCACTCTGACCTTTAATTAATTTTCTCTCTCCTTTTATATGGTAACTTCCAACTTCAAATTTTTCATGCTGTACTGGTGGGAAACAGGGATGAAGACACAGCCTGGCATGTATCTTAGCTGTGTTCCAGGGTGCATATGGCTCCATGGATATTTGGGGAGGGAGCAAAGGATGCTGCAGTTGAACCACAGCAGCTAAGAGCACAGGCCAGGTAAACACAGCACTGTCACAAAATAACTTGCCTAGGATAACAGGCTTACATTTTTATTTTCAAAATGCAAAACAGACTCCCTACTCACCACTGTAACATTCACAAAAGATCCCATTTTCCTCAACGAGACATTGTCAGGCACAAACAAACATTCCTTCCTCCAAAGCACCCATTATCCTCGGGGCAAACTAAACCCAACTTCTTCCTACATGCTCGAGCAGCAGCATCTCTTACCATCACAGCAGCTCTAAAATATGGAACAAGACTTAACGGACACGAGTGTGCCTGCTCTCATGTGAACACGAGGGAAAATTAAGTTTAGCTGAGATGACTTCCATCCAAAGGAAACCCAGAACAGCCCAGCCTCTACCAAACTACAGGATGCTGCTCACACATACCCCAGTGGAGGTACCATGCATTCCCACCAACAGACATTCTCCATCCTTTATGCAACTTCCTTCTGCCTTCAAGTGATAAGAAACCAAAATACACACTGACCCCTTTCCCATAGGGGACAGGCTGCAGTTATAACCTCAACATCGTCAGCAGGAACAGGGTTATGTGCAGCTTTCCTATGTGATCCATGTGTGGGAGAAGCACGAGGTTGTAGTTCTGGGCTTTACTTCACCACACAGGACATGCAAGAATTGTGAGCTTCCTCATGCCACTCGTGGGCAGAATTCCTCCCTCTCAGCTTTCTTGCTTTCTCAGACCTGAAAAGGAAGTTTTTCTTAGGTACAGCAAACAGCTGCCCAGGCAAAGGGGAAAGGAAACATGAAACAGTTCCCTCTCCTGTGGCTGCTTCACAAAGATCACCATTATCTCTTCTCACTCCACACTTACTCTGTAAAAGCCCTGAATTAAAGTCTTAATCAAGACTTACAGAAATCCTTGTGGCTGCACATGACAGAAGGAAGACAGTTTTCCCTTCTAAAATATCGTTAGAAGTTACGGATTACGACAGTTCCTGGGTAGGAAAGCAGCTACCTTCCCCTGTTTATTACAAGCTGATTATTTAAAAAAAAAAAATAAAATTCAGAGCTAACTTTGAACAAATTTTACCTCTATTCAACAGACAAACAACAGAGCAGACATTTGTTAGCTATTGAAAAATATGTTATGAGTCCTGTTTTAAAAATAGATTCACTTGAAAATGAGAAATATTTGCAAATAAGATGAGGCAGAATGCATTATACTTCATACAAAACAAAAATCTAACTTGTATATAAAGGAATAAAAATAGGAAGTGACTCACTTTTGGACCAGGTGTGTGTGAACACAGGCTCACGGGGAGGATGGATTTTGGTTTGCATTGGTCATGCATTTGACCTGTACAATCACACTGACAGTTTGGTTTAGTATTTATCTCTCTGGACACTGAATTATGGTCCCACACGTGGTGAAATTTTAACAGCCCATTTACAAAGCCAGCGGTGAAAAATACATTTTTAAGATCCAAAACTGGAGATCTCTGTCTGATTGTGCACAGCAACAGAGCTTCCTGCTGGACCAGGAACACATCAGCTCTTGGATACACATTTTATCATTTGTAAGGGCAAGATAAGACCTCCTCCTGTAGCTGGAGATACCGTGCAGCCAGCTGCAAAGATGAAAAGCATTTTAAGAACCTCAAACAGAAGCTGCAACACACGTACAAAACACCCACCAGCAGAAAATAGAAGCCATCAGGTGAATACCAAAGAGCTGGACCAGACACTTGGGATGGTGTTTTCCTGTCAACCTTCACAACAAGGTGCTGGTGTCCCGCTGGCTTGTCCTGACACAGACCTAATGTCCTTATCAATCTCCCAGGAAACTCAAAAGCCACCTCATAACAACTCAAATAGAAGAAAGGACAAGAAATACATTCGTTGTGAGCTACTGTAAAAAGTCTGCTATTCTCAGTGCTTTCCTGAGAAGCATGAAAAACAGCCACTTGCACAGCTGGCAGTTCAAAACAGCCACAGGGAAAGCAACACGAGTGTGCAAGCTGCTTTCAAAGCCTCTGCACACCACAAGCACCAGAGGTTTTTGTCTGAAGATCCAATAAAACATTTCAGCACGTTCGCACCTGACTCCTTCAGCAGCTGCCAACACACCACCTTTACCCAAAGTTTATATTCACAAAAGGTTTCTTTTTCCACAGAAAGTTTTACTGACTGCAGGTGAGCAGGATGTTTTTGTTTGCTTTTGTGCATCTTTCCTCCTCTGCACTTGCCTTTTTCTTTTAAAAAAAAAAAAACCCCAACACACAGAGCAATAAATAAATTGTACGGGCAGGACACAGAGGGAACTGAAACTGTACCACAGGTAGGGAGATCCCTTTGCATGGCAAACTCAACGTGGCTGTGTGGGAGAAGAGAACAAACACTGTTGCTGCAGCCTGTACCTCAACAGCAGACAGAGCACAAAGCTGCCTGCACGAAGGTAAGCTCCTGGTAACCCATCTCCAACAGCCCTGACCCTCCACTGTGCAGCTCCCACTAAAAGTATCCCCTGGTTTTAATTTCCGATTTGTCTTTCCAGCCACGGAATTGCTACAGTCAACAAATTCAAAAAGGTAAATTTTTCTACCTTCAATTAACTGCATTAGTAGTGTTTATAACTACGTGATTGATAAATGCTCTACAGAAGCTGTAATTAATGTATTTTTTTCCTTGGAACACGCACCGAACCCCTTGGTGCTCAGACACTTAATGAAAAGCAATTTATCAACTTGCTTTGAACAGCTGAATCTGACTCCTTAATGCAGAGAAGTAACACACTTTGCTTTAAGCACCACCACTCCGAGAAAGGAACGCGCACCGCGACGCTCCGAATGCCATCAGACTCGGCTGGGATTTTGATCGGGATGACAGCGACCAGAGCGCTCATCTCCCTGGGTATGATTCAGTCTGGCTTAACTGGGATCCTTTCCTCCTGGGATGCAGTCGAGCAGGAGATTTGTGCAGATGTGTTTTTGCAGGATGGGGGGGTGGGTCAGGAGTGCCTCTTTGGGACACGGGACAAAGTTCCAAATTCTCCCATGCCTGGCACGCGCGCGCCGGGAAGCAGCAGCAGCAGCTCCGAGTATTTCAGCCTGGACATGTGTTCAGCTGCTCACAAAGCAGACAAAAATAAAGTGCTTACAGAGTGTTTGAATGCTAATTTCTCAAATTGAGCGTTGCTTTGTATAGTTGACATATGCAAAAAAAAAAAAAACAAAAAGAAAGAGGGGAAAAAGAAGCATTTAGGAGGAAAAGTTTGACATCACAGAGTATTTTATGTTGGTATTAACCACTGGAGGGGATTAACCAACCTTCAAAGCCTAAAATCTGAACTCCCATTTCTGGGAGTATAGGCTAGAGATTTCCAGTATAGAAACTGGTCTGTACTCCATGTGGCAGGCTGAATGTAAGGATTACATATTTCCATTGCACGTGTAAGTCTGTTTCCCATTCCTGCAGGGTCCTGCTCTCTTCCATTTGTCTTTTGATGCAGATAAAAGCTAATGTAGATTGCAACTGCTGATACAGAGAAAGGCGCAAGACACAGCGAGCCTTTGGACTAAGGAAAAAAGGGACTCGGGTCCAGACTGCTCGAGCACGTCAAGAGATTGTCTTTGAAACTATAAAACTAGAAATGAAAGCGCTGCGTTTTTATTTGATTTGATCAAAGAGACTAGAAAGGAAGGGGGAAAAAAAAATCACATCTTATAGATGCAGGGTAGCATTTAACTACTTCACACACGATGTGGGAGCAGCTGATCCCATACAGATATGAATTTGGAGAAAAAACAAAGAGGTAAAGTCACTCCAGCTCTGCAGACACTGCCTGCACAGATCACTGCTTCAGGCTCTGCAAAGAGCAACAGGAACCTGTTTCAAAGCCAGAAAGCCACCGGAAGCACATACCCAGCCCTCGCCACGGGCACAGGTTTCCAGTCTCCACTGAAGAGCAGAGGAGTGAGCTCCTGTCAAATCACAGAAAACAGACCCCAAATGGAACGGCTACTTGAATAAATCACTGATTACTCCCTGTTCCAGTGCTGTGACTGTGGCACAGCAGCACACCGTGGCAACCTTCCCAAGGAGGGCTTTGGACTGCAAGCTGCAAAGGGACAAGACCGAAATTCTTGAAGGGAGCATCTGCGCTCCAGCACGTGCTTGGCACCAGGAGAACGAGGCTCTGCAGAAGTACAAATGGCACTACAGGTAGCAGCTTTGCAGATCCCAAATTACAGCATGGAAAAAAGAGATACCTATTGCTGCCACATTCCCTAAGAGAACAGATTTTAAGTATCTGCTCATGGAAATTTCTAACTGCGGAAGGGGAACCATTTAGACTGCCTCTGGGCTGAAACCATCTAGGTCTTTGCCTTTCACTAAAAATTAAGCAGAAGTCATTTTAACGAGGCAGGCAGACAACAGTCTTGCACAGGAGATCAAAAAGCTCACCAGATGTTTATTTTAAATGAAATTCAGAAGCCAGTATAAACCAGATTTTAAACACTGAATAATCCTTACCATAATTTGCATGAGAAAAACAGGCAAAAGGTTCCATCCTACTGCTCTGAAACTCTCCAGGAACACGCAGGGTTGGATTTTGTTCTTAGATTCTTCAGATAAGAATCTGAAATATGAACAGCCCCACACTGCAATCTGATGGCTGTTAAGAATGTTTTTCCCCTGTGCTGTACACTTGGGTGCTCAACGCACACACACAGGGGCATCTCACGTGAAGGAAGTCTCTGACCTTCCTCACCAAGACGGTGCAAAATTATGGACTGAAAAGCGTCTAAAAATGTCAGTCTTAAATCTTAAACTTCTTCTCCTCTTGCTACTTCCACTGAATGCCTCCTGATTGTGCAAAAGCAGAATATTCAGGCGTCAATCTAAGTAGTTTGGGTGTTACGCTGACAATGTCTCTGGAGAGGGGAAGAGAAGAGAGGACAGATTTCCAATACTTCAGGCACTTCCCTGGAAGCAAAGCTGCTACATGGCAAAGGAGATAAATAAAAAGGGAAAGTAACATGCCAGAGAACTTTCACCAAGGTCATGTCAGGATGCTGAACGCTCCCCATCTGCAGGGGAAGATTTAGATGCCTGTTCCACCACACATATCCACTCCCCTGTTGGCAACAACAGCCCTCATTAAACCAAACCGGTTCTAGCCACGAAAGAAAGGACATCGGGAAGATGATATTAGCTAATAAATGCAAAAGGAAAACCTGACGGAGACAGTCCTGGATGGGTGCCTTCTGTAGCAAAATGCAGCTCCATGGAATGTGCAGAGAGCCCCTGCGTGACCTGGGAATAGGCAACACAGGCTATCCCACTCAAAAGGATGGACAGCTCTGCTCTAATCAACGCTAACAGCTCCTGGCTTGCAGCAGAGAGGAGATTCTGTACCCATTCACCGACAGCAGAACAGGGATCCCATCAGGAACAGGAGCTTTTAGGACTTTGCTGCTACACAGGGTGACCTACAGGTTGCAGTTCCTCCTTGCTTTGCAGTCAGGGCTGTGGACATGTGGCAGAACCCTGCAGACAGACCCTACCACAAAACAACAGCCCTGCCCCCCAAATATTGTATCAGTTACTGCTGTGCCCTTAACAAGAGTGTTTCTTGCCCATTTCAGCAATCTGAAAGACACGCTGGGCAAAATTTCAAGCTATGACAAAGTGATCTTATCACTTCTGTGCTGTTCTCGCTACACAAGCCCCTGATTCAGCAGCATGTAATAAAATCTTCATTTGCATGAAAAGCACTCTCTGATCACAAAGTCTTCTGTTCGACAGCCCTCTTCCCATCCACAGCATAGAGATGCAAGCACCACTGTCATTTTGCCTGTGACTGAGGTGGAATATTTTATTTATGTTTTATTTGGAGAGGCTCTCAATGCTTTAATGCCATATTTTCCTAAAAAAGCAGTAGTTTTGAGTAACACAAAAGCTGCACACATCCCAACTATGCAAGCACTGCGAAGTTCACTCACTACGCTCACATCTGTATTTTTAATAACCGTGTCATGTGAAGGACATTTCATATCAGCACACGGTGACCATGAACAGTTCTAAAATGTCTTTTGTATTCAACAAGTCCAGCTTTTTCCAGTTTGCCTTTAGAGCGCTTGGTGTCATGACACACACAGCACTCAGAGGATGTATTTCAAAGGAAAGGAAGGTGTAGCCATGCAAAGAACAATGCTCTGCCCGCAACAAGATTAATCGCTGTCATGAGAAACCAATAAAAACAAGTATCTTGTTATCCTTCTTTACAAAGGGACTGTTAAAGCTTAACTATATTAGGAAACTTTTTCCTTTGGACTAAACCATGAGCCTAATGTATGTGGGCATCCCACATGCCAGCATATGCGATTAATTGGCTCTCGCCTGATGCCGCGGGAGAAAGTCCAACGTTCCAGAGGCAGGATGGAGCTTTCACACAACCAGCCTGTGCCCTCTCCTGACCACAGCTCTCTCACCAAGCCCAGCCCCAGCTCCCTGTCCCGTGCCAGGTGACACCACCGCCCATTTCCACCTGTTAACCGTGTCCCACGTACGCACCCCAACATCACACCCGGCTCTGAGCGAACTCAGCCAAAGCAGAAATACCTTTCATCACGTCAGCAGTGCGGTCCCCATTTAGAAACGCTTTCTTTCACGTTAATCCAGTGCCAAAATGTGGTGGTGTGGGCTGTGCTGATCCAGAAACGGTGCTAAGGATGCTGCTGCCTCCTGTCTATCACCGCACGCCTCATCTCGCGCATGGCCAGGCAGTGACGGCCCTGCGACAACAGGCACTTTAAATTGGGCAGCTCAGCAGCACATGTACACTGAATTTTTGAACAAGCTATTCTAAGCTGCTTTGCTAGCAATTTCTGGCCTGTGCAGTTTGAAAGCGCACGGTTCTGGCCCTCACAAAGAGCAGACCTGTAAATGACATCTTGAGGATTAAGCTGATTGAGATGCAATTTGCCTAGCAACCATTCATTAAGCAGAGTTCAGAAACAGGCCAGCAATCTATTCCACCTCCTTATCTGAGCAGTAAACAGATAACAGTCTCTACTGTGTCCTCTATCCTCCAGTTCAGACACATTGTAAACAGATTTTTCAGAAGTTTAAACTCCTACGGTAAATCTCCGAGAACAATCCCGCTCTCCAAACACGAGGGATTCGGCTTCACCAAGTGTCTTACAAGCGTGAAACAGCTCTGGAAGGAGGGTAATGCAAATCAAATTGTGAATGCATTTGCAGTTCCTGTGCCTCCAATATTTTCTCACATCAAGCACTAAGAGCCCATCCCAGTCGTTAAAAAAAAAATGTTTAAAAAAATCTTAATCACACAAGCATTTGGCATTGCTATTCTGATCACTGGAAAAAACTCAATAAAAATCTTATTCCCTTCCTTCATCTTCTGCAAGGAATCGATTGACACTTCCAAAGTCTTTGATAAAGGCTCCCATGCTTTAGAGAAGAAAACAAAAGTCACGTCCTCCCTTCCCATTAAGCATTTTTTCCTCATAAAATAAGCAAGACAACGTAAACGTCATCAGTGGAAATCAAACCAGCTATTTCAGCTCGAAAATTTCAGCCGAAAAGATTAAGGGAAATCATGATTTTGCATAATTGTTTCCCTGCAAGAAACATCTGATAATATCCCATTCTGCTCCAAAATTAAACAACAAAGATTAGCACGGACGTATTTAAGACTATATACCTGAATGGTTTGCCTTTGGTGCACAGTTCTTCTGGGAAATCACTGTGACATACAGCATGCTATTACAATTAAATATGCAAGAAAGAAGAATTAAACTGACTATGAATAATTAATACCCTACAATACTACTTCATAAGGAGAAGTCTGGCTGAATATTCCCGCAGATGAGATACACCCAAACACGAGGCACAGCAGAGCTGGCAGCTTTACTTTTATGATGGGGTTTAAAACACCAAGTAACTTTATGGCTGCTACTCAATTCTAGAGAAGGTGCCAGCCATCCAGGCCTTCTCCTGCTGGATTCCCATCCAGCTTCAGAAAAATGGGATAAACGCAACTGTTGCAATAGTTCCTGCACTGCTCATCCATGTCCCGGAGGTAGCAGGCTTCCCAAACACTTTCCATTAAAAGGTATAAAGCAATTATCTGACTTCCCAGTAGGGAGAATAAAGCAAATATGATGCAACAATTACTTAGGTGATAACATCAGGCTAAGGTTGTGAGAAAAAACAATTAAAAAGGGTTGCAAGAGCTAAGGAATGCAGCTTACTTTCCCAGAATCTCTCTTAAGGACAAAGATACCATCAGCTCCAAGAGTCGACCTTCCTGTTTCGAGTTTACAGTTCTGGAGGCTGCAGAACATCAACTGTAGCAAAGCTGAAAATGGCGACTAAAAATATGCTTTTTTTTGCACAACACCACCCCTAAATTGCATAAATTAATATTTACTGAACTCCTTGTAAAATCAATGACCAAATGTCGGCATTTTCCATCAGACTCCGGTTGGGTCACCATGGCGATAATTGACACAAATACATTTGTTGCACATTTTTAGCCGAAAATCCCCAGTTCCTCTGTGTTTATCCATGCATGGCACACCCAACACCCCTGTTGGAAACAGACATTTGAAATCCAACCAACATTTGTGATCACTGAGGTGAAACAGGGCATTGCTACTGGACTTGGTGAAGGTGACAGTATCCCTCAGCTCTAAAGCCCCATATTGCTCCAGGAGGGTCTTGCTCCTGCAGGATCCAACACTCCAAAGCAAACACGAGCTCAGGGTCTTTCTGGGCAGAGGCAAAGCCATGTTCGAAGTATGCTGGCTTAATATTAATTTCTATTAAAAATTAATAGGATTAAATGAAGCCTGCAAGCCTATGGGCACCAAGGCAGTTATTTTGCCGACGCACTCGTTGCCCAGAGGAGCGGGATTTGAGGGATGGGCTGCAGTGCTCCTGCAGGATGCAGGATCCACGTGGCTCATGGGGGGAACAGGGAGCTCTTCCCCACACCCCCAGAGGGACCCTGTGTTCCATCAGTGCTGTGTCACTCTGTCCTCCTGCCCAGAAACTGGTGGGGAAGATGAAACCCTGAAGAGATCCTGGTGAAAACCCCGCTGTCTTCCCACCCGAGATCCAACCTTCTCTGGATGCTGCCTCCAATCCTCACCCATGTGCCCCTTTCCCACTTCCCAGAATGAATTCCCTTGCCAGCAAGAACCATGCAAATACCCAGAGTTTACGTAACTTTAACCTTCAGTCCCTATTAATGTTAACGGAATAGGAAAAAATTAACCATGGTGCAAGAAAAAAAGCCTGTATCTGCATTTCTAATTATACAGCAAAACACACCACGTGGCAGAATTTCCAAGCACCTTGCTGGGAATAAAACAGCCAATGGACTAAGGCTTCCATTTGGAGCAGTGGATGCAAGAGCAACGAGCACTGAGGCTGTCAGAGTTAAGGGATGAGGACACGAGAATTAAGGGAAATGAAGTGACATACACGAACGACGATAACAAAAATGTTAATAATTAGAAAAACAGTCACCTCAAAAATTTAAAATTTCATGATCTCTCCTACTTTTTAATGGCTTAGCCTACTTTTTCCAACCTAATTTGCATGATCAAAATAGGCCTCCTGCCAGGAAGCATTAAAATGGCAGCCCCCCATCGAGACAAAACTCCCTTCACCATACGAGACTGAAGGACTAATAACTATTCCTAAAAACATTTTAAATCCATTAACGTTGTTTAGCAAACACTTATTTAGAATTAGTGCCGCTACCAGATTTTGACAGTGCTCTACTAAAGTGCTCTATAAAAGCCTTTGAGGGAGGAGCAGGTCCCTCCCAAACACCTGTGCCATCTCCAACCCTCTCCAAAAAGCTGAGCCCCCTCACGCTCCTGAATGTTTTCCATCCCAAAACCCCAAAGATATTGGTCGATATTCTCCAATATCAACCAGATAATTCCCAACAGCTCTTCAGAGTGCCAGGCTGGGCAGCTGGAAGGATCACAGCTGGAAGATGCACAGAGCAGCCAGACCAGAGTACAGCATCCCCACCAACCTCTACACTCAGCAATTAATTCCATACACCAAAAAAAACCCAGGTTAGTACAAAAATACAAACCTCAATATTACTGATGTACTGAAGATTTGGATTTTGGTAGAAATATACAGCGCTTTATACAAATTTGTCCGAGCTATGTGTTATCCTTTCAGTGCCATCTGCACAAAACCAGAGTTTTATCTAAGCACTAGATACTAAAATAAATCATTTTCTCCGTATCTATGATCTTGTTGAAGACAGACGCCACAAACCTGAGAGCTGGCTAGTGCAGGCTTGTCTAGTCACAAATAAAATTACATCCGCATCAATATGATTTATTTTAAATAAAAAAATAAGGCAAACCAGGCTCTTCATCTCGAAACAGGCTCAGCCAGCACCCTTCACGCACACAGAAGACATCATGTACGGTGTGAAATTGTCAGAATAAAACTGGGATTGGCACTGTCATGTTCCCTAATAAGAAATACCACTATCAAGAGACACATTTTAATTGCCACACGTAATGAAAAGTACCTGTTCATTCTCCACTTGCTGTAGTTATTGCTATTTAAATTCAGGACTACAAGTCCTGGCAGGATATTTTCTGGTGACTTTAGTTTTTTGGAGTGTCCATGCCCCACCAGATTTTTAAGAGTGAATCTGGCTTTCCAATACAACACAAATGACCCATCTCTGTCCGTGCATGAACGAGGTTCTTGGGCTGCACTTCTCAAAGCATCTCGTCCTGAGCGTCCCCTGTGAGCAGGGACCTCACAGTAATTAGCACAATCTGATACTGGAAACTCAACTAATTCTAACACCGATCCCTCAGGACAGCACAGCCCATGATTTGAGAAATGTTCATCCCAAAAGATCCTTTGTTTCTACCTTTCAAAGTCACCAAAGGCTGGTAAATAAATTATATTCTCCAAAAGCTTTGCGAATTCCTTTCTCCTGGCTGGATACATTCTCCAACCAGCAGCCACAGCTAAAGGTTTATACAGGATCACTGAAAGCACCAAACCTGTTTTATTTTCTTATACAGAACAGCTTCTAACATCTGCAGTCAGTGCTGTGAGATTGCAAAGGATTTTATTTGCCAAGTCAAGCTGTCGAAAGGACAGATTATAAAAAATAAACACTAACCATTTTTAGACCTAACTTTCCCCCACAGACTGCGTTTTATGCCCTTTCACTGGAAATGTTACATCAGAATAAAATCAGATTTAATTGGCTCTTAAATAACTGAACAGCCACTTTAATTTTATTTCAATAGCAATAATTCATAAATCAAGCAGCTGAAATCCTAGCACGGAGTGACAAGTAAATAGAGCAGAACACAGTGAAGGAGAGCACGAACACCACACGGTGAAAGGTGATTTTTCTCAAACTTCACATGTCACCATTTTATGGACATCACAAAGGTACCACCACATAAATACTTGGATCTCAAACCTGTCAGTGCATCAGCAGTAACTGCTTAACAAAGACCAGTGGAGGAGATGATCCTTGCCCAACTGGAACTGCTAGGAGAATGGCTGGGATTTTAGCCGTGGATGCAATTTCCCTCATGCACACTAGATGGAAGTATGGAAAAATCTTAATTCTTTCCTGTCTCAACTTAAACTCAAGCGGTTGAGATGTTATGTTGGACTGTCAGATTCCGAGAATTTTTTTTGGTTCTTCATCAGCAACTTCAGTCACTGATAAGCTCTAAGTATAAAGACGCCCTAAAATATTAAACTAAGCAGTGTTGGAAATGAATAGTAAATATAAGAGAATATACAGCAGAAATACTAAATGTATTATTCAGGCTAATTTTTAAAGTACACAATTTCTAGAATATTTGAATAATAATAACTAATGAAATCCTTCAGAGACACTGAAGTTACAGTTTTTAAACCTCCAGGTTATTACAACAAACACCACCTTCTCAATGAATAGAAACAGGGAATATAAAAGGTATAAAAGGATTCATAAATGCTGCTGCAGTTCTGACTGGAAAAAAAACCCCAACAGATTTGTAGAAAATAGTGGGAGAGGTACAGGGATATAGAGAAGCTGAAGTTTTGCAGAACAAGCAGATCAGAGAGCAGCAAACCTGAATGGGATTAAATTACACACAAATCTCCTGGAAATGATCTTAAAAGTGACTTGTTCCAAAACAATCCATTTCTAAATTTAAACTCTAAAGAGTTCACAGACACAAAAACTAAATCAGGCAATGGTGTGACCAAGAAAAGGTGCTGGAGGAGCTGTTTTCCCGCCCCTACTCTGGCTTTTTCACATATTGATTTTCCTCCACGCTCATTCACAAATGCTCAGCAGAGCTGTGAACAATTTAAAGTCAAGGGATGCACGAATCACCAGCTCCAGGAACACACCACCCATTCGAGGCAAAAGCTGAGGGCTTTGCTGTAGCTGAAGAAAATAAAAACCAACCCAGAATCAGAACACACTGATGAGCTGGAAGAGAAGGGTGAGCAAATCCCTAATTTTCCCTGTCCACAACAAAGCCAAAGCACATGACATCCCTCCAGCTTAGAAGACAAAAAATTAAGAAAAGCAGTGCCAGAAGAGAAGGATGAATAAAGAACAAAGCTGGATAAAAGAATATAAAGTAGGCATGAAGGGCTCCCCTTTCCAGATGTTAAGAATACATGCTGTTTTTCATTCCAGGTTTAAAAAAAGATAAGCAGAGGAGGAAGTTTACTTTGGAGAGTGGGAGCATCTGCATAATTTTTTGAAAAAGGTTCACACAATGCTATTTCCTTCCAACAGAATTTAAACTATATCTATGCATATATACATATATATCTGTGGTATGGGCTCAAGAGAGTCACCCTGTAATATTTTTCAATGTGTTTTCAACTGCCTATGGAGAGGAACAAAATGAGTGGCAAGGGACAGGGACAGGAAAGGGCAGGACTGTGAGACACATCCTCCAACATGCACAGTCCAAGTTTAACATGAAGGCAAGGAGAGGGACAGCAGGATACAGCAAAGGATATGCTGGGGCCAGGAAATGAGAAAAGAATCCACAGCTCTCAACACTGACTTATGTGATATTTTACCAACAAAAACACGAAGGAATTTTTTTTTTTTTTAAAGTGTGGCTCCCACCTTATCCAGGCCAGGGAGATTGTCCCAGTATGAGGAGAGAAATTTCAGAGAACAACTGCTAGACCCACTGTGAAGAGCAGAGCACGGCGTTTCACCTATTTCCACTTGCTCTCGCGTGGTTCCCAAATTAGAAACAATCAGAATCCTGCTGGAAACAATATACGGCACCTTAATTGGGTTGGCTGCACTACAGACGTCAGCAATGTATCACTTAGTAGATCATTTTTTGACTGCTTTTTTTTCCTTGAATACTAAAAATAGCTGCACTTTCATGGTTCACCTTTTCTACATCAACTTTACTACAGACATCATAAAGAAATTAAAAATTTGCACTCGTTGCCCACCGAAGATCTTACAGAACCCACAGATCTGTCACCTAATTCAGCAGAACTGTACTTAAAGGTTTGTCTCAGACATGTTGCACCTACAGAGAACCTGTTTTCTAACACATTTCCCTCTAGCACACCCATCAATGCATCTATTTAAAAGCCTGGAGCAGCTCAGTTATCTCCAAATACATCAACAAGCCAGTGCTCCACGCATTCCAAGCACTCCAGAATCCCTGCACGGGACTTGGGAATTCACATGAAAAATCTTTCCCAGTTTTCATCCCCAAGTGCTACACCCCCACTGTTCCCTACCAAATCCATGATGCAGCCAAACTACATTCCTGAGAAATTATTCCAAGAATGAAATATCACCATTTTCCTCACAAAGCCTGGAAACTTGGACTAATCTGCACACACAGCATAAACAAGTTAAGCAATGGGAATATATAAATGAAACATAATTCCTAAGCACAATGGGGGAATAATTACAGCAACAACAGAACAAATACAAAATGAGTGGGAAGGCATGGAGGGACACCCAAAGAGAATGTGCTGAAATAACGAGAAGGGACCTATAGGATCTGTGAAGTTGGGTCAGCCATGAGCTACAGCTGCTGGTTTTTTAAGTGTCCCTTTAAATCAAATTACTACAAACACAGAAACCAGCAGCAGATGAACACAGAGGTCTCTGCCAGCTCCAGGTGTAGGCCAAGCTATGCCCTGCTTGGACAGTAAAATCAGCTTTTGAAAGAATACAACCCCTCAGAAAAAGATCTTTGGGTAAAGTTCAGCACAACTTTTCTGGATGTCAGTCAGCAGAATGCCTGTTCAGGAGCCCTGTTCCTCTATCAGTATTTGCAAAGTTTTCTTTTTTTTTTATTGAAAGAAGAAAGACGAATAGTGTGACAAACTCATTTTAGCATTCACAGTCAAAGTAACAATCTGCAATTAAAAGAAAAAATTGCTCCAAGATCTGTGTGGTGAAGATTTTAACACGAGTCACAAAATACAATGGGAAAATGGGAATGTGGCATACCACACAAGGAATAAAAAATTCAATTACTCACTTCACTTTCCAGTTTGAGAATGTTTAAAATTGTTTAAACGTCTCAAGTGCTGAACATTGGAAAGGGTGGGGTGATAGACTCATTACAGATGAGAAACTGTGAAACCTTTACTCATCCTCAGGGGCATCTTACCCCAAAAATAGCTTCTGAAGAGTCAACAGGGCCTGGATACAGTGTACTACAAAACAGAGTGACCTGTTACTCACCTGCTGGGTGTAGCATTTTAGTGAACTACACATTCTTAAAGCAATTATTTAAAAGTGCTGATCATCTGTTAAACAAATCAGACTGTGGCTCCGTTCTTGGTGGTGTATTTAGCAATTCCATACATCCCAGCATCCTGCAAGTTTTACCTAGCTTTAGAGAAATACAGAATGGGCATTACTTTATCTCTCAGTTTGTAAATCTGTGACTCTCTTCACTGAAGATGAGTGAGCCAGGAATATACAGGATATAAAATATTTTGATGATGGAGGTTTTTGGTGTGGGGGCAGCCAGGCCAACACCTTCTACTTCCTCCTCTCCCCATCTCCTTACGCCAGCCAGTAACAAGTCATGGTCAAAAATGAAGAGGGATAAAAATGAATGGACAAACCAAAGTGAAAAAGTAAAATATTGCACTGGAAACACTGATCAAAGTTTCTATCCCACATCCAGGCATTTCAGCAAGTGCAGCAGAGGACACAAGCTGAGGCTCCTGCACGTTGCCTGAGCTTCTGGGAAATAGAGATACTTCAGTCCTTGACAAAAATCCTTACTTCTCCTCTTGATCTGGTAACAGTTCCCAGAAGCAAACATAGATATAAAAGCTTATCTATCAGAGGACAACTTGAAACAAATACAAATAAGGCTTAAATGAAGGCAAATATCCAAGCTGCAGAGAACACAACGGTTCCTTAATTTCACATTTGGAGAAAAAAAACAATACTATGTGGACATTCTCCAACATATTTTTAATGTTATTAACAGAAATAGCACCCCAGGCTGTGCTCAAGCTGAAAAAGTGTGAAACTGCAACGTGAAGTGAAAGGGGGATCAAAAATACCATCTTATTAAATGGCATTTATTTGGTGCTAAGTGAATTATTTATTCAATTGAGAAGTTCACAAAATGACAGGGGGGTAAATGCAAGCGAGGTCACTCCTTCATGTCAGTATCAAAGCTGATCCTTAACAGAATTTAAGCACCTGCCTTTTCTTTTATCTCAGCACAAAATGAGATTTCTTTCTTTTTTTTTTACACTTCAAAAGCCATGTAACACAACAGAATATATGCCAAGCATGCAAAAACAGAGCATGCCAGCATCTTTCAGCAATCAGCTTTCCCTTGTCATCCATTATGTCAGATTTATCTATTTTTGCTTAATTCTTGCTCCAGCAATACGCATCCTTCCTCTCTCCAGACTATCAGGCTGGTTGGGCTGGAATTCAATACAGCTTCTTAAAATAGTTGAGAAATATTGAAAATATTTGAAGCGATGCCTGTGAATTACAGCCAATTCATCAACTCCTCTTCCAGCTCCTGCTCGACCTGTGCTCCCCCAGACAAGGGGCAATTTTCATTTCTTCACCTCAGAAATTCTACCCGGTGTAAATATCATTTGGAAAATAAATAGCCTTTCTTTTATGGAAGCATTTCCCCATGAAAGCTTAGATTCTGTGTTAATTGCAAACCTTACCCTCTGACTCTTACTCGCTTTTGATCCAAATCTTCCTCTGCTGAAAATTAATAGTGAGTGCATTTGCTTTTAAGTTTGCTTTCTGTTATCACTGCTTTTCCCCTCCAAGTTTCCAGACCCTCTGGACTGGCTTTACAGGACACCAGACCCACCTGAATGCTCTCCCTGAATCCTTCACTCTGCCGCTGGCTGCAAAACTCTGCTCTCTCCACCTCTAATACCTGTAAGACCCTTGAACATCATCTTTCCCCACTGCTTTATGCACCCACTTGAAACGACCAGACTCCAACAAGTTCAAATTCTTAAGCTGAAAAAAGCCCTGATCAGAAATAAATAGGCTGAAAGGAAAATGCAACTCTCATCACTCCATTCCCTCACTGCCTGTGGAGCACCGAGCACGGAATTTTCTCAGCCGGCTGCTGAATCAGACGAAGTTTCCACAGTGCACACGCACAATCACAAAGCCCCGACACGTCCAGGAGGATTTATTCCATCACAAAGTCACCACCGTTGCTCCAGCACAAATGACATCACTTAGGAACCCAACCTCATCTCCTGAGAGCTCCCAGCTCCCTCCTCTCCCACAGCGACCGGAGCAACAAAGAACCGGGTTTGTGCAATAAAGAGGAAAAAAGTATTGCTGCAGAAAGTTTTCCGGATAAACTTATATTTTCTTGAGAACGCGACTACAGAAAAAATTAAGGACTGTAGTAAGAAGTGAGCAGAACAAATTCCGGTTGAACTGATCAACCTGCATCTGTGATTTATCCTAAACTTGTACCTAGTGATACCAAGGGAGGGTGAGAGACATCAGTGAGCCCTCACAGGTGTTGCTCGGGGAGGTTCACACGCTGCAGAACCAAAACCATCTCAGGACTTTGCTGCACGAGTGGACTGAGAACTGGAGTCCAGCTCTACAGTTTTCTTCTTCTTCTTCTTCTGACTCTTGAAAATTGGTTGGTAGGGGAATAAAAACGACGGATGATTTATTGACGATACCTGTTTCCTGCCCATGGCAGGGGGCTGGGACGAGACGGGCTTTAAGGTCCCTTCCAGCCCAAACCAGCCGGCGATTCTCTTGCAAAAAGACACTTTTCTTGGGAAAGAATCACACAAAGGATGTGCTCGCACTGCGACCGCAATCCCCCCTTCCCCCTGACGGCACCTCTGTCGCGATGGCTGGCGCACTATCGCGATCCCGGGCCGTGTGCGCGGTACCCGGGGGCAGGTAACGAGGGCGCCGGGGCTCCCGGGGGGCCTGGGAGCTACCGGGGAGGCGGGGTGGGAGCGAGTGTCGCGACAGGCGGCGGGTGTCGCGACAGGGGGCGGGTCGCCACACCGGCGATGCCTCAGCGGGCGGGGGGAGGGGACACCCGGGAAGGACAATGGTGAGGCGGGGGGGGGGGGGGGTATGAACCGCGGCGGTCCCGCCGCGCGCGGGGGGACTAGGAGGAGGGTGATGATGATGATGAGGATGAGGAGGAGGTGGCGGTGGGGGCCGCCGCCGCCGCTCCCGCCGCGTGCCGCACTTACTCTCGGTGCCCCTGCCCGGGCCTCATGGCGCCGCCGCCGCTGTGCCCGCCCGGCCCCGCCGCCGCCGCCGCCGCCCGCCCCGGCCGTGCTGGCTGCGCAGCCGCCCCCGCGCACGCGCGGCCCGCGCGCCGCCCGCCCCGCCCCGCGCACGCGCGGCCCCGCGGCCACGGGAGCGAGGGAGGGGAGGGGAGGGGAAGGGGGAGAGGGAAGGGGGAGAGGGAGGGAGGGAGGGGAGGGAGGAGGGAGGGGGAGAGGGGCAGCGCCGCGCCGCCTCCTGCCGGTAACCGGGGGTAGTGCAGAGATCCGCGGGGATGGGGGCACGGGGGGGCATGAGGGAGGGACACGGCGGGTATGTACTGGGGGACATGGGGGGCATGAGGGGGCATTTGGGGGAGCCATGAGGGAGGGACACGGCGGGTACCTACTGGGGGACATGGGGGGCATTTGGGGGGAGAGACACGGCGGGTTCGTACTGGGGGACATGGGGGACATTTCGGGGGGCATGAGGGAGGAACACGGCGGGTACCTACTGGGGGACATGGGGGGCATGAGGGGGAATTTGGGAGGGGTCATGAGGGAGGGACACGGCGGGTTCGTACTGGGGGACATGTGGGGCATTTGGGGGGGCATTTGGGGGTCCATGAGGGAGAGACACGGCGGGTACGTACTGCGGCACATGGGGGGCATGAGGGAGCATTTGAGGGGGTCATGAGGGAGCGGCATGGCGGGTACGTACTGGGGGACATGGGGGACATTTGGGGGGAGAGACATGGCGGGTTCATACTGGGGGACATGGGGGGCATTGAGGGGGGCATGAGGGAGGAACACGGCGGGTACCTACTGGGGGACATGGGGGGCATGAGAGGGCATTTGGGGGGCCATGAGGGAGGGACACGGAGGGTTTATACTGGGCGACATGGGGGGGCATTTCGGGGGGCGTGAGGGAGAGACACGGCGGGTTCGTACTGGGGGACATGGGGGGCATTGAGGGGGCCATGAGGGAGGAACACGGTGAGTACGTACTGCGGGACATGGGGGGCATGAGGGGGCATTTGGGGGGGCCATGAGGGAGGAACACAGCGAGTACGTACTGGGGGACATGGGGGGCATTTGGGGGGAGACACGGCAGGTATGTACTGGGGGACATGGGGGGCATGAGGGGACATTTGGGGGGGTCATGAGGGAAGGGCACGGCGGGTTTGTACTGGGGGGCATGGGGGGCATTTGGGGGAGCCATGAGGGAGGGACACGGTGGGTAAATACTGGGGGACATGGAGGGCATGAGGGGGAATTTGGGGGGGGTCATGAGGGAGGGACACGGCGGGTTCGTAGTGGGGGACATGAGGAGATATTTCGGGGGGCATGAGGGAGAGACATGGCAGGTACGTACTGGGGGACATGGGGGGCATGAAGGGAGGACATGAAGGGGACGTGTGGGGAACAGGGAGGGACACACAGGGAGAGCATGAAAGGAACATAGGGATGCACAGGGAGACGCAGGTGGGCCAGGAAAGGGACACAGAGGGAATATGAATGGGACACAGAGGGAGCTCCGCCACAGCTCCGGTGCTGCCCACACTGAGGTCCTGACAGACACTCCCTGCCCCACCTAGGGTCAGTCCTTGGTGAGGTGTTTTTCCACAGGGAAGTGATTTGCACCCCTGCGATGGGCTTGCAATGGGATGATTAACCTAATTCTCAAAGCTCGTTAAGGAGCTCCAGGTCAGGAAGGTGAGAGACTTCACCTCTACCCGTGCCAGGAGCATTCCTGCTGCCCCCAGGAGAAGCTGTTGCCCTGAGCACTCTGCTCCATCCCTGGAAGCAGCCTGGGATGAAGCTCTGGGGCAGTACAGGGTGAACCTGACCCCTCCCATGACACGGCCACAAAGAGGGGACAGCCTCCCCTTGTACCCTATCCCATGAGACCCCTCCAACCCTGCTTACCCAGCTTTTGCCCCTTCAAGCTGCAACCTTCAGAAGCCACAGCTCAGGAAACGGGATCTAAGCTCAGCTGGGAAGGAGGAATTACATGAAAGTGCCCTGGTTTGAGCTGGAATAAAACACCAGGAAGGTGGTGGCTGTGAGGTCAGGCTGCCAGGGAGGAAGAAAGGAGAGAACAATCGCTTGTGCTGGGGACCTCATTTTATTGCAAGGGAAATACAAAACTTGGACAGCAGCATTCAAAGGACCTCAGCACCCCCTGCTCCTGGGAAACATGCAAGGACACTCCGTGGAGGTTTCCCAACCCAGTTTTCAGTCGATCTCACGTTCCAGATAGAATCCTTCAGCAGAAGGGTAAAACATCTCTTTCACACTGCACTGGAGAGGGACAAGGGGCTCAGCAGGTTTGGGTTCCAGACCCTGCCCAATCTCTTCACTGCTGGGGTTTTCTTCCCTCGGGGATGTTAATTTATAACAGCACACAGATATTTACCTGGGTTTCTGGCAGGAAGGTACCCAGTGCTCTAAACACCTGAGCACAGCCATGTGAAGAGACAAAACAAGCCCCAACCACCAGGTGCAGGTGCACATATGTGGTGCCAGGCTCCACCAGGCCAAGGGCTCTGCAGAGCCAGCCCTGCTCCTCCAGCCTCACCTGTGCCAGGTGCTCTCCATCCCCAACCCTCTGTTACACCTGAGCTGCAGAACCTGCTGCTCTTCCCACTTGGAGGTTTTCTTTAGCTGCAACAGCTTCTGTGTTTGTATCTGTGACCCTGGGGCAAAGAGTGAGGACTTGGAAGTAACTCTGATGCAATAAACTACTCAAATTCCTAAAAAGTGGGTCCACGCTGGTTTGGCATGACAGACAAGCCATGCATTACAGATGTTCCAGCTGCCAGGAAACCCTTAAAACTGACTCCCTACACCCACCAACTTCATCAGGGCAGGGAGAAAAGCCACTATGAAACCATCAGGTGGGATGGGGTGGCCTCGTCCTCCTGTGTGACCACGATTCTGCCTTCAGAAGAGATTACAAACATGTGCTGATAATCCTCCACTGCAACCCTTTGTTTGCTACAAGGCAGGAGATGCTCCTGAGCTTCCACGTACAAACTCCTGGGAGCAAGGACATGAGACACAGCCCAACAGAAGAGGGTGGCAGCTCTGGAAATGCAGTATCAGAATCATGGGTGCAGCTGATTCTCCAGTGTCTGTCCCCAGTTCAGATGCCATAGAAGGTCCGGAGATTTTATTTCAGTTTGGGCAGTTCCCCCAAAGAATAATATATTCCACTTCAGCCCACTGTAGTGATTCCATCATCCTCTTGTGTCTGGATTGAGCAAAGGTGCCAAGATACCCCCAGGACTGGTTTCTCCACATGATCAGAGTTCAAGGGCTGTTAAAACACACAAAGGGCTCAACCCTTCACCTCCACCTTGAGCTTCAGGCGGACGTCACACAGGAAAGCGTTCATCAGGTCCTGGCCTGCCTCCTGAGCAATCCTGCTGATGACCTTTCCTCCTCTTCCAATCAACATCCTCTGTGTTAAAACCCAGAGAGAACGTCATCAAACTCACCCTTCCATTGCCCAGGAGAACAGTGCAGGCACAGAAGCAATGAGGGGAATTCCAACATCAAACCATGAGGCAACTTCAGGAAGGGGTGAGTTGCTACTGAACAGCCTGTATTGGGTACATGGCTCTTCCCAAAAGAGAGGGAGAGGGGATCACAGCAAGGATGCACATGTTGGACTTGGAGAACTTCCCTTCAACCTCCCCAGCATCCCATGTCTTCCTCACTCACCTTATGAGACTCCCTTGGGACCAGGAGGCTCTGCACGATGAGGAGCTCCCCACATTCTCCTTCCTCCCAGATGTCTGTCACCTGTGACAGCAAGCGAGCACTCAGCAATCCTGGAAAATCCTCAGGAACCCCAACCACCACTCCCCTGGAGACACCAGCACACGAGGGTGGCCCCCTCACACACAGAAAGGGTCTTAGAGCCCACCTGAGGTGCAAGTACTGAATCACTCCACAGGGCCCTGGCAGATCCCACAGACCCAAACAAAGGGATCCTCATCACACAGCCCGAAATTCCCAATGGAACAGCCAGTGGCCAAATCAGCCTGGGCACACTTCCCACCTGAGTCACTCCATAAGGCACTTCCAGGGGCAGGTACTCCAAGACCTTCTCCCTGATGATATTATCACAGATCTCTTGAGGTGACTGGTTGGTCAGGACGTCGCTGTGGAATTCCCAAGGGCCTGGCTTGGCTTGCATCAGGAGGTACCTCTGTGGGCACAACACCCACCCCATCAGCTGCCACGGGTCACCCACACAGTGCCAGCACCCCTGTGCTCCTCCTGCAGAGAGGGCACTGCTGCTGGCCTGGCAGCAGGGCAGCAGTTTGGTATTTTGGGCAGGGAAAGGAGGAAGGGAAGTTCTGAAATCCCTCCCTAGGGCTGTGTGTATCAGTTAGAAAAGCCCAGAGAACCCCTGGAGCTGAGAGGATAGCAGTGGGTGGATTCATTGCTGTGAACAAGCTGCTGCTTGGAGAGCCCCAGGTAAGGGTTTTGTACAGAAAATCCTGGAGATGCAGCAAGGACACATCCCATGTTGACACCCGACACTTTCCCCCCATCCCAGGCCAGGAACAGGAGCTGAGGCTCTGTGTGAAGTGCTGGGGTCCCACACCAGTCTCTAGGTGTGACACAACTTCAGACTGGAGTTACCTTGAGTGTATCCACCTCCTCCCCACGGAGAGCTGCCAGCATGAAGATCTCCTGGAAGTGTGGCCAGCCTTTCATATCTTTTAGATCCTCGGGTCCATAGTGCTTTGGCCCTGTGCCAGCACTCCCAACATCACTGCTCCTGTCCAAAGCAGAGCCTTCCTGGGCCTGACTCTTTTCCTGCCCACAGGGAGACCTTAGGACCTTGCTTTCAGGTGGAGAAGCCTGAGTGGTTTGAAGAGGAGACTTTGCTGAAGAACTGGAATCCTGTTTTAATGCAGATTTCACTTCCAGTTTCTTTCCATTTACAATTCCCTCTGTAAGGTCAGCTACTATTTCAAGCAGGAGAAACTTCTTCTTTAGTATATCCACCTGAAGTCAGAGAGAGAGAGAGGTGTCAGGATTTGTCCTAAATGAGGTGGGCAGCTGGATCTGAAGAAGCCAGAGGAAACCACCCAGGGAAGCAGCTGCTGCAGGACAGAACAGTTTTGTGACCAGAGGCCAAACCAGAGTGTGGCAGCAGTGCCAGCACAGTTTGCCCACACACTGAGAACCTGTCAGCTCTGCTGAGATCCTCCCTGGCCAACCTGGATACTCTTCCCAGGTGGATTTAAACCCCAGACAGCAGCACAACTTCAGGGGTGATGCTGCATGCAACAAGTACCCACACCCCCCTCAATATTCTGGAGCAGAGGGAGAAACCTGTGTCCTTTAACACACCAGAGACCCAAAAACCCAGCACTGCTGATGCCAGGTGGTGCCTGAAGAAGGCAGGAAGGACGAGGAGGATTTACCTTGTTCAGGACCAGGACACTGGGGATGTGGGGGAACTGAGACAGGCACTTCAGCACCTCCTTGCTCAGAGAGTTCCGTGTCCAGTGATCCGACACGTCCACCAAAACCAGGACTGCCAGGAAAGAGTTGGGGGGGGAAACAGGATGAATCCACATTTTCCAGAATGTTCATTTGCAGCTGTAGGGTCTATGGTCACTCCCCTCCTCAGGAGAGGACAAAAAGAAGAGTTTTAATTGACAAAACACTAAAATGCAGCTTACCCCTGTCACCCTAATGACATCACACATGCTAAACCTCAACATCCAAACCCAGTCCTTAACCCAAAGTGCCTCCCCTTGGCACCAGGCAGTTCTTATCCCCTTCTCAGGTCAATATTCCAATCTTTTCTCTGCTCTTCCTTCCTTGTTCATGCTCCCAGGGCTGCCAGCAAACACCCAGATACCACAGCTTTCTTCCAGAAGTGTGTGGAAGAAAAGGATTTGGTTTGATCCAAAAGGAATTGAAAACCCACCTAAATCTGCAAGTTTCATGCTGTCCCACGGGTCTGTCAGCATGGCTTCATTTAAATTATGCCTGAAAGACACACACAAATGAGTAAAGCAGACACATTTGATTATAACTGTGTTCCTCCCCCTCAAAGTAGAGGAAAACCAATGTTTTCCCTCATTCCAGCTACCACAAAGCTGATTTAGGAGTTGTGACATCCCTTATCATGTGCAGCTACACAGAACCAAACACAAAAGGGCTCAAGGGACGTCACAGGCTCTGTGTGCTACTCAAATTGCAACAAAAAAAAAATACTTGGAGACCAAAATAAGGCTAAAAATACACATTCTTTCACTCCTACTTTACAAACTTTGCACAGTGAAAATCACATTCCTGTTTTATCAACCCTTAATATGCAGCACATCCCCCCCCCTCCCCACACCAGAGGTGATACCTTTTGGCTTTTAAGGGATTAGTCAGGCCTGGTGTGTCCAGAATGATCTAGGAAAAGGAAAAAACCAACGTTTCAAGGTTTCCAGCAGTCCCAGGTCAGGGTAAAAACCTATCTTTGTGCAATGAGAAGTGATCCAACAGGATACAGATGAGCAAATTTGGCCCTGGGGCTCACCAGCTGCGTGTCCTCGTGTGTGATGACACCCCAGGCCTTGCACCGGGTGGTGTGAACCTTCTTGGAGACTGGGAAAACCTGCAGGAAACGAATTAAACATCTTACACAGCCAAAAAAAAAAACAAGGCAACATCCTCAACTCCATCCCAGCTTCACCTTCCTGCCCAGGAGCTGGTTGGAGAGCGTGGATTTCCCGGCGTTGGGAGCGCCGATGATGGCGATTCTCAGCACCTTGGGGTTCTGGGGCTGGTCGGGCCGATTCTCCAAGAGGCGTTTCTGCTCCTCTGCCGGAGAAAGCGGGAGCTCGGATGCTGCCAAACCCCTCTGCGGGTCAGGACCGTGCTGGGGCGGGGCGGCAGCCGGAGCCACTCACCTCTGTCGGTGGCCACGGGCGGCGGGTGCTGGCCCAGAGCGGCGGGCGGTGCCTGGGCGGGGATGCCCAGGAGGCTGCCCAGCGCCGAGCTGCTCCCGCTGCGGCGGCTCCCGGGGAGGCGAGCTGCAAGGACACCACCAGCAAACACCCAATATGCCAAGAACGTACCAAAACCGCCCCAAAATCGCCCTGATGCTTGCGTCCGCTCAACCCGCTGCCACAAGGCCTAGGGGCCGGCCCCGCTCCGCCCCGGCCTCCCGCCCGCCACCTTCCCCACACAGCCGCCCCAAAGCACGCCCGTGGCCCCACCGCACCTGCTCGCAGCCGGAGCGGCCCCGCCGCGGCGGCAGCGGCGGCCCGGAGCGCGGCCCGAGCGGCGGCTGCGGCCATGGGAGCCGCCATCTTGGCCCGCCGCGGGGCACGCCGGGAAGGCACAGAGAGCGGGAGAGCGGGGCCAGAGCGCCGCTGTGCCGCGGGGAATTGTGGGGTGGAAACGGACGAGGCGCCGGCGGCGCGGGGCGGGGACGCGGGAGCGCCCCCTGCTGGCGCCGCCGCGCGGTCCCCGCTGCTCCCGGTGCCCCCCCAGTGCCCCCCCCAGTGCCCCCCCCCAGTGCTCCCGGTGGCCCCTAGTGCCCCCCAGTACCTCCCAGTGCCTCCCCAGTGCCTCACCCCAGTGTCCCAGTACCCCCCCAGTACCCCCCCAGTGTCCCTAGAGTGCCCCCACAGTGCCCTCCCAGTGCCCCCCAGTACCCCCCCAGTGCCCCCTAGTGTCCCCCCCAGTGCCCCCCAGTGTCCCCTCAGTGCCCCCTAGTGTCCCCCCCAGTGCCCCCCAGTGTCCCCCCAGTGCCTCCACAGTGCCACCCAGTGCCCCTCAGTGGCTCCCAGGGTCCCCCAGTACCCCCCCAGTGCCCCCACAGTGCCCCCCAGTGTCCCCTCAGTACCCCCCAGTACCTCCCAGTGTCCCTAGAGTGCCCCCCAGTACCCCCCAGTGCCCCCCCAGTGGCCCCCAGTGCCCCCCAGTGCCCCCCAGTACCTCCCAGTGCCCCCCCAGTGCCCCCCAGTGCCCCCCCAGTACCTCCCAGTGCCCCCCAGTGCTCCTGGTGCCACCAGTGCCCTCTACAACACACAGCCCAGTTTGTCCCAGTGCTGCCTACAACCCTCTCCAGTCCATCCCAGTCCATCCCAGTGCCCCCCACAGCACATCCCACGCATCTGGCCGTCCCCCTGTGCTCCCCAGCGAGACCCAGCGCTCCCAATTCCCCTGCTCTGTACAACCCCGGGCATCTCAGTGCTCCCCCTGCACTACACCCCGATGCTCCTCACGCCTTCCAGCCTTCCCAACACATCCCAGTGCCTCCCAGTTCCCCCCAGTGCTCGCTGCGACACCCCACGGTGCACCCGCGTGCCCCCCACACCACAAACCCCTGCCCCAAGGTGCCCCAGCGCCCCTCTATGCCCAAAAGCACCCAAAATTCCCCACCACACCCTGCACGCTCCTGGAGCCCCCAGGCCCACCCCGGTTCCACCAGGCCTGGAACCCCTGGGGGAGGTGGCGAGCAAGGAGAGACAGAGCCATGGTTCTGTAACCCTCTTTATTGTCCTGTGCCCGTGCCCAGGGCGCCATCACCGTGTCCATGCCGTGCCATTCCGTGCCATTCCGTGCCATTCCGTGCCATTCCGTGCCATTCCGTGCCATTCCGTGCCGTGCCGCGTGCCCGGCCGTCGGCAGAACCGTTACCATTACTAAACTCAGTAATGGTAACGGTTTCCCCGCCGGCCGTGGGGTCCCTGGCTGCCTCCACATCTTCCCACACCCCGGGATGCCCCATCCCACACCCCCCCAGCCCCTGCCCCACGCCCCCGGTGCCCCAGGCCGTGGTCCCACGCCGGTGCCAGCCGTCGGTGCAGCCCGGGGAGTACATCATCTATACTGTAGTGTCTCATAGCCAACTTACAGTATACGATGATATCCTGCCCGGGACAGCGTGCAGAGGGGAGCAGAGCCTGCAGGGGAGAGCGTGGTTAGGGAGCACAGCCCGTTCCCACCCCGATATCCCCCTCACCCCATCCCTGTCCCCCTGGTCCTGTTGCCTCCCGAGCCTCCTGGAGGCCTCCCCACCCCAGCACCTCCCTACCTGCTCTTTATCCCTCCCAATTCCACCACCCCAGAGCAGGATAGAGGTTCTCAGTGGCTTCCCCACCCAGGTATCCCCCTAATCCCTCCTTGTCACCCCATTCCCACCACCCTGGAGAAGAGCAGAGGTTCCCAATCGTTCCCTCACCCCAACACCCCCCTACCCCATTTTTACCCCCCAGTCCCGCTGCCCCAGCATGCGATGAAGGCTCCAAATTGCCTCCTCACCACAACATCCCCCTAAGCCCTCCCTGTATCCCAAATCCTACTGTCTCAGGTTCCCAAAACCCCACCTTTGTTTGCCCCCCAATCCCACCCTCCCTGAGCAGAGCAGCAGCTCTCCCCCCAGGTGGTGGCACCTACCTATGGGGGTGGCACTGGGGCTTTGTGGGGTGCTGGATCTGCACCCGCCTTATAAAACCTGCTCTGCCTCATCTGCATATCTCACATCTGCACTGCACAGCTGGACGGGGCCCTTAACCCCTTCATGCCCGGGGGGGGGCACCACCCCGAGCAGCTCCCCCCACCCAGCCTGGCATTGCCCAAGGGGGTATGTGGGCATGTGAGGCTTGCAGGGGGTCACCCCCCGTGCCTTCCACTGCAGGGTTACCCCACAAATTCCCCATCCTTCTGTGGTCACCAGGATTATCCCTTCCCATGGTTGTGGGGACCCTGAACTGGGAGCTCCCCACTGCAAACTGGTTCCCAGTTGCTGGACAGTGGCGTTGGACAGGGCAGGGGGGCAGCCCGTGGGGATGGGGCACAGGAGGGACATCTGGGACTGGGGGGTGACCCTGCACAGGCCCCCCCAGGCAAGGCACAGGGCACACGTGGGTGCAGGGAGCCTGTGCCCCCTGGGGCAGGTGAGCTCTGTAGTGCTGTGCCCCTGGCCATATATGCTCCCCTGAGGGACGTGACCCCTAGAAATGTGTCCCCCCCAAAAAAAGGATTTGCCCTCCTGCCTTTAGGGACACCCTGGAAATACATTTCCCCTGCCAGGGGGATGTGGCCCTTTGAGGGATGTATCCCCCAGTTAGGGGTCCCCCTGGCCATGTCTATCCCCTGGAGGGATGCATCCCCCAGCTGTGTCCCCCCAAGGGAATGCCCCTCCTGACCACGTGTGTCCCCAAGAGGGCTGTGTCCCCTCACTGCACATGACCCTGGTCATACTTATCCCCTGACCACACACGTCCCCAAATGGCTGCACCCCCTGACCCACGAGTGCCACCTGCCTGCGCATGACCCTGGTGATTTGTGTCCCCCAGCCCCGTCTGTCCCCACAGGGCCACATCCTGCAGCCAGTGCTGTGCCATTGTGCCGGGTTGTTTGTGCCAGGACGGGCTGGCATTCCTGGAAATCGGCTGTGGGGAGGTGATAATCCCTTGCCGGGACCGGGATCGTGTGCACAGGGTCCCGATAAGCAGCAGCCTCCTGCTATCAGGGACCCTGCCCTGCCACACAAGGTGCTCCCGGACCCACTGTCACCTCTGGGCCACAGGAAGAGGGGACAGCATCGCCCACACTCCCCCTGGCCTGGGCAGACCCTGGCAGGAGGGGGCACAGGGTCAAGTCCTGGTCTGCGCCTGTCCCAGGGCATGAGGTTGCGGGGACTTGGGAGCTGCAAGGGACCATCCCGTCCTGGTTTTGGTCCCTGCTGTGCCCCAGAGGTGTCCTGGAGCCTGTAGTGTTCCCCAAACTGTGGCACAGGCACCCCAGCATGTAAAGCAGTGACATAGGCAGTGTCCCGGAGTCCCTCAAGCCCTGCCAGCTCCAGGTGAGTCCCACGGGATTATCCCCATGGGATTATCTCCATGCTGGCTGGTGCCTGCCAGCCCTGATGCCTGCTCAGCACTCGAGGGCAGCCCTGCCCTGTGGCCTTGTACCCCACAGAGGTAGAGGAGGCCTGATTGTCCCCCAAGCTGGTACCACAGAGCTGGTGTGGGGACCCCCAGGTGTCCCAGCCCTCCCAGCAGCAATGCTGGCCCAGGGCAGCGTGTCTGACTCCAGATAAGGAGGCACTGGGAGCTGCAGCGCTGTCCCCACCCTGTCTATCTGCAGGGCCACCCTGCAGGACACATAGGACAGGGCCTGTTGTCCTGCCCCGTGTGTGGGGGCACACAAAGCAACCATTTTTCCCCTGGGAGGGCAGTGCAGCAAAGCCCCCCCCATGCCAGCCCCGTGCTGGCTGTCACTGGTCCTGCTTGCAGGGTGATGCCAAGCAGGACAGGTACCCCCCAGAGCCACCCTGCTGTCCCCCAGCACAGGAAAGGGTCTGTGGGGCTGGGACAGGACTCCGATGGCAGGGCAGGGGGACATGAGCTGCTGCCACAGCCTGGCTGCTGGGACAGACAGCACCTTCAGCCCTGCTCCAGACCCCAGGGAGCCACTCTTTGGGGTGCCCCTGCAGTGGTCACCCCCCGGGGCAACACGGGCCTTGCGGTGGAGCTCACTCGGTGCCTCCTGGCTCCACACTCATCCCCGTGGCAGCAGGACAAGGCTCTACCCTCACGGAGGGCTGCGACACAGAGCCCACGGGGACACGGTGACCGTGGGGAAGCCACCAGCTCCCAGGAGCTTTGCAGGAGCAGCGTGAGCCGGGACCTCACCTCCAAGCACCCCTCGTTCCCCCATCCCAGCGGGAACACTCCGGGGCCAGCAGCCCCCGGCCAGCCCAAGCCACGGCTGGCAACGCACCCGCGGGTGCTGGGGCGGGGACGGACGGGCGTGAGGGACGAGACAGAGCCCAGGCAGGAGGTGACAAGGGTTTATTATCTCACAGCAGCGGGGTGGCGGGCGCAGGCACATGCAGATAGGGCCCGGCCCGGCCCGGCCCGGCACGCCTGCCCGGCCAGCGCCAGATCCGCGCCCGCCGCCCACGGGCCAGCGCAGGCCGGGGCCGATAACGCTGCTCCCCCCGCCCCGGCGGCTGGGAGGGCACGGAGGGGCCCCGGAGCAGTCGCCCCCCTCGCCGTGGGTCACTCCTGGCACAGGACAACACCGGGAGGGACCTGCCCCCGCCCTATGGCACGGGGTGGGGGCACTGAGCGGTGGGAACAGGGCCCCCAAACCAGGCCGAGTTCACACACGGGTCTGGCTGTGCCGGCCACACTGAGCACAGGCATGGAGACAGGCAGGGAAGGGACACGGGCCACCACAGGGCTCTGTGGCCCTGTAGGGAGGATGGGCACACACAGGGGACAACCTCTTCCACATTGTCACAAGGCAGCAAAGCCACTGGCCATAAGAGGCAGGGGGAGGGAGGGAGGCAGGGGCAGCTGTACAGGCTGTGCTGGAGGAGCCTGTCCCCACCTCAGTGTCCTGCTGGTCCCCCACCCACCTCTGACCACCGCTCTGCTTGAGTAGTTGTGGGGTCAGAAGTGCCACAGCATCTGGGGACAGCAGCTGCAGTGGCTTCACTGCCCTCTCAGGGGATGGGTGGCTTTGGCACAGTGCTCCTTTTTGGTATTTCTGGTGGTGGGACCTCACCAGGGCTGAGCTGGGCTCCCTCTGCCCTGTGGAGCTCTCCCTGCTCCAGATCCTATGAGGAAAATTCCCCAAGGGGAGCCAGCACCCACTGCTAGTGCTGGATTGTCACCTTCCTGGGGGGGTTGACTGCCACCCACCCAGCCTGGGCAGGGCTGTTGGCACTGCGGGGGCCCTGGGGGTGAGACACAGGGACAGGGAGAGCCAGCCACAGGGACAGCTGTGGGCAGAGGCAGGGCTGGGACAGTGCCCAGGAGGGTCACTGAGAGAGGGCAAGGAGCCCAGGAGAGGGGGGCCCTGGCTCTCTTCCTAAAGCTCCACATCCCAGGCCTCTGCTCCCAGCTCCAGGTGCTCACCCCAAGGCAGAGAACAGCAAGGCACTGGGGCTGCAATGCCAGACAAGCTGCCAGTCATAACTGGGGATGGGATTGGCCTGAGACAACACAAGGTTAATTAGAAAATAAATCCTCTCCCAGCCTTGGAATAAAAAGAGCAGCAGACAGGACATGCATCTTTCTGGCCCTACAAAATAAGGCACCAGTTACAAACGAAACTCGGATTGTCTTTGATATAAAAGGAATTCCCATGTGTCGAAGGCAGTTGATGTCTGAGTGCGTAACAGGGAGTGATCTTCACTAGCTTTGGGTTGGCCAACCTCATTCCTTGGCCTCGGTGGCTTTCTGGAACAGGGGAAGCTGCAGGAGGGGAAGAGAGAAGCTGTTAGGGCTGCAGGAGAGGGAGGCAGGGAGCTGCCTGCACTCTGCTGTGGACAGGGCTGGGGAAGGAGAGGTTCCCTGGGAGACTGAAAGCTTCCAGGCAGGTCCCTGTGCCCTAGGAGCCGCTGGCATTGCCAGCTGCCAGTGCCCAGCTCACCTTTGTGAGATCCACACCAGTGATGGCACGCACGGAGGCGGGGATCTCAGCCAGGAGACGGTTCACATCGGACATGGTGCTGCCTTTCTCTCCGCTGAGAATAACGATCTCATCCACTTTGGAGAGGGGAGCAGACACCTTGGCAGCGATCTGGGGAAGCAGGGATGAGCAGAGAGTCAAGGAACTGCTCAGCAGCTCACTGGCAAAGGTCCCTACAGGGCGTTGCTGTGCCCCCAGGAGACCTGGCCCAGTCTGGGAACTTCCCCGGCCCACCTGGGGCAGGGGAAATCTGCTCCCTCCTCACCTCAGGTAGAGCATCCAGCACTAGAGCCAGCTGGGCAGCTTCTCCATACTTCTGGAGCGCTTCTGCCTTCAGCTTCAACCCCTCAGCCTCCGCCTTCCCGACGGCCTCAATCACAAAAGCCTCGGCCTCTCCGATCTTGCGGATCTTTTCCGCCTCCGCCTGAGCGAGGAGGATTTGCTTCACCCTGGAAAGGGAAACGCAGCCCTGAGGCAGCCTGGATCCCTGCAGAGAGCCCAGGAGCTGGGGCTCAGGGCAGCACTGTGCTCCCACCTCCCCAGCCCAGGGCAGGGGCTCACTCACTTCTCGCCCTCGGCGATCTGCTGGATGCGATAGGCTTCGGCCTCGGCCGGCTGCTTCACGGTGGCCATCAGCTCCTTCTCCATCCGGATCACCTCCTTCTGCTCCACCTCGATCTGCTTCTTACGCTCCACCACCTCGATTTCGATCTCCTCCTGGCGGATCTTCTGCTGCTCCCGGGCGCTCTGGAGCTCGTAGGCCAGCTGGGCTTCTGCAGTCTGCACACAAGGAAGAGAAGAGGGGTCTGGGCCATGAGCTCTTGTGTGCAGACATAAGGAGCCCAAAACCAGACACGACTCCTGCTATTGAACCTCTTCCCAAGGGTGACATCCCAATCCTCAGTGCTGCTCTTCCCACAGCACTTGAGCCCAACCAGCTCCAGGTTCAACCCTCCCCACCCTCTCCTCTCCTCCAAGTCCCACCACATAGCTGCGAACATGAGAGGCATCTGCTGCAAGGAGCTCACAGTGACACACAGACCTGGGTTCTCCACCTCCAGCTCTCCTAACAGATGCAGGAGGAGGAAGCTGACAAGTCCCAGAGCCACCAACACCATCAAAGGCCCTCCAGGGAACCTGTGGGATACTCTCACCTTAATGTTGACCTCCTCAGTGAAGGCAGCTTTCTGCAACTCAAAAGCCCGTTTGGAATCTGCTATTTTGGTATCTGCCATGAATTTGACATCCAGCATTTCTCTCTTGCATTCTGCCTCCTGCAGAGAGGGAACAGAGAGCAGAGCTTCAGGGCGTACAGCTGGAGCAGAAGAAGCTGCTCCAGGGAAGCCCAGCACGTCTCCAGACTCACCCGAATGCCAGCATCCCGCTCGGCTTCTGCCACTCCAATGTCTGCATCCCTTTGGACAGCTGCAATCTGAGTCTTCCCCAGGGAGCTCAGGTAATCCACTTTATCATAGACATCCTGGGGAGGGGAGATAAGTCAAAAGCACTTCAAACAAGTGACTCCATCTTGCTCCCTTCCCGCTGAAGCTTAGTGCGGTCAGGCCGGGGTCAGAACACGCCATGTCAGCTGCTCCAAACAAACAGGGAGGGCAGGGAGAAGAAGGCCATCCTGACATCTTCCCTCACTCCCAGGAGGCTGGGTTATCAGCCAGCTCTCTCCACGAGCCTGTTTACAGAGGCAGCTACCCAGCTGCTCTTGGCCCAGCTGCCTGGATACAGGACATGCTGCGGCGGCTGTCATGGAAACTCCCGGAGGGCTGGGACAGGCTGTCAGCAGGGGGGTCAGGGCCAGGCTCTCTCCTGCTGCTCCTACAGCTCTGCCCAGAGTGCAGTGCCCAACATCTGGGCATACCTTGATGGTGAAACTCAGGATCTCGATCCCCATGCGACCCACGTCGGGAGCTGCCACCTCCCGCACCAGCTTGGCAAACTGGTCTCTGTCCTGGTAGATCTGCTCCACTGTCAGGGTACCTGCAGAGGGGAGGAAGGTGAAGCACTTTATTTGGAACAGGTAACACGCAACAACGTGGGTCTAAGCTCAGCAATATCCTCGTTGTCCGTAATCTCTTCAGGCCTGGGCATAAGGGCGTAATCCTCTGCCTCTGCAGTGGCACCAACATCTCAGTCTCACAAGTGCAACCCCCACGTGCTACCTGTGGCCCTTGGGGACTCAGACATCTCTCACTGCAGGCACCGAAAACTTATTTATCACAACGCCCAGCCACACAGAGGGAGCTGCTGGATGGGAGATGCCACCTCTGCAGGCAGCAGAGGAAGGTCCTGTGTGGCTGTGTGGTGACAGCGATACTGCTGGGACCAGCCAGCTGAGAAGGGACAAATCCACTCGAGATGCCTCCAGGGGATGAGCCCTTCCATACCTAGGATGGAGCGCAGGTGTCCCTCCAGTGTCTGCAGGACCACGTTCTTCACATCCTGCACGTTCTTCCCCAAGAACTGCTCACAGGCCACAGCCAGGAGCTCCTTCTCGGTCATTATCTTCACCTAGAGACAGGAGACAGAACCAAAGGGGCTGAAGGTGCCTGTCCAGGAGGTGCAGGCACCCAACAGCAGCAGCAGCAGCAGCAGAAGCAGCAGTACCACCACCAGGCTGCCAGGCCCCCATGCTACCGATGCTCCAAGGGACAACACCGAGCTGTCTCCAGGCTGAGCCAGGCCACTGGACCAGCCAGTGAGCCCCTGCTCTCTGTGCTGCTGTCCAAACCCCGACAGCAGCTCAGCGTGGAGGTGCTCCCTGCAGCCATCTGTCCCATTGCAGTGGGGACAGAGCCTGGCCCTACCAGTCCCAACTCACAGAAACCCTACAAAAAGCCCTGAAATACCAGTTCAGCCATTGCACCAACACCAGAGTCAGAAGAAAGCTGGCTGTTACCATCCCTGGCCAAAAGCCATTTTGTTACCTTTCTCTTCCTCCTCTTTCACTACTTTTTCTGACCCAGAAAAGGCAGAAAACAAGAAAGAGTCTGACAAACTCAAGGAGCAGCTTGGAACAGAGGCTGCATTCAGTGTTCCCTGGAAGGAGAGATGAGACAGTAAGGCCACAGCACACTGCTTTGTCCTGCCTGTAGCTGGGAGCTCCCAGACCCCAATGTGTCATGGTCAGGACTTGGCTGTTCTGCTCCACACACTCAGTCTGGTGACAATCCCCAGAAGTGGGATACAGCCACCTCTGCAATATTTTCACCTTCCACAGCCAGAGCCAGGTGTAAAAGCACCCCCATTTCAGCCAAGCCAGGGTCTTAGGATGGTCCTGCTGGTCACAGGGCTGCTTTTTAAAGGCAAAGTGAATTACAAATCCCTGTGGAGTGTGCTAGGCAGTGGAGATCTGTGCTCTGCAGCACCCACCTATGAGGAGCTGCAACCCACCAAGACGTCAGCTCCTGGTGGCCCTGTCCAGTCTGAGGGCTCAGGCAAAGGCTGGCCACAGGGATATTCTGTGCCTGGCAGCACCAGAGAAGGAGCGGGTCCACAGCAGCCACACAGCTTTCTGGATCCTACAGCACCCTCTCATGGACACAGCGGGGCTGGGCAATGCCTCCTGTCCCACAAGGAGCTGGTGGCACCCTAAGTCCTGCCCCAAGGGCCTTGGCTGGACCTGGCTCAGAGACTTCCAAAGCCACAGATGCTGCAAAGGGACCCTCTGAGGGTCCCAGCACACACTACTGAGGGATTCACAGCCCACAGACCTCATCCTGATACCTTCTAGAGCGCTTCCAGCTGCAAAAGCAACACAACTCTCTCTTGAAAGCTGTCTGACAGCCCACGCATCCAAAATGATCCCTCTGGAGCCAAACAGCAGCACCTGACCCCAGCCCTGCCAGAGAGCAGGACAACTGGGACTGACTGTCATCTTCTAAAGGGACAGGAGGTGGACTGTGTTAGACACTGAGCAGGCCAAAACTCACCTGCCACAACCCTGCCCCTTCTAATGTGAAGAAAGACCAACTCAGGCTGAGCCTATTTCCTACTGCTGCTTCCCAGACTGGGTGTCCCAGTCAAAATGTCAACCAACCTCAGGCAAGCGTGGCAATCCTCATTGTCCCCAAAGCCTCTCGGGATCCTTTCGGGGCCAATTCCACAGTGGTTTCTTGTCCCTACAGCCCAGGCCAGCAGTGTGCTCTTCCCACACAAGGGGGAGTTGGGAGAGCTGCTCTGGAGCTGCACCCAGGAGCGTGAGCCCTGCACAAGGCTCCTGCCACAGCAAACGGGAGGTTTTTGCAAGTATCAAAAGCAATTAGACTCAGCAGTGACATTTATGGTGAGCATCTGCCAGCAATTCCACCTCTCCAAACAATCCCCACCCTCGGGAGCTGCGGGGAGGACAGAGCACAGGGCAGGATGTTCATTAGGAGAATCCCTGTGGCACTTAAAAGCAAGGAATGATTCAGCCTCTGGATAAAGCCAGCCAGCCTCCACTGGTGAGCCCTGGACAGCCCACGGGAGCCTGGCTCTGCACGGAATACAGATCCCAACCTCCAAAGCAAAGGCTGCACAAAAGAAACCAGAGATGAGCAATTTGTGCTCAGCGTGTTTTGCAGGGTTTCAGGCAGGGCACTGCGACACTCGGTGCTTCTCAAATGTCATTCCCATCAGAGGGAGAGCCCTCGGCTGGCAGGGAATCAGAGAGGCTCCATCCAGCAATCCCTGTGCAGGATCGATGCTGCTGCACCCTGCTCTGGCCAGCTGCACTCGCGGTGAGGGGTGAGCACAGAGAATCCAATTAGCTGGAGGCTCAGGAAAATGGTACAGAAAGATGCAGAGCCCGGCACGGCCTAAGGCAGCAGCATCCCAGCACATCCCAGCACCCAGCCAACACAGGGAGGAGGCTACTGGTGAGCACTCATTAAATCCCTCCTCAAGAAAAGAACAGCATCCTTATGCATGTTAAGCATTTCAAACACTTTAAAAGCTGTTTCTCCAGGAATAATTTGTTTGCTTTTTTTCCTTTTTTTTTTTTTTTTGCTCAAGCCCTTAAAAGAAAAATGTTTGTCTCAAAAGTACTTCTGCCAAATTAAGGTAACCTCTGCCATGCACATCCTCAACAGCCTTGAGGCTCCTTTCTGCCTGGCAATTCCTTGGATCCCAGCTTTAAAATTAACTGTCAGTGGAAAAAATGAACAGTGAGAGGAGAGAATAACATTAATGAGATGAACTGGGGTCTGCATTTTTAAATCAAGGCACCTGTTGATCCAGCCCTGCTACCAGACCATTTTGCAGGCAATGGAGGGACTTCCCAAAACTAGGACAAAAGGGAATGCTGGCTTCAAGAAACACCAAATACAGAAGGAAAAGCCTACAGATTTAGAAAAAGAGTGTGAAGGGAGACATGGGTGCACACATTTTGCCAACCATGGAAAGACCACTGGGGTTTTGTGATGCCTTTGCAGCTAAATGGACATAAAGAACTGGAAAAGAACTGAAAGATGGATATAAAGTACTGAAAAATTGAAACCAAGGGTGCTGGCTCCACGAGGGATTTTGGTCACATCACTGCATCACTCAGCAGCTCCCCTTGGCTCCAGAGCTCCCCACAGGGAATGTGGCAGCCACTTATCCTGTGACAACACACCTGGACATGCCTTGGACACACAGTGACCACAGCCCTGTGCCCACTGAGAGCCGCTCTTGGTTTGCACACCCAGAATGAGCTGTCAGGAAAAATTTTCAATCACAGCACCCAGCTGCCTATTTGAGGAGCCCAATTCCCTCAAAAACAAACAACATTTCCCTCCCAGCATCCTCCCCAGGGCAGGACTTCCCCCAAGGACAGCCTGTACCAGGACAGCAGAACTCAGACTCCAAGAAGTGCAGGGTTTTGGTGTGCTGCCACAAGCAGCAAAAGCAGGTTCTTACATTTGAAGAAAGCTGGAGAGAACCAAAATTCAATTCCAGCCAAAAATTTTACACGCCAGTTTTAGTGCCTGGAGGGACTAAGTTCTTTTCTTTTAAGCTTTAACTCACCGTGAAGAAATACAAGGTCCACATGCTAACAATAACAATCCAAAGGAATATAAAGCTCGATCTCAGGAGGTTATGGGTCAGTCCTGTGGGGTCACACACAGCTCCAAGGGCACCACAGCACATCAGTATTCCACAAACACATCAAGTCATCCCCACACACCTCATTTGCCTCGTGGACAAATGAGACACCAGAAAAAAATGGTTTTGGGGAGAGGAGGAGAGGTCACAACCCCCTTCACCACATGGAACATGCTGGAGTGTATTTGTACCAAAAAGGACAGTGTGGTTTGGTACACAGATTTATTCCATAGTTGGCTTCTCTCCCTGGACAACAGCCACCTCTTAAGGGGGAAAACCAGATGGAAGTTAGAGACATGCATTCCTGAAATGATGTTTTGGAGTTACTGTACCTGTGCCACACCTGTGACAGTTATAGCTACCCCCTCCGCCGTCTCTACGTCCTCACACCTGGGCTGTAACGTCATTATCTCTAGGGAAATCCTGCCAAAAAACGTAAAATATTTGCACGTTTCCAGGTTACACACACTCAGCTCTTCCCTTTGCATCTCCTGCCCCAGGCTACCTGCTGCACTCATCGCAGGTAATGCAGGACAGGCACAGAATGCAGCCAAGGGACCACATCTGTGACTGGAGACAAACGGGGCACTGCGGCCAAGAAACAGATTTTCAGATAATGCTTAAAGGCAATTTATCAGCAAAGGCTGGAATCCAGACTGGAAATGATCCTGTGACCCTTTCCCTCCTGCTGGGTTAGTGAGGGGCCAGAAGCTGCAGCTTTGGGACCACAAAGGGCCCTCTGTCAGAGGCTCATTGTGCCATGCTGCCCAACGCCATGGCAGCATGGGATGGTGTCACTGGTTCAGAAGCACAGCACAGAACTGGGATGCTCCCACCCACCTCACAAGAGCACTGGTGCTTGGCAGAACCTGGCACTGATGCTGAAGAAGCAGCCCTGGGTTACCCCTACACAGACCTGGTTCACCTCTCCCTCTATTTTTCCAGTGTCTTGTGAGCCAAAGGCAGATGGAAATGAGTCTCCAGCTCTTTATGGTCATGCCTGTAGAGTATCAGGCACCCAGGAACAGATCCTGCAGCTCCAGAGCTTTCTCAGTCACCCCAGGTGGGCTTGAGGTACTTTGGTCAGTCCCAGCAATCTGCAGGTCATAATTTTGTAAGACAAGGGACACCCTTGGCTGTGGCAGGTTCTGGGAAGCCAAGCCTGGCTCCCACGTCAGCCATTACAAGCCGGAAAGGCGTTGGGAGTCAGGACACGGAGCCACGGGGCAGAGTTTGTGTCAGTGAACATTAGGTCAAACATCTGAACCATGAAGGGGCTGCCCTGGGCTGCTGCGTGCACGTTGAGTTGCTCCAGAATTGGCTGGAAGTGCTGAAACCTATCCCTGCAAGTTCATGCCTGCCTTGGCCATTGTCCTAATTAAACTGGCACGCAAACTGGGAGCTGATAAAACACATCCCGCTGTCCAGGACATGCACAGGCATTTTTTTGCCATGTGTTCCCAACTTTAATCAGATACTGCAGGATTTCAGCCTTCTGAAGGCCTAATCTAGACTTGGAATTTAATTCCCAAACTGTGCTGCTTCTTAGTTCTGTCCACAGGGATGTTTGGTCATTAATGGTTCATAATGCCAGTCCTGTGAGCTGCAACTCATCCGAGGTCTCTGTGCTGTTCCTTCAGAGGTGACAACATCCAAAATGGGCAGTGTCTCCATGTGGAGGAAGAAGGGCTGAGTGGGAATCCATAGCCAACACTGCAGAGCCAGGCACAGTAGCAGTTTTGAAATGGCACAAAACCTGCCTTCCCACCTGTCCCAAATCCTGTACAGAATCCAACCTGGCTTGCCTGCACCTCCACACAAAAGCAGATGCCCTTCTGCTCTCCTCCACGCCCACAATGGAGACAGTGCTGGCAAGGAAAGGGTTACAGCAGGAGCAAATGTTAGGTACAGCAATGTTGAATTTGGAATTTGCCAGGGATGTACCTGTCTGCATTACCTACTAACTGTGAAGTGCCACAGGGCAAGTGCTGGAGAAGGAGAAGGGGAAGGAGAGGAGGGTATGGAGATTTCAGCTGTCCCATTAGAAAACCATTAGTTTTTGTTATCCTGCTGCTGCTGCTGCTGCTGCTGCTGCTGAAAACAGAGGGATAAACAGACAGGGTGTTAGGAAGCTGGTGGATTATTACCTGTGCAACCCCTGTTACGTACAGTGGGACCCCCTCCGACGTCTCAACATTCTCGCAGCGACAGAGGATGGTCAAAACCTCCAAAGACACTCTGAGCAGGGAGGAGTAAGGGTAGGACAGCAAATACACAGAGCAGTTACCAGAGAGTAAGAAACTCGTTGCAAAGGACAGACGAGACTTTCAGGTTTCAGCTTTTCCCTGTTCAGTTTGCCTTTCTCCCACTGCCTGCTCCCAGGGCTCCATAATCAGCTCCCCTGGTCATTGGGGGGGAGTTTACAGCATCCAGCAGCTTCTTTTAATGAGGATAGACAGGCTGGGGGCTCATCCCCACCCTGCACATGAAACTGAACCATCTACACCATCCTGATGTCAGCTGGAATCCTCTCCTGAAGTAATCTTTGCACACAGAAAAATTCCTTTTGGTAATAATTTAGATGCTTCTATGTCAATGTTTAAGAGAGGCCAGAAAAATGAAAATGCCAGGGACCTGGCTACCCACCCCTGGCTAAGGCATTGAGGAGAGAAGCTGCTTCCAAGTGCTATCCTGGGAAGCTGAATTAACACCATTTGGCTCCCCCAGAGGCATATTAGACCACGCTGTGTCTCTCACTGCTTTTATTTCTGACCCCTAAACAGGGACAGCATTTTTTCCCCTTGTTTTTCCCCAGCACTCAAGGTTGCAGCAGGGTAAGTGCCCAGCACCCTGCCAGCTCTAACTGTTCCTTTTGTTCCCAGGTTAATGCTACCTGGCGGGATGCCGCTGACAGCAACACAATTGCTCCTGTCTCTCTTGCTCGCAGCACTGGAAGGTCCAGAAAAAATGTCCTAATTTCAGAGAAGGAAATCTGTCTCACTCTTCATGTTAATGCAGCGGGCTCCATCTGGGGCACAGCATTTGAGAAAGGAGAATTAAGCCCCACATCACACGGCATGAACTGGTATGGATTTTAAAGTAGATTTGTTTGGATGCTGGAATTCCTGTCAAGAGCCCCATTTGCTAAATAATGCCCAGACCTGTATCATATAACAGCTCATTCCTGGCAATCCAGTTCTTGGCCCTGGATTCAGCCTATCCTTAACTTAAAAAATCAGCCTCCCAAATGTATCTGATCTCCTGCACTGGGCAGGTCAAGGTCCTGCACTATTCTCTGTGCTTCTCACAAAAGAAGAGAAGGAAAAACCATTTATTCAATTAACAGTTCTCCCAACAAGATGTCTCACAAAAATTCAGGAATGAAGCTTGTCTGGATCAAACGCAGCCCTTAAACACTGAGCCCACAAGCTGGGCTTTTCCTTCCCCTCCCACCTTCCATCATGTGCAGAGTGAGGGCAGCCACATGCTCACTTTGTCTGCTGGTGGCAACACAGGTACAGGGAAAAGAGGTTGGAAGAGGCTGTAAGGGTTAACTACAACCTCTGGCCATCATTCAGTGTAAAACCCAAAAGTCACGTGTTTATCCTTTTCCCTGTTATTTTTTTACACAGACAGAGGAAACCTGCATCAGTGAGCATGAGGGATGTATTGGGAGGGAGCATTCCTACAGATCCTAGAGACAAAGAGCTGTATTAGCAGGACAGCAGCACTACCACAGCATGTCAGCTCAGAGCCCAGACTGCAAGCAGCAGCAAGCAAAATCCACAGCTGAGGAAAGGGAGAGCAAGAAATCCCGTGGTTTTAAATCAGAACAGTCTGCTCCCAAGGTGAGAGCAGTCAGCAGATCTTTACAAAGAGAGACTTGAGGAGCAGAGGGGGGCACTGGTGCACTGCAGGTCACAAACTGGTTTGTTACTGGGTAAGGGGTTGGGCCATACTGGGCAGGACTTGGCTCCTCTTGTGGACACAGAAGCCATTTGAAAAGTACTTCAGCTGAAAGCATGTGATTTCTTTTTTTGTGTGTGTCTTTTGCACTGTGGCACCCAGCTGTCCCCATGCCAACAGCCAGCAAACAACTCCTGAGGCTCATCCCTGGTTTCATACGCAGTGCCTGGTCCAGTGTTCCTAAAGATGCCGCTGACAGCCCCACTGGGATGATTTTGCCAAATTCCTACTCCAAAAGCCCACGAGTAACAGGGGTCTCCTTACCTTTGGGTGTCAGTAATGCACCACCACGCCCAGGCCCAGCCTCCATACACATACTGCTTCTCATCAGAGCCACAGCAGCCACCTGCAGCACAGCAGAAAGCACAGAGAAATCAGGATTACACACCTGCACGTGATCTTGGACAGGGAATCACTTACAAGCAGAGGAGTTCATGCTCTTCCTCCTCTCCATGGGCTTCACACGGCAGTTTTCTCACGGCAACCTTTTTAGGAACTGTCTTATAAAGTTGGAAAATAGTATTTGTATAATTCACTATGACCAACAGCAACACACAGAAAGTGACTGTATCTCAAACCAGGGCTTTATTTTAGTTTTGTTAGGCACTTTTAGCAACCAGAATCAATATAAGTACCTTCAACTTGTTATGGAAAGCCATGTAAGAAACCCACCTCCTTTCCTTCACACCACCCTTAAATTCCCAGAGAAGCTCTCAAGTTGGCATTGAAGGAGGGAAGAACCCTTGAGCTCCCAAAAAATACCTCCTAGTTCTGTGTAAGTAGCAGTGTCTGATGCTTTGATGGTCCATCTCAGAATTGGATGTGCCCAAGACTCAGGCAGCCTCCAGAACCCCTCTGACACATTTAAGATTTGATCCCAGTGACACCAGAAGATGCTGTCTGGATTTTCATATCTTTGATTTAAGGAACAAGACACCTGCTGCCTTTCAAGAGAGCACCCTGTCAGTGATCAGCCCTGGGTTTTCACGGCTGGGAAGGGAAGAGCTCTGCAGCTCCCCGGCTCGGACCAGGGCTGGGAGCTGCTGACTCTCAGGGAGATCGAGCCAGAATTGCCTCTCTTGTCTGCTCTCCACAATCACTCTTACTACAGCAGTGCCCGAGGGCCTCAGCAAGGCGAGTGCTGTACAAACAGAGCAACAGACAGTTCCAGCCCTGCGGGATGGATCTCTACAGGCAAGACAGAGCTGGAGCAGAGGAAGAGCAGGAATGCGGAAAACAGCGTGGCTGTGGAAGCTTTGTGTCATGGGAGGGGAAAGGGAGAAGGATGAAGTCAGCAGCCCTTTCAAGAGAAATGACCATTACTGTTTCCTGCAAGAGGTCAAAATGAAGAAGCAGAAGCAGCACACATCCAGACCAGCATGACTGCAGGGCCCTCCGACCACAGGAGGGGACTCTGTCCTCCCTGTCCTCCTCCTCTTCCTCCCAATCCCTCAGCATTTAGCCATCCTCTGCCTGCTTCCAAACACTGTCTGCTTCCAGACACTGGCCACAGACTGCCTGCTTCACTGCCTTCCATGCAATGGTTGACAAACCAGTAGATGAGCCCCATCTACAATTCTTCAGCCTTGCATTTCAGTAAGAATTAAACACAAAGGAAGAAGGCTTTACACACTTTTTCAGATCTCCTGTGCTGCACAGCCTAGAAGAGTATTCTCCTGTCACCTCAGAGCCAGCCTTTGGATAGCTTCTTCCCATAGCTGCAAGGCTATTTCAGCCAGGCAAATGTTACAGAAGCTGATGATACAACATCCTGCAGTAACCACAACGCCTTTAACATTTCTTGGAGGGCGTCAGCCTGGTTAGCTCAGCCTCCCAGCCAGGCCCTTGTTTTCCAAGAACAGGAAGGGAGGTGTTCCTGGCAAAGTCGGGAAAAGCAGCACCACATGGAAAGGTATTTTATTTCACAGGGTTGATGTGGTCTTTACTGAACCTCTGTTAATTGTTTCTTAATAATATCCTGAGAAAGCTCTGCACCCTAAACCCACCATTGTTACAGGAAAGTGCCTCTCCACGCAGATGTTCCTCTTCTTCTGTAGGAAATGCACGGAAATACCTTATTTAGTATCACACCCAAAACGAGCTCCACGTTTGCTTCCCGGTGCTACACAAGGCAGCTGCAGAGCACGGTCTACTGAGCTAGATTATATGTCAAAAACTGTTCAAAGCCTAAAAAAACAAGGAAAACTAACACATTAAGGAGGAGTGGGATGCCAGCCAGTTGCTTTCACTCACGCTGGACGTCTGAGCGCAGCAGAGCTCCGTCCTGGTAAGGCTGAGGAGCTCATTTTCCATGGCAGTCCTGCTGCCTCTTTCTCAATTCTCAGGCAGCAAGTGAAAAAGGAACCAACAAAGCGAAATCTTTGCAAGGCTGAAGAATAAACCCTCTTGCACAATGAGATTTGGCAGAGAAATTGCCTTTTCCAGCTATAATACGCCCACTGTTCCAGCAGACTGGGTCTCACAGTCGCTTGGCCATCGCTTCCACAAACATCCACCGTGCCCCTTCCGGGGCAGTGTGCAGGGCCACAAATGGAGGATTCATAGCCAGGGAGCTGCCAGCCAGCTTGGCCTCCTCCCAGTGAAGGGGTCCCATGTTCAAACAAGAATTCCCAGAGCCAGGGGAAAGTACGTTGTCTGTTTGTTTGGGGTTTTTTTTTATTGTGAAATAAGATTAATCGCTTGGGAGTTGGTAGATAAAAGGAGCTCTCAGCAGATGCAGGAAGCGAGCAAGGAAGAACGTGAGCCTCAATAGTTTTGGGGACACAGGGCTCAAAACATCAAAGCTGGGATGATCTGAACAAGCTCTGTGTTGTTTGCTCTCCCAGGTAACCCGGGCATTGAGGTACCTCTCTGGCAGGAAGTGGTGAGCATTCTGAAATCAGGTCATGGTAAACAGGCTGCTGAGTGCAGGCAGGCCAGGAAAAAGTTGGTAATTGAAAACAGTTTCTGACAGAAGATAATGCAGAGATAGAGGAATGCAAAAGCATACATAAAGAAAATCACATCCTAAAGCAGGGCCCAGACTAAAGTCAGTGTCTGGTTCTTAGGCCCCGCTGTGCATATAAATTAGGCTTTGTTCACATGCACAAATGGTACAAGGTTAACAAAAATTAATTTAAAAAGATGCAGGGTTCTGAGTTGAATCCATAAAAGCCTCTGATGGTCACTGCAGCAGATGAAAGCAGATTACAGTGGCTATCTTATTCTGGAAGTAATCTATATGAAAATGACTTAATGAGTAACAATGTTATAGACTGAGTTTAAAAACACATTTAGTAACTCATCTTGTAAACAGCAACTCAGAGAAGACAAACAACAATGAAACTATGCCACAAAATCACAGAGATACTACCCCAGAATTCCTTTTGGAAACTACAAGGAAAGGCCTGAGACTCCTGTCCACCTCCTCCTAACAGATTTTCCAAAGAGTAGTTTGCAAGTTCTAGAGATTTAACAAGCACATGACAAGGGAAACCTGGAGCCCCACCACCTGTAGAAAGGTGAAGAAGCCTCTCCTGAGAAGGAAAGATCCCAGATGAGCTGCATAAAGGCAATTTTTGAGCACTTTTGAGCACTCATGACTTGAGATCAGCTGCCACGCTGCACTCTCAGCAACCCCTGAGATTCACAAGCAGTGAGAAACCAACCGTGGGGAAAGATTTTTGGCTTGCCAAAATGACAAACTTAAATCTGCAGGAGCACTCAGTTAAACCTGGCAGAAGACCATCAGTGCCACTGCAAGTTTCCTGCACAACTTGCTTGGTATGAGAGGTGGGACACCCCCATCACAACCCTGGGGAACAGTTTGAACTGAATGAACTGTACAAACACAGGGCAAAACCTCACATGAAACCCAGCTGAAGCTGCCTGCTCCTTCCCACAAACTCCTATTTCTTTTGAGGCTGAAGAACTGGAATTGCACCACCAGCTTTAGGGTTCAGGTGGCTCTTGCTGCTCACCACCTCTTTCCATGAGACATGGCCTGGACCATCTTGTTCCATTTTCATGCAATAGACTGTTCTCACCTAAGTGTAACTTCTACATTTCTCCTTCCTGAACTGCATCAGATTTTCTTCAGCCCATTGGGTCAATCTCCAGAGTTTGTTTTGGTCCTGATCCAGCTCTTCAAAGCTCTCGAACCCATTCCCAGCTCAGTCTGCAAATTCAATAAGCACATTCTCGATTCCATTATCCAAGCCAAAACAAGGAACTTGCTTGATAAATTCTTTCAGCTGAACAGTGAGTTACTGTCAAGTTCCCTGGCAATGGTTTTCTAGGCAGTTTCATATTTATTTCATAATATCTGAGAAACCAGTTCCTCCTTGCACTGTGGACTGTAGGTCTCTTGCAGGAAGGGCTTCAAGAGCCTCAAGAAATTCTTATTTCAGGCTTTCAACTTAGAAAAGCAACATGAAAACAGGACAGTCTCAAAGACATGAGCAGTCCTTGAGGAGTAAGGGGGATGCAGTAACAGGATGGAAGAGCTTAGAGCAGCCCTGGAAGGGTTACATACCCCTGACTGCTGGCATACAGCAGGAAATTCCTACACAAAAGGAGAATTACCTGCTAGCTCTTCTTCTACTTTGACAGACATCAAGGAGCCTCAAAGGGTGTTGCACTAAAGTAAAATTTGAGAAACTGGGCTGGAGCCTATTTCTCAAGCTGACTTCTGCTCACCTGAGAGGGAACCAGATTAGCTGGACATGGCAAATACCTCTACTTGTGTTCTTCAGGGTGTTACAAGCAATATATTTCTTTCAGTAGTCTCCTAAGAAATAAAGTTGGGTTGGATGGGTTGCAATCCCCTGATTTTTTTCCTCCTTTCACTCCCTAAACTTTTGCTGAAGCAGGAGTTTGTTCTGATGCAGGAACAGGGAGGGCTGTGCCCACTTTCCCCCGTCACGTATTTACAGGTGTTCCCCTCAGAGCTCCTCTGCTGCAGCCTTTGCCACCCAGAAGTAAAATGCTTCAACTGTAGAGATTTGGGCAATGCTGTTTGGTAACTGTAAGATGAACATGGTCACTATAAATACGTATTTCCTTATTATGACACTCTGTGGAAATATTACAGCGCTGTATTTCAAAATCAGCAGATCGACCCTTAGCCACAAAAACTGCATTTAACCAGACTGCAACCCAAACCCAGCATTTCACAGCCTATTTGGTTCCCTGCTGGGAACATTCAGCTATCAGGGTGAACAGGTACTTTGTGCATCTCCCTGAAAACTTGACCAGCTCCAGTTGTGCTCAGAGCAGGCTCGGTGATGTGCCACGCTCCTGCCAAAGCCTCCTCAGACCTTGCAGCAAGGGAGTCTCCCAGAAAAGTCAGACTCACAATTTGGGGAGACTCAAGGCTCTGTGGGGCATCTTTACAAATCCTGAGCTCCACGATTCACCAATGGATCGATTGTTTCTTAGAAGGAGATGGATGTTGCTCAGCAGGGGAAGGATGGCAGTGCTAGTGGAGTGCTGAGCCGTGCCTGGGAAGCAGCTTCCCAAATAAGGCTACAAAGCTCCACGTTCCCAAGGCACAGCTGGGCTGCTCCTTGAGCACTGGAGGAACTCGAGTGTCTCACAAGAAAGTGAAAAGAAAGAACAACCCCGCTCAGAAAAACCCACGTGCCAGGGGAGGCCCGGGACTAAAGGCCAAGGGGCACAGGCTGAATAAAGAAAGTAGAGAAAACCCTCCCAAAAAGTGAAGTCTTTCAAATAACTACCACATGGCAATTCAACACTGCAAGCCAAAAGCCTGCCTCTAATAATATTTGGTTTATTTAAATTAAATTAACGAAAATTTATTTAATATTATTTTGGCTTATTAGTAATTATTATTGGTTTCTCCTTCCCTTCCCCTCTCTCCCCAAACCCAACTTAGTATCACACAAATTAATGCTGACCCACGAGGTCCTCCCTGCTTTTCCCCGGAGGAACATGGCTCAAGTTCCTGGAATTTCAAGGGCTTGTAGCTACACCCTCTCACTAATGCCCTGGCAGTCACTCTGCACACGGGCACAGAGGAGCTGCAGGGCCCTGCAGAGCTCCCAGTTGGTGCCCTCAGCATTCAGCAAGTATCTGCAGACTGTGCTGGGCAGCAGCTGAGGAAAACCAGTCTGGTGGCAGCTCCAAACCCCATCCCAACGTGCAGAACCCGGGGTGATCTCTGCTCCCTTCCCAAAACGCAGCTGCACTGAGAGGAGTGTCCTGGGCTCGTTGCTCCTGGCTGTGGAAAAGCACCACGCCTGGAACTGCGAGCAGATGCCACAAATTCCTGCTGGCTCATCCTGGAAGCTGCGTTTTGTAAACTCCAGAGCTGAACAGGAGCAAACCCAAGCTTTGAGACTAAAGAGCATCCCAGCACACGTGGACCACAGCTTCCCAATCTTCCCCTGAATGTGGCATTTCACCAAGCAGCGCCAATTTTGACAGGGGGCTCTTTGGAGGGAAGCACAGCATCAGATCTGGATCCCATTGGGAACCAGAGACCAGGAAAACTGCAAGGAATACTGCTGCTCCAGGCAGCTGCTGGGTGCAGTTTGTAACTCCTCAGAAGCCACCACCAGAGTAGGCATGTTTGTTTCCAGAACTGCAGCCTGCTCCTGGCATCTCCTCAGGAATTCCTGTAACAGGTCTCTCATCCAAGAGAGATGAACTGGTAACAGATCAGCCACAGCTTGCTGGAGGCTTTGGCTCCAAAACCACAATAACATAGCTGCAAGCGTGGCAGAGCTGTGACTGAGGCACAGCCTGATGTTCACCTGCCTTTTCTACAGGCTGCTCATTACCTTGCAGTTGGCCTCAGTCTGTCACAGAGTGAAGCTCCCAGCCCTCACATCACCTAACAATAATGAATTCACCTAACAGTAATTAATTAATAATAATCCTGTCCGCACAAAGCCTGGTCCATGCCAAACTGCAGCCTGGAGCTTCGGCAGCACTGAAGCAGCTACAGGGTGAATCAGGCACGAGGGATTTCACTGGTTTGTTTAACCCCCAATCTCAGTCACCTCAGCTGGTGGCATCCCACATGTCCAGTGGGCATCACCTGCATCCAGTGCCAGCATCACTGAGAGTCCAGGCGAAGTGCTGGTGAGGAAGCAGCAGCAGGATGTGATGGATGAAGACGGGCACTGCAGGGACAAGCCTGCAGCGCTCTGCCCCAGGGGGATGCTCACACCCAGCTCCCCTTCCCTGGCAAATCCAACCTGTCCCCGGGAACAGGACGGCTCCCTGGCAATCCCAGCCAAAACCTGTTGGCGGGGGCCCAGAGCTTTGCTGGTGCCACTGCCTGACATCACCCGAAATCAGCAGCATCGGAGGTGCTGCTGCTGGCACCGGACCCCACCCCAGAGCCCCGGGCTTCATGCAGGGACCTCACCCCGGAGCCTCAGTTCCATTACAGCATCTCCCATCTCCCTGTCTCTTCCCAAATCACTCGGGGCCCTCCTAGGACAGGGACCCCTGGAATCCCTCGGAGTGCCCTCACAGCCCCCCAGTTCCTCCCTCCTTGCACACCGCATCACAGAGACACCCCCAACTCCCACAGGTTCTCTCCATGACAGTGTCCCCCCTGACAGGGACCCCTCAAGCCCCTGAGAGTCCCCTCACAGCCAGGACCCTCCGATTTCTCCCTCCCATGAGGCTCCATCCCAGAGACATCCCCCTCCTCGCAATTCCCTCAGGGCCCCCCGGTGTTCGAGACCCCTCAAATCGCTGAGAGCTCCCTCTCAGCCAGGGACCCTCAAACCACCCCCTCCCAGCACACCCCATTAGAGACCCCCCCCCAACCCCTCAGGGTCCCCCCATGACAGAGACCCCTCAAACCCCTGACAGTCCCCCCACAGCCAAGACCCCCCAACTTCCTCAGGGCCCCCCTCCGTGCCACCCCACAGCCCCTGTGTCCCGGCCATACCTGACACCACCAGCGCCTCATTGGGCCCCACCGTGTGGCAGTTCCCCATGGCGGCCCCGCCGCCGCCCGCCCCCACAAGCCCCCGCGCCTCGGCACGGCGGGGGCGCGGCCCGCGGCCGCCGCCATCTTGGGGAGGTCGGTGCCGCACCCCGGGGGCGGAGCCGGGCCGTGGGCGCCGCCATGTTGGGCGCTCGGGGAACATGGGGGGGCCGTGCGCATGCGCGGTGTGCGCGGGTGTGCAAGGGAGGGAAGGGTGAGTGTGCAAGGGACGCGTGAGAGTGTAATGGGGGTGTGTGTTTGTGTGTGTGACACGGAATGGGGGTGTGTGTGTGTGTGTGACTGCATGGGTGTGCAAGGGATGTGTGTGTGTTTGTGACACTGCATGGGTGTGCAAGGGATGTGTGTGAGAGACTGCATGGGTGTGCAAGGGATGTGTGTGTGACACTGCATGGGTGTGCAAGGGGTGTGTGTGTGAGACTGCAGGGGTGTGCAAGGGATGTCTGTGTGTATGAGACACTGCATGGGTGTGCAAGGGATGTGTGTGTGTGTGACTGCAGGGGTGTGCAAGGGGTGTGTGTGACTGCATGGGTGAGCAAGGGGGGTGTGTGTGACACTGCATGGGTGTGCAAGGCAAGGTGTGTGTGTGACACTGAATGGGTGTGCAAAGGATATGTGTGTGTATGTGACTGCATGGGTGTGCAAGGCAGGGCGTGCCTCCTGCAGTGTGTGTGCAGCCCTGGGTGTGCTGCTCACTCATCCCCTCGCACGCTCACTCCCTGTCACACCCCGGCTCTGCTGCAGGTGCCGGCCATGGCGTGTGTCCACGTTCAAGGGCTGGCACCCCTGGCACACCCCTGTTCCACACCCACACAGGGCCGCCCGGGCTCCCTCATCACCTTTATTGTGCTGTGGGAGCAGCAGGGCCCTCCCACTGTCTTTCCCGGTGTCCCTCCCGCTGTCCTTCCCGATGTCCCCCCGCCGCCCCCAGCCCCACCAACCGCTCGCTGCCCTCCCAGAGCGCCCGAGCCAGGCGGTCATCACGGCCTGCCGGCCAGGGCACCCGGGGGCCGCCGTCGGTGAAGTAGCGGCCGCTGAGGGGCTCGAGGCCGTCCTGCGTGGCGCAGTCCAGCACGGCCTGCGCGCCCTCGGACGCGTCCAGGAACAGGAGCCAGGCCAGCGGCAGCAGCAGCGGCTTCAGCCACAGCGGCGCGTGCCGGAACAGAGAGGTGTTGACAAAGCCTGTGGGAGATGGGTACATGAGGAGTGTCCCCCCCACAGAGCAACCCCTGTGTGCCCCAGGGGATGGGCATGTAAGGGAGATGGCTTGGGTGGCCTTGGCATGGGCAGTGATTGTCCCCGGGCACTGCCACGCTTGTCCTGGCTGTGCAAGGCTGGGGAGGGGGTCTGGATGTGCCCCGTGCAAGGACATGTGTGAAGGGAGATGCCATGCAAAGGGACATGAAAGAAGAGGGCCCCACTGTAAAAAGGGTTATATTGTGCAAAGGGACATGAAAGAAGAGGGCCACACTGTATAAAGGGATATTTTGTGCAAAGGGACATGAAAGAAGAGGGCCACACTGTACAAAGGGATATGTTGTGCAAAGGGATATGCTGTAAAAGGAACACACTACATAAAGGAGCACACTGCAAGGGGACAAGGTGCAAAAGGACACGCCAAGGTGAGGGACACACCATGAAAAGAGACGCCGTGCACAGGGACACATACAAAGGGCCGCACAGCACAAGAGGAAGATGCTCCCCGTGCAGGAATTCCCTGCGGTACAGCAGCAAAGCACGAGGCCACCCCCACAGAGGGACACAGAGGGACACAAAGGGACACTGAGGTGTGCAGATCACAGACAGACACCAAAGGCCAGCCGGGTCCTACCTGGGTGCACGGCGTAGCAGGTGACCTGCGTGCCCTGCTCACGCGTGGCCAGCTCGCGGGCGTGCAGCACGTTGGCCAATTTGCTGTCACAGTAGTCCTGGAAGGTGGAGAACAGCCCCGAGGGCGGCCGGCCCAGGGACTCGGGGCGCAGGCGGCCGGCGCAGTGGGCACTGGAGGCCACGATGACCACCCGGCTGGGAGCGCAGCTCCGCAGCCGCTCCAGCAGCAGCTGGGTCAGCAGGAAATGGCCCAGGTGGTTCACCTGGAAGGGGAGGCTGAAGCCATCCTCTGTCGTGCCCCCGGCGCTCACCCCTGTGGAATGAGGAGGCAATGGCAGCTCACGGTGGTGTCGCGGGGGTGCAGAGGTGATTTGGGGTCCCGGCACTCACCCGCGTTGTTGATGAGGAGGTGCAGGTGGGGCTCCTGGCGCAGGAAGGTGCTGGCAAAGGCTCTCACCGAGCGCAGGCTGGCCAGGTCCAGATGCATGAACAGCACCTCGTTGTTCCCTGTCTCCTGTGGGCACAGCAGGGCCTGGGGCAGGGCCAGGGGGCTGGCCCGGGGGGTGTGCTCTGCCCTGGGTGGGGGCTGGAGACAGCCAGGGGCAGGGGGTTGTTCTGGGGACTGGATCTGGCCCAAGAACTGCAGTGTGCTGGGACCCCCCAGCACGGGAAGCCGCAGCCATCCCCGTGGTACAGAGTGCCTCTACCTTGGGAGTATCTCGGGGTGCCTGGGAATGTCCTAAGGGGGTATCTGAGGGGTTGTTCCTGGGGTATGCCATGGGGGTCTCCTGGGAGTGCCGGGGGGTTTCCTGGATGTACCCATGGGGGCGTTTTGGGGGTTACTCATGTGATGCTCAGAGATGTCCTGGGGGTGCCCAGGGGTATCCTGGGAGTGTCCTGGAGTTGCTCATGGGGTGCCAGGGGTGTCCCGTGGGTGGGGATGCCGGGGTTCCCCGGGGGTGCCGGTGCCGGCGCTCACCCTGCGGATGCGGCTGGCGGCGGCCTCTCCCCGCCGGGCGCTGCGGGTCGCCAGGATAACGCGGGCCCCGCACCGAGCGAGCTCCAGCGCCGTGGCCGCGCCGATGCCGCTGCTTCCCCCTGCGGAGCGGAGCGCGGGGCTGAGCGGGGGCAAGGCCCGCAGCGGGGCCCGTGGCCGCTCCCTGCCGCTCGCCGCCGGCGCTCACCGGTGACGATGGCGGTGCGGCCGCGCAGCTCGGGGCGGACGCGGGGCCGCGGGGCTCCGCGCAGCCCGTGCCGGAGCAGCGTGTACACCGCCAGCAGCAGCCCCACGCCCAGCAGAGCCCACCCCATCCCGCCGCCGCCTCCGCCGCCGTTCCGGGCAGCCCCGGCCCGGCCCGGGCCCGCCCCGCCGCGCTGGGGCCGCCCCGCCCCGCCGCCGCCTCCCCGCCCCGCCGGGACGGAGCCACGGGCGGACGGGGCAAGGTGCGGGCGGCTGCCGGCGAGGGGAGAGGAGGATTCGTGGCGCCGGTGGGAGCAGAGACAGAGAGACGGTGAGTGCGGGCCAGCGCTGCCCCCCGGTAATACCCCGGGAGATCGGTCCTGCCCCGAGCGGGGGGAGATGGCAGAATCTGGGGCTGGTTCCGGTGGGGAGGGACCATCGGAGGTCATCTAGTCCAGCCCCCCTGCTCGAGCAGCGTTCCCTGGGGCACTGAGAACTGTACATCTCCAGGGATAGGCAATCCACCACCTTTTGGGGCAGCCTGTTCCAGTGCTTAGGCAGCTGCATGGTAAAGAAGTTCTTCCTCGTGTTCAGGTGTAACTTCCCTTGCTCCTGGTTCTGCCCTTGCCTCTTGTTCTATTGCTCAGCACCCCTGAGAGAGCCTGGCTCCATCCCATCCTCAGATCCATGTATTTGAGAGTAAGAGGTCCTCAGTCTGCTCTTCTCCAGGCTAAACAGGCCCAGCTCCCTCAGCTTTCCCTCATAAATGAGGGGCTCCAGTCCTCTGATCTTCCAGGACACTTTCAAGCTATGTCTCTCCTGTCCTGAGTTGCCCAGAACTGTATGTGCCCCATCCCTGGAAACTTCTGAGGTGAGGTTGGGCCACACAGAGTTGAAGATGTCCCAGCTCATTGCAGGGGTTGGACTTGATGACCTTCAAGAGTCCCTCCTACCTCAACCAACTCCAAGATTCAATCACCTTCCAGTCCTCCCCCTCTTCCCTACCAGCATCCTCCCACATCCCAGGCAGGACAACCAGGGTCCCTCCCTCCCATCCCACCCCAGCCTTGTCCCCCAGCTCAGGCTCCTCTGCAGTCAGACACTCTTGGGGAAGCTCCAGGTTGTGGTGACACGAGTGAAGACAGACAATCGAGAAAACAGAATGTGAAGTATTTTTTTTTTATATACAGAATACAGGAAAGTTTCTGTAAAGTCTAAAACGTTACAATTACTATGTACAGTGGAACTAGCTGTTCTGCTGCGGGGAGGTGGCAGAGAAACAAAAGAGACAGACAGGTTACGACAAACGATCTGCTACAATAGACAATTTGAGGAACGTCATACCACATGTAGCACTGTACACAGCTTTAAAACATTGAAAAATGCCATCACTGATGTATTTACACAGAATCCAACACTTTTCCTTATTTGAAATAAAAAATAGGATGGACACCAGGAAAAGAACTCATTTCTCACTGCCCATAATACACAGTAGCTACTTGTAGTGCAACCATAGCAGGGAGGGATGGGAAAAATAACTGTGGGAAGAAGAGCGCTTCTTTACATTAAATAAAACAATGATATTGTATAGATTTGCTGTATGAAAACTGTATTTCTCTTTTAATATAAAACTATTGTCACTGGCACAAAATAGAACAAGTTTCTGATTATTTTACAACTGCATGGGAACTATCTGTCAGAGAGAGTCCTCGAGTCAGACAGCGGTCACCCCTCGCTCTGACACGTCCTGCTCTCACTGCAGTTTTCCTTTTAAAATGAAATGTATAGTACAAATATATGTGCAAATGCCCCTAAAACTTGAGCAAAAAAGAAAAATTAAAAAAAGTTAAACGTTCTTCATTTCATGCAAACGGCGTGTGAACAGTCTCTGGGCCGACACAGAAAAAATCCCACCTCAGTTTGTACATTTTTGCATTGTAAAGAGTCTGAGGGCGTTTTCCTTACTCCAAAAAGCTCTCTTCCTAAAAATTCCTAGGGAACTGAGTTGGACCGCAGCACGGGCACCTGGTGGGGTTTCAGAGAAAGCTTCTCCTCCAAGTCCATATCTTGTACTAAGGCAGTGTCCCCCTTGGGCTGTTTGGTCGCAAATTCGGTGATGCTGAAAACGAACTGCAGGCAGCCCAGCTTGATGTAACTGCCGTGGTGGAGCAGGGCCGTGCCCTCCCAGCCAGCCCCGCTGCCCCCGATCAAACTGGAGCTGCTGGCTTTGCAGTTACAAGGTTTCCGATGCTGCCCTTGTGCCTGTGAATTCATCACAGCAGCTTCTTCATGCGCCTCCTCTTCCTGTTTTCTGCTTTTATGTCGTTCTGGAAAAGAATAAATGAAATGGTAAGGTTTGGGCAGGTCAGCAGCAGTTTGTTTTCATCAACAAGGGTTACTACTGAGGTGCCTCATGGGTAAGATGCTCCAGCCATAGGGGATTTCAGTCTGCAGTGAGCAGCTGATCAAAAGGAAATGGGAATCTGCTCACAGCCTTGGAGAGGCTGAGGCATTTACACATCCATTTTGGCAGCCCAAAAGGAGGAAGCTGATCAGGTGGAGAGCAGGAGTGAGCCATGCAGGGACAGAATGCCTGCAGCACAGCCCAGACCTCCTCACAGCCTGGGAACAGAGGACATGCATGGGGAAATGCCTCAGGCCCGCTCCAAACCGGCTGCTCATTGAGACCTGGAATTTGGTAACTCCAGCACTGGAGGCTGGAGTGGGGTTTAGGTAAGAGCACAGAGCTCCCCAGGCTGCAGAGGAAGGTTTTGTGTAATCCCAGCTGAGGGCCATGGCAAGGCTCCCTCTTGGCAAGGGGTGCACCAGCCTGTGCAGAACAAGGGGCACCAACAATGAATTGGTTTCCACCTGCTCCTGCGCCCTCTCACTTAACTCCCTATGGTGGGACATGGGGCTGGCACTGCCTCAACACTCACTTATCACACTCTGCACTTTGGCAACAATACTGCTGGGAGGAGTGGGTGTCATCTTCTCTGAGAAGTCACACGAATACAGAACATTGTCCACGGTCGTCCCATGCTCACTGTAGTTCAACAGCTCGTAATGCTTCGTATTCTGAAAAGAAAGGGAATAGGAGGCAATCAAGACATGAAGGCATAGAATGGTTTGGGTTGGAAGGGACCTTAAAGAGCATCTTAGTTTCAGCCTTATCCCTTCCACTATCCCAAGTTGCTCCAAGCCCCATCCAACCTGGCCTTGGACACTGCCAGGCACGGGGCAGCCACAGCTTCTCTGGGCAGCCTGTGCCAGGGCCTCAGCACCCTCACAGGGAAGCATTCCTTCCTAATACCCTATCTAACCCCACTCTGAGTCAGTCAGAATGGCTTCTGCCCATGCACACCTCTCTGGAGCACTGAAACACAACCCCTTCTCCCTGCTGCCAGTGGTGGTCAAATAAGAGCTGGTAAATATCCTCCAGCTTCAGAGACCACCAACCTGATCCCCCTGCTCACAGAACAGCCAGCCTTCCTGCAGGAGCTGCTCCCTGGCAGAGAAGAAAGGCCAAAGGGAAGTGGGTTTTACCTACTGCACTTGAACCAACACATCTTTTGGAAACGGGATATTCAAGCTGATGCTCACAAAAGCGAGCATTTTACAGGCACACCTGATGCAAACCTGGCCCGAGACCTGTGCCTAGCAGGAAGAGATGAGCTTTGGAAAGCAGGCACAAGATGGCAAGAGGGCTGCCACGTGCTGCAGCAGCCTCAGGACAGAGGCAGTCTGGGATTCACAGGCCTTGTGCAGATGCTGAAATGCCAGCAGACATTACCGTGACACGCAGCGTTACACAAGCGGCGTCACGCTCAGCTGAGCTTTGTGGAGGATGTTGACAGAGCGGAGGAGATTTCAGGTTAGCTCACAGAAATCATCTGAGAGCTCAAGACCTCGTCCCTCAGGGGCTACAAGGCTTTAATCAAGTTACAAAAACTCCACATGCACAGGGGAGTAGGTTTTGAAGTAACCTGCTACACTGCAGAAGGAGAACCTGCAGAGAGAGCTCTAGGAAGGGGAATTCTCCCTCTCAAGAGTGACCACAGCCATAGGAGACCTGCTAGAGGGTCAAAGGTCAGTGCTTGGAGCCTGATTTATGATGGACCACTGTGAGGAGGTGCTTCCACACGGATTTAAGGTCAGGATCCCATTAGTGAGTGTGTTTGGTAGCTTGCAGGGCACTGGAGGAATGGCTAAAGCTGGCTGTGGGTTAATCCTAGATCCTGCTCCGGAGCTGGTTGACAAATGGTGATATAAAAGACTTGATCTTGCTTCAAAGACCGTTTCCATGCTAAGAGACAACTCCAGCAGTGCTGTTACTGGCAGGCCTGCTGGTCTGTTTACTTCAAGAACAAACTAATCTCTGGGCTGTAGCTAAGTAGAAACTGTAGGTTTCTGTTTATGCTGCGAGCTTAACTGAAGTTTTAGCTAAATACATAATTTATAGAGAACTGCAGACACTATGAAAGCTTTGCTCCCCCATCACACCTGAAAACAAGGGATTCAGAGCAGTTCCCTGGTTTGTTCCAGCTGAGGTTCGATGTTGACACCTAAAGTTTAGCTTTTACTAACAACACTTCCAGATCAAGAAGTATCAGACCATGTCTACATCCTTTTCTTTCCCTAGACACCAGCAGTGACAGTGCTGACTTGTGGCCAGTCCTTGCCCACAGGCAGTTAGCTCAGAGAAATCGTGCTGGCAGAGCTCTGTGCTTCAGAAAAGGGTTTCACAGAAAACGCTGACACAGCCTCCACTGGAGTAAAACCATTCACAGCCCTGGCTCTTACTTTGTAGTCCACAAAAGGAGCACCACACAAAGACAACCTGCTGCCTGCATCTCCAGCTCCCACTGCCATGCACACCAAAAAATAATAATAATAATGAAAAAAAAAAATCACTCAAGCACTCACCTCATCATAGAATATGCAGGCATGTTTGCCAGACACATAGTTACAGTGACCATAGCTTGTAAGGCACACATCCATATCAGCTCCTGTCATGGGGGAGGACAAAACAGGCTCAGTTTTGTAAAAAAAAAAAAACAAACTGTCAGGCAGTAGAGAACAACAGACAGAATTAAACTTCAATTAGCAAAACAACAGGGGAGCAACTGCTTTTGTCCTGCTCCCAGGACTGCATGAATAATGCTTCGATAAGCCACCAACAAAGTTTCAGTGGGGGAAGGGAGCCAGCAGCTCCACGAAGACTGAAGAGCATTTCACTGCTCCTGGGTCTACCCACAGCACCAGAAGAATCTAAGCAACAAGAAACAAAACCTGCAAGCAAACCATAACTCTCCTCTTCATCAGTCAGGCATTAAAACTCCACGACAGCTGTTCTAGTTATGACACCAGGTGACAGAGCTGCCACCCACACAGATTCGGGCAGATGGGGGATTTCCACACTTCTTGGTAGTGCAGAATCCCTGTACAAGTGGCTACAATGAGTCTGTTTCCTTTGACACCCACTTGGCAAACACCTTAGGGAAGGTCAGGGAGAACCACCCTGATTCTGAAAGGTCAGGGCAGGAAAAAACTACTCACCTGTCCCAATGTAGAGGGTTCGATAGCACATATTGACTGCACCCCCCAGGCCCATCAGAGGATAGAACACTGCCCGGGCTTGCACTTCCTTTCTTTGCGCTGCAAGATAAAAAGAAATTACTTGAACAATGTTATCAGCTGGGAAAGCTGCTTGACCCCAATGTCCCCAGCTCAGAAAGCACAGATCCTAAGGAGGATGCAGTCAGTTTGGTCTAAACACCAGTTCCCAGCCCTCTAGGAATGTTTGTGCATTAAACCTCTTTTTGCCAGTCAGAGAAAATTGCTTTCTCCATAACCCACACAAGCCATGCAAATGGAGGAGCATTAACACCGAGTGTGCACAATGGAGCCACGCTGAGAAACACACAAGCCTTCTACCACTGGCTTCTTTCTTAATCTCTCCTACTCTGGGTAATCAAAGAGCTCAGTCTTTGCTCTCAAAGTGCCACTTAAAAAAGAATTGGTACTGGTGAATTCACCAACTTAACAGCCGTGATTTCATTTCTAGTGAAGCTGCAGGAAAAAATACCTGAGCTGAACGGGGCTTGTCAGGGACAAACCCAGCTCCCAAGACAAGATGATTTACTAAGTGGACTCTTTTTACCCTCAGGTCAGTCCCTGTGGCACATTTGACTATGGCTGGCCCAGGGCTGAGCCTCCAGTGCAGCTCCAAGTCCCAATCACACACTCTCACATGCCCACATTAACTGGACAGAAAAATCTTCTGTGGAACAGATACTGAACTCCACTGGGCCACACAGGCCTAGCCAGGATTTCAACACTGTCTTTTGGAGGAAAACCCCTTATACACTGTTTAAGCCTCTCCTGATACCACATCTGCAGAACAGTGTTACACCAAGAGGGTGAAATCGAAGAACAGAACAGGAGGATTATGAAAGACTGTTTGCAGAGGCACCTACATCAAGAGCAGTGGCCACACCAAGTGGCATCACAGGTTCCACCTCTGCCTGGCTGCCCTGCACGAGTCCTTTCAGCTGCCTGGCTCTGCAGGGCTCACTAAAGGCTTTGGATCTAACATTTCATCAGCAATGCTAAGCAGCCACTTGGATACATCATTCCTGCCCAAAAAGGGTGATGGGTTAAGACAGCACCAATGTGCCTTGAGAAAGGCAGACTGCTGAAGAATTCCAGACCAGGAAGGCAGCTCATACCACAGCCTGCTGCCGTGTCCTGCAGCAGCCATCACAAGAAGACTGACAAAGCATTTAGGGAATGCTGTGATGCTAAAGCAGGCAAGCACAGAGCTTCAGAAAAAGATTACTGACTGACTTCCAAAGATCTTATCTGGGATATTTACCCCCAGGCCTAGCAGAGGGGGAGCAGAGATCTGCTTCCACAGCAAGGCTGTCCAGTTGGTGCTTGAAAGCAGATTAAACTGACTGGCTGCATGCAGAGGAACATGAAGCCATGTTCACCCTGCAGCTTTAGGTGATACCAGTGATAATAAACAAAGCCAAACTCAGGAATCTGGAGATTTCCAAGAGGAACACAAGTTGTTTTCCATTACTGGCATTAGTCATATTTAGTGGTTTCAGCTTGACAGTGACATTCTGAACAGGCAGTGACAATGTCATGCATATATTCTGTGCCCCAGTTCCTCCTGTTCTTGTGCTTGTATCACAAGCAACTCCTCCAGAGAGAGCAAGAATTCCACAGATTTCTCTTGCCCATCTCAAAGGTAAGGGCAAAGAAAAGCCACCAAGCACCTGAGATGAACCTTCCTATCTCTTGCTAATTCTAAGATGAATAAAACACAACTTCACTAAACATTTCCAGCAGAAAAATCTGAAGCTACTAAAAGTCTTCACATTGCTCAAATTTGTAAATAATTAAGTAGAGGAACCTGACAGAGTTTCTGGTCAGTAGATATCCAGAGCAAGGGGATGAGAAGAAAAGAAAATGAAAGGCAGCATCAGATACCAGAAGAAGAGGGAAATCTCCTTCAAGGAATAGACCAGGGAGTCCCAAAATCTATGGCTCAACATAACCCAGCTATTCTAGGGCTGCTCTTACCTTCAATGTGGTTTCCCACAGGAGATTGCTGATGGGAATTGACACTGCTTGCTAGAGACTGAGCTTTGGGAGGAAAGAGCTGATGTATTCTCTGCAAGGCCAGAAACTTGATCAGCTGCTCATCCAGCATATTTATCTCAATCTCTGTTAATAAACAAAAAGCAATTAGTAAGTTACTCAGGGAAAGGGTGCAATCTGAGCTGCAGTGGATTTAATTGTCCCACTTTCAAACCTGCTGGTTGCTTCAACAGCAAAGACTTGACCAATTCTGCAATACCAAGACTTTTACACGTAGGTGAGTTATTACTTCACATCACCTCGTGTGAGCAGAGTGTGAGGAGAGTGCCAGCCACGGCTGGAGAGCTACAGCTGAGGCAGCAAGCAGAAGTTTGGGGGAACTAGGGTTGATAAAAGCTGAAAATCTGCTGTTTTGGCTCAGAATCAACAGGTCAGCAGAGGTGGCCATTGCACCCCTTTGGGCAGCACGTTGTGTTGTGTCCTTCCTCTGAAGCTCTGTTACCTGGCTAGAAAGTCCAGCCCTGCATCACAGAGGAGAGCTGTAAGCACCTCTGAAGCTGCTGCAGGCTCACACTCGAGTCACGTGCCCACAGCAGGGTCAATTAAACCAAACAGGGCGATTCAGACAATATTATTAATGAGCTTTAGAGCAGATCTTCTGATAACTCTGAAGTGTTTATATTTGTAAAGCCTTACAGAGGTCTGCTTTCTTGCAGCAAGGAGGCTGGGTAACCTCTTCTTCCAAGAGCTTTCTCCGCATCAGCGACAGTTAAAATGGAAAGGAGAGGAGGAAGAGCTGTAAGAGCCTTTCCCAATAGCAGAGAGGGTGGGCTGGGCAGCTGGGGTTCACCCAAGAAAAGAGGGTCACACTGGGAATGCCAGAAAGGCTGTTCTTCAGATTTCAGACATAGGAGTCATCTCTGGCAACAGCCTGGCTGTGCTCCTGACGATTGCTGCTCAGCAATCTCCTCCTGAAGGCACTCTGCTAATGTTTGGCATCTCTTCCCAAGTGCAAGGAAAGCAAATAAAAACCAGGCCAGTCTAGGAGACTGACAGAAGCAGAAATAAATTATAAAATTAACGGACCCACTGGAGCACCACCACTCAGGTGACTGCTCTCCTACAAGATCTGTTGCTGCTGGACTTTACATCCGCCAGGAGCAGCTCTGGATTGCAGCTCGCACCACAACACGGCAGGGCTGCAGGTTTCTGCATGTGAATTCCACCTGGAAAGCAGCCCAGTTGTGATTCTTCCCCAGAAAAGCTGCAGGCAGAAACACTTCATTGGCCTTGCTGCCTTGGCAACACTAGGAGCAGGGAAGCATGTGACATATTTAAGGTAATGTACACCCAGCCCCTCCCTCACCTGACTGCAACCCTTCTTTATCTCTGGAACTTTTCCTCAAGCAGAGATGGAATGCTTTAGGGAAGCAAACACACAGGGCTAGCAGAGACTGATGATGAATTAAATACTCACCCCCATCCATAAATGCTTTCAGGGAACTGGTGAAGTCCAACATAGCTGCAGAGTTTGAAGTGAGTGATGAGGGTAGAGTTAAAGCGCTTCCTATGGATAAGGTGCTGGGACTGACCTTACCATCTACAGAGAGAGATGGTGGAGAGAAGAGATGTCACTGTGACGTTCACCAGACATGCACCCAGCCCTCGGGCTGCCCTCGGCTGCCAAGCTGCTCCAAATGACTCATTTTGCTCAGAGTCATGCTTTGAAAAAGCCTGAACTAGAGGCCAGGAGCTTTCTTCTGCTCACAGAAAGGCTTGTGTGTGCCTCCAACACAGAGTCAAACGTGGCTTCTGCCTCGTCTCCAGCTGCTGGAGGAATTCTTGCCCTATACATTTAATCTCCTGCTCCCTGTGGTGACACTGGAAAGATGAGCACCAACTCTCCAGGAGCCTGAAGAATTTATTAAACCTAAGAAACATTTGCCAAGTAGCTCGTCTCGATCTCAACATGCGTAAAAAGTACAACTGCCCTGGTTTTATTTCTACACTGTTATAAAGTCTGGGGTGCACATCATTGTCCAGAAGGAAGGTGACAGTCATAGCAGATTTTATTATTTACAAAATAAAATCCTCCTGCTTTGGAAGTGGCCATGCAGCTGAAAGAGGCAGTGGCAAATGCCGAGAAACAAAATCCCTGTAATGTGTTGTCAACACCAGATCTTCTTGAGTTGGTTTGCTTATAACTACTGAAATTTATGGCAGAAAAAAAAAGTCATGAGCAATTTGCATTTTTGTACTTGGCAGCAAAATTTGCACACCACAATTTTTGTTATAAATATATATATATCCATCGTGTTAGATGGAAAATTTAAATGTTTACACCTTTCCCAAGAGACACTGCAGCAAGTAATGATTTTGTAGAATACAAGCTTTGCACCAGAGGCAATTATTTAACATCTTAAGCAACTGCAAAATTATGTAGGGTTTGCAGTGCTCTTCAAACCACAAGCAAAAGGTTTTCTATAATACGGTCTCATTTCCTCTACCAGAACTTCTCCCAGCCTTGCATTTCTAAGCAGGGCATGGTCAAATCAGCAGCCTCAGAGTAACCAAGTTTATTTAGGAGGAGGCCAAGTACCCCAGGGACTGCTTCCAAAGGCGAGGCAAAGCTCAGAAGTTACTCATTGAGGAATTTTAGAAAGGATTATAAAAAGATGTTGCCCTGTTGCTTTACAACCACCAGACCTGAGCCACTCCACAGCAGCCTGACACTGAGCAGGCTGGAACTGCATGAGAAGTGACACACAGCTCTGTCACGTGCTTTTCAGTGACTGCTCCCACCCAACCTGCACAAAGGGTTTGCTGGTTGAAGTGTTGAGCTGGTGTGGGGAGAGGGAAAAGGAAGAGAATGCCATGTGAAAGTTTATTCTAGCAAAATTTGAGCTGTGGGCAGTTACTGCAACATCTATCAACATCTTTATGTCTCTACACTAAAAATGGTTATATGCACTTTATTATATATCTTGCTATTATTTAACAGTTTTATGGGTACAGCTCAGGATCCCTGGCATATCCAAGTCCATAACTACCCTGTATCAGACCAACAGATCCTAAGCAGAGTACAGCTTTCCAAGCCCACATCAAGGCTGTGCAGCTGAAGACTCCAACAACATCTGCAGTAGGGGACACAACCACTGCCTGAACAGCTACTCTGGATTAGATCCCAGAGAGCTGCTCTTGTGAGAAGGACTGACTACCTTGCAATCCAAATGGCCATTTGAAACAAACCAGTGGTTTTACAGCAGCGCTGGGGTTTTAAAGCAGCAGTTGTTGAAATAGCAAGGCAGCAGCCAAGTGATATAAAGCTACTGTTGCTTTCCAGAATTCAACTGACCTACTATCCTGCTTGTCAGGACAGAATTCCCCTCTCAAGTATAGGCAGCCAGCAAAAATACATCCCATGGCTCCCATAAAGGGGCTTAAGACAGAGAAGACCTGAGAAACTTCTGCTGGCTCTCCACAGAAAGCCCAGTTCCCAGTCCAACGAGGCTACAGGGCTGCTGCCTTGAGGTTCTGAACGAGGTTTAGCCAGAGCTTTTCTCAGCCCTGGGGCCGAGGTCAGCGGCTCAGCACATACCTGAAGGTGGTGCTGGTGAACAGAATCTGTTTGTGGACCCAACAGCCGAGATCCCATCTCCTGCAGCCTGGGGAGGGGTGAGAGCCCGGGTGGCACTGAGCGGGGACCCCCCGGCCCGCAGCTCTGCCGTCAGCGGCGGCCCGATCTGCGTCTGCACATTCTTCCTTTGCAAAGTGCTGGTGGTCTCCAGGCTGGCACAGGAGCTCGATATGGACGTAGGCAAACTCGTGACCGGCGCAGAACCCCTTTGTGCACAAGAAACGGGTCCTGCTACGTTCTCTGTTTTGACAATGGTTCCAATGGTGTGATTCAGAAGTCCACAACTCGCTGGGGGCGTGAGGGGCCGAGGCCACGTTTGCCGATGAGACAAAACAGGTATTGTGTTCCCAGACCCCGTGAGCCTCTGGGAGTCAGTCAACTGTGCTGAGGATTCAGATGAAACACCATAGAAATGAGGCCCATTCACTTTAATGTCAGAGGCTGTCGGCCCATTCGAAGTCCCGCAAGAAGACGCCTTCTTGGATTTATCTATACAAGAGCTGCAGTTAACATCTTCCTGTGACAAAGTCTGCTGGGATTGCGAGGAGCTCAAGGAATTCTGGGTGGTAATCCCTGAGGTGCAGGATGACATGGAATAGAGGGAAGGTGTGGGTGCCTTGTCAGCTGCCTGGTAAGGGTTGGCGAGTGAGCCATCTGCCACAATAACAGGCTTAATATCAGCCTTCTCTGTTTGTTCAGAGTCCCAAAGCGAAGTCATCTGCTTAGCAGATAAATGTTTCAATATGCTGCACTGGAGCGCAACAACACTACAGAGCCACTGGAAGGAAGAAAAAAAGTGCAGGTTAGTCTACAGTTACTCCATTGTTCACCCTACTCGAGGAAATCCAGCTGCTGACTGCTCAGATGCAGTCTGGAACGACAGAATCTGCTCTGGAGCTCATCTACAATTAGGGGAAAATTTTGTCCAGAGGTACAAAGTGCAACCAAAATTATGTACTGTTTATCTCCATGCTGGGGATAGGACAGAGAGGGGCTGAGATTAAAGGAGGGAGAAGGCAGCATTTCCTCACTCCCAAACTCCTCCTCTTCACTTGTTGAGTAATGCAACTCTTCAGCTGGTTACAAACACACCTTTCATTAATTTGGGCTTCTAGCCAAACACAATCCTCCAACTTATTCTATAGGATGTTGGAAAGAAATGCTGCTCTATCTCAGGTATAGGGAGTAGAAAGCTGAGGTGGAGGGTGCTTTCCTTTTTCTCAAAGTGAAGGAAGACCAATAGATTTTTCCTAAGTTTTAAGCTCCTTGGTGGATATGCACCTGCCACATAGGAGAGCCCTGTCTGAGCTAACAGAAGGACTTATTTTAGACTGTTTGCAATGCCTTCACACTGTGGAATCTGGCCAGGAGTTTCACACAAGATTTAAACACTCATTTGACCTTGATTTACACGTCCAACTCCATCCGCAATAAAAAGCGACCCAGAAATGGGACGTTAACTTATAAATAAATGTGTCAGAGAGCAGCCTTACATAATCAAAGTGCAAAGTATTTCCCCTCAGCCACGAAATAAAGATGACGTCTAGACAGAAGGCCCTCGACTCCACTCTTAAGGCCAGAGGACTATTGCACCACTTCCCTGAAGTGTCAAATGAGGAATTTTACATCTCACCTGAAAAGTCAAAGTGAAGTTTTAATGGGCAAGGGTGTCAGAGACAAGACAAGCTATCACCTTCACACACGAGCTTGGGATTGGTTTCCTAGACAACTGTTCCATCATGACTGAAGTGGAAGGGGATCTTTGTACCAAAGCAACTACACACACAGAGTCCAAGCATTTGACTTCATTTACCTCCTGTTGTTCTGTCTGGCTGGCTAAGTGCTCAGTGTTCAAAAGGTGCTTCTGCAAGGGTTCCTCAGGGATCCCGTTACAGATCAGCTCGCCATCTCTAATTGCTGCAGGCGCGAGTAACGGGGGTGGAAGCCGGTATTGGGACTTTATAGCATCAGGAACCTACATTGTGGAGAAAGAAGATCACACATGAGAACAATTACTCAAGAATGACTTGTTAAACCAAGTGCCTGATCAGCGCTAAACTTTGCATTTGCTGCTTTCTCACCCAAAGGAACCCTGCAGATACAACATCAGAAGTATCAAGGACTGAGTACTTTAAAATTGATGTAGCCGTGCTGAAATTAATAGGTTTCATTCCCTTAGGTCGGGCATGACTTTGGTACAACATGGTGGCTACAGAGTAAGAGAAATAATGAAAAACACAGCCAGGGGAAGCCTGTATGGCAGTTTTTAGGCATCCTGGCAGCAAACACAGCCCCAAATATGACTGTAGGGCCACCATCAGGAAGTTTTGTGTTGTACCCTCTATGCTTGTGCTAGATTTAAGTGCTTACTTGTAATAATTGAGCCTTACGGTTGAAGGAAAGAGATCTTCTTAAATCCTACAGGTAGCGACTGCTGACTCCCAGATCTCTCACCAACACAATCATTCAGACCTCGTCTTCTTCCTCCTGCCCCAAGGAGTATGCTGGTTTCCCTTCCAAACTAAAATACATACACAGGGGCTTTCACCCACCACTGCTCATTTACACATACCTTCAGACCTTTCCTCTTCACTGACTGAAGAACTCTGCGATTCGGAGGGTGTTTCTTATGGATTCGGTTTAAGAAATCCACTTTGACAACGTGCTGAGATATGGTGTCCTGGAACCGGTCAAATACTCGGCACCGATTACTCAGGGTCAAGTTCTTCTGGTTCAGCTGGGTGATCAGATAATGCCACAGGAGTTAGGGATCTGCAGGTCACTCTAAGGTACCCTAAGACTTTCATAATGTCTCGTAGCACTGGCAGTACAGCATCAGCTCAGCTTTAGACTATTTGTTTCCTGCAGCACTAACCATTTCTGTTAAAGGGCACATTGCTGGAGATGAATACAAAAGCATTTAGAGGCCGACTAAGCAGCATCAATGCTCTCAGAAGCAGTTTGTCTGGGAAAAAGCTCTTTGTTTCAGCCCCCTGTTTCCTGAGTATTTAAGTCTCAAGTACACTGCTTTTCCGAAAAATGAAAACTCCCTCTTGGAATGAAAGTTTTTTTGGGTTAAGCATGCAAAGAATTACTTCCCCTATTTGTAGCACTGTGCTGCTTTGTATCCCAGTTCTGGAAGCTCATCTAGATCTTAAAAGAGTCCAGTCAAAAACTAGACAAGCTGTCAGTGAGCCACAATCTGAGCTGTCAGCTTCAGTTACAGGAAGGAGTTCCCCCATCTTTATATCTTATTGCAGAGAGCAGCATCATATTCCTTTGGAGAGTGCATTGCTTGCAGCAGGAGCTTTACAAGCGTTACAGGGAGCCATAAGAGCTCAGGAGCTGTTTTACATTTGTTGTGCTTTGTCCTTTAATGGACCTGCCAGGTTCCACTCCAGCATCCGGTTACCATACTGCAATCATAGTCCTGCTTACCACCACGTGTTCTATGTGATTTGGGCACATCCATCTACCCAGAGGCATGGCAGTAAGCGGTGGCTCCAGACAATCCATGTGGAACAGGAGTGGGCAATAATCACACTGGATTAGAGGTGCCACTCTGCAACTCCTGCAAAGAGAGAGCCAAATCTTATTCCCTGTACAGAGTATAAATAGAACATTCAGACAAGCTTGGCTGATCACTTCAGTTTATCCTCTATACTGGTGTTTGCACCAAAAAGCAGGATTTCTGATTTGTAACTTGATCTGTATGAACCTTCTTCAAGACCCACTCAAGGCAAAAGCCTTTATTTGAAGCAAAGTTCAGAGATCAAAAGGAAATCTCGGATTTAGGTAATTACAAGTTTCCTTAGAGGAATCATGTGTGATGTTGGGACGTGTACATCAACAAGATGTTCTCAGAACTAGTCTCAAACTTCAGAAAAACAACTACATCTGAATCCCCAAGCTTAAAAGAAGTCTTTGCTCTATGACAAAGTCATCATTTGTTCTTCACAAAAGCCCACCTGAGTCTCCATCCCATTTCCAGAAACTCACTCTGACTGGGTTCCTGAAATAAAGGTTTCATTTTCACTGACATTTTGAATTGGGATTGATCTATGCATTTTTTTTATGCAGCAACAAAACCCATCAGTATTTTGTACTGGCTTTCAGATTTACAATTTCAGCACAATATTCCTATTTGCCTTGGGCTTATAAATCTCTCAGTAGATTTCTATTTCCTAAAGGTCACCTCCTTGCACACTTTCTTCACAAACCATAAACAAACATCTCCATTTACTAAACCACCATCACTTAAGAATATTTCTTTGCAGAAAAACACTGACGACAAGATGGCTCAATCTTGTCAATCTTCAGGCTACATTTTAGAACCCTTTACAGCCAGACCTACACTTGCTGTGGTTAAAGACCTGTTATTTATCAAAGTTGAATATTCTCCCATTTGTTTAGAAGATTGTAAGTAAGTAATGAAGAAGAATGGAAAAGGGAACAGGAAATCTACTTTTTTCAGCAAGAATTTTGCTCCGAGGATTGTAAGTAAGTAATGAAGAAGAATGGAAAAGGGAACAGGAAATCTACTTTTTTCAGCAAGAATTTTGCTCCTGTGAAAGCTGCAGCTACACTGAACAGCTTCCCTGGAAGAACAAGTACCTGTTGCATGTGAAGCAGACCTTCACTGGCAAGGGAACCAAACCATTGTGGTCTAACTCGTGTTGTGCTTTCTTGACATTCTTTCCTGTGGTTTCTTCCTTTCTCCTCCTCTTACTAGTACCTGAAAAGGTAATTTTAAAAAGCTTTGGGTTATCCACATAGCAGAGATTTGCTTTCTGGTAGATACACATAATCATTTCAGACAGAGACAGACAGAAAAGTCAAAAATTGCTGCTTAAGAAACCTCTATCAACCACTAAATCTAGCCTTAAGTGACAGAGAGTGTCTTTAAAGGGAGATATATTTCACACTTAGTAATTTCAGTGACATCCTATACATTTACTCACTACTTTGTTACTGTATTATTGCATCATAAATCAAAAATCAAGTATTTTGGCAACTGGTTTTTTTTCGTATTGATGATCTAGACCAAGGTGAGAACAACAAGCATCTATCATAAGTCCTGATGGATATGGTGTGTAGTTGCAGTGTCCCCACAGCTCAGATTTGAAAGGCACCTGCTGTTGGGCAGCTGGAGGAGAGCCAGGGGTACCCTCTGCTTTCACCAGCGAGCACCACTGGAGCCACAACTACCATGGAGTCAAGAGGGAAAAGAGGAAAGATGGCAGCAGGATGCAACTGCAGACATCTTCAGCAACACCAGACAAGGCACCGCTCACCTGGAAGTGCTGTGGTGCAGGTCAGTTCATTCGGCAGCTGGAACTGCGTTGGGTTCCTTTCCATGGCAGCAGCAATAAGAAGCTCAAAGGGTCGCTTCAGCTGGGGCTGCCCACAGTCCATTTCTGCAATGGCAGAGTCATCATCCACGTCAATTATGTCCTCATCGACATCATTCTGTTCTGAGTTGGGGGTCTCGGTGCTGGCATTGGATGTGGGAGTGCCAGGCCGGCTCGCTCTCCTTTCCAAGATCCTGGCATGCGCATTAGCCCTGATGCTGCTGCTAGACCTGTCCAACAGGTCTGCGTCACTGGTGGGGGAGGTGGTCCTTTTCCCAGATTTGTCCACCAATCCATTTACCTGCCCCAGCTCTTTCTTCTGTTCTCGCTTCTGCACGACATGAATAGGCAGGCTTATCATGGAGGCCACAAACAAAGCACATCAACCTTGACAAATATGTGACTGAAGACAAAAAGCATCTGAAAACGCTCGAGCCACTCACTACAACTCTCCCCCTGAAGTCATTAGAGTCTCAATCAAGATGGCAGCTAAGGTACAAGTGACAGAACAGCTGAGGAGAACCAAGCGTGGGGAAGAACATTACCATGTGTCTCTCCTTTCAGGGTAGCTATGCTCGAGTCCAGATCAGGACAACATTTCACAGCATCTAGTCCTAAACACTTGACAGATCAGACAACTGTTTAGTTTGCTACCAACACTGAGAAACTCCTCAGCAGACTGTTCACTGTTGATGCAGTCTACTAACCCTGGCACTGCATACAAACCCATGATGGGCTGAGGTGGTCAGCTTGAGAATACAAGCACAACATACAAACAACATTCTGCTATCTCCTGATGACAGGAATCTTGAACAAGGTGCAGCAGAGAAAAACTATACATTGCCATCACCACAAGATCCATTTTGCAACAGGAGGAGATGCTGCATGGCCTAGGATGGGCAACTGTGCACTGCTCAAGTGCTTGACAGCATCACCCGTATGGAGGAACCAATCTACTCCATCACTAACACAATCTGCAAAGGAAGCAAGGTGTTTTCAGGCAATTTTTAATACATAAAAGTTGGGGATTTTCTCCTTTTCTCTCTCTTTTTACTTTATTATTTGTTTTTCGATTTGTGACCTTCATTTCTATTGTTGGCAGATGGCTGAACAGTACCCTGGAAACGTAACAAGGCAATCACTTCAGGAACAAAAGGCTGAGCACAGAGTTTTCTTCCAATCTGTTTTGGGTGTCACTTCAAGGGAACAGTTGCTAGATAGCTTGGTGCAGTTTCTAAACCCTCTGCTACACAGCCTTACGTGGTCACAGCAATAAGATGTTTACATTGTGCAAGACAGCTTCCTGGAGAAAGAGCATCAAGGCAAAAAAAAAAAAAAAAGACAAGCTACAATCTTGCCCAATCATCTCCTCCCCATCCTGTTCAACAGCCCAGGAAATCATAACTCACTGTGATTTCACCCTCTGCTGATGTACAACTGCTGTGAAGTCACACTTCCAAAAAACACAGATTAACTAGAATCACAGCCCTGATGGCAAAGCTGCATTAACGTGACTCCCGTTCTGCCTGTAGACAGCTCACCTCCTCGAGCACAGGAGCCATTCCCATTTCCTCTATGCCTCAGCTCTCCCTCCTTCCCAGAAATGGAGGGCAGGAAAACCATTTAAAAGGCACAGATTGACAAGAACGTATCAGGCACCTCAGTTTTAGCTCCTAGTAGTGAGGTTAAAATATTGTGAGGGTCTCACCAAGACCCCTTAAAGCCCTTTCCTAACAAAGCCCTTTGCAAACGCGAGCACAAAGAGCAGCTCTGGTTGTCTTAAGTACACACGAAGGGAGAGGCAGGTGTAAAGCACAGGATTCAGGTTTCAAATGGCCAGTTGGAAGGGCAGGGATGGTGTCTGTTTTGAGAGGCTTTACCTTGCGGCGCACGGTGCAGCGGTGGCACATCCACTCCCCCGGAGGCAGCATCTCCTCGCTGAGCGGAGGGTTGCTACAAGAGAAACACAAAGCAAAGCTTTACTGTTATTTACTGTCATTTCTGGAACTCTTCTCACGTACGCACAGCCCGAGTCAGGGCAGCTCTGCAGTTCCGCTCCCAGGCACTTCCTTTTATTTATGGTGAAGCTCCCTGGATTCGCTCCCCCATACATCCACTTAGCCAGACACCTCCAAGAAGGCAGTCTTCCATGACACCCATCTCAGCTCCACGGTTTAGGAGCACTCTCAGACTTGAACAGCAAAGATAAATGGAAGATTCACTGGTGTGCCACACACATACCTCCCCCCCAACACCATACCTCCCTAAATAACTTGATTACTCCATGTGAGACCACACAGATTCCCGTGCAGCAAGCACAGTCACACATCCAGGCATTCCCATCCCTTGGATTTGCAGTGAGTCCAACTGAACGAGCTGCCATGAAGTCTACTCACCACCTCCAATGTACTCCATCCCTGGGCACACTCACTTAATGGTGGAAACCACCTTCTATCTTAAGACAACCCAAATACTCTTAAAAGTGTCACCATATACAGCTTGCCTTGGCTACGAAGCACAGGATACATCCTACTCACATGGATCTGCACTTACTATAAAAGCTGTATCACAGTGAAATGACATTTTCATTTTGATGCTAGAAATAAACCAAAGCAAATTAGACGAAGGAGTAAGGAGGACTATTTTGAGAAACACTTTTCCTCAGTAAAAGGCAGAGCAGCATATGTTAGATGATACACTTTCCTTACAGATCCTACTACTAACTAAAGTACTTTCCAACACCTCTTTATCATTAAGATTTGTTATTTGAGCAAACTGCTGACTGTGGCAGGGAAAATGTACCTGCTGGCAAAAACCAGCCATTTACCACGCAGTGTGGCTTAAGATAATACTTTCAAAAGTTCTGACTTTTGCTAGAGGCAGCTACTTAGCAAGTTTATTCTCTCGTGCTGAACACACTATTGCAGGATCTGGAAGCTCCATTTCCCACTGACTGGGAAACAGATTGCAAGGACCCACTGGGACTGACTGGGTTACAAGGGGATCAAGAAGTACAGTAGCTTATAAGACTGGCCCAAGAAAAGCCACACAAGCATGGGAAGCTGGACCGTGGTTCATGGCAGGAGTATCTATACTGCTTATTGCACCTACGAATATCAAACCAAATCCGAGTTAAGCCTTCCAAGTCTCCAGCCCTGACAAGCCAGAGAGGATAAGATGCATACTTGCTGGCCAGGAAGAGCTGTGCTTTGCAGCAAAGGGAGAGGCTGTCTTCCTCGAGAATCTTGCTCCTAGCACAGGGAAATGGCACAGGATCCCAGCCCAGGCTCCCGAGCCTGAACTATAAAAACAAACACACTTCCTTTGTTTAAACAGAGTCCCGGCGAGCCTTGCCCCAAGCTCGCCCGCGTGCCAGCGACAGCCTCCGCAGGTACTGCAGCCATCCGGGGTCACGCTCGCTCTTGCAACACTGTGCCTGGAAGACTGAAGGAAGAACACAGCAAGAACCGAGCTGGTAATAACCTCAGCATTTCTGGTGTCGGGCTCCGGGGAATTCAGTAGAGCCAACACATCTGGCAGCCATTTTGAGGAGGAGTGCAGGGTTTCAGAGGCCTCCGTGTTCCAGGCGCTCCAGAAACGCAGCGCTCTGCATATGTGCACTGACATACCTGCAGCTTATGTTTCTCATTTCGTGGAGGGCTTGGATGAACAAGAGATCAGGCTCTAGATGAGAGCACCAAAGCCTCCACTACTGGCTGCTTCACCTCAAATGCTTGGATGAAGCAGTAACTCCCTGCCCCAAACTAATCTTTTGCTAACAGAAGCAGGGAAGGGGGGTGGAAGGAGGAGAGTAACAAATGATCCCCTTGTGCTTGCTGCAGCATAAATCCATGCTGAATCCTAAGGTGCATCCTGCAATAGCTCAGGTTTTGCTCCTGTTAGAAAACGAGCTCTTAGATCTGCAGCTACAGCAAGTAGATTCATCTGGCCCATTCCCCTTTCCCCTCCCAACACCCCAGGGGAAAAAAACCACAGACTTTGATTTGTTCCTAGTGAAATTTCACCCTCTGAAGCTCCCGACGAGCGTGCCTGAACTGCTGGGAACACGTCTGCCCCATTCCGACGTGCGGCGTGCCAGGGATCCGCGTGCTGCCAGATGCCTCCGGTTATTTGTTTTAACTGTTACCTCAATCTTACGCATTTTACAATGAAACAATTAATACCACGGTGAACCTTGAGAGATGCCTGGAAGAGTCAGAACAGGTTTCTTCTTCAAGTGTGTATGTTATTGTCCCATTTGCTGTGTTTGAACCATGAAATCCTACATATACTGTACTATTAAAGAAGCATTTTAATGAATGCTGCTACCCCAAGGTCTGTGGAAGGAGGGGGAAAGATTCGTTTCAGAGCAGCAGCAAGGTTTCAGCGCTCAGACAAGCCTCCTGAGGTTTTCTGCTCACTGTCAGGGCCTAGTTGCGATAGCAAGTGTATTAAAAGACTGATTCTGCCTCTCCTGGTTAATGAACTGTTCATCAAGGCAGCTCACCATGCTAACAAAGACTGATGAAGGCTGCTCCTGCACTGCTGGCCTCGCAGCAAGCAGAGAGCATTGCCTGGGTCTCAGCAGAAAGCCGGGGAAGCGCTAAAGAATGCTGTTTTAATTGACTAGGTATGACCACATTCTTCAACCTTTTACTGTAAGCATAAAAGAAACTGATTTTTAAATCTGAGCAAGATACTTGATCTTCATAAGCAAGGTAAGAATTAGCACTTTGGCAGGAGCACCACAGCCCTTTTCTCCCTATCTTTCATGGGTTCATTAGCATGCACAGCTCCAGCCGCCAGTGTTTGCTGCCAACAGGACCTGGAATTGTACAGCTCCCACTTTATCTTCGGTTACAACACATCTCCTTTCAACTACACACCAGTCAGTTGTGCTTTTCAGTACAATTTCACTAACCCTTCATTTCAGAAAAGTCTCCCCTTCTGTCACCACAGACAAGAGTGGTGGCCACCACTGTTTACCTGGGGGTTTGATGTGACCCAAATCAAACCTGCTCAGCAGAATGTGTTTCTGCATTTAAGACAAAGCTCTGAAAAACACAAGCTGACTTAAAAACACCTGGAAGACTAAGTCATACAAAGCCTCTGAAAATTAAAGGAGATGTTTATCACTGCCTAGTTAAAAACCACTACACTGACCACAAAGTCACTTGCCATATAATATCTGTCTCATGGCTTTTTCTGTAAAAGTTTAGTATCTCCTGAAATTCCTATTAGATGCGTTGTCAAGCATTGCCCTGCCATGGTCAGAACGCAATGCTCTATCCCTTAAATAAAACTTAAATGGCTATGACAAAATACAAAAATCTTCAAGAGCATATTAGGAGTTTTTATCAAGCAAACAATAGCATGAAGCCGCTTAGCTTTTCAATTTCACACTCTGGGGCTCTCATACATCAGATGCCTGTTGTCAAGTCTAAATCCCGTAATTACTCCTCACTTTGCTGACCTCAATAAATAGGTAAACAAGCGCTCCAAGGAATGGCACCTTGTCCAATACAAACTGGGCCGTAGCTCTCAAAGGAACCAGTTATAAGCAGACCTGAGGTTATTTACACACTGCATTCCTGGCCATTTTGCGTCAAAGGCACGTTGACACTACTTTTGGACCCACCAGGATACAGCCAGCTACCAGCTGGGATAATGGTGGCAGGAAAACAAACCAGTGCCTGGTGAAGCTGTCTTCAATAACTTGTCTTTCACGTCAGTTGTTTTCAACAATCGGACTTAAATATTTTTTTCTGTGCGGGGGGAAAAATAGTAACACCATGAAAAAATGCAGGCAAACACATCTTTTCCTTCTCAGGAAACTTAATTAACTGACCAAGCCTCAATGACAGGCTGATAATAAAGGATGCTAGATATGTTTGCCAGTTAAGGGAAGAAGGCTTTCGGCTCTTCTGTGGACTCCTATTTATCCCTATGATGGATAGAGCTACAGCTGTTCTACCAGCTTCAGAAAGAACAAGGCTCCCTGGCTTCCTACAGCAGGGCCTCAATGGCAGCTAAAACAAACCAGGAAACCAACCTCACTGTCAGGGCATTACAAGAGCCCCATTGAGAGACAGGGAAAGCTGCATCATTTACAAATTCAGCTTTTTGGAACATTTTTACTGCGCCCAAGTTACACACTTCTGCTCACAGCTGCACCCAAACCCGGCTGGAGGAGGACACCTGGAACCCTGAGCCTCTACCTCCTTAGACAGAATAAAACCACACCAAACAAGCCAACAGCTGCAGCCTGCAGCGAGTTCCTCCCCACTGCAACTCCCTTACCTTCCTCTTGTACTCTTGCATCAACACAGAGCTTCTGAACACAGAAGTCAGACTCCAATTACCTTAGAGGTGATTATTAGGAATACTATCAGCTCCCTCCTCTCAAGTCTCCAAGCTCTGCTCATTAGCATGGATAAATTGTGACATTCAGCTGTACAAGGAACAATCTTCCTCAAAAAGCCAAAGATTTCTCAAGCACCAATGCAGAGACCACCAAACTTCAGATAAGCCCAGAATAATTTTTGTTCTTTACAGCCCTCTAAGCATGACCTGATCATATTAAAACTAACAGTTTCAGCAACTTCCTGGCCTCAATTACGCTCACATTGTTTATAAGTTATACCTATTTTAAGCCAGCAGCACAATTTACATTAACTACAGAGCATCACCCACTGTACTTCTACCTGTGGTGCAACAGCTCCTGAGGGAACCTGTGAAAAAAACTTGACAGCAGCCAGCATAGCTTTGTTTACACTGAAGTGAAAGTCTTGAGCGTGCACATAAGAAGTTCTAAATTAGTAACATCCAGCCAGCACTCCTGGACACCACCAAACAGGTCAGGACATTATTATTTTGGCTGCCACTATGCAAGGAAGGGAACCAAAATGACCGTTTCACAGGTCACCAATTATCCCATCATCTGGAACGCTGCATCTGCTTAGCATGCATCTTTCCAACAGCATGGCCAGAGCTGGAAATAAGGGTTCAGCAACAGACAGTAAACAGAAGCAGGATTAAAACACCATTATATGGGCAGACAGTGAGGAACAAGATGTATCCAAGGAAAAAATAAAGGTACACTACACTGTCCACATGATGCTACAAGAGTGGAGGAAGAGTTGAAGTCTTAAAGGTTTAAGTAGCAGCTTTGCTGGTTATGCCAGATCCCAAAATTTCCTTCACTCTGTGCTTATTTTTACTGTCTAGACCTGCCAGCATTCAACACTTCAAGGGTTTGGCCAGAAAGTCCCAGTCTCTGGCAGCAGCACCACTGTGCTCCTAAGAAGCAGGTACCATTTTGTGAGTGTATCATAGGTTTTGTGATTATTCTGTGAATTTCAACGCCAATGAATTTATTTATGTGAATCCTTCATGAAACCACTCCTGCTACTCTCATCCTGGGAAGAGAACCTCATGGAAGCAGGTAAACACCACCTAACATCTACCTTACCTCAGCTCCCTTCCTGCCTTCACTGGGGGTCCTACCTCCTCCCTGTGCCCTCGTGCACAGGCAATCCTGAGGTTCATTGGCAATCATGGAAGTTTCCTCCAAGGCATGAAGTAGAACTTTTCTGCCTCCAACCTGACAAGCAGGAGGGTCCAATAAACTGGATAAGCTGCATGTAAACATGTGATCACCTGATGTAATTAGTTACTTCTATTTATAGAAAAAACCTGGCCCACAGAGACCATTCCCTAGACAACCTGTTAGATATTACACTCATTAATGTCCAGCTGACAAAAAAATTAAAGGAAGCATTGTTTTTTAAAATATCAAATTTCCACACATATGTAAACATATACATATATAAAAATAAATACGCAACAAAAAGGGTATAATACCATTAGTACTGCAGTGAGGTTTTTTGATTATTATTTTAATTAGTTTGACTGGTTATGAACTCCAATATTTGAGACGTATTAGCCTAGGGAACCATCCAGCTTTGGATTTATAAGCAGAAACCATGAAAGTCGATAGGAAGAATTGTTGACTTTGAAAAATGTGGGTCAGACACAGAAATTCAGACGTTCTGCACATCCTGACTCCTGTTTCTTTCCCAGGCATCACGCATGCCTGTGCTGCAGACAATAGCAACAATAGCCTGAATTCAATGTCCAGGTTCATTATTAAGTGTTCAGGTCTTTATAGCACCATCTTCTTAACAGATTAGAAGTCATCTTCTCAAAGCAGGATGACACATAGGGCAGCATCAGGGAAAAGAAAGGAGGCTGAGGAACAACACAGCCCTGGTGAGAATCACTTCATCCAATTCTGTCTTTAAAGAACAATAAATGAAGAGACATCTCTGGTGGGAAAAAAAATAATCAAAACACAGGTCTGAGAGGTTTCTGAGAAGTGAACACATTCAGCCCCAGCCATACTGAACACGTTCAAAGGAGACAGGGGTGAAAGGACAGCGGCAATAAGGTGGAAAAAAGGAAAGCAGCACATCAGAAGAGGATGAAGGGCAGACCCATAAAAGCAAAAGCATGAATTTGTCCTCACACAGGCACAAGTGAACTGCAATTCTGACATCTACATGTGGACTAGGCTTTCCCAAGAATGCTGGGGAAGAGAGAAAAAAGAGCAGAGACAGAAATATCCACCAAAAAAACCACCCACCCTTAGAGCAGGGCATACATTCTTTTCTGCCTTTTCCAGATCACCTTCATATCTTGCTCCTGTTGCTATTCTAGACAGAGATCACTGGGAAGTTCACATGATGCCGTGCCCAAAGTCAGAGGCTGCACAGGCAGGTGTTTCACACCAATCACTAGTGCTTGCCAGAAATTCAGCATGGGGTTTTCAGCCTGCTAAATTGTATCCTCAGGCCAGTGCTTTCTGCAGGGTTCAAAGTCGGTAATCTCCAGCTCCATCTAGTTTGCTTCCAGTGATCGTACAGAGCAGACGTCAGCAGAAATGGGTTAGAGTTGGGTTCAGGCACTCGATTCCCCCCAGCTGGATGAGATGGTCTTTGCCTTTTGTGCTCAAGATCTGATACACCAACAGGAAGAATGATTTATACAACTTCATTTCCCTGCCCCCCTTCATTTTTGGCTATAGGGAGCATTTACTCCATACCCTAGAAAGGTATGTGATTGCATTACAACTGGTATCTGTCAACCCCTTTATTAAAGGGAAGCTACAACACTATTTTTACTCAGCTTACAGAGTTACTGGATACTGCAGTGTTCCTTCGAGGAAGCTGGGCAGACATCTAGTGAGCAGTGGAGCTGGAGACAGCAGAAATCGATTACTATAAGAAGGAAAAGCCAGCTCTGACAATCTGTGTCACAAAAATCACAAGTCTAGCCAGTAACCTGACGTGGCAAGATGCTTTTTGCTTACACTCACTTCTTTCATACCCCTGTAACAAAGCCATGTTATATCCCCAGATACATTTGCATTTTCACAAGTCCAAGAGAACTTCCTGACTGGTTTAAAAAAAACAAAACGGGTACATCCTTCTCACATGATTTATATTTATATTACAGACAGCACTTCCTAAATATTCAGACTGTCACACTTGCTTTCAGGGAGATACACCTCCTTCCTACTCTGGAAGTAACTGCTCCCTTTCTGCACAGCAGATTCCTGCTATTTGTTACTGACTCAAGGATTAAGAAAGGCTGCAGAGCACAGGAAAAACTCAAGAACCTGACACGTACCAGTGAGTCAGTCCAGCAACAAAAGCAGTTTAACATCCACTGGTGTGGGTCAATAAACGGAAGAATTTATGTTAAGTGTTGAAAAACTGCTTCAGTATCGATGCTACAACAGAAATTTCAAATTGACTCTGTCTTACACAGGGAAACACAGGAGCCCTGCTCTCCTGCAGGTGTTCCTCACACCACCACAACAGCACGTACAACGCAAAAAAGGCCCTTTTTACAGGGGGGGGGAATAATGCATGTTTGGTCCTGATTCTTACTAAAAATACACAGTTCTGTCACTGACAACTGCACAAGGCACTCCCCACCCCGGGGTGTCCTTCACACCCGTGGTAAGAGAAGTACAGCCGGATGTCAGACATGCCAATTACCACTGCTTCCCTTTTACTACCCCACCTAAAACAATACTGAGAAATGGAAAGAGAGGGAGGGAAGAATTATGAGCTTTATAAGATCTTGTGTAATAAACACGGTAGTCCTCCATTCCCAACTATCAGATCTGCTGGCGGCAGTACAATCTTAACAACACTGAGCTTGTATGTGATAAAAAGACATAAGGCGAGCTAAAAGAAGGTGAATATATTTACAAGATAGTGCCAAGATCTCCATAACAAACAGTCATTAGCAGATTAGTATTATGAATCTAATCCAATTAAGAATTTCCTTTGCAAATGCCTGGAGGAGCTGGAATTCCTCTGGGAAGACCTTTCCATGTTGTGAAAGGCTCCCGTGAGTCATGCCTGCAGGCTGACATACCAGGAAAGACCAGCTCTGGAGCAGCAGGAACAAAGCAGTGAACCCCACCTCGAAGCAAACCACTGCAGCCTCCTCATCCTGAGGAGTCAACTCAAAAATGGACCCCACAGCAGCACAAAAAAAAAAGACTTCTCTGTTCCACATGTCGTGGTCAACAGAAAACTGGCACTTTCCTAAGCCAAGGTACTAAACCACAGAGCATCTGCCTTGTTCACAGTCTCCCACTGTGCCATTTTAAACAGCTTTGGAACAATGCGGGTGTTTGATGTAACACCAGTCCATGCAGCAGCCATGTCTGAAGGCAAAGCCTAAGTTAAGCAGTTAAACATCCCCCTCCTCGACTTCGAATCCTTGACTTTAGAATCCCAAAGCCACGCTCCTACCACTCCACACTGATGTTGAGAACAGCAGCAGAGACCCACGGTTCAATCCAAATCCCCAATTCTTGCCCACACTGCAAAATCTGCTCACACTCAGTTTAACATCCACACACACAGGTGAGAGTGGTGGTTTCAAAGTCACCCAATCACGAGTTCATCAAATTCTTACTGTGAATGATTTGCTGAAGCTGAAGTCCATAGATTTAGGCTGACCTTATCTGCCTTTGCACGGAGAGATTTAGGACAAAATAAGGAGAGTGAAAAATCTCATTGGTACAACTTTGCTGAGCAGAGCTGCCAAGACTGATCATGTTACCACATCTGCAGGCGCACACGCAGTGACCCTCAGCTCCCAGAAACCCAGCCACGGCAATCACTTCCTCCTGCCTCAGGATCCCGGCTAGGCTAGCCCCAAGGCTCCCAAAATATCAGAACCAGAGATACATAAAAACAAAAGTTGGGGGTTTTTTTAAAAGCACATACTTAAACCTGTATTGTTTTAACAAAGTATCAGTTAAGACAGATACATTTAAATGTTGGGAACAGAACAACTTACTCTGACCTTCAATATGCAATTACATAAACGTTAAAGTAGGGGTTTGCCGGTCATTTACTGTTAAAAAACCCCAAACAAACAGAAAGCCTCATAATAAAAACTTTCTGCACTTAAAACTACAAGCTTTTTTGAAGCTGTGATGCAATTCGATGTACTGAAACCCTGCTCCTAGCCACTATGAGTTTACCTCTCCAGAGGTAAGAGCAAGTTTACCTCTCCAGCACCTTCCTGGACATCCTGCTACTCCTTGCAGCAGGAGATGCCTCAGACCATTCTAAGATTCACCTGAACCACCCGAGGGAACCCAAGATAACCACCAAAGGAAGGATTAACAGACAGTAGACTGGCCATTGTTTTGCCCCTCTCACAGACTGCATATTCATGTAAAAACCCAAAGCTAGAACAAATGCCAAAGATAAAGCAGGGCATTTTAGACAGAATAAGGTGGGGAAAGAGTTATCAATGTCCTACCAGCCAAACACAACTTTTTCCCATTCTTTGTTCGAAGCACGAAAACAATGTGACTCAGAGAAAATACCCAAAACTCTGGTTTGACTTCCTCTGCTGCACTTTGCAGCTCTGTAACTCCTGTTCTTCGACACCAGCACTCGGGTGAAGACTGCCAAATCGGAGGGGAAATGAGCCAAACACTGCAAATATGAACACAAGGAGGTGTTGCAAAAAATCTGATGGAGGTAGCAGGTCCCGGTATGGACACGATGCACTTCTTCCAGCACAGCAGTGAGGAACCCCAGCTAGGAGGAACCTTTTTGCTGGGCAGTGCCACAAAACTGGTACTGTCTGTTTACATAACTGGTCAGCTTTAGGAGACTGAGGTCACTCTGCCATGCCAGCAGAGCTGCACAGCCAGCGGCGTGAGATTTTACAAGAGGGACTTGAACCGCAGCATTCAGCGAGGTTTGTGCTTCTGGGCTCCTCCAACCAGAAACTCGGGCAGGGAGACTTTTTAAAAAAATAAAAGGAGAGAGAAAAAAAACAAACACAAAACTGTTCTGTGTTGGTTCTCCCTCCCGTTGTCACTCCCCTCCCCCAGCTTGTTAACTAAACTTTTCCTCTCCCGGGGATCTTTCTAATCCTTGGTAATGAATTTGCAACATCAGTCACTTTGCAAACCCGCTTCAATGTGAATCAAGTTTACTACAAGCTCAAGAAAACACAGGGAATTCTAACAATCACATTGCCAGGAGGAGGATATAAATGGGAAAGAATAGAAGTAGCACTGGAAAATTGGTTTTCAATCATGTAAAGAAGGAGCGTGCACCATCCCTGGGGGCTTGGGCTAAGGCAGAACATCAGGATGGAAATGCACTCTGCACTGTTACCCAAAGCAGCAGATTATGGGCAAACAGCAGAACCAAACACCAACTTCAGAGCCAAAAATCCCATGTTCCGTTTTCAAGAATTACTAGGGACCCGAAAAACCTCAATCTGTAAATTCAAACCTGAAGAGAGTCACCTGACTGTGATATTCATCCAAGTATGTTGAAACTAAGTATTTGGCAGGGATTTCACACTTCCCTGTATCCCTCCCACTGGGCCGGTTTATCTGCAGCCAGGCTGGAATCCTCCAGACCCATGGACTCTCACAGCACCTACAGCAGCTTTACACTGAACTAGGGATTCCAAAACGGAGTTGTGGGAAGAGCTGACACCCCAACAGATGAATTGGGAACTCACTTCCACCCACATTAATTCAGGAGAGCAGTTGTTCCATGGTGTAACAACAAAACTTGTTATTTACCACCTCGGATGTGTAATACTATCAGACTCGGAAAGTTTTGGAAGTTTTGGCCAAGTGCCTTCTGTTTCCCGCAGAGGACAACGGGTTTAAGTGCTAAACTGAGGTTAAGGCAAACTGCTGAAGTCTGAGGGTCACACACTTACCTAGCAAAGCCAACTTTCTCACTACAGGCTTAAACAACATGATACAGAAGAACCTTCTCTACTCAGGAAGGAGCAACACGAGCTCCTGGGAAGCTGAGCTGGGTTTGTCTCCAGCTGACTGCATGGCTTGTGCCAATCATACCTCTGAAAATCCTTTTCTTTTGTAATATGGCCTCTTCTATATAGCTGTAATCAACTGATCACAAACCCTGGACCAATTAGAAGCTATTTTTAAATTTTTGTTATGCTACATTGATAATAAATTCAACCTGGTACTAAAGCTTACAATAAATATTCAGAGAACAGGTAAGCTGTCGCCACAAATCACTTAAGAGTGCCCCAGCAGTGCTATTCAAATGACTTAAACCAAGCCTTGCATTACAGCTGCTATTCTTTAAATAAAAAAAAAGGAGGCAGAAAGGAAGTTGCAAGCGCTGCCTTTATGCCTAAGTTTATATGCAGAACGGAAGTTTACTTTAAGCAAGATGTAGGAGGTAAAGGGAAAACACACAAAAACAAAACCTGAGCATCCCTTTGAGACAACCTGGGTCACCTGAAGGCCATGGCCAAGGGTCCGACAAAGGTCCAGGAGGAAGGAGGCAGAACCAGGCCCAAGCTGGAGGCCTTTAGACGAAGCCTTTCCACACTGTGCCACCTCCCACAGCAGGGTCTGGGCCAATGTCAAAGGAATCGCTTGAGAAAATCCAGAAGAGGCAACAAATGGAGTGAAAGAGAGTATTTAGAATTGCCCCTTTCATTTCTGTTCTGAACAGTGACTAGTTAGCCAAAGGTACATCTATTTCTATGTAATATGTTAATATAAAATTTTTACATAATTATAATGCAACTAACTCAGGTACAGTGAAAGCTTTACAGGTATCTGATTTACCTGATTGTTTCTCACTCGCTAACTACAAAAAACTCACCAAATTAAGCCATGAAATTTAGGCATGCACAAAGTGGTCTCACTTATGATCAGGTTTAAGTAGGATTCAGAGTCAATCAGGACACTCTACAGCCTTAGTCACAGCTCTTCCATCCCAAAATGTGAAGTTTTAGCCATTCCTCCAGCCTCGCTAAGAGAAGGCTCAGGATGTGTTCAGCGGCATCCGAAAGCAACTACGCCCGGCAGAAGGAAAAAAACCACCCTTAAATTAAAGCTCATCAAGGACACTGGATGAAAAATAATGATAATTACTATCCTCCTAGTAAATATTAGAGGATCTGCACTACCACCAGTAGCACTTCCTCAGGGTAGGAGGGATGATGTCATGGCTGCATGCTACAGCATTGTCGGGTTTGCCTGGCTACACGCTGCTAACGGGACACTCCCTACACAAGTGTGACCGAACCCTCAGCTTTCCTGCTATCAGCAGCCAGTTTAGTAAGTGTTCAGAGACCCTCAATTAGCACAGAAATGCAGAATAGCCAGCAAGCAAACGAAAATCCGAAAAAAGCAAAAAAACAAAACCAAAAAAAAACAACAGGGCGGGGGGAAAAAAAAGCGCAGAGGAGACAGCTGTAACAGGGTGGCAAACAAAGCTCCAAAGCATGAAAGAGAGAAAAGAATGTGGTTAAAAATCTCCCCTAAGGAAGAATACTCTGTACTCCCAAGCTCCAGCTGTTTGACTTGCCCCGCTCCCTCCTCCACTCCATTATCCACTCTGGCTGTGCTAATTTAACACAAACCGCCCGCCCGTGTCAACTGTTGAAAAGGGGGGGGATTTCGGCAAAGCGGCCTCGGATGCATCCAAACTCCGGGTGCAGAAAAAGGAAAAAAAAAAACTTTGGGGCGGAAAGTTGAGGCGCTTTTGGCGTGGTGTCGCTTTGTGCCGGGAGAGCTTGGGAAGCTGTGAGGGGAAGGCAGCAAGAGCCCATCCTGCTGCAGCCTCCAGCACCTCGAGCTCTGCCACCGCTTCCACACACGCACCTCCTCGGCTCCCAGCCGGCAGCCAGATTTGCATGCAGAAAAAGCTCTGCCTTCATCAACAAAAGCCACACAGCTCCCAGCAAGAGCACCCGGCAGCCCCCCAGCTCACGGCAGACACCCCCACGGATGAGACAAGCAGGTCGGAAGAGCAAGGAGGAAGGGAAAAAAGGAGGGAAAGGAATAAACGCAGCCAACGTTAAAGTCTGGAGGCCCGGATTTCCACGGGGAAGGTATTTTCACGTTTGAGATACTGTGGGGAGCGCTGCGAGGGTTTGGAAGTCATATATGCAGCCAAAATGGCGCTGAGAATAAAAATATAATTTAAAGGAAGGTCGCCATATTGTAAACAGTGAGGCAGGGAGACACAGAGACAGCAACCTCCATTATTCCCAGCAGCTGCAGCAGCACGGAAGCACTGGGAACGTCAGGCCTGGTGCGGAGACGCCACCAGGGCTTCCCCCTCTCCAGCCAGGGTCCTCCGGAGGGTCCCCCCCAAGCCAGGCACCCTTGGAGAGGGGTGAGGAGGGGAAGTTTTCCGCTGGCGGGGGGGCGGAAGGCCGGGCAGGGGCAGCACCAAGGCAGCCAGGCCGCGCAGCCAGCGGCCTCGCTCCTCCTCCAGGCCTCTCGCCCGCTGCTCAGCACAAAAAGAAAGGAGGAGGGTGGACCCCCAACCCTCCAGAAAGCAGCCAGGGGAGGGCTCACCTCGGCCGCAGTGGATTAGGCTCAGGAGGGATGGACCCGAGTGGGGTTTGCATCTCCTTTTTGTTCCTGTCTGCTCCAGCCGGCCCCACGTCCTCCCCTCCCCGGGACCTAACGGGAAGCGGGAGCGGCCGGAGGGAAGGTGCTCTGGGCAGATCCGGAGGGAGAGAGCGCCAAGCCTTACCAGCACTGGAGGTGGAAAGCGGCGGGGCAGTGATCGCAGCACAGCAGATCCCCTCCTTCCTTGCAGCTATCGCAGCTATCGTGGTTAGTGGCCCTGCCACTTCGCCTGGGCTCCTTCTCGGGCCTCCTGCTCTTCTTCTCCCCATCTTCGCTCTTGGGGGGAGCCAGGAGGGCCTGGATTTGCTGCACATGCACACACACAGACAGAGCGGGCTCTGAGGGGCTGCACGGACCCTGACCCGGCGCCCTTCTCCCCGTGCCCGCCGGGGGGACAGCGGCCCCGGGCCCTCCGGGAGGGGAACGGCGGGGGGACAGAGCCCCGGCCGAGCCCGCCCCGCCCGCCCCGTGTCCGGCAGGGCCTCTCCGGGGGCCGGGCGAGCTGCCTCCGTCCCTCCGCACTTCCTTGTAAGGCCACGGGGCTCCGGGCTGGGGGGGGGTCCCTCGCCATCTTGCAGCCCCACTGCCCCCCCGGCCCGGCCCCCCCCCGCCGCGTCCCGGGCCTCACCTCCATCAGCCCCCCGGAGGTGTCCAGGTCGTAGACGATCGTCTTGGTCTCCATCTTCTCCCACATTCATCCAGCCCGGGAGCGGCCCCGAGAGCCCCCCCCGGCGAGAGGGGAGCGAGGCGGGGACGTGCGGCGGCCCCTCAGCGGCGGCTCCGCGTCGAGGCGGCGGCGGAGGAGGGGAGGGGGGAGCGCGGCGCGGCGGGGGCGGGCGGGCGGGCGGCGGGGCCTATCCCACGGGCCGCTGCGGCTTGCGCGTCGTCCTCCTCCTCCTCCAGCCGTGCCCGGGGGCGGCCGCGGGGGGCCCGGCGCCCGCTGCCATTGCCGCGCAGGGGGTGGCTGGCTGGGTGGCTGGCTGGGTGGGTGGGTGAGGGAGGGAGGGAGGGAGGGGGCGGCGGCCCCGCGCCCGCCGCGGCCGCTCACGCACCGCGCACGCCCCGCGCACAGGCGGCGCCGACGCTCCGGGCCCCGCGCGCACGCGCACTCCGCGCCCCCGCCCCGCCCGCCCCGCGCGCATGCGCGCCCCGCGCCGCCTCCCCGCGCGCGCGGACCTGGCGCGGCGGCGGCGGCGGCGGCGGGGGGGGGGGAGCGAGGGGGGGGGGCGGCGGGACGCACGCGCGGGGCCACTGCGCCTGCGCGAAAGCGCCGCCCCGCGCGGCCCCGCCCCGCCTCCCCTTGGCTCCGCCCCGCCTCCCCTTGGCTCCGCCCTTTTCCCCCGCCCGCTTCCCGCGCAGGCGCACGGCGGGCGTCACGTTCCAGGGAAGGGGCGGGGTAAGCGGGTACGTCAGTGACGTCACGGCGCGGGGCGGGGCGGCGGCGCACGCGCGCGTCGGCAGGGGGCGCGCGGCGCGCGGCGCGCCGGGCTGGCAGGGGCGTGGTTTCTGGCGGAGGCCACGCCTCTTAAAGCGGCAGTGTCGTATTCTCCTTCCCCCCTCCTCCCCCTTCCCCGGGAGAGCGCGGGCGGGGAGGGTGCGGAGGTTCGGGATGTCATGGGGGGGCGGCGGGGAACTGCGCTCAAGATCCACGCCGTGGCGTGTGCCTGTATCCCCGTTCCGAGCTGCCCGGCCCCGCTGAGGAAGACGCCACCGCTTCTTCTAAAACACCAGTTTTTTTTATTAATGAAACAACCAAAAGATGGGGAGGGGGGCGGTGTCCCCTCTGCAGATCGAGGGGGCGGCGTGGGCCGGGGTCTGCAGCCCGGGCGGGACGCGGCGGTGGCGGGGGGGGGGGGCACAGCCATGCCCGGTGCCCCTGCCCACCCCGTCCCTCCGGGTCTGGCCGCGCTGGGGCGCCGGGACGCCCGGGGGGGGACGCGCTGGTGGCAGAAGGGACCCCCCCGGGGAGGGCGAAGCAAGCGGGGGCCGGGGGGACACGCAGCATGCTGGGGGCACGGCGGGGGGACACGTCCCTGCGTGGCGGCGGTGGGAGACACGGGGGTGCGGAGGAACCAGCCCTGTGCTGGGGTGGGGGGCGAGGGCGGGGGGGGAGCACCCACATGGCCACTCCAGCCCCTCGCCCACCCCCCCCGGGGCTTTGTCCCCTCCCCGCTGCAGCCCCCCGGGGAGCCCTGTCCTTACCTGGGGGTCCCCACAGCGCTGCTCCCCCCTGCCCGTGTCGCTCCTCCGTGGGGGGGACTGCGGGGGCTGCTGTTCTCCCCCTGCGGGGGGGGCTGGGGGGAAGGATGGAGCCCAAAAGGACGGGATAAAGTCCAGGGACCCTCGCTGGCTCAGGGGCCGGGGGGGGGGACAGGATGGGGTCTAGGGACCCCCACTGGCTCAGCCTCTCGTGAGCCCAGTGCGGGGGGCTGGGTGGCAGTGGGGCTCGGGCAGACCCCACGGGGGTCCGGATGGATTGGGGGTGGCAGGGGGGTGGCTGGTGCCCAGGTGGGTCCTGCCAAGCGCTCGGCTTGAGTCTCCTTGGGACAGGTGTTCCCAGCCCGTGCCGGGGGCCGGTGGGCACGGGGGGGCCCGGGTGGAGGGGTGGCTGCAGCGCCAAGCTCCACGCTGCCCACACCTAGATGGACACCTCATATTCCCTCGTGTCCTGCAAAGAAAACAGACTGCAAGGGGTTGGACACTCGGCAGTGCAACGGGGTGCCTGGGACAGGGATAGGGCATCTCCCATCCCAGAAGGACCTGGGGGCACATCCCAGACTACAGACAGCCCTGGGGGGATGCGTGTCCCATCCCAAACATGGGTCCTGGATCAGTGTCCATCCTGTACATGGTCCCTGGATGGATATCCCAGATAGTGTGTGTGGTCCCTGATGGCTGTCTGAACTAATGTGTGGTGCCTAGATGGATATCCCGCCCCACATGTGGTCCCTGGATCGATATTCCATCCCGTGTGTGGTCCCTAACTGGATGCCCATCTAGTGAATGGTCTCTGGATAGACATATCATCCCATGGGTGGTGTCTGCGTGCACGTCCCATCCCCTGTGTGGTTCCCGGGTGGATGTCCCATCCCCTGTGTGCTTCCTGGAACACATGACTCCATCTCACTCCTGTCCCAGCCCATGCACAGCCCCTGGCACAGGTGACCTGTGCGATGCAGGGTCCCCGGGGTGCCCAGCCCCAGATGGGGGGCGTGGGGGCCGGTACTTACTCCTGTCTCATAGGTGGGATTGTCAAAAGCCGACTCCACGGTGATGTGGTCATAGGGGTGGGAGCCGGCGAGGGGCAGCTGCAGGGCCGGCTTCCCCTGGAGCCTGTGGGGAAAGGGCAGCTGGAGTGGGCAGCAGGAGGGCCTGGGGCCCTATAGGGTGACAGGGGCCAGTGGGCCACTCACTTGGAGAAGTAGAGATAAATGCCCCCGATGAGCAGGGCCACCACCAGCACGGGCAGGAAGACAGCGATGGCAACGTTGGTGCCCTCCAACGTTGTCCCCGAGGGCACGGCCTTGGCCACGGCTGTCCGGGAGAGTTGGGGGGCTCACCGAGGGGACCCCCCACACTGGGCACACCCTGGGTGCCCATCCATGCCCCGGCACCCCAACACACCCTTGCCCTTACCATCCAGGTTGCGGTTGCTGTAAAACTCATCGTAGGAGGCTGGAGGAGGGGGAAAGAAAGAAACCAACACCGGGGGTGAGAAGCGGGGTGCCGAGGGGTGCCGGAGGGGTGCGGGGGTGGGAGGTGGTCCTCTCACCCGCCTTGCAGATGGGAGGGGAGCCGCTCCAGCGTGAGGGGTGCCCGGGCAGGCAGCGCAGGCTGCCCTCGCCCAGCAGCGCCCGGCCGGCGGTGCAGGAGAAGTGCAGGGTGGCTCCGGCCGGGTACAGCCGCCGCTCCGGGTTCTGCCGCCCGCCCGCCGGCACGCCGGGGTTGTGGCAGGGCTCGTACGTCTCCGCTGCAGGGTAGGGGGACGGTGGGGTCACTGCTGGCCGTCAATTTGGGGGATATGCCCAGGGAGGGGGTGACCAACTCACGGATGCACTTGGGGAGACGGTCACTCCACTTGGGTCCCCCCGCAGCACGGTCGTGGCAGGTGAGGGTCCCGGCGCCCGCCAGGACATAGCCCTTGTCGCAGACATACTGCACGGTGGCTCCCACCGGGAATTTGGGATTGGAGACCACCCTGCGGCTGTGCTCAGCATCCCCAGGGTCCCGGCAGGTCGTCACTGCAGGTGGGAGTGACCGATGGTGACGGTGGCTGGGGATGTGCTGCAGAGCAGGGGGTCACTGGTGGGCGTCACTCACCCCGCTCGCAGGAGGGCAGGTCACCACTCCACGTCAGGTCCCAGTGACACATCAGGAGGTCAGTGCCGGTCAGCTGGAAGCCGGGATAGCAATGGAAGGTGACCACAGTGCCATGGAGAAGCTCTGGCTGTGAGGATGTCTTCCAGCCATTGGCGATGTCCGGCAGCTCCGGGCAGGTGTCATTACGGGGGACCTCTGTGGGCATGGAGGGGTGAGCAGGGCAGCGGGGACGCTGCAGACACCAGCGACACTGTCCCACTGTGGGGCTCACCAGAGAAGTGGATGACAAAGCCCTGCCGATAGGCAAAGGCACCGGCACCAGGGTCAGACTGGAACTGGACAGTGACATCGGCAGTGGATGCGTAGAGCTTGAAGCGGCCACGGGCGCCCGTGTACTGGCCCAGGATCCGCGCCGTCAGGTCGTCCCCATCATAGAAGGTCAGCATGTCCCCCGAGCCCAGCCGCAGCCTGGGACATTGAGGCAGTGAGGGCAGGAAGTGCACAGATCCCCCCCACCATGCCACTGTCCCCATCCCGGGCCACCCCAACACTCACACGCGGACATCCAGCATGATGCGCTTGTCCTCCTCCACGTGCAGCCCCCAGATGCAGTCCTGGCCCTTCCCGTACGCCTCTGGCCAGTTGGGTGACAGCACCACTCCAGCCGTGTCCGTCAGCTCCCCGCTGCACACCGCTGTGGGCACACACTGGGCTCGGCACTGCCACGGGGCACCCGCCACGAGACCCACTCCAGCATCCCAGATCCAGCACCCACCATCCTGCTTGGCTCCGGCTCAAGCACACACCATGGCACAGCGACTCCAGCACCCATCGTGGCCCACCCCTGGCTCCAGTACACGCTCCAGCATCCCAGCTCCATCACCCACCATCCTTGTTGGCTCCAGCTCACACCGTGTCCCTCAGCTCCATCACACACAGCAGCATGGTGGCTGCAGTGTCCCTCATGCCCCATCCACAGCAAGCACCAGCACCCACCACGACACGCTGGTTCTGTCTCGTTCCACTGCGGGTCGCTGGGGTCCACGCACTCGATGATGGTGGAGCCCTGCTCCAGCGTGTAGCCAGGGTCACAGCTGAACTCCACTGTAGTGCCCACAGGGTACCGAGGGTCGCTGGCCGTGAAGTTCCCGTACTTGACAAAGGGCTCGTAGCAATGCCCCTGCTCGAAGGCTGCGGGCACAGGGCCAAAGGTCTGCAGGGGCCAGGTAGGCACGGGGATGTTTGGGTTCCCCACTACGCCCCAGCCCCATACCCTCATAGCGCAGTGCCATGCCCGCAGCCGCCCCGCTGCTGTCGGTGGTGAGCTCCACGAAGAAGTGGCGGCCGGTGCTGAGCAGCCCCTCGATGGGCAGGTACTCCACCTCGTAGGAGTCGTACACCGGCGGTGCCTCCACGTTGTTGCCGTTGCGGATGATGAGCCTGCCAAGGCATGACAAGGACAGGGTGCAGTGCTGGCCAACAGCACCATCCTTGGGCATGGCCAGAGGTTATCTTCCTTGAATATGGCCAACAGCACCTGTCCTTGACCGTGGCCAATGGACAACAGTAGCCACACTTGGCCATGGCAAGCAGCACCCATCCTTAAATATGACTAATGGCCCCCATCCTTGACAGATCCCATCCTTGGATATGGCCTGTGGCACCCATCCTTGGATATAGCCAAGAGCTCTCCTCCTTGAACATGGCCCTGTGCCTCAGGATGACCCCACACCTCCAGCCCCCCCAGTTTGCTCCAGAACCAAACCTGTCATCATCCTCTGCCAGTGACACCTTCTCGAAGTGGAGGTGCAGGCGGTGGCCATCTGGTGCCTCCAGCAGCCAGTGGCACGTCAGGTTGTTGCTGTAGTTCCCGGGAAAGCCGGGCGAGACGATGCGTCCCACGGTGGCATTCCGGACCACCCCGCCGCACGCCGCTGTGGGACAGGGACCACCAGTGGGTGGCTGTGCCGTGCCAACTGTCCCATGTCCCCGCAGTGCCAGCTCTTACCGAGGCAGAGGGGCTCGCGGGCGCTCCAGAAGGGGCGGGTGGCATTGCGGCACAGCAGCCGGCGGGCACCCTGCAGTTGGTATCCCGTGGAGCAGCGGAAGCGGGCGTCCCCACCAGGGTGCAGGCTGCTGACTGAGACCTCCCCGAAAGCCGGCCGTGCTGGGAAGGGGCAGCTCAGCAGGTAGGCTGGGGAAAGGTGGCAGTGTTACCAGGGGTGAGGGGCAATGGGCCCCCCCAGAACACAGAAACTGCCTCCCCAGACCCCCAGAAATGCCTGGGTGTGGCAGGGCTGAGTGACACAGTGTCTGTGGCTGCTGAAAATGATGCTAAATGAACCCATAATTGCTAAGGCAAATTAACTCTCCATGAGCATTCCTCACCCGGTCAGTGCTCACTTATAACCCACCAGCAACACAGATAAACTCCTGGTGCATCACCACGACCCAAATTAGCACCACACTGGCAGGGAAGATCCCAGAGGGTACAGAGGGGTCTGAGCCCCTTACCTTGGTAGTGAAAGTGGTAGGAGCCAGGGCTGGGGGGCCGGGGGCTCTGGAAGCGCAGGGTGAGGAGGTTGGCTGGGCTGCGGATGACCTGGCCCCTCAGCAGGAAGGACTCGTTGGCCAGGAGGTTGGGCTCCAGCCCTCCCGCGCTCTCCACCGTCAGCGTCTCCCCTTCTGCCAGGCTGATGTTCTCTACCTGCAGGGGACACAAATGTCACCACCACGGCATTGCCTGGCTCACAGCTGGTCCTTGAGTGGCTTCTCTGCAGTCAATAGCCCACTGGAGCTTGTCTGTGCGGGGCAGCGCCTTTCAAACACGGTTAGCAATGCCATAAATCATCCCCCACGCCAAGAGCAGCAGCTCTGCCAGAGCACCACAACACAGCCAGGCCCACGCCGGCAGCCTTGCAGACAGCCAGCCTCTGAGGCAATTTGCTATTAATGATGTTAATTAAGCCGTGCTGCATGGTGAGGAGCAGCAGCAGCACTGGTGAGTGTGGGCTGGAGGAGGGCTGATGGTGGAGATGCTGCCTCTGGCTCACCACCGGTTTTTGACAAGCCACGGCACTGCCCTGCGGTGGCTTCAGCAGGGATGGGGCACGTGGCCACGTGCCACTGACAGGAGCAGCACATGGCCTCAGCACAGCAGGATTTGCTGTCAGCCTCTGCTCCTGGCAGATGGGCGCTGGGTGTTCCTGGCCCTGCAGCACAGCACGGCACCTGCTGGCACTGCTCACACCTTCTCCATCAGGGCTTCCTTAATTAAATCTCGCAGCACTTCTTTGTGATGGGTGCCAGCCACAGCAGCTGGTGGGCACAGAGCATCCCGGGGCATCCATCCCACCAGCTCATGTACCCACATCCCTGAGCTGGGGCCTGAGGGTAGGTAATGCCCTGAGCCAGCTCTCTTGGCTTAGGGACACAGGAATGGGGACGAGGACAGGGACAAGACCATGCGTTTGCTGCACCCTGCACAGACACACAGCCATGGCACAGAGTAGGGGACATGCCACACTTGTCTGCAGGCTCTTGGCACCCTGTGCCACTCTCAGCCCTCAGCTCACCTTGAGCTCCACACCATAGCCAGGGTACACAGAGATGGTGTAGGTGCAGTCCAGGCTGCCATCGTAGGGGACACCAGTTGGCTCTGGGGACACCAGCCAGCCCTCGGGACCCGCCAGCGTCCGGTTGCAGGGAACTGGTAACAGAAGAGACCCCAGCTCAGCCCCACTTCACCCCAGCTCCACCTGACCCCCTCCCTGGCACTCACCTGGCCCCTGCAGTGTGGTGACAGTGGTGGTGGTGATGGTGGAGGTGGTGGTGGTCCCCTCCTCATCCCCAGGCACCACAGCGGCCCCCGTGCGGGGTGCCAGGGATGTGCCAACCGTGGTGGGCGCCTGGCTGGGGGATGCAGTGCTTGACTCTGGCACCCCAGTGGGGGACCACGAGGGGTCTGCACCCGGCACAGCCCCCCACGCCTCCCCCCATGGCCCGGGGCGCCCTGCTGGTGTGGTCAGCGGGTCAGTGGGGAAGGCGGGCCGGGGCAGGGCAGGGGTGCGGGGTGAGGGCTCGGGTTCTGGGGGGCCGGGGGCCGGCTGGAGTGCACCAGCAGGGAGGAGGGGGCCAGCCCCAGCAGGCAGGAATGGTGCCTGGGCCAGGTAGTCCTTCTTCAGGAAGGCTTCGTGCAGCAGGTCCTCCAGCAGCGGGTGGTGGTTGAGGATCTTGAGCGTGGGTGCCGTGCTCACAAAGCGAGCCTCTGCCTCCCGCTCCGCCGGTGTGGGCAGCACCGTCGGCTCCACCTCAGCGCTCTCCCCGGTCTTCCTCGCCAGCCCGTTGAAGCCTGGAGGGAGGAAAGAACGTGGGATGCTGGGGACGTGTGGAGTGATGCTCTGCTGGGGACTGACAGGGACTGGGGGGCTGGTGATGCACCAGGGAGTGATGGTTCATCACAGACCAACGCTGTGCCCTCAGAGGCACCTAGGGCCGGCGCTTGGACATGGGTTGATGCTGTATCAGGTGTGGATGCAGCTCTGGGGAGTGCTGCTGGGGCAGTGCCACAGACCCGTGCAGACCAGCACTTCCCCATGGACCAGCCCTGCACCACAGGCCAGTGCTGCTCCAACGACTATAGCTTCCCTGCACACCAATATTCCCCCAAAACCAGGATGGCAAACAAGCCACATGCAGCGGGATTGTGACACCCTCTCCCCAGAATACCCTTCACTGGGGCAGCCCTGGCAATTAAGCCCTGGCTAATGAATGCACATCTGCAGCTCGTACCACGTGAAAGGGGTGCCCACTCCTCCTCTGAGCCAGCCCTGATGGGGACAGCCCTGGGATTGGGTGTCCCTGATCACAGATTATCCTTCACCACAGAGGTGGCCATCCCCTGCCGAGGTTTTCCCGGGACTGCACATTCCCAGAGTGCAGGTGATTGCCATGACTGCCATGCCTGCTCCAGGAATGTCACCGGAGCCTGGACACTTGGACCCTCCTCCAGGCCACCAGAGAGCTCAACTTCTTTCCAGCCAGACTATTCCTGAGCAGTGTGAGCCTATAGGGAACCCCCTACCCCATTGATGCTCCCCCCTCTCCCACCCACGGCCAGAGGGATTCCCCTGTCACAGCCCCGTGTCCCTCCCAGGCATTAGTCCCTGAGCAAATCCCCAGCATGCCCAGCCCAGCCGCTTACAGCCTTCAGACCAAAAATAAAAGAGAATTTAATCAGCCCTAATGAGTCACCCAGCACTTCCCGCTCCTGGATCTGGCACAGCACCGTCCCCTCTCCTGCTGGGCACAGCTCAGCGTCCCCCAGCCCTGCCGTGCCATGGCAGAGGGGATGCCATGGCGACACCCAGCATCCCTCTGAGGCCCCGGTGTGAGGCACGAGGCCACGGTAACGCGTGGGCACGTCTTGCCGCCGTGCACAGGCACTGATGACACGATACTGCCAATTACCGGGTAATTATCCCTATCCGTAGCAGGGCAGGGCCCCGCGAAGATTAATTACTCTGCGACTGCTGCTTTTAAGGGACTATTAAGAGACATTATCTTGGGAGTGCAGCGTAGTGGGGAGCTGCTGGGTGCTGGCAGGCATCCTCACACCCCTGCTACCCACCCCGTGTCCCCACCGACCCCCTGCCATCGCGCCGGGACGATAATGCCCTGGGCACAGAGGCACAGCAGGGACACCTGCCCACACCAGCTCCAAGAGGTTCACTTGCCCCCCAGCAAGGCCAGAATTATATTTTAATAGGATCCATTTATTAGAACATAAAAGTTAATGAGTTTATACTGAAGGGCGCCAAAATCTCCGTTAGGCTTTAATAGGAGATTAGTGCTCGGGGCTGGGCCCTGCGCCGTCACCACTGCCCCATGCGGTGAAGGCTGGGCTAGAGATGCCCACCCAACCCCCTGGACACTCCTCTCCATGGGCATCTCACCTGCCCGGGGTGCCAGGAGGCACGGTGGTCCCCATGGAGGCTACTGGCTAAGGCCAGGCCTCACAGCAAGGATCCTACAACAGGTCCCATCTGGATACTCTGCACCCTGGGCTGGGCGATGCTGGCACCAGGCACTGCCCTGGGCTCTGGATACCACAGGATGCTTTTGGCACCAGGGGATACAGGATGCTCAGGGCACCGTGGGAAGGCAGCGGGTGCCCAGCTGCTGCCACCTGTGCCCCAGGAACGCCACGGGATTAGAGCCTCCACCCCCAGAGATGCCTCTAAGCAGCTTATCTCCAGTGCCACTGCTCTGTCCCTCCCATGTCCCCAAGGTGACCAGGGACTGCTGACATGGGACTGGCTACCCAGCACACACCCCTCTGGGCCCTGGCACCCAGCAGCAACCCCGCTGAACTCGGGGTGGGCAAAGGGGCTGTCAAGTCCCCAGTAGCCATGGACCTGTCAGGGTCCCTTGGCAAGCTGGCCACGTGCCCACAGCCACAGTGGGGAGGGGGTCCTAATCCCTCCCATTGGCTTTGTCGGGTGGGAGTTTATTAACAGCAGCTGGGAGATGCCAGAGACTAATCCGGCTGTGGCAGGCGGAGGCCCCCCCGGCAGGAATCGATGCTGCCTGCTGTCACAAATAAATAAATAAGGCGGCACGCGGCCGCCCAGGGAGCGCCGATCGATGCTGCCCGCCAAGAAAGCAATAACAGAGTGCCCAGCTCAGGGAGGGGACAGGGCAGGGCCCTCGGTGGCCCCAGGAGCACCACAGTGCTGTGGCACAGTGGTGTTCCATGCCTCTGTTTCCCCATCTGTAGGAGGGGCAGGCGGGAGGTGCAGGCAGCCACGTGCCTGACACAGGGTGAGGACAGGGGCTGGGCCTCACCAGACTCTAGGTTTATTTTCCAATTTAAAATCCAATCTGGCTTTGCCCCCATGGCAGGGGCCGGCAGCTGTGATGAATGAGCTGTCAGGCAGCCGACGCCACGCTCCCCACCCACAGCGTCCCTGTCCCACGGCCCCCAGCCCCCTGAACCACCCCCAGCCTCCACAACAGGAACAGGAGAGGGAACACACCCTTACTGATGCCAGATCCCTACCTGTCCCCTGCCCTGGTGGCCCTGGGGATCCCAGGCAGGGAGCAGGGCTGGCTTCCAGCTGTGAAGGCAGCGTGGGCAGGAGCAGGCAGGGAGTACAGGTGGGTGCAGGTGGTGGGTGGGCAGGTGCAGGCAGCGTGGGAATACAGGCATTGTTGGGATGCAGGCGGGCGCGGGTGGGCGGATGCAGGCAGGAGCACACAGATGGTGTGAGGGTGCAGGCAGGGGCAGCTGGGCACAGGCAGGGGCACAGGCAGAACTGTGCAGCTCCCCTGCCACCCAGCTGCCATGCAGACAAACCACTGGCACCCAGCACGGTGAGCTGGCAGCTGTGCTGGCATCCACCTCCTGCCACCCCATGGCCACCTCCACCCTGGCACTGCCAGTGACCCCAGATGCCCACGGCCAAACTGAACCTGTTAGATCAGCTGGAGCAGGGACCCAAGGGGCTGCCCTGGTGCCCGGGGACAGCTCTGGCGAGTGCGGCCGCCAGCCCTGGCAGCCATCGGAGGAGCTCGGCTTTAATATTCATGGCAGCGCTGGCGGGGAAGCGTTTGACCTTGTATGTTTTGCAATTCTCCTTGAATTGAACAGTCATTTACCCGCTGACACATGTCACATCACCGCAACCGGTTCCCTGGAGCATCGCGGTGGCCGAGCGCCAGCTGACACACCGAGCACCACAGGCACAGGGTGGGCATGAGGGCAGAGCCCAGCGGCCAGCTGGGTGCCCATCCCTGGGGCTTTCCTCCCTTCCCACCTGGTGGATGCCAATGGTGCCCTTGTCCCCCTCCTCGCCACCCACAGCCCATGTAATCCCCCTTCCCCATTCTCCCTGCGGAGCTAATGGGTTTCTACAGCAATTTCCCTGCGTGGCAGCAGCGGTGATAAATTGTATGTCTGCTGCTATTTCAGACCCAAGCGCTGTGCCGTGCCATGTCCCCCCTCCCTGGGCTGACAGCACCCAAATCAGCCCCTCGCCCAGGATTTCCTGTGACGGATACCCCACTGCTGGGCAGCACCCACTCTGTACCACCCCACATGATGTAGGTGCCAGGCCCCCATGGGGCTCTGTGCAAGCTCTGGTCTCCCCCAGGACCCAGCACAGCTCACCACCCTTTTGGGTGGCAGAGGGGCATTCAGCCCTCGGGTCACCCCTGGGTGCTGGGGGTGCGTGCCCAGAGTGGGCAGGAGTCAGGCAGGGCGAGCAGGGCCACGCTGCCCACCCAGCTCCCGTCTCCCCTTCCCTCCGCCCACTGCCAGAGACAATAATTGAAATCGGTTGCGGGAGGCGAGCGAGAGCTGCTTGTCGGGCTCCGCGTTGGGCTGCTCAGCCATGTCATACTTCCTGCAGACACCATTCCCTCCCATTGCTGCCTGCTCCTGCCAGAGCCAGCATCTCAGCTGCCCCCAGCACTGTGTCCCTTCCAGCCAGCCCCACACCCTGCCCCAGCACCGCTTTTCCTAGAGGATGAGCCATCCAGCTCTGGAAGCCACTGAGGGCTGATTTTACAGCCAACATTTCCCCTTGCTGCCACCCCCCCAGGGCATCTGGCGACCACCAGAGCCTGCCCTGCCCAAGCATCTCCTCGATCATCGCCCAGCACCGGCTGATCTGGCATTTCAAACACCTCTCTCCATTTTCACAGGGTCAGAGCAGCGCTCTTGCAGCTGATTAATATTTGATCCCTTCAGCACAGCTCGTTACTGCATTTAAATTATATATGTAATAATTCCTACTGGCACAGCGAGCGTGCGGGCTGGCTGCTGCTGCTTCTCCTGCAGGCTGGGGGCCGAGCAGATCCCCCAGCCTTGGCCAACGGGACCCCCTGGCACCTTGGAGGATGTGATGAGCGGTGCCAGGTCTCAGCACAGTCCAGGCTGGCAGTGAGCCAGCAGATAGAGGCATCCCCAGCTGCCTCTGAGGGGTCCAGGCAGCCCCTTCACCCACCCAGGAGGATGCTCGTGGTGGGAGCAGTGCTGGTCCTCCGGTTGTCCCCATCTCCCCAGCAGCAGGAGGAAGGGATGCTGCCACTCCTGAGCTCTTGCCTGCGACTGGAGGGAATCCATTACCTCCCTGGTTATAGGCAGCTTTCAGAGGCAATCTTTCAATTGTGCACATTTAAAGAATTGATTGGAGGCGAAATTATCCTCTCCCGTCAGAGCCGCTGGAGACACAACTTCATCTGCCTCCCCTGGGGGCTGTTGCTGCTCCCAGGGGACCCCACAGCCAGGGTCAGCCTCAGCCCCCACTCCAGCAGGGGCTGCACAGAGGCAGTGACAGCCCCAGGAGCCCCGTGCCAACCTGGGGGTCCCCCCAGCAGCATAAAAGGGGGGGTGGATTCTCTACTGCTCCAAACCAGGCCTGGGGGTGCCCTTGTCGTGTCCTTGCCCCAAGCTTCTTTGCACCCCATTTCTCCCCACATTCCCACTGCTCTGGCTCTGCCTGGCAGCCCTGCCTGGCACAGCACCTTGAGCCGAATTCATCCCCGCCACTGCAAACCCACAGACGATGCCTGCGGCAATCAGGCTCCCGGGCAATGGTGGGGGTGGGTTGGCTCAGCCTGCGCCCCACATCCCCGCGGGACAGCCCTGCCCTCCCACTCCCTGGCTTAAGAGTATTATCCAGATAATCCTGGCCTGGCGGCATGGCAGCGTGGCGGTGACGAACTCCTCCGAGGCACGCAGGGCACGGGCACACGCGCCGTTAATTACCGGAGCAGCCGCCTGCCTCCTTCCCCAGCTCCCCCCCCTCACACTGAGACCCCAGCCAGCACCCACATGCCCAGGGCACCATGTGCCCCAAATACATCACCCCCGTGGGCACAGTGCATCTGGCTGATGCTGGGTGCTGTGGCACAGCTCATGGGGGCACGGCCAGGCCCTGTACCCCTTACCACAGCCTGTGCTGCTTCCCTTTACCCCAAGCTGCCAGGACCCCAAATTACAAGGAGCTCCCTCCAGCATGGCTAAGATGACCCCCACAAAAAATGCCTGGCCTTCCATGTTTTTGGAGAGCTGGGGAGAGGGGCTGCAGTGGGGAAGGGTTGAGGGAGCTGTGCCTGGCACCATACCCCTCAACTGCACCAATACCGTGGGGTCCAGACCCCACTTTCTGCCAGGGCAAACCCCTGTGGACACCAGGGCCTGGTGGTGACCCACAGATGGGGCAGTAGAGAGACAGGATCGGACCCTGCATTGCCACCACTCGGGGCACATCACCAAGCTCCCCATCCTGGATGAAGGGGTCCAAGACTCCCTCTCCCTGTGTCCCTCAAACCCGTGGCTTCATCCCCGTCATGCACCAGCCCATCGATGGCGAGTCAAGGCCACAGTGACACTGAGCATGGCAGTGCTGCAGGGAACTCGGGGTGCTCCCTGGGAGCCCGGCCTGATGGAGGGTGGGGAGCTTGGGGCATGAGCCACACAGGCAGCTCCCAGCACATGGTGGGGGGGTACAGGGTGGATAGGACCCCATAGGTCCCAGGCCTGGGAAAAGCTCAGCACCTCCCAGGGCATCCCTACTTTTAAGACTCTGGGAAATGCACATGCAGTGTTTAATTAACTTTATTGATATTCAGAAATTAGGGGACTGACTAGAGGTAATTGCTCATTAGAAATCATTAAACTGACACAGTAAGCATCAGCCTCCCTTGGGGGAAACCTGCCCTGCCCAGGGCCCTGCTCCCAGGACAGAGCCAGCGACCTGGACCCCCGATTCCAGCTTTGCTGCCTGCCAGCAGGGCAGGAGATGGGGATGCCATGGCTTTGCCCCACTTGCTGTCCCCATCCACTCCCTTTCCCAAGAAAGAAGGCTGTGGCAGCAGCCCCAGGCGGCAGAGCGAGCTGGGAATAGCAGCGGGCGCAGGGCCACGGCGCCCTTCCCCGGCTGGGCTCCGCTGCCAGATGGGGAGTTTATGTAACTCCCCGCACGGCTGCTGCCTGCAGCCGGTGCCCACATCCCGCATCCCACCGGGGCCAGCAGGGCTGGACCACGACCCGCCCATCGCCCCGTGCATGGCCACAGCGCTCCAGGGCACCCCAATCCCTGACAGGTCTCCCCAAGCCTTGGAGGGTCCCCAATCCTATTTTTGGGGCGGCAGAGCCGCGAAGCATCGAGGCTGCCGGTGCCCCATGGGTGGCAGAGCCAAGGAGCCGAGCTGGGTGTTGGCTGCTCTCCTTGGCAAGAACCAACACCCGCCACCCCTGCGTCCCCCGCGGAGCTGGAGGGGTCACCCCAAGCGGGAGGAGAGGCGGAAAGAACCAAACGCCCCCAGTGCCCCCCACCCGGCAGTGGGGACGGCACGGAGGGACCGGCTCACGGCATAACCAGCCCGAGGGCGGCTCGAAGGGCTCGGTGACCGCGGGAGCGGGTCCCGCCGTGCCTGCCCAGCCCCCGGTGCGGCGATGCTCCCCCCGCCGGTACCACCGCCGGTAACACCGGCAGAGGGGCTGCCGCCGGAGCCTGCCGGGGGCGGCGTTGCACCAGCCCGGCTGCAAAGCGCCGTGCGCGTCCCCGGAGGGGGGTGGCGCTGGGGCTGATAACGAGGAGGGGGCTTCTCCGTTCACCGGCGGGGGAGGGGGGGAAACGGGGAGCATCCCCTCCGCGCCGGGGGGGCGAGCACGAGTTGGCAAAGTTTGCCGGCGACGGAAGCGGGTTGAGGCTAGCGGGTACCGAAGGGTGGTCGGTGTGCGCGGCGGGGGTGACCCGGGGGTGTCGGCCGGCGCTTACCGTGTGCCGGGGCGCGGAGCAGCGCGGCGAGGAGCGGCAGGAGCAGCGCGGGCGGCGGGCCCATGGCCGGCGGCGGTCAGCACCGCGGACAGCTCCGCTGCGGGCGCGGCGGCGGCGGCGGCGGCGCCCCGAGCGGCGCCCGCCGATACCGGGGACGGCGGAGGGGGGGGGGCCCGTAATGCTCCGAGCGCTGCGCACGCCAATCCAAGGATCGGGGGGGGGGCTCTCCCCGCCTCCCCCTCAGCCCCCCCCTCCCCGCCTCGCCGTAATGCTCCGAGCGCGGCGCACACCCAGTGCCGGGGGTTTTGGGGGGGGGGGGGGGGGGGGCTCTGCCCGCCTCCCCCTAAAATCCCACCCTCCCCCCTCGCCTTAATGCTCCGAGCGCGGCGCTCGCCAATGCCGAGGGCAGGGCGGGGGGGCGGCCGTAATGCTCCAAGTGAGGCGCTCGCTGATTCCAGGGGTGATGGGGAGTGAGGGGGGGTCCTCCTTCCCTCCCTCCCCTCACCCACCCACCCCTCGCCGTAACTCTCCGAGCGAGGCGCCCTCCAATCCCGCAGGCTGGGGGTGGGGAGGGGGGGGCTCCTCCCTGCTACCCCACCCCCACGCCGTAACTCTTCGAGTGCGGCGCCCGCTAAAGCTGGAGATGAAGGCTGGGGGAGGGGGATCGCCTAAGCCCCCCCTTTCCTCCCCGAATCCCGGCAGCCCTTCGGGGTGGGAGCCACCGAGGGCTCTGGGAAAGGTGCTCGGTGCCCACCCTATCTCCCCACCCTGAGGAACTCTCACCACAGCCTCCCCCAGGCTGCCCTTCCTCATCCCTAAATAGCCCAAATTAGGGCTGGGCTCATCATCCCCCTAGCAGAGACACCTGGACCCGGAACAGCACAGAGTGGGGGGCTGGTATTTGTTATGGTGGGGGTCCAACAGCCCCTCCCCGACCCCGTGCCTCGGGTTCCCGGTGGGCAGCCAGCCCTGCAGCGGGCAGATGGTGTTGGCACCGGCACCGAGCAGCTCCGTGTTGGCTGATGGACGGCTCTTGCGGGTGTTAAAAATATATAAAAAAAACCCCCAGCTCTTTGTTTAATAACCCCCTCCCCATCCCTGCAAAAAGCCCAGATGGCTTCGCCTCTCCGGATCCCCCGCAGCCCGGCCAGCCCCGCTGCACACGCGGCCCACGCAGCTCGCTCCGGTGGGGGTTTAATTTTAATCCCAGGTCCTGCTTTGCCGACATGCATCATTCCTGCCGTGGAGAGCGGCGTGGCTTGGCATGGCGAGCCAAGAGCAGAGCAGCAGCCAGTCCCATGGCATGGGCTGTGTGCCACCTTCCCCCTGGCACTGTCTGCTGTGCCACCAGCCCCACGGCTGGGGTGGGAGCGGGGCTGGAAGTGAGGCCAGCATCCTTCTTATCCCGGGGGTGCTGCTGGGCTCTCCCACAAAGCACTTTCAGCTCTAAACCCAAAACTTTGATCCGTCGGTAGTGCCATCAATGTTTAATGCAGCAAAGCCCTGGTAGGACTCGGAAGATGAGCATTTTGAGGCCAAATTGAAGTTTCTAATATTATGATATTCAAATAATTTTAATCTGCCTGATGCTTCCCCAGGCACGTACCTGGACTGCTAATGAGGGGCTGCCTTCAGCCGCTGTTGGTTTTTGACAGAAAACAAACAATCCTTTGCAGGTGCCATCAAAGGATTGGGAATGGAGAGGTCTGGAGAGGAAAATGGGGGCGAGCGTGCATGGAGCCAGTGCGTTGCAGCTGAGAGAGAAGGATGCCATGCTCCCCTCGGCTCCCTGGGGAACAGCATTGCTCCCTAATTCTTTTTTAAGTCTTGATTTGTGCTTGGTGAGAAATGAGGCCGGCACAGATGGATGATGGGATTTTGGGAAACCTCTGTCCCAGTGTACAGTGGACAAAAAGGGTGCAGTGGGTGCAGAGTCCAGCACCCATCAAGCTGCACCTGATCCTTGCCCAGCCTTGGCCAAAGATCCTCGTTCCCCATTTCCCCAGTGCAATGTGGAGCTGAGCTGGGGCAGCTCCCACAGCCTGTGCCAGGCGGTTCCCCAAGCCCCCATTTCCCCCTCCCCAGGCCATTGCCAGCCCCGAGTTTTCCCATCCATCCACCCAGCCCACACAGGGAATATTTCATTTTTACTGATCTCTCCTGACCCACGCCGGCTGCTTAGGGAAATGGATTTCTTGCTGCCACAAGCATTGCCTCCAGTCAGTATAAACCCAGGTGAAGAGGACATGGCAGACCTCAGGGCACAGGGCTGGGGCAACCCCCCAAAAACTCACTCTAAGGCAAGTTGAGGTCCTACAGCTGCTTTTTGGGCTCTGGGGGTGCAGACCTCCCTGATGCCTGGGATCATCCCTGGCTGGGGTCACCTGCAGAATAAAAGCAGTGGCTTGAGGGGTCCCACAGAGCCCTGGGGACAGTGATTTGCATCCCACCAAAGGTCTCACCATCCCTGTAACCTCACAAGTGAGGCTTTTCCATCCGTTCTATTACCACACCGCTAACGGGAGAGGAGTTCATTTTTACCATTTAACGTTTCACGGATAATTAATTATTCTTCATCTTTCCAGCAAAAAAGGAAGAGCAAGTAGAGGGGCTATTCAAAGCAAAAAAAAAAAGTCAGCTGAAGCCCAGGGAAATTGCTGAATTATTTGTAACATCAAAGGCGAGCGAGGGTGTGCTGATTTAACGGGGCTCTGTGAGATGCAGAGCCCTGGGCATTGTGGCGATGCTGAGACTGGGATGCACTCATTGCAGTAGTGGTCATGGGCAGGGGCATTGGTGAGGGGTCTGGGGGGCACCCCAACCACTGCCCCTGCTGCCCATCCTCCTCCTCTCACCTCCCCCTTGCTGCCAGCTGCCAGCTCTGCCTTTGCACCATGTTTGGGGTGTCCCTGTGACCTGGTGGGAGCCTCGAGTGCTCCCCAATGCTTCATTCATCACCAGAGGCAAGTGGCAAAATAAATAATGATATTTAACATTTCGTAATAACGACAATTAACGAGTAAATAATGCCTTTTACACCGCAGAAGCCAGAGTGAATTAATTCCCCTAATTAGCTGTCAGGCAGCACGGGGCAGTGGCAGCAGTGGGCAAAACCGACAGCCCCTGTGTTATCCCCCACTCTAAAGCATTGTCCCCAAACCCCAATCACACCCCAAAATTTTACAGATTTGCAAAATCCACCACGGGGCTCCATGCCACATCCTGGCAGCTCTGGTGAGCCCTAAATCACCCCTATCTCCCGTTAAAAAAATAACAACAAAAGATGGCAACAAAATGGTTTATGGCTGTAATAAATTGTGCCGGAGGAAAAAAAAAAAACCTGTTTGCCTGGAAGCAAGGGGGGGTTTCCCATTGACACACGAATGGAAGCCCCATGTCCCACCACAGCTGGAGCCAGCAGTGACCAGTGGAAAGGAGGATTTATTGGAAGCAGTTTTCCTTCTCATCTATCCCACCCGTTCACTCTGATCAGCTGAGCTGCCTGCCCTGGGACCAGGTGCTGGTGTTGGTGGGGGAATGAGAATGTTCCTGCCTGGCCAGCCCCAAGGGGTAGGAAGAACGTGGCCCCTGTGTCCCCACAGAGCTGGAAGGTGGCCAAGGCTCCACCACCCGCTCGGCTTGGCTGGACTCTGCCCCGTTCCTCCCCTTGGCTCATCTCCAAGCGGCCACAGGACAGGAGCAGGGATCAGGACGAGGACGAGGACAGACATGGCTGCCCCAAGCCAGCCCCACAAGTCCACCTACGATGTCATTGTCATCGGGGCCGGCATCCAGGGCTCTTTCACTGCCTACCACCTGGCCCAGCGCCACAAGGACACTCTGCTGCTGGAGCAGGTATGGTGACCCCATTCTGCCACGTCCCCATTCCCAAGAGGCTGGGGCGGCTGCCTGCAGACCTGGCTGCCCTCCATCATGGCACAGAGCAGAGCTGCTGCTGGCACTGCAGTCCCCAGCGCCAGGACCCTCATATCCCCAGCACCAAGACCCTCATACCCCCAGCGCCAGGACCCTCATATCCCCAGCACCAAGACCCTCATGTCCCCAGCGCCAAGACCCCCGTTTCCTGGTGTTTCCCGGTGCCGTGGTTGACAGGACAGGCTGTGTGCCAAGGTGCCCTCTGTGGCACGGGGTGCACACGGGGCTAGTGGGGTTGAGGGTGGCAGTGGTCTGTGGTCACCCCCATGTCCTCTCTGCCCCACAGTTCCTCCTGCCCCACTCTCGGGGCAGCTCGCATGGGCAGAGCCGCATCATCCGCAGCGCCTATCCCCAGGAGTACTATTCCCGCATGATGCCCGACTGCTTTCGCCTCTGGCAGCAGCTGGAGGCCGAGACCGGCACCACCCTCTACAGGTGATGGGGACGGGGACGCAGCCACCGCCGGGCACCGTCCCCTCCCAGCGGGACTGGGGGCGGTGACCTTTGGGTGGGATGTGGCTTCCTTGGCAGGCAGCTGCCAGTTCCTGGTGATTTATGGGGCTCCATGAAGGAAATGTCATTAAGGAAATGAGCATCTAAATGATCCTCCTGTGCCGGGGTCAGGGCTGATGGCTCTTGCTGTATTTAGGGGGGAGAGTGTGATGTCAGTGTCCGGACCCTCCCCGTGCATCTCACCCTAATCGCTCTGCCCTTGTCACCCGCATCCCAGTGTGGGGTGCGCCAGCACCAGGCTGTAGCACATCCCAAGTATCACTGGTGTCACCGTGCCTCAGTTTCCCTCAGGAGCCAAGCAAGGTCCGTGCAGGGAGGGGGAGCAGGGTGAGCTGACGTGACTGGGGGGATGCAGGCAGACGGGACTGGTGCTGCTGGGGCCGCCGGGAGAGCCAGAGCTGGAGGCCTGCAGGAGGAGCCTGGGTGTTGACGAGGTCCTCGACGCCGGGGCGCTGGCCCAGCGCTTTCCTGGCTTCCGGCTCCAAGCTGGCCAGGTGGCCGTGTTGGACAGCACTGCCGGGGTGCTCTTCGCTGACCGGGCACTGCGGGCCGTGCAGGTAGGCGCTCCTGAGGGGATGGGATGATTTGGGATGGCAGGGGATGATTTGGGATGGGGGTCCCCTGGATCTATCCTCCTGTCACCCTCCCCACCCAGGAGGTCTTTCGCCGACATGGGGGCACCCTGCGGGATGGGGAGAAGGTGCTGCGCATCGAACCCGGGGCCACGGTCACTGTCACCACCACTGCTGGGGTGTATAAAGCCCCCCGGCTCATCATCACGGCCGGAGCCTGGACTGGTGCCTTCGTGGAACAACTGGGTCTTCGCCTGCCCCTGCAGGTGAGGGTTGGTGGCGCAGGGGGGTGGCAAAATCACGGCCAGAGCTAACGGAGTGATTCCAGCCCCTGCGCATCGATGTCTGCTACTGGAGGGAGAAGCAACCCGGGAGCGCCGGCTTGGGCAGCGTCAGTCCCTGCTTCTTGACCCTGGGGCTGAGCCAAGCCCCCCACGGCATCTACGGGCTGCCCTCCATTGAGTACCCGGGTCTGATGAAGGTGAGAAGGGAGCAGCTCAAGGTGGGGGGATTCCTTAACCAGCCGGCCTGACCAGTTGTCCTCCAGGTGTGCCACCACCATGGCAGCCCCACAGACCCAGAGAAGCGGGATCAGGCCCCCTCGAGTGCCCCCGGTCCTGACATCGCCGTCCTGAGCAGCTTCATCAGCAGCTACCTGCCTGGGCTGGAGATGCAGCCGGCGGTGATGGAGACCTGCCTCTACACGGTGAGACCCCCCCAAGGGCACAGATCCAGGCATCCAGGGTCCTGAGCCCTCCCCCAGCTGAGGGTGGACCTACCCTGTCCCCTCACCTTCACACCCTGGCTCCCCAGAACACTCCAGATGAAGATTTCATCCTGGACCGGCACCCCAAGTTCAGCAACATCGTCATCGGCGCCGGCTTCTCAGGTAGGTGAGGGCAGCCACGCCCCCAACCCAGCACCCCAGAGCATCCATGGGGATGGCTGTGTCCCCACCTTCCCTCTCCTTCCCACAGGCCATGGGTTCAAGCTGGCGCCAGTGGTGGGGAAGCTGCTGTGTGAGCTGAGCCTGGGCGAGGAGCCATCCCACAACATGGCCCACTTCTCCATCACCCGCTTCCCCGGCGTGCTTGGGGCCGCACAGTAGGTGTGGGGCTCCAGACGTGCCCCCATGGCATTGCACTGGCCTGCAGCTGTGTCCCTGCATCCCAGTGTCCTCACACCCAGAGCACCTCCATCCCCATGTATCTCCATCTCCCTGCACCCTGGGGAGTCCCAACACACTGCACTCCTCCAACCCCACACCCCATATTCCACCATCCCAGCACCGCTGCATCCTTGCTTCCCCACATCCTTGCATCCTGGTACCCTGCCTCCCCACATCCCAGCACCCCCCATGCCATGCGGTGCGAAGCCATCCCTACCAAGCACCCACTCCTGGGGAACAAATTAAGAAGCTTTGTCAGCCTCATGAAGATGGAGCTGGAGCAGCGCGGAGAGACACACTCGCTTAGGAGTCAAGTTAAATGTTTTAATGTTAAATGTGCCATTTTATTATCATTAGATCGCTCCCACTTAATGAAAGCGCATTAGCGCAGCGTGGCTTTATGGCAGAGAGCACCGAGCTTGGCCTGTGTGCTTCCAGGAGTGGTGGGGAAAGGGAAACAACCTGCCGAGGAGTGAGGGGGGTCCCCAGGGTGCGGGGTGTCCCCGGGGCCAGGTGCAGGGCACAGCACATGGCACAGGGATAGCACACAGCCAGGGCCAAGGCTGAGCTGTGCAGGCAGCCAGCAATGCACATCATCATCTCCTCTGCGTTAATTATTTAGCGCCGGCAGGCAGAGGCTCTGTCCCGCTGCTCATCTGCATATTTATGAAGATTGATAAATGATTCAGCACTGGCACCCACGAGGGCTTCCCCCCCCCTTCCCCTCCCCAGCACCCATGGGTGCAGCAGGCTCAGGGAAGAAGCCAGACTTGGCCTTTGCATGCAGCTCTGCATCCTTGCTGGGGCTGGATCCATTCCAGCAGACCTCTTCACCATGCAAACACCCCTCCAAAACGGGGAGACCCCCCAGGCACATGGAACAGGCAGCAGCCGGTATCACCAGCCAGAAATGACGTTTATTTTTATACTGAAATTAAAGGGGGTGGGGGGAGAATGCACAGCTGGGCTAGTGCAAAACAGCCAGGCAGAGGTGGGGGGCTGGGGGGTGACAAAAACCCAGGTGGGCAACGTGGGACCCTGTCCCCATGTCCCCTTCCCGGCTGCCGGGCGGCTGCTCCCCAGGGCCCGGCCAGCGAGAGACGTCTTTGGCTCAACTAAAAGGGGTGTAAGAGGATGGCAGGGTGCCGAAGGGGGGAGTTTAAGTTATAAAACAAGGAGCCAGCAGGCACTGAGGAATAAATCCCGGGTGCTGGAGCAGCCGGCTCCGCCGCCAAGGACAGACAGGAGGTGGGAGAGTGGGGGGTGCAGCCAGCGAGCCGGCCGGGCTGCTCCTCCCGGGGCTGGAGCCGGGGGGGCGGCCGCGTGTGTCCCCCCCGACCCCGCGCAGAACAAATCCCGGCTGCCCGGGGCAGCCTCCGGAGCTGAGCGCTCTCGGGGCGGTGGGAAGTGGCCGTGGGGGGCTAGGCGGGGGTCTCGGCAGCCCGGCTCTCCGCCTCGCTGGCACTGGGGGAGCTGCGGGAGGAGCGACGTGTGCTGTCTCCGGCGTCCTGCTCATCGTCCCATCTGTCGTAGGTGAAGGTGTGCCGGGAGCTGGTGGGGCTGTGGGAGAGAGCGGGGTTAAAGGGGGTCACGGGGGGGCTCCGTGTCCCCAGCATGGCTTAGCTGCTGAGCACAGCTCCCCTCCGGCTGCAGCGGGAGCTGCGGTGAGCCAGCACGCTGGCAGCCAGCTGGATGGAGCCTTGATTGCCTCCTTTTTTATTCTTTCCGAGATATTTGGGACATGCCTCACTGCAAACAACTCCTCGCTGCGCTGAGCTGCGCCCCTGCTCTGCAGTGGGACTGAGCTGAGCCTGCCCAGGAAAAGGCTCGTGGCCCTGGATGCCAACACCAGCGCTCCCAGACACCCTGAGGGTCCCGGTTGTACCCGAGCCCAGGGCTGGGTGCTGGGGGTGTTGCTCCCCCGGTACCCCATGATGCCTTCCCTGCCCCTGGGACAGGCAGCCCAACGGCGACCACACTTCCAAAAGGCTTCTTTCCCCTCCTCCAGCCATTCTCCCATTCAAGCCATCAGAAATGGAGCCTGCTCTGAAATCGCTGCTGGCGAGCCCCAGCAAACCCTCCCCTCTGCATCAACCAGCATGCAGAACCCCAAAGTCCTGCAGGCCGAGGCCATTCACACCCCGAATTCCCATCATAGGCGCTCGCCAGGGCACAGGGCAACTCTGAGCTCCAGCTGCCCACTCTGGGTCCCCCACCGTGGGTGCTGCCTCCCTCCATGCTCACACACTGCAGTCGGTGCGTGTTAGTACCCATCCCACTCCCCTCTGCTCCTGGGGGCTGTGCTGCCCGTCAAACCCTTAAAATTTTCCTGAAGGAATAAATCCAGATGTGTCCTGGCCGATGGCTGGCGAGCCAGGAAGGAATTAGCACTTCCTGGTGTCCCGCAGCTGCTAATCCTGAACACGCTGCGTCCTGGCAGCACGGGCAGCTGCCGGTCCCGCTGCGGCCATGCCGGGGATCTCCCCGCAGATGGAGATGCGTTCGGGATGCCCCGCAGCCATCCCAAAAGCAGGGCTGCTGCAGGCACAGAGGGCTGCCCCATCCCGGGGTGCCCCATGCCGGCGGAGGAGAACTCCGGAGTCAGGAGAGGGTTAGGGCGAGCGGTTAGTGGCACACGGGGAGGTTCATGCTGCACGGCACACACCGCTCCCACCTCCTGCCTCAGTCGCTCTCGGGACGGTACAGGTATTTCATCATCAGGCTGTCCACCTGCTTCTTCCGCTGCTTCTCCTCCTTCTTGCCCCGGGCAGGACGCGTCGGCTCCTCGCCCCCCGCCGCCCGCGGGCCCTTCTTGACACTGGAGGTGCTGCGGTAGGAGCTGGTGGAGCCGGAGGAGGACTCGGAGGAGGAACTGGACTCGGATGATGACTGCTGCTTCTTCTTCTTCTTCTTGGATTTCTTCTTGCTTTTCTTGGCATGCTTCTTGGAGCTCTTCTTCTTCCGCTCCTCCTCTTCCTCGGAGGAGCCCGAGCTGCTGCGGCACCGGCAGCTGTGCCGGGAGAAGTCGAGGGCGGATGCGGAGCGGCGCAGGCTGCCGGAGGGGCGGTCAGCGGCGCCCAAGGGGGCCGCACTCCGGACACTCCTGAAACTCCGGACACTCCGGCCGTCGTCCCCCGAGTCGGCCTCGGGGCTGGAGCAGCCCCTGGCCTGCAGCGGACGGTAGCTCAGCACCTCCTGGATGGCGGCTTCCAGGTCGGGGTCGAGGTAGGAGCGGTGCCGCACGGGACGGGCGTCCCCAGGACCCTCCTCCTCGGAGGCTGCGCTGCGGGGCCGTGGGGGCACAGAGAAGCTGCGCCCCAAGAGGGGCTGCCCGCGGGACCCCTCGTCCGCCTCATCCAGGCGGCTGCGGGCCAGGGAGAGCCGCGATTCGGGGCGGCCCTCGGGCCCCCCGCGCCGGCTCCGCAAGCTGCCGGGGCTGGAGAGGGCGAAGCTCAGCACCGAGCACCCCTCGTCCCCATCATCGCCGTCCTCCAGCCCGCGCCAGGAGGCGGAGGAGACGCGGCTCACTGGGGCGGAGGCGACGGAAGCTTTCTCTACGTCGGTGGCCGAGAGGGACCACCGCTTGTCCAGCCCTTGGCGAGCCCGGCCGCTGGCGTCGGCGAAGGCGCGGGCGATGACGGCCGCCCGGTCCCGGGGCTCGCCGCCGCGGGCCGCCCTGCGCGGAGGGCGCTCGGGGGAAGGCGGCCGCTCGCCCAGGGCGCTGAACAGCGTCTGCTCATCGCCACGGCCGCCTATGGAGTCCTTGAGGCCCGGCCGCTTCCTGTAGCTGAGGGAGCTCAACACCGACAGCGGCCGCTCCTCGGGCTCGGGGCCGTCCTGCGCTGACCTGCGCCGCGGCACCGCGGCCCCGCACGCACCGGGGAGACAAGAGAGACACGGAGATGAGCGGGGGGGCTGCGAGGCGGCCTCGGCAATTTGCGTCAGCGGGAAATGGCATCGTGGAAAAATGTCATGTAAATGTGGGAATTGTTCTAGCCCAGCACTTTGATTCCCCTTTAAAGTGTTGCCTTCAATTTATTTCATTGTCGGCTACCTGGAGCCGCTGTGTTTGATTCCCGGCTTCAGAAAAGGTGGAATTATCTCCAATAACAAAATGTTTTACATCTGCATCGCTGAATAAATTAAACCAATTAACAGAAACCAGCTCAGATCTTTCCCCCCTTCTCGGCAGAGGGAGGGAGTCCCCTGGGACTCCTGGAGCCCTGCTAGGAAATTGGGTTTGGATAAAAGCAAAGCAATCTGTGCTCAGCAGGCAAGCGTTTTCCATGGGGAAGGGGAGTGGGGCTGTGTGCCCCAGCCCCATGCCGTGGGTGCACCTGGGCATGTCCCCCACCTCTGCCAATATTTTCTGAGAGGTGTTGGGAGGGATGGGGTGGGGCTGGAGAGGAGGGCAGGATGGAGCAGGGAATCAGCCCTGGAGTGATGGAATGCTGCACAGAGCCAAAGCCCAGCACCGCGAGCCCTGGGGAGGCAGATGGGGTGGGGGCTTTGGATGCCCAAATGCCTCCAGGGTGGGATGAGGGAAGGGGGACCAGGGAGGTCCCCTTGGGTGGGGGGATGTGTGTCCCCAATGGAGACTGAGCCACTCACCAGCATTAACCATTCCCTGGCCAACAAACACCAGATGAGAATACGGCACCAAATCCCACATCCCATGGGCACCCACCCAGCCCTGCCCATGTCCCAGCACAGCTCAGCCTGTCCACTGCCTGCCAGCCCCGTGCCCAGCCCTGCACCCACCTGCTGCCCTTCAGGCTGCCGTCATCTGAGAGCGCTTTGGAGGAGCCTTTGTTCTTGGAGAGCCAAGACTTCACCCCATCCACGCGCTCCTCCAGCTCTGAGTCCACATCTGAGTCACCGTCGCTGCCGGAGGAGCGGGTCAGGGGGGAAGAAAGCAAGAGGTCAGCGTGGGGCAGTGAGGTTTTGGGTGCTGGAGAGATGAAAGTGCACTGGAAGGCACTGAACCCCTCCAGGACCCACTGCCTGTGTACCCTGGCATGGGTGAAACCCCATCCTATGGTTCTGCTCCATCTCTGGGACATAATCTGCATGCACATAGTTCAACCTGCAAGCCAGGGGCTCCCTGAAGCACCCCGAAACCACCCCCGTGCCTGCCCAAGGGGCTGTTGCACCCTCTGCCCAACATCTCCCCCTCTCACTGGAGGCAGCAGGGCCTGGCTTTGGGGCAGCAGGCAGGGCACAGCTCCAGAAACACAGGAGATTTCCAGCTCCGGGACTGGGAAGGGAATAAGTGGGTTCATTTTATAGGCTGCCGTCGCGTGCAGAATTACAGCGAGGAAGAGCAATGCTGATGGCCTCGGGTAAACAGGAGTTTAGCAGGCGGAACAGAAACGACTCCGGCACGGCGGGCGCGGGAGCACAGCGGGCAGATTTACAGCCCTGCCGTGCCCGAGAGCCCCTGATTTACGTCCCGGCGTAAAAAAAGTCCTATCTGGCTTAAACCGTCTAATTTATAATGGCCCTTCGTAACCATATTGATTGCCTTTAGAAAGAAGGTGCTGTCTGCATTGCAAAATCCATTCCTCCACGTTAAAAGCATCCCTGAATAAATCTCTCTTAATACCTCACCGCTTACTGCTTTCATTAGGGTTATGGCAGCACCGGCGGGATCCATACGGAAATTGAAGCAGTGTGGTCCCCTCTTGCCACCCCGCTCCCACCAGGCCACTCCAAAGAAGGGATCTTAAACAGCCTTTTATCCTCCTGGTTTTGGGCTTATTCCCTGCCTGGGAATGACGGCAAACAGCACAAGGGACAGGCTGGGATAGGCCCTGTATATGAATCCTTCTCTTTTTAAATTCAGAGCAACGAGTCGCACTCCATCCTGCGCATCTCCCTCCCCTGCAATACATCCAGGCAACGCTGGGCTTGGGGAAAAAAAAACCAACAAAAAGACACAGAACGACACCAAAAAAACCCCCCAATGAGCCCCGAAAACAAGCTCTGGGGGCAGCTAAGGTTTTCTGACCAACAGAATTAAGCTCCACACCAAACACAGTTTGTGTCCAGGCAAACGTGCCGTTAGTTAAGCAGGATCTGGGTCGCGGGAGCGACCATGGATGGGGGTATTAATTAGTGGCAGCAAGGCTCCATGGCTGCCCCACTCTGACAGATTTGTCATCAGCCACGGCAGAGCATCATCCCCCCAGCCCATCCCAGGGGCTCGTCCCATCCCCATGCGTGGGATGTGGTTATGTGCCGTGCTGTGCCGTGTCGTGGGTGCTGTTAGGGCATGCAGAGTTGGGCCAGTGGCATGCGGGACCCCGGCCCCTGGGGGTGAGGTGGAGGTTAGGGGAGGGGAGGAAGGAAAGAGATGCTCCTCACAGTTTACTCTTTCTTTTCTGATACTTTGCCACCATGTCCTGCAAACTGGGAGGGGTTGGAGGGGGCGGGGTCGGAGGGGGGAGAAACACAACAGAAAAGAAATCAAATGAAAGGAAAATTAAAAAGAAACATAAGACCAAATGGGTGGGGAATTTATGAGGGCAAATTAAATGGGACAGGGAACAGGGGAGGGAAGTGAGGCTGCTCTGTGCCCCTGGAGTGGGATTGCACCCAGCTGGATCCCAGCATCCCAGGTTGGGTGCTGGAGCATATCCAAAGAAAGGCAACAGACCTGGGGAAGGGTCTGGAGCACAAGTTTGATGAGGAGCAACTGAGGGAGCTGGGGGGGCTCAGCCTGGAGAAAAGGAGGCTCAAGGGGGACTTTCACCCTCTACAGCTTCCTGAAAGGAGGTTGTAACCAGGGGAGTCAGGCTCTGCTCCCAAGGAACAAGCAATAAGACAAGAGGAAATGGCTTCAAGTTGTGCCTTGGATATTAGGGAAAATTTCTTCACCAAAAGGGTGGTCAGGCATTGGAACAGGCTGTCCAGGGAAGTGGTGGAGTCATTCCCTGGAAACATTAAAAAAAATGTGTGCATGTGGCACTTGGGGACATGATTTAGTGCAACATGGCAGTGCTGAGTTTATGGATGGAGTCTATGATCTCAGAGGTCCTTCCCAACCTAAACAATTCTATGATTCTACAACTCTATCCCGGGCTGGGCTGGATCCCAGAATCCCAAACCTCCTGCCAGCTTGTGTTGCCCCGGCTCCTGGGGCTCCCTGGGCTGTTTCCAGCCAGCTGGCAGGATCCTGGATGCATTTCAGGCACCTCCACAAGTGGTTGGAGCTCATGGGGGCTGCGGGTGGATGGAGAGATGGATGCACAGGTGCATGGACTGATGCCTGTGTGCACGGGTGCCCGATGCACGGATGGACAGACACGGGTGCATGGACAGATGCACGAGTGCACGATGCATGGATGGATGCACAGACAGCATCCTGCCAGGGCCAGGCAGAGCTGAGGGATCCCTGTGGCATTTCCGAAGTGGCGAGGGGAAGCGGTGACCCCCAGGGATGAGTGGGAGCCGGGCCCAGGTGCTCTCACCTGTTGATGAGGTCCTCGTTGCTGTCGCTCTCCATCTCATCCTCGATGGCCGCCTGCAGGTCCCCGATGCGCTTGAAGGCCAGCTTCAGGTCTGACTGCAGGCTCTGGTTGGCAGCTTCCAGGCTCTCCAGGTCCATCTCCTGTGGGGAGGGAGTGGGATGAGCTGGGTTCCTTTAGAGAACAGCCCCTTGTGCCCTGCCTGGCCCTATTAGGGGTGCCTCACCAGCTCGTGCTTCTTGCGGCTGGCTTCTGCCTCCTTCTTGGCCAGCTCGCCCATCTCCTCCTTGACATCACGGAGCTGCCGCTGCAGCCGCTTGTTCTGCTCCTTCTCCCGGTTCTCGGCGGCTGCGCGCTGATCCCGCTCCTCCGTCAGCTTCTCCATGTTCTCCTTCAGCCGCGTGGCCAGGCTCTGCGGAGCAGCGGGGTCACCCCACATCCCCCCACGGACCTCTCATCCTGCAGGTCCACCCTCACCCTGACGCCCACCAGGGGATGACGCGAGGACGGATCTCACTCCCATAAATTAAAAAAACACGAGGAGATGGAGGAGAAACCACCCCCTCCCAGGGCCACAGAAGGGGCAGAACAACAGCAAGGGCTTTGTTGAATTGGAAAAATAGATTTAACTGTGTGTGAAGTAATTAAAACATGTTACGTAGGGAAAAAATAGCTCCCGTTCTCCCCCAGCCACTGAGCCAGCCGCTGCATATTTATGGCCCCGGCAGAGAGAGTGGGGAAGGAAATAATAGCTTGGAAAATATGAAGAGGAGAGCTAAGCTGCTGCGCTCCCCGGCAGAGCTGCGGAGGCAGAATATAAAACAGGCTGCGTTCGCGGGACTGGGGAGTCTATAATTTCCCTAAGTCGATGCAGGGAAAGAGCAGCACTTTGCCGGGCTGGAAGCTGGATTACTGTTATCAGTGCTTGCAGGGAGCCTTCCCTGTGGAGATGGGGATGGGCTGCCAGAGGGGGAGGGCTGCAGCATGGGGGGTCCTGGGGAGGGGAGGCACTCAGCAGACCCTCAGGTAGGTTCATTATGGTCCTGTTGCACCCCTGTCCCAGCTGGAGCAGAGGGAGAGCCCCGTGACTACCTCCAGGCGCTTGACTTGAGTCCTCTCGAACTCCAGCCTGGTCTCCAGCTCACGGATCTTGGCCTCCTGCCGGCTCACCAACGACTTGTCCACCATGGACTGCTCCAGGAACTCCAGCTGGCTCTGCAGACCTTGCAGCTGCGGGAGAGGGCACAGCCTCAGCCTCGACCACAATCACCCTGCCACCCCTGCCACGCTGTCCTGGAGGAGAGCTGCTGGCCATGCTGCTCCCATCCTGATGGAGAGCTTCCCATGGGACTGCTCTGCCCCCCTACAGTGCAGGAGGCCCTGCATGATGTGGGCAGCAGGTCTCTGGGTGCCCCCCATCACCCTGGCTTCACTCGGGGTGCATCCCCACCTTCTCCTGCAGCTCCTGCTTCTCCTTGCTGACCTCCTCCAGCTGTGCCTGGAGGTCATTCATCTGCGCCAGGTCCCGGGATGCCTGCAGGACACACCAGGGCCATCAGTGGGGATCCCACTGCGCTGGCTCCAAGAGGGACATCTTGAGGGGATGGGGTGGGTGCAGCTGCTGCTTCCCCTTCACCTGGGCCACAGCTGCCTTGTGCTTCTTCATCAGCTCATTCATGTCCTCCTGGTCCTCCTCCAGCCGGCTCTGCACCTCGTTCTTTTCCCGCTGCAGCCGGCTCAGCTGCTCCTCCAGCTGCAGGGAGACACACGTGTCTCCTGCTGCATCCCGGGAATGGGGCACTCACCCCCCAAACCCACTCCAAACACTCCATGCCTCATTTGTACCCAGGCCACCCTGGGTACAAATGGGGCATGGCCCCACCACGGTTCATGGCACCCCAAACCCACTCACCGCTGCCTTGGCCTTGGCAAGGTCATCGATCTGCAGGTGGAGGTCCTCAATCTCCACCTCCATGGATTTGCGGGCCTTGACGGCAGCTGCACAGGTGAACTCCGACTCTTCCAGCTGCAGGGATATAGCTCAGTGCCTGGCCAGGGAACAGGGACACCCCCTGTCCCTCAAAGCCTGCATTTTGGGGAGGGTCTGGATGCACACCTGGTTCTTGAGCTGGGTGATCTCCCTCTTGCTGGGTGCGTTGTTTTTCAGGTGGTCCAGCATGATCTGAGCATCAGCCAGCAGCGCCTTCGTTCTCTTCAGGTCCCGGCGCAGGCGCTTTTCTGTCTCGAAGTCCCGCTGGTTGGCCTGTGGCAGGGGAAACTTTGCCACGGTTCCATGCCCGAGGGGTGTCCACCCCACCATGGCCACCTCAGGGTCCCCAAAACAAGGCAGGTGCCCAGCTGCCCATCACCCCACCTGCTCGCTGACAGCAGATAACTTGCTCTCCAGCTCCCGCTTCTCTCTCAGCACCTTCTGCTTGTCCTCGTACTCCTCCTCCAGCTGCACCTCCATCTGCTTCAGCTGGGGGACAGCCAGGAGGCAGCCAGTCAGGGTGGTGGGGAGGGGTCATGACCCCCCTCCTCACGTGTCCCCCACACACCAGGGACACCGGGTGACCCCACCGGCCGGGTGTTTGCGCAACCAGAGGCACAAAGCCCCGTGTGAGCTGGCCGGGGCAGCAGAAGGACTGGTCGGACCCGCCGGGCCGGTGGAGCCGGGCTGTGGTCGGCTGCGTGGGAGCCGGGTGCTGCGTGACGGTGCCCGGCTGGCAGCTCCCAGCACCCGGCCAGGGCATGGGGATGTATCCCAGGCCCTCCTGGGCAGAGGGGCTGCAGCCCAGCCCTACCTTCTTCTGACACGACTGCCGGATCTCCTCCACCTCCTCATCACGGCTCTCCACCTCCTTGGCGTGAGTCTGCCGCAGCCGCTCCATCTCCATCTCCAGCCGCAGCTTCGCCTGCAAATGGTGGGGATGCGGTCAGAGCAAAGGGGACGTGGGGACCCCTCCATGCCACTCTCCAGGCACCACTCACCCTGAAAACCCCCCGGTCTGAGGCCAGCTGGGCTGCCCGCCCCATGGTGACCTGCCGGGCCATGGCACGGAGGGCCAGGAGCCGTGTCGGCCGCGGCAATGCCTGGCCTGACGCCGGGCTCAGGGCGACCGCCTCCTCTTCCCAGGCAAGCCCGGCCCAGGTAATAACAGCCCTGCATGAAACCACCCCACCCAGAAACCTCGCCCCTCCCCGCCGTACCTGCTCCAGCATCTGGATGGTCCCAGCCTGCTCATCCAGTTCCTCCTCCTGGTCTTTGACCTTCGCCTCCAGGTCCCTCAGCTGTTTCTTCACCTTGGCCAGGGAGGCTTCATCCTTTGACTCCTGGGAGGAGATGTCCTGCAGCTCTGCCTCCAGCGCCTCCGCCTTCTGCGTCAGCCCTGCGATGTCCGAGTCCTTGTCCTGCGAGAGACAGGGTCACCCTCAGCCCAGGGCACCCGGTGGTTGGGAGGCTGGGGAGGGGGCCGGGGGCCACTCACCTCCAGCAGCTGCTTGAGGCCAAAGACCTCGGCCACCAGCACATCCTTCTCTCGGCTCAGCTTCTCCCGCTGCAGCCGCTCCCGCTGCGCCTCCTCGTGCGCCTGCGAGAGCTCGCTGTCAAACCTGCGTGGGGAGAGTGGGGTGAGTGCTCAGCACCCCGGGGACTGATCCTCAGCTCTGTGCCAGGGGCACTGCACCGTGCATCCCCCTTCCCTCGGCAGCAGGCACTGGGAAGGGCAGTGTGCTGCCAAGCGCTTGTTTGAAACACACTGTTGATGAGTCTTTAATTGCCGGCACGGTGGCACCGAGTCACTCAGACACTCCTCCCGCTGCCTTCGCTCCGTGCTAATGGGGAGTGCAGCACCTGCAGCACCGACCCCAGCAACACCTCAGCTGCTCTCCAGGGCCAGCACGTGCCCGCGGGACTGTGGCTGCCAATGGCAAGGACTTAGCTACTCCAAGGCAGCTGGGGACACCAAACCCTCCAAACAGGATATGGAGAGTTCTCTAGCAGAGATGGGATCTTGCAGCAGCTTGGCTCCCACAGCTGCATCCCAGTGCTGGGGCTCCATGTGACATGGCACCGGTCCCATCCCCGAAGGGGACACGCAACCCCTCGGAGGGGACACAAGCCCCTGGTGGAGGAGTGCTCAGGACAGCCTGTAGCCAGGCAGTGCCGTGGCAGTCTCTCCCAGTGCCCCTGGGATGGGATCAGCCGGGTTTACTCTGAAATCACTGCCTTTGGGGCTTGGAAAACAACCCTGTGCTTGAGTTTGTGACCTGCGTTAAACACCTCGGCAGCTAATCCCCATTTTTCCTCGCGCTGGGTAATAAACAGCTGCATTAGCACAGACTCCAATCCGCGGAAATTGAAATTAATTAGATTGGATTCTCTCGCTGTATTTGTGTGTGCGATCATTACCATAATGAGATGAAAGCGTCCCTGCTGCTTAATAACGTTAGCAAACTTTGGGGCTGGGAGAGGGGACGGGATGGCAGTGTGTGCCGAGCGGAGAAGCAGGGCACTAGCAGCCTCCACCATGGGGCATGACCCCACATGGGGGGATCGCTCAGCTCTGGGCCCCACAAAAGGGCACGGGGAACCCCCCACAACAAACACATCTAACTCAAGCAGCCCCATCCCACTAGAGACATCTCAGCCAAGTAGGAGCTGGTGAGGTGCCCAAATCCCTGCTAAAATGGTAATGCCATTTCACCAGAGGCACGTCCCCCGTGTCCCCCCCGCTGCCAGTGCACGGTCCCCACCTCCGCTGCTTCTTCTCCAGGTCATGGTTGCGTCCCTGCTGTCCCTCAAGGTGCAGCTTGGTGTCCTGCAGCTCGGCAGCCAGGCGCTGGCACTTCTTCTTCAGCTGCTGCAGCGCCCGCTGGCTCTCCTCGCTGTCCGCCTGCAGGTCCGCCAGCTGTGGGCAGAGGTGGGCACAGCAGTGAGGGCTCTGGGATGCCACCATGTCCCTGCTGTCCTAGCCATGCTGAGGGGACCAAGGAGCCCCCAGGGCTGAGCCCCGCTCACCTTGCGCTCCAGCTGCCTCTTGCCCTGCTGCTCCACCTCCAGCTTGTCCTCCAGCTCCTGCTGCAGCCGTTTCTTGGTGAAGTCGATCTCCCGCACCGCCCGCTCGTACTTCAGCCGCCATTCGCCACCTGTGTGGGGAAACCCGGTCAACAAGGGGCTGTGGGGGTGGCACAGGGAGAGGGGGACACTGCAGGGTGTGCCAGCAGGACAGTACCTGAATCATCATCGTCGAGCTCCCCATTGAGCTCGGCCGCCCGGATGAGCCGAGCCTCCATCACCTCCATCTCCATTGACTCCATCTGTTTCTTCAGGGCATCGTACTTGGCCTGGGAGGGGACATGGCCATGGTGAGCACTTGGAGGGGACAGGAGACACTGCGAGGCCAGGGAGGGGAACATTTACCTGCAGGTCCTTCATCTCCTTCTCAGCCCGCAGCCTCTCGGCCGTCTCGGCGTCCAGCAGCTGGGAGGCCGACTCGCCGGTGTTCCGCTCGTCCGTCAGCTCCGACGTCAGCTCTGTGATCTGGGGGCAGCAGGGGGAATGGGGCCATTGGCTAGGGCAGGCTGGCACAGCACCATACCCCATCCCAACAGCAGCAAGGACCTACCCTGCTCTCCAGGCGGTCGCTGTTGAGCCGCAGCTCGTTACGCTCCTTCTCCACCTTCTCGAGTTTGCTCTTCAGCTGCTGGATCTCTTCCTGCAACAGAGAGGGCGGTGAGGGAGGGGGCAGGCGCAGGGAAGAGGCTGGCGGGTAGGAGGCTGGCAGCTCTCTGCCCCTCCCCAGCACCCCCCCCAGCGCAGGATGGGCAGGGTGGGGGCTCCCCGGGGCTGCTCTCCCCTGCCAAGGGCTGGGCAGGGACTTTCCCCAACCCGCTCCACTGTCTGCCGACTCCAACCCCATAAATGGTGTCGAAAAGCCAGGCAGTCCCAGAAAAGCTGCAGAGGGGTACCCACATCCATTGGGAGAGGGGGTGGGAGCAAATCCACCCATCAGCAGCTTGCTGAAGGGTCTGGGTGCACCCAGCTTAGGTGGGGAGGGAGGGGGCCCACCAGGATGCCCAGGGACCACCAGCCAGTGCTGTGGAAGCATGTCTGGCTGCTAACATCTTCCTCCCCCTTCCTCTGCTTCCAGCACAGGCTGGGGGAGCAGCAGGGGGCCCAGGTGCCCCTGCCCAGGTGCCCCCAACCCAGGTGCTGTCCCTGGCAGGTCAGGGTGAAAGCTGAGCCAGGCAGCAGCTCCATGCTCGGCGGGTGCACCGGTGTCTGGTTGCCAGCGCGAGCGGAGCCCCCGCATTTGCCTCTCGGCACACGGTTTCATTTCCATTCTCCACGCTTGTAATTGGGCTCAAGCAACAGCCGGCTCTCGGGATGCTAATGACATGCTGATTCGCAAATTAGGGAGCAATTCGAGCCTGGCGCTGGCGGGGCGCAGGCAGACGTGGTCGTGCATCTCACCCCATCATGTGCTCCTGCATCCCAGCCCACTGTGGGGTCCTGTATCCCAACCCATCACAGGATCCTGCATCCCATCCTTCCCTGGGTTCTGCTTCCCACACCACTGCAGGATCCTGCATCCCACCCCACTGTTAGCTTCTGCATCTGACCCCACCGACGGGGTCCTGCATCCCACCCCTCTATGGGGCCCTGCCCAGGACCAACGCCCCCCCAAGCCCTCCCTGCTCCATGCAGCATCCCCTGGCACGGATACCCACGTCTTTGCCGCGGATCTGGTCCTCGGTGAGCTGCACCTGGATGAGGGGCCGCACCGTGGTGAAGAGCTTCCACCAGGGCCAATCCTTCACCCCTTTGTTCTTCTTGATGTTCTTCTGCACGCACCGGATGGCCAAATCCTGGATCTGTGCAGAGCACGGGGTCAGCACGGGGCATGGGGGCAGTACGGGGCCACCAGCAAGGCAAAGCGGAGTGTGTGGGTGCTCAGCACCCCTGCCAGCACCCCAGCATGCTTCCCTTCATCAGCATTTGGGCTAATTGCACCAGCAAATCTGCTGTTTGATCCTCTCCAGCCCCTGTAAATGCTAATCCTGGGAACGCAAGGCACTGTGAGATGCCTATTTTACACCTTCTCTAATGATAAAAGCAGGAGCTGAAGTGCGGCTTCATCCTTCCGCGGCGATGCCCAGCAGCCTCCCTGCCGGTTCCCCCTGGCCCCCCGGTTCCCCCTGGCCCCCCACGGCTCCGGGGGAGGCGGGAGGAGGAGGTGCTGGCCCAGGAGGCGCAGAAAGGCTGCGCTGCCCATTTTAGGCGAAATTGTGCAGCAGAGCGGGGAGGGGAGAGTTGCTGGGACGAACCTTTCTCTTCTTGAAGTGCTGCCGTGCCAGGAAGCCCCTGCAAGCTGCCTGGAAAAGGGTGATGTTCCTGCTGGTCTGTGTGTCCCGCTGCTCCTCCAGCCTGGCCAGTGATCCAGCCCGGAAAAACACCTACAGGAGGGGAGCAGGACAGCGATGGGTGCCGGCATCCCTCTGGCCACGCTGTGCCACCCTCCCACTGGTGGGGATGTGTCTCTCCCCTCCGCAGCCACCGGTCCTGTCCCACCGTGGGGTTTTATTCCCCAGGCACGAGGAATGCCGTGGGTGGGAGTGAACAGTGCTGCCCTTTTGCTGTCCCACCGTGCCATGACGCACAGCCCTGCCCACACCCACACCCGGTGGTGTGGGGCACCATACCCGGCTCAAGCCCATGTGGTAGCTGCTCTTCTCCAGGTCCAGTGACTCCAGGAGCTCCTCCACTGCCTGCAGGGAGGGAAAGGTGTCAGGGACAGGCACTTCAGGGTGCAGGGGACCCTGGACCACAGCAGTGACTCTGACATGGGGCACGTACCCGCTTCTCATCCACCACGATGTAGTTGCGCCCATGCTTTTTGGTCAAGTGTGGGGCCAGGACATCAAAACGACGCCTGAACTCCGCAAACACCATGTGGTCGGGGTAACCTGGGGAAGCAAAGCAGAGTGGGGCTGTGTGGGCAGCCAGGACACCCAGGGGATGGCCAGGGACAGTCCCACGTGCCCTGACATGCTGGAGCTCATGTTTTGGGAGAGCTGATGGGGTCACCCCACGTGACACAAGTTCCCCATAGGGTCAGGCATAGCTGGAATGCCCTCAGGCTCCCCGGGAGGTTTTCCTTGGCTGCATCCTCCAGCAATTTTGGCCGGGATCTGAGGAGAAAGTGGCCAGATCCCTCCTTGGGGGGAGAGGAGGGACACGTGTTGCCTGTGCGAGTCCTGCTCTGGCTCCACTCTGAGCCACAGCCAACTCCTGCATCAGGCTCCAGCACTGAGCCTCCATATCTTAATTAACGATGAGGTATTGATGGGGACATTGACCCCAGCACGGCTGGCTGGCCACGGCCATCGATCCAGGAGGTGTGCAGGTGGCATCGATTTCCAATCACGGCAAGCAAGGTCCGGCCTCCAAGCAATAAACCCTCAGCCGGGTGGCTGGCCAGCCGATGTATCAATAAATGCTTTGCTGAGCACAACCCAGAGGCCCTCATTCCAGTGGGACAGGGGCTGGGTGCCAATGGGATTGCTGCCAGGAACCAGAGGCACCAGGGGAGACACCCAATTAAGGCCATGCCTGTCCCCACTGCAGATAACAGCCCCGCAGGGGAGGGGGGACAGGGACAGGACCGCCCTGGGGAGAGGCTCCAGAGTTCAGAGCAAGGGCACGTGCTGAAGGGATTCTTGGGGGTCTTTGGCTCTCCAGCGAGAAGACGCAGCCAGGACCTCCGTGTTGTCCCCCCCTGGTGCTGGGGCTCACCTTGGCGGTACATGCGGAGGGCGTCGAGCAGGCGGGAGCCGCGGAGCTGGGCGCGCAGGAGGGGCACGTCCAGCTGCATCAGCCCGGCCTCGCAGTGCTCCGCCGGCAGCTCCAGCTCGCTGCCGCTCACCCGCCGGCACGGCACAGCCTGGGGGTCCCCGCCGCCCCCTGCCTTGGGCAGGAAGCAGTGCACAAAGTGCAGCTTGGACTTCTTGATGCTGTCGATGAGGGCGTCCTGCGGGCGCGGCAGAGCAGGGTGAGTGGTGACGTGCGGAGGTGCCCCAGCCAGATGCGGGGACCCCACCTTGGCACCCCCTCACTCACCACTTGCAGCTTGATCTGGATGCAGAGGGATTTCTTCTTGACTGCAGCCACGCCGGTGGTGAAGGTCTTGCGCATGCTGGTGGCCCGGCGCAGGGCCAGCTGGGAGCCCCCCTCCAGCCCCGCCACCGAGCCTGACAGCACCAGCGCCGACCCACCACGCCCAGCAAACAGGCTGCTGATCACTTTCCTGCAGGGCAAAGAGGCCATGTCACCCCTCGACGTCACCTCTGCCCCCTGCCATGCTCCCACCCCAGGACTCTGCTCACTTTTGGGACTCCTGCAGCAGGACAGAGGCGTTTTGGGAGGCTGGGTTGTGCTTGACGTAGTTGAGCCATCCTGTAGCATCGTACTCCACCCAGTTGGTCCCTGAGCTGTGGCCCAGGAGGAAGTGTCGGGGCTTGTCACTGGGGAGCAGTGGGTTGTGCCCTGTGGGGAAACAGCACCAGTGGGCACAGCCCCAGGGACCAGTGCTTCAGTGGGGCATGTCACAGAACCCCAGAATGGTTTGGGTTGGAAGGCACCCTAAAGATCATCTCATTCCACCCCCCTGCCATGGGCAGGGCCACTGTCCACCAGAGAGGTTGTTTCTGGTCTAGTGGACACATCCCCATGGTCCCAGGTCCACCTCCATACCTTTTTTGCCCCCTTCCTGGGGGCCGTAGTAGGAGAAGAGCCGCTCCAGCAAGGTGTCCTCGTTGCCTCCTGGCTGCAGCGCCTCCTCCTCCAGAAGCCACAGCAGCCCCCGTGCCTCGTCCGTGCGGGCCAGAGACCGGACCTGCAGGGTCACCACGCTGGCAGCTGGTCCGGCACACCAGTGATCCCCCAGGGCAGGGACATGGGGCACCACAGGGCACCCGGGCCACCCAGGGATCATGCAACCTCCCACTGTGTGAGAGGGCCCCTGAATAGTGGAGACCCAGCAGGGAAAGGGTCCATATGGGACACTCTGGCAGTGCATCTCACTGAGGTGGGAAATGCAGCGCTGGGCTGAAACCCAGCACAGGGATGGTGCCAGCAGCACCCCTGGTCTCTGCAGCCTCCTCCAGCAGGGACTGGAGGACTCCAGGGACTGGAGAACCTTGGGGACCTATGGACACTGGGGACCTGAGCACCTGGGGGACCAGAGCATCCTGGGGAACAGAGCACTTCGAGGACTGGAGCACCCCAGAGATTACACACAGTCTCCAGGCCCCCTGCCCACAGCACAGGCAGCTCCCAGGACAGGAGGGGAAAACCATGCTGGGGATGCACCAGGTATGTGGGCTGCACACACAGTCGTACCCATGCCCTCATGGCCAAGCATTCAGGACAGCCCCGTTCCTTCCCCTCCACCACCAAAGTGCCAAAAAGCCACCCATCTGCTGCTGTGATGTGGCTGGAAGGAAGAGTGGAAGGTGCTTACCAGTGCCTGGTGTGAGGACTGGTCTACAGCAGCTATGGAGCCAGAGGAGCTGGGCTCAGTATCAGCCAGGGCGAGCTCTATGTTCTCCTGGTGAGAGGGAACAGAGGCAGGTGAGTATCCACACTGCAGAGTAGCAGTGATAGGGATTGTGAGCTCATCAGGGTATTGATCTCGATGGGGTTTAGGGTGATGCCGTGTGCCAAGAGGGGACCAGGACACATGGAAGGGTCCCTGTGCGCTGTCAGTGCTGAGATGGAGCAGCAGCAGTGACCACCATCACCATCACTCACAGCTACTCCACCACCTCCCAGCCCAACCCGCCTATGCTGTGCTCCACAGCCAGCACAGGAGCCCTGGGGAAAGCCCTGAACACCAAGCATCGTGTCAGAGTTGCTTTGTTGGACTGGTCCAGAGTGACCACTGGGTGAGAAATCAGAGAGGACACGTAGGAGATGTTCACATGGGTGTGGGAGGGCAGGAGTGAAGGAGGTGATGGCAGCCCTGGGTGTCCCTGGTACCTCCTTGTACCGCTCCAGCTCGCGGGCAAAAGTGCGCTGGTGGAAGAGCTGCTGCAGGCGCTCCTGGGCGTAGTTGTGGCAGAGCTCCTCAAAGGTGGCCCCCCGGCTCTGCCCTGCCAGCTCGGGGTTCTGTGCCCCGGGGGTGTCCACCACTGTCACCGAGCACACCGAGTGCTGGCTTGACTTCAGTGCCCTGGGGGAAGCACAAAGGGACACAGTGGGGTCAGTGGGTGCTGCCAGGCACCCCCCAGCTCTCCTGCTGGCCCCCCCAGCACGTACCTGTTGAGGAGGGAGATGAGGAGCGTGAAGAGCTCGGAGTACAAGCCAGCTGCCATGCCCTCCAGGCACTCCAGCGCCGTCAGCTTGGAACCTGGCCAAAGCAAACCTGAGTGTCCCCACCCTGGCATCCCTCGGGGCCATCTGCTGTCCCCCTCATACCTCACCCTACCTGTGCCACTGTCCCCCAGGGGAGATTCATCGGGGCCCTGCCGGAAGGAGGTGGAACGCTGCAGGGTGCCCTTGGGCTGGTGCTTGAAGATGGCAGAGGAGATCTCCTCCAGGCTGCAGCCCAGCAGGTACGCTGCTTTCTGTGCCCACTCGTGCCGTGCAAACTGCTTCCTCCCAGCTGAAGGGTGGAGAAGGGAGGTCAGGACCAAGCAGGGCACCCCCAAAAATGGGGAGCGTTTCCAAAGATGATCTTAGGGACGCACAGAGTAGGTTGGGCATGATGGGTACAGTGGGAGCACACATTCTGGGGTTTGAGGAGACAGAGATGTTTGGGGTCCAGAGGAGAAAGGGGTGGAATGGCTTTGTGCTGCTGCAGGACTGAGCCTGGAGCCACACGGGTGTGAAGCACGGACCCCTCGCCACCACTACCCAGGGACTTCTGAGGCTCTGAGCCACCCCACACGGGGACATGGCCCTGCTTGGTGACACAGCCGCAATGCAGCCGGACAGACACAGGGACACGGACTCTGGGGGCGGTGGGAGCAGGTTAATGGTGACACACAGGGACACGGAAGCGGGATGACGGTGCCACGGGGGGAGGGAGAAGCCAGAAACACGCGCGGAGAACGGGACTTTACCTTCGTCGGTGTCTGCATTGCAAAGGGCAGCATGCACCATGCGAACAGAGACAGGGGTTAGAAACGACGACGGCACGGGGGGATGCCCTCCTGCCACCACGCCACTGCACATGCCATGCCTGCCCCCTCCCCAGCCATCGCTGCAGTGACAAACTGTGACCTGGCATGGGGGTCCCTCCTCCCCCGTGAGCCCCCCCGCACCATGGGCACTGCTGGGCAGCAGCTCGGCTCTGCCCCGGCGCATGGGGAGCCACTTTTGGATCCAGCCCGGGGCTGGTGCAACTCAGCTGGCTCTGAGCACCCCCAGTGTCCATGAGGCGCAGGGGAGGCTTCAGCAGCAGCAGCACAGACCTGGGGGTGGCATGCTCGCCCCAAGCAGGATGCAGCAATGCTCCCCCCCAGCAAGATCTGGGGTTCCCCCCTACAGCAGGCTCCCACGGAGAGGCTCCGGAGCTGCCTGAGCATCCCGCTGTGGTGGCTGCAGCGGGGCCCTGCTGCCCTCTAGTGCCCTGAGAGCACCCCATGGGCCAGCAATGCACCCCAAGAACACATCACAGGCCAGCCCTGCACCCCAAAGTGCATCCAGACCCCTCCGGTCTCTCCCTTCTCAACCCTTAGTTCATTTTTTCCCCCAGGGCTGCAAATTCCTGAGTGCCCATTTTGGGGGTGGCGTGCCCAGCTCTCGCACCAGCGTGCAGCACCGCAGGGGCTTCCAGCACAACAGGCAGAAAGAGAAAGCCACAGGGGAAGAAGAGCAGCCCCCAAAGCCAAATTTGCCATTCCCAGGAATGAGGGCAAAGCTGGTGCTGCAGGAGCTCTGTGTGCCAAGGCAGCCCTGCCCCACGCCACCAATGGTGCTGACAGGACCAGGTTGGGAGTCCTCATGAGCAGCAGGCAAATTTGGGACTGCCAGGACCCAGACAGGGTCAGGGTTGGTCCCAGCACACCAGCAGCATCCCAAGCCCCCATTTCAGCCCCCAAACCAGCATCGCGTGGCACCCCCGAGAGCAGAGCCCTCCCCACTCCCATTACCAGCTCCATCTGCCAGTGGCTCTGCGAGGAGGATGGAGGGAAAGGTGTTACACTGGGAATGGGGGACATCCCCCTGCCACGACTCCCTCAGGCCCCACCCAGGCCCCTACTCCCTCAAGTTGGCAGGGGCCAGCCCAGGGTCTGAGCGTGTTCAATTCCCACCAGTTAACAAGACCACCCCGACCATGGGGACAAAACTGAGTGTCCCAAAGCACCCAGGGTGGCAGGGCACTGTCCCTCAGCTGACACAGCCCCCCACCCTCTCCCCCAGGGCTTGGCTGCACTGCAGGAGACTGTTTGCAAGGTGCCAGCAATGGCTCTGGAACCCCTCCCATCCATCAGTTCCAAATCTCCCCTCATTAATGGCTCCCAGCTCATTACCTTTGGTTGCCCCGGCGGCTCCCAGATGGTAAATGGCTCCCAGGATGAGCCAGAAGGCTTTCTGCTCATCTCCTGAGATGCCCATCACCTTCATGGCTGCCAGGAGCTTGCTGAACTGCTGGGTTGCCTTCTGCTTTTCCTCTGGCTGTGGAAAACAACAGGAGACATCGGTCTGGGAGCCCAGCTCTGCCTCCCCCTGCACTCAAATGGGCCAGAGACCCTCATCTTCCCCCACAGCCCCCCATGGCAACAACCTTGGAGGGGGGCACGATGCCAAAGACGTTGTTCTCTGCCAGGTGGTTGAAGTGAAGCTCAGTCCTGCAGGGATAAACATCACGATGGGCCCCATGGGGGAGGTCTCAGAGACCCCCCCCACGATGGGGGCCGTGCCCTCCCCCCCAGCTCACCGCAGGGTGCTGTCAGAGCAGGCCAGCAGGTAGTAGAAGACATTGAAGGTGGCCTCGTTGGCCGGGCGCCGGGCCACGCGCAGCTTCTCCAGCAGCAGCGTCTGGCGGAGGTGGGAGAGTTGGGAACTGTCCCCAAGTGCCCCCCTCCCACTGAGACCACCCAGCCCACCCCAGCCTCATCCTTGCTGTCTGCCCAGGGTCCCCACGGAGTTGTGAGGGTGTCCCTCCCACTGCAGGGCACCATCTGAATGCAAACATCACCCAAGCAGCCCATGAGCATTTCTCCTCGGTGAATGCTACTACAAGAGCACGGAATGGCTCTCCTGGATTTTAAGGGCTCTGCTGTTACCACAGCAGGGAGGTGCCTGGAAGACACATCCCCTGATTTTGGGACTAACTCAGCAAGGACAGGGAGCCCATCTGATCTGGATGTGAACAAAGACGAGAGCAGGATGCCAGGCTGCTGAGCACTGCGAGCATGGGGCTGGGGGTCTGCAGCAGAGGTTGTGGTGTAGAAAACACCGGGAGAATCATGGAATCATGGAATGGTTTGGATTGGAAGGGACCTTAAAGATCAACAAGTTCCAAACCCCTGCCATGGGCAAAGACACTTTCCCCAGACCAGGCTGCTCCAAGCCCTGTCCGACTTAGCCTTGAACGCTTCCAGGGATGGGGCAGTTACAGCTTCTCTGGGCAACACCCAGTGAGGATGGACTCACTCTCACACCAAGCAAAGCCACGCTGACAAGGGTGGACCAGCTCCCGTGCTGAGGGGGCCACCCCAGCCCCCTCACCTGTATAGAGGCAGATGCCACCTGCCCAGCCTGGTCGAAGTCCAGAGAGATGATCTGGGAGAAGCGAGTGGCGTTGCCGTTCATGCCGGTGCTGCTATTGCCAAAAGCCTCCAGGATGGTGTAGAGAGCCTGCCACTTCTCCACTGCGGGAAGAGAAGCGGGGCGGTGCAGGGGCTGTGCAGTGGCAGGGGGCCAGAGCCGGCCGGGCAGGTGCTGCTGGCTCCTGTGCCATGCTCTGCGCTGCAGCAGCCCCCAGGAGCGCGGCAAAGGCACTGGCGTGACACAGTGGCAGCCCCTCTGGCGCGTGTCCGGCCGCCGCCGCGTGCGTGGGGCTGTGACCGCAAAGCGAGGGGCGCGTGCAGGCAGGACAAGGGGACTCGGTGCCCGGCCGGGGACTCACCAGAGAAGACCTTGCCGGTGCTGCCGGCGATGGTGGCGAGGTACTGGACCAGGTGCTGGCAGTTGGTGGTTTTGCCGCTGCCGCTGGCGCCCAGCAGGACAATGGCCTGGTCCTGGCGGCTCATCAGCATGCTGCGGTACGCGGCCTGCGCCACCGCGTAGATGTGCGGGGACGTGTCCTCCCTGCGGCACCCCTTGAACATGTGCATGACCTGGCAGGGACAGGGAGGGCAGGCGGGTGATGGTCAGCACCCTGCCACCCCCACTGCCTCCTCTGCGCAGTGCCAGCTGCTGGTCCCCTCCGGTGCCACCCCGCTGCAGCGTCACCTTCTCAGAGTACATGGAGGGGGAGCTCAGCGGGTTGATGATGACCATGGTGGGCCCGGCGTAGGTGTGCAGGAGGTTGCCGCCGTAGCGCTGGCGCAGCGTGTGCAGCGTGCTGGACTCGTTGAGGTAGAGGAGGCTGGCGAGGTCCTCCACACGGTCGCAGGACGGGGGGTTTGCCTGGCAGCGAGGTTGGGGTGGGGCGGGTCAGGCGGGGAACGGGGCTCTGCCCTGCCGGCCCCCGCCCCGCAGCCCTACCTTCTCCACGTCATCCTCCTCCACCTCCAGGACGGCTCCATCGTGGTCCAGTTTCACTTTCACCTTGCCCTCGGGCAGGGGACTGCCCGCCTCTGGCCGCAGCTGGCTGCCTGCAATGGGCATAGGGCACTCAGAGGGGCTGTGCTGGCAGCCCCCAGGGACACCGCAGGAGGGTCGGGGGGCTTGCTGTGCCACAGGAAGGATGGGGTACTGTGTCCCGGCAGTGCCCCAGGCTCACCCAAGGAGAAGCCATCCCTGTGCACCAGCCACACCTTCTCAGTCTCATACCAGGCCTCCTCGGCTGCGATCTGCTCCTCCGTCTTGGCCTGAGGGACAGCAGACGTGGAGAGGTTGTGGTCACTTGCCCCCTGCCCTGTCTCACCCCCTCCCCACATCCCTGGGATTGGAGGGAGCAGGGCTGACTGGCCACAGGGCCATGTGCTGGCCAGCCAGGCCACCTTCACAAGCCACAAGCTCTCCCAGCACGTCCCCACTTTGCCCGCTGGGGATGACCCCAGTGGGCTCAGGTCTGCAGAGACCACCAGGGCCCTGCCACAGCTTGGGACAGGCACACTCACTGTGGCCACCTTGGGCGATCCTGGAGGGGCCGAGCTCCCCAACTACAGCTCTGAGAGCGGGCACCCATGCCAGGCACGTGTCAGGATGCAGGGACACCAGACATGCTATGGGGACATGGGACATGCTGCATGGACATGCTGCAGGGACACAGGACACACTGAGGCACATAATGGACGCACACAGGACGTGGCACAGGACTGTGACATGGGAAATGCTGGCCGGGCTGGCGTGGCTGGCACAACAGGGATGTCCCTGGCACAAGGAGAGCAGGATGAGCCCCAAAGCCAAACCTGAGCTGCAGCAGGGACGGGGCCAAGAGGAGCTGCCGGCGCATCATCCGCTGGACCCTGGCGAGGCCGAGAGACGGCGGTGAAGGCGAGAAGGGCTCAGCCCTGCCCCGCACACAGCACAGAAAGAGGCAGGGGGGAGCAAGCGGGGGTGAAGCACCGCTGTGCCAAACCCTGCGGGGGCTCCTTGTGCCACAGCCACCACTGTGGACAGCAGGGTGGCAAGTCCAGTGCAGCGCTGGACATAAACGGAGCTGGGAAGGATGCTGGCCACGAGGCCATGCTGCCAAAGCCCTGGGGCTGGGGGTCACTGCACTGACCCCGCTCTGAGCTCTGCCAGCATCACGTGCCACAGCTGCTTTGGCATGAGCCATGCATCCTGCCAATGCCAGCACTCTGCCCCTTTGCACCCTGCTCCACACCCCTGCCCGCCCCAGTTGTGCCACCTCCACTGAGGGCACCCTCCTGGAACATCTGGCTTCCCGGCACAGCCTCGCTGGGGAGGGGAGAGGCACCCAGCCCTGGCTGCCTGGGCACCCGCCGGCCCCGTGGCAGCCCACGGAGCAGGGTGGGATGGGGAAAGCCTTACGCTCCAGCACGAGGCACGGGCACAGACGCCAGCCCAGCGGAAGACAGAGGATGGCAGGGGGTCGCTGGTGGAGGCAGAGGGCTCCTGAGGATGGGGGTACAGTACCTGGCTGGGTGCCGAAGCGGAGGCGGCGGGGTCCAGCTAATGGCAGCAAGGAAGGAGGAGAGAAAGAAGAGAGGGGGTGAGAGGCAGAGAGCAGAAGCAGCACCCTGACAAAGCCACAGGGCCCCGGCACGGCCATGATTCAAACAGCACCACCAGCACATCATCCCTCCCAGCCACCACAGCGGTGGCATCCACGAGGATGCCAGCAGTTCCCCATGCCCAGCACACTGAGCTGGGCAATGATCCCCAAACCCACCAACAGCCCTGGTCATCCATTCCCTGCTGCCACTGTCACCCAGAGATGGACCAAGGGGTTGGCAGCCAGACACAGGGGTACAATCACCACTGGGGCAGCCACACAGTGCCCACACGTCCCCGTCCCCAGGAAGGCGACACGCAAGCACCAACACCTCTGGAATTACAGAAGTGGTGAAGATCCTCTCCAGCCGCAGCTGCGCCTCCTCGGATGGGCTCAGCAGGGACGCGGGGCCAGGGGAAGCAGGGTCAGGGGCAGCCTGGAGGCAGAGCACCATTAGCTCCAGGCCAGCTGCCCCACAGACCTCACAGCCCTGGCACACGGGCACCAGCGGGACTATTGCAAAGGCCTTCCCAGCCCTGCAGCCCATCAGTGCTTGGGGCAAGTCCCAGGGTGAAGGCACAACTGGGTACCAGCGTGTACCCACAGCGTCCAGGGACCTGGGTCCCCACTCCTACACACCTGCTGGGGGGCAGCCGGGGCAGTTTTCACAGGGGTCGGCCGCTTCTCGCTGGTCTGCAGCTTCTTCTCCACATGAAATGGAGGGGAGACAAGGGGCAGCATGATGGGGTGGCCACAGCACACACGACTGCCCCAAAAAAGTGACTCCCGCCCACACCGCACATCCCAAAACCACTGCAAACCATGCAGGTGAGCTCACACCATGCTGCACTGGGGACACAGAGCATCCCCTGACGTGCACACACCGGTACCTTGTGCCTCTCCAGGGCCGTGGGTTTCAGAGCAGGCACCTTTGCTGGCTCTGCTTTCCCTCCTGAAGGCTGCACCGGTGGCTCTGGCTTGGCTTCGGTGCCCAGGGACGGCTTTGCGTCCCCTCCACCCGGCTCACGGGACTTCTCCTGCCTGTCCCCTGGCCGGAGCCGTGGCCGGTGCTCCTTGCTTTTGCCCTTTGCCATGAGGCTTTTGAGCCCCTCTGAGATCTCATCCTTGGGTTCTGGCTTGGCAGGGGCTGAAGGCACCACGGTGGGGGGAGGTGGCGGAGCTGGGGGAGCCGGGACACTGGTACGACCTGTTTCCTCCTTCCTTGGGGGTGGCACTGGCTCAGGAGATTTGGCATCTCGTCCTGGCTCCTTGGCACTGCCAGTGTCCTCCCCTGGCAGGACTTTGCGGACCACCTTGCGCACCACCCGGACCACCTTGCGGTGGGACAGCCCCTGGCCATCGTCTCCCTGTCCCTCAGCGGCCGGGCCCTCCAGCCCATTCACAGCTGCCCCATTCAGCACCGGCTCTGGGCTCTTCCCTCTCCCAGGAGGTGGCTCGGGGCTCTTCACGGGCTCAGGGCTCTTAGTGGGTCCAGGGCTCTTCACAGCCTCAGATTTTGGGGGCTCAGCTTTCGGGGGTGCAGATGCTGCGTCCTTCGGGCTCTCTGACTGCAGCCACAATGACACCGGTGTGAGTAGAGGTCCAGCCTCCACTGCTCTTTGGGATGTGGTGGTGCCCAGGGCTCTGCCCTGCCACAGAGCACAGCTCCCAGCCAGACCCCAGCACTGGGGACACAGCACCCTTCCCCACCAACCTACAGCCCCACAATGGATCCCAGGGCAGGGAGCCGTGGTGACCTCCCTGCCCCACACAGAGTGACCCATCGACCCTCAGGCTGCCAGCACGGGGGTAAAACTCAGTGCTCAGGGCATCATTAAGCCCATGACCCTGCATGGTGTCCCCAAGCCCTGTCACAGGGGCTGTTCCCACCAAGGACAAGCCCCATCCCCAAAAGCTCCACCCTGCCCGTGCCCTGTGACACTTACAGCCCCGTCCTCCTTCACGGGTCTTTTCACAGCTAAAGATTTGTCCTCGTCCTTGACCTGAGGGTCAGACAAACAAGAGGAGCACGTTTCAGCCCACTGTGGGGCCTCACTGCTGGAAAACCCACCGGGACCATCACTCCATGCCATCCCCAATTTGCAGCCCACTGCAGGGACGAGGACGTGTGTCCTTCCAGGCTTCCCATCAGCCGAAAAAACGGGGGAGAAGCGCAGGGATGCACCCTGATTATGGCAAACCCCAAAGGTGGGAGAGGTGGCCTGGGCCCTCTCATGGTGTGCAGCCAGTGAGGGAGCTGGTTCAGAGTCCCACCACCGTTCCTGCAGGGCTCTGTCACTCTGCACGTCATCCCCCCACCCCGGTGTCACAGCACGTTTTAAGTGTCACCAGCTAATCTCTGCAGCAGCCGCACATGGGACATGCCAGATCCCTGCTGACCCGGGGAAACCAGGGGCCTCTGGGGGGGTGAGCGGCCAAACTCTGCCCTGAGCCGTGTCTCTGAGTGCCAGGACTTGGCTGTGACACTGTGGCGGCAGTGTGTGGTGCATCCTGTGGCCAACACACCCCAACTCAGCATCACAGAGCAGCTCCTGGCTGGCAGGTGGCACTAGGGTGGCTCACACTGTGTTAGGGGCTGCACCAGCCACTGGCAAAGCCGTTAGTGATGGTGTTAGTGATCACATGCATGGCTGTGCTGGTGACCCCCGCCCTGGCCAAGCTCCTGTTTTCCCAGCACAGCCCCTGTCACGGCAGCACAGTGAGGCCGGGAGTGCTGCTCCAAACATGGTGCCAGCACTGGGCAAACTGGGGGAGCCGGTCAGCAGCGTGACCCAAACGTGGGGTGCAGGCAAACATGCGAGAGAGACTTCCCTTCTGCTCCCAGAACGCAAACCGGGATGAGAACGCCATGGTGATGTCTCATGGAGCCGCAGCCCTGGCTGGGGAGAGAGGGAGAGGTGAGACGGACTGGGGACAGCACACAGAACGCCAAACCACGGCCCAGGGTACAGGCATGGTGCTCTTCCCACCTAGGATCCTCGGGAGTGGGGGTCTGAGCCCACCTGGCCCTGCTCAGCATACAAACAGTGCCCACAGGAGGGGCTCTGGGGACAGGCGGGTGACCAGTCTGAGACCCAGCAAAAGTCACTGTGCAAAAAAAGCCCCTTTAGTCAGGCTGCAGGACCGTGGCCCCGCTCCCCCAAGCAGGCCAGCCCGCTGCGGTAAGCAAATGCCAGGGTGAGGGAAGGGATATTTTCTGCCCCAGCTCCCTGCTTGCCCTGACAGCCGGGGTTTATTCTGAGCCTGACCCCGTGCCAGCAGTTGGGCAGCTCTGGTGGGACCTCCTGCCCTGGATGGCACCCGCTCTCCAACCCCAGGTTGTGCCGGGGGCCACTGGGGAGAAGCCCCCTCCCAGGGCCAGGCGTGGCACAGGGGAGCCACCAAACCAACCCAGCAGTCTGGGAGTACATCCCTGAGGGCTCCCCTGTACCCCCCAACCATCACCATGGTGTGAAATGCCAGTGCCTGGAGCATGAGGGTCTGGAGATGAACCCACCTGTGGGTCAGAACCCCCAAACCCTCTGCCCACAGCACTCCCACCTCCAAGCAGCCTGGCACTGCCACAAAGGTCTCCAGAGAGCGCTGGCCATGAGGTCCCCACAACAAACAACCTCCAGCCACCAAAGCGCCCTAAGGCTGGGTTCAGCCTCACAATCCCCAAACCCAGCACCAGGACTGTCTCCCACATGCCCCCCTCGTGCTCCCCAAGCCGTGCTGGCCACGCTGGGGGGTCCCCACCTTACCAGAGGGAGCCAAGAGCGGGGTTTCCGCCGGGGCGAGCGCGGCACCGCACGGGAGAGGCACTAGTGGGGCGGCAGCCGGCAGCAGGGACAGCTGGGCTGATAGGGCCACCCTAAAAATAGCCCAGGAATGCGAGGGCCCCGCCGGCGCAGCAGCAGCCGGAGGGAGAGCTGGGGGGGGACCACGCGGGCAGTGGGGCCTCGCCACCAACACCGTCACCGCCGCCACTGCCAGAGGAAGTGATGTGGGCTCCGCCGCGGGGGGAACTGCCCGGCCTCCGTCCGCCCGGAGACAGTGGGAAAGACACCCCCCAAGCCAAGTGCAGCTGTGGAGCTGGGGGAGCCAGGGAGGGCTCCATGCCTCGAGGGATGGGGTAGCACACTGCTGTACCCCGGGGTGCCCGGCGTCGGAGCTGGGTTCCTGGTGTCGCGCTAGGCAGTGCAACCCTGACACTTCTCGTTCCTCCTCCAGCTTTCCCATGAACACAAGTTCCCCCCCAAAATGCTCTTGGGGATGGATAGCACCCCAGCAGCCCACGGTAAAGACATTTTCATGGCAAAGCTGCCTCTGGAAGTCCAAGGTTTCCCTGGAAACAGCGGGAGTGGGGCAGCAGGCAAGAGGCCAGGGGTCGGGGGCCTCCCTGTGAGGGGGCTGCTGGAGGGAGCTGGTGGCAGGGAGCCAGGCACGCTGGTGACATGGAAGAGCAGCAGTGACACAGGCATGGCACACTGGGACCCCAGCTGGCAGCTGAGCAGGTCCCTGCCCGATCGAAGGGAGACAGATGTGTCCTGAGCAAAAAACCATTCCCACGGGAAGCAGGGGGGTCCAGCCTGGCACAGCCCACTGCACAAGGGACAGGCCACACCAAACACCCTTGGCAGGGCTGGCATAACACAGCAGAGAGTGCCTGTGGTGACACGGGTGTCCCCAGGTAGCACAGGATTGGAGCCAGCTCCACCGGGATGCCCAGCCCAGCTGTTTGGTGACAGCAGCATTTCTGCCTGGCCAACATATTTCTGTCATTCCTTTGCCAGGAAATTCAGCAGACACGTGCTGGCCCATGGCTGAGCCCACTGGACACAAGCCCCCTCCCAGGACCCCTTGGGACTCCCCCACACTGGGACACCGCAGCAGCACCAACCCCTCAGTGAGAGCAGAAAAAGAGCCAAACCAAGAACTTCCCAAGCACGGAAAAATTATAAAAGTGCCTCCGACATGACGAGAGTCCCACATCCCACCCTGGTGGGACACAGGGAACCCAGCCACGCCATGGCACAGTGGCCTTGCACCCTGGGGACAGCAACCTGCAGGGACCTGGGTGCCCGTGGACAGTGGCACGCAAGGTCGGCCAGCGTGGCCACCGGATGCCTGTGGTCCTGCTGAAGCCCTGGAGCGGTCAGAGGCGTTTCTGGAATATTTCTGCTGGGCCGGCGCACGCCTGGGGCCTGCTTGAGGAATTTCGCTGGTAAATAAATAAATACAAGTGTGGAGCCGAGCCAGCCCTGCTGACCCACACTGGGAGCAAGCCTGGGACACAGAGGGGGTTTCACCCCATCCCCAATATCCGGCCACGCTGTCCCACTGGCTGGTCCCCTGTCACCCCACAGCACTGACAACCCCACAAGATGCGGCGGGTGTTGTCCCTGCCCAGCCGGGTCCGTGGGGACAAGGGTGGCTCAGCACAGACCCACTGAGGGGGTTAAACCCCCCATGGTGCACAGAGAGCCCGGCACCATCCCGCTCCAGCTGGGGAGGGGCTTCCAGAGCAACAGCCCAAAATATGTCTATAATTTCCTGTTTCAAAAAGGATCATTTTTATTTAAATTAGGACCAGAAACATTCCAGGGAGCTTAGTGGGGCCTGGGGGAGAGCCAGGCCTCCCTGTGTGCCAGCACCTTGTGTGAGAGACCCCCAAGTGCACCCAGCACCTCAGTCTGGGCTCCCTAGTACAGGCAAAGCCACAGAGTGTCACTCTGGTGCACCAGGCAGGAGGAGGAGGCATCCAGTGCTGGGAGGTGCCTCTGCTGCGGTGGCAACCCCACGACACGGTCAGTGCCAGCCCTCTGGCCAGCTCCCACCGGCTGATGCCGTCAAACCACACCACGTTCCGGCACAAGGCTGCACGTTGCAGCCTCTCCCATGCAGCCCCAAGGGCACCAGCGTCTCCTCTCTCCCTTCCCAGGCCAGCCCTGTGCTCCTGGAAGGCACAAGCACCTCGCTGGCCCGGTGTGCCAACATCCAATGCACACCTGCTTCCGTGCCAGGGTCACAGCCGTGCCCCGTGTCCACACGGGGTTATCCCACCAGGGGTTATCCAGGCAGCACTGCCCGGTGACGCCTGCAGGGCTCCAGGCAGGAGCTGTGGGGAAGCCACCGCTCTGGCTTGGCACAGACTCCACCCCGCGGTGCCGGCATCTGCTCGAGGAGCACATGGAGCCCTGTGGTCACCCTCATGCCATCCTGGCCACCATCCCGCAGGCACAGGGCCTCGCCATGCTCAGTGTGGTTCTCGTGGCTCGGTGCAGGCAACCTGCTCTGCAGGCACAGGCATCCTCCACCCCTAAGGAAGGCTTAAAAATACTTAACAAGTCCAGTTTTACGCTAAGCAACGCCACGCTGCTGCATCCCATGCTGCCATGGAGGGGGTCCAGCCCTGCAGGCTGCTGGCATTTGGGGGGCTCTGCTGCCGGCTGGCCAGGACACTGGTTAGCCTGCGGCAGGGTCAGCAGTGCTGGACAGCAGGCGTGAGGGATGTGGGTCACCCAGCCATTAAGTTTCTATTTATACAGCAGCAGCAGCAGCCGCGTACGCAGGGCTGCGCACGCCGGCAGCAGCTCCCGGCCCCTGGCACGCTGTGTGCCTGCCCCAGTCCCCGGGGAGGATCCCAGTGGGGGACGCCAGCGTGGGCAGTGGAGCAGGCAGTGTCCTTCTGCAAAGTAGCCTTTGGAATTTCCTGGCAGTGAGGAGCAAAGCTCCCTTCTCAGCTGGACTGTGCTCCGTCAGCAAAGAGATGGGGACAGACTTCCTGCAGGCAACGCAGAGCTGGGCTCTCCTGCGGCCCCTCTGGCAGGAGGAAGACCCAACCCAACAGCACCCTGAGCATCTTGGGGGGCAAAACCCACCAGTGACGATTTGCAAGACCTGATGCATCACCACTGCATCCCAGCCACAGCCTCCCACTCCTCCCTGTGCATCACTCAGAGCCGGAGCAGCCCCAGCACCCGCTGTTTCCCACGGCCCCATGCCAACCACAACACCCCCGCGAGGACGCCGGCGCTGGCAGAACCCAGGCCCGGCAGTGCCCGTGGCAGGGACGGCGTTACTCACATCCCAGGCAGCACGGCGTGTCCCCTGGCCGCCCCGCAGCCAGCAGCGGCTCAGCTCGCTCAGCTCCAGGATGGGCTGCACCTTCAGCTGCACCGTCTCCCCCGACTGCCGGATCATCTCCACGATCTCATCCCGGGATTTGTTCTCCACGTTCCGCCCGTTGATCTCCACCAGCCGGTCGCCCGGCACCAAGCCCAAGGCCAAGTCCTTGGTGCCGGCTCCGGGCTCGGCGAAGTGCACGACGCGCCGGTACACCTGCCCGTCGGAGCCCCGGTCCAGCATGGTGGTGCGGCGCAGGGAGAAGCCGAAATCGCCGGTGTTGCGCCTCTGAAGCTCCAGCTGCCGTGGGGTGGGGGGCTGTGGGGGCACCAGGGCGGGCAGCCGCAGCTCGGCAGGGAACCTCTTGCCGACGAGCTCCGGCACCCTGGCACGCAGGGAGGCGGCGGGAGGGGTGCAGGGCTGTCCGGGGGGAACCCCCTGCTTGTCGAGTGGGGTGTCCAGTGCACGCACCTCCACCTGGGGGGATGGGGCTGCCGAGTGCTCAGAGGGTGTGGAGGTCTCTGAGGTGCTCTCATCCCGGCTTTTCTGGGAGAAGGAGAAGCGTTTGACAATCACCTGGGAGTTCTGCTTGGCCAGGGAACCAAACTTGGCTGCCCGCTGCAGCACCGAGCCCTTGAAGTTGGTATCGTCCGCCTTGAGATCATCGCTGGAGCTGGCCGTGCTCAGGTGGCCCGAGTCCAAGATGACGCTGCCCCGATTGCTGTCAGAGTCAATATCTGTGAGGTGCAGCTCGGAGCCACTGGCCACTTTAATGGGGATGGGGTTGGAGATCTCCAGGCGGGTCTTGGAGTCCCGCTTGGAGGCACGGTTGAGGTTGAAGAAGCCCCGGCGCATGCTCATCTCCTCCAGGCTCTTGAGTTCAGCTGCTGACATTCGCTCCTTTTTCTCCTTCTTCTTCTCCTTCCTGGCCCCATCCTTCTCTTTGTCCTTCTTCATCAGGTTGAACATGGTGATGGGGGTCTTGGGGTGCTCTTGCCCCCTCAGCAGGGCACTGGGTTGGGGTGCTGGTCACGGCACGGCCGCCTGTGCAGGACAGACAGGAAAGGTGCCATCAAAGAGCAGCACAGCCAACAGCCACCCACCACCCTCCATCCACCCCAGCTGCCACCCCCAACCCCTGGGCCACGTCCCAGTATTCCCAACCTCCCCAGGGACTGCAGCACCACAGGGCTGAGACTGCCCCAGTCAATGTGTCCTCGCCCTGACTGGGCACCAAGCCCCAGGGATGCAAGCCCAGGGATGCCCCAAAAGAAGCCCAGAAGCCTGGCAGTGCCTGGCACCAGGGCTGACTGCAGGCAAGGCCCTCAGCAGCTCAAGGAGACGTTTTTGAGCAGCACAGGTGGGCAGAGAAGAAAATATCCTGGTGTCTTTTGCAGCAGTTACTGCTGGCACGGACACTCCCCAGGGTAAAACCCCCATCCCACCCAGCCACCAGCGTCCTGCCTGCTGTTCAAAAGCCCCTTGTTGAGGAAACAGAGGCCTTTCTGCTGCTCATCCTGGCTCTGGCCACCACAAACCACAGGGACTGCCGTGGGCAGTATCCCCACCAGGGAGGAGCCGGAAACACGGCCTGGAGCGAAGGTTGCTCTAATAAACAGGAACCTGTAAAATCACATCCCTCCCAACACTGATAAGTGTCTAATTTTAGCCAGGGCGACGTAGAGGCTCGTGACGCTGCCGGCGACCTCCAGGAACAGTCGCTCTTTCATTCGGGCATCCCGTGCAGAGCGGGGGGAGCACCCAGCTTCCAGTGGGAAAAACACGGCTGGGCAGAAAACCCAGCCCCCTCCTGGAAAACCCCATGTGCACCCAGTGCCTGGGGGCATCCACAGTCTCACCTCACCCTGAATGGGGTGCTATGAAGGGGAGTCCTCTGCTTCTGGGGTAATTGGCAGCCACCCCCCCAACCTCCATCGAGCGCTTGGGCTGCAGATAAACAACTCCAAAGTGGAGCAGGCGCTGGCAGCGCCCGCGGGACGGGCTGACAGCTATATATAACAGGGCAGGAAACTGCACAGGAACTTAACCTCAGCACAAAGGACAACAGGAAAGCTCCCCACGTTTGAAGCATCTGCTTTACAGCTCTCTGACGGGTGTGGGGACAAGGTTTGGGATGGATAGCGCTGCACACGGTGGCAGTGCAGGTTCTGCCTGGGATGCATGGATGTGCTGTGCCAAGCTGCACCTTGGCTCCAGCACAGCATCAGTACTGCATCACCATCACTGCCTGGACCGTCTCCCTGCAAGGGCACATGGTCTCCACTGCCCTTGAACACACTTAGTGGGACAAGGGAAACCCATTTTCCCCTTGGCAAAGCCACACAGGGATGGCAGGGAACTCCCTGAACCTCGCTGCCCCTCGGGGCCAAGGCAGGAGCACACGAGCACGGGAGAGGCCTGGCCACAGGGCAGGTGAGGACAGAGCTCTGCAAGCCATGGCACAGTGTTGGCCCCGGGTGTGTGATACCTCCGAGGCAGTGAGGGGAAGCAGCCTGAGGGACAAGGTCAGGCTTGCAGCTGCAAGGCTCCTGGCCATGGCCAGAGGGGCTGCCACAGTTCTGCCTGCACCATCCAGCCCCAGGGCTCTGGATGCTCTGCCTTCTTCACAGCACCTGGGGCTTTACCCAGACCTGGGCAGGACAGGGCCCCAAAACACATGAAAACAACCCAGTTCCTTTCTCCTCTCCCAGAGCTGCTGGTTGTGGGGTGATCACTGACCTGAGCCACGGGACAGCACAGCAGGTGCTGCCACAAAGGGCCCCACGGGCGTGCCATCCTGGGGGCTGCCCCCCTGTGCCAGGGCCTCAGCCCAGACAATGGCAGGGAGGGAACCACCTGCACCTACTCCTGTCCCCTCTGTGTGACATGTGCCACCGGTACCACAGCTGCCTGGGCATCCCTGAAGCTGCAGAAAGGGCTGCACCCCTGGGAGCACCCAGTGCTCACCCCATGCTGGGACCCTTCCCGGGGCTCCCTTGGGAGCAGAGCCACTCGCCAGGCAGGTGCTGGTTAGAGCCACAGCGCCGGGAGACAGGCGGCCAGCGCGCTCTTTGTCCTCGGTGGTTTCTCTCCCGGCACACAGGCTGCCTCCCAGCCTTTGTACGCTCAACAAAAAGGGGGAACAGCGTTCCCAGCCGCATCGCTAATCAGGCAGCACTGGCGGCCACTGCCGCAGCCACGTGTGCCCCACTCAGGGCCACAATAGGCAGCAGTGGGGCAGGGAGACAGGACTTCTGTGGGCTGGAGAAACGACCGCAGCATCCCCCCTGCGTTGGTGTCCCCAGCCCGTGTGGAAATTGTGGTTTGCTCCCTTTTCCCCAAGAAAGCTCCTGCCACGGATGGGTGCAGCCCGATGCCGTGAGCAGGAGGCGGCTGCCGAGCGTCTCCTTGCTCCTGATTCAGCCCCAACGCGGCTTCCCTGACTCAGCCCGGGCTCGTTTCGGGACTCCCCTTGGCCAGGCGTGTTTGGGGCAGCGGCGTGCATGAGCCGTGACAGGGAAGGGAGAGGCGCCCGCCGGCGCCGGCCGCGCTCTGGGATCGCACGCGAGGATGCTGCTGTGACACTGGGCTAGGCAAAAGATGAGGATGTCACCTTGGAAGGGCCAGATGGCAGAAAGAGAGACGCATCTCAACACTCCCCAAGCCAAAAGTCCTCCCTGAGCCACCTAAGCAGGAGTCGGATGCACCTTCCCCCATGTCCTCCTCACCACAGCCATGAGCCCCCACGTCCCTGCCAGGGCGTCAGGGAGTTCCAGGCAGGGAGGAAAGCGTTCACTGAAACTCCCAGCCACTCCTTCCCTCCTCGAGACGCAATCTCGTCCGACACGCTCCCGCGCAGGGACCTGCACGGCAAGTTTCACGGTCGCCTGCCCTCCCTGCTCTGCTCCCTGGTGCCAGCAAGTAGGGCTGTGCTCCCACACCACTTTGGCACAGGAGCTGGTGGCTGTCCTCTGCTTGGGCACACCATGTTTGGGTACCCCATACCCAGCCAGGAAGGGATGATGCCGTGCCAGGGAGCGGGAGCTGCTGGCAGCGATTCCGAGCGGCCAGGCCAGCTCCCACGCAGGGCAAATGGGAGCTGACTTGCGTGATGGCTTCTTGCTGGACACAAGTTTTCCACAGAACATGGAAATTTAGGGGGTTTCCAAATCCCTCTACAGTGCCCTCCCTTACGGAAAACACTGGAATGTGTCAAGAGGAAAATAATCCCGGATCTACCTGAGTCACAGCTGGGATGTGCCAACAGGCTGTCCCCAGAGCAGGATTTCAGGCCCTCCTGCTGCAGGAACCCCATGTCCAACAGCAAAGGAACCCAGACTGGTTGTGAGGGGTCACCCTGGGCCAGGAGGGTGCAGGGGGTGCAAGCATCTGCCTCAGCCCAAAGCCAGGAAATGACACAGCTTGAGAGGTCTTATAAGGTAAACCCAGAGGTAGTGGGGTGGGATCCTGGCTGGGCTGCCGGGTGGGAGATGGTTCCATGACCAGCTGAGGGGGGACAGGCAGGTTGCAGCCCCCTCAGCACAGGGCACAGGCCTCCTTCATTACCCTTTTCCGGCCCCAAATTTACAGCCTGACGCCCTGCATGGCCCAGCCCATGGCAAAGGTGAAAGCCCCAGCTCGTCAGTGGGCAAAGTCCAGGGCTGACACAGGTGTGGTGGGAATGCTCAGCTCCCAACTGGGACGGGGCAGTAGGTGGGGGTTCCCCAGTTCTGGAGTGCCAGGCACAGCCTTGGGATGTAGGAACACACTGCCATGTGCCCACACTTTCCTGTAATTGCCCTAAGTTTAGCTCTGGCACTGGCTGACCAGACAATTAGCATCTCACAGGCTGGCTGGAAACCACACGATTTAGGGACGCGCGTCCCAGCCCTCGCCCGATGCTCCATATATTCCTGTCTGGGAAAATTAACAGGAGCTGGGGTAGCCACAGCCCTACGAGCCCCCAGCACAGCAGCTTGCTGAGTGCCACCCACCCCTGTCACTCCAAAAAGGTGCCTCAGGTGCCAGTGGCACCGGCCCCAGCAGCGATGCGGTTAGCGGCGAGCCAGGCTAATGGCTTTGGAAGCAATTCCCTGGTGGTGTGGGAAAGGCCCAGGCCAGCGGGTTCTCCCTGGAAGCAGGGCTGGCCCTGGGGAGCCCTGCAGCGGGCACCGGGGTAGCCACCACGGAGCACCTGCCATGGGGGCACCCTGCAGGGGGGACGCACAGGGACACCGCACACAGAAGCACACCCCGCACAAGGTGACACACACACACACATGCAAACAGCACACGCGTGACACCGGGGGCTGCACAGCCGCCGCAAGGCAGGAGCGGGCCATGCCCACACCCACACCCCGCAACCGGGGGGCGGCACCGAGGGGCTCCGCACCCACCCACTCACCCACCTCCAGCCGTTGTGCAACGCCGCGGGGGCACGGGCACGGCTGAGCTCGGCTCGGCCCGGCCCGGCCCGGCCCGCCGGGGGGTCGATGCAGCCGGGGCCCGCCCCGCGCCGGGCGGTGCGTGCCGGTGCCCCGGGGGCGGTGCGGGTGGCCGGTGGCCGGCCCCGGTCCCGGTGGGATGGCGGCGGGTACTCACCCGGCGGCGGCGGCGGCGGCGGAGCGGGGCCCGGTGGTGGCGGCGGCGGTGCCGGGCCGCGGCGGCGGCGGCGCGGGGCGGGGCGGGGCGGGGCGGCCCCGCACCGGGGCGGGCACTGCCGGCTCTGCGCGCGCCGCCCGCCGCGCCGGGCGCGGCTCCGGTCGGTACGGCACGGAACGGAGCGGAGCGGAGCGGCCCTGCCCACCCGGGGGCACCGCTGCGCCCCGCAACCCGGCTACAACCACCGCACGGACCGGTGCCCGCAGCCCGGCGCGCACCCGGGATCGGCGCAACCCCCCCCGCCGGACACCCGCGGACCGGGGTGACCCCGCACTCCCCCCGCACGCGGTGTGTGCACACCCCCGGTGTGACACGGTGACACCCCGTCCATCCGGCACTCCCCGCACACGCACACGCAGCCCGAGCCTCACGCACACTCACGGGTTGTGCTCTCGCACCGGTGCACACGCAGCCCCGTGCGTCGCACAGTGCACACACGCACTCCTGGGGTTCTCCTTTTCGGAAGAATCCCATTAGGAACAGCACTGGATCTAGACAGGGAAGGTTCCAGGCTGCCGGCCGGAGCAGGATGACCAGTGTCCACTGGCCCCAGTGTGGGGAATACAAAGCCGGCCATGGCAGAGCTGCCTGCGGAGCCGTTCTGCAGCTTCTCCCGCAGCACCTGTCCCCAGCGAGGGCTATCAGCCTGCAGGGACTGACTGTGAGGACAGTGTCCTGCTGCTCTGTCCAGGAGACAGCCCGTGGTTAACAATGAGCATCTCCCAGCACACCCAGCAGCGAGAGCAGCACAGTCTTTGTTACACCCCTTCCACTGGTGTCCAGCTTTGGGACGTCACACCGGGGTTGGTCACACACAGCGAGAATCCTGGGACAGATGGTTTCAGGATAAGCCCTGCCATATCAGTGCTGGGACAACCTCCCTTCCTATCGGGCGTCGAAGCAACTGGGCCCAGGAAAGCTGGAATGGGGCTTGGGGAACAGGGACCCCAGAGAGAGGCATCCACAAGCTCTTTCCAAAAGCACTTTTCAGGCAGTGCTCAATCTCTGATGGGAAGCTCAGGATGGATAGAGAGATGACAGGGACAGTGCCCTGTCCCAAGGTACTCCAAAGGACTCCAAACCCCTGCTGCCATCCTACCATCGCTGGCTGAGTCGTGTGGTCCTGACTCTCCTACCACCAGGCTGTGAGCCACTCTTGGGACACACCTTTCTGGGTGTCATAAGCCCTGCTCCCTTGCAGTGGTGAAGCTGGCTGTGATTTCCAGCCCATAGCCGGTGCCCAGGACATGGTCCCACAGCAGCAGCAGAGCAGGACATATGGGGCATGGCAGAGCAAGCTGGCAGAGGAGCAAGGAGCCCCGTGCTGGGCCCTGGCCCGAGGGATGCAGCGGTGGAGGAGATGCAGCCCTTGCAGGGGCGGAGGACGGCGGCAGTGAGCGCAGCCGCCTGCTTTTGTCACACTGTCCTTTGTCCCAGGCACGTGGCACCAAGCGCAGGGAGCCGCAGCCATCCGGAGAGCAGGGATGGGGTCGAGTGATCTGGAAGGGCGGCAGAGCCCGTCTGAGCTTTCAGGAGGCTTTTCCAGCTGCAGTGGCGAGGGCACACATTGTGTGGCTGGCTGTACCTCTGTTCTGCTCCCAGGCACAGGCGGGTGAACAGCCAGTTACAGCCTGTGGCAGCTCCTGCTTCCTTATCACGCTGGGCAGGTGGTGATGGGCTGATGCCGGTTGGAACCGCCGAGCTGTGGGAACAGCACGGGGTCCCCGGTGTCACACAGCCCTGCCACCAGCAGCCACCCACTGGGGCCACTCTCCTGCCACATACCCAGGGATAAACACCCCTTGTTTTCCAGCAAGCTGACCAGCTGTTCCTGCCCACATGATCCCGTCTGGCTTTGCCAGAAACAGGTTGGGTTGCCCTGAGCAGCTCTCCCTGGCAGGGGGTTCCCCCGGCACTAGCAAATCCCACATCCAAAGAAAGTCTCTGTGTTGCCCAGTTTTCTGTGGAGAAGCAGTGCCAGTGGTATTTTGCGTGCTCCTGGCAGGCGTGGATGGCTGGCCAGGGCAAGGGCTCGGAGCCGGGCTGGGAGGGGAAGCATCTGTTTTGCAGCACCGCGGGGTTCCCTAAATAGGTCACTGCATTTTTATAGTCTCTTGGATCTAGAAAAACCAGTTGTTCCAGACAACCTGTGGACCCGCCAGCATCACTGGCTCCCCAGGCACTCGCCACTGTGCCCCCAGGTCCTTGGACACCCCACCAGCACTGTGAGCAGGGCCAGGAGCTGGGGGGCTCGCAGCAGCCTGAGCCATATTTGGGGCCCTGTTCTCTGCTGAGAGTGACCCATCCCTGGCCATGCCCGGTGTGGGCTGTTCAGGGGGTGCTTTCCCCCCACCTTGCTCCTGGCTTGGGGTGGCTGCCAGCTCCAGGCTTTGCTCTGGGGTGTTTTTTTTCAGCCAGAGAGAGTTTTTTTCCTGTTGCAGGGGGAGGCAGGTGCCTGTGTAGGGGGCAGAGGGGTGGGCAGTGCCACCCACCCGCCGTACGCCCGCATGCGCCGCTGGTGTCCCATCCTGCTCGGGCTGAGCTCTCCCTCTAGTGGCACCAGGCTCCTGGCAAAGCCTCCGCACTCTGGGGTGGCCGGAGCCGTGACCAGGGCATGTCCGAGGGGCCGGAGTGAGCTGGAGGGCGAGCTCCAAGCTGACCTCTCCCCTCAGCCAGGATGCCCACGGCAGGTGCACAGGGAGGGTGCTGGGAACGCTTGGCAGGAGCATCCCACCACCAGCCCCCCATTTTGGCATGCTTGCAGAGGGCAAGGTGGTCCTGCCCTTCCCATTCCCTGACCCAAATCTGCCGGGATGTGGAGGTACAGCCAGCTGGCGTGCCAGGCCTTGGGGGTGCAGCCCCACAGCTCTGTGTCACAGCGATCCCCTCAATGACAGCGATCCCACCCCGCGGCAGCCAGCCAGGGGAAGGACCCCCACAAAGCCCAGCTTCCCCCGTCAGGGCAGTGCCCTGCCCGCAGCGGGGGTCCCCCAGAACCCCGCTGATCCCCACGAGGCCCGTCTGCTCCGGTGCCACCCCGCCGCGCCTCCCCGCAGGGTCCCCCGGGCCGGGCGCCAGGCCATGCCGCAGGCAGCGCTGACGGGGCGCTTTGTTTTGTGCGGCCGCGGCTGCCCAGCGGGGAGACAAAAGGGGCAGTCAGACGCGGGCGAGCATTGTGCCGGCAGCCATGCGCTGAGGCAGCAGCCCGCGCCGCCACGCTCGCCTCGTGACCCCCGACGGCCCGGGCTGTGCCCGCCATGGTGCCCCAGGGCCTGCAGTGCCCGCCCCACGGGAGCCCCGCATGGGAAGGGGGCTGTGGGGCTGGTGGCTGCGGTCACCGCAGGGCCGAGGCCTCCCCAAAGCCGTGGCGGGCGTCCTGGGTGTGGGGTTGTGGTTGTGGTGGTGATGTGTGGGGCGTTGGGGCTCGGCGTGGCTGTGGGGACACGTCTGCCAAGGCCACGCCAGTTCTCACCTCCAGCCGCCCTCGCCCGTGGTGGGAGCAGGGTGCTCAGGCCGACACGGCGGCGGGGAACACGCCTTGGTGGGTGAAGCAAAGTGGCAGTGCCTGGTGGACACCCCGCTGAACCCACTGCCCGCAGGGTCTCACGGGGAGGTGTCCCCACGGTCCCCACGGTGCCAACTGGCGCCAGGGCCAGGCCAGCCCCCAGGCTCACCCCGTGACGGCGCGGTGCATTGCCCCTGGAAAATGCCAGCGCGGTCAAATCGTTGAGTCATTTGTGCCCAAGATTATCTGTGCAAACAGCCGCCCCGATTATTTTTTTTTTTTATTATCAAATTTTTTTTCTTTTTCCCTAAGAATGTGGCTCAGACCATGGGGATGAGCAGCTGAAATCTCTGGGGATCAGCAGGACAATGCCAGAGCAAGCATTGTGCTGACGGCTCTGCAAACGCTGGCACCGGTTCCCGGCCAGCAGTACCCTATAAAAGCTGAGCCGCTGAAGTAGGCAAACATTACATGGGCGAAGCAGCAGTAACCGCCTGAGCTAGGTGAGTCCTGGACCGATGCGCACCTCTCCCACCTCACCCCTCCGCTGCCAGCCGGCCGGGCAGACACCCTTCCTCCTGCCTGGTGGCAAAAGACACCCAGAGGGACCATCGCTGTTTCCCATGGCATTAGACAGGCTCACACGTCCCTGCTGGCAGCCGGGGGGGCTGAGAGCCCCTCTACAGCAGGGCACCCCACTCCTGGCACCCACCGGCACGGCACGCTGGTTGGCATCTCCCACCATTAGCCAGGGCTGTCCATGGGAGCCCACCGTGCCTCCCAAGGGACACCGGGCAGGGAGAGGGGGGCAGACGGGTCTGTTGGACACTGCCAGCCACAGGGCAGCCCGTGCCCGCCGCAGCTCCCTGCTCTGGCTCAGGGGTGCTTTTCCTAGCGGTGGTCTGGCCTCGGGGAAGGAGAAAGGGGGATCGGGCACTGTGCCCTGGCGGGCGCGCAGGCTCCGTGCCGTGGCCGGGAGGAGGGAAGGGGCACCGCAGCAGTGAGAAGGGAGCACCCTGCTTTGGATGTGTCCCACAGCCCCCTACTGTGCCCCCTTCCCCATCGTGGGGCTGGCAGGAGGGTCTCGCTGAGACTGGTGTGGCTTGTCCCCAGCAGTGGGGCAGCTGTCCCCGAACAGACGCTGTGGGTGGCGGGCACAGGGCAATCCCCCAGCCTCGCGAGCGGGCAGCAGGGATGCACAGGAACATGCTGCAGTAAAAAATGGCTTTTCCTTCTTCCTCCAGACACCGATCCAGCAGCAAAGATGGCTCAGACAAACCCTCTGCCTGTTCCCATGGGCCCGTGGAAGGTACGTCCTCGCATCCCCTGTATTTTGCCTTTCCCTGTGCGCGAGTAGGGAACAGGGAGAAGGGCAAAGCCCATCCTCCAGGGCCAGGAAAGCTGCACAGCGGGCAGTGAGGCAGGGACGAGCACAGGAAACAGGCACCCCCGTTCTCTGCCCATGGGAATGTGCCTCCTGCCTGCTCAAATACCTCCCGGGTGTTTTTCATAAGGCTGTTCACAGCATCCCGAGCCAGCCGTGCCCTGCTCTTACCAGGCATCCGGTGACAGGCAGTTACAGAGTCCCCAAAAGCCACCGGCTGTTGTTTGCCCTCCCCTGTGCATGCAGACAGGGTGAGCAGTGGGCACTGTGGAGCAAGGTGGGGGAGCAGCCCCGAGGGGTCTGGAAAAAGCCCCAGGGCCACAGGTCGAGGAGGGAGCCGAGAGGGAGAGGAGAAACACGTGCACAAGTGAGAAGCATCCCGTCGAAGCCTGGAGCTGTCGCGGGAGAGGAGAGCGTCAGCCGCAGCCCCCCGGGGAGGTGCCCCTCGCCCTTTCCCCCGTTAATCCTCTTTGCCCTAGAGCGTTCGGAGCAGAGGCCGGGAGAACCGCCAGCCACAGCCCTGCCACCCGCCCGTCCCAGAACGGCTCCGCTCCTCTCTCAGGACGGCACCGCTGCCCCGGGAACTGATCTCCGCAGGGGTGAGCAGGAGAGCGGAGCGGGGGCCAGCCTGCGGCTCCCCCGACACCAAGGCAGGGCGTCGCGGGGCCAGCAGTGCAGGGACGCGGAGGCGTGCGGGGCTGTGTCCCAGCCCAGAGGGGTGCCCGGTGCAGCCTTGGCAGGCTCTCTCCCTGACGGAGCCACCCTCCGTCTCCAAGAGGCGCTGAATTGCCTGGGGCCACTGCTGGGCAGTTTCCAACTCGGCAGCTCGCTCTCCGTTCCAGATCACCGTGTACGACCAAGAAAACTTCCAGGGCAAGAGGATGGAGTTCACTTCGGCCTGTCCAAACATCATGGAATGTGGCTTCGACAACATCCGCTCCCTGAAGGTGGAATGTGGCGCGTGAGTACCCGGCTGCCAGTGGAGGGGGTGCTTTCCCAGGAGAGCTGGCTGGGAGAGGGGTGCCCAAGCACGGAGTGGGACCAGCTGTCCCTGCTCTGCTTGGCTGGAGCCAAGCACCACAGCCAAGGGAAGCCAGGCATGGGGGGGATCCCACCCAGCCCCGGGCAGCACTGATACAGAGAGAGGGCCGGAGAACAGTGGCAGCACCTTCGGCATCATCCAAAACTGCCTCCCACAGTGCTGGAACAGTCAGGTTTGGAGCTGCCCAAGCATGCAGCAAGGGTCAGTGCTCAGTGAGTGGCTCTTGAGTTCAGCCTGGTCCCCATCCTGCCTGTGTAACCCCACGAAGCACCAGCCCTAGAGAACCACCTCTCACCCCAGGGCCCAGCCCTGCTCTGTCCTGGGCTTTCCCTGCACTGCACAGCTCCCAGGGCCAGGGCAGAACCCTCCCGCAGCTTCTCCAGTCCTGAGAGGGGTAGGGAGCAGAGCTGGGCTTCTCCCTGTGCACGGGAATCTTCCCTGGCACAGGCAAGGCACCTCCCGAGCAGCTCAGAGAGGCTGTGTCGGGAACGGTCCCCGCGGTGCGCATCCCGCCGGGGCGGGGAGCAGACGAGATAGATTTGTGCTGCTATCTTTAGGACGTGTAATGCTAATGGGATTACAGCAGCATGTGTGCTCACGCCATAATCAGCTCCCTGCTCCACTTGACGTGTTCCTAATCAGGCTGCTCACCTTGCACAGGGCAGGCTGGCTGCAGGGCATGGCATTGGGACTCAGTTTGGGTCAGTGGCAAGAAACTCTCGACCCCCCAGCTCAGGCCCTCTGCACCCTTTGTAGCCCATCAGCAAGGGATCTATGCACTGCATATCCCAAGCCACCCACCGTCCAACCCCCAGCCCAGGCTCTGTCTTCCTGCTCTGCCTGTGGCTCTGTCCCCAGTCTCCTTAAGGGGACATCCCCACCCTGGAGACAGGCAGGTGCTGTGTGGGCAGCACAGGGGCTTGCAAAATGTGTCCTGCAGGGTGGAGGCATCCCACTCACCTCTTCTTGTTTGCTTTCAGCCAAGGCAGAAAGGGGAAAGGCCATAGGTCCCCGCTCTCTGCTCAGAGCCAGATGGGCTCTGCCTGCTTTGGACATCAGAATTCAGGTCTTTCCAGCAGTGTCAGGTTGTAATTGGGAAACAAGTAAGAAATTAGGCCTTTGGGAGAAAAGGGCAGCTGGGGCAACCTGAAGCGATGCTGGTGTGCATAAATAATGAGAGAGCAGCCAGGGGGAGAGCCATCTGTGCAGGATGGGCCCCAGGATCTCCCCATCTCCCACTGCAGCCGTGTGGGTGCCTCCCCAGCACCACATGCAGTTTCGCACTCCCTGGGTTCCCTGCCCACATCCAGCACCGCTTCCTCTCCTCCCAACCTGTGGGCAGAGGCCGGACCCCAGCCTCCTCCTTGCACCTACATCCTGCCCCTGTGCCAGCTCCCAGCAGGAGCCCCTGAGCTGCCACAGGAAGCCCTGGCAGCCGTCGCTCTGTTTTTGCAGCTGGGTCGGTTATGAGCACACCGGCTTCTGTGGGCAGCAGTTCATCCTGGAGAGGGGAGAGTACCCGCGCTGGGACGCCTGGAGCGGCAGCAACGCCTACCACATCGAGCGCCTGATGTCCTTCCGCCCCGTCTGCTCTGCTGTGAGTGTCCTACGGGGCTCTGATCCTCTTAAAACGTCCCAGGCCACGGCCATGAGGTTAGGAAGGGAAAACAGCTACACCAGGGGCAGGCTCAGTGCTTCCCCGCCCACTCCCAGCAGGATTTGCTCCTTGTGTCCTGTTTTTTAAAGCTTTTGAGGGAATTTCTGGGCAAGCCGTACATGACCAGAGCTAGGGGACAGCCAGCCTGAGACAGTAGCTGTGGCATAGCTGACACCTCCCAACCACCCAGAGAACTCCAAGCAGCCAGGGTCTGAACACCTCCCTCTCCAGGAAACCCTCTGAGTAATGCCATAGGGAGTGACAGCCCTGCCATTCCCACCCACGCTGGGGAGGGAGCACCACCTCCCCCTCAGCCCCTGCTCTCCCCCCACAGAATCACAAGGAATCCAAGATCACCATTTTCGAGAAAGACAACTTCATCGGCCGCCAGTGGGAGCTTGCTGATGACTACCCCTCGCTGCAGGCCATGGGCTGGGCCAACAACGAAGTGGGCTCCATGAAGATCCAGTGTGGCGCGTAAGTGACGGGCCGAGGACCAGGAGCAGCAGGGACAATCCACTGCCATGGCTGTGCCACCACGGTGGGAGGGGAACACCCTGTAATCCCCCTGCTTACCTCTTTGTCCTTTTCTTCCAGCTGGGTGGGCTACCAGTATCCCGGGTACCGTGGCTACCAGTACGTCCTGGAGTTTGACCACCACGGTGGAGACTACAAGCACTGGAGAGAGTGGGGTTCGCATGCCCAGACTTCCCAGATCCAATCCATCAGGCGTGTCCAGCAGTAGCTCCCCAACTTCCCAGTACATCTCTGCAAGGTTTCAAAAGCTCACCGGCTCCCTCTTGGTGCTAATACTCCCCTCCCGAAATAACCAACCCCCTCTTGTACTGCCACTGCTTATGGAACAACACTCCCAAAACGGTACCGACTGCCACAATTGCCAATAAATGTGACTGAAAGAAAAAGATAAATCAGCTTGGTGTGTGTTTGCTGTTGTGTGTTTAGGACTGAGGTTGCCCATCCCCATCCCAGGAGCAGGGACCAGACTCTGTTCTGCTTATTTTAAGCTGGGCTCAAGCATGGCAGGGCTCACACTGAGGGAGGTTCAGACCCTTGCTGTTGCAGAGAAACCCTTGGTTTTTTCCCTCCCTGCCCTCTCCTTCCCCTGACAAGGTAAAGGACACCGGGACTCTGCCCCACTGAGCAATACCATCCACATACACACAGCTTGTGGGCTCTGGGCAGAACTGACAGGCCTCTGGGATCTAAACCCAGGCTGCTCCCCAAAAACGCAAAAAAGAAAGTCACACTGACACCCACAAACTTTAAAATTTTTATTCAACAATTTACATCACTTATTGTCTGTCTTAACGTATTCGATCTACACAAATTTCTTTTTTTTTTTTTCCTGATAAAATAATAAAATTTGGATAAATTTTGAAGACCTGTTGGTGCAGAATAAACAAAATTTCAGGTAAGGTTGGTTTTTTTATTTCTTTTTTTTTTCTTTTCTTTTTTTTTTTTCTTTTTTCAAAACATTTAGTGTGAAGTATGACATCATTGGTAAAGATACATCATGCCATTACAGCTCATGGACATTACCTATCCTTACAGTCCGTGACATCACCCACACCAGCGCAAGGGGCTGCGCCAGACACAGCTACAGCAGGTTTTACACTAAACTCCTCTAGCCACCCTCTCACCACCAGGAAAACGCCTACGCTTTTCCAGCTGGGCACACAGAGTGCATTAACCTAATCAGAAATTACCGGGGAGGGGAGAAGGAAACAAAGACTACCTTTACTGATCCGTGTGGTCGCACACTACAACATCGACACCAAAGAGGGGCTGCCCCTCTCCGCAGGTCAGAGGTAATTCAGCTCCTGAGCAGGTAGAGCACAACCCCTCGCAGCGATTTGAATACAAACCAGGAACAAAATGAGAACTTATCGACGGGGAAGGGGGGCAGGAGAGGAGACAGACCCCACCCGGCTCTGCCTGCAGGGATCTCTCCAGCCCCAGCTCGCAGTCGAAGCGCGCGGTTGTGTTTTGCACCGCCCTTAACACTGAAATACTCAGGGAAGGGGGAGAGAGGGGTATCAGTCCCCCCAGTAAACAAGTTGAGGACCTTCAAGAGGCTGGGAAGCCGCTGAAGGTGTGTAAGTACACGTGTGATGGTAGATAGAAAAGCAGCCCTGTTCTGTATGAAAAAAAGCTGTCAAGTTAGTACAAATTTCTGCCATGGTGAAGGGGACAGGAGGAGAAAGCTGTCAGGGTCCTTCTCCTGTCACAAAATCCCAACTCTCCCGCACACAGGCTCTGGGCTATGCAACATGTTTCCAAAGGTGGCACCTGCAACCCAACGCACCCAATGCATGAAAACAAAACCAAAATAAAGCTCTCACCCCCAAGGCTGGAGGGAACCCCGTCTCCACTCCAGCCCCGCAGCGGGACAGTGAGGAACCCTGTCCCTCCTGCCTCACAGTGGGAACACACAGCGGTAGGATTCCTCTTGGTTCATTTTGTCATTAGAAGCCTCGAGTTTGCCCACGCCACCGGCCTGCAGCGCAGTGGACTGGTCTCCATCCCCTCCCCAAAGCTGCTTTGCGTGGGGGCTCCCCGTCCCCATGGGTGGCCACCAGCACGCTCTCCCCGGAGACAAAAAGGGCACTGGTTCATCCGACAGCACAAAGTGTATCTGAAACACAAGCCAGCACACCCCGCTCCCTCCGATTCAATTACTAAAGTAGGCTCTTTAAAATAAAAAAATAATATATATATTTATATAGCTATACAGAGAGATACAGAGAAAGCAAAGGAGAGAGAAAGGCTACTAAAAAAATCAAGAAGCGCCAGTTTTCTGCTACGGCTGTCAGCAAAGAACTGTCACCTTACATCATACCCTCTGAGATGGTGAAGAGAATGGAGGCAATGACAGCACAGGAATGCAAAAGAGGGCAGATAAGTCACTTCTGGTAATGAGACACAAATTAAACTTTCAAAACATGTGCATAGCTTTATTCATCTGCTTCAAACTAACCTTTTCACAGAGCTTCAGCGAAACCCGAGTGTGCAAAATGCATTTCTAAAAAATAATGCAAGCAAGCTTTCACATTTACTGTGGCAGAAGTACAGAAAGACTCGGACAGAATCATCACACACTGGGGCGGGAGATGGAGAACCCAGAATTGCACAGCTTGGAGTTCTGAGTCACTGACTGCAAACACAAGCGTTTGGATTGCGCTAACTTCAAGCAAGGCATGCTGACTTCTCCTTTACAAAAAAAAAAACTTGTAAACCCCACAGAAACAAGAACCACAACCTGGCAAGGGAATAAATCCCCTGGATAATGGGATCATGGTGCCACAGAGAGCCTGAACTCCAGCAAAGCCACTTCCAGACCTTAGCTTGTTTTGGCTCTGCAGGCACACCATGGCAATGCTGATTTTTGTCCGCAGAAGAGCAAAGCAGCTTTTCCTTCTCTCCCTCCCATTCCCCTCCGAAGTCACAGGTGCCACTGCACAGGACATCATCCCCAAACTATGACAGCCACTACACAGGCTGGAGTCCAGGTCTCATTTTGATCCGAAGGGTCACCAGGACACTAAGGAACCCTCGACTGTGGATAGGGAGTGGCCCTCCTGGCCACATCACCAGCTCACACCCCACCACCTCTCTCCAGAAAGACTAAGCACACATGCAAGGCACATTGAGTCAGATGTACACACACACCTGGGTGTGTAAAAGAGCAAACGCTGGCCAAAAAAGAAATAAATTGATGCTGAATAAACGAACTGAACAGGTAGAGAGCTCTGGCCTATGTATTTGTAGACTATTTTCCAGGCAGTTGTAATCCCCAAGTGTTTTTCCTACACGACTTTAGACCTTCCTTACTCTTCCCTCACTTTGCAGAGAGGTACTTTATATTCCTAAAGGATCTTCTATAAATAGTCAAGTAAATTCCCTTTTTCCCCTCCAGTAAACTCCTCCTCCAGGGTACACATCCCCCACCATGGTGCAGGTGTGACCCATAAAGAGAGGAGGTTCTGGACCTGCCTGCTGCCTTGATGCAGTGAAACCTCCCTCCACTGCTCCCTAAGCCTTTCACTGGCAGGTTTTGGCTGGCTGGATGGCTTCACCTTGCTTTTTTCTTGGAAAACATCTGACCCTGGGCACCGAGTGCTCCCCAGGTGGAGAAGGAGCAGGTGGGTCCCCAGCACTGGGATAAGGGCAGGACGGAGGCCACGCAATCCTTAATACTGCTGGTTAACTTCACATTGAGATAAAGCATTCAAAAGATCTTTTTGTAGAGATGAGCAATTTCCTTCTATAGATAAATTCAAACAGAAAACAAACATACTAAAATCAGAGACAAGACAAGAGCTGACTGAGGTTTTTCTACCTTACAAGCTACTCAGGCACCTTTCCTGCACCACCGGCCACGAAGGAAGGAGAAGCTGAAAACCTCAGGGGATTTGCACTACCCTTCCAATAGCAGCTTGAGAAAAGGAAGGAGAGGAAAAGGGAAAAAAAAAAGAATAAAAAATAAAAATGCACAGTGTTCTCTCAAGTTAAAGAGTTCTCCTTTGCTTGCGTTTGCATAGAAATTCCCATAGGTCAGCACCAAAATCAGGTCCACCCCTGTCCTACACCCCAGCTCCCCCAGCTCCTACACTCCCCCAGTTAGTGGCTGTGTTACAGGAGGGTTCAACTATCCGCAGAGGAACTACATGGTCATGTTACAAAACAAAACAACAAAAACGAAAAACAAAAGTGCATCACACATTCTTGATTTTTCAGGGTTACTTATAGCAGCAGCATCAGCATTAATCCAAGACAATGAACAGTTGTAGATTCGTTCTTAAATGCAGCAACACTTAATGAAATGTCTTCGGGGAAGGGCGTAAGAGGGTCCTTCTCAAAAGGATAAAAATGAAAATTAGACTATTCAATATGGACAAAAAGGAGATAAAACAAAAATTAAAGACACAATCTTATTTACATTAAAAAAACCCATTCTTGTTAAAATATCTTTACAACACCTAAGCAAAAAAATATGTATTTTAAGAATAAAGCAGAAACTCCTAAAGCAGTATCCATTTTTGGAACCCTTATTTAGCACCTGAGGAAAGACCATATGGAAAGCAGACAGGTTGGGGGTTTTTTTTGTTGGTTTTTTTTGTTTGTTTTTTTTAGAAAACTGTAAGTTGTGTTTTGCTAAATGTTCAGAAGTTTGCAGTACACAAGTTTCATACCACAGAAAGAAATGAGCAATTCTTTTTTTTTGTTTGCTTGTTTTCTTCTTTTTCAAGATACTCTACTCATTAATAAGGCTGTAGAAAAGGGACACTGCTATCCTACAAAATGGCTTTAGAGCTCTGGACGCTTTATACGAAGCTTTCTGATTAACAGTCAGGATAAATCCAGGTCAGCATGCCCTGGTTAGGGCACAGGCAGGACTCTTGCTCCAGTCCCAGCACAGGGAGTGGGCTCATGCCCAGGACATGAGGCCACCACAGGGCTCTTTTACCTCCCCCAACATCCACAGCTCCACTCTCCTGTTGCTGAGCAATGCCACTTTAGAGGATCCTGGGCAGGACAGAGGAGGCAGCCTGACCCTGGGGTGTAACATGTACTGGGCAAACCTCTAAAGCTCTGTAATCCCTGGAAGGCAGCACATGGAGATCTCCTTCCCACCAGCCCAGGTTCCTGCTTCCCAGCTGTGTGCATTGGGGTTTTCCCCTATGGAAAAACCCTCTGGAGGTGGCCAAAGCTAGAATTACTCTGGCTTTCTTGGCTACTCCACCACACCAGCCCTTCTCCTCCTGCCTTACACCCCGGTGTGAAAACGTGCAGCAGCTTTAAAAGTGGGTGAATCCTTGTTCTCTCCCCTCCTGACCTCAACCAGCTCCCTTGTAAACAGCCTCTGTAAGGAAAACAAATCACGACGGATGGACGGACAGAAAAGTCTTGTCGGGATGGGAGGGTAAGACTCCTGAAAGCTTGGGACACCACAGCAATTTACTGAATCGAGGTCAAAAACTGGACACACAGGAAAACTACCAGCAGCTCTGGCTGTGAATGCCATCGCTCCCAGATGTCCCTGAGGTCACCCACTGGCCACTTGGGAAAAGATGCTATGGTGCTACCGTAATGCTCTCTTGAAGGTGAAAGCACTAATTACACACACAACTGGGAGGACAACTTCCAGCTTGTTCTTTCCCTAGCAGGAAGCAATTTTCCTTTCCATTTAGCTGGCTGGTTCACCCATCACCTGCTCCCAGCTGCCGGACACCTCACAACCTAGTGAGAATTGGGTTTCTTTCCACATTTCAAAGAAGTTCACAGCAGCTATGAAAGGCAAAAAGTGGGATTTACTAGCTCAGAAAGGTTTGAAGTGGGTTAGTGACAGAATCCACGCCCTGGAGCTACCCACTGGTCAGAGACAGATTTCAAACAGGTTTCATAGAGGATCGAGGTGGGTTTAAACCAAAACCAAACTCCAAGCAAAGCTTGAAAGCCATTGCTTTGCCAATCCACCAGATGGGTGGAGTGGGAGAGGGCAGACACCGAAGGCCCCAAACCACTGTCATGGAGCAGTTGTTAAATCACCTCTTGGAGCACAAGGAACACTCTGTGATCCACCGAAGAGCAAGCAGATCCCAAGCTGGATCTGGCTGGCACTACACAGTCCAGTCTCTATTACACAAGACCCTGTACAAGAGACACCCAGAAGAACCTGCTGGCAGAGGAGGAGAGGTGGGGAAACACCAGAGGAGAAAGGAGACAGCCCCTGCCTGTGCAGGAATCCTCACTCCAATAAACAGGCAGCTTGGAAAGGGAACCAGAGGAAAGGGACTCACGATGGGAACAGAAACCAGAGAGAAGCCTTAACCTGAATTAGTATCTTCATAGCTAATAAAAAAATAGGTCACGATCTCACCCTTAGCGCCGCTTTCCGATACTACACATACTTAAGGGGTTTTGTTTTAAAACTTTCTTTACTCAGTGTAATGAAAACAATGGCACAAATAAATACACGCTCACTCTCCTCACAAGTTGGATGCTCACACACGCACCTCCAGCCCCTTGCCCCCACAGACACCCTTGGGTGCAGACCCAGGACAGGAGGCTGTTGCTCCCCTTCCCGGGCTGTATTTGGTTTATGCTACAGTACTAATACTCTGAGTCAAACAAAAAAAAAAAACCCAAAACAAAACATGAGACTTATCAGTAACACCTTATCGTTATTTCAATGTGCTAAATTAGTCACAGCTCAATTTCAGTTTGTTTTTTTTTTCCTTTTTTTTTGGTTTTTTTTTTTTAATAAGTTTACACAAAAATAATCAGAAAACAGATTAAATCTTAAGATATTTTTAATAAGTGCTCAGTTAAGAATTGTGTGAGGACTTGGGGAGGACTGCAGACAGCGACAGGGCGAGTTACACGACAGCACGAGGAAGCTCCTTCCATGGTCCTGCCTGGCTCTAGGCAATAGTCTATCCCAGAAATATTGGGGAGCCAGAGCTACAGGAGCTCAGAGAGAGGAATTCCTAACTGCTTAGCGCTGAGCACACGCCGTGGAGCTCATGGAGACAGACAGACAGACAGACATCAGAACAGAGGATGGTCAGAAATACAGCAGAGAAGGTGCTGCTGAGGGTGTTTCTGGATGGGTCCCGCTGGCGAGGCAAAGCCACAGGGATGAGCATCGGGGGAAATCCAGCCCAACCCATTGCTCGAACCGTGGTTCTCTCAGCATTTCTTTTGCTATTTAGGTGACAGACTGGACTAGGCCAAGATCAGAGTCCTCAAATATTCAGCAAGACTCAGACCTTTCTAGAGACGCAGGGTTAATGCTGCTCAACTCCTCCACTGCCCCGAGCACAGGCCTGGGGCAGGGGGACAGGACAGCACAGACCCCAGGGAAGCAAAACAGGGTGGTTTTTTCTTTTTTTTTTCTTTTTTTTTTTTTTCTTTTTTTTAATGGAACCCAGCCCTTAAGGCGACAAGTGACTACACAAGGCAAATAAATACACAGCAGAGCCTTAAAGCCAGTAAAACAAACTGGAAACTTTGCTATTAGACTTCAACTTTTTGAAAATAATAATTAAAAAAAAAAAGAAAAAAGAACATTTCTTCCACCTTCATTTTCCCAGCCCCACCATCCAGTTTGTTCAACACTTTAAAGCTCGGGAACGCCCCAGCTCTTCAGCAGTGGAGCTGGAGGCAATTCCAACTTTTGGCAAGCAGTTGGGAGACTTGACAGAATTAAAAATAGGAACGTTGGAGGACTAGATGTTGGGCACATCTGTAAACATGTTTTACATCTCAAACTTACACACACCTGTCGAGGTGGTACAGTTTATAGGTGAAACAGAACTATTTGCGACTGGCCAACCACACATTTCTGAACCTGGACTGATACAATACATGATGACTATATAGTATCACACTCAGTATTATACTATATAGCTTTGGATACATCAAATGGAGTAGGCAATCCATAGTCAAATGTTTAAGCGTGGCAGAAAGCGAGCGTTTTACACACGGTACAGAATTCAGTTTCATTGTCCCACCATGAACTCAAGCGTCTCATTCAGGAACAATCTTATTAAAAGTATAAAAACAATTTAAAAAAAACACATGCTACATACTCCTAATTAAAAAAAAAAAAAGAAAATAAAGAAAGCGATAGAATCATAGAATATTCTGAGTTGGAAGAGACCCATCAGGATCATTGAGTCCAACTGCTGGCCCTGTGCAGGATACCCCAAGAATCCCACCCTGTGCCTGAAAGCATTGTCCAAACCTTCTTGAACTCAGACAAGCTTGGTGCTGTGACCACTTCCCTGGGGAGGCTGTTCCAGTGCTCAAGCACCCCTCTTGGTGAAGAACCTCTTCCTGCTATCCAGCCTAACCCTCCCCTGACTCAGCTTCAGGCCATTCCCTGCCACTGGTCATGAAAGTGAAGAGATTGGTACCTGCGCCTCTGCTGCCCCTCCAGAGGATGCTGAAGACCACAATGAGGTCTGCCCTTCTCCAGCTGAACAAACCAAGTGATCTCATAAGGCTTCCCCTCCAGATCTTTCCCCATCCTCATGGTCTCCCCTTTGGATGCTCTCTAAATAGGGGTCTTTTTCACTTTGTGGTGCCCAAAACTGCCCCCAGGACTTGAGGTGAGGCCACACCAGTGCAGAGCAGAGCAGGACAGGTGATGCTGGGCCTGGTGCCCCCCAGGACATTGTTGGCCCTCCTGGCTGCCAGGGCACTGCTGCCTCAGTTGGCCACAGACCAGGACCCCCAGCTCCCTTTCCATGGTACTGCTCTCCAGCCTCTCATTCCCTGGTGAATCCAGGGCTGCCCATCCCAGGTGCAGAATCCAACACTCATCCTTGTTAAACAGTTGGTGATTGCCCAGCTCTACTTTGTTGAGGCCTCTCTGCCCTGGAGGGAGTCACCAGTTCCTCCCAGTTCAGTGGGTCAGCAAACTGAGCATCTCTTTGAGTCCCACATCCAGGCTGTTAATGAGAGGTTGGAGAGAACAGGGCCAAAGATGGAGCCCTCTTGTGACCTGACACCAGCCCCATGGCTGGATGGACAGATCTAAGCACAAAGAATATCCCAAATTTTTGGGCTTATCTACTCCTTGTAATGCCCCAGAAGGTCCAGTCTCATTTTAGGAGGTGCCAACTGCTGCTGACCTGGATACCCAGGAGCCAGGATGAGGCCACAGACACCCACAATGAGCTCCATGGGGAGCTGGGACTGGCCAACAAACCCACCTCTGCTTTATTAATTTCTCACTCTTGCACTGGACCCTGTGACCTTTCCACCTTTTTAAAAAAACCCAGAAAAACTACCCGACCCCCAGATGATTTGGACATGTTACACAAGCTGCAATGGGACAGAGGGGTTACACAGCTGGAGCCTGCACTCTGCTCAGCCTTCCCTACCACTGCTAGGAAGCTTTCCTTTCCCTGGGATTATTTTTTTATTATTTTTTTAAATTATTATTTTCATTCCTAAGTCCTCCATTTTTTGTAATAAAATATATTTTTATTAAGAGATAATTAGAAGCAGAGCCCGGAAATACACAGACTGCATTAAAATATAAAAGAGCATTTCCAAGGGGCAGGAAGCCCAGCCATTGGCATTCTATGGACAAATTGAAAAGGATTCAAATTCCCATTTTTTTTTTCTTTTTTTTAAACTTTTTTTCCTTTTTTTGTTATTTTGAAAAATTTTTTAAGAGAAAAAATAATTCAGGAAGGGTGAAAAGTTAGCAGAACTCAATTCCTCTTCAGTTTTCCAATGAAAATGGGAAAAAAATCCAGCACATTTAGTGTTAGGAGACAGACAGAGCAAATATGAAGCACCTACAGTTGAAAGCAGAAGATACTTTTTTTTGTCTTTTTTTTTTTTTCTTGCTCCCAGTAATACAATGGCATTAAACTGTGGGAACAGTGGGTTTTTTTGTTGTTTTTTCCATATTAAATGCCTAAACAGATTGCTTATTTTTCCATGTTGTCTTTTAAAATGAAATAACTCTTCAGTTGCAATAGTCCAACGTGTAACAGGAGCCAGGTCAACTGTGTGACTTCACCATGCATCCTAGAACTGCAGTATTACCATCTTTCCCTCAGCAGAATGATCCTTTTAAGACAATATCACCAGCATAGGATTGCTGCTTTACTCCTGGCAAAACATGCGGATTATAATTCTCTGGAAAAAAAAAAGAAACTCTGCAAACTTCAAGGCGTTTCTCCAGCATTCAATGGAAAACAAATCAGAAAAAAAAAAAAAAAAAAAGAAACCAAACAGGGGAGGTGGAAGGGAAAGGGGAGATGAAGGATGGTGAATCATCCTGATTTCCCTGTGATTAGTGTGTCACTACAGTCACAGAACAAGAAACAGAAACCTTGTCAAGTGGAAATGCCTCTCCAGTGGGTTGCTGTTGCCCTTGTAGACGACAGCAGGAACTTTGAAACCGGGCTTGTAATTGAGTCTGTATTCCTTAATCACTTGCATTCACTCTTTAAACAAAAACAAAACAAAACAAAAATGAAAAAAAAAAAAATCTATTCAGTACCGGAGATTAAATAATCACGTGTGTAGTCTCGTTGAAATAAATTTTCAGATTCCTTAAGAAGTCTAATTACTTTCAGTTGCCATTTTTAAATAACTATATATATATTTGTATATATTATCCTGTGATTCTAGTTATGGTTCCTCTGCTGCACTGAAGATTTAGAAGGAGCATAAAAGCCTTTTTGTCCCCCAGGAACAGCACAAATGGTGCAGAAAGGTTAGAACAGGCAGTCTTGTCTTGCTACCTTCATTGATCCGGGCGATCCATGGCTTCATCATAAGTGATTATCCTTTTGGGATCTGGAAAGAGAGCAGAATTCTAAGTTTTGGACAAGCTACTTTCAGGCCCTGTGGGTGAAAATAAACACAAGGTACTTGGCTGTTAACAGACTTTTCCTTTGGATGCCCCCCTCCTGCCAAGCCACCCCAAGGCCAGGCTGGGTCCCACAGGGCAGAGCCTGCTCCCCACAGCAGCACACAGGTCTCCATGTACAGCTCTTCCCATACAAAACCTCTTCTCAGGTGACTTGTGGGGATACACCAGAATTGAAAACTTATTATTGGATGTGACACCCAACACCAGAAATAGAAAGCAATTTTGTATACACGTAGAGAAGAGTCATTAAATCTAATTTGACACTGGGTTTATTGCTCTTTCAGAGACTCTGCTCCTCTCCAAGCAGCTCACCATTATAGCAAAGCTTATTGTCCTGACTTTCAGCGATCTGAAACAGAGATAAACCCACTCTACAAACCACAGGCGCTGAAGAACTGAACCCAGGCATCTCCAGACAGAGACAATCCACTCTCATTCATCCCCCATCCCAACAGACAGAGCAATTTAGTTCATTTATTCTTTCCAACATCCTTACCTTGCTTCTGCAAATTCCAAACCGCTTCCATTTCTGTAGAGGCAAAAGGAGACCACTGTTATTATGCAGATTGATGCTGCCATTAGAGACCACTCCAAACACACTTTAATTTTCCAAGTGTGGCAGTTGTGCTGAGGCTTTCAAACAGAGCCAACCCTAACCCACCCAGCAGCACAGCCCCATCCCAGCCCACAGGACTACACAAATTTGACATAAATAATCCAGCAATAAAAGGCAAAGGGATGGCTGTAACATGGTCTTAAGGGTCAGAGAGCCAAGCTGAGCATCAGAAATGTCATCACCATTCACCAGTCCTACACATCACAGTCTAACTTCAGGCTTTACTACTCTGACTCCAACGCTGCTTTGCACATTACAGCCTCAACAAGGAGCCTGGAGAGATGATTTTTACAAGTTGATGCTTAGTGTGTGTGAAATGAGAACTGCTGGACACAGCGAGCTGCACATGGTTCACAGCGTGCATGTGCTGAGGCACCAGGCAAGGGCTGCTGTGTGAACATCTCTGCAGAGCTGCTGCCTGTTAACACACTGTCCAGGAGCAAGGTGTGATGCTCCACACACCTGGCTTGCAGTTGTTCCCCCAATTTACCTCTACAACACATTTGTAGGCTGAAGACAAACCCTTCTCAGCTCTCCCTGGAAGAGCACATGCTTTTGTTTACCCAAGAAATAACAACGAAGTTAAATGCTCTTTTCATTCACACTGAGAAACAGAAGGCTCTTCCCTTTAAAATATCCCCCAAACAGTCTCATCTTTAGAGAACCATTCAAAATAACTACTTTGAGCTGCTATCAAGCTGGAATTTTGTGAGCTAGAATATTTATGAAGACACTGACTGTACCCTGTGCCCAAGTTCAATAGATAAAATTATAGAAAATGAGTATTTAGTCTGAACACAACCCGCAAGAACCACCTTTCAAATCTCTTTTCTGCCAGAAAGGGTGACAGGACCTTGGTAGGGGCTAGGAAAAGGAGATGGAAAGGGATTATCAAGCAACATGGGATGTGCATTAAAGCACAAAACAAGGCAGTAAGTAAACTAACCAGCATGGGAAAGGAAGAAGAAAAAGCCCTACAAAACCCATGGCCTCAGCACGATGTGTGCCAAGTGTCACCTCCATCAATCGCCTCCCTTCTCCAACCCTTCATCTGTCCTTTGTCCGCTACAATCTCCAGCTCCCTGGGGCAGGAAATTGCATGCAAATAAATATTGCCAGCCCTCCCTGCACAATTAAACCTTTTGTAAGGAAGGCCCCGACAAAATTTTACGAGGTCTGTTATTTTTGCGTCAGGATAGTAACAGCAACACTTTGCACTTCTATTGGGGAGCCTTAAGTGCTTTGGGAATAGTAGCCAGCCTGTAACACCCCAGGGATAGAAGCAGGCTGGCGAGGGACTGCCTCCCTCATCTGCCAGATGCAGATTCCCCTGAAGTAAAATGAACCAGCTACTAAAATTACCTCCCATGGAGCGAGTTTTCCATTCAGCGCAGTTTGATGCATCGTTTCCTAACAGCTAAAGAACATCTCCCATTTTAACAGCTTCCCCCAAAGGCAGGGGACAGAAAACTGCTCTCGAGCTGTTGGCTCCTGCACATTAGAGCAACATTTGAGCATCGAATACAAGGAGGAGCTGAAGCACCACCCACCACTGTATCCCCATGCACAGACCTTGCTGTCTTGTGCACTTCATTTAGCCTTAACTCCTCTGGACACCACAAGAATGTGAACTCCTTGTATAAAGAATATCTGACAGTAAGACAAACAGATAAACAGATATACAAACCGAGATACTGTTAAGAACACACCAGAAAACTACTGAGTTGACAAAGCTCTGTTTCAAAAAAATCTAACAAACGTACAACCTTTTCAGACTTCAATTTCCCTTCTCCTCCTTCATAAAGGGAGGGTGGTGTAAAGTGTCCTGGAAATCCCAGACACCTGGACACACACTGGCTGGCAGATGCTCAGCCTGAGCAAGCTACAAAACCAAAGACCATCAGCAAACAAATGCAATAACAGCTCTTACTAAACATCACCTGCCATCAGCAGAGCAAGGTCCTCCCCTCCAGCTGGCAGCACAGGGCCAGGGGACAGCACAGGTTAAGCACACTGACCAACTGAAACAACTTCATAAGGGGGGAAAAAAAAAAGTCTGAGGCTAACTGCAACACAAAACTAGGGGAAAAAAAAGGATTTCTTCAATCTTAACATGGAATTATATGATTTATTCTGCTTTACTTGGCAATACAGTAGAGTTTTCCTGTCAGTTCCAGGCTGTGGTCACCTATGACTGACAAAAGGTGCTGTGACAAACACCATGGCCACTGTCACAGGGTGACTTGGTGACTGACCTGGTGGGCAAGCAGCTCAGCAGAGCCACTGCTGCCCAATGCCTGGATCCAGCCACACAGAAGGAAAGACAGCCCCCAAGCAAGAGGCCCCAAGCCTGCTTTCAGCCCTCCTTCCTTGGGCTCAAAGAGCTCTTTTCTTGAGCCTCTTTTCCCTGGAAAGGAAAGGCCTCACTTCCAGAGCGAGTTTAAGCAAAGGACTCCTACAGCTACTTATCCTGCCTAAGAAAAGGGGTATCCTCACCATCAGCCCAAGTCCTGTCTCTCAGATTCTGCCCCAAAATCCAGTACTGCTGCTTTCCAAAGACCTTCCCAACAGGAGCCACCATTCCCAAAACCAGACACGTGGCTGGGGAAACAGCAAACTTTCTTCTCGAGTGGACTCCAACCCAGGCAGAGAAAATGCCATCAACAAACCCTTGCACAACCCAGCATCAAAGCCAGCCCTGCTCCAAGTCAGGGGCAGAACTAGGTCACCTCCTGTGCCCCTTCCAACCTCTCGTTTTCCAGGATTTTTTACAATTAGCTGGCCTCTCCACAGACCTCAGGCTCGTGGTTTGCTGAGGAACTGCCTGGGGCAGACAGTCCCAGTCACATCCACCTAAACCATTTTTCTGGGGACTATCACTGAAACAAAGGGTCACTGGAGGAAAGCTTTGATGTCAGGAACAGACTTAAGGCACACTCCGGTGAATTGTGCTGGGATTCCTCATAGGTCAATAAACTTTACAGCAGGACTGGTACATAACCTTGGAGGGGAAAGAAGTGTTTCTGTAATAACTTGCTAAGACAGGCACTTTTACACACATTTTCCTTGCTAGAGAGGCAGTCCCTGCTAACAGAAGTGTCTGCACAATGCCACGCTACTATTTCACTGTCCTTACAAATTCCAAAATTGTCCCTAAAATACAACACTAAAGAAATAACAAGAAGAGACCATTCTCATCTGATTTTTTTCTGTTTGTATCTGCAGGACAATGATTAAGTATGGGGGTTGCCCTGGAAATGAAGCAAAGAATAAATATTCCATGCTGTGGAGGCTCATGGCTGTACAGCATACACTGTACTCATCCTGACAACTGGAAAGAGCAGGGACTGGAAGGAGAATTAAATCAGCTTTTGCCCCACAGCTCAGGCCCCACAAGGCTATAACCAACAGAGCGAGCTCTAACCCCTTCCCACCAAGGGGGGATGGGACACCAAGGCCCTCTCCTGATGAAAATTGCTGAATTCACAGCTCTGCTATTTCTTCTGACCCAGTTCACCATTCCAGTGAATGCCACTCCTGGCTGGCCCACGCTGCCTTGCTCTATTTTCCATGCTGCTCCCCTGCTTCTTCACGCGAGCAGAGATGCTGCTGCCACCAAGATGCTGAGAAGGAACAAAGCAGCAGCACAGGCAGAAACTCAGGGGCAAGAGAACAAGGGAAACCCTGCAGCTCCCTCTCCTCCACCCATGTGCTCTTTGCTGCTGTGCAGCTGAGCTGGAGGCCTCAATTATTTGCTTTTTAGCTCAGGACAAGCAAATTATTGAGCTTCCCACCACAAAGCTTGCCATCTAGAGCTCAGTGTTAGTGACAGCCTGACCTGGAAGACTGTAACTGCCTGAACATGACAAAATTCTCCAAAGCGTTGACAATTATTCCGATATGAAGTGTTTCATCCAGCTGTCTTTAAAAGGACTAAAGCAGTAAGAAGACGCTGGTTTCAATGCAAGTAAAGCTGACATATACTCAACCTCCTTATCTGAAAGACCAAAATAACTGCAAGAATCAGTTTTACCTCAAAAAGATAAGGATTTTGGCAATGCCACACAAAGGCAGAAGTTCAACTCTAACCTAGATAAGGGACAATGACTCGAAGTGAGAGCACCACTTCTTCCTGGGCCTTCCAGTCTCCCATGTGAAGCCCATCCCTGTCTCCAAGCACATCCAGAGCAGGCCCACCAGCGCTGAGCTCAATCAGATCTCCCTTGGTAAATGAGATCTGTCACCCGTGAGTGTTTCAAGGCACTGTCACAAACACCGAGCACGGGCTGTCAATGAAGGCAGCCACATTGAAGGATCGTGTTTTACACTCAAGCAGATCAGATGATCAAGGGAGTCTTCCTGCCCTCTAAACAGAGGAAAAAAATAAGAAAGAAGCAAGGCATGAAGCTGCGGTACGAGGAAACCAACAGGAAAAGCTTCCAAGAGATGAACAAGAGGGTGCATCATCGTCATCCTTGCCTAAATGTTCCCAGTGCTCTGACTTCTGGGGAAAAAGAACTCTGGCTACAGGCAAAGGAACACAGGAATCCTCCACCAGGAGGACCTCGTTGTGCTCGGCAGCCACCCAGCACAGCACACTACAGCACTCAGGGATACTGTGGTGAGTTACAGGAGCTCCATACCAGAGCCAGTCCTCTCTGGGTGCCACCTCCTCCATCCATCTTCCCACAGGGAAGCTGTGAAGCAATTACAGTTTATAATGTCCCATGCAGTCGCTGGGCAAACCACACACAGGAAAGCCTGGTTTGCTGGAACAAAGCTACTGAGTAAGCTGGAGGTTTTCCCAGAGAAATTTACAGTCCAGAATGAGGATCCACACAACCTGGCCGCAGTTACAGGCACAAACAGTGCAAAAAAGGGTGCACAGTTGTGACATTCAAAGCACTGCAACCACTCACACTACAGCTCATTCTTGACTGCAACACCCCAAGCTTCATCCTTGCACTGAACTACTGCACATAGAGCACAGAGTAGGGAACACACCAGGACCCCACAGTGCTCCACACTCACCCCTGTCCTTGTCCCGTGATCGTTTCTCTTTGTGTTCATAACCCCAAGGGCAGGGCAGATGCAAAGATCAAACTACCGAGACTTTGCTCAAAAGCAAACAGATCAATCTGAGAGGGAGAAGTTCACCCGACTCTCAAAATGAAAACCAAACAGTCTGAGGACCCGACTGCCCGTAATGCCCTAACACCGACCCAGGCAAACCCACGTGCTCTCCCCCAAGCAAGGAGGAAAAGGCAGCTTGTGAAAAAGGAACTGAGTGAAATCGTTCTTTTCCTACTCAGAGGAACTGGCTGGCTTGGAGTTGGACCTCAGGAAAACAGCCCAAGATAAACGGAGAGCACAGTGTGGGAATTAACCCCCGCACTGCTGTCCTGCTAACACACCCCACAGCTCCCCTTTTGGGGCATTTCACACTACACGGTGAGCTCTGGCTGTAGGACCAGGGCCACAAAGAGAGGACAGGAGGCACCGTTCCTCCAAGTATTCCTTAACCCAACTCACCCCAAGGGTGAAATGCAACACTCATCATCATCATCACTGAAGTACCAAGACCCAGACTGATCTCTTGCTTTGTAAAGCAGCTTTTGAACACTAAATAGGGAGAAGGACAAGCCCAAGCTGTTTGGAGCACCCCATCACTGCATTAATGAAAACACTGATTAGAAACATCCATCATCTTTTACCCCTAAAAAACACCTCGAAGATGGCACACAGGTAGTGTGAAAAAGAAATTAGCAGAGATGAGTGCTGGGGCAGAATCGGGTATCCCCAGGCCAACAAGGGTGTTTGTTCTGGATGCTCAAAGCAAGACCATTCACATGCAGAAGAAGGGCAGAGAACAGTATTTTAACGGGTGCTTTAAGTGGCCATTCTTGCCAACAAATGTAATTAACTCCTGTGTTTAGAAGAGCTCAACGCAGCCAGGCTTTGAAGTTAACACCTCCTTGAGAGGACATGGGATGGGAGTGTTCTTTATTTTCCTGTTGTTCCTATTGTTTCTGCCTTTCTCAGCAAGTGAGAATGGGAGAGCTGATGAGCCTTGCTGGCAGCACAATTGCTTTTCCACAAGTTCAGGCTGACAAAAACAGAGAGGCAAACAGAAATCTAGGGAATATTTGCAAAATTAAGAAAAAGATCACCGAGGATTTTCTTCCATGTTATGCTTTCTGATACTCCCATTTTCTGATGGGAAGTTGGGATTTAGGCTGCAAGCAGACACAAAAAAAGAGAACAGAAAGCCTGCTTTAATGCTGAAATAAACTGAGTAGAAGGGAGAGGATCCAGATAAAATCAATTGATGAAGACTGTTCTCGAGAATACTAGAGCTTGAAATGTTAACGTCTTGAGAGGGAGATGACCTGGAAAAAATATTTGGAGTTATTATTTTTAAATGACTGGGCTTGTTATTACTACAGGAAGGCATCTGAGTTTATGCTACACAGAGTTTGTGAAGTGGTAATTCAAGAATTTTGCAGTGGGTCAAAACAGCAAATTTGCCAAAGCCAACCAAGTACCAACCCTCTGCAGAGGGGAGCAAGACATTATCCCTGTATGCAAGGGGAATACTAAAAAAAAAGGATGATCACCTTGCTCCCTTCAGGGTAAAGGGGTGCAGGGAGAGGGAAGGGGGGGTCAAAAAAAAAGGGACTGTCCCTGTGCTGGTCAAGAGTGAGTAAATAACACTGTGACAAAAGGGAACACACAACCAGGTTCCTGTTAGCACTGAGCCACCACCAAAAGCCAAGAACTGCCCCAAGACCTCAGAGCTTCTGAGGCTAAAGCAGAAAGCAAGCCATCCCACAGGCTTCCCTCTCTTCGTTCCCATTTTAAAGTGTCTGTATCATGTTTGAGTCATTTCAATCTCAAAAAAACAGGAGAAAAACGGAGCTGGACTACAAAGGACTCCATGAAAGCAATAAAATCATCTGAAAGATGTGGCCTACAAAGACAAGGAGAGAATTCAATCTGCAGCTTACAGAGGAGCTGATAAGAAAAGATTGGTCTTGCTGTTGCCATAATACTCAAGGGCAGGGAAAAAGTGTGTGTGGGGCACACTTTAAAAAATAAATCACACCTACAGCTGTAGGAATAATTTTTTCTTCCTTCAAAGGCATGATTTCATGGTCTGATCTGCCCAGGGGAGAAGCTGCAACACTTTGGTGGCAGAGGTGTGAGCACAGACTATGAAGCCTTCACAGTGACAGAATATCACCTGGTACATCTGGAACAGAGTAGCTGAACCTACACATTTAACTCCTTCCAATGCTTAGGAGGACCTGCTAAGCATCATCCCTAGCAACATCACTCATGCTTGTCCACGGGAACAGAGAAACAAATACCTCTTAACATTAATTAAACAACCCTTTGAGTAACTTCCCCAAACCGTTATTGCCACGAGAGATATGCAAGCAAAGAAAAGGTCATTTTTAAAACAATTAGAATTTCTGGAAGGAACATATCATGTTAGAATAATGCACTTATAAAAATAAAAGGGAAAAAAACAAAAAAAAAGAGAACGCCCTTAGGCAGCAAGTTAAGCCATTACCTTTAGTGTGATATAGAATAGCAGCCCTCAGGTCAAAAGAACCCCAGCTATCTTTTCTTTCTAGGCCTCTCTGGTACCTCTGTTCTTTGGCGGAGGCTAGCAAATTGTTCGTAGGAGAGGCCAGAGGATTCTCTACTTCATAGTCTTTTGAAAGAAACACTAAAGCACCTTGGCTACCGGTGTCTGCCTTTTGTAGGTCACCCGTGTGATGCGACTCCAAAGCTAAGACACCACCCTCAACAGCAGTCCCAGGCTTAAGAATAGCACTAAGAATTTGAGGGCTAGTCCGTTTATCCAGCTCATAAGCCTTAGGAAACACAGGTTGCTCAGTTCCTGAGGGAATGATTTCAGCACACTGTGAAACCAAAGTGGCAGGATATTCCCCTTGAAATGTCACTTCCATTAACTGATTATCCGCAGATTTCCCCACAACGGTTTCAGGTCCAGCACTGGGCTCATTTATGAAAGACAAGCCCCACTGATTCTGGAAGATATCCCCCAGGTTCTGCTGATTCGTCTGCGAAGGGAAATCGACTTGCGCTGTCCCCAGGAGCACAGTTTGCATATTTGAAGGGTAGATAAAAAGGCCAGATTTCTTTTGTTCGAGGGCTGTCGAAGTTGTACTCACGTCCTGGGGTACTGACTCGGAGGAGGTCGATGGTACAGTACTAGCAGCAGTTGAGAGCAGTGGCTGGGCCCCTGGGGAATACGAACTTCCATCGGTCCCCGCGAGGATCGGCCCGTTGGAGAAGCTGGCAGAAGTGACAGATTTCATAGCAGACATGGGGACTTGGGACAGCCGACTTGATGTTTGGGCCTGAGTTTCCCCAGCAGATGACGAAGATGACGAGGATGACGTGGATGGGGTTTGAGCTGCTTTGTTGAGGTTTTCTTTAACTTTACTTGCATAACTAATTTTGGGAACAATTTTAGCGCTGCTATTGTCCACTGGAAAAACTGGGGGTGGTTTAAATAAGGTCCATGAGTCCTCTTTAGATGTAGCTGAAGATGCATGCTTCCCTTTGGGCCGGTCATCAAACTTCTTGCTGCTAATCCCAGGTTTGGCATCAGAGTTTTTCCGTGGTACATCCCCGAGCCCAGGCTTCCCCCGGCCTGCTCCACCAGCCCCAGCCTCGTATTTCCAAACAGGCTTAGTATTTTCAATTCGGTTCCCCTTTTGTTCACTATAATCAGGCTTGAAACTCTCAAGTTCCTGTTTCAAGGTTGGAGCGCTGACCTCCTGCTGCATTATTTTGTCCTGTACTAGATTCAAGTTCTCACAACCCTTGGCACTGTTGCGCCTGCCTTTCCGTTTTTTAGGCGTAGTATATCCACTCTCGGAGCCACTACCATCATTGTCGGCCCCTTTGCCTACGTAGCCATTTGTGATGTAGCTGGAATTATTGGTCACCACACCGTTTGGAATAGACACTCCCTCTGGCTTCTCTGAGGCCTGGTTTTCTCTGTGTTTGTTTTCGTAGGACTTCTCATTCTTTTTGTCCATGCTATTTTTCTGAATGAAGTTCTTGGTTTTGATTCCAGCTTTCCCCAAAGCACTGGCCTTCACAGTCTGCTTTGGGGTGACATTAGAATCTACGAGCTGCTGGCTGCCATTGGGTACCCTGGATCCTGGGGCGGTGGCTTCATCAGAGCACAGGCCCTTTAATGACACTTCTCGTTCTCCTGCGTTACCATTTAGCTCTCCGTAGCCTAGAGGGAAGCCAAAAACAGCAAAAGGCAAGAATTAGAATGTGAAATGTTAGACTTGTCATTGCAGAAAGCTGTAGTCAGCCCCAAACATATCCAGTTTCCTCATGCAGACATTTTTAAAATAGGAAAATATCTAGTCTCTGAGGTAAAGCAACATAAATTTATTTGCTGGAACCCACAGCAAGAAGGGTTAAACAGAAAGGACCAGGCATGACTGACTCTCACATAACTGAGTGACATACAGATAACATAACAAAGCAAAAGAAAATACAGATACTGTGTCAGGAAAATATACTGTACTGAAGATCACTGGCAAGCTGGAGAGCTATTTCATCAGCTACTATTTCCAGGTCACAGAGAGGAAAAAATTAATTCCCAGGATGCTTCAAGACAGCGGGATCCGCTGCCTTTGTGACAAGATCTGTGGAGGTTCAGAATACACACTGTGAACAAGGGACAACTACCATCTCCATCAGCTCCTGGGCCTGCAACACCAGCAGTCCTCCTTCCTACCCTCCTCCCAAATGCCATCTCAGTAAAGGGGTGGGGGGGGAAAAAAAAAAAGGCAGGATTTCCAAAAGGACACATGCAGGTCCAGTTGGAAGATGGAGGGAAGAAAATGTGACCACATCTCCTCATCACATTTCAAGACAGAGACCAGCACTTTACATGTGCTCTTTAGCACTGAAAAGGTGACAAAACTGAGAAGAAATGCATCCCTTCTGCTGCCACCAGGAACTGGTCTCTTGCCCACTGAAAAACTATTATTTCAGAGTCCCCAGGAGAGCTGGAGACTCGAGAAATCAAGTAAATGCTGAGGGCTCCAACTCACAAAACCATGAGATTGTGCTGTACACTCCGCTTTCCTTGTTCCTTCTGAAGTTCACTTCTAGGCCTTATGGTTCTGAAGGGAATATTGGGAGTGCAATTCAAGCAGAGCTGGAAGCCCAGGACAGTCCACACTGAACCAACCCAACTTCCTCTTTGTTTTTTTCCCTTTTAAATATATCTGGCCAGTGGCTGGCTGCTTTCGAGGGCCCTGGCTACAGTGCCCCAAGAGAAGCCCTGGAGCTCCACTGGGAGACAGGGAGAGCACATTGTGCCCTGCTCAACAAATACACTCCAGCTGCGGCCGGAGCAGAGGGATCCCTCCTACTGCACCCACTGCTCCTCTGACTCATCCGTCCTCCTTCCCGAGGCTGGAAATCCTTACATCCCCCACAGCCACTGACCCACCTAAGGCTCCATCTGCAGCCACCGTGGCACGGAGTCAGCACACAGAGGGAGTCCCTCAACAACTGGAGTGGGCAAAACTCCAGCTTGAAAGAGAATGTTTTTGTTGTTGCTGATGTTGTTGAAATTAACTGCTGTAACTAAAAATCATTGTTACCCTCACATCCTGGAGCCTCAGATGTCTGGCAGATGTAACAGCTCAAGTTCTGTGCAAGTCGGGAACACAAGAATCCTTGTAGGAATCTTTACAGAAATTCCACAACTGAGTTTGCCGAGGGGGATCAAAAAGGATTTTACTACATGCAAGTATCTGTAACCACCACAACTTCCACTATAGCTTTCAAATATGTTGTTAAGAAAATTAACTGTAAATACTTCACCCCAGAGAGAACTAGTATGGTGGGATCCTCTAAAATTAAGTATTTCAGAATATCATGAAGAGGAAGCCCTCTCAAGAACAGTGTGTTACAGCTGACCTTGTATGACTCAAGACTTCTGACACCACTTGTTAATGAAACAAAACAATAAGAGTGGTCATAAGACCATTGCAGATGAGGAGTGAAAGAATAAAATGAAGAACAAAATCCATTTCAGTAAGTCAGTGTGTCAGCAGTTTCTAGTTCCAATTCTCAAGTATTCACAGCTCAGCTGCCTGAGTTTTCTCCAAATCAACATTTGGCACAGCTGGCCTTGGCCTGGACATGGAGGTGCAGCAACCAAAATTTAGGGGAGAGGGAAAAAGCCAGGATGGTAAGAAAAACAGGTGAAGAGGATCTGGCAAGCTCACAAACCGTTTCAGAGCTGGGAAGGGAGGGGTGCCAGCCTAGGCACATATTAAAACCCTGGGCACGCTGCAAACAGTGAAATGACTACTCAACTTATTTTTGCTCGGTAACTTATTTTAGCGTGTGCCGGATCAGGTCCCTCCCTGCCTGCCCAGGCTGCACATGGGGCACTGCCGACCCCGCTCTGCTGCTGCCAGGCCCCCTCCCACCTCGTTATGTAAAAGGAAAATTCAAGGGAAGAAAAAAAAAAAAAAAAAAAAACCACGTATGCAGCACTCCAGCCGGCTGGTGGTGGCCACGCACTCGCTCTGACCCCGCACAAGCCCTCCCTAAAGGGGTTGCTGGAGCCGGGGAGCCCCCAGGAGCGCGGCGAGGGCTCCGGCCCTGCCCGAGATCGGCTCCCCCCGCGCCGCTGCTCGGCCACCGCCTCTGCGGCGCTGCCGCCCGGCCAGCGGCGGCTCGGCACGGCCCGGGGGCCGCAGCCCCGGCCCCGGCGGGGAGGAGGAGGCCGAGCGCCCTGGGCCGGGCCGGGCCGGGCCGCGCCGCCTCCCGCCGCCGCCGGCGGGGCCGGGCCGGGCCCCTCGGTCCGCTCTGACTCATTGATCCCGGCGCTCATCCATCGCCCGGCCGCCCCCCGCGCCCCCCGCGCCCCCGGGCCCGGCCGGCGGGGGCAGCGCGGCCCGGCCCCACGTGCCGGCGGGCGGCGGTGCCGGCGGGCCCGCGGCTCCCGCAGCCCCAACATGGCGGACAGGAAGCGGCCCCAGCGCGGCGGAGAAGCTTCGAGCCGGGCCGGGGGAGGCGGCGGAGGAGGAGGAGGAGGAAGGGGGGGGACCCGCCGCCGCCGCCGCCGCCGCCCCGCGAAGGTCACAGGCCCCGTCCCGCTGCCCGCCCCAACCTGGTCTCCGCTTCGGCGCCTCCGTGTGCTGCGGGCCGCCGTGCTTGTGCTCGTGGCGGAGCGGCGGCTTGGGCTGGGCTCGGCCGTCGGGCGGCGGCAGGTAGGCGCTCTGCGCGTGGTGGTGGTGGTGCCCGTAGTAGTAATAGTGGTGGTGGTGATGGTGGTGGTGGGGCTGCTCCTCCATGGGGGGCGGCTGGCGGGGCCGGGCCGGGCTGGGCGCTCGCTGCTGGGCCGTGCGGCTCCGGCGCGGGGACGCGGCTGGCGCGGGGGAGGCGGCGGACTGGCAGCGCCCGCCCTGCAATCAGCGAGCGGCGCCGCCGCGCCCGCCCCCCGCCCCGCCCCGCCGCGCCGCGGCCGGGGGAGAGCCGGCCCGGCCAGCGCGGACCCGCCCGGCCGCCCCCTCCTCGGGCCAGCGGCAGGTGAGGCTGCCGGACACGGGGCTGTTTCGGGGCGGGCGCGCTTCGCCCCCTCCCCGTGCGAGCGCGGCAGAGCCGGAACGAGCGGCCGCGGCGGAGCCGCCTCCGTCCCCGGCCCTCGCCGCTGTGGTGTTCCATAACCGGCGGGGAGCGGCGTGCGGCCCCGGGGGGGTTTCACCGCAGGGTCACCGGGAGGAGGGCGGCCCAGGATGCTCCAAAGCCGCGTTTTACCCTCATCGAGCGGGTGAACCGCGCCCCGCGGCAGGCGGAGAGGGCTGGAACAGCCCCAGCCAGGGCCACGCGGAGGGGATCTGGGCAGGAATGCGATCACCGTGAGCGGCCGGGCTCCCAGCAGCGGCCACGGGGAGCGCGGAGCAGCAGCAGCAGCGCCCCGAATCGCTGCCGGGCCGAGCTGCAGCGCTCCCGCGGCAGCCGGAGCTCTCCCGGCTCCAGGGCTCCACCCGCAGCCGCTCGGGCGGACCCGCCGCGGGGGCACGGAGCCGGGAAAGGGGGGCTCACTAAATAAATGCACCTGTCCACCTCCGAGAGAAGCACCGGAGATTTAACGGATGCTTAACAAAAGATCAGAGGTTGTTAAGGAAGCCCGAGAGTGTAAGGAGGAGAACTCTTGAAACTTGTCAGAATTTGCAACAGATTTCATACCATTTCAATCTCTGATTATCCCCACTTGAGCACGTTCCGGGGGGGTGGTGGCAGCTAAATGACCTGAACTCCCGCCTCTGCGCCGACCAGCCTCCACTGCAGGAGGGCAAGACATTCAACTGCTGCTCCTGGGTCCCTCCTCAACACCAAGGCCCAATTCTCCAGACAGCACTGAGACAAAGGGGTTTGGGGTTGCATGGAGGAGTGAGGAACTGAGGCAGGAGTTAATTAGGAATGTAGGAAAAGGGCAAAGAGAATGAGGAGACCCACGACTGACAGAGGCTGGAGAGAGGCAGAGTCCTGCTCCAAGTTATTTGCTGCTCTGATGTGATTAACTGCCTCCAAATACTCCCAACAGTGTGCACTGCAGCAAGCAGGGAGGAAAAGTGACAAAATAAAATGTGTTCGTGTAATTAAAGACTGTTAAAATTAATGTGCACAAAAAATATAAGCGGGCTCTACAGATAGTCTTCAAAATAGTATTGACTCACTTCTCAAGGCTTTTCCTTGCAGCTTAATGTTCTGTTCTGTTTTTTCACTATTTTAATAAAGTAAATTAATAAAGTTCATGTGTCTAGGAAGCCCTATCAGACTTTGGCACTGTACAAAGGACAGAGCCCTTGTCTGGAGATTTTACAGTTCCCAAGCTTTATTTTAAGAGAACACAGTTGAAAGTTTATGCTTCAAACACAGCTTCCCACTTCACCCTCCTCTTTACTACACAGGCGGTAAAGCTTTTTCTTACCAGAAATACCAACTTCGACATTAATACAGAGGGTTTTTTCAAGATTTGAGGTGCCTGAAATATCACAAGTTCTCTGCCAAATCATTCCTGCAGTTTACATTTCTTTCAGCACAATGCAAAGCAATTTAAAACGTGATGAAACCATTTAAGCAAGCAATGATGAACTTTGGGCTTTACCCAAACAATAACGGTCCTGGTCCTTTCAAACGCTGACTCATTGAGTGACCTCACAGTGCTTAGGAGACAAGTCTTAAAATGAGGAGTCGGGCTTTAATCACAGCTGACATTTTATTGGTGGCTTGGAAGAATTTATTTTTAATATAGGGAGCTGGCTTGAAGATTTAAACTTCAAAAGACTCTGAAGAAAGCAAACAATTATAGACAAATCTGCTCCACATACACATACCAAAAATCTGAATACAGAGGGAGGTGGGCTGTCTCTTTGTGAAAGACAAAGCAACTATGTCGCTGCTTAGAAGTGGCATGTTAGCAGTATTAATATTATCGAAAGCTTGCAAAAGAGAATAAAAACAATCTGAAATAAAACAGCCTGGGGCTCATCACCTTCTGTAGCACACCTGGCACATGAAGCATGGGCATCCCACACCACAACATGGCGTGTCCACAGTGGGCCTTCCCCACTTCCCACCAATTCCACATTGCATCCGCAGGGATGCATTTTAAAGGTAAGAGTAATTCCAGCAGGCGGTGCTGCCCCGTGGCCTGGTGTCTCCCCCTGCCACACTGGGACACATCCCCTCCAGAAGCTGCAGTTTCTGTTAATCCCAGTGTTTGCCCAGCCTTGCAACAGTTATACTGTGTATTAATATTCAACAGTTCTTCAGGATGTGTCCTCTGGAAAAGGGAAACTAGAGATTTCCGTGTCTGCTCATCTGCAGTAGTTTTCCTTCTTACTGCTCTTTGGCAAGCTAGCAAAGAGGCAATTTTCCTTGGAATTCCACACCCAGTGCCAAGTATTCCCACATCCAGGCACAAAGCTGGGCACGGCTAGTATAATTTCTAACTCAGTAATTTCTTCAAAGCTCTGTTTTATGAAGCTTTGAAGTGGATGGCTTTGCAGAGAACCTGCCATTTAAAGCTGCAAAATTAAAGCAGCAAGGAATGAATCAACTGCTACAGGAATCATGAGAAAGTTTTCCTGGAGAGTCTGACCCAGGATGAGTTTTGTGTTCATATTAAAATGCAGTTAAACTGAGAAGCTATTGAAGTGATTTTTTTAAGAACAAATTATTTCCTTTCAAAGGCAATCCTCTTTAAGACACTCCATTTAGTTTCCATTAATTGTTTTCAGGTAAGTTAAAAGTGAAACTATAAAATTAATCCATGAAAAAAAATAAAATGCTTGCTTTGTAATATTTCGTGTGTCTGTCTCCTGTTTAAAACTCAAAATTGGGAAACACCAAAATTACCATATTTATAGATATTGGGAAGGGCTGTTATACAAAGTATGTGTGGCATTTATTTACATTTTTTTGCTACAGTGTTTTCATTCATAGCAGGGGTTCAGACTTCTCCATTCTCCAACACATCCAACTTAACAAAGCACTCCAGCAGACTTCAAGTTCCAAGCAGGATTATAACCACACTGTTCAAAACCATGCCACGTTTGGTTGCTGGAGTCTAATGTGTTTCAGTACAAGGCAGTTGTGATTTACCAGTTGATATTCAAGTGTTGGAATCTCAGAATTTGTTCTCAGAAGCAGTTTAGTCAAGATGGATGACAGGGTACGAGTGCTGCTCACAGCCTGACCACAGCTATTCTCACAGAGCTGCTGCAGTTATGTTCAGGTAAGGAGGAGCTTCTCCTTGACTCCATTTTTGTACTCTGCTGTGTACATTATTTATAGGTACAAAGCTGGTCTCTTTAAAGACTTCTCTCTCTAGAGGCAGCTGGATAGTAGGCATTAGGTTAGAGGTCTTAAAAAGCAGCAAAACCCCAAAAATTGAAAAAGGATTTAACCCCTAGCTGAATTGTAGAAATGGATACCACGGACATTCATCTTTCCCATCCCTAGCAATTTAAGCGTTGCCACCTCAGCACATGCTGAATTATGATTTTTTTTTTCTAAAAGCTTAGTTTCCAAATGCCATAAGCACACTATGTTAATCCTTCATTCACTCTCCAGAAAATTAAGGCAGCCCAGCACCAAAAATAACCATAGGGCATAGTTTTGTGAGGCAGCAAAACTGACGTAATGGCTGCTCCCAAAAGGGAAGGTCATCTCTCTCTGCCCTGCCCTCACAGCAATGCTGCTGCTTCTCAGAGCCCATTTGAGAAATTAAACTAAAAAACAATTCTTCAGATGGAAAAGTGCACATTTTTATTCTGGTTAAGCTTCCTGAACTGTTTCACAGAGGAACCAGACAAATATTAACATCCTGAAGAATGGGCTGTCACTACAGCAGCTCAGGAGTTGCCTTCCACAGCCAGCCTGGCTGCAGGGATGACCTTCTGGGAATTGGGCAGTGGGGACACAGCTGGGGTTGCAGCCACTTAAGCCATCTAATTTTATTTTGCTCATATTTGTGAGTCAATCCCCTCGAGTGCCCAAAGGAGGATGGCGTGACCATCCTTCAAAGTGTTTTGAGCAAGCTGTAACAGAATGGCTGTAACCAGTGGGACTTCTGGTGGGTACATCCATTGTTTCACAGGGCTCAATCTGAGGATCATCCTTGTTGTAAAGACACTGAAGTGTTCACACAAGCATGAGTAACATCTGCTGCCCATATCTGCATGCAAAATTGTTTACTAGAGTGCAATTGTATAAACTGGAGGCAGCTTCTTGGACACGTACAAGAAGCAGCATGGGAGGCAGGCTAGCAGGTTGGCCTCGGCCACATCTCTCATCATTACTTCTCTGGAATTTCAAAGAATCCTGGCTTTCAGACAATTCTGGATCTCCTCCTGCTTCCTAGGATTGTCACAGGGACCACAGAGAAAGCCACATAAACACCTACCAAGGTGTTCTTGCACAAACACCCCTGCTGTTAGGACCTGAGGCACAGGCAGTCCAGCCTGACTTACACAGGAAATTGTATCGGTCACTGCTTGCAGTAGACTTTGACCTCTGGAAGACAAATGAAAAAAAGCTCAATCCACAAATCCCAAGCACTTTTTATCTTGTTATACAACACAACAGTCACAAGGCTGCTAGTCACATTTCATTCTCATTCCATTTGGATACCAAGCAGTTATTTTGAAACGGGGATTTTTTTTTAAAATTTAATTATTAGTTTTTAAATGTGCGTTGGGTATGTCTGCATTTGGCACATGGGGAATCCACTGCTTGTGTTTGCACTCAGGGTCTCCAACCTAACAATGCCCAGCACTGACAGAACACCAGATCTGGAGGGGTTATTGTTTGAGTTATTGCTGTGACTGCTGCTTCATTAAGCTTCACACAGGGCAATGATGGTTGGCTACAAGATTAGGGATTGGGAAGAACCCCTTGTCTGAAGGAAATTTAAAAAGACTGGGACCATTCACCTCAGAGGGAGTGAATCAGAAAGAACACAGTGAAGGTATTGCAGAGTGCATAGCTTAGAGATAGCAGTTGGAAAACTTTTGTTCACCTTATCTCAAAACATAGGAATGCAGGAACATGAAGGGAAAAAAAAAAAAGGCAAATGAAAAGATAAGCAACCATCTTTTAATGTTTTGCATAAAATATATACGGGATTCACTGATATGCCACATTGTGAAGAGCAAAGTATTATTAGTTTTCTCAATGAATGGGCATAATTCAGCTAAAAGTAAATATTTGACATCTAAAATAGAGATTTTGTAAGGATTACTACTCTTTGGAGCACAAGTGAGCTTCTACCTCTTGGGATTTAAGAGGCTATTTCTGCCAGGTATCCAGGGCCTGGGGAGCTCAAATAGAAGCAGGGTGAAGAACTTACTTTTAAAAACCCATCTCCTCTGAAGAACTCATGGACTGAATACAAACGAGACAGCTGATGGCTCTAGTTGGGGAGGAAAACAGACTGACTGGCAGGGCAAGCAATGGGCCCTGTGCAGCAGATGCTTGTTAACATCCAGATTCCACAGAGGAGTTCCAGCATCCTCAACTTACTGGATCTGTGCTCCATTTTATACAATTCAGGTATTTTTGTTACTAAGTGAGGACGCTGCAGGAGTCAAAGGCTAACCCTTGCCTGTATTTAGCCCTACTTCCTTATCTTGGAATCTGGTGCACAGTGCCACTCTCGTTCTCCCACACAGTTTCTGTATTCCACTGCTTACCTACTCATGAGGACTGAATTCCAGGACAAAGGCTGTTGTTCGCAACAAAGGGTTTGTGGAACAGCTATTCTGGCATAGCTCCCCAGGTGGAAATACAGTTCATATAGGCAAAAGAACTCACTAAATCATCTCCTTAAAAGGCAAACTACACCATCAGAATAAATCATCTCCACATCTTTGCTTTTTTTTGCATGCCATCATTGCTGCAGGGTTAAGTCTGGGATTTTTACATTCCAACCTGCATAACTATTCAGGCAAAACTAGTAGTTCCTTGACCAGGAAAGGCCTGATGCACCAGGAAACAAAACAAAGCAACAACCAACACACACCAATAAAAAAGATCTTGCCTTATTTTCTTAACTGCTTCTTTTTTGTAGATATTGAAAAGAAGAATGAAGGAATAAGTCACGAGCACTGGTTCTGTTAACAACTGGAAGGGGAACTGTGTCCAAAAGCCACCTCTGGGGTGGAGAAAAGCAGAACAGCCATACACAGCAACCCCTACAAAGGGATTTATTTACTACATGCATGAAAAAAAATATGGTGTCCTAATGAAGCTGTAGTGGTACACAAGTAAAATCTAAAGAAATATAACTGAACCAGAATTCTAGACCTAAGACCCCCACTCTATAGTAGCCTACTAATTCATTCATCGAGTCCAATTAATAATATTCACTCTTCATTATCATCTTTTCACTGCAATAGACCTCATGTCAGCCCCAGGAAAGGATATGAGTCAATCCTTGACTAAATGCCTCTGATTCACTAAGGAACCAACACATATAAAATCACTTAAGATTAAAAAACACTAAGGTTTGCCTCACTGATAATTTATCTAATGGCTGCTAAGACTGGGGCAGTGGCAGAAAGATGAGAGAGAAATGAGAGGGAATAGCACTACATCACTATGGAAACTAGAATTTTCAAAATAAATACCTTGGCAGAACTGAGGTTGCAGGTCTAAAATATCTTGATTTTGATGTCACCTCCCTTTACCACGAGATACGGCCAGGCTGACCAGTCAGGCATAGGGAAAAAGCTTGCATGAGGTGACAGAAGATATCCCATGGCTGACGTTCCTTATTCCAGTGCAGGTATGGGCTCTGAATGGAAACTTCAGTGATTGGTTTGTTACCTGTCCACTTTTGGGCATCTTTCTGCCCCACCTCCCATCTGGACAGGCCAATGCAGAATGAATCCACAGCACTTCAGATGGGAACTGTTACCTTTATCACATTATACTGATAATCCTAAATATTTGCAGTCTTATTTTTTTTTTTTAATATCAAGTGAATTATGACAACACAATATTTACAGCTTTGTGAAGTTCCAATTCCCCTACTCACACTAGGAAACTCCTTACCCTGGAGATGGCTCCGCTGCAGTTACTGCTTAGGGTATCCAGTCCTTTGATTCCCATTAGTCACAAATGGAAAATACAGTCAGTGACTTCCCCACTTGTGCCTGGGCAAAGGGTTTCTCATTTTAGACACAAACATACCTCCACACCCCACCTACCTCGTACCATCTCACTGATTGCTGCTGTAAACAAGTCAAGGCTCTAGAAATGCTGACTCACAGTGCTAAGACTATGGAAAATATTTAGAGTTGCTAAAGAAGCAAAGCCCAGCAGGTTTCCTGCCCTTCCTCCTTATCTGCAAGCCCCTTGCCACGACAGGCTGTAATGAAGGACCTTGCTTCCTGAGAGGAGGCAAAGAGTAGGTACTTGCTTCCTAAAGATAGCCCAGATTCCTTTGAGTTCCCAGTTGTTAGCTAGTAACTGCAGGCAGGGGAAGACAACCCCCAGTGCTTACAACCGCAGGGCTACAGATGTTGAGAGATTAATGGCTCCTGGGTAGGCTTTCTTGCCCAATGCAGCATTGCTCACTTCAGTGCACTTCCTGGGATAGAGTTAAGTTCCTTTAAAATGTCTCAGTATCTGCTACAGAAGGCTGTTCCCTACCTATGGACTTTCCTGAACCGGATTTATTACTGATTCCTCCCTTCAGCACAGCTGAGTCAGTGCAGACAGGCAAATCACTATTTGCTTTGGGAGGGTTGGTACTGATCAAGACATGGGCAAGCAGCACGGGGTGCAAATTCTGTTTCCCTGTGGGCGTGCCAGCGCAGGCGGGGACAGGGACCGGTGCTCACGCTGAGCCGGGGGCCGCGGACAGAGGTAGGGAGAACGGGGAGATCGGGGCTATCTCGACCGGAGCCAGTCTGGGTGCATTCTGCCTGTGTTAGCACACTGCTGCGCCCAAAACTAATCGGCTCTGGATCTTATCCAAACGACAAGCTGAGTGCCTACCACATCAACAGCCTGTTTTCCCCACTGGGAAATGACCTGTTGCAAAAGGCAGGGCATTTAAGGAAACAACAAAGTTTTATACCCACACGATTCACGTGGCAAATAACTTCAGAAAGCCTAAGGAGCATGGAGCCTTTATGACCGGCTGGGGATGGGCAGGTTGCAGTGCTGCTGCCTCCTCCTCCTCCCATTACCTACGCAGCTCATTTGCCAAGAAGCAGAGACTGATGAGCTACATTTACAAGCTGGGCAGGGCAGACCAGGGAACAGCTCTCACTGAAGGGAAGGAGCAGGCTGTGGTGAGAAATTGCAGTGCTCAGAAATGACTGTACTGAATAGTCATGGTGCTGCTATTGAGTTGATTTTACCTATAACCTGTTCTAACTGCAGTCTGCAATTAACATGGCCTATAGCTTCTAAATGCACTAGAAACACACAAGTAGGGATGCAGAGCTCCCTTTTCTATTGGCAGCTGACTTCCAGCTGCTCATCAAATGAAATTCTTAGCAAGCTGATCATGCGCATAATTCTCTCTGTACTTGTCAATATGGAGATGCATTTGGCTGAAGTCTCCCTCTTGCGAGGCAACAGGAGCCATTTTAAATAGGTGGGGACAGGGGCTGGTCCTACAAGACACACACTAGTTTAGGAGAACAGTAACTATAGTGCTTTTGCCCTATTTATAGTGCTTACTCAAAGCAAACCTGAGGTCCTATCAGTCCTTCTGATAGTGACAGTGAAGGTGGCTCAGTGTGAAGATGGCCCTGTATGAGGAATAGATTGGATCATAAATACAGAACAGCTGCTTAAGCAGAACACCAGGAAAAGAAGCAAGGATGTTGCTGGGCAGAGAAAAGCATTGCAAGAGCTCACACATAGCCTCCTTCCTCCAAAGGCACATGCGCACTGCTATCACTCAGTCACATTTCTCTCAAGCTTCCTGGTAGCAGCATCAGCAAGTGCATTCTGTCACATCTGACTGGCTACAGAACTCTGTCCTCGTCTGACAGTAATGACCTGGCCTCGATTTTTCACATTTTTGTTGTCTCCTTCCTCTCTTTCAGCACTATAAAAGCACTAGGCATGAAACCTGCAGCACAAAGGAAATTCTCGCTAGCACAGCCTGCTGCAGTACACTTACCTCAGCAGCACAGCAGCTGCAGGCATGGCAAACCTCACATAACCTACATTAGATTCCCATAACGTTCCAAATCAGGCACTTAACTTCCAGACTTGGCTGAGACTCATCTCCATGGCCAGACTTAGTATATACAACAGAGACTAAAACTCTGAGGATCATGGTGTGCAGCTTTGCTCCTTTGGTAAAATGTAATGCTCTACAAAAACAGACAGTTCAACTCCATTAAAAACAGCCTATTTTTGGCCCAAGAACAAATACTGAAATCTCCCTAGAACTAAGGGCCATCCAGATTTCTCCACATGCAAATTGCACTGTAAAAGAGCAGCTCTCTGGTTGAATGGCTACAGCAAAACACACTTGACATTGCCATGGCCTAGCCTCTGATCCGCCGCTGGCCAGAGGTGATGTCATGGGCTGTGTTCACTGTCTGGAAATGAGGAGCAAGAAACGCTGCATTGGCTGGCCAGCCCGTCCAGTGACACATCCTGACATGGGCCACAAGGAGACAGGAACAGACTGATAACTCTCAAACATCATGGAAACAAAATCCCAGGGAGAAGTTGTCTGGGTATAAGCACACTAACTTGGCCGGCAGCAGTGGGTCCGCCCATGCCTTTGACACTTCAGCCCATCTCTCCTCAGTCCTTTCCCATCCCTCATCATCTCTCTTTCCTCAAGGCTGTTCAGCTAAACTGCTGCTGTACCCGCTTTGTTTACCCAGTTCTACCTGCACTGAACAGGAGCAAGAGTGCTCTCCCCCGATGTCACCACTACCTTTGAGAAAAAAGCTGACCTGCAAGCTATTTTTAGCCACATTGTAAAGTTGTGGAGCTATTTTGGTCACATCTCTGTATGAAAGCTGCAGGACGCTGACAGGCTCAATGATTGCCTAGGGCAACAGGGGCTTTAACTGGGAACGGGCACAGCTTGCGACTTTGCATTAAGGCTTCTCTGCCCTTCCCATGCCATAGGACTCTCTAGACCAAGATTTGATTTCCCTTCCTTTTAGGAAAGGGTAACACACTTTCCTGAATTCTGCTGGATACCAGGGGCTCTGAAAGGCCTCTGCAGTGATGGCCTCCAGCTTGCACTACCTCCAGGTCTGCAGAAGGTACTATTTATTCTGTGGGCTCCCTCACTCCCATTTGCCTCATTCCCTAGGAGGAGGCAGGTGCAATTATGAGTTCACAAAAACACTGGACAAGATTTTATCAATCTTCTTTTGCATCAGACCTCTGTAAAAGATCAATAAACATTAGGCTAGTGCCTGCTGAGAAGTCGGGTGCACGTAACTCTGTGGAGGTAAGAGGAAGAACAGAAAGGAATCATTTGCATAGCAACATGTTGTCCTGAATACAGAGTAATGCCTGGGAGCTCTGGGGTACGTCCAGGGCATCGGGCAGAAGGTGCCTGGTCTAGACAGTTGTTTTCTCTGGAGTGCCCAAGGGTTGGCTGCCAAGTTTGCTGGGGCTCTGTAGCAGGTGCAAAGCACAAGCAAAGTAGATGTCAAAGGAACTGGATTTAATAGAATTAATCCCAGAGATACAAAAGGAATCTTGAAGGATACGAGATATGAGGTAAATGAGAGGAAAGAAAAAAAATACTGAAACTGCTGTTTAGGACAGGGGCAGATGAGCCAGATCTACTAAAGAAGAAACTGTATGAAAATTTTTGAACAGCTGTCATCCAACCCACCCCAGAAAACTTGCCTTAGGACTACTGCTGTCTGCAGCTATGGTGTGTGTTTTCCCAAGACACCTCCCTGGTGTTAACAATTCTGCACCTATCCCACTTGAAACAAGCCCCTGATGCAGCAAGAAGAATCAGAATTTCATCAAATCAGATTTCAAAGTCTCTCTCATGTATTTTTCCCCCCAACTTTCTTCTAAAGGTGGTTTGTTAGCAGTTCTTACACTAAAACCTACATCCTGCTTCTAAGGTGAGCCACTCCTTACTTCACTGATGCAACTTGCACCTGCTTTCATGAGTCAGCACAACCTGCATATCTCCTCCATAGCCGGATCAGCGCCTGCTAACAGGATGAAGTGTCCCAGGCAAACACTGGTGACCTGTTGCAAATAGATTTGATATGCAGAGCATCATTGTATTTCACTGGGCATTTCTGCAGAAGGAGCTGGTTTAACTCATTTGGTCCCAAATAAGCATTAATCTGTGTTATATACTTTGCAATCTTCATGCCAGGAAAATCAGCTAACCATTAACTAATATCTTGTGACATGTAAATTAAAACTAGCTTAATAAGAATTTAACTTTTTAGTCAATAGGTGGAAATGGCATGGACAGAATGGTATTGTTTAATATGCTGTTATTTTAGCAGGACAGAATGGAATTGTCACAGTTCAGATCAGACACAGAGACATGTCCAGCAGCAATATGTCAAGACCTGTTGGATCAAAAAGCTCAATGAAGTGTTTTGTGTTTCAGCTTCCCTCAGAGCTATGCACAAGACTAGCAGCAAGCATTACATAGTGAAAACGTTTTGATCAGATGAAATAACATAGCAACATGTTGCATTATTTCCCTGCTGAGCTTAAGTAGCCTTTCTTTGGGACACTGCACAAGCAGGATAACAAAAACAGCACAAGAGAGTCTGACAGAACAGATAATCTGTCAGTTCCTGCATGGTGGACCCACGCTCCTGGTAGCAGAACTTTGCCAGTGTAGGGAGTAACTACTTCACCTTTCATCATCTCTCTAGATTCTTAGTTTTCATCCATTATCACACAATCTTATTATGAGAGCATTACTGGCATCATCTCTTGTCTCCACTGATTATTTAATGAAGATATCCTATCACCATCTCCACAACGCAGATATTTTTCTAGTAAATATCAAGAGCATGATTTTTTTTTTTTTTTTTAAAATATTCCTACACCTGTTCTATTTTCCGGTGTGGAAACACCAGGAATACAGTAGCAAATCACAGGCAGCTCACCCCATAGACGTAGACAGGGGTTGTCCACCAATTGTGTGGATCTCGGCCAGCGTACACCACGCTGGAGCTGACGACTGCAGTTGTTCCCAATCTCCTCTAGGGAGTGCAGTCGGAAAGGAAGAGATGGAACTGCAGCGCACATGCCAGCTGGGAATCGGTGACTCAGGATATTCAGTCACAAATGGTGTCTGTCAGTTTCCAGCTGAAGGCAGGGAGCAGCAATGAGGTTTGAGCTTGATGTAAGAGCAGAATTCTACTAGAACCCGAGGTATGCTTTACTAAGTGAAAGGAAGGTCTGCCAAGATGCTAAAAATCAAGGTGTACATCAAGCAATAGGACTTCAAATACTGGATCAATCGTTTAAGCCAACACCCTTACAGCTGAATGCAGCATGGACAACACTTCTGTGGGGCTTCCATCTCTTACACCCTAGTATATAACGATGTGCATCCATCAGATCATCCAGCAAAGGTATGCCTAGTCTCAAAACATCATCCAGGCCTTGGTCTCTGCGCAAAGAATACCAGAGACATTATCTTTTAGAACTAGATGTATTTTGTGTGCATGTGCACAGTGCTCAGTACTAGAAACTGGGCAGAGCCATCAACTTATTTCACCATGGAGTCACAAAACAGCTTAGCAGATAGTGCCTGTCTGATCTCTGTGGTAGGGAATCATGGCTAAAAAAGCCTAAGGCTGTCTATTTTCTCCTTACAAATGACACGCATGCCTTGATTCTGTGACCTGTTACACCTTCCTTAAAGAAGGACCAGAATGTGAACTGTATCTACTCAGAACAGGATTTTTGCCCTCTTCCCTTACCCTATAACAATAATGATCCATGTTCCCAGACTCAAGATAAAAAAGCATTAAGAAATGCAAAGTCATACTACCTAAGGTAAAGGCTAAAAGAACACACTCACCAGGTAAGAGTCTGGATAGGAAAAGCAGATCTGCAGGAGGGACATGCCTACATTCAGACATGTGCCAGAATGGATTCCAAGCACAGCAGAGGATGCAGTAACTTCTGCAAAGTTACTGTGACAAAGCAGGTCTGTGGAACCAGTGAGAAGCTGCAGCATTGAAAAACCAAGAGACAGTAACTGTTGCTGCTTATGGACAAAGCTCCCAGGCTGGCACAGACAAATTTGCCACGTACAGAAATTACCTAGAACAAAACAGGAACAGACATTCACATGTCCTAAAGACAGCAACCAGACCAAGAGCCAGGGATTTCACTTTCAGTTCAAGTAGCAGCAGATACCCGTGGGACAATGCCAGTCTTGTGCTTTTAGAGACTGAGAGTTCCCTCAGTAGCAGGTGAGAGGATGAGAGCTGCTGCTTGGCTGTCTCTAGATGTGGGTTCTGCAGTTAAACTGCTAGCAGCTATCTCAGTTTAGAGTGAGCAGCATTGCTCCATTCGTTAGTGTGACAGCCCATGGGAAGGAGGTAGAGGCTCTGAGCACAAGCTTCATGTTTACTCAGTTAGCACTGCTTGAAGAGAACTATCCAATTTCTAAACTTGGGTTGCCTCCTACTTTTTGTCTCATCATCACACTACATATCTAAGCCATGCATATAAGGTACCACAAGCTAATTCACTCATCTATAGTCCCTGTTGCTGTTTGCTCACCTGTCTCCCTCAACCAGCGTACCAAAAGCCCCATTACTGACATAGGAAAAAAAATAAAGAACAAAAGCCTGTAGAAGCTGTGATAAATAAAAAGGAGCAACCAGCTCTTTCTTGTCCTTGCAAATAACAGAGCATCTCCTCCCTGACATGTCCCATCCACTCTTAAATTTTCCCACCAGCACTGATTTCTGTTGCCGTCTTGAATAGCTACAGGTGGGTTTCTCTAATAAAAGCAGGGAAATGCAGGTTTAGCATCAAGAGATCTTCAGAAATTGTAAGAATATTCCTGGTGAGGGCATAATTGATTTCCAGGGAGATGTTCATGATGTATGCATTATCACAATCTTAGAACTTCATTCCCCACCTATTTAGGATTCCCACACTGGATTACAACCTGCTTTCACATATGAGATGTTGAAGCTTCCAATGAGGTCACGCCAGACTCTGACAAGCACTGATGAGTGAGTCATGCTGCAGTAGCCAGAGATACTAGCAACACATTTGTTAATCTGTATGCAGCCTAACTCTTTTTCTGGTCTAGAATCTTATTCAAAGGTGAAATATAATGTCTCAGAGATAGGTGACTGCAGAATTGCTGAAGAGCAAAGCCAAAATTTCACGACTATTTTATGGATTATAAGAATCAGTGCCTGGAGGCACGTTTACAACAACATAAAATGTTGTTTTACCTATAAAATCTACAAAACAGGAGATCAAGATCCAGATGAGGTCAACAGTGGAGCTGCTCATTGCAGATCACTGGAAAATCCACCATGCTAATATGGAATCTAGCTCTCAGAAGAGTTCCATCAACTCTTGCTCCAGCAGTTCCAGTCATCATCTCCAGCAAACTGCTCTTCCAGAGGCTACTTCCCTGTATCACGCTCAGCTGGTGGAAATACACATCCCTACACCAGCCAGTCTAGGAGAAAGGTCAGGGCTGTCACAGCACTGTCAGGCTTGGGTCTGAGCTAAGATAGCCAGCCCTAACCCAGCAGGGTCAGGCACAGAACAAACTCTCTCCTGCTGACTCAGCTATAAGGGAAAACCTGTGGAGAAGGATTAGATCAGACAACAGCAACTTCTTGAACCGCCACAGCAAAATTCTCCATGGAAGCTTTGGAAATGTGGCAAAAAGGACACAGAAAACCATGGAACAAGTGAGATATGGGTAATGAATGCATAACAGCAGAAAAAAAGTTTCTTCATCTTGGCTAAATTACTGGACAGCCAGGAAAAAGAACCGATAATAAAGGGAAGAGACGATCTAAATCTAAAAGAAATCCTGCAGATGGAGAACAAAGAAATTAAATGCTGTTGTATTTTCATTGCCGCGAAGCTAAATTAAGCTTCCTAAGTCAAGCAGAGAAATAATTGGTTTAGATTTCTATTCAGAAGACAGCATGAGCAGCAAGTGCCAGTGGAACAACTAACAAAAGGTGTCTTCCCTCAGAGAAAGCAAGCCAGAAGATTGCATAACTGAAATGAGTTTCCTCCCAGTTTCACATTATTAGTCACCTTTCTCCCTTCTCTGCCAAAGGCCTCTTCTTACCCATCCATCCAAAGACCAGAGCCAAGGCCTTTCCTGTGCTGCTTCTTTCCATCAGTCACTCTTCAAGACTGAGGCCTCCATAGTACTGATCCTTGTACCCATTGCAGGTATTCTGAGCCAATTCCAGGGTAAAACCCCCTTCGGCCCTGCTGTTGGGAAAAAATCTGAGATACCTGAACAGATTCTCCTTATACTCAGTTGTCATGGCCTAAAAAACCAGTTAGTTCTGAAATGATTTCAAAGCAAAATTATTGCAAAGACCCATTGAAGAGCCCTCACTAGCAGAAGACATGCTACCTAGAATCCCTTGGAAACCTGTTTGACTCAGGTGGAAATGACCTACTGGCATTTATTTGCCCAGCATGGCAGTGGCTGAGGAAGGAAAAGCTGTTGAGTCACACTGCAAGCCACTTTTCCACTTTTGTCTGGTTTCCCAGAGGGCAGAGTGGGACAGTCAGAAGGCTGAGATTCTGTTTGTCTCTGACACTGACTTCCCATATGACCTTGGCAAGTACTTCTTGTGCCACCATTTCCCCACTTCTTAATAGCTAAAACCACCCAACTCAAGGGACAATCATAAGTGCACAGCAAGGAGCATCTAATAAAAGGTAAGAGAAGAGCAAAGTATTATTATTGTTGTCATAGAATACAAAAGCAGTTACGTAAGAATGTCAGTATTGCTTCATTTTTGTCCTTACAACATGAACTGTCAGAGGGACACTGACACAGTATCTTCATCCCAGTGGATGTACCCAAGCATTTACATCACTGATACAAAACCAGATTGTTGTAATCTGGAAGACTCTACCTCGTTTATTTTGACCAGCCTTTCTCTAGAACATGTTTTTCCTGTATAACCTCATAACCCATAATAATGGCCCAAACTGCACTATAGGAATGATGGCAGGTTTCGTGGGCCAGTAAAATCAAAACAATTCCTCACTTGTGCATTGCACAACCAGTCACTCACTAAAACACACAAGTGCTTATCTTCTCTGCAAGCAGAAAGTTAGTGTCTAAATTGGTACATCATACATACAAAGAACGCTTTCCAAAAAATCTCAACGGCATGAAAGAATTAACTTGGCTAAATTATACTCTGCTCGCATGATGACAAATTTCCTAAGGAAATGCATTGATAACTGCTGTTCACAACTGCTATATAATTAATAACCAAATCTCTCTGCTTCAAGTTCTACGATTTCTCCTAAAATTTACAATTGTTTTCTTAAAAATGGCCAGATTCAAGCAGCATGTGGACTGAAGGCTGAGGAAGGCACGGCTGTAATTACAGCAGCTGAAACTGTGCCCTAATCACACTCTTATCTTTCTTATCTACTCCAAGTATTTATAAAGCAATGATTACTGTACTAGGCCCCATCACCACTCTGAGTTAGTTCTGAACCAGCACCTTCATGTTGCTGTAAGAAGTTTACACTGCTTGAACTGGTGTCATTCTGCTGAGACAGAAAGCCAAGCCTCTCATCACTTAAAGTCATTAAAAAAAATAAACTATGACACCTCTAAAGGAGTAGGGGTGTTAACCCCAATGTCCTGGCCAAACTCCCAGCTTGAGTAATTACAACATGCCTTGAATAAATTCTTGCCACAGTTTCCGTTGGACATGGTATTGTTCTCTACTTCCTCTCCTACAATATCATGGAGTGCTGGTGCATGTTCTTAAAGGTCCTGTCCATGCTGGAATGTCATATGGGTCTACTCCAGGACCAGCTCTGCAGCAGCACATTGGGAGCAATGTGTTGAAACCAGTTCTACCTGTCAGCTGAACCGCTAGGCAATTTGTAATATTTATTTATTGATGTTCTGGCACCTCCTTCAGACGGAATTAACTTTGGGTATAGCTATCTGACAGATAGACTGGTGCAAATCCCAGATGCAGACACACATAAACCTTCTTTAAATGGACTAAATTTGCATCAGGAAATTAGCAAATGAAGCTGAACTAACTTTCTAGATGCCGACTTTGGTCTTTTGAGAAGGCAGCAAGAACACACCCAATGTGATGAACTAGGAAAGCTAAATGTGCTGTTTAGTTCAGCTGGCAACAATAAACAATTTTCATTCTGGCTGTTCCTTCAGAATTTCAGTGGACTTTCTCTAAACAGTCTGTTCACAGACTATATGGTATATTTTTGAAGCAGTCACTGAATACACATCAAATGCAGATCTAGCATTTCAAGTAAAATACTTGGTAGTTAATGGTAAAGCATTATTCACATTTTTCTGCAGACACTGTTAGAGACTCTAAGGATTTTTACCTAGAGCTCTCATTATCTTTCATGGGTGTAACACAAAGAGCTGAGGCCCAGACTCTCTGCTGGCATTTGCTGGGTTAGCTCCGTGGACCTCACTAACTCTCATAATTCATGAGCTTTACAGGCAATTTGTCTGCAGGAAGAAGTACAAGATCAAGATTCAGAAGAACCTGATTCTCAATCCTACCTTTTGACCCCGTGGGCGGATCACTCTCTCTTACTGCTCCATTTTGTTCTCCCATCTCCAAAAGCAAATGGTATACATTAATTTGACAAAAGCAAGTATGAAACCAAATTAATATCAATAGGCCACACTGAACAGATTCACATTAAACACCATCCTTCTAGCATTTGAAAATACAAATGTTTACCTTTCGAGCACGCCATTAATTTCCCCAGAAGCATGTCTCCCATATTATTTCAGAAGACAAAAATTGTAGTTTCAGAAAGCGGATGGTTTTATTTTTGTGTCATTACAAAAATGCCTTTTAACTTGTCAAATGATACACTACAAATATCTTTGGCAGATGAATGAAACCAAGTTTCCTGTCATAGCTGCCAACTTCAAGGTTGAGATAATCAGATAAACCTTTAGTTTGCCTCTCCCAATACCCACAACGACGTATGTTTGAAGTGATCCACATTTCTCTCATTTTTCCTATTGGGATTTGAAAAGGCAAAGTATCAGACCACTTTGTGACAAGTTCACAAAACTCTAGATGTGGTCCACAATTGTTACGGCCAACAACTTTTCTCAGGTGTTCCCCCTCATCCCAGGTTAAATAGTCCCCAGTAGCTCTGCTTGTCTAAAGGTAAATGCAAAATTTACCTAAATTGTATCCAACATCACCTCAACACCTGCTGGATACAAAGCTTTCTTATGATACAAAATATCTTAGACTGTGTGGAAAATAGGAAGGAAGTTTGTTTCGCCTGTTTTATTTCAGCAGTAGCACTAATACGGGATTTACAGAATTGTATTATTTCATTCTGGGGACATCTCAAAATTGAGTATTTGCAGGGTACTTTATAACAAAGCGCGCTGTCCCTTCAACGTAACTCTGAAGTCAAAAGCGGAAGCCCTCCCTACAAACACACCTTTGACAAACTTTGTGTCTTATGTAACTGCTTCTATTCATTTATTATCAGGATGTCAGTACAAATTGTTATTTTGATGATTCCTTGCCCCCATACTTCTGAAAGGGAAAGCAACTATAAACACAAGGGAGACTGACCTCAGTGATTTCCTCTGTTCAGACAGGAGCACAATACGCTCAAACACCATGACAAGGAGAAGTGGACTGTTTAGAATTCCTCCAGCTGTAATCTATAGTAAAAACAAATAAACAAATACGTGACTACAAGATGCGATAATTAATCCCTGCATGAAGCCAACTGTTATCTCTGCTTTGTAGATGGAGATACCAAAGCACACAAAGGCTCAATAACCTACCAAGTTCAACACCCACCACTGAAAGCCAAGAGTACAGTTTAGGAGACCATGTGCTCAGTCCATCAGATTTTTTTTTTCCTCTTCTGGCCACAACCCAGATACAGCTCGGCCAAGGGCAGGCTGAAATGCACCCATTTGGTGAGGGCATTTGCACTAGAGCAGTCACCTACCACCTCCTGGGATTGTCACTGCCTGCAGCTCAGCTGCTCCTGGCCAGAGAGGCAGCTCCACTTGGCTCCATGTCCTCACCCCAGCCAGCTTGCCCCAAACCCACCATCCTCTGCCACACTGCCACCAAAAAGTTCCTACCCATGTCAGGCCTCTCCCCTACACCTCATCTCCCTGTCCATGTCCAGGCCCCATTGCTGAGCTCCCCGTCTCTCTGCTCCCCCACACCTTTCCTCAGTTTCCTCATACCCCCTCGGGCCTGCTGCCGCCCCCGCCACAACCCTGGCTGAACTCAAACAGCCTCAACAGCAGCCCCTCACCATCTTCTCTCTCAGGCACCTCTCCCCAGCAGTGTCCCCACACGGGTCTTCCACAAACCTTCCTTCCCAAACTCCCCTCAGCACCCCCACGAGCCAGCTCTCTCCTATTCTCCTATCCCTCAGCAACCCTCACCTTAATTACCCCTCACCTGTCCCCTCAACCCGCCTCTCACACCACAACCCCTCCCCACACAACCCCTTACAGATGGCTACTCTCTCCTCACCCCAATGAGCCCTCCCCAAGAGGCCCTCATACCACCTCCTCACACAACTCCTCACAGCCGGCTGCCCCCTCCTCACCAGAGCCCCCCAGACCAAGGACCTCTCCCCCCAGAGCCCCTCACGCCAACACCCCCTCCTCAGCGAGCCCCTCACGCCAACACTCTCTCCTCAGAGAGTCCCTCACACCAACACACTCTCCTCAGGGAGCCCCTCACACCCGCGCCCCCTCCTCAGGGAGCCCCTCACGCCAACACCCCCTCCTCAGAGAGCCCCTCACACCAACACCCCCTCCTCAGGGAGCCCCTTCTCAGAGAGCCCCTCACACCCGCGCCCCCTCCACAGAGAGCCCCTCACGCCAACACCCCCTCCTCAGAGAGCCCCTCAGACCCGCGCCCCCTCCCCGCGCCACCACTGCCCCTCCACCGCCCCCTCGCGGCCCCGCCCCGCTCCCCCCGCCGCCCCCAGCCCCTCCCGCCGGCCGCGGTGCTGGGGGGGGGGGAGGGAGAGGGCGGCGAAGTCTCGCGAGAGGGGCGGGCGGGGGCCGCTGGCTGCGGGCAGCGCGGAGCGGCGGCGGCGGCGCAGCCGGAGCTCGGGCGGCGCTGAGGGGAGGCGGCGGCGGCGGGGCGGCGGCAGCGATCGCGGCCCGGCACACGGACCCGCTCCGCCGCGGCGGCACGGCCGGCGCCGCCCGCCCTCCCGCACGCCGTGCCTCCGCGGCGCGGCCTGGCCGCGGCTCGGCGAGCGGGGCCCAGGCAGCGGCGGCGGCGGTGGTGGCGGCGGTGGCGGCGGCTGAGCGCTCCGCCGCGCCCGCCCTGCCATCTTAGGTGCCGTGCCCCGCCGCCTTTGTGCCCGCCGCGCCCGGGCACCCGCGGGGGCCGGGCCCGACGCCCCTCCGGGGGCGCCTCCCCCCGCGGGGCCGCCGCCCCTTGCCCCGCTCCTCCTCCTCCTCCTCCTTCTCCTCCTCCTCCTCCTCCGCGGGGGGCCGACCGGCGCTCCCAGCCCGGCTGCGGCGGAGGGTAAGGCGGGCAGCGCGGCGGGGGGCTCGGCCCGGGCGGCCCCGGGAGGGTGAGGGAGGAGATGGGTGGGGGGGGCGGCCCGGTGGGGCCGGCGCCTCCCCCGCCGCGCTCTGCGGCAGTGCCGCAGGGTCGGGGCCGCCGCCGCCGAGCACCGGCGGGGGAGCGGGCGGCGAAATGGCGCTTCCCGCGGAGGGGCGGCCGCGGGCGGAGGGGTGTTCCCCGCTGTCAGGGGCCGCCGGAGGCCCAGGGCTGGGGCCGGGGCCGGCCCCGCGGCCAGGCGTGCCCAGCGCCGCGGCCCTTTTTGTCTGCGGCTCCCCCGGGGGCTTCGCTGGCCGAGCCCCGAACCCCGGGGGGGTTGGGGGTCCCTCGGAGACCCGCGCGGATTTCTGCCCTTTTATTTTTTTCACGCTTTTTTTTTTTTTCTTTTTTTTTCCTCCCTGCCCGTCGCTCCTCCCCAAGCAGTGAGTTTTCAGTGTATATACCATTTTTTCGGTGCTGGTGTGGGATTTGGCTGAAAGTGACCTATTTTAAAGACCTTTTATTGCTCCCCCCTCAGCAATGCATGTGGCGGCCGATTCCGTTACCCAAATAGCGTTTCCCAACCATTTTAATTTGTCAGATTAAAACATCTCATGGAGGCTGGATTTCTGTAACCCGCGTGTGGGTATGTCGTTAGAAATATCTCTCACCCCGCTTTGCTGCAAGCATCTTTGGAGCATCAGAGTTCACCTTTGTCACTGTGAAAGCAGAAATAAATATCAAGGCGATACCTGGGAGATGCAGTTGTACCATTGTGTTGGGCGCGGTACAAGAAATGGGGAGGGGGGGGAGGGGGAAGAACCAGAGATTAAAATGGTTGTTGTCAAATGTGGATCTTTACATGCCTTCGGAAAAAATTATGACAGATCGGTAACAGCCCTGAGTACTTTTAATATATTTTCTTAGGGAAACGTTTCGTGTTTATCGTGCTTGTCTCTGCTGCTTATCATGGTACGGAGTATTTCATTAGGTGGCATTTTAGTGGCTGTGTTGGTTAAATAGCAGTTGCATTAACTAGTTGAACAAATTGTGTCCTTCACCTTTGACTATTGCATTTTGAGAGCCCTTACAGCAGTGTGCCCATGCATGCCAAGGGCGGATTAATAAGATGTTACCTAAAGGTTTGGATGTTATTGATTCCTTACTATTAATGCTATTTATAGTGTGTTTGACATGGCTCTTGTTTTATGTATTTGGATAAAGGTTATCAGCTTGGAATGGTTCAGATGAAATGTGTCAAAAATACCACCCCTAATATATATATAAAATTCAACAATATAGTTTAGATCTCCAGTGTCTGAAAAGCAGCTTCAGTAGATAGCACATAATAGTGAGAACCGTGGAAAATGGATACATTTTGACACTAGGGAAGGTTTGTTTTCATATTTCAGGATTACAGAATAACAACTTCTGTTGCAATAAATACCGTTTTGGGTATGTTTTTCTTGCGCCTACTTTGAGCCTACATTTCCCTTGCCTTTGTGCCTCCTCATAGTTAGTGTGTCATAGTTTTTGCTACTTATGTCCAAGGGCAAACCTAATCAACGATTGGTTTGAGCCTTCATATTAGATTCTCCACAACATTGGCCTAGTTCTGACTGGTGTGTTTGCCATTTTTAGGACTCCTCTTCCTTTTATCCGTAGACTAAAATACATTGATAAACTTGAACCTTAATTTGTCCTTTGAACTTGAGAGAATGTTTTTCTCCTCTGTTAACAGTATCTCACTGAAGTGAAGGTGATTGTGGTAGAACAGCTTAATTTTAGGTTTAATCCTGCTGAAATATAACTACCTGAAGTAAAAACTCTTTGGATAGTTTGATGTTATTTTTCTTTTTAGCTAGACTGAATTGAGTGTTGCCTGTACAGGACCAGATGTTGGCATTAAAATTATGTACAGATAAGGTGGCTTAGGCCTCAAGTTAGACTACTTGGAAAAGTTATCTATGTCCTGCTGTTAAATTCCAGAGTAAGCTAAACTGAAGAACTTTAAATGTTTACTTCCAGCTAAATAACATTGCCAATTCTGCAGTTTTCATCTCTATCTCTATTCACCAGTTTTTGTCTCCAGAATAGCAAGTTTTTAATGAGTTTTAAGACAGTCTCAGGTTTTATGCTTGGTGAGATTCATTAGAAGAGAAGCAAATATCACACTAATAATTACATCTTCAGATGTATCCTAGTAGTGGATTTCCTGTAATGAGGATGTTTTGTAGAGAACAATAGATATGGCAGCAATTTCAGAGATTTGTTTTAAAGATGTTGTAGGTAGCTGACTGCAGTAGTGAGTTCCACTTTGACATGACCCTTGCCTACTCAGCAGAACATGAGGTGATGTCCAGGTACTTGGTTCAGGTGTAATTCTCTTTCTAGCAAAGACAGACTGGATGTACTGCTGCTGTTGTCTCTCATGTCTGTCACTTCTGCAAGGATATGCTTCTGATCTAACTTACTAGGGAGTAAGTCATTTGCAAAATATGCCTCATAGAAGTTTTTTGACAGTATAGGTGTTTTGTCAAGTAAGAAAATAATTAGGGTTGCTCTGGCTCTCTTTGTGATCCAGAAGTGGTGAGGAAGCGATGGTAAATACCTCTTGTCTTATTCCATTCTCAATGTATTTTGGAGAACACTCTCATAATCAGTAAGAGCCTATCTTAGAAGCATTTTCTGTTGTGTTCCTGTTCACATTTAAATCATGTAAACAACATAGTGTTAGGTTGAAGTGCATACTAGAAATTATAGAAATCTTTGATGTTACCAGGGGTGAGCCAGGCTCTTGTCTTCTGAATGGCAGTGGTGCTGGGTGGCCATTACATTTTTCCTGTTCAAGTATGCTGTGTAGTGTCAAGGATTTTACTTTTATTTCCTTTTGTGAACCTGGACAAAGGGAAGAGCTGAACTTCAACCCTGGGATAGAATCATGTCTGATTTGGAAAGTTTCCTGGGTCTGACAGTAGGGTTTCAGTTATGGCTGACACATGTCCTCCTCTGCTTAACCATGCTTGGGACAAGCTTGCCTGTAACAGCACAGAGCAGGATGATTTAATACCTTCTGAGACCCACATCTGTCCTTTCTTTTATAATACTGTGTCCTACTCTTCTCCACAAAGTGCTCATTCTGGATGGACACGGAGCAGGATGAAGCCCTGGTGCATGCAGCCTGTTGCTCTCTGGCGAGTTCCCTTTACGCTGGAAGTTGACTGAGGTGTGCAGTCCTGTCCTCCACCTGCTTCTCCATGTGTGTCATTCCATTGGCTCTGCTCTTTGATCCTGCACCAGCAGAAAGCTAACCTAAGGAAAAATACAGTTTTGTGTCAGCTTGGTGATCTGAAATGGTTCGTTGCATAGTGAGGTGAGGTTAGAGATAACCCCAGGGACTGGGCTGCACCACCACAGCCAGCAATGAGGTTTAGAGACAGAGGTGGCCAGTGGCACTTTTTGCCAAACTTGTAGTGGCTAGGTTTCAGGATTCTTTGTTTTTATTGTCCTTTAACGTGCTGAGGCATTGCTGATCATACATTGATTTCTCTGTGGAGAAGAGACTGAAAAAAATTCAATGGTCAGAGGGTCAGAAAATCACTAATCCCCTCATGTGAAGTGCCAGAGGAAGTGTCCTTCCTGTGAAAAAATTTAAAATATAAAAGCATGAAATCAGAGGTGAAATGCAGAGTGTCTGAGGGGAAGAAGTGTGCAGAAAATAGTAGGAAAAGATAGAGAGCTGTTTAAAAGCAGAGTTGGCTTTTACACACTATTCCTTCCTCGCCTAAGTGCTCATTTACAGTACAGAACATGGAGGAGTGAATACTTTCTGAAGGCCCTTAGAAACACAATGGACATTAGCCAGCACAGTGGGGGCTCCAAACGTGGTTTTTAAAGCAATTTTTGAACAAATATTTGGTGGTCACTGAAATTACAGTGTTTTTTTTAATTATGAAATTGAAGCCATTAGGAACTTCTAATACTTGATCAGAAATCAATGCATTATTACTCTTGACTTTTTTTTTTCCACATTCTGCTAAATCTTTGTTTCTTTGCCAGAAGAAAAGGCAAGGTAGCTGCTGTAAACATAGCATGAAATTGCCAAAGCAGCAATAAGTTTTGTCTAAACAGAGAAGTTTCTCCAGTTTAATCAGAGCTTGCTGAGGACAGATCTGCAGCATTAGTTACACACCTATAGCTTGGAGATGAAGTTTTCTTTCTCTTAGTGGTTGGTGAGGACCGTCCAACATGAGTTAGAGTGATGATGGCTTCTTAATACAACTGGACAGTAGCTCGAAGTTTTGCCTGCTGTATTGCTTGGCTAGAAAGAGTTTTGATTTTTCTTCAGAGGTCAGGATGGGGTGACAGCATGAGATTTACATATTAAGTATTGTCCTTAGGATGGAAAAGGCTGGAAATGTTTTGTTTGGGGGAAAAGTTGGATCTTGAGGAAAAAAAGTAAAAGTCACAAAACTCTAAGGCTGGCAGGCTCTTCAGTTTTCTGTGCCTGTGATCTTCCAATGACCCTTATTACACTCCTGGCTACAGCCATGCAAATATTTTCTTTAGAGTGAGATGTAATTTTATAAAAACAGTTTTGTCTTACGCTTATTGAGTGCAGCGTGTTTACAGGGCAGCCTCATATCAGAATGTGGAGGAACAGTTGCCTGTTGAGTTTCTTTGAAAGCTTTTATTGCATGTCAGCTTTGTCAATCCATATTTGAAAAGAAAATTTTGATGTTTACTGTTAATCTCAGAGATTTTTGCTTATAGCTTTAGACTGAAAGCCAATATGTATTGCACTTGAATTCTTAAAATGTGACTAAAGTTGCTTTCAGCCTTTCACTTAGTTCATCTAAACTTTAAAACTTCTTTTTCTTCCCTTTAGCCTTCAGCCATTTGTTGAGCACCTCTAGACACAGATTTTGATGGGTTAGGTCCTTAGGATCAGTTCTTCCCTTTGCGTTGCTGGTTCAACTTCAGTTCACTCTGGTCTGGCTGATTTCTAACCTCTGGAAAGCTTTGGGATCAGGGAGCCTGGGGAAGTGGAATATGCAAGTGCAAGTATGTTGAAAGGGTAGGGACCATTTCTTATAACACTTTTGGCTTGCTCCTCATCCATGTGTTCAGTCTGTTTTCCAAGCACCCAGCAATCCTTCCTCTTCCCTTACATTCCACTGCTCAAGGGCAATAACAGACCCATGAGCCCATGCCCAGAGAAATGTTGTATTGAGATTTCTTGGAAAGAATCTCATGTGCAACTGCACACGTTTGTTATTTTTTCCTCCTTCACCATTCTTAATATGCAATTCTCGTTTCCCACCTCAGTCCCCTTTTAATTGGTGACTGTTCCTCCCTCCCCAGCCGAGATGAGAGGAGAGGTTATTTTTGCTAGTGCTGTTTCTCAAATAGGCCACGGGTATCCAGTAAGTAGTGCAGTAACTTTCTCCATCAGTTATTAGGATTTCTCAAGCTGTGTCCTGGTGGCAGTGCAACATGTTTCTCCTTTAGTTCTGGCTTGCAGTTGTCACTAACATTAACTCCTCCCAGTTCCCACTTCCTTGTAACCCAATCTGAATAAAGATCATGGGATTTGACTGTGCCTTGCTTTGCTGCTGCTGCTGCTGCTGCTCTGGATGTTTGGGTTGTCTCTGTGCTCTTTGTAAACTGTGTGCTGTGATCTTCTTTTTGGCTTTGCCTGTTCCAAGGAGCAGTTGACAGTTGTTAAAATCAGTTCTGGGCCAGCCGTGATTTGATGCGATTAAACTGTGTTAAATGTGTTCCAGAACTGTTTCCTGGCCTAGATAGCAAACTAGTTAAACCCTGGGTTTGAAATCTATTTTGGTATGATTTGGCCCTGTACCCCTAGGTAAGATGCCTCCCTCTTTGAGGGTCAAACAGAACACAGGGTCTGTGCACAGCACACGATCTTCTGCCTCTAAATCTACCACCTTCATATCTCCTTGGGCTTTTTATATTAGTGTTTGCATATCGAAGTCTTGTCTTGAGAGTTATGTACTGGACTAACTGCAGTAATGTGGTTTTGCCACCCATAAAGACTAAGGTGCAGTGGTATGATTTTCCCTGGCATCTGCTGAGCTGGTCTGAAACCCACTTTTTACTTGCTTGGTACATCTGAGTGTGCAGCCAGGCTCTTAGATTGGGGTTTTTATGAAGGCTTGCAACTTTAGTTGAAAAAGAGGGTAACCTTGGCCTTGACAAAAATTCCTGCTGTCTCCTAGAAGTGCATGTCAGAGTTGGGAAGGGAATAATGATACATTTCAGAGGCAATGCCTTGCAAAGAATGCCAAGCTTCATTTTTATTATGGGTTAATTGCCATATAGGCCAACCTTGAACTCTTACCTGTGTTTTTGGCTTAATTTTCCTTCTTCCCTTTCCACACAAACCCCCCTCTAACACATGCTTTGAAGTGTTTAAAACTAGGTTAGTCTCTGGCTGGAGGTGTGTGGTAGAACCTCCTGTTAATTCTTGCTGGGACCTGCCCGTTTTGCAGCAAGAATGCAGGCGAACCCATCTGAATGCTGATCATATGTCCTTTGTGAGTGATGGAAGGTTATTTTTCCCTTCATTTGACACAATATATGGACAAAGGAATCCTAGAGCATCTCCATTCCAAAAGCCACCTCAAGTGGCCAGATTTGTACAAGCTGGAGTGCCCATGGAGGTTGAAGAAGAGGGCTTAGTGAGGATGCTTGGGCTGAATTTAGGTGATTGCATGACAATCACTGGAGATATTTCCTTCTCTGGCTCTCAGAAGATGTTGCTGTCAGCTGCTAGCTCAGTAGTTGACCACATTCTTAGTAGATCAACCTACACAGATGTCCTGAACTGACCAGAGAATTCAACATTTCTATTGCTGACTGGGAGGACAGAGCACAGGGACCCAAACACTAAGATTATCTGTACTTAAGAAGAGGTCTGTATACATGGGTTTTTATTCAAAATAAAATGCTATGGAAGGAGGAAGTCTTCATCCTCACCATTGCTTTGATTTCACTGCAGTGCTGATGATGTAAATTTATTTGCAAAAACAAGACTGGGCAAAAGATTTGTTCCTGGTTTGACAGTAACAAGCAGAGTGCTTTGAATACTAGACTAACGTGAAAATAGTTTACTTATAAAGTACATGATTTACCTTCACTAGCTCATAATTAGTCACAAAAACATAAAGAACGCTTAAAGAATTATTTAGTATATTGAATAAAAAATTTGACAGGGAATTTTTGATGCCCAGTTTTAAAAAATATTTTGGAAAAGCCCCTAAATCTTCCCACGTATTTTAGTGCTTTTTCTTGAATGGCGCCCTTATCTCTTGAAAATACTAATTAGCACATTATTTTAAGTTTCTTATGTTATCCCCTGTTACAGGAGTTGGTAATTGTGGGCCACTGTGCAGGAGGGCCATCACGTGGTTGGTCCAGCACCAGGGTGTGTGATCCTCATTTGAATAGTCTTCCCATTGCTGTGGGAATCTCTGATACTGAAAATTAATTACTCCAGAGACTGCAAATTGGTATAATAACAATGTTTTTCTTGTAGATATTACAAATATTTTATATTTGAATAGTTAATATGAGAAATGAAATATTAATACACAAATAGAAATTTAAGCTATAACAAAGAAATATTATACGTGTGATGGTTTTATACTTTTCTCTGAATTGGCAGGATAATAATAGTGATTCTCTGCTCTGAATTTCATCCACAAATCTCAAGGTATTTCAAGTGGATGATAAATGCATGTTTATTTTCCACATTTTTTAGGTAGGGATACTGAAGTACAGGTGAAGAAGTGAGTGATTTGCTGAGCATGGCTGGTGATGGGGTAGAAGAATTTGTCTCCTTGGTCCTCAGTTAGCATCAGCACCTCCCAAGTTGTAAGGTGGAAGCAGAAGTGTAGGAGATGCTGCTTTGCCTGTGGGGTGTAGTGGAGCAGCACAGACCTCAAAGTTCAGCAGCGTCGCTGTCCCAGATCTCCCTCTGAAAGTCTTCCTGACCTGCTGAAAATGCAGGGGATGGGGTTTCTTGTTTCATCATAGGAGCACTATGTAGATTTTTTTCTTACCATAATGGCAGTTTAATGCTGGTCATGAATGAGCTGGCCAAATCTTGAAATTTTTAATACTCTTTGTTACTGTGATGTGACTTTTTGCTGATTTTTATCTTTTGCATAAATCTGAAAAGGGTTTTTAATGCATCGTAAATCAGTCCCTGAACTTGATGAATAACAAACAAAGCTTTTTCAGTTTTGGAGTCAGTCACGCACAGGGATAACTGGGGACTGCCCATCTAAGTAAAAAATATTCCTGTGCATATAAAATTGCAAGACTTGGGTATTGTCTGGACATTTTTATGGAGATCTGCGGAGGCAGAGTGTATCTTTTCACCCTGTTTGTGCAGTCTCTGCCACATCTGAATCTCACCTTTTCTTCAGGGTCTGGTTATTGTGTAATGCAAATGCACACTGCTGTAAAAAGCTGAAAGGGTTCTCACCTGATGCCCTGGGAAGGAAGAGGAGCTTCCAGCCCCTGTGCCTGTCGGAAGCCATAAGCATTGCAGAGTGAGCCATTGCTCAGCTCATCACCAGTAACTTTCATCTGTTCTAGATTCTACTGTACCTGTCTCTGCAGAGAGGTGTGCAGTGTGGGGATTCATTTAAGGCATATCTATGCAGAAAAATAGCTGGGGCTTACCTGAAAATAATAAAACTAAGAATTTTGTTGCTTCAGTCATTCTTTTAAACTAGAATAACCCTCAAAAAGTGCTAAAACCATGAAATTTGAGTACCTGTGTGAAAATGCTCAATATTTTGGGACCTTGTTTTTATGAAGGATTTCTTTTCATGTTGCCACAGACATGGAGTGTGAAATTTAGCAAGCTTTCTCCTAAAGCTGCTTTCAGCTTTGAAATGAATGTTACCTGTGCTGGTTTGAAGTAGTTCGTACCTGTTTATCATGCCTGTTGCAAAATCTACCTGCCTATTTACATAGGTGTTGGGGAAACAAGGATGATATGGAGGAGCATGAGTGGAAGGAGAGGATGGTGTGAGTTGTGATTCTACTTGTCTGCTTATTTTCTGGTTTGGAGGCACCAAGCACCTGCTGATTTAGGGGTTTTCTGTATGTGATTTCATGCCTGTGATTAGCATTTCTAAGGACATGACACATACGGTCTCACCACTTAAATACATTCTGTAAATATGTAAACAGAACATTACGGAGATGGTCATTGTCCGACTGTCCTGACTGGTCTCCAGAGCCAACCCAGCAGGACTCTGCATGCTCCATTGGGCCCATCCAAGACAACAGAACTCAGACTTCAAACTTAGAAGCAGAATTCCTTCTTGGATTGGAGTAACCACCTGCTTTTGATGCTTCCTTACTGGCAGTTGCTTGTCTCATTTTCCTTCCTTTTAATCACTGGGGCAGGAGATTGAGATCTTTAGATAGACACTGGAATGCACTTACTGTGTTACTGTTGAAAGTCAAATTCTATAGAAAGGATCAGCTGCTTTACAGAAGTCTGTGATTGCATTTGATTTGAAATCAACCATTGTTATGAGAGGATTTCTCAAGGTAGATGATCACAGAATATTCTGAGTTGAAAGGGACCCAGAAGGATGATCAAAGTTTGACTCCTGTGGCCCCAAGAATCCCACCATGTGCCTGGCATCATTTTCTAAACACTTCTTGAACTCTCAGCCTGTGACTGCTTCCCAGCTTGTTCCAGTGCCCAAACACCCTCTGGATGAAGAACCTTTTCCTAGTATTTAATGAATAGTAATAACAAGACTTCTGAGTTCTGGGGAGGCATGAGAGTGCTCTATGAGGAAAAAATATTTTTCTGGACAAAATCTGAGAATAACCCCTGGTTAGCTGATGTTCCTGTTGGAGCATTGTCCCTAAGTTAATAGCAAGGCTAGGTTTGTTTTGCTGCTTTGAAGGATTACTAGTGCTCTGTCTGAATTGAACTTGCACATAAGGTAGAAATGGAAGTTGTCTTAGTTTCATGTTCAATTACCAAAAAATCACAGCAAAAGCAGTCGAATGCTTTGTCACCATTGTGCTGTTCAGTTGCTATAAGTGGAACCATATGACCACTGGATATTTAGTAACTTCCACTTCTGTAATTCTCTTTGTTGCTTTCTTGATTTTTTTTTTTTGTTGTTGTGAAAATTAAGTCATAAATTGTAAGAAGCAAGGAGAGTGGTCATGTGCTGTCTAGTTTGGTGTCTTAAATGAAGATTTGTTTCCAAGATTTGGCAGGTATTTCTCACTCAAAACCTGTTATTTCTCAGCTTGCCAATCATGTCAATGTGTTGAGTTCAGGTGTTACATGAAGGGTAGATCTCCTTGTGACGTGGAGTGCACATGTTCTGGCAAGGGCCTTTCCGGAGTTTTAATAAATACAAGGTATGAACACTTCTTCACCACAAGAGGTGTGTTTTTATCCTGTGCAGGTGCTGCACTCTGCATGCATGCACACCTAGCAGTTCCTGCATCCCTGGTGCAGCATGGCTCCTTGCTCTGCAGGAAAGATGCTGCTCAGAATTCTTACCACATATGGAAGAATAGCTTTATAAAGCATTTCAGACAGAGCAGCTTCCAATTTACTGAGCGACTGAAACATGCTGTACTTTGCTTTGTTTCATCATGGTAAAAGCCACTTACTTGCCTGTGTAACTCCTAACCAACAATAAAACAGGTATAAACAGGCATAAAACAATGTAGTATTCAAGGTATCTCTAGAGGGGAACAGTAGCTAAACACCTCTTAATTTGATTTTGCCTGGCCTGGAAAGGAGCAGGACTGTCACCTTCACCTTCTCCATTTTCATGGGCTGCTCACGTGCGCCAGGGGTCTGAAGGGAATATTTGGTTACCCCCAGACCCGCTGAATTTTGACTTGTCCAAAAGGTACCAGCCAGAAGCAGAGCCGCTGTTCTGAGCTGGTTTGAGGGAGAGCTCCTTCCCTCCTGTTTGGGTTTTGCTTTTTTTGTGGGTGTGATGTCATCATTCTGCGAGGTCTGCGCCGCTGCGTCCTCCAGGAAAACAAAACAGGGCGACGAGATCTGAATGTCAAATGCAAAAAACAAGCAGATCTGATTCTTCCTCTCCTCCCTCCCCCTTTTTCTTTGAAAGGAGCTTTCAAGCTGACTTTATACAACAGGAATTAGCTTAATAGAAAAGGAGAGCAAGAGAAGCAGAGTTATTTCTTTTCAGTTCTTGTTATCAAGTTCTCAAAAATAACTCCTTCCTGCCTTACTGGAAGATGGGATGTATGTTTTGTGCCAGATGCAAATATAGGGGCACTTTATGAATATCCAAGTATTCCTTGTTTCAGATATCTTTTGTCTTCTAATATAACCTTTCTCTGTTTTTGATTAGTTTGGAGATATTTAAATGAGCACTACACAGTGTCTTCTTGCCATGCTGGGGTGGGTTTCTACCAGAGAACTGTCCCATACACTTCAGTATGTGTACCAGGATACCAAGGTAGTACTAGCAGTAGCCTCCCACCAAGATTACCTTTGGATCCTAGCCAGGGTCAGGGGAGCAGCCAAAACCAACTGCTGAGGTGGTATAACCAGGATGATTTTTATTCAAGCCTTTGGAATTACATTAATATAAAAATGTATTGGAATTTTTCCTTCTTTCTGGGAGCCCTTTTGTGGCCTGGCAGCAGTTGGCTCTCATGCAGCTTGTTAGCTATACTGAGCAATACAGTTCCTGTAAACATGGATAGGTTAATTCTTTTTCAGGCTAGAGCTTTAGATATTCCCTCATTCAGAATGACTTTGCAAAATAATCTGCAGAGAGGCATTTTGAGTCTTGGAGGCTCTAAACTGAATATTGCTAGTGAGAGGGTGGGCTGGTGGTCTCTGAGAAGCTGTCAAGATGTAATAAGAGCTTGTGGGCACTGAGCAACATTGGAGTAGATACTCTTTGCCCCGTTGTGTTGAAGAACCTTAATTACTTCTTGGTTGCTCTTTATAGCTTGTGTCCAAAAAGTAAATACTGTTTTCTGGCATGGCCTGTTGAGCTCTCAGTAGCTCCCTGTCCAGCTGGGCTGCTCGGGTGAGTTGCATGCATGATGAGGGAGCAGTTCTTGCTTTTTGCTGGTTGGTTGTTAGGGATGTATCTGCCCAAGGTATCAGGAGGTTGTCCTACTTTCCCAGTTCAAAAATCTGAGATCCTTAGAATTTATAAAATGGACACCTGATGTTCCCTTTGTTTATTAGCCAACAGGAGCAGTCAGAAAATAGCTCTTCTTCTAATACAGGAATTGCTGCTTGAAACTTTGTAGTTGTTTTTTTCCCCTCTTATTTGCCTGTTCCTACTGACAAACAAAAGGCATAATCCATTATTCCAAACTGCTGAAAGAGGCTTCAAATTGCCAGGTATGAAATTACGCTGCTTGTTCCTTTACCAGTAGGAAACAGCATGTGAGATGTTTCAAAACCTACAAAGGAGAAAGTTCTTTGTATGTGTGAATTTAGTATTCACAAAAGGTGTCAGATTGACAGCCATGGAGATTGTGGAGATCGGAATTTTATTTATCCCTAGAGAAGGTGCAGTGCAGACTGCAGTAGTGCAAAAATTTCCTGTATTACTCTGTTACACCTTACCTGTGCCCTTCACAGGAAGCCTCTTGGGGTGAGGAGCTCCTTCTTTCTCTGTGCCCCTTCAGAGAGCTGGCTGACAAAAGGATGTGAGGGTGTTTTTTTGTGTGTGATGTGGGTGCTTGTCTCTTGAAATCTAAACAGATGTGGAAGGAATTTGATAACATCTACCTCTAAACAGCTGCTGGAGCAGAGACAGCCCTCAGCCCCCATGTTCTCTGGCTGGAGGAAGGTTGGGAGTCTCAAGGCAGAAGATGTTAATGGTCATGGTTCTGTTACTCACTGAATTAGCTGTTCTTCTGCAAAGATTTACCATTCCAGTATTGAAACTCTAATGCAGCCAACTTCTGCTTTGTCTAAAATGTTTGATAAATTCTCCAGGGGAATGAGAGGGTCTCTAGGAGATGTCATGTAAGAGAAGTGTAGTGTTCTATGTGAGTTGTCCGTTTGCCAAAATGAAAATTGAGAAAGAATATCAAGCCCTGTTTCTGGGGAAAAAAACCCCAAACCAAACAAAAAACCCAAAGAACACAAAGCCAACACCAAAACAAACCAGCAGGTGATTGATTTTTGAATATTTCTAACACCTCTCTGGTGTGATCCCTTGTGCCAGTGCTCTCTTGGGACTGTTATTGTGACTGTCCTTGTTCCCTGATACTTTGCTTCTTCATGTCTTGCTAGAGCCAGGCCCCTCTGTCACATATTTGCAGACCATTTTAAGGAGGCCCTTCAGACCATAGAGCTCAGTCCTGCTCCAGCTGTGCTTGTGGTTATTGCTCTAGGTAGTAGCTTTAATCATCTCCAGCTCTCATCCTTCATCAGGTGGCAGGATTGTGTGGCTCTGAGCAGCATGGTTTAGCTTGGACCAGCCAAATCACTGATTGTTTTCAGATCAGCAGCTCCTGGGAACAGCCAGCGCTGCTGTCCAGCACGGCCCATGTCAGGACACAGCCTTCCAGCCCACTCCCTGCCAGCAGGAATGCTTAAGGAGAAAAATAAGATCAATTTAATTGGCTTTTTCTTTGCAATGCTATTCCTTTATGTCTCCTGAAGATCAGTCTTGGAAAAGTCACCTGTTGGCAGCCCCCTGCCTCACTTCATGAAAAAGCTGAGGCCAAAGTCCTTGAAGCAGGCAGGACAACCTTGTTTTCAGAAAGTCCAAGTGTGAGAGCAGGTTCCACCATATCTCAATTAACCTTCTGCTTAAATGCACAGAAAATAGTTTTGTCCATTGACTGAAGCAGTCAAATTATTGTTCCCCTCTGTTAAAGGGTAGGAGTGGAAATGGTTGCTGATTATTTCTTTTTCGTTCATTTGCTTTTGTGAATGATTGCTGAGAACAGCTGGATTAAGTGGCTTTATGTGTGAGCACAGAAAGAACCTGTGAAATACAGAGGTGTTTGGATTTGTGCTCTTGAAATAAACCAATTTCTGATTACAGTTTTCTGTCAAATTTAGGATGGATGTGTTTCTACATGAGCTGAAATTACCCTTCTGTCCTTAAAATGCTGTAACACTTAGTAGATAGTAGATTCAAGTGACTGAAACGCTTTCCTTCTCTCTTCAGACCAGAAAAAGTGCTACATTTCTTACTTGAGAGCTGAAGAGTTGGTGTACCAGAGAATAATTTTTTAAAATACTCTTAGTAAGAGTTAACCTGGGTAGAACAAAGCTTGGGCATTAAACCTGCTTTATGGGCCGTGTTTATGAATTGTTGTTCCAAGTATTTGCTTCAGGTGCAGATGTTGACCTACCTCTTTCATCCCTTGTGTTCAGGACAATTAGTAACACTGCCAAACCAGAAAAGAGACAGATAACTTTTTAAAGCAGTTTCTTGAAGAAAAGATGTAGTTATTTACCTTCTCTGTGTGCAGAATGATGTATCAACTCAACCTTTCTCTCTAGTGGAGAGGCAGTTAAGCACAAGGATGTTTAAGTCCTGGTTTGATGGACTTTTTAGGAAACCTGTAAGCAGGGATGTGCTGAATGTGCTGGGTGTGTTCCACTGCAGTGGATTCAGCTTTGACTCCACAGTGCTTGCTGGTGCTGGTGTTCAGGGAAAACACAGCACTTCAGCATTTCATGCATGTGTCTTCCTCCTAGTGCTGTATTTATGTGTATAAAATAATGCAATAGGCAGGTAAAATTTAAGGGTTAATTTGTTTATGTTAAGTTCCATCAAGATGGAGACTCAGTATTTGCAAAGTACCTGCTGAAATGGGGGCTTATTCCCTAGTGGGACCCATCCTTGCAGTGCAATGGCAAGAGGGTGAACCAGCACTGAGTGTTGCTGAGGCATTTTGCAGCTCCAGGTGCTGAGCAGGCACTTATCCCTGGAGAGCAGCAGAAGATGCTCCAGCCCTGGACTATGGGAGATCAGAAGGACTTTTCCCTGCAAGAGAGGCTCCTCTTGTTTCCAGTTCCTAGACTGTCAGGAATCTGTCCTGTGTTCAGTGAATCATTCCTGGAGAGCACTCAGGCAGTGTGGAGGAGGAAAATGCCTGGTGTGAATGCAGGAGGTATAAAAGTCAGATGAGAGGGGAGAGATATGAATATGTCAGGACAGAAGTACAGTGAAACTGGGACTGCAGAGGGGTCAGAGAGGATGGAGCTGGAGCTGATGGAGACCTGGAGCTGGAGGTTTGCAGGAGAGGTGACTTGGGAGCCTGGGAGATGGGGAGGGAGGCAGCAAGAGAAGATGGGTTGGCAAGGGAGATGGCAGTCTGAATTCTGACACTTTCTAATTTTGGAATGCTTGCCTTTGTAACCTTAATAATTTTGTTCTAATACACCAGATACAAAAATTGCATTATATGTTCTGAGGAATTTGGTTACTATGGTAATGGGTATATAAGTACATAAGAGATGAGATGTCAGCAGTCAGAACAGCTGTAATGTAGCACACAAACCTGTGACTGCCGGAATTTGGGGAGCAGGCCCTTACAAACTTCTCCTGCTTCAGTGTCATTTCTCACTGCCAGGATGTGTGTTCCTGTGTGAAAGTGACGTCAGAGCTTCTACAATAAATTTTTTGGGGCTTTGGAATTTCAGTAGACATGCCCAAAAATTCTGGGTAAACAGACTGTGTACCTCCCTTCTGTGCCAGGATGGGGAGATCTCTGTTCCCACCCAGCTGCTGGAAGTGCAGGATAGATGCTGGCTGCACGGACCACGAGTGTGCGGGATGGGAGCAGGCTGCTGCTGCCCTCTGCTCTGGCACCTGCCTCCCTCCTTGCTCAAAGGCCAGGGCTGGTTGAGCTGGGGGTGTGTGACTCATTCCCAGCAGCACACAACCAGTTTTCCCCTCCCCACTGTTGGTGCCTTGTCTAGGTGCATTTGGGGCAGTGCAGCTGGTACCTGGTGAAGTCTGTGTGCCAAATGCTGTTGTGTTTGTTACAGCAGTTTGGTGATGGTGAGGTCTTGCCCAGCTGTAGAAGTTGAGGAAGATGATGGGGAGCAAGAGCATCCTGGGGAGTGTCGGGCAGGAATGTGGGGCAGCTGTTGGCACAGGAGTGGAAAGGATGATGGTTCTTGTGCACTTCTGATCCCTTCATCCCTCTGCAACAAGGATGTGTTTTCCATGCACACCCACACCTTCTGGTTGAAAAACCACTTTTGCAGTGTTTCCTGCAGTTGGGGACAGATGGATTATGAGGATTATCCTCAACAGGACAGGGTTGCTGAATGGAGCAAGCAGTGTCCAGGCTGGAGAAGTACTGCAAGTACATTCCATCCCACACAGGTGAGAGTCAGGACAGCACAGGGCACAGCAGAGTGTTGGAAATTTCTTGAAGCCAAGTGTGGTGTAGTGGTGTAAAGATGAGTTAGTGCTAGTGAGGAAACGTGGGCTGGAGGGAAGCTGCTGAAAAGTTTTCAAGGTGTCCAGTCTTCGGACAGTTTTAAGTGGTATTTTGGTCTTGATGTACACATGAAAGGACTGTGGTAATGGAATTTGCTGGTGCAAAGCTGGGGGACATGGTCAATCCAGAGGAGGACTGGAGTCTCTGGCAGGACTGAGTGACTTGGAGGATTTGCAGTATGGAGACCTAAATAGAATAGTGCAAAGTGGATGGTCACGCAGTAGCAAGTATGTAATAGCATATAGAACATATAAAGATACGTTGTTACGTGTAAAGATATGAAATATAAAAATAGGATTTATCAGTTAGAAATGGAAAGATGTAAAAGACATGAATATATCCCTTGATACCATGGTGGTTTTTTAAACTTTAGTGCTGTGTATCTAGGGAATAAGCAGATGTGGAGAATGCTGGTGGAGGATTTTATTTTTTTTTTAAGCTTCATTTGGGACAGATGTGAGGAAGGGCTGTTAGGATGGTCTGGGAAGTCAGATCTCTCTCCTGCGTCATAAAGGGAGACAAAACTGGCTTTTTTCAGCTAACAGGCTTAAGGGAACAGTATTCTTTCTCTTTCCTTGTGCTTATCCCTCAGTATTGAAAAGGGAAGAAAACTGTTTAAACACTAAGGCCGGTGTGGGAAAAAGAGTAAGGCAGTGTAAACTTACAATAATAAATCTGTAAATCAGTCTTAATCAGTTCTTAATCTTAAATTGGTTCCTAATCAAAATAGGAGTGGGGTTCTGGAGCAACCTTGTAAGCAGAGTAGTGGCTTCGAGAAGTTCTCAGGAGTTGGTTATTATTTGATGATTGGATTCTATTATAAAGTTGCTTAAAATAGCAGGAACAGGACTTAATTGGACCTTCAGTCCTGTGATCTTAACAATCCAATTGAGACATATTCTGTATATCTGAGCCACAAATTGTTTTGTGTATTAGTTGAAATGAGCATTTTCCCCATGAAAGCAGAAAAAACTCATCAAATTAAAAGGTTATGCTTGTTATCTTAATACATACTGAAAACTATTTTTGTTTTGAGTGAAAAACACAAAGAGAAGGGATTCAGACCTTGCAGAAACCACTGGAGAGGCATTTCTTCAAGTAGGTAAAATAGTAAAAAAAGGGGATTTTTAAAATTTGTTTTGTTTGGTTTTGGTTGTTTGCCTCTTCCCCTTGTTGTGTGCTGTGTAGGAAATGGTTCTGCTCAGTCATGTGAAGAGTGGAAAAAAAATAACCTGAGCTAGAGTAAAACTGGTCAAATTGCCATGACACTGGGGAATTCCAGCAGGAAAGGAGGTGCTCACGGGCTCTAGAAACGTGTGACATAATTGCTCATTAAAGCTACCCCATTTATGGCTACAGATAATCTGGTAGCACAGATTTAACAGCCATAAAAGCTTTTAAACTCTTTTGAAGCTGAAATATGTTTGAACCCCTTTTCGAACATGCTTTAAGTTAAAAACTTAGGTGAGCAGCTGTAAATCCTTGCTGCACTGCCAGTGTCTGTGTGCTCCAGTGGGTTGGCCACTCCTAAAGAACAGAATTATCTTTCACTGGTCATTGCTTCTGACAGGGCTTCTCTGCCTGTGCCCAGTGCTGAAGGGCCATCACATACATGCACTTTCCTAGACCCTCTCCTTATTTCCCTGCAGCTTTACAATAAACCTTTTTTCTATTTATGATAGTAATCCTGTATTTTATAAAATCCTGTGTTAAAAGAATGTGACCTTTTCCATAACAAGGTGTGTTTTGATGGTGCTTCTTTGACCCCAGAAGAATAGCAACATAAAAATTGTCATCCAGGTTCTGTTACCTCGCCTGTCTGGTCCTATCTGCTGTCCCTGGCAGTGGTGACAACCTGGGTGCTTCAGAAGCGGTGCCAGGAGCATCCAGGAATACCTTACCTGACCTGGCTGTGGATGTTCTTACTCATGTAAATGTCTGGTTTAAAAAGCAGTGTTTCTATCTCTTGGGCTCAATGCCTCACAGTTATTTCTGCAGGTTAATTTTGCTGTTTATACCTTGATTGGTGGAATTCCTTCACTCTGGTAGAAATACGCTTCTCTTATAGTTTATTGTTTCTCCCTTTGTTTTTGAAGTCTGAGCACTTATCATGGCCTTCTTATTTATGATTTTTAACTCTTACATGTTTTCTCCTGAAGCTTAGTTTGTCTTTTTAGGCATTTACAACTTCCCATTTCTAAGACCATTTTACTGTACTTCCATTTTACTGCTATATGTGAGTGAAGAATAATCTTCAGGAGGAGACCATGGAAGAGACTTCTTAAAGAACTGTCAGAAATTCTGTATTACTTTTCTGATTGATTCTTCACCTTGTTTTTAAAAAAAACCAACAGTCTGACATTATCTTTGGCATAATTGTGCAGTTATTTTTGCTGAGTTGTCTGCAGCAGGCTCAGCTCCTGAGTTACATTTAGTTTAAGAGTAGATGTGTGCTTTATTGTTCTTCACTTTTTTGACCTTTCATCTCCTATCTTGTTGCTCATTCATACACTTTTTTAAGGTTCCTATGTACTTTTTGATGCTGTCAGTTGCCCTAAATAAAATGTCATCACGTACTTTTCCCTCCCATTCGAGATCTTAAGTGCAGATATTATGCTGGATCTACACATTATCTGTGGTCACTCTGGTTGCAAGAGCCTTTTCTCTTGTTCAGAATGTAATTATTATCTGACCTCTCGCCTTTTTTAGTTTTATATCAGTTCCAAGACAGTGATTCTGTTCTCCACCTGTGACTAATTCTCACATAATTTTGTGTACTTTTCCCACTTCTTTTTGAATATCCTTTTGAGTTGTTCTGTTCTTTTAATGACATACAGTCTAGTGCATAAATAGTTCGTTTTCTGATTCTTAGTGTAGCACAGCCACCAAGTGATGAGCATGTTGCTCCCACTAATTAATAGTTCAGTTAATTCTTCTGTTCAGTTTGGCTGCAGCCGTTGTTGGGAGCTTCTCTGGAGCAGCAGCAGCTGCTGGAATGGGACAGCAGCTGTGACAAAAGCTGTACGTCACTCTGGAGCTACGTCAGACTTCAGGGCAGCTGCTTACTTGTCCCCATAGGTCAGTAATGTTTAATTTACGTGTTTATGGAAGGACCACCTGTCTTGGTCTGTGACAGCACCTTACCTTATACCCAGTTATCTTCTTTGTGCAGGTCATTTACCTTCTCTGCTATTTCCTTGTTCTCCTGCGTGGCTTTTTGTTAGGCTGGGCGACCGCCCGAGGTTTCTCGCTGTCGCAGCTTGGTTTGTAAGATTGTTCCTACAGAATCTCACAGAGTTCTCCTGGATTTTTCTGTTTGTGTTTGGCTTTATTTTCTGCCTTAGGTCTTTCCTACTGGCACCAGTTTTGCCAGGTTTGTACTTGCTCAAATAAGAGTCTGACCTGTGGACTGGAGGGTTGGATGCAGCTTCTGGCTGGAGTGGGAGTGTCCTGGAGTTCTTCTGCACTCCAGGGAATTCATTTGCAAGCTCAATTTAAACATTTGCTCTTTTTTTCTTTTTTTTACTGATTGACCAGAAAAACTTCGAATTGCTTCCTTTCAGGCCTCTTTTCTAAAACTATGGTGATACTGCCACTTTTTAATTACTTCTTTTCTCAAGGGTAATTATCTATGTTGTGAGCTTCAGTGGCTTATTTCTGAGTTATTTATGCTGAATCCAAAATAGCTAATTTGCTTACGTTTATTTATTGTTCTGGGACAGAATTGCTTAGGGGTCAAGCAAAGGTTTCTTTAAACTCCAGTCCCATTAGGATATCTGACTAATTTTTTATGGGCAGCTGGAGTTTCCCAGTATTTTTGCCTCTAGACTTAACTGACTCTCATCAACTGGCCCCTTGCTAACCTTTTCCTGACCAGTGTGCTGCCAGCACAGCATTTCCCACACTGGATCCATTATAATGTGTGCTCCTTGGTAGGAGAAACGTGGGCATGGAGAGTTGGCTGTAGGTGATGCACTCACAGAACATTTATTAATGTGATGCTTTACGTTAGTAAAGGAAAAGAGTTGGCAATGACTGTGAACTTAATGAATTGCAAAAGAAGGGGGACAGAAGATTTCATTTTTTCCAGTTGCCTTCCTCATAGCTTTGCTAGCCTAAGGAATCACTAAATTTAGAGCTGACCTTCTTAATAAATGTACCAGAACTATCACAAGCAAAGACATCCAGGAGATGTTAGTGTTGAATATGTCAGGGAATGGTGAGCACTTCTTGAACTTTCATGGTATTGGTCTTTGAGAAATGAACGCTGGTTTTTCTTCAGCTGTTCTATGGGTCTAATTTTTGATCTCATGGGATATTCTATTTTAAATAGTAGAAAAAAATGCAGGATGCTTTTTTGCATTAATTTTGCTCAACTGCATCAGTAATACCTTTTGTACACATTGTTTGAGTGGTAGGGTCAGTGGTAGCTTTGGTGTTAGTGACATTGTAAAAATTGCCAGTTAACAAAACTAGTATTTTCAGGAGTACTGGTAATGTTAGGTGTGTTAGGTATGTTTGTGTTTGCTTATGACTGACATATGAAACCTGTCAAAAGAGATTTAATTTGTTCAGAATATCTTGTCTTTAACACAAGAGCACACTTACCCAGTTAGTTATCTTTTGCACTACTTAGAAAACTTGAAAGATTGTAGAAATAATTAAAAATAAATATTTACACCCAGCCCAGAAACATAAGATCCTGGGCTTGTCATTGAAGGTTTGGGAAATGCAACTTTCTGACCCTTTTGTGAGTGACATTCCTGGAAAGTAAACACCCAAGCAGAACAACTCAGCAGGATCAGAAAGTGTGCTGGGGTAAGTAATTCAAGGAGTTGATGATGGACATTTTAGTGTCAGAATCTTGAGAGGAAATCAAAGTAAGGCACAGAGTCTACAAGTACACGCATAAGAGAAATGCAAGCAGTGCTGGAACATAAAAGTGTCTTCCTGAGGCTATTCTGTGAAAAAGTATAATAAAAGAAAAAAAACAGAGGTAAAAAAGCAGAGAGAGAAAGGAAAAAAAATCTGCAAAGAGGTTTCTTCAGGATAGAACCATTCCTCAAAAATCTTTTTAAAAGAAATTGAAAAAGGAATCTTATAGGAATGTTAGACTTGTTCCTTGTCAGAGGAAGAAAGAAGTACTGAGTTGGGAAGAAAAGCGTGTTTGAACATAGATGCTCACACCGACAAAAAATTGCAAGAATTCACTGTAATATCCAGGTGCAGATTCATCTTATCCTTCTAATCTGTTCCTTCTCGAAATGCCTAGGTGAGGGAATGTGAAAGATAGAGGGGACAGCATTTCATCCCTGTTCTTTGCTGTGAACTCCTATGGAGAAGTTCCTGTGCAGGAAGCAGAACTTTGTTACAGAGGTGTACCTGGGGTTAGAGACCACGTGAAGTGCCCTTGCTGCTGTAAGGCAAGTGATGGAAGTGTCCAGCACGGCTCTAAGATCTCACCTCCTTCAAGCTTTGGCAGCAGAAGCGTCTCCTCACTTGGAGATGAAATGATTCTGTCCTTTCCCTTCCCCTGGGGACTGGCAGAAAGCAAAGGAGCATCTCATGTGCATGAGCTTGGAGTGAAAAGCAATGTGGGAAGGAACCTCAGTGGGGCTTCCCATGCTCCACAGCTACCTTCCACAATCCAGTTTGCTCATCCCATTCCAGGTGGTTTTGTTCTGCTTGTAGTTGGCATTATTTTAGGATGATCAGTTTGGTGACAGCTTTTTGGATATTTTCTGAGTATTTAACATTTTTCTAACAGTTTCTTGTAGAATGTCATTCATCTGCACCTCCCTTTTCCTTAGTGACTGACAGCCATGGTGGATCCCATGTGGAGAACAAATGTACTGAAAAGAATGATTTAAAGATCATTAAGGGAAAGGCAAGTTCATTACTTTGTCAGCATTTTTTTGTCTGAGCTGCAGCTCACGACTAAGTGGTAAAAGTAAGTTAGCAAGATCCCAAGGGAGATGTTCCTGAGTGCCCTTTGTCCCCTTTGCAGGGCATGGGAGAAGTAAAATGCCTCTTGTTGCATCTCCAGCCTTTTCTTGTTTCATTTCTGGGTTTTGGTTTTTGTGGGTTTTTTTCCTTAATTGCCACTCTAGGAAGAATTCCAAATTGCAGAACTAGGAGGAGAAAAAATAACATGTTGTTAGCTTGGTGAGAGAGGCTTAGCCAAGTGCACAAGGAGTCTGTGATATGGGGTTTTGTATGAGTCAAGGGACTACAATTCCTGTCTGTTCTGGGAGGTTTGAGGTGCTGATGGACCTTGCATTGTGACAGTCACTGGAACACGACTGTCTTGATGCCATCTGCCTGGGGTCACTGAGGGTGGACAGGAAGCTGATCTTTAGCTATTCAAGGAAACAGCCACCTTCTGCTGTGAGCAGAGTAGCTCTTCTTCCATGTGTTCAGAGCATCTAAAGGCCCTTGAGAATTGCTCTGCTTTTGTCAGAATAGGAAAAAAAAAGCTGACTGGGTGGAGCAGAGCCTGGGTTAAAAGAGGTTTGAAGAAATGCAAAGCAATAAAAAGCAGTATATATTGTTTTGACAAGCTTGCTGGAAGGAGAAACATGGTGCTGTGATCAGGAATGTACTTTTCCAGGAGCCATGAAAGACCTGATGAACGTGTATCCTTCTGTGTTTGCTGAGATCTGCAGAAGGATGGATACAAGACAATCTTGAATCTGACAGTACCACACTGGCTGCAGGTTCCCTGAATTTCAGAGAAGCCAACAGAACTATTTCTGTCTGTGCCCTTGTGGAAAGGCCCCACCACTGGCTGGCACTTGGCTTTTGGGAACAGAAAATAAAGTGATAGGACCTGTAGTGAGTAATCCCTGCCCTTTTTCTTTCTGGATAAGGTAACTCCATGCATAGAATTCACCAGGCTAAAATTTTAAAGGCTGATTTAAATGCAGATCACAAAATTAAGTCAAGGTTAAGTAGCATCATTCCTGAAGTCACATATATCAGCAGTGCTCGGTGTGATGAGTGTTCATTTCTTCTGATGCTGGACCTTCATCATCTTTTCTGCTGTGTTCCCATGAACTGTACAGCCCTTCCACTTCCCATTCCAGGTTAGATTCTTACCTTTCTTAGAGTGCTTTCATCTTTTTTACCTTGCAAGCTTTTATTCAGAGTTTGTAGAAATGGGGAGTGATTTGTCTGCCACTTCCAAAAAAAATTGTGCTTTCAGGTCAAGTATTCAATACTATGCAGAAACTTTTAAAATTCTTTGTTTTCAGCATTCTTAAAATCTAATAATTCCTTAAGCATTCTTACCATTTAACTCTTACTCGAGGCATAATTGCAAGTAAAAGAAAAAAAAAATTAAAAGTCAGTTCTTTCAATAGTTTCAGTTTATTATATTTATGATAGTTGTGGAAATTTTCAGTGTCAGCTGGAAGCCATTCAGGAAATTTTTGATAGTGTGTTGAGAGGATAATTTAATCTCAGCTTCATACACTCCCTGGATCTGACCCATATGCAAGTAAGAGAAAATCCCTTTTCCCATTTTTGACAGTTGTATGATGACACTCATTCCCCATTTTATTTGATGCTTTTGCATTAGATCGTGCCAGAGAAAATTACACTAAAATTCAACAACTGTTTGCACTACATGCAATGAAGAGTCTTAAAAAAAAATCTAAATATCAGTTTCTAAATAAAATTATGTTGTGGTGGGAAGTTGCTTTTTGGTGGTGTGAGGGGTTTTTTTGTTGGTTGTTTTACTACTTTTGAGTAAGAGGATCTGCAAAGAACCAGTAGTTTTTTGTGTTGAATATTCACTTCCTTTTTTCACAACAGTCTTTGCTGTTAGAGTGTAAGCTGTGAAGATCATAGGGGCTGTAACTGGTCTCCTGCTTGGTTTGTTTGTTTTTAAAGTGTCATATATATTTTGTCAGGGAAAAACACACAGTGTAGCTATGTTTGACACCAAAGAGAAGTTTTTATAGACGTTACTGTGCTAAGTGTATGGGATACCAGATGACTATAACATAAACCAAGATTTATGTCTCAAATTGTAAATAACTTTGTTTATAGTTCAGTAATAGATGACAGCTTTCCTGTTGGCCTCCTTAGCCATTGTGGAGGTCTGTGTGGCTCTTGTTCCCAGTGAAATGGGGAGACATGGGATGATGGATGCAGAAATCTGTTTGTTGTTTCCATTTTGTGCTCACATGGTATTTGTTTAGCTCTGGTTCTGATATTCTTGTTGGATATGTTAATTCCTTGAACTGTCATTTGTAGGGACAAAGCTGCTTTCAGTGCTAATCATCTATGAGCAAGTCTGTGGTGTAATTTGTGGTGTAATCCCCACTTTTGAACCATCTTAAGGAACTACAAATGCTTTGCTGTATCTCATGGTTAGTGTAACCAAGTACCTTCTAGTGACTGTCGCTCACCAAGTTGGTCTGGATGGGAACTTGAGAAATAAAATGGACAGGTGATAATGTCAGTGTGTGAGTCCCTTCTCTTCTGCAGGGAAGGCCAAGCACATTCTCTTAGTACATTGGTTTATTCCCTGAAAATGGTTATCTCTGACAGTGACAGCTGTCAGAGAGTTAAGTGTAGTGTGGACAGATTTTAATTTCTCTGAGATCTCTGTAGTGTAAGACTGAAATATGCACTTTAAATGTGGCAACTGACCATTTCTTGCTTTGTTCGTTCTGCTCTGCAGCATCCCAGGGGATGTTAGTCACAGGGGTGGGTCTTAACTTCGGCTTCAGATGACATGGCAGGAGGCAGAAAACTCCAAAGAGAACAGGTCTTATCCCGTCCTCATCTTCAGCTTCCTTGTGTCAGAGGTTCAAGGGGTGTGTGTGTACCTTTAATATAGCCATAATTACAGGGATGTAACATCTTATCGATTCATAGACTTTTGTGGATGTGTGCGTGCGGTTTCTGCTAACTGATAGTTGTTCAGATGAAAGTAATTTGATAAAACATTTTGGCCTGTAGTCAGTGTCATTTACACCAGTAATGGTAGCCACTAAGTGTAGTGAGTTCAGACTACTATGTGAAAATAGAGCTGGGCCAGTCCTGTGCTTTGGCGTTCCCTGATTTGCTTTGAATCTTTCTCATGTTCCTACACCACCTTCTTGGTTAAGAGTGGAGTTGATCTAAGTCCTGGTAGTTGTGTTTATGCAGTGCAATTTTAATATTCTCTTTTTGTATGAGTGACACCTAGGAAAAAAAGTGAGCTTATTTTTTCTAATTTTAGCAGCCTGCAAGGTGGCTGATAGGTAATCACGCACGGTCAGAGGGTGCTGTATCCTGTTTGCAGTGCCTGTTCCTTTGCCAGAGCCAGGATCCAGCCACCTGATCTGAGCTAAAGTGAGATGATCAGTCCCATCCACTGGGAACAATTGTGTTTAACAGTATTGCTGCACCAATCCAAAAAACCTGTAGTGAAGAGACTGCACTGGGGGAAGAATGTAAAATACCCAAGTGCATCTTGACTGTACTTTAGAAAAGCAACTGCCGGTTGGTGTGTGATTTAATTTTCAGTGCACTTTGTTTGTAGGGTTGATTTTTTTGTTTTAATCTTAAGTCTCACCTGTATTTTTAATACACTTAAAATAATGCAGTAACTGCTTTGCACGCCACTTCTCCTGCCTTCCCTTCCATTTCCCCAGAGCATTCAGGTGTCATTACTGCAAGGCAATAGGCAGAGCTCTGCTGCTGGCACTGCTGGGCTTTGGTAGGCAGTGCCTGTTGTCTGGGTAAAAAGAAGACTGAGGGAATTTAATATTGTGGCATCCATAAAAGTGGGAGCACTTTATTGAGCGAGACTGTGTAGAGCTTTCTTATGGATGGAATTTACATTAATGCATTTTATTGTTCCATCTAAGGAGATGAAATGATAAGCACAGTGTCATGTACACATTTGTGACTGTTCTGTTAAATAGATTTTAATACTTAATGGTTTTTTTCTCATGCATTTCAAAGCAGCAGTTATTTCCAAGAATAAAGATAATGTAATTTGTCTGGATGCTCTCAGGAATAAAGGGGGGAAAAGTGTATTTTAAGGTGTATCACCGTAGGTGAGAAGTTCTGCTCCGTCCTGTCCCATGCCTGTGTGTGTTGTCAGTGGGCCTGGTAGGAGTTTTAGCTGCAGGAAGAAATGTTCCTGTTGATGACATTTCAGAGGCATGCTCAGAAAGGATGCCAAGAAGGAGTCTGGTGGCTGGTTTGGCATGGGGGGTCGGTGGGGAGGGGGAGAAGGCTGTAATCCATCTCAGCTGCAGGCGCAGGGTTTTCCCCTCGCGCTGGCTCTCACACGCAGGCTCGCTCGCGGGGACATGTGACTTTTGGCCATATTAGCAGGTTTATCCAAGCCTAGCCCCTCTGACTAACAGATGTAGGGAAAAGGGCATTCTGGGATTGCAGCAGTTGCTTTTGAACAACAATGTCCTTTTTGTAAGAATCTGATGCTTCTTAAAAGATGGAACATGACATCATTACCGTCGATCCAAGAAACATTCCTTCAATAATACTGAGTGTGCTCTGGTTATCAGCTCCCTTCCCCCAGCTCCTTTCTCTTGCTTTTCTGACATGCTTTTTGTCTATTGTTTTGTTGGGGGCTGTAAATGTGAAACAGTTGTCTTTCAGTGTTACGTGCTTGCTAGAGCTGGAATCAAGTGGAATATTGTTGATTTATAAGAAAGAAAGAAAAATAATAGAAACCCCACTTTTCCTCCAGCTTTCATAAATGTAGTGCGCTTCAGGTACGGGCTGAGCTGGAGCTAATTATTTCCCTTCCCACACGGTATTAGTTACTGTGTTATGCAAGGGAAGGTGGGGATATCACAGTCCCATTCCTGTGCATCCCACTCGGCCTCCCTGGCAGCTGTGTGCAGATGCTGGTTGTTCCGAGGCTCCTGCAGTGATCCTGCATCGATAGGAAATGTGTGTGTGCTCAGCAGTGCAGTGTGGCAGAGTTGTGAGCAGCCGCATATTTTCTGTATGTGTGTGTAAATGTTCTTTTACTTGGTCCACCACTGGGATTTCAGAGTCGGCTTTTCCTTATCCCCTGAGAGCGGGGCTATCATGGAAACGCATTCTGGGTTGCATTATAAATCTCTTTAAATGCTGACTGCTTGGAGGAAAATGCTGGATTTTGCTTTCCTTCTCCATATTCTCTCTCCCATGCATGTCTTCCTCAGAAAAACTGGAGACTCTTGTGGAGTTTACAACCAGCTACATCTCGCCTGTGTTTCACAGCCGGGCTCTGCAGCAGTGCGGGGAGGTCTCTGACAAGGAACAGGCAGGCTGTGGCACTTCCACATGCTGCAGCTCTCCAGAGAAGAGAACCACTGAGTACAAACATGCAGGAATATGTCTTTTTCCATCCTTGCAGGAATTGCTCTGCAGGGAGTGGAAAACAAATGATTCATTGATGGTCTAGAGGCTTGGAGAAAGGTGGAGTTCATAGTGTCCAGAAAGGGAGGAGAAATGGACAGGGCCTTCTGATGTATTGGTTAAACTCAGGTTTGTTGTCTTTCACATCTTCATAATGGAAATAAACCCCCAACTTTTTAAAAAAACAAATTTGAGATACAAAATAGAAATTTTAAAAGCACAGGTTTTCGCCAGACAGAGATTGTTTTGGAAACAAGCGAGGTGTGTGATTAACTGTTTGCCAGTGACAGAATTGTTTTTATTGGTGATAATTTACAGGGATTTGATAGGAATTCCCAATACCTCAGTTTAATAGGAAAAGGGCGTTTTGTTTGTAATGGTTGTTTGGCATCACCTGTTGTAAAGATACAGTAATATTTTAGCACAACTTAACAGTATACTTTTATTCTGGATAAATTCCAAGACACAAAGCTCGTAGTAAATGAAAGCAAACTCATGATGCAGACAGAAAGAATTTTATACATTCCCAGTTGTGTCTGAAGTTGCAAGTTCCTCTGAAGAAAGTGTTTGCCAATGGCCTATTGTCCATTGTCTCGTGTGCCAGTCACAATTTAAATGTGTGTTTGCCTCTGCTGAAGCAGAGCAGAAAGAGGAGCATCGGATGTGGAATCGGGTATCTCCTGTTCTGGATGCTGTTTCTCTGAAGAAAGGGGTTGCAAGTAAACCTCTGAAGAACAAGCACTTTGTGATAGACATCACAACATCCAAACAATTCTTTAGGACACAGTGGGTGTAACTTTTCAGAGGGAGGTGTCATGGTGATATGGACTCATTGGTGATGAACTGGTTGTTGCTGTAGGTTAGAGATTCTCTGACTGCTCTGCAGGTGATCGAGCAGATGCTGGAACATGGAATGCACTTCATTTTGTGCTTTGATTTTGGCTTCTGTTGTGGAGAAATGCTTGACTGGTGTCACAGTGGGGCTGTGACATTATCCCAGCACACAGGGTGTGTTGCTTCACGCACCAGGGCTGCTTGCTCTGGAGGAAGTGGAAGCTGCTTTGCTGTGGCTTGTTTCAGGCTCTTTGAGCAGAGGATAATCAGTGAAGGATTGCAATCTTTTTCTTGCAGTAATCCATGCTGAAGAGGCTCCATTCATACAGATGAGCCAAGGGTTGAAGCAGCACTTTAAACCCAGATAGTCGGTCGGCTGACTGCCCAGCAGGATGCCATCAACCAGCCGAGCGGGCAGCCTGAAGGACCCCGAAATTGCAGAGCTCTTCTTCAAAGAAGATCCAGAAAAGCTCTTCACAGATCTCCGAGAGATTGGCCATGGAAGCTTCGGAGCAGTTTATTTTGTAAGTAGCACCATGACTTGTGAATTTTAGCTGTGTTTCTTTTTAAACTGTGGGTGTAGACTTTTTTGAACATAATGAGGAAAGGAAACTACTGTGACTTTTTTTGTGTGATGTTTGGGGCAGAGATGTTATCGTGTGTGTCTGTATGGTCTCGATCCTTTCACAAACTTGCAGTCTCTGCAAGGTGTTTGCATACAAAGAAACCCTGGAAACTTGGTCCTTGCCCTGTGCTTTTAGGTGCATCATTATGTTGCAAGCAGGGATTTATGTGCGAATTAAAACATGGATTTCTGCTCAACCAATTCTGACTGGCAATGCAGTCCTCTTGGTCTGATCATCTCCTTATCATCTCGTGTTCCTTGAGAGAAATTGAGTTCTCTCTCCCCTTGTGCATACCCCGAGGCTCCCTTAAAGCCATTCTTTGTGTTTGACACCTGAGTGTTGGTGCTTTTGTTGTCATTTGTCCTGTCACATCCATTCCTACTGCAGGCAAGAATCCCAGTATCCATCTGCATAAAACTTACTTGACATGAACGTCTGGACAACAGAATTTTTCTCAGGCTGCTTGTATAGCTTAACTGGCAGTGGGATCCTCATGGTAACCTCAGTGCAGGTTGCTGTGTGTTAACCAAATACTGTGGGGCCTTCATTAAAAAACACTTTTCTCAGAAAACCTTTTCACGTTTATAATTATAGGAGGTGTGGCCAAACCTGCCAATTTTCCTTCAGAAAGCCATTTGTGTCACTATTTTATGAGATGCCTATTCAGTGTTAATAATTGCAGCAGACCATGTTGGGAACCTTCCAGCACAAATTTAATGCAGCACAGATGAACTAATTAGGAAAAGCTTCTTAATTTTGTTCCCTGCTTAAAACTATGAGCCACCACTGTCTGGGAACAGATCTGGGGGAGGAAGTGTTTTCTAACGAAACAATACTCACCTGTGGCCTTAAATTCACCTCATTTACTCGGTTTGGTTAAAGAGTGAATATAAAGGGAGGCAACTGACAAATCTGTCTCCCTGCTATGTGGAAATATTATTGAAGAAATACTACAAAAGTTTTTTGGGAACAATGAATGTTTCAGAGGCATGCATGGACCACACAGGTATGGAAACCCGTAATGCAGCTGCAGGTAGCCTGTGAGCTGGATGCAAACAGCATTCCCAAACCCCGGCAGGAAGCTGCCAGGGGTATTTGTAGCCTGCCTGAACTTTGTCGTTTTGGTAAGGGCTGATGGCCCATTACCAGCTCCTTCTCCAAAGCGATTGCAACTCAGAGGCCATTAATTTCTAGCCCTTTCTTTCTCTTTTTTTCCCCACCATTTTAAATCACGAGTTCATTATAGATCGGTATTTACTCACTATAGAGTGCAATTACTGGCTGGCATTTGGGTTGTGCGTCTTTGTCAGAAAGTACCTCTGATTTGGCACTTGCATAAAGACAAACGTAAGCAGTGCATCACACAACTCCAACCCGTCTGGGGGCTTCATTTTTGTCAAGAGAGGGTTCCTGACAAAGATACTCTGTTGTTGTTTCTGTGTTAGGAAGTTTAAACCTGTAAGTTTTGTGCTGTATCTTTTTTACTACTAATGGTTCTGAGATCTTGATTCTGAAGCTGTTCCGTGCAATGCACCCCATTCTTCAAACAGAAGCCCAAAAGATGAGAGAGCCAACATGGAAATTTAATGTGAATTAAATAAGCATGAAGAACTAAAACATAGGAGAGTCTGTCTCCTGGGTACTTTATTGCTCTGTAAAGCTAGAAATAAAACTCTTAAGTTTCTTTAACAAGATTTTGATCCTGCTACTGCAAACAAATTAAACTTTCTCTAATTAATATAATATTGGATTATAGTTAATAACTGCTATAAGTGATATTACTGAAGCCAGTGACATACTCCACTTTTTCTTTGTGCATACTTTGCCTGTATCAATGCTGAAGCTACTCTGGTCACCAGATGTTGATCCTTTGTGTGGAGTTTTTGGAGGAAAGCAGGATATATGTCTGTCCTAAAACAAGCCTTGTTCATTTGGATGGTTTAAGGGAGCTGGCCTTGCACATCCTCCTGTCTTTTGTCTAGGAACTGTTATTTCAATTTTCCAAGATCACAGGGAAACTCAAAAAAGCAAATTAAACTCTGTGATTTTAATATTTCTGAGGTGTCAGCCAGGACAGTTCCCCCTCTGTAGGAGTGTAGGTGTTCAGCAAACTCTGTCAGGTGTTGGTTGCTTGGGTTTTCTGATGCAAAGCGTCCTCTCCCCAGGCTGCTTTCATGGCACACAGCCCACACAAAAAAATGTGGTTGATAAATAGATGTGGGGGTAATTACCCAATAGAAAATTCATATAACCCTTAAATATCCCCTGCCTTATTTAAAATAGAGTTTAGTGTTTCACTGTTAGTTGTACCCATCTTCCTTCCCTTTTAGCAATGATCCCAACAATGGGTGATGTATTGATCGTACTGCTGTCTCTTTGTTTCTGTTGCATCCTTCAATGGCAGAAGTTTCTTTTTTTTTCTTTCATAATTGATACGAATTTTGCTGGTTCACCTCATGGTTTTAGTTTCTTAGAAACTGCAAGTCTGGCACCTCTGAATCATTTTTGGTATTATCCTTACCCTACTCCCTGTTCTGCAGTGTAATAATAGCTTTTGCTTGACACAGGAAACCTACTACACTGGAACACTGCAGATGGAGCAGAAGAATAGCCCACTCTCTTTTGTTAGAGCTGGGTTCTGTCTGCTTTACTGTAGTATTTTGCTTCCCTGTTCTATTGGCAGTTCTTCACCCAGTTGATTGTTTCAGAGATTGTCTCTAATCAGGAAAGATCTAGGAGTCAGAATTTTATTCTACCTTTTTTGTCTCAAACAACAAAGATAGTCACCCCCCACTCAACCTTACTGGTACTATCAGTGAGAGGATCCCCTCAAACAGAAAGAAAAGTAAAAATAGTGTTGGTTCAAGCTTATCATAACCAGTTGAAATAAAGACTAACAGGGAATTCTGGGAATCTCTTTAATGAACTGCAGAATTAAAACATGACTGAAAAACCTTTTTACAAAAGGCAGAGTCCTAGTACTTCATTAATCCATGTTCTGGTAGGCTGTGCTTGATAGTACAAATATATTAAAAATCAGCATTTTCATCAGTCATCAGTAAATGCTGTGGTGCACATTATTCTGATTTATATAATTTGGCTTCGTGTCCAAGTTGATTATTATTATCAGAGAGACAGAGGTCTTTTCCTCTACCACCCTCCTGTGCTGCTGAAATCTTTAACAGGAAATCTGGGGTCTTGTCTGGAGCCGTCCTTCCTGCAAGGTGCTGCCTCTTCTCCTGCCATGGGGAATGAATCCTTGCTTTGGTGCTGAATTAAACACAGCTTCTTGTCTAGTTCTTGCCTTGCATTGTCGCTGTGTGAAGTCAGGAAGTTTGCCTTTGAAGTGTGAAAAACTATTGTACATTTATGGTGCAGTGTAAATAACAATAGTATGAAACTGAGAAGTCTCATCTGAAGATGGGTCACTTGGATTGCTGCCATCTCTCTCTGTCTCATCTGCCTTCCTTTAAGACACAAAGGTAATCTTTGGGAGCACTGGGGAGAAAGCCACCAGTGTCTGGAGCAGGTATCTCCAGTGCATCATGTGACATCTTCCCATACGGTTTGAATGGAACTGGGGGGCTGAGCCTTGCTTCTGTTTCATGTGAAATGGACCTGGGCAGGGAGAGAAGTTGATTTAAGGAAAATCCCTTCTACTTGAATCAGAGCTGCTTTTATTAGCTGTGATTTTTAGTTTAAGTCACAATATTTGACTCCTGCAGACACTTGGTAGATGCTGAGCATGGAAAAATGCCACACCTTGTAATGTCTCCCAGGCAGGAGGGTGATCTTTCACTTTGGAAAGAAATTTCCAATTCTTGCAGCATCACACCCCTTGGAATATATTTTAGTTTAATGCTCTGCAAGAGTTAACTAAGAAATAAAGATTATTTTATGATTGTGTGTGATTTGTATCTTAGGGAAAGTTGGGGCCTGAAGAATCTGATGGATTTTGTTTTCCTGTTACAGGCACGTGATGTGCGCACCAATGAAGTGGTGGCCATCAAGAAAATGTCATATAGTGGGAAGCAGTCCAATGAGGTATGTAGAACATGTTATATATTAAACCTGGATCATTGCAAATAATTACTATATGGGATGATTTTAGTTAGCTTGGGTTCCTGCAGGAGAATTGTTTTCTATAAGTGTAAAGGTGAATAAGGGTACTGTTTAGACAAAACAAATTTACTGTTCATGTTGTATTTCTGTGTAATCTGCTTCTGAAAAGGATGGGTAGAACTCTCTTCTTTGAGACACAAAGGGCTCTTTTTGGGACCACATAAATGTGTAGTCAGGAAAAAAAGAAAATTAAAAATAATGGGTTGGTATGTTGGTGTCTTATTGCCCTTAAATGTTCCATTTTAAATGCCTTTCAAAAAAGGCATTTGTTTCCTGGACAAAGGAATAATAGGAATGGATGCAGTAGTGAGAGCTTCAGAGGGAGCCTTGCTTGTACAAAGTAGTGAGGCAGAACACATCCCTCCCTGGAATGACTGTGCTCATGAGCAGCTGAAACAAAGGCAAAACAGCGGTGAATGAATGAGTGTGAAAATCTGAACAGCAGCATAATTCCAGAAGAATTGCCAGAGCCAGGGATTAAGGCAGTCTTTGCAGAGGGGTCTGTAGAAGTGGGCCTCTGAGATTAGACATTAAGTGTTTTCATGGCCACCCCAGATGTGTCTCCTTTCCCTAGGATGCTTAGCAGAGATAGTTGATTTTATACTTGAAATGTTTAAGTGCTAATGCAGATCCTTGAAAGGCCAAAGATGACACGAGCAGCTGATTTGACATTATTTCTGGTAAATAACATCTATCAAATGATGGCATGATTTTTCAACAGAAGTATTTATTGTAAGCATGTTGTCCAAGGCATTTATGGTTCCCTCCCTCCATTCTCTATATTCCAGTCTTAGCAGCAGTTTTGCTCTGATGAGTTCGACTAACAGCTCATTGCTTTCTGTGCCTGCCTTTTGTGTATTGATCATCTGCACTCCAAGGAGCTGAACTATTCCTTTCTCTGTGTGTGTGTGCGTCTGTGTAGGAGGTAGAGGTGGCAGTGTCTCTCCAGCAGTCCTGAATTCTAGCTTCAGAGTTAAATTTGCTATGCCTGTTTCTGTTTTGTCACTGCGGTGACTTGTTTAACTGTGTACTGATGAAAGAATAATTTGTACTTGCTACTTGTCCTACTGTTTTAATTACTGTGAGCTATAAATACTCTATTCACATGAATGAAACAAACTGTGCATGCTTCAGAAATAGTTTTTGTTTGTCTTCAATGCGTATGTTTCTTTATTTTGAAGAAAGTAATAAGACCAGGATTAAAACATTTTCTATTCTATATCTATATTTATTTGTTTTGTTCAGAAGTTCACTAGAGTTATTATCTAGCCTATGTAAAGAAAATTGATTAAGGGCATTCTGGTATCATTTGTATTTACTTTGGTTTCATAATAAGATTTTATCATTGGTGGGAGCAATTATTCTCTCAAATAAGGTCATATTTTGTATTAAAAATAAGTTTAAAACCTTTGAAAAATGTAGTACTGTGATCTTAATGTGATCATGGAGCTTTTTTTTATGCAGGAAATAATGAATACTTCTTGACCAATACATCCATTCTCTCTTCCCAGTGTAGAAGTTTAGCATGGTGCTTTCTTGGTTTGGCTTGTATTGCTTAGTACCTCAAGGCCTTGGAGGCTGAAGGTAAAAGGCAGCTAAGTCACTCCAGTGTCAGTGGGAGAGTTTATGTTATAGCTGCAGTGTGTTGTTCTGTAGCATTTCTGGTGTTGAGAAATGCTTAACTTAGTCAGCTGCCTCGACTTCTGTGTTCCCTGGTTTCGTGTGTTTCTCTAACCCTAAAATTTTATTGAGGTTTTGCACATGTTTTCCAAAGCCTTAGGGTAGATGGGCCCTCTGTCCCTCTGTGAATGCTACCCACATACCAGCACCTGAGGAGGAGTGTGCTGAGAGATTAACAGGACCTGGAAAACAGCTTTTGAGCCTTTTGGTGTTGGGTGAGGTTTCTCTACCTCTGGTTAACTTCAGAACTGATACTCTGCTCAAAAACATTTGCAGTGTCAACACTCTTATGTTGACGGCTGCATACTTAAATGGTTTCAGCTACTGCATTTGGTTTTGAAGGTACTTTCTGGTAGTTGTAGTTTTGCTGTTGCAGTCTCAGACTTTTGCCTTTCTTGCCTGAGGAGATGTGGATGTGCAGCACATGGGGGGACTTGGAGGTCTCCAAGGGGAGCAGTGTCAGTGTCTAGGCACACATTGGAGCTTGACATTTTGGCCTCTTCTGTACTTTAAAGTTGCACTGACAGAGTTCCCCTTATTATAAACCTGGCTTTGTTTTATCTGTTTATATATTTTCTCCAGCATAACCATTCCCTTATCTAGTAGGTAACTCATTTTAAATTTGCCCTTGTAAAGATTAAACTAGTAATAGAGAAACATTATCAAGAATGTAGTCAGATAGTTGGCAGCTGATAAAGGGAGCCTCATCCAGTGTTATTACACTGGATGTGTGACTAGTAGGGATAGGTCTTTATAATAACAAGAGTTGAGAGAGGCAGCTGATCCTGCTGAAGGACACTTATCAGCCACATCTCTTTCAGGTTGGGGTGTATGTTTGATTTGACAACAGAAATGGTATCCCTTACTAGAGGATCGCTTCTTTTTTGAGGACTTGCTCAGATATTAAGTGTTTACCAGTATATCCTATACACACATACAAATATAAAGCATTACATTGATAAGAGATCCTTGCATACAGCTGAACTGGTCAGCAACTTGTTTTGTAGGTCTGCTGAGGAGTTAAGCAGTGAACATCATGGTGTTGATACAAACTTTTTTGATTTGGACCTTGAGATAGTTTTGCCTCTTAACATAATAATAACAACAACAACCAAAAAAAAAGGTAACAGTTCTATAAAGTCTTTCTATTCCCTTTATTCCCTACAGAAATGGCAGGATATTATTAAGGAAGTCAAGTTCCTCCAAAGAATAAAACACCCTAACAGTATAGAATACAAAGGCTGCTATCTGCGGGAGCATACAGCATGGGTAAGCATCTGCTGCTCTGCACTTCTCTTGCCTTGGTTAAAGGTGCTTTGAAATCTCTCCAGCTGGATTTTGGGAGGCACCTGAACACTGGTGTTGCACAGACTGAGATGAGCGTAGCCAAGGGCCTTACAGGTGCTCAGCAGAACTGAATGTACTTTCTGGAACCAAGGTTTAAGGAAATCTTCCCTTTTGCTTAGATTAAGTGTTGCTGTTCTAATGTATTTAGCTTGATGAACTGAGTGAAATAGTGTACACCCATCACTAATGAAGTTTTGCAGTGCAATTATACTAAAGAAATCATATTATTGAACTAATAGTTTAAGTTGTAAGTACTGTTCTGTGAATTAGCTTCAATAAATATGTAGGGCAAAGTTTTAGTTTCTCTTTTTGAAATCTGACTGGGACAGAATCTTAAGTAAATCCCTAAGTAGCCCTTTAATACTCTGATAAGCTTGTTAAGTGCAATTTAACATTCCTGTTAAGTATGTGCATATAAAATACGATATGTAATACAATACCTAACGGGTTATGAATGCGCTTTTGCCTTCCTTACAAGTGGTGTTGCTGGGTGTCTTATGCAGGAGGGTTATGCCTAATTCCAGTTAGAGCTATACTTGTGGGAGGGGCCAGTGTGACAGTGCTGGGATGGAGTTTATGGTACAAGCAATACTTGCTTTGTTATGGCAGCCTGCACTGTGTGCTCCAGGAATTAGTTCTGGATTTCTCCACACAAGTCTAGAAAACATAAATTTACTGTTATAGATTTTCTAACTACTTGATTTCTTCCTATAACAGCTTGTTATGGAATATTGTTTAGGATCAGCATCAGACTTATTAGAAGGTAAGTCACACATGTTTATTTGATGGAAAGTCAGAAGTAGAGTACTGAACTAGGAGGTTACAGCATCACAGAATTGTCCTTGAGTATATAGTTTTATTTGGGGCTAGAGTGTGTATGAACAGGCACAGTCAAATTTGTCATATTCTTGCATAGCTGTAATGGTTTTTCTGTAGAATATTGGCTTTCCCAGGTGCTTAGTTTCTCCTTGGTTCATATTATTTTAAAGCTGTCAGCTATTTATTTGCTTCTGAGTTTTAGGTTCTTCTGCCATGACAGTTCAAGATTTACTTCTGCAAACCCTTGCTGTTGATCCTAATGCTTACTAACAACTGTAGGCCTGTTGACTAAAATAGCACTACAGCAGTATTAGGGTTTTGCTTGATGAGGTCTTTTGTTAAGTGGTCATTTTTCTGTCAGGCTTCTTATAGTGAACTTTCGTTGAAGATACATGTGTGGCCAGTAAGTTGTTCCTTTCCTTGCTAGAAGTATTTCAGGACCAAAAGCTGAGCTGCCAGAATCTCATCTGTGTCGCTACAATTTATTTGTGTGTGAATGTGAAGGTTCTGGGGTCTGGGATTTTGCTTCATTGATGGAAAACTGGGTGTTGAGTCTCAAGTAGTTGCTTGGGAGAATGGTCACAGAACTGACAGCAATGTAGTTTGGGGTTGGAGAATGGTCTCTTTGGTAGTAAATGGCTTCTGGTTTACAGTTAGAAGATTACACCTGATTAGAGAATGTACTCTGTGAACTATTTTTACATTTGCTTCTCATACTGAACCTAGTGAAAATGAACTTTTAGTATTTCTGATTGCATTGTTAGCAGTACTCACTTGCATGCTGCAAACTGTATTGTTTTCTGTAATATTGAATTTTACATAAATTCTTTCCTTAAGTTCATAAAAAGCCATTGCAAGAAGTGGAAATAGCAGCAATTACCCATGGTGCTCTCCAGGGATTAGCATACTTGCATTCTCACAATATGATCCATAGGTAAGTGGTTATACTTTTGCTGTCTCATACACACTTACAGGTAATTTGTTTTGTTGATTGTATCCCTTCCATCCCAAATTCAACATTGTAAGCAGAGATTTTCTTTTCACAGTATCTATATGCTCCCAAACAAGTGATTTATAGTAGTCTAAACACTAGCAAGCTTTGTATCTGCACATGCACTGTCTCTTACAGCTGGTGTTCATGATTTCTGCAGAATTCCTTTGAATCTGCTAAGCTTTTCAGTCCTTGATCCAGTGCTGATTGTCCCTGAAGCAGTGAATAGCAAGTGCACCCAAATAGTTTGTAGGAACTGTGAGGCCAAGAATGCTGGGGCAGGGAGAGCCCTAATTCTTGAAAAATTAGTTTTAGACAAGCACACATGCTGAGAAGCACATAGTAAGTTTGGGATGCAAATGTTCTTTGTGTTTAAAGTAGCTGCTGCATTTCAGTAGGATGAAGAATTCAAATAGTTACGTTATTAAGTCCTTTTAAAAAACATTGAAAAAGGACACGCTTGGTTCAGAAGATTTTGTTAAACTATATGTGAAGCTTATCCTGTTGTACCATTTAAAGTTCATTTTTAAGACTAACATTTAAGACAAAAGATTCCAAAATCAAGGGCCACTTTAAGCAATTAACCTAATTGTTAAAGACTTTGTGTTTGAAGGAAATGTGAATATTTTGCAGCTTGAATGTGTGAATATTGGTGTGTTTCGTAGTCTGTCCAATAGAGAGTTTTCTTTGGAGAGGAGTAGTACTGACACTTGTATTCTACCACCAGAGATATCAAGGCAGGGAACATCCTGCTCACAGAGCCAGGACAGGTGAAACTTGCTGACTTTGGGTCTGCTTCCATAGCATCTCCTGCCAACTCATTTGTGGGGACGCCATATTGGTAAGCCAAGAGTTTTACTTATTTCTGGCTTTGTGAAGTGAAAGATCATGTATTGGCTATTTAATATGCTTGGTCTTACTGGAGCTAGCTTTGTAATCTTCCAGTTGTGGTGGTGATGAAACGTACTTCATTAGAAAAAAAAAGTTTGAATAGTAAGTAGGCTCTGAGTTCCAAGAAACTGTGTATCCCTGTATTGGTAGTTCACAAAAAGTAATAAAAATGTTTTGCTGTTCTACTTAGACTGACCTAAAGTGGTAGAGGTGGGATTGAATCATCTGTAATATATTTTAATCACTCCCCCCAGTGGTTTAAACAATTCGTGTATTCTCAGCGCGTCTGGTTGTTGAAATAACTGGTGTTTTTTCTTTCATAGGAAAGGCCAGGTTCACTGAACCAACCCCTTTGCAGATCCCTTGTATGCTTTTGATCTCTTACACCTAATCTGTGGTGTTTACACAACTGCATGTTATAATTATTTCACCAGAGTTGGTCAGCCAGCTAAACTATTGGAAATGTGGGAGGGTGAGAAGGTGGTGATACTCGTAAATGGGCAGCTGGGCAAAGCACAGGAGAACATCACACAGCTTCTGCAGGCCTGCACAAGTGTGGGTGCCTGGTCTTTGTTCCCAGTATCCCATGGTCATGCCTGATAGCTTCGGGAATGATTTGTTTATGGTAGCTGAAATCAGGGAAACAGCCTATTTCATACTGATGAAGAGAATGTGTTGCATTGCCTATTTTGAGCACCAATTTCCTTTCTTAGGATGGCCCCAGAAGTGATTTTAGCCATGGATGAAGGGCAGTATGATGGCAAAGTAGATGTTTGGTCTCTTGGAATTACCTGTATTGAGTTAGGTAAGTTATTTCCTTTGAAAAAAATTTAAATGTAGTTATTTAATACCTAAAACTTCCTCAGCTGAATCACAGTGCAGAAGATTTGTGCTCCCTCTCTTGTCCTGGTTTCTCTGGGACCTGAGTTTTAGAGAAAGGAGCTAAATGTGCTCTCTAGAATTCAAGACCAAGTCTCCAATGTGGTGTTTATTGAACTGGTGTTTCCATTACCTGAAGAAAAAGAGTTATATAGACAAAGAGAGTAGCCAAGTGATATCACTAAGGGTGTTCACATTCTGTGGGAGAGGCAGTTAACTTCTGAACTGAAAAACTGTCTGTTACTGAACAGCTTTAGAAGTGAACCATTAAAAGTACCAGTGTGGAGATACATTTTTGCTATAAGCTGATATTGTTTCTGTGAAAATTTAAGATGCATTAACAAATTCTGCTGTGATGAAGTTCTGGAGAAGTGGACAACTTCAAAGCTGTATTCAGTGTGTGTTGTCACTTCTGAATAGATTTTTTTTTTTTTTCCTTAAAGGAAAAGATATGAAATAATCCAATTTTGAAGTGGTAACCCTAAACTCAAAGCCTAAAGAAATGATGGCATTGCCATTAGAACAGACCCTTTAAAGCAGGATGTCAGTTTAAAGGGACATTGTTGGTATGGCATTCTGTTTAAATTTAACATGTCGCCTTTTCTTGGAACAAAAATGCCCTCACTGAAGCACACCATGCACGCCACTGCTCCCATGCACCTGAGGCTGTCCTCCCATCCTTGTCAGATCTGATTGCTCATGCTCCCACCCGACCTCCGTGGAGGAGCAGCCCAGCCAGGCAGTGAGAGCTCTCAGGAACACACTAATCCATGTGAACTGCACAGTTTAGCTAAAAATGCTGTCTGGCATTCCAAACTGTCAACTTCATTTTCTTCCAGGACGCAAAATAGATTCTTTCTTCAGACCAGAGATTATCTTGTTGGGGTATTTTTTTTTTTTTGGTTGCCAATATAAAGCAAGTTGAAGGGGTGTGACTGTCATGACAGAATCCTGCTCCGAGTGGAGTAAGGAGACTTGGCTGCCTGTAGGGCTCCAGGAATGCAGTGAGCTCATGGCCACCACACCCCCGGGAGTCCTGCACGCTGCGTTCTTGCAGGATGAAGCGTGTTGGGCTTCGTCTACGGCTGCTGGCGTGGTGGGAGGTGAGACTAGGTCAGGACAGCAGAGCAGTGTAGGCTGGGTCTGTGTGCCTGGCTCATTTGTGTTGCTTTGAGTAAGCATGGGAAGACAGCAGGAAAATGAGATGTCTGGTAGTCTTCTCAAATTATCACTTACTCTTAGAAATGGTCTTACTGAGGGCTCAGTTTCAGGGTTTCCGGAAGATTTGTGTTTTATTCAGATGAGCTAAGAAAAAAAAAGCTGGAGAGAACATTCCGTTAAAATAGTTTAATGAATAATCAGTCTGATCCTTGATAGCAGCAACTAGTTATCTGACAGATTAGAGGAGGTAAAGTTCTGCAGTTGTGGAAAGACGTAAGTCCTCAGTTTACCCATTCCAAGGAACTTGTAGGTCTTAGTCCATCCTGCCACAGCCATGAGTGAACCATGATCTCTGATCCATAGTTCAGTGCTACTGTTTGACTCAAAACTGAGGAGGAGAATAAGAAAACTAGCATTATTTTTTTTCCTTGTTTGTTTTTTTGAGGAAGGAAAGTTTTCTGTTGCATTTTCAGTAGTGTAGGAATGTCCTCGTGGCCTGACCAGCTTCTCTGGAATGTTTATGGCGAGGCCGAGCTTTATAAAGTTTGCCCCATAAACATTCTGATGAAGCTTCAATTTTGTTGTTACAGTGAGATCATCTCCTTCCTCATTAAGCTTTCATGCTGTGTCAGTCTATAAGAGTAACACAAGCTTGAAAGAGAGGAGAGCCAAAGAGAAGGCAACTCTCAAAATAGTATAAAGAGTTGGCCTGTTGCTGACTTCCTGCCCATGTGCTTAGTCAGTTAAGTGTGATTTGATGGTTCTTGTAACCAGCTTTTTCTTCATCACTGCTGTCCTGCTAGAAATAAATATTTCTTAGCTTTTTAGCAACTGTAGATTAAAAAAAAAACAAAAGGGGGGGTGTATGAAACCAAGAATGCTTAGTGGCTAAACACCCAGTATAGAGCTTACTGTTAACTTACTCCTATTTTAGTACATTACAATGAGTCAGAGAGCTCAACTATGATAAACCACGTAATTTAAAAGCTTGAGAGGACAAGGCATTTGATCTTCAAAGGGCTTTCATCTTCTGCAATGGCACAGGACGTATGCCAACATATCTGTCTGATTGCAGGGTAGGGTTGGTTTGGGGTTCCATGTTCAGGCAGTAGGGATTTTGCTGATGTGGTTTTCTTTTTAAAGGGATGTAAACCAAAAAAAAAAAAAAAAAAACAAGAGCAACAACATGAGACTATCTCCCTATATAAAAACTTCTTTTCTCTTGTGTGCAGCGGAAAGGAAGCCTCCTTTGTTTAACATGAACGCAATGAGTGCCTTATATCACATAGCGCAGAATGAATCCCCTACACTACAGTCTAATGAATGGTGAGTATTGCTGAGGGAGGAATGTTGTAGGGGATCGCTGTAAATGGAGTGCTTTGTCATGCTGAGTTCTTGAAATGGCTGGAGTCCTGTTGGGAGGATGTGAGCTGGAAGGTTCTCATTAGATTCATTATACATTTCATATACAAAATTGACCAATTACTAAATATACATTTGAGACTCTTCAGTGTAGTAGGAACAGGACAGGCTGCTGGAAGAACTTGAGGTCCTGTAAAAAATTCCATTCGTGGGTCAGTAAACTTTGGAAGCTCCCAAGCTAGCCAAAACTGTGGGTTTTAGTGTTTTTTTATCACAAACCACACAGTCAATTTCTAAATCTCGTTTTGTTGAAGTATTGCTTTGCAAGATGAAGACACAGCTTGTGTGTGGCAAGTGTCTGTTGCATAAACTTCAGAAGAATAAAGCACAGTAGTAACATTTTGTGCCTCCTAGCCTCAACAGTTGTCTTTTGAAAACAACAAATACGGTAAACTAATTTCAAAAGTTAAAAACTTCCTAATTATGGTTTACTGAACCATAGTCCTTGGCCTAGGAGCTACAAGCATCCAGATGTGAGGATCTTGACTCCTTAATGAATTAAACTGGGTTGTTAACTTAGGTGGATTTTTTTTCCTCTCCTTGACACAGGTCTGATTATTTTCGAAACTTCGTAGATTCTTGCCTCCAGAAAATTCCTCAAGACAGGCCTACATCAGAGGAGCTTCTGAAGGTTGGCTTGCCTGTCCTTTCTGTTTTCCATGTGGTATTAAAAGGGGCTGTGCCCTGTGATGATGATCTGTCTCACCTACTGTACAAGGTTATGGTTAATGATGCTCAAACGCCTTTGAGCTGAGAGTGCTGTGGGGTGTACTGAGCTGGCAGCCCTGGCTTTACTGCCTGTCTGCAGGGTCTCACAGTGTTCCCTGGGTGACTTTCCAAGCCAGCCTTGGAGTTCTCATTGTAAAAGGTCACTCCACCAAGTGACACTGGATGACCATCAACTTGTCAAGAGTTTTAATTTGTAAACTCAGTCATTCCAGTGATTATAATTAATCCTGACAGAGCTGCCGTGCATTAGCTAACAAATACCTTTTGTTGCTTCCGTCTGTGTTCTATGCTATATACACTCCAATGTGCTTTAGACAGACCTGAAATTCACTGTTGTAATGGTATCCTTGGGGAAAAGGGGGCAAAAGAAGGCAGTTTTTCCTCACCGTACTTTTCCATGGCATGAAAAAGCCTCAGCAGTCTGCAGGCTTTCTCTTGTTTTATTTCTTAGCTTCTTTTTTAATTCTTCATTTGTGCTCCTGGATGCTGCAGGTACTTGGCTTTGCTCACTCTAGTCTGGAGACAAAGCCAGTGGGGTAGATTGTTGCAAAAGGCTGACATGTGAGCAGAACTCACATAGAACTTGGATGTTAGAGCTGCTTTTTTGTGTGACTTTGATGGATTTCCTTTGTGGCATCAGGTGGCATTCAGAATTTTGCTAACTTGTCATTCTCTTTACAGTGCTTGTGACATTTTGGGTTTCTTTTTATCCTGGCCCTGTTTCTGCTAAACAGTGTTTTTCCAAATTTTTTGCATTGCAGGGAAATGGGTGCTATTTATGAAGGTTTTATCAGCACCTTTTTGCATGTTTTTACCTAAAAATGGCTCTGAGGACTTGTGCCTCTTTGAAAACTGTCTATTCAGAAAGTAAATGCAATTATCCGGGAAAGGTTTCGGTGTGGGTGTGTAGTCCTGCCATTTCAGAATTCTACGGATTGGTTTTATTTTGAGCAATGTGCTGCAATTAAAGAGAACATTGATGGAAATGAAACGTTTGGGAATGTATTCCTTCCATAACTATAGTCTGAAACAGCTGCATGCCACTTTATAGGGACAGGTAGGGAATGTGCCATGTTGGAAACAGCAATGCAGTTCTCCAAAGGAACAAAATGAAAGTAGTGGTGGTGTTAATAATGACTCATGCTTGCACAGCACATTGCATCTGGAGACTGCAAAAGCTGCTTCTGACATACACAGACAGTTCTTGCTTTACCTATTGGCAAAATGGAGCCACCTTTGCAGAGAAATGTGTTGAATATCTCCAAGAGAAGAGCAGAACATAGGGAACTGTTCCAGGGCCAGGCTCTAAGGTTCACAGCCTATTTTGTGACTCAGAGCTGTATGATGAATATTTGATTCCCAAGCTTTTCTAAACAAGGAAAAGGGTTTTATACTGAGAGTTGGCTGATGAGTTAATTAACATTTGGTTAAAGATACTAGCCAGTCTAGCACCTTTAGCTTTTATCTGGTATTTGTTGCTATTCCCTCACTAAACCACAAGTAGATAATGTCTCTGAAGTCTGGGTTTATACTGAGCAAGTTTTCATGGCATGTAAAATGCCATTTCTGGGTTTTTACACCTTTATTTTTTTGGTGGAAGTCTGACATCAGAAAGCAATCATTCTGAAATCTATCTGGATTGCGAAGTCTAAAAATAATGCCAGTGTAAGCTGTGAAAGTGTTCTCCTCCTGTGCGGGGAAGAGGGCTAATAAACCCAGCTAGAGCTTATCAGTGTGTCCTCAAAGGGTGTGCACTGGAGGCATGAGAGGCCACTCACCTGTTTGTGTGTTCTGCAGCACATGTTTGTTCTTCGAGAGCGGCCCGAAACAGTGTTAATAGACCTGATTCAGAGAACAAAGGATGCTGTGAGAGAACTGGACAACCTGCAGTATCGTAAAATGAAGAAGCTCCTCTTCCAGGAGGCCCACAATGGCCCTGCAGTGGAAACACAGGAGGAGGAGGAGGTGAGAGAAATGCTGGATTTCATCACTGAACCAAGGAAAATGAGACTGTCATTTAAATAACCACAATTCAGATATTGCTGAAATTAAGGAAGGCTGTTTACACACCTGCCTGTAAACGCTGTCTCCCTCTTTGTGCTTGGAATAAAGCTACCTCTAGGCACAAATGAGGACAAACAGGGTAGATGCCTGGTGCTGGCAAGAAGCTGTGCCATGTGTTCATGCTTGAACAGTCAGCTTCCAGTCCTGTAAACCCTTGCTTTTTTTGCCTGTTTATGAGGCTTCATGAGGACTCTTTAGCAACTGCAGTTAACCTCTGTTTTGACCACATGTACTGAGAATGTTGTTCCAAGTCTAAGGCATAGAGATTTGTACTTGCTTTATTAAAAAAAAAAAAAAAAAAAAAAAGAAGAAGAAGAAAAACAGGTCATCAAGGAAATTGATGTATCTTTTTTGGGTTGAGTGCTGCAGTCACCATGCAGAGATAGAGACTCTGAATTCCAGTTCTCGTGTATAGAAAGGAACCTGCAAGGTGCAGGGTCCCATCTGAGCACTCAGGTGATGCTGGTGTCACAGCAGTTTCTGGTGACACGCTGTGGCTGATACATGACAGAGTTCAGCTTGTTAACAGGCTCGCTGTTGAAAAGAATCTGACATCAGCCAGTTAATCTTGACAAGGCTGACTCTTCCTCTCCCCTGCATCCCACAAGAAAAACGTTTCATGGCAATGCCTGGAGGGTGGAAAGTGCCATGACGTGGCAGGTGGATGCCTTTAGAGAGAAATGGAATGAATGTTCCATTAGGTAACGTCCGCAGGTACCACTGGGATGGGTTTGAATTTTCTTTCTAATTCCTTTCTCCTAGGAACAAGATCATGGTGTGGGCAGGACGGGAACAGTGAACAGTGTCGGGAGTAATCAGTCCATTCCTAGTATGTCTATCAGTGCCAGTAGCCAAAGCAGTAGTGTTAACAGTCTTCCAGATGCCTCGGATGATAAGAGCGAGCTGGATATGATGGAGGGGGACCACACCGTGATGTCAAATAGCTCTGTCATTCATTTAAAGCCGGTAAGCACTGGATTCTCACTGGAGAGCTTCGAAGGTGTAAAGTGGGAGAGAGTTTGGTTGGTACAAAGTCAGCTGCTCCCATTCCCAAGTCATTATTTGCAGGTTATATTATTGTGCCCCAAGTATATGAATGTGCACTGGAGATTTGGGAAAGTGGCTATGAAAATCGTTTATTTTTGTTAATTCACTAAGAATTATTTTAGTAATGAATTGTTTCAAAAGCAGTTTTCTTTATCAGGAGGAGTTGGAATGGTAGGTTGTAAATAGATTTATTTGGTGGATGCCCTTAATTTGCACTGCACTGCCTTGTGGGACAACAGGACATGAGGGTCCACCTTTTTACCTCCTCTTTAGAGAATCCTTAAAGTCAGGACCTACAGTAGAAGCTAAAATCTGTTCTGCAGCACCCAGCTTCCCAGCACTTGATTTGAATATTTGGTTAATGAATAAAGGTGGAGGAAAAAGAAGTGCAGCAGAAACCACTTCCCTGTGCCAGATGAAGGGTGGGCTGGGGAGTGTCCTCTGAGCTGGGCTACTCTTGCCATGGAGAGGTTATCACTCGTTTGCTCAAAGCATTACCGTTTCCGTGGCTAATGATAGGTGTGGCTAGAATGTCTTGTTCTTTGCCCAGATATGCAACAAAGACACAGGTATTTCCTCAGGGAGTTAATTAGTGTATCATATCTAACTAGTAATCTCTCTGTGATGAATGACAAACTCAAAATAAGAATGTGGAATACACCATGACAAATTTTTAAATTTGCTTTGAGGTATTTCTGCAGTGGGTGTAATGAAAATCTTCCTCTGTCTTTCAGAGGTACAAAGATGTTGTTTTTGTCTTTCAGACTTGATAAAATCTGCGTTATAGCTTTCATGTTTTGTTGAAGTAAACTGTTCAACTCAGCTTTCAGTTTTCCATTTTTTTTTCTCATTTTCAACTTTAATTAGTAATCTTCCTGTTAGTAATAAAAATTCATGATGAAATTTCTGAAAGCAAAGGTCCTAGATCAGAACTCCTTTTACAGTATGTACCTTCATTGGCAGGAGGCTCTTTCACGGCTGATGAATGTAAAATGGTTTTTTCTTCCTTTTAAATAAAGAGACCGAAATTAAAAATCTTTAGTAACACAGTTTCTCTTTATTCTCTGACATTAATATTTGCTGATAAGGAGGAAGAAAACTACAGAGAGGAGTCGGATCCTCGGACAAGGGCATCAGAACCCCAGTCTCCTCCCCAAGTATCTCGCCACAAGTCTCATTATCGCAACCGAGAGCACTTTGCTACCATACGCACAGCGTCGCTGGTACGTGGAGGGCTGCTTTTGGGACACTTCTGCAGAAGGGGATGCTTTAAACACAGCTCTGTGCAGCTTCTCAGAGCATCCAGAATATCACCAGCATATGGGCTATCTTCATTGACTGAGATGCTATCACTGAAATAATTTAGTGTCAGTTAATAAAAGCTTCAGTGAGAGACACCTGGGCAAATGTAATTTGTGTGTATTAAATAGTCTCAAACCCAATGTGCCCAGTAGAATATAGAAAACCATTTATAGTAATAAGCTGGTTTTTATTTTTATATGCATGCTATGAATATTTGTGTGTGTGTGTATGTATCCACCTTCATTGTATTAGGTTAAAAGGCCATTATTTAGTACCAGCTTTATAACAATTGTACTGTTTTTCTGCTGGAGCCCATGTGAGCTTATCTCCTACAGCAGAATTGAGTTTTTAATGCTGCCATTAGGATGTGTGCTTTTCTTTACAACAAAATCATATTTCTTAACTGAATCGTTTTCTTTTGTGGTTTGAAGACTGCTGAAAAGCAGATTAAGCAGTATTAACTTCCTCTGGCCTGATGTGGTTATCTTGCTAGGTGACAAGGCAAATGCAGGAGCATGAACAAGACTCTGAGCTCCGAGAGCAGATGTCTGGCTACAAACGTATGAGACGGCAGCACCAGAAGCAACTGATGGCATTAGAGAATAAACTGAAGGCAGAGATGGACGAGCACCGCCTCAGGTTGGACAAAGATCTCGAAACACAGCGTAACAATTTTGCTGCAGAAATGGAAAAGCTAATTAAAAAGCACCAAGCAGCCATGGAAAAAGAGGTAGGAGGTTATGGTTTATCAGACCAACCCATGTTTGTTAATTACATGGAATTGTCCACTTCCCCTGACTGATCTAGAGATGACAGTGTGGACTCTTAGATGTCTTGTTTTCAGGAGGCAAGCAAATTGCTAATTAGAAAAAGGTTAATACATCACCTCCTTACACTAAGGGGCTGCATAACTAGAGGAAAGGTATGTCCTTCACAGCACTGCGTTACACTGAATGTTAGAATCCTGACCCCAGAAAAAACCCTGTGAGGGTTTTCCTCTCTCTTGCCATGTCTGTGCTGTCAATAATTGCTTGCCATTGAGTGTTGTGGAGGCAGATTAGCCTGCGGAGAAATGTGCCAGCTACACTTAAATGTTCACTGTCTAGTTGTGTATGGATGGGGGGGCTATGCTTTTAAATAATTGATAATGAAGTGGTGCTGCCTATAGCAGTTATTATGGATTTTTGTTCATCTCTGATCTCTCAGTGGAGGGCTGAGGATATAGTTTAGGTGTTGATTTTGTTAGGCAAGATTAGCTGAGGGAATGTGGCACTGGAGAAGGGCTCTGCTGGGTGCCTTGATGGGATGGGGAATGAGGAGAGAGTGAGGACAACCTCCTCTGACTTGGACTTGTGCAGAGGCATGGTGAGTATTGTGGTGGCTACCATGAGTTCTGGGTCTTGGAACTGAAATGGGACACGAGCTGTAATCCACTGGGACTCAGACTGACTTGCTGCTGGATTTGCTGTAGGCTAAAGTGATGGCCAATGAAGAAAAGAAGTTTCAACAGCATATTCAGGCCCAACAGAAAAAAGAATTGAACAGTTTCCTGGAGTCCCAGAAGAGAGAATATAAACTCCGTAAAGAGCAGCTGAAAGAGGTAACTCATCTGTAATGAAAAATATGTGATACAGTGTGAGAGTGGTGAACATTCAGAAATAAAAGTGACACTGCACCAGAGATCTTCCACAGGATTGCAGTTTGTGAGCAGAGTCCTGTGTGTACTATATTTGTTCCATGTCTTTGACCTTTGAGTAAGAGAATTTAGTTAGTTAGTTATTGGTATCTGTATGTTTTGTACTTGTGAAAGTACAAACCTCTCCATTGTTTAACACTGCTTTTTAGCCAGAAACATGTGAATTTGGCAATCCTAAGGAATGAAAAAAAGGTAGTTTATGAAAGGTCATGAAGATTTTTCTCATACATTGTTGTTGCAGATAGTGGCCATTCACTGCAGCAGTTAATGAAGTTTCTTATCACTTAATGATATTTCTGTACAGGAGCAAGAGAACAGAACAATAAAGATGATCTGCATTTTTCGTAAGGAAAATACCTGTAAAGCACTATTAATTTTAATGGAAAAAGCTGTGTAATTATTTAATAATCATTGCATTTTAGCAAAAATTGAGATCTCTGTGAAATGCAGAGAAACTGTAGAATGAAACTTCCTGATTCTTTTTGTGGAGTGACTGAAATCATAAGCACTATAAATAATTTTTTGAAAGAACCATTTAATGCTCAACCATCAGCTTGTGTGACACAACTTTAGAACTTGCTCCAAAGGGGAATATTCCCAAACATAGGCATTTCCCAGGAGAAAAAAAGGCTAAAGAGCAGCAGAGCCAAGAAAGATCTAACAAAAACTACAGTAGCGTGGGCTCTTTATAATAACATAGAATCTTTTTCTAAGTGGGCAGTAGATCACAGAGCACCAAGAAACACTGATGAAATACAGAGGAGTTCTGTCTCATACTTCAGTTGAAATGTATCACAACAAGTCTTAATTACTGCATGGGCATCTCTAGTATGCAATCCAAGCAAGCAGAGTCTTTTGCCAAAGATACTTTAAGCTATGTGTTGAATGTAGTACAAATGCAGAAACTCTTAACTTTTACCTGTGAACTTCTTTACATTGTTTTTGTGAGTTACGGCATCTCAATGAGCAGCTCTGCCTTGATGAGTTACTGTAAAATGGATACATGCTCTGATCAAGCAAGACACAAAAAAAATTCTGGTGCTTCATGTGGCTGGAGTTCCGTTTGAACAATGGGACATCAACGCTTTCTGTCTCTCAGCCCTTTGGGAGCCTGTAAAAATGTTTGCCAGACAGTATGGCAGTACCTCCCAAGAGTTTTCAATGGCAGCCCATCATTTTGACATTCTCAGCTAATATGTAGGTCTGGAAACTGTGGACATAAACCAGTATTTTGACCAGTGCAAAGTAAAAGCAGTAGTTAAATTGGCTCCACTGTGATTTATCTCCTGGTATTTCCTTAGTGTACTTCATGTGATGTGATGCATTTTCAAGAGGCTGAGATGGCACCAACCTTGAGAAGAGAGGGTAGAACATAGTTCAGTAGTTTATTAGTCAGGTCTGTTCAGTTCATAGCCAAGGAACTCAGTGTAACTATTCCACAATTAATTACCTTGCGATTATCAGGAGCTGAATGAAAACCAGAGCACTCCAAAGAAGGAGAAGCAGGAGTGGCTTTCCAAGCAGAAGGAGAACATCCAGCATTTCCAGGCAGAGGAAGAGGCCAACTTACTGAGGCGTCAGAGGCAGTACTTGGAGCTGGAGTGTCGCCGCTTCAAGAGACGGATGCTCCTGGGCCGCCATAACCTGGAGCAGGACCTGGTTCGGGAGGTAAGGGAACGGGCAGAGATGAGATCTGGATGCACCTGTGTGAAGTGCATCTCACTGGACCACCTGCAATCCAACTCAAATCAAACAGACGTGTTTGTTGTCACATCCAAAGTGTTTAGGTAGAGCAATGGTTTGGTGCTTTGCAGTGCTATCTGGTAATTCCTGTTGTATCCAATGTACAGATTAATGCCCTATTGCAGGAGAATTGTTAGGTCCAAAAAGTCATCAGACAGCAGTTAACAGAAAATGCTTACTGTGAATCCTGTTGAGCATCTAGAACAGGAAGAAGAAAAGTGAAATGAGGAAGGAAAAATAACCAGTGGCATTGCTGTCTGCTGCTGATAAGACCAAGAAACTCTGTGGTCTGTCCTCAGATGCCTTGGAAAGAGAGAAATGCCCTTGCAAACAAAGTGAAATGTCACTTTGTGAACGGAAATCCAAGTAAGTACAAAGAACCTAATAATTCCCTCTGTCCTCCTGTTAGGAGCTAAACAAAAGGCAGACACAGAAGGACCTGGAGCACGCCATGCTGCTGCGCCAGCACGAGTCCATGCAGGAGCTGGAGTTCCGCCATCTCAGCACCATCCAGAAGATGCGCTGCGAGCTGATCCGGCTCCAGCACCAGACCGAGCTCACCAACCAGCTGGAGTACAACAAGCGCCGGGAGCGGGAGCTGCGGCGCAAGCACGTCATGGAGGTCCGGCAGCAGCCCAAGAGCTTGAAGGTACTAAGTGATGTAGGAACTCTGAAGCTGCTAAGGGGTGGAGGAACTACGGGTGCGAGCTGGTGGTGGTTGTGGAAGAGTGGTCCATGGCAAAGTGGTCCATTACAGCCTGTTCTCAGTGCGAGCAGTGATTTGAAGCTCGTTAACTTGAAGAGCACCGTAGTTGTGATCGGGATTGCAGGGTATTGCAGGCAGGCCACAGCAGTATTAGTCCCTCCTTTTCTTTGCAAAGCTCTTCTCAGCAATGTCCCTTCCTTTTTGGGGTAGTTTAAAATGCATTTAATGTTTGCAGTATGCTTTTTTTTCCCCCTCCTACACCATTTTCAGATCCTTCTCTCCCCCATATACAAAAATAAAACCTGTATTTCTGTAATGAAGCAGTGTCATTTAAAAACAAAACCCAAAAGCTTTGTATTGCTGTGTGCATCAAAATGAACTGCACCCTCAGTCTTGGGTAGCTCACCTGGTTAGTGTTTTTATATTAAAGCTGGCATGGTGGAAAGTGGGGAGGGGGAAAGAGAGACACTGGCCAAGTGCAGTGTCCTCAGGAAGCTCCTGGCACTGACCTTTGCTGTGTGTCTCTCCTGGATTTCTCATGCTGCCCTTGTAGCTGTGGTGGCTGACCAGAACTATGGGGCCTCTGTAATTGAGGCTTTTAGTGTTTTCGTTTAAGCCTTCACTTCATCCAAAGAAGTCCAGTGGTTTATTCTGAAGTGTCTGAGAAGGGAGTATAAGGCCTTTCACAAAGCTGCCTGGTACATTTCCTTTGAGGAGGCAGACTTCTTCTCTCCACCCAGTGTTCAGCTGTGCCAGTAACAAAATGAGTGTATGGCATACTGAGCATGGGGTTTCTTTGTTGTTCTACATCTTTCCTCTTCATGATATTTTCCATCTGACTTAGTGTTCACCACCTGCAAGTTATCTTCTTACAGAGAAAATAACCAACTTGAAAACAGAACTTCGGAAAAGAAAAAATTATACCTGATTTGTCAATATTAGAATAATATTAAATAGTGAAAACCTGGCTTGTGAGAACAAGGGACCATCTGATCACTGTTGAGAATCTCCAAGGATATAGTGTATAAATAGCTGATGACTTCACAGGGAAGCTGTGCTGCACTCTGAGCTGAGTAAAACTGAAGCAGCTGTATTAGGTTGATCCTTCTGAGATTAGCATGAATGAGTTCTGCCTCCCCAAGGTGATGTGGTGCAAACACGAGTGGACAGCATGTCCGTTCTCCTTCCCTGGCTGCAGTCGGGACAGCAGGATCTGTGGTACCTCTGTGCTGCAGGGGCTTGGCTGCCCTCTCACCTCTGCAGACTCTCCAACCCCTTCCCTTTTCCAGGGAGGACAGGGCTGGAGCGTTTTGCAGGGAGCATGGAAAGCTTGCACTTTGCTTTGCATGGCTGTTCTGTGATTAGTGAAGGATTTCAGGCTTGAGCTGTCAATCCTGCACCTTTGCGTACATGAAGTGCTAACAGCACAGCCCGTGGACAACCGTTGGGTTTGTAGCACAATCCCCTCTTTATCGAGGCTGTTCTCTAGCATTAACTCCTTCTCCTGCTTCTGACTAATGCAGGCAAGTATTCTTAATTGAATAGATAATTTGACCATTTGTTCAGTTTCTCTCTCCAGCAACGTTTTCCCTCAAGGGCACATTTCAGGCTTTCCCTTTGTTATTTAGTGAGGCCCTTTGTCCTGGAAGCAGGTTTTTAACGGTCAGTGTCTGTTCTATGACAGCACCAGAAGGACCCATAACTAGAATTCACCCTTCAGTGAAAACGGCTGTTATTATTTCGAGTGTGTTAATTGTGATGCAAATACCCTCTTGCTGGTATTTCACAATACTAGGTCAAAATGATCTTGTCAGAAGTCTGACTGGAAATCTTACCCCTCCCTTCTGTTTCCTGTTGTTAAAGCCTTTGGATTGGAAGCCTGTAAACAGAGTCTGGTGTCCAAGCAAGACTTCACAGAAAATGAGGACAAAATAGGTTGATAGTGTTTTGCTGTGACCAGGTCCCTGATGGGAATGTGTAACCTGCTGACACTTCCCTTTAAGGGCAGTGAGAAACAACCTTAAGGGTTTCCTGGAAGGAAATAACTTTCTGTGAAATTTAGAAAGGTTAAAAGTGATGCATTCCTCTTCATGATACGTGTTTTGATTTGAATGAAACCCATCTTTGTCCTGTTCTCTGCATCAGGTTAGCAAACTGTTTTTGTTGTTTTATGCAGCAAAGTGTGCTTGGGCTGGGTGTGTTGTTTGATCCCACTGCAGCTTTCAAGGTGGCTGCAAGTGCTGTGCTTATCACCTGCCCTGCTGAGCCCTGAGTTAGTGCCAGGAGCAGGCAGTGGAGAGGCTGATGTGGCCGTGCACAGATATCTGCCTCACTGGTTCAGATCCCAGAGCTCTTCCAGCTTACTCGAACAAGAATCTGGTCCTGTGCTGTTTGTGCCTCTAGTGCTTCAGTATTTGGCATGGTGCCTAACAGTGGGAAGGCCCTCATGTCTGATTTTAGTGATTTGTGTTTATTTATTTATTTATTCATACCATGGTGAACTTGACCATCTGTCAGTTAACCATCATCATTCATCACTTCTGGGTTTTGCTTTGTTAGAAGTGTCACTGCCAGCCATCCCATGGAAAGATACAGAGAACTCCAGAACACCCTCCTTTTCAGGATCTTGAAACACTTATTAGCTGTTAAACTTTACAAGCTGCTCTGAAGGCAGGAAAAAGAAAAAAAAATAATCAATTTCTTCAAGGTCATACAGCAAAACTGGATCCTAATACCTTTTCCAGGACTGGTGTTTCCCAACCCTGTGTGCAATCACAGCTATGTCTCTAAACATACAGAGATGCTAGCAAGTGCAAAGGGAAGAAAACTCCATCTCCAGTAAGCCTCCAGTGGGACTGGGGAGTTGTTTTGTTTGCTAGACCAGCACAATAGTGCTGTTTTGTGGCATACATTTTAAAGCATCTAGTATTTTTTGGGTTTCTCTGTGAAAACCAGGCTCATAATATCAGGGGTTAGAATACATCTTATATTCATCAAACCCTCACTGGAAAAAGCATTGCTCTTTTTTTCTGTCCTTTCCCATGCAGCAGATCTGCTTCTTTTCATAACATTAAGTGCTGTTCATATATATATGTGCCATACAAGCACAGTCGTGTAAGTATGGCTTTTGGTGCTAGTAAATATTAGTCCTGTCCCTCAAGAACTTTTCTTGAAAAGCAACACCCAGGACTGGATCCAGTCCAGTGACAAATGTGAGACTCTTTGTGCAGAGACAGCTGTATTTAGGCTGGAGCTTTGTTATAAAAGTGTCTGTATTGTAATTGTTTTGCACAGTAGCAGTGTCAAAGCAGCTGCAGCAATAGTCATTGCCTCTTGTGTATTTTGCTTCCCTCCTTGCACTGTAGATGTTAATATACATTTGTGGATTCTTGAACTCATATCCTTAATGTAATCCTAAATATCCATTTGAATGGATATTTCGCTCATTTGAAACATGCTGGTTTTTTCTTTGTGTCCCCTCCATCTTTCCAGTCAAAAGAACTACAGATAAAGAAGCAGTTTCAGGATACATGCAAGATCCAAACCAGACAGTACAAAGCACTGAGAAACCATCTGCTGGAGACCACGCCAAAGAGTGAACATAAAGCTGTCCTCAAACGGCTCAAGGAGGAGCAGACCCGGAAGCTGGCTATCCTGGCTGAGCAGTATGATCACAGCATTAATGAAATGCTCTCTACACAAGCTGTGAGTCGCCTCCGAGGGACCCAGGGTTCCTCAGCCAAAGAGGGATGTTTGCATTTTAACCGCTCTGTATCCTGACAGCAGGCTTTCTGCTTCCTTGCTGCACATGCCATTCCTACACAGTCCTTCCTCTGTGTTTAGAAAGCTGAGTTCAAATGCAGAGGAAAGACCCACCACCCCCTCCAGGCAGGCTGAAGCTGAAGCTGCTGTTGCAGAGATGCAAAGTGATGCATCTGTGTGGCCAGAGGACTGCTTTTGCATGAAATGTGGCAACATAAACATCCCTGTTAGAGCATCATTAAATAGTATGCAGCTGGCTGTCTGAACTCATTTAGGTTTTGATTTGTTGATGATACCAACCAAAGCATGTGCCACTGGTGGAAGATGCTCATTGAGTCATGGAGGAGTCCACAGTTTTGACTGTAAATCTGAGGTCAAAGTGTTGTGAAAGTTCTGTGATTCCTTCTTTAAGGGATTCCTTCTTTAAGGAATGACCACATGAGCAATGCTTCGAGTCCTTGCTATAGCTAAATGTGCACTTTTCTTTGCAATTCTTGCATATTGCATCCTGCTCACATCACTTTGTACACAAATTTAACGCTGTGAGGCAGGGTAGCTGGCTTCATTTATGATGGGAAGGTTAAAAGTTCAGTACCATATTGCTTTTAGGTTTATTTCATTATATCCTTGTGCCCAAAGTCCTGCATTGGCAGGGCTATGGACTTAAGTCTCCTGGGTAGAGGTAATTGGTTAATCCAGTTGAACAGAGCGAGAGAGCTTCTCTTTGCCTCTAGCGAAAGGAGAGCTGAGGATGTTTGCACCTCCAGCAGTCTGGTCTCTGCAGTGTGGATCGTGGTTCCTGAGGCGCCACTGCTCATCAGCATCACTTGCATCAGTGCTGTGGGCTCACTGTCACCAGTCTTTGTCACTGTAGGTCCTCTGTTCAGTGAAGCGAAGTACAATAGGGACCAATTGTATTGCTAAGAAAACAATGTCCCAACCCATTCTCCCCCTCCCCACGGTCCTCCCCTGGAGTGTCAGCAGTGGTTACCCCATGGTGAAACGTCTCTATTGTCTGTCTTTCCCAGCTGCGTTTGGATGAGGCACAGGAAGCAGAGTGCCAGGTTTTGAAGATGCAGCTGCAGCAAGAATTGGAGCTGCTGAACGCATATCAGAGTAAAATCAAGATGCAGGCAGAAGCCCAGCATGATCGGGAGCTGCGTGATCTTGAGCAGAGGGTGTCCCTCCGCCGGGCCCTCCTGGAGCAGAAGGTAAAATGGGCATGTGAGGATCCTTAGCACACTCCATATTTCAGATCTTAAAAATCCACTTATCAGTGAGAGAAAAGCTGCTCTTACTTTGCTGTATATAGTAACACAGATCGTTTGGGTATTTGTCTCTCTGGGGTTGAAAGCTCAGTGACACATAGACTAAACTTTCTGCCAGCTCAGCTCTCCTGTGTGAGCAGCTTCTGGCTGGGATAGAACTGCCTGAAGTGTGCCAGAGGGAGTTGTGCCTCTCTGGGCAGAAGGGAAAGAGAACTGTTCTGTCTCTGAGCTGGAGATTGGCTTCCCTGGCCCATCAGGGAGCAGGCAGTAACAACCTAAAGCTGGGAGCCGCAGTTTCCCTATGAAATTATGTGTCTTACTAGCAAACTGAAGTAGCCAAAGCCACAGGCATGGGGAACCTGCTGCTCCCCAGATCTCAGCTTGTAGTTGGCTACGTGTATTCAGGTGCTCCTTGTTGAAGTTTGCTTTCCTGTGCAGTGCCAGACCTGTATGTGTAGAAATGACAGTGGCTTACACAGACCGAGGGAAGGGAAATGCACCAAAAACTGGTGGAAGGAAATACACTGTTGGCCTTCCTCCTGCAGTTGTTTTCCCCTTGGACTTGCCCTATAGGTGTCAGCCATTGCCATTCACACAACAGTTCCCAACTTTGTCCATCGGCAAATATTTAAATTAGGGTGACTACTTTGTGGCCTCGAAGTTCTTTACACTCACATTCTTCCAGGGGCTAATGGATGGATGCTGGGATAGTCCACAGAGCACTGCTCCACCTCACGGCCAGCGGAGGGAGCACCCCCAAGGAGGCAGCATAGTCCTGTCGGGCTTTGGTCTCCTGCAAGGAGACAGCTGTTCTCAGAAAATAGGCGAATTTGGGAAAGCAGAGTTCCTGTGTGTCACCCGTGTGCAATAGCTGCCTTTAGACACTACTGCTGGTTATTTTGGTGCCAGCTCCCGTCACAGCCTGGCACGAGTATGGATTTTTCTGGAGGTGCATTGCCCTCTGGTGGCATGAGCTGCTCGGGCAGGAAGTGCCACAGTGAGCCAGTGCTCTCTGCTCCGTGGGAGCAGCATATATTGCAGATGTTATAAGCTGCATTGAGGCCAGTGACTCAAAGAAACCCACATTAACCAATAATAATGTTGTAGAAGTCTTTCACTGTGTACCAGGATTGAAGTCTCTGTGCACGGAGAACCCCTGTGGAGGATTTGGCATCAGTAACAGGGATAGGAAGCATAGCGATACTACTTCACAGAGAGGAAAAACTGATAAAAATATCACCTAGCATAATTTTCTGTGTGTTTGTGCCCCTATACTGCCTTAGAATAGCAAAAAAATTGATGGTGCTTCAGCTTTCATAGGTTCCTGTAGCAATACGTGCAGTCTTGGCACATGAAAATCACAAGTCATGCACCAGCAATGAGACCTTGGTGGGGTTCCAGTCACTTGGCAGCGGCTCAAGGGCAAACATGCGGGTCCAGAGGTAGACACATCGTTCTTTTGCAGGGGTATTTTTGGGGAGGAGAGGTGATGTTCTGTTTTTGTAAGAACTAAGAGTTGCGAGTGTTCTGGTGTGGGTCCCTCAGCGATGTCACCTGGTGTTTGCTGGCATGTGCTAACTGAAGCTGGCAGCCAGAGAAAGGGCAGGTATGTGCACAAGATGAATGTCTGCATTTATATGCACAAATAAATGTGTAGCCTGTGGCAAAGTCAGTCCCTGGTGTTCAATAATAAACCAGATTCCAGAAGGTAGTGTATGCATAGAAATCTGCTTCCTTTTCAGCAGGCTGCTCTTTATTTTTGGTGGTGCCCATCACCATAACTCACCAGAGCATGTGTGTCGTGTCCAACCCTGGAGTAAGGAGGGAGTAGCCAAGCCCCATTGATGTGAAATGTTGTTTGTATTGCACCAGCAATGAGCATGTCCCAAGAGTGTCTTTAAAAGAGTTCAGATTTAGTCATTTCCTTCCCACATGCCTCAGACACTTCATTTTCAGAGTGGTTTGAGTGATGTCACTTCAACACAGTGTCAGGGCTTTCAGTGAAGTTCAGTTTCACCAAGTCCTGTGTATTACACTGTCACTGAGACTGAAAACGATGACATGCTGAAGACATTGAAAAAGGAGGATTCTGCTTAGATAGGAGGACAGGAAAAAAACCAGCAGAGCATTTAAAAGAGCTAATGTTAGAGAAGGAACCTTCTTTCTCTGCTGCCTTCGTGGCTTTCAGCAGGAATAGTGAGCAGGGCTGCTCAGTGCAGAGTCTGTCACTCACCTAGAGTAGCAGGCAAGTGGAAAAGGAGTTTCTGAAAGCCCCAAATGGCTCAGGAGATGACTCATGCCGGAGCAGATTGTTTCCTAAATTCCAGATGAAATTGCTTTGCATATTCCCTGACTCAGGCAAGAGAGTGCTTACAAGTACAAGGCTCTGCCCGGTGCCTTCAGCACAGACCAAGATAACACCTCTTGGCCATGTTGCTGCTGACAGCAGGGAGATGCCACTGAGCTATGCTAAAAGTCTTGGCTGCTGCTTTTTCCCCATTTGGTCTTTTTCACTGAGGCCAAAAGTAGCTTTTTCAGTGCTGGCAAGAAGATAATGGGTTTTGGTTCTCCACCTGACTGCAAAGATTTCAATAAGAAAGGCTTTCATCACTGTCTGATGGGTGTCAGGAGGCCATCATCCTGTGTTTTCAGTACTTGGAGTGCTGATCCCAGTGCCCCTACCAAAGTAATCTTGGAAACCAATTTGGAACAGCGTTATGGGGGAGAAATTGGAGTTGCCAGCTTGCATATCATCTAGCTAATAATCTGCCACTCAACTCAAACAGCACTGCCTATGTCCTTCAGCCACACACCCTGGAGAAAGTATCAGGGCAGTGAAATATGAGAAAACCAAATTAGGAAAGGAGGTGATGAATACATGAGCTAAGAAAATCTGGCCAGTGAACATTAGAGAGGAAGCTGAATGTGGGCTTGTGCATTGAATCCTGGAGAAAACAGCAGTCATCATCATAATCATCATCAGATTCAGCTACAAGCAGTGAAGGTCACCATGAGCTGTACTGGCAGGCTGCACCTGAAGGTGCTTTCTCAGTAGGCTTTTATGGAAGCTGTAGACTTTGCTGCATCTTAAAAGATTAATCTGTGTCAAGCTGTTGGTATCAGTGCAGACTTTGGATTCCTATCCCTCACCAGGGAACAGGGACCAACACCCTCCAATTGATGTTCACCATGCTTTGGCCTGTGCAGGTCTGTGGGACTTAACCCTTAAAAAATTCACCCTTTTGTCTTCAAAACGGACTTCATGTCCATGGACATCTGATCTAGAGCCAGTTTCCTGCACAAACACAGGAAGAGGGTCCCTCAGTAGCTGTTACAGGTCCTCCAGAGTCTGTGCCTGTCCTGCTGCTACAGACTGTCTCTTTTTTTCCTTCCTAGATTGAGGAGGAGATGCTGGCACTGCAGAACGAACGCACCGAGCGGATACGAAGCCTGCTGGAGCGTCAAGCTCGCGAGATCGAAGCCTTTGACTCAGAAAGCATGAGGCTAGGTTTTAGTAATATGGTTCTTTCTAATCTCTCCCCCGAGGCGTTCAGCCACAGCTACCCGGGAGCTTCTGGCTGGTCCCACAATCCTACTGGGGGTGCAGGACCTCACTGGGGTCATCCCATGGGTGGCCCACCGCAAGCTTGGGGCCATCCAATGCAAGGTGGACCCCAGCCATGGGGTCACCCCTCGGGGCCCATGCAGGGGGTACCTCGAAGTAGTGCTATAGGGGTCCGCAACAGCCCCCAGGCTCTGAGGCGGACAGCTTCTGGGGGACGGACGGAGCAGGGCATGAGCAGGAGCACAAGTGTTACTTCACAAATATCCAATGGTTCACACATGTCTTATACATAACTTAAACAATAACTGAGGGTGGCAATTCCACTGGAGCTGTCTGCCAACAGAAACTGCCTACAGACACCAGCCCAGCAGCCTCCTCAGTGCGGTGCTGACGTGTGGAAGCTGGGTGCACATGGAATATTGTATTCATTTTGTAAAGCATTATGTTTTGTGTTTACTAACTGGGATGTCATAGTATTTGGCTGCAGGGTTTGGGGGGGTGGTTTTTGGTTTTTTGTTTTGTTGTTTTTTGTTTGTTTTTTTTTTACTTTTTGGAGGGGTCTTGGGAGGGCGTCTGAGAAATATATGCAATTAGTCAGAAGAGTTGGCTGGTGGTCATCACACTGACAGGACAGAAGGGCCTCAGACTGCCCTCATCATGCCATCCATGTAGGAAGTCTGAGGGAGAGTGGAGACCTCCTCCCATGTCCATAAATTTCGATCTGCCACCCTGCAAAAACCAGGCGAGCTGCCTTTAAACCAACATCCAGGGGAGGAACAGCTGGATCTTCTGTTCCATTTTTATTTGTCATTAAATTGGATAAATTTCTAGGGTATTGCCTCTACCAAGAGGCATTTTCCAAGAGTTGTAGGTGAGGAAGAAGGTGAGAAGAGAGGCCAAGAGACACCAGGGCTCAACTGGGCCCTTCTACCCAAGTGCCCGCTCCGTGTCGTGTAAGAAGTGACGTTCTCTCAGAAGGCACTGGTCAGCTGCCCGAGAACTCTGTAGGTAAACCTGTCTGGAGGGAACAGGCTAGGAATGTTTGAAATTGTCTGTCTGCTTTGGCACTCCCTGACTGTGCTGCTGGTAGCTCAGATGAGGTTGGGCAGAGGAGCGTAAGTAATGCACTTGTACAGCTAATACTGTGACATCTCATTTTAGCTAAGCATCAGAATAATTCTTGGAGCCCAGCATAGTCCTTTTTTGCTCCATTCAGAAATGTTTAGACTTTCAGCCAATCAGTCTCAAATGCCAGAGGTGTTTTGAAGGATGCCATAGTCACAAAATGCCATTGATCGGGTTTTTCATTATTACACTACATCCACCAGTTTATTACCTTTTTGGCTTGTTGCAATTTCCTGTTTACATGTAGCGTGTAGCCAACTGTTGAAATGTTTAGTTGCCATGGTGTACCAGGAGGAGCTGAGCCAATGACTCTTTCCCAGCTGATGACTAACCCACATCACCACTGTAGATCTTGCTGCATGTGAGGCTCCTTTTTTATTATTTTCATTGCTGCAATACTTCACAACTTTTACAGTCCCTTGAGATGCTGTGATATTTTGGCAGCGTATCACACCATGTGAGAAGGCACTACTTCCAGAGGGCTCATTGGAGCTGCTGTACTACTGAAAGGAAGCAAAGGAGGTTGTGAAATCCATACAGTGATAAGGGAGTCTCATAACTGAATGACTTTGTGGCATCGTGTCATCCCTTAGTGCTGGGAACCAGAGATGCCCCCATGCTCTCGTGCCAGTGCCAGGATGGTCTGGGTCAGCCAGGACTGTGGGAAGAGCAGGTAGATGAAGTTTGGTTTGAGGCAAAGATTTCCGTCTTGGGGACTGACCAGCCAGGGTTCTTTGTAAATGTTTTTCCTTGCACACTAATCATCTTGAAGAAAACACTAGCTGCTAACTCTAGGATTTGCCTTTAATATGTCTATAGGGCTCAAAAGCGAGGTTTTCCGAATGTGTTTGTCCACGTGACATATTTATATAGTAAATAGTGTCTCGCTGCTGTTCAGTACTCGACAGGGCGGCGTTCTTTCATTAGCTAAATTAACATCCACTCCCAATCCTTAACTCTCTGCCAGTGTCCGCTGAATCCAGCTGGGATTTCTAGCATCTTGACATAGCATATCACTCTAATTGAAGATGGAAATTCCGCCAGAATATGTTTGAGCAGCCCCTTAGTAAGGAGTTTTGTAGTACTAACAGTTGACAGAAGCCTGGGATGAGTTGTGGGTCCCATGGAGGTGCCTCTGGATGCTCTGGGGGACAAGTGGTGACTGTGAATTGTCCTGTCCTTTCCTCTGCTATGTTTTTATGTGGAATTGGATGTTTTGGGGTCATTCTTTTGCATTGCAGTGTTGTTGAAATGCAGCGAAACTCATTTAGGAAAGGTACCTGTGTTTTCCTTGGTTTGGAAGGAGAGATAAAACCAAAATGAAAGGCCAAAATTGTATTGGGGTTCACCATGTGAGTGTGGAGGGTGTGCCCAAAGCATGGTGCTAACACAGCATTTTGAGTTCAGCTCCTCTATCCCAAAAAGCAGCAGCTACAGTGGGGGCAGGCTATACCTGCAAGTTCAGTGGGTTCATTCTTCTGCTTCTGTTATGGTTGGAATTTGGTCAAAGTCTCTGGCTTAAATTGAGCTACTTCAACAGAATTCTCTCAACACATCTCTTTGTGTAATGTCAAGCATGACTGAATGCTGAATCCAAATGATGGCTATCCCATATTGGCTTTTTTGTATTCAAAAAGAATTGTGTAGTAACCATTTTTACATGTATATCATGTGCAGACCTGGACTATTCCAACAAGTTAATATTTTAATTAAAATAGTTTGCAAAAACTGATTCAGATCAACTGGTCTAAATGTGTGTGTCCCTGTGTGTACGTGGGGGAAGAAAAGCTGTCCCAAAACTGCCTGATCTCGAGAGGAAACACCTCATTACACAGCTGTAGCCAGAGGAACTCAGGGTCAGGCTGTGCCTTGGAGGTATTTGAGGAGGCCCTTGGTGTTGAGAATTTTAATGTATCTCAGGTTTATTTCTGAGATACATGAACAACTGTGCGCTAGAGAGATGCAAACACTCTCTGAATCAGTTTGCAAACTCTTATTTTTAAAAGTAAAGTGTTTTAAAAAGTGAGGCCATTTGCTCCATGTTGTGCTCATTGCAGTCATGCCCTAACTTTGGTTTTAAAATTACTGTAATCTGTAAATTGTGGAAACTACTCCAGTACCTCAGCAAAGATGTTCTCTTGCATCTCTTAACGTTCGTATTTAACACTGGGGAACTCTTCTGTGTGGACTACTTTGCAAACTTTATTGCAGTATTTTCAAATCACCAGCTTGACCCCTGAAATCTCTTTTCTGTGGTTATTTTTCTCTCCCCTCTGCAAAGACCTGAAGTTCTGGTGTAGCTTAGCCCAGAGATGGAAAAAGAGTAGCCAGCATTTTTACCTCTTTCGGATTCGAATTTCCTTTGATTTTATTTAAAATCAGTGAAAGGGACCACATTTTCCTTGTTCTCCATGGTCCCAGGGAGCCAGCAGCCACCTCCCATCCATGTTGAACATTTCATGCTTTCTTCCTCGGATGCAGCACTGAAATGGAGGCCACAGCTCCGTTTCACCTGCATTCTCTCCAAGCCTGTGAGCTTCAAAGAGGTTGAACAACTAAATACGTGGTGTGATACCAAACTTTCCACAGAAAAATTCCCTGCAGCCATTACTTGCCTGGCTTGGGGCCAGGCTGGCATTGCTCTGTGTCCCACCCAGCCCTCCCGCGCCGGAAGAACGTGCGCTGCACACTCGCTGTGACCTGCACGGGGGTGCAGCCAGGGCAATCCTGGGGCTGTGCTGTTGTTTAACCCCCCAGGACCCCTCGCCTCCAGGCTCCCAGCCCCTCGACCCTGCTTACGTGCCATTTCTTGAGAGGCAATAAATCCTATCGTACCACTGTCGACCATTACTCTGTTGAATACGCACATCTCTCTGGATATATATATGGTATCTCATTTGTATATATTTATATACTCTGTATGTACGTGTGTGTGGGTATAGGTGCACACACACCTCATGCTGTGCATTTCTGTCAGGGCACTTCAGTTCTACTGTTCTTTAGCACTCCTGTTTGTGAGCAAAAGCAACCCCTCAGCAGGGCTCTCGGGGCGAGGGCACGGACGTTGCACAGGCTGTGCTAGGGCTGAACCCTCGCTGAAGTGCAGCCCTGCTAATTGCAGCTTGCTTTTTCTGGGGCACGAGAGGGTAGGTAGCTGCTGCGGGTGTGCTGTGAAGGAGAGGAGGGGAGCTCCCTGAGGGTACCAGAAAGTCAGAAGGCAGCAGAGAAGGAAACAAGATGGTTTAGTGATAGGCAAGCAGTGGAGGCAATGTAGGGATCTGCTGGGGAGGCGGCGAGTGGGCCGGTGAAGTGCTCAGCAGGCTGAGCTCAGAGTCCCCAGCTGCGTCTCGCCACGAAAGATCACAAGCCCGGCACGGTCTTGGCTCGCTGCACCGGCACTGGCTTTTGGCATTCCTGAGGTGGAGCCGCCGCTAGCTCGGAACACTGATTGCCTTGGCGTGTGTCTGATACCTGGAGGTTCTTAGGTTGTGTGGAGGGGCAAAAGAGAAGCCAAATTAGAAGATTTAAAGTACACGTGTGTGTACGGTCTATCCATACATATATACACACAGAGATGCTCTTGGTCCATTCTTTATTCTTCTTAGGCCTGTGTGCTTCGTCACTCAAGTCCAGCCAGCAGTGGATGGCCTCATTCCTCTCCTGGGTGCTTGCTCTGCAGCTCTAGTAAATCTTGCCCTGGTCTTTCTCATAGTAGAGGGGCGAGTGCCATGCTGGACACCACCAGCTCCTCAAGCTGTGACGACCCTTCTCACCTCCTTTGTCCTCTACAGACCCCATCTTAGGGAGGCATCTGTCAGTTCAGGGGATAAGCAGTTCTCGCCTGTGTCAGGTCACGCATTTCCCCCAAGCACACCTGCCAGCTCAGCAGAATGCCAACCCTGGGCTCTCTTTGTGCTATCGGAGAATTAGGAGGCAATTTTTCCCCTGTCCCTTTTGGAAGATCTCTTGCAAGTCTTTCAGGAGAGACTCAGATTTGGTTGGGTCATCCTTACCCTTTCCCAAGGAGTAGTGTTGTCTTTAGCTGTGCTCCTGCCTGTGGGATGTTCCCACCCCAGTGCTGGCCCACAGTGATCCCAGAGCCACGTGCCAAGGACAGAGGAGCAGTGGATACCCAGGCAGGGATGCTGGTCACTGTCCCTCTGCTGTGGTTGTTTGAGTTTGCACTTTTACGAATCAATTGAGCCGGAGTCTTTTGAGAAATACATGTGAGGCGCTTTGGAGGCTTGGGGGTTGCTGTTTACAGCCAGAAAATAAGAAAACCTGATAGATCTAGTGGTTTTAGTAAACATCACCCCACCAGGGAGCAGTGGCGGCAGATAACCCGGGTTCCTGTTGCGCAACTGGGGCCGTGATGCTGCCTGCTGCATCCCTGCCCCCTTCGGCAGGGGAAGAAGAGCCCTTTGTCAGCTAGAGAGGGACTTAGTAAATCGGATTTGCCGGCAAACAAGCACCTTAACCACTGAGCTGTGGGTCTCGATACTTGCACTTCACCTGAAGGCTCCCTGTGGGGGGAGAAGGCAGTTTGGTACATGACCATTGGCTCTGCACCTGCCTGGCATCCTCAAAACATCCTAAAGCCATGTCCTAGGGAAAATAGACCCCAATATCAGCTCCCGCTCTCCTTGCTTTCTCTGAGTGCACGCAGTGAGACCAGGAACCAGGAGGGCCGAGCGTTGCCCCCATGGATGTGAACAAACCCGGGGGGAAACTTCCCCCCACCTCGCCCCTCCGGCCCCCTGCCCCGCTCCCCACCCTTGAGTACGGGTACCTCAGAACATGCACAGTTTGAATTTTCACTGACAATTAGTTTAATTATTGTCAGTGAAAAGAATTGTAATTATCTGTAAATATGTAGTTAACAAATTGACCTAGTTTCTGTATTTTTTAAGTTTTTGTACTAAAATTTATAGATACAGTATGTGCCAGCTAGCAAAAAGCTACTGTAATTGCCAGTCGTAGTTCAGCATGCACCTAATCCCCGAGACTTGTCCAGTGATGCTGTAAGGAATTTGTGCTTAAATATTGCGAGCTGGGGAGGCCAAGAGCCGCTCGCCCGGGGCTTTCGGCTTCCAGCCTCCGGCTGGGTTTTCCCTGATGGCTTTGTTGAATCTCCTTCCCTTGGGCGTCCTGTGCCGCACGGAGGGCAGTGCGAGGGACAGAGCGGTGGCTTTGAGCTTGCTCTAGAGCTGAACTCAACGGGAACCAAGTTCAGGTTCTTTGCTGCAGTTTAATACCAGCTTGTGGCTATGTTTTTCAGTCTCTTTAGAAATGATCTGTTTTTCCCCTTCCAACTGCTTTTGTCTTAAACCCGAGTTCATCTAAATCTACTGGAGGAAAAAAAAAACCAAAACAAAAAAAGACTTTGATTTGAGACCGTTGCCTGCTTTTAGTGCCAGGATCACACATTTCTATGGCAACTCTGAGCTCAGCAGAGTGCAGAAATCAGTGCAGGGTTGTTGACGAGCTGAAGTCAGCGGCCACTGCCTCTGCACGGTTCCGGCAGAGCCCGACTGTGGCTGGTGGCAGCTGCCAAGAGCGAGTTTGGGGGTGCAGTGTGGTGGCTTGTGGGGGTCCCGGTGTCTCTGCCCCACTGCAGCTGGCTTGCCCTACAAGACCTGCTGCTGAGTGAGGGATGGGCTCCTAGGACTGGTCAGGATCTGTGCTCCTTGTCCTGTGGCAGAGGCAAGCCTGTGAGTCAATAGCTGTGCTGAGCATCCTGGGAAGCTGCGAGCAGAGGAGTTTGAGTGCCGGTGAGGCCACGCTCTCCGGGTCTGGTTGTCCTGGAGGTTGTAGGGAATGGGAGCTTGTAAGGATTCAAGGATCAGAGAAGGAGAGGCAGACGTGCTCGTACGGGTTTGGCTTCTGGCAAGCAAACCACCCGCTTCCTTTCTTCAGCTTTTCTTCCCTCCTAACCCCCCGCAGCTCTTCCCCCTGCTTGCTTGGAACAGGAACATTTTTTTTTTTTTTACCTGCCTAGAAACAGCTAAAAGATGGGGGGGCAGCCCTGATGTAAATAATTAACGTTGCAAAGTGAAGTGTGTATAACATAAAAGGCTACAGCCCTTTGGTGACTTGTAAATGCTTTGAGAAGGTTGTTGGTAAGACGTGGAGGGGCCAAGCGACCTGCCCAGCCCCGCAGCCATCGCTGCCCCACCGCCACCGCGGGGCCGGGGGGTCGGGACGGGATGGGGGGACACCCTGGGCCCCTTGGCCGTGGGACCCCCCCCTCGGTGTAGTGGATGGGAGGGTAGCGTAACGTGTGTAATACGGATAGGAGAAGCTGTGTGAGGTGTGTATAGTGTATATTTTTTAAAAATAGCTTGCTTGTGTTGTGAAGATTTTAAAGACAAACTTGAGAATTCTAGCCTAACTATTAACACAAGTTTAACATCAGTTACCCCACTGGGTTCAGAGCCTCTTGAATGTATATTCCTTTTTGTAACCTAAATGACCTATTCTTCTACCAGTCAGCCAGACATCCTATTTATATTTTTAATTTTATATATTACTTTCCATTTGTTTTCATTATTTCCAGCATGTTTCTGGGTTTGGGTTTTTTGTTTGTTTGGGGGGGGGGGGCGTTTGTTTTCTTTTTGCACAAGCATTGTGTGAAGTCAAGGAAATGTTAACTCAAACCTGGTATTTTCCAACCTGTTCCCCCTCCCCTTCCTCTCCTCCACCCCTGTTGTGTTTTTTTTTTCTTTCTTCCGCCAACAGTTTGGGATTTTTCTGGGCTGGGATGCAGCGGGTGGGAGGAGGGGATGGCTCTTTTCCATTTGCAGCTTTTGTGCAAATGCCAGGTCTTTTTGCCAGTCAACTAAAAAAAATGCTTCACTTGCTGGTTGCTTTAAAAAGGAAAAAAAAAAATTAAATAAAAAACAAAAATGTAACCTTATCAGTGCGATGTAGACCCCGGCGGGAGGAGGGGAAGTGCACACCTGTAGCCACACACCTCTGGCTTTGGCTGCGAAACAAAAGCAAACCTTTCCTGGCGAGGAGGTGACCACAGGGCAGCTGCTGCCCGACCCCGTGGAGGGTTTGCCGGGCACCAGCTCCGTGTGCGGCCGGGCTCGGAGCCGTGCTGGGAGCGCCGTGCCTTGGGCTTGCTCTTCCCCCCTCGGCGCCCTCCTGTTCATGTGCACAAACCCAAGAGCTGCCTGCTAATGACAGCAAAGCTGTTGCTGCTTTTCCTCTCCTCCTCCTCCTCCTCTTCCTCCTCTCCCCCTCCCCAAGGAGGTCCAGCTCCCCAACAAGAGCTCGCCCAGCGCCCGGCCCCAGCGCCGTGGCCGTTTGCTCTGGGGCATCATCCACGTATGGCCAAGCCCGGCCGGCGCCGTGCTGTGCCACAGAGCATTAGATAGAAAAAAACACACACATATCTGCTGTTTTACTATGAACACTGGTCTGAGGTTTCCAGGCTCAGCACCACGGTGATGGGCCACGAAGGATTTAACCAGGGGAATTAAACTCCTTCCTGCTTCCGTGTCTGGTAGCACCAGCTGGTATGAGTGAATCTACAGGTGTGCGTTTTCCTTCTTGTAGAAAATGCCACGAGCACTAACTGGTAAGGCTTAATGTACAGTATATTGTCAGTATTCTGGTATTCTTCTGGTTCAACATACATTATAGCTCATATATAACCTGTATTAATTGTATAGATTGTGCATTTAAAGCTGTTACCAAGTTGTCAGAAAATAAGAGAAGAGAAAAAAAAAAAATAAGGTCATATGTAATATTTTGTTTGTAAGTATCCTTTGTATCATAGCAAAGGAAATGTTAAAAAAAAAAAATCAACTGTAATAAAGTAATTTTAGTACACGGAGTGTCTGCCTGCCTTTGTGAAACCCTGCCTACCGCGTGTAGGACCTCTGCCAGGTGAACACGGGGGGCTCGACGGAGGGACCCCCCCACCTGCGGGGCCGCGGCAGCCCCTTCCTCCGCTCCTCCGTCTGCAGGAACTCGGCCATGGCCCTGAAATACTCCAGCACGGCCTCGTGGGCCCAGCAGCGCCCCGGCCGCCGCCGGGGGAAGCCGCAGTGCCCCCCGTGCGGGGTCAGCAGCAGGAAGAAGTAGGGGCTGCTGCGGAAGAGCTCCCTGGGCAGGCTCCGGGCCGGGGGGCCGCGCACGGGGTCGTCGGCGCTGCAGAGGCACAGCACCGGCACCGCCGCCTCGTCCGCGTCGCGCAGGGGCTCGTTGCGCTCCCAGTAGCACTCCCAGCTGGTGGGGCGGCTCCGGGTCCGGCAGAAGAGGGTTTCCTCCAGCTCCCGCAGCGAGCGGCTGCCCAGGAGCCTGTCCATGTCCACCACCTCGGCCAGGGCCCCCGCGTACCTGCGGGAATGGGGTGGCCGCCGTGGGCTTGGAGGTGCAGGGATGCCACCGGGGGCTGGGGGCTATGGGGGCACTGGATGTCCCCATATGGATGGGCTGGGGGCTTCAGGGATGTTGCCGTGGACGGGGGGGACATGGGGATGTGTGGCATGGGGGCACAGGGAATGTTGGCAGGGGCTGGAGCATGCTGCCATGGGGGCGAAGGGTCATAGGGATGCCACTTGGAGCTGGGGGCTACAGGGATGCTGCCGTGTGGGTGCCACCAGCTCGTCTGCCCATGGGCTGCTCGACAGTCCTGGCCCTGCATGCAGGGAATATGGGTGACCTCGACTGCCCCAGCCCCAGAGGGGCTTGCGAGGGCCATCCCAGCCCCTTGCTGGGGATCCTCCAGATCCTGGAGGGTCCCCACAGTGTAGCCTGGGTGCCATGACAACGGGAGACAGCCGGCACTCCCATGCCGTTGCCGTGACAGCAGCATTTGCAGTGGATATCGAGAAATAGGGAGGGGGGAGATCCTCTGCTGCCCACCCCCCAATACCCCATCCCTGCAGTAAGCACTGTACCTTGCTGCACGCATCTGGGCTTGGCTGAAGCTTCACCTGTCACCTGTTTGCTCCTATGTTTTTGGATTTACCTGCATTTTTTTGGCCCCCATCTGCCCCCACCTGCAGAATCCCTTTGCCCCCACAAGCTCTCAGCACCACCCGGGGAAGCGCCCCTTGCTCAAAGCCTTGGCCCAGGGCAGTGTGTCTCCTGTCCCAGCCGGTGCTTGGCTCACTCCAGCCTGGCTGTGTTGGGCAAGAGGGAACCCAGACCCCTTGGGAAGGGAGGGCAGCAGTCACAGCCCCCTGCCCAGGCGGGGGTTGGCATCAGAGTCCCCCTGCGGCCATCAGGAGTGTCGGGTGCTGGGGACAAGGTACAGTGCAGGGCAAGGGGCCAGCCTCACTCACCCCTAGGGGTCCAAAACCACAGAGGGGCTTCACCAACCCCTCCCAGGGATGTCAGATCTCCCAGCTCAGGAACCCCAAGATGCTGCCGCAGCCCCAGCCGGGCTGGGGACACATGTGGTGGCCCAGCTGGCCCCATGGCAGCCAGCTCCAGGCTGGTGTTCATTAACCAGCACATTTTGCTGCCCTCAGCACCTCTGCCCCTGCACTGAGGCTCCCGGTGCCGGCAGCAGCACCCACGGCATGCACACCCCCAGGGATGACTGAGGGGTTCCCGGGGTACCCCCCTCCACCTCCCCATGCCCAAGGGACTCCACTGACCTGCTCAATCCCTGCTTGAGGTGGAGGAGTAGCGGCCACTCGTAAAGCCAGGGCATCCCGGCCTCAAACCAGTCCCGGCCACGGAAGATGGGGGAGAGGCAGGCGGCGGCGGCCAGGCGGCTGGAGGAGCCGCTCTCACCCAGGTAGGCGAGCAGCAGCCCCGAGCCCGAGCCCTCGCTGACGGCCAGCAGCGAGGCAGAGGGGTGCCGGCACCGCAGGTAGGTCACAGCCTCCCGCAGGTCCCCGGGGTCCCCGAAGGGCTGGAGCCGGGGGGTGGTGAGGGGGCAGCCATTGTGGCCCCGGCGATTGAAAATGACAGGGATGAAGCCCCGCTCCAGCGCCCGCAGCCCCAGCTGCAGCAGCCCCCCCGTCACCTTCCCGGCAGCGTTGGGGATGAGCAGCAGCACGGGGCTGGAGACCCCCCCACCGCCACCCGCAGCCCCCCACGGCCCCACCAGCCAGTCCAGGGCCACCACCCCGGCGTCGGGCAGCTGCAGGAGCTCACGGGCCACCACCGGCTCCGGCTCAGGTGGCTGCAGGAGCTGCCACAGCATCTGGAGCTGGGGCCAGCGCGGCCACGGCCAGAGACCCCCCCGCAGCGCCGCTGACCGCCCCAAGCTCCGCACCAGGTGCTGGGCCAGAGCCGAGGGCTTGCACAGCAGCCGGCAGTACCCCGAGCCCTCCTCGGCCATGAAGGGGATCCCCTCCTCCTCCTCCTCCTCCTCCTCCTCCTCCTCCTCCTCCTCCTCCTCCTCCTCCTCCTCCTCCTCCTCTCCCACGTCTCCAGGCACCTCCAGCCTCCCTGCCCAAAGGCACCAAGCTAGGAGGCCCAGCCCCACGATCACCGCGGCTGCAGCCACCAAACCCTCCGGGGACAGCATGGAGGCGGCGGCAGGAGCCCCAGCCGGCAGCCCCGATGGTCGGCGGGTTCTCAGAGCGACGGCGGGGCCGTGCTGCGAAAGCCCAACCTCGGGGCTGGGCAAACAGCGGGGCTGTGCCGGCGATGGCGTGAGCGGCCGCCAGCAGGGCCAAGGGGACTGGGTGAAACGGGAGGGACACGTGGCCAAGCCCTGCCTGGCGCCGGGGGAGCTGAACCCCCCAGCAGCCACGGACCTTCCATGGGCGCAGGGGGCCCGTGCAATGCTCACACCTTTATTGATACAAATGTACAAGGACACATCTTACAGTGGGGAGCGCGGCCCCGGCACGGGGCAGGACGCCCGGGGAAGGGGTTCAGAACGCCCGGGGCGGAGGGGGGGGGCCCACGGGCGCCCCAGTCCAGTGTAATGCTGTGGGGTGGCCTCGGGGGTACCGGCCACCCAGAGAGGGGCTTTGTGGGGCGTGGGGGTACAAGGCCACCGCCGCCATAGACAGCTACAGAGGCTATGTACAGGATAAGTTAGGCGCGTGCCGCGGGGAGGGCAGGGGGCTGTACAGGGGGACGCAGGCACCTACCCCGCAGGCTGAGCACCAGCTCCTTGACGGCGCGGGGGGCACGAGGAACCCTGCACCCCGGCTCCCCAAAAAGGCCACTTGCAGCCACGCTCACCCCAGGTGCCAGCTTGCTGCTGGAGGGAAGGGAGACACGGAGAGCGCGGGGGCCTGGGGACAGGGGGGATGCGGGCTGGCGCTCACTGCTTCTTCTCGCGAGTGGTGATGGTGACCAGCTGCTTGGCGGCCTTGGCGATGTCGTAGGCACACTGGATGACCTGCTGGGTCAGGAGCTGGTAGTCCACGGTGGCGCCGGGCTCGGGAGGCACGGTCTTGCGGCACTCGCTCTGCAGCCGGTAGGCGCTGGCGTTGAGCAGCCGCAGGGAGCTCCGCACCGTCTCCAGTGCTGGTTTCTGTGGCAGAGCACAGGACCAGTGTCAGAACCCATGGTGAAGGGGCTGACAGTGTCTGGTGGGGACCACCCCCACCCCAGGGACACACCGCTCTTTTCTACCTTAGGAAAAAGTGATGCCATCTCCGTCACAGCCGAGTGGATCTTCTCTGAGCAGGGCACGAAGCTGGGGGCAAGGAGAAAGGGTGAGCACCACAGAGAACAGCGACTCTGACCATGGAGGGTGGCAAGGCATGGTCCAGAGGGACTGTGAGGCTGTGCCCCAGTCCTACCTGTCATGCTTGGACTCTTGTGCTGCCCGCAGCAGCTCCTGGATGTTCTTGGTGACCTGCTCAGTTTTGAGGATGACGTCCTCCGTGCTGGGCAGCCCGGGGTCCAGCTCCCCATCCAGCGGGTCCAGCTCGTGGGGGAAGTCCTCATCCTTGCTCAGCTCTACAAACCGCTTCCCCTCCATGCTGCAGGGACCAACCAACCACCCTGGGTCAGCGGCAGCCCCATGCCCCTGTGTCCCCATGTACTCTGGTGCAGCCCCCAGCCCCACCACTCACCTGATCAGAACCTCACCAGCCTGTGTGTTGTCGTAGTCGCTGTCGGTGCCACTGCCGTGCCGGTCCAGCTTGCTCTGGAGGGCAGAGGAGCAGTGTCAAGCCCTGCCAAGCCCCATCCCCACACAGGGTTGGGAGTCTCCCCACCCCAAGAGCTGCTTCCCCTCCCCAATACGTCACCATGTGTCGGGCACCATCAGACGGGCAGGAGAGCAGCGGGGAGGATGGAGGGAAGGGCACCGAGGAGGCAGATGGACCTTTGCGGATCTGGAGGGGGAAAACAGCGGAAGCCCATGCTGAACAGGGTGCAGAAGGGTCTGGAGCCGACCCCGGTGACGTGCAGGGGAGGACGAGCACAGGGGACACCGCCACCCTGCATGCAGGAACATCCCGCAGCTGCCATCCCTTGGGGAGGTCCCCGGCCTGACCCAAGGGGGTGCAGGGCGGTGGGGGGACAGGACATCCCAAAGGCCACATCCTGGGCAGGAAACAACCACCATGTCCCATGCAGGAGCCGCCCCCGCTGCGGCCCCCTTACCCGGTACACGCTGGCCGGGATGTGCATGGAGTACAGAGCCTCGTCCTCCACCTCCTGGCGACACACGAAAGGTTACGGCCCCGCAGGGACGGGACCCAGCACCCTCTGGGGCTGGGGGGACTGCTGCACCCCAAAACCCTCTCCCACCCAGCCCAGCACACTCACGCCGGGGCTGAAGGGCTGGAGCCGTGTCACCAGCTCCTCCACTGGCTGCCCGAAGGGTTTCAGCGCCGAGCCCGGCTCGTACATGGAGAAGGCCTGGCGGTCCCGGCGGTGTGGGGGGGCCGTGCCCGGAGGGTGCCCATGCTCCTGCCGCTCGCTGGGGGCCGGGGTTGGATGTGCAGGACCACTCTGCTGCCGGATCTGCGTGTTCTCTGCCTGCAGCTTGTGGATCTGCAGCCAGGAGAAGGAGGAAGGCATCAGAGAGGAGAGGGGTACACTGACAAGGGGGGTCCCATCGGCCCCACACCCACCTCGCGCTGCAGCCGGCGCAGCTCATCGCTCAGGCTGTTGTTCACCTTCATCAGTTGCTGCACCTTGGCCTCAGAGGCAGCCAGAGCCTTCTTCACCTCCAGGTACTCCTGCAGCGTGATGGGGCCATCTGACAGGTCGGAGGAGTCCATGCTCTGCAGGGAGAGGAGCTCAGTGCGAGGATTCCAGAGCCGGGGGTCTGGGTGGGGGTCCAGGCCGGGGCCCGGGCTCACCCTGGCGCGGTTGTTGCGGGAGGCGTTGCGCAGCAGCTCCTGGTCCGTGTCCTCGTCAGAGGCGACGCTGTCGTAGTCGTGCTGGTCGTCCAGGTCACTCTGGCTCCGCAGCGAGTAGTCGAGGGCGTCTGGGGGAGGGCAGGGGGGTGCTGAGCACAGGGCATGGGGGATTGCTCAGCCCCACCTCGCTGCCCTCCATGCCTCACCTGTGGGGCTGAGCAGACTCTTGCCTTGCTGCCGGCGCTTGGCTTCCCCAAGGATGTCGATGAGCAACGTGGCAAACTCCCTGGCGTTGAACCTGGCCAGCTTCTGACGGCCCTGGGGGCAGGAGGGGCAAAAAGGGGGTGAGCAGGGATCCAGGTGCACAGGGGGATCACGTGGCCTAGAGCAGGCCTCACCTGGTTGCGCGTGGCTGAGTACTCGGGGTTGACAGGGAGGAAGGGGACGGCGCTGCGCTCTGTCACCAGCGTGCTGTGGTTCTGTGTCGTCAGCCAGACTGCAGGAAGGCACCTGGTGTCAGACCCCCGGGGCCACAGGGGCTGGACCCCCCCCGGACAAGCAGGCTGCAGGGCCCGGAGCCGGCAGGACGCAGGCGCGGGCGCAGGGCCAGCCTGCTGGGGTTGGGAGCGGAGCCTGGCCAGGCTGTCAGGAATCACCTCCCCCAGCCACCCCACAGGGCTGGGGTTCCCCCTGCACCCCTTAGCAGGACCCCCACCCTGCTCCTCACCCTTTCAGGCACCAGCTCAGCACCCCGCAGCTGGTGGGAAGAGGGTTTGACGCGTCTGCTGGCACCCGCCCCGCCACAGAAACGGGGTAGCCCCCACCCCTCCAACCCCCCAGATCAGGGGCACCACTGCAGGCTGAGCCCCCATCCCTGGGGGATCCCGGCACCCACCTCCGGCAGCACCCCAGCCCTGGCACCCAGCGGCGGCCCCTCGCTCTGAGCAAACCTTCCCGGCCAGAGGAATGAAGAAGGAGGGGCCTGCGGTCCCGGCGGACGCATCCAGATCGGGGGGAGCGTGGGGCTCGGCCTCGGCCCCGCCGGCTGCTCCTCCCCGCGCCGTGACGCCCGCCCCGGCCCCGGGGGGCTGCACCCCCACCCCCCGCTCACCCGCGTCGTTCTCCCGACGGTCCACCTCGTCGTACACGTCCATGGCCAGCTCCTCGAAGAGGCGGTTGCTGAGCTGTGGGACAGGGGACAGTGTCAGGCAGGATGGGAGGAGCAGGCGGGACACCCCCAGCCCTGCACCGGCCCCCACTCACCGCCTGCAGCTTCTTCTTGGCTGCCTTGGCCAGTTCAGAGAGGTCCAGGCTGGGGGGTACGGGGAGAGGGGGAAACAAAACGTGGGGGTTATTGCTGGCCTGTTCCCACCAAAACAGTCCCCGGCTGCACCCCACCAGGACAGGGACACCCCCCTCAGGCATTGGGGGCTTCACCAAGCAGGGCTGGTGGGCAGGCACAGGGGGATGAGGTGGCAGGGGGCAAGCGGGACCCCCCTCCCCGAGTGCCCCCCGGCTGCCGGGCTGGGCCGAGCGGCCAGGGCTGCAGGGGGGGCCCATGCCAGCAGCATGGGGGGCCCCCGGAGCCGAGAGCCGAGCGGACAATACCTCTGTGCCATGCACTTTGGGCGCACCCTGCGCTCCGGAGAAGGCAGCGGAGGGAAGAACAGGATAAAGGCGGACGTTAAACGCGCGGGCACGCCGACCCCCCGCCCCCCAGGGATGCTCCAGTGACCGGGGTCCCCCCCTCAGCCCAGCGGGGATGCTGGGGGGGACATGGGACAGGGCAGCGGGGCCACGGGCGCCAGGCACTCACCTGTCAGCCATCTGCGGGATGATGTAGTGCCCGTTCTTGTGGTCTGCGCAAAGAGAGGGGTGGTGAGCAGGGCCCCGTGGTCCCTCCAGGGTAACCCCTCACCCCAGGACCACCTCACTCACCCGGCTTCCTGCCGCAGAGGTAGAAGGCCAGCCGGTCGGTCAGCTCGTACTGGCACTCCACCAGCCGCTCCGCCAGCTCGTGCTGGGCTGCCTGCCTGTGGGAGGGCCAGCAGGGGTGATGCCCACCCTAGGTGGGGGTGCAGACAGGGGTGACCCCGTTCCCTGCCCTCACCTGGCATAGTCAATGGGGGTCCGGCCGTTCACATCGGGCGCCCCAGGGTCGGCACCGTAGACCACCAGCAGCTCTGCCTGCAGGATCTGCCCGGCCTTGGCGGCCACGTGCAGTGGCGTGGTGCCCTTCTCCTGCGGGCATGGGCAGCCTCAGCCCCGCAGCCTGCATGTGGGATGGGGCTCCAGGACCCCTTCTGGGCCCCACACCACCTCTGGGGTCTCCGAGCCCCACCAGTGCTCACCGGGTGGAAGAAGTTGGCCTGGGCTCCCAGCGAGAGCAGGCGCAGGCAGGTCTCCAGGTTGCCCGTCCGCACACTCGAGTGCAATTGCTGCGGAGGAGAGAGCTGGTAACGGGGGGAATCTGTCCTCACTGCCACAGGGGGATCCCTGAGCCCCCACCCCACCTTGCTGAGGTCCTTAGCAGTGACGCCGTCATCATCCCGGCAGGGCAGCTTGTGGACAAAGGCCAGCATCTGATACTTGGCACGGATGAACTCCGACTTGGTGGGGCTGTGGGTGGGCAGCAGGTTTTGGGGTGAGGAGGGGGCTCCCAGCTAGTGCTGGCCCTCTCCCCACAGCACAGGGGGCACTTACTGCACTTTGTCCTGGGGGTTTGCCTTCCGGCGCCCGCTCTGCACCTGCGCCGGATCCAGCAGCGAGTGCTCCCAGATGGAGTTGGCCCCGTTGCTCGCCAAGGTGTGCACCATCTGCAGGGGACAGGCAGGGCCCAGTGGGCACGGGGGGTTCCCGGTGTGCATCTCCCCACGTTCCAGTGTCCCCAGCACCCACCTGGAGCAGGGTGGCGGGCCAGGGGCTGTGGCGCAGGTGCTTGACGATGGAGATGTGGCGGCCCAGGCTGCGGTGCACGCTGCAGCACTCGTCGCAGATGAGCACCCCGCGGTTGATCGACGCCCAGCCAGGGTCTGGGGGTGGCACGGGGGTGTCAGCGGGTGTCCCCTCCCCATGCGGTCCCCTCCCCATGCATCCATCCAGCAGGGGGGATGCGTTGCCACAGCAACCATTTCCCAGGAGATGGAGAGGGGCTCAGCTCATCACCAGGGGAAACCCACGGGTTTCCCATAGCAACCACCAGCCAAAAGCGGGGCAGGGTTTGGCCCCCCACCATCAGGAGGACAGCCGGTGGCAGGGATGATGCCAGCACACCCTGAGCAGGGACACCCTGGCTCGCTGCGAGGTCGCTTACCCCCAGAGCCCCTGGCTGAGTGTTTGGGGCATCCTGGATGGGGGCAACGTGCCCCACAGTGGGTGGGCACCCCCAAGCCATGGGCTCCTACATAGGGTGGTCACCAGCTCTACAGCCTCAGCACCCCGGCTGTCCAACAGCCCCCAGGACACCCCAGCTCTGGGGCAGGTGCCATGGCCCCCCACGCTGCCGTGCCCCTCCAGCCCCGCCGCTGGCCCCGGCCGGCCGGACTGGAGCCCTTTGTGTCCCCGCCGGGAACAAAGGATCGTTTGAGCAGCCGCGCTGGCCCCGCGCTGGCACCAGCCCCGGCACCCGCGGGGGCACTGCTCCCGGCCAGGCAGCAGCTCCCCACGCCTGCACCCCAAAAACGGGTCCTGGGGACGAGGGGGTCCGGCCCCGTGGTGCGGCCATGGGGCTGCAGCTGTTCACAGCAGCATGAGGACAGGATTTGAGGACCCCCGCTGGGTCACAGCCCCCCCTCCCCTCCCGGGAAACGCAGCCAGGCGCGGGGTGACGATGCTCAATCGTTCCCAGGTGTCCCCTCTGCCGGGCACGACGGGGGAGTCCTGCCACCCTCTGCCCAGCCCCACCCCCTCCCCTTGTTTCTGTAGGGTCCTACACAAACACCACACTGTCCCACAGGAGTGGGCAGCCCCCAAGGCCGAGGATACAGGGCCTGGGGGGGTGGCCGCACTGGCCTTCCCGATGGCCTGAGGGGGGACAGTGGCCCCACGACCTCACAGAGGGAGGAAGGCAGGCAGCCAGGCAGCCAAGCCTCCCCCACTTCCTTCCTCTCTGCAGGGTCCCGGACCCCTCCCCACGCACCCACCTCCCCCAGAGCCCTGAGGACACTCTTTCGGGGGTGGGCACGACATCCTGGCATGCTGCAGTGCCCCGGGGCCGGGGTGGGGTGGCCGGGGGGAGTGGTGGCCCCCCCAGCCTGGCAGCCCCGCGCACGCAGATGGCAGCGCCTTGGCAGCCGGTGCGGCGGCATCTGTGCCTTCGTGCCCGCTGCCCACGGCCACCGCCGGGAACAGGACGCTCCGTGCGGGGGGAGCCGGCCCGCGGCCCCCCAACCGGGCAGATCCAGAGTGCCCCTGGGGCAACACCCCCACCCCGCCCTAAGACAGCTGGGATGTGGTGGGATGCGGGTGGGCATCGCAGCCGCTCGGGGTAGCGCTGGCACTGGGACACCCCAAACCGTGGGGAGCATCCTGGAGTCCAAGGGAGATTCCAGCACCTCAATCCCTGCAGCGGGATATGGGCTGACAGCGGGACCCCCAGCACAGGGGCTGGGGCCAGCCAGCATCCCTGCATGGGGCCAAGGGAGCCCGGGCAGAGGGATCAGAGCACCCCACGGGCAACCCCCACGCAGGGCCAGGCAGCGCATCCCCGGCAGCGACAGCGGGTGCTCCCAGCGCGGTAGGAAACGGCCTCTGGACTTTATAACTCATTTCCTCCCATGGCTGCCAGGCGATAAGAGATTGGAAGAAACTGGTTTCCATTTCCCCCGGCCGCAGCAGGGAGCCCCGGCACCGCCCCGGGAACCCCTGGCCCCCCGCTTGCCCGCCGGCACGGGGGATGCCTGGAGGCAGGGCAGCCTTTCGCCCACGCGTGCCGACAGCTCTCCTGGCAGGATCCGGCCATTGGCACGTGGCCGGAATAATTTCGGCACAGCCTTGGCCCGCGGGCAGCTTTCCGGGGCCGGCTCGGAGACCCGTTCATTCATTGCCGTGGGGCCACCTGCACTGGCCACGGGCAGGTTTGGGGTCCGGCCCTATGGTGGGCAGGGTTTGGGGGGGGGGCCAAACCCACCGTGACGCCCACGGGTGCGTGCCCAGCGTGGGGGCTGCGGGCACCGGCACCGCCGGGGATGGGAATGGTCTTGCCCAGGCTCGGCTCCGGCTTGCAGCGGCGGCCGCCCGGCTCACCCAGCCAAGCCCGGATCCGGCTGGGGTGGGTGCTGGCTGTGGGGTGCTGTGGGGTGCAGGAGGGTGTCCCCCATCATCCTGCCATTTACAGGGACACCGGCGCTGCTGGCACCGACCGACGCGTCCCCAGCCTGTGCCAGCAGCCCCCGCGCTGGGGTGCGAAGGCTGTGGGCAGTGCAGGGGGGCGGTGGGGGCACCGGAGCGGCACGGAGGAGGGCACGCCGGGGTATCGGGGCCATGTCTGGGGCGTATTGGGGTATTCCAGGGGGCTAAAAGGGGGTGCACCAAGGGGGTCATGGGTTTCATCGAGGCGTTTCACTGGGGGCACATCTGAGGGCTCCTGGGGGGCAGACAGGGGACTCGGTGGGGGTCCCTTGGGTGCGCAGAGTGGGGTGCAGAAAGGAATAACCAGGGCGATCCTGGGGCCACCCAGGGGGGGTGCAAAGGGGTCCCGATATGGGGTGTAGAGGGACATTCAAAAGGGGTCATGGGGAGCAGTCCGGGGGCAAACACCTCGGGGTACAGAGGGGGCTGTCGGGGGTGCGGGGGACGCACCGGGGGGTGCCATGGGGCGCAGAGGGGGCTCCCGGTGGGGCGGGGGGCGGGCAGGGCAGGCTCCGGGGGGGGCAGCGGGAGGCGCGGGGGGGGCTGGCGGGGCCGTGCCGGTGCCGGTGCGGGGGGGCCCTTACCTGGGGCGCTGCAGTCGGCGCACACCTCTGCCCGCGGCGCCTTCCGGGACATCCTCAGCGGCGAGGCGGGCCCGGGCCCGGGCCTCTGCGCCAGCGTGGGGCGGCGGCGGCGCCCCCGGGCCCGCCGGGGGAGCGGCGGCGGGGAAGGGGGGGGGGGGCCGGGCGGCGGGGCGGGGGCGGCGGGGCCCGGGGCGGCGGGGCCGGGGGCTGCCGGCTGCTCCCAGCGCCCGGCGGCTCCGCAGGAAGCGGCGCAGGCCCGGCCCCGGCGGAGGAGGGGCCGCACCGCCCCCGCCCCGCCACCGGCAGCGCTGCCGCGGCCGCCCCGCACCGGCACCGGCACCGCCCCGCACTCGCAGCCGCACCCGAAACCCGCACCCGCGGCGGCACCGCCCCGCACCGGGACACGCACCGGGACACGCAGCGGCACCGCCCCCGCCCCGCACACGGAGCCGGACCCGCGCACGGATCCGCACGGGCACCGGCACCGCTCCGCATTCGCACCGGCACCGCCCCCGCTCCGCACCCGCACCTGCATACGCCCCCCCGGACAGCCCGGACCCGGGCACCTCACCTGCTGCTGGACATTAGCCCTGCCCTTGCTCTGCTCCTGCTCCCGGGCATCCCCTAGTCCTGACCCCAGTCCCCGTCCTCGGTGCACTCCCGGTCCCATTTTCAGCCCAGGGCACTGTCCTGGTCCTGCTCCCAGCCCTTGTCCTGTTTATCCCGGAGATGTGGCACTGGTCCCATTCCTATTCCGGGTCCTGTGTAACCCAGTCTCAGCCCAGAGCACCCCCAAATTGCTTCAGCCCTGCTCTGGACACTTGTCCTAGATCCAGCCGCAGTCCTGGCCACCCCCAGCCCTCTTCCCAGTGCCACCTCTGACACTGTGCACCCCACTCGCGGGCACACCCCTTCCCCAGGACACTGGGTTGGGCTACACACCCCCTCAACAGGGGATTTTGGGGGGGTGGGTGGGGGGATTGGGGACTATTTGGGGTCTGTTCCCTACTGTGACCCTTTAAGCGCTCGGACCAGAGGGGACACCCCGCAGACAGCTTCGGGGGGTCAGACCGCAGCGGGGCCCGGGGCGGTGGGGCCGGGCCGTGCCCCCCGTGCGGGGTGACCTCACCGCGGGCTGCCGGGGGGGCGGCTCCTGACGTCATGGGGCAGCGGGGCTGCCAGGGGATGGGGGATGCTGTGCGGGGACAGGGGCGGGGGGATGCGACCCCCGCCGCCGCCGCGGCTGAGCGGAGAATGATGCCGGGGGGGTCCCCCCAATGGGAGGGTGGGGAGCAGCCGGGTGGGGGGGCCGGGAGCGTGGCGCCGGTGGAGGCCGGGGCGGCCGCAGAGGCCCAGCCTTGCATTGTTCTCGGGCGGCAGCCGGAAAACGCGACGCCCGCCCGGGAGAGACGCAGGCGGAAAAGGAAACGGGGCTGGGGGCCCGTGCCTGGTGCACCGGGGGCGGGAATCGGGGTTCCCCCACGGCCCCCACCTGGTCCCCACCTGCCGTCTTCACCCCTGCCCCACCATATGCTCGGGCCCGCTGCCCCACGGGGGGAGCGGAGGCCAGCTGGGAAGGGGAAGATCAGCCTGGGAAAGGGGGGGGAATTTGGGGAGGATGCTGATTGCCAATGGGGTGCCCCTTTGCGGGCCCCCCGGCGGGATCGGAGGCCGCGGTGATGGGCTGAGCGGTGCGGGAGGGGGGCGAGGAAAGAGGAGGATGAAGATGAGGAAGAAGAAGGGGGCGATGCCGGCCAGGGCAACTACAAGTCCCATGAGGCCGGGCGGTGCGGGGGGGGCCGGGGAAGCACCGGGCGGGAGGTGGCGGCCCGCCCCGCCCCGCGCCCCCCCCGCCCCGCGCCGCCCCGCGCCGCGCCCGCCGCGCCGCTCCAGCATGCACGGAGGATGCTCGCGTCTTGCTCGGGCAGGAAGGGGCCGGAGGGCAGGTACCCGCTGCACTACCTCGTCTGGCACAACCGCGCCCGTGACCTGGACCGGGAGCTCAGCGCCAAGCAGGTGGGGCGGCGCGGGGACACTCCCGGCATGGCACGGCCCGGCCCGGCTCCGCTCGGCTCGGGCTGATGCAATGCTCGGAGCCGGGGTGAGGATGAGGATGGAGATGAGGGGGGTGACGGGGATGGGGTCGCTCTCTGCGCTGGCGGGGCGGTGTGTGTCCCTACCTGCACCCCGGGACTGTGGCTGCTGCCCCCGGGGCTGCCGCGGGGCGCTGGGTACCACCCGCGGGTCCCCTGCATCCTCCAGCACACGCAGCCCCGAGCATCCCTCCGCACGTGTCCCCAGCTCTCTGCTAGGCCTCTGCAGACCCCCGGCCCGCACCCCGCTTCTCAGGGTATTGCCACCCCCCTGGGGGTGCAGCCTCCAGCTCCCCACTCTCAGGCTGAGCCTCTCTGGGGGCGGGGGGACAAGGGCCCTGATGTTGCCGGGGCGCAGCCCCCCAGCCTCACAAGGGTTCTTCTCAGGGCGAGGGGACCCACTTTGTCCCTCAGCTCGGGAACCTCCCAACCGCCCGGTGATGGAGCGGGGTGTGGGTGCTTCCCCAGCGGGTTCCCAGCCTCCCTCTCCCCCGTGGCGTTGCAATTCAGGTAATTAAAACCCAACCCCGAAGACGCAGGAAACCGCAGGCGCTGGAGGGAGGCTGACGGGGAGGCTGTGCCGAGCATCCCCAGTCCCTCGGCCCAGGTCCTCAAGCCCCAAGGCACTGAGGGCCATGCTGGATGGACCCTGGTGATGCATGAAACGGGGGTCATTGTGCCGCGAAGCTCCCGCCGGGATGCAGGCGACGGCTCCCGCCACACCCGTCTCCATTGTGGGGTCCAGCCAGAGGCTGCGCCAGCATCGCCCCGGTCTCCCACCCCATGGCCAGTGTTTTTATTTCCGTGGTAAATTGGGGTCAGTTTTCCCAGGAGCCCGGCGCGGCAGAGATCAAAGCTGGGCTCGGCAGACGCGGGGAGCTGGAGGGGCTGCGAGGGGGGTTCCGACCCTCTCGCCTGCAGAGAGGCTCCAACCCCCCTGCCCGGGAAGCAGAGGGGCTCTGCCCTGGCTCCCACTGGCGTTTGCAGGGGGAGAGTAAAGCCAGCCATGTGTGCACCCCCGGGGTGCACGAGGGGGCCCATGGGTGCTGCAGGCCAGACTCTGGGGCAGGTGGGGCTTGGGGGAAGAAGGTGGGGGCCAGCCCAGGCCCCCTGCTTTGTCCAGGGCATCCAGGGACACGGCTCAGCCCTTATCCCTGCCAGAGCATGCCCCAGGTAAGGGGTTGGGGTTGGTGCTGTGTGAGATGCTGGGGGCCGGGTGTCCCCCTGGACAGGGCTCTGCCCTCCCGCCACCTTGGTGACCCCCACAGGGCAGCGGCTGTACGTGCTGCCCCTCCCAAGTGCAGGTGTTTGGGGCTGGGAAGCACCGGGGCAGCTGAGAGCATTGCTCCTCTCCGTGTCCCCATAAGGGCTCTGCGTCTGTCGCCCCCAAATTGTCACCGTGAGCTCCCATCCACACTTGCCTCCACAAGGGAGCAAGGGTCAGTGGGTCCCCTTGGCAGGGACCTGGCGAGGATGTGGCAGGCAGCGACACAGAGCCTGTTGTGCCAGGACACCCCTCACGGCCGCCTGCCCCTGGGGCGTGACAGGGACCCGGGGCTGCACAGGGACAGCAGTGCCTGGCACCATCTTCCCGTGCTGGCCCATGTGCCCCGTTGCTAGCCAGGAGCGGGAGCTGGGGTCCTCCAACCCAGGGACAATCCCAGTGGAGGGACGTGCTGTGCCACGTGCCCGGCTGGCACAGGAGGAGCGACAGAGCTGCGGTTCTGCACTGCACCGCTGCCACCCCAAAGCCACCCCCATCCCTGTCCCCATCCCCCGTCGGTGTCACGGCCTCAGGACAGGCAGCACCTTGAGCTCTGTGCTGTGGTCCCCAAGCTGGAACCAACCCAGCACCAGGGCCCAGGACTGAGCCCTTGCTGGCTAAATCTGGGTCACGTCATGTCCCCTGGGGTGGTTCCAGCACCATGTCCCCAGACTGGGGACCCTCATCCTGCCCAGCGCTGGGGCAGGGCTGCAGCTGGGGAGCCCCACTGAGCCGGCAACCCCCACCCACAGCTGGGGGGCGATTGCCTTAATTAGAGTCGTTTCATTAGTGCAATTAAGAGGCAGCAGTCGCCTGGAGAGCATTGGAGCAGCACATTGACTCCCAGGGAAATGGGGGGCTGTTTTACTCCGGTGGTGGGGGCAGATGGGGGGGGTCCCCCACCTGTGAGTTTTTGGAGATGAGGGCCATGGGAATACCCAGAGCCCAGGCAGCGATGGGAACGTCCCTTGGGGCAGCAGGACTGCAGGACATGCCCAGAGTGAGGGAGGGATGTGCTGCAGGTGAGAGCCTGGGTGCCAGGGAGACCATGCTCCATCTCTGCCCACGCCCAAACACCTCTGGCTGCCCGGTCCCAGCTAGCACCTTTGGGTCCTGCACCCCAGCTTTGTTCTCCTGGGAGTGGCCTCCCCAAAACCCATTATTTGGGGACTGCCCCACTGCCTCCTGCCCTGGCAGCATCTGAGTGCCCCTCTCCGGGCACAAGGCTTCTACTCCAGCTGGGAGCTGGGGACACAGGGAGCATCCCCCCTTCCCCAGGCCACGTCCCCAGCACTGGGCACGGGTGTGACGCCACTTCCCGCATGGGGAGCGGGGCCCGTGGGTGCTGGGGGTGCCCACCCGCCAGCGCGCCAGGGATTCCTCGGGGCTGGCCGGGTGCCAGGCTCCGGGTTTGGCACAAACAACGGCAGTCCCAGCGACGGCTCCCCAGGGCCCCGGGGATCCTCGGAGCAGCCGCTCCGCTCCCGCAGCCGCCCGCCCCCGGCTCAGGCAGGGGAACACCTGCGGCGCCCGCCGCGCTGCCGGCCCTGGCGGAGGGGGCTGCCGGCAGCTGCTGCCTGGCAACTGGGCACAGCCCCCCTCCAGATCCCAGACGTGGGGGCTTTTCTGGAGCTCGCAGCTGCAGCGAGATGTGCAGAGCTCCGTGCGCTGCGCCAGGGGCATCTGCGCCCCCCGCTGCCGTGCCCTGCTCCTGCTCCGTGCCCGCCTGGTGGGTGCAGCCCAGCCTGGCTGTGCTGAGGTGTGCTGGGTGCTGGCAGCCACCGCTGTGCTCTCCATGCCCTCTCCGTGGGTCTGGCAGTGGCAGCAGGGAGAGGCTTTTGAGGTGCCTCACTTGGGGGAGCTCAGGGGTGGGGATGCTCTCACAGATGCTGTCAAATGTTGGCTGCTTTCTGTGTCGGGGAGCTGCATGTCTGTGGGAGAGCACTGGAGGGCAAGGTTTGGCCACCCCAGTGATCCCAGAGCCTCATTCCCTCCTGGCAGGCCGACATCGAGCAGCTGGACCCCCGAGGACGCACTCCCCTGCACCTGGCCACCACGCTGGGCCACCTCGAGTGTGCCAGGGTGCTGCTGAAGCATGGCGCCGATGTGGGCAAGGAGAACCGCAGCGGATGGACAGGTGAGCAGGCGGCTGCTTCCCTCCATCCTCCTGCAAGCTGCCCTGGCACAGATACGGGCATGGGGACAGGCATGGAGATGGGTGTGGGCACGAGCATGAACATGGATGTGGGCATGGACACGGGCACAGGCATGGCCGTGCTCACCCTGGTGCTGCAGCTCCCCAAGGCGCTGCTCACATGGTGCTGCGTGCCTGTGGCTCCTGTGCAGCGCCCAGCTCTGCAGTGCCGGGTGTGCCATGCTGTGCCACGCCGTGCCATGGCCCTGGGCACTGCCCCTTTGCCCTGCAGTCCTGCAGGAGGCTGTGAGCACCCGTGACCTGGAGCTGGTGCAGCTGGTCCTGCGCTACCGCGACTACCAGAGAGCCATCAAGCGCCTGGCAGGGATCCCCGTGCTGCTGGAGAAGCTGCGCAAGGTGCTGCCCTCAGCGGGGGCTGCGGGGGGCTGCGGCCACGGGGATCCCCTGACCCCTCTGTGCTTTCCACAGGCCCAGGACTTCTATGTGGAGATGAAGTGGGAATTCACCAGCTGGGGTGAGCTCAGGGCACAGTGTGGCTGTGGGGGGGAGCGGGAATTTCCCAGCAGAGTCCCCCAGCCCCAGCATCCATCCCCATCCCCAGGTCGGGGGTCACCTGCACCCTTGCCCCCTGACACCCCAAGCTTGCAGACCCCCCCCATCCCACAAAGGCATCGCGTTCCCCAGGTGCGTCCCCCACCTAGCCCAGCGCTGGCAGCCCCCTCGGGGGTGCAGATGGCCCCATCCCCGGCTGGGCTATTGGCATCTCTCCCCAGTGCCCCTGGTGTCCAAGATCTGCCCCAGCGACACCTACAAGGTGTGGAAGAGTGGCCAGAACCTGCGGGTGGACACCACACTGCTGGGCTTCGACCATATGACCTGGCAGCGGGGCAACCGCAGCTTCGTCTTTCGGGGACAAGGTGAGGTGACACCGGGATGTCCCCCTCACTGGGGAGTGCTGGCAGAGCCAGCCAGGTGCCGGGTGACACCGTGGTTGTCCTGACCCCATTCCCTGCAGACAGCAGTGCGGTGGTGATGGAGATTGACCATGACAGACGGGTGGTCTACTCGGAGACGCTGGCCCTGGCTGGCCACGACCAGGAGGTGCTGCTGGCTGCTGTGCAGCCCACCGAGGAGCAGGTGATGGGGCGGCTGACGGCCCCCGTCGTCACCACCCAGCTCGACACCAAGAACATCGCCTTCGAGAGGTGGGCTGGGGTGGCACCGAGCCCACCCCCGGGGGTGCTGGCACCCCGGGCTGTCCAAGCAAACTCATGGTGCTCTGTCACCACAGGAACAAGTCCGGGATCCTGGGCTGGAGGAGCGAGAAGACGGAAATGGTGAATGGGTATGAGGCCAAGGTGAGGGGCAGGGAGTTGAGCTGCCCAGGGGGGTATGGCCAATGGCAGCTGTGGGGTACCCACCTCTGCCATTCCCCCTCCTTGGCCAGGTCTATGGCGCTTCCAACGTGGAGCTGATCACACGGACACGGACCGAGCACCTCTCGGACCAGCACAAGGGCAAGAGCAAAGGTGGAGCCAGCACGGGCTGGGTGGGCAGGGCACCCCCGGCTCTGCCCTCACCCCCTCCTCTCCCGCAGGCTGTAAGACCCCCCTGCAATCCTTCCTGGGCATCGCTGAGCAGCATGTGGGGCCCAACAATGGAGTGAGTGCATCAGGGGTTGGAGGGGGTGGCCCTGAAGTCTGACCTCCCCCTCTCACCCCACGGGGCTGTCCCCCCATGCAGACACTGATCACGCAGACACTGAGCCATGCCAACCCCACCGCCATCACCCCTGAGGAGTACTTCAACCCCAACTTCGAGCTGGGCAACCGGGACATGGGACGGCCCATGGAGCTCACCACCAAGACACAGAAGTGAGAGGGGGAGGAGGGGACAGGGACTCTCTGTGTCCCCACGCACACTACTGCAGAGCTTGGGGGGGACAGGTGGGGGTCCCCAGCCCAACGCCTCTCCCTGGCAGGTTCAAGGCGAAGCTGTGGCTGTGTGAGGACCACCCGCTGTCCCTCTGTGAGCAGGTTGCCCCCATCATCGACCTCATGGCAATAAGCAATGCTCTCTTCGCCAAACTGCGGGACTTCATCACCCTGCGCCTCCCGCCCGGCTTCCCCGTCAAGATTGGTATGGACTGGGCTCTGCTGCTGACCTGGCTGGCACAGCCAGCTTCCCTCCTCGCTTTTTTTCCCTTTTCCTGCAGAAATCCCCATCTTCCATATCCTCAACGCCCGAATAACCTTCGGCAACCTCAATGGGTGTGACGAGCCCGTCAGCTCCCTGCGGCACAGCCCCAGCAGCGAGGCACCCTCACCCAGCAGTGACTCCTCCAGCGTCAGCAGCTCCAGCTCCCTCAGTATGTGGGGGGGACACGGTGAGGTGGGATGGGAAGGGATCCCAGTGAGGCCCAGGGGTACAGCAGGGTAAGGGACACAGCACTGGCAGGGTGGAGCAGGACAGGGTGCCCAGCCAGGCCAGCTCTGCTCTCCCCACAGCCTCGTGCCGAGCGTGCGAGATGGACCCGGCACTGTTCGAGGTGCCCCGGGGGTACAGCGTGGTGGGCACCCACCAGGACGCCCTGCGGGAGGACGAGGATGACCTGCTGCAGTTTGCCATCCAGCAGAGCCTGCTGGAAGCGGGCAGCGAGTACGACCAGGTGGGCACTGCCACCCCCTTGCCTCTTCTTCCCCATCCCAGCGGCACCCGGGATCCTCACTCACCCTACCTCTCCCCCATCCCTGCATCCCATGGTGGCGGGTCAGAGTTCATGCTGGGGGGGGGTGGGGCTGGGTTCTGGGGTGCCACCCTCCAACACCTCTCTGCCACCCACCACAGGTGACCATTTGGGAAGCACTGACCAACAGCAAGCCGGGCACCCACCCCATGTCGCACGAGGGCCGCCGGGGAGACAGGTTGGTAAGGTCCGGCCAGCCCCGCTGGGGGGGAGCGGGGGTGGGAGCCGGACCCACGGGGACCCCACTGAGGCCCTGCTGCCCCCCCAGGACTCCCCAGCACACGGTATCCCCGCGTCCCCCCGTGGCCCCGGCGGCGGGGGGTGGCCGGGGCCCCAGCGCCCTGTTCCCCAGCTACGCCGAGCAGCTGCGCCTGGCCATGGCGCTGTCGGCGCGGGAGCAGGAGGAAGCGGAGCGCCGGACACGCCAGGAGGAAGAGGATCTGCAGCGCATCCTGCAGCTCTCGCTGACGGAGAAGTGACCCCGCAGCCCCGCTGAGCCCCTCACCACCCCTCCCACCCCCCGCCCAGTGGGGATGGGGATGGGGACGCGGCCGGGGCCGTGTCTGGGGGCACGGAGAGGGGAGCGGTGTGGGGGGAGCCAGGCCAGGAACTGCGGAGGGCGGATGGGGAAGGGGAGAGCAGGATTTGGCCCTGGGAGAACGTCCCCAGAGCTGGGGCGGCATTGGGGTGAGGTGGGGGCACCCCGCAGCAGCACAGGGTGGGGGTGGGTGTTAACCCTGGACCAGGGAGGGCAACTCCACAGACTGTACCCCCTCTCCAGGACAGCCCTGCCCCCCCAGCCGCCCTATACGGGGTGCTGCTCAGCCCCTCGCCCCGGGAAGGCGGTGGGGGGCACATTCTGCCCCAGATGGGTGGGCTGCCAGTTGCGTGGGGTCCCGGGGTGCCCCCAGAGCCAAGGGGCTCTGCCCAGCTCCCTCTTCCCCCCCTGCCCAGGCGCTACCAAGTGCACTTACCCGGGAGCTGCTCTGCCTGCCAACAGGGGTGTGGGGGCTCAACCCTACTGTGCCCCACAGCCAGCGAGGGGCTGCGCAGCCGCCCCCCCACGGCACGGGGACCGCTGGGGCAGCTGAAGGGGTGCCTGTGAAGGGCCGCCCGGTGTCACCCCCCCCCTTTCCCCTGCTCGCACCTCTCCACCCTGCTCGGATGCCCCCCCTTGGCAGCGCTGCACCCCCTCGTCCCGGGCACTGACCCCGAGAGAAACCTTACGTCAAATGGTGCTAACCCCGGCCCCCTGCCCCGGCTGCTCCCCCTTTGCACACGGGGGGTCGGGGGCTGCGGGGTGGGGAGGGCTGGGCTCGCTCCCCTGGGACTTTTCATAGCTGGTGCCCCTCCCTCCACCCACCCGTGCACCCCACAGCAACATCTGGGCCAGGGCCGAGGGAGCCCGAGCAGCTCCGACCGCGGCCAACACCAATAAATGCTCTTTAATGTTTGTCTCTCTCGGCCTCCCTCTGCCTGTGCCGGGGGGTCGCAGGCAGGGGGTGCTGGCAGTGGGGTGCAGGCAGCACCCCTGGCACGATGGTCCCTCATCCCCGGTACCTGCCACGCTGCCAAGGGTGGCTGAGCCCTTTATTAAAGGGGTCCAGGAGCAAAGAGCCAGGTGGGAGCACCCACCGAGGGGCCGATGGGGCAGGGGGAGGTGAGGGGATGATGGGGTGGGGGTGTAGCACCGTACACAAGCACATCCTGGCTGGGGACGCCCGGCAGCTCCCTGTCCTGGGAGGATGCTGGTGCCCAGCGTGCCAGGTCCCCGTGGAGGGATGCTCGGCAGCCCCAGCCTGCGGGCACTGAAGCAGGACCCTTTCGGGTGCTGCACGGGGTGCCCATGTGCCAGGGCACCCCGGGAGAAGGATGCGACTGATGCCAGCAGAGGGGGGTCAGGGTCCGACCCCCTCCCTACCCCCTCGGCTCCTGGGGAAAGAACACGGCTCCGGGCTCCTGCCCAAGGTGGGGACTCGGCTTTAATCCCCGGGAGGCCGGGGCAGTCCTGGCCGTGCCCGTGGTCGTGGCCGTGGCCACCGCGCTAGTCCGTGCCGTTGGTGAACTGGCAGAGTTTGTTCTCCAGGTCGGAGATGCGCTTCTCCTGCGCTTGGACCGTCTCCTTCAGGGCACGGATCTCCTCCAGCACCTCCTCCAAGGCTGGCTGCTGCAGGGAGGGGGGACACAGGGTCACTGGCCGGTCTGGCCCTTCCCACCCCACCCCAGGGCAGGGGTACAGCCCTGCTGCCACGTCCCTATCCCCAGGACACTCACAGAGAAGTCGGAGTCGCAGGTGGAGTGGCTCCGTCGGGGGCCTGGCGGGGGTTTGCTGTCCAGGATGTTCTTCTTGACCACCTTCAGCTCCCGGTTCTTGATGGGGACATACCCATCCCGCAGCGAGATGAGGATGGGCTCTGCGTCCTTCCCCGACAGCCACTCATCCGCCTCCAGGGCCGGCTCGGGGCCCGGCGTGTCGGGGTACAGGTCATCCTGGAAGAGGTCTGACTGCGGGAGGGAGAGAGGTCATGGTGAGATGTGGGGTGTCCCCCCAGGCCCCCATCTCCCCTGGGATCCCTCAGGCTCACCTTGCGTGGCACTGTCATGACGATGGGCTCGCACTTGCGCTCGTGCAGCTTGAAGAACCTGTGTGGGGCACAGGCAGTCAGGGTCCAGCTGCTCCCCCTGACCCCTCTGGCTGCCCCCAGACCCCTTGGCTCTCACCTGGCGATCTCGCACTTGCTGACATCCAGCCCACGCTTGGGCATGAAGCCCATGCCCCGCTGGGGCTCCTTGCTGCTGTAGGTGTTCAGGTAGTGCACGTAGGGCGCCTCGTCCGTGATCTCAAAGTACCGGATGCTGCTGTCACCCTGCAGGGGTGGGGACAGCCGTCAGCCAGCCCTGGCACCCTCAGGGACAGGGTGGCACAGGGGGTGAACCGTGGGGAGGGGGGGTTACCTTCCCGCAGAGGTAGACGATGCTGGAATCGGCGTCGTAGAAGGGCAGCAGGACCCCGTTGCTCGTGTCCATCTCTTGCAGGGCAATGGGCTCCTCAAAGTTATTCTGCGGGGCCGGAGCAGTGGTGGAGGGGTGTGAGCAGTGACCCCAAAACCCCCACTCTGGTTAGTCACACACGTTAGCCACGGCACACTGGGGGACAGGGCTTGTCCCCTCCGGGGTACACAATGCCCGGGGCAGGCAGTTTGGCATGGCCCCACCCCAGCCCCCCACGCCACTCCTGTTTACCTGCATGGCTGGGTAACCCCCCAGCCTGGGTGTACCCCCTTCCACAGCACTCCCTGCCTCCCAGCCCCCTCCCCACCCCAGCACAGCACGGCACACTTGGGAACTTGGCATCTTTTGGGAGGGGGAATGCAGCAGACACCCCATCCTGGGGCAGGGCGGGTGGGCAGGGGGTCTGGGGGGGCCAAGTTCCCGGGGCAGCACTCCATGCGGCCTCGTTACCGGGTCCCACAAGCCCAGCTCCCGCTGGCTCATTCTGGTAAAGCCCGTGGTAAAGATGTGTCCTTCCCGCGTGAAGATGGCCCGCACGGGCCTCAGCCCTTCGTGGGGGGCAAACCTCTCCTGGGGGGAGGGGGACACAGTCAGCACGGGGCATGGGAAGGGGGGAAAATGGAGGGGGTCCAGATCTGTCCCCCAAAGCAGCCGTCGACTCCTATTCCATGGTGGTCCCTGAGCGCACGCGTCGCCAGAGAGTATCCCCGGCACCCAGAGCGTTCCCAGCTGGGCTGAGATCTGTGGGATTGGCGCTGGCCAGGCTGGAGCCGCCGTCTCGTACCAGGTCCCAGAGGCCCAGCTGCCGCTCGCTCATCCTGCTGAAGCCCGTGGTGAAGATCTTGCCATCGGCCACGAAGATGGCACGGATGGGGCGGGTGCCGTCGTGCGGTTTGGTTTTCTCCTGCGCCGGCGTTAGCGGGTTAAATCAAACACAGAGACGCGCGGTGCGGGGTTAGTAGGGTCAGGCAGGCACTGGGGGGGACCCCGCGGTGGGAAGAGGGGGGACACGGCAGGGGCACTCACCGCTATGATCTGCTGCTTGCGGGGGTCGATGACGCGCACCTTCTTGTCCTTGCAGGTGGTGACGAGGAGGCTGCCGTTGCGGTTCCAGCCCACGTTGTAGATGAGGTCAGTGTGCATGTCATCCAGAGCCAGCAGCATCTCCCCCGTCCCCACGTTCCAGAGGATCACCAGGTTGTCACAGCCTGCAGAGGACCCAGGGGGCAGACGCTGTCACCCCATGGATCTCCTGTGACCCCGGGGAGGGTGACCCGGGACCCCCTTACCTGCGCTGAGCAGGACGTTGCGGGCCGTGGGGTGCCAGGAGATGATGCTCACCCGCTTGGAGTGTCCCTCCAGTGTCACCACGGGCTCCGTGATGTTGCGCACGGGGACATAGTCGGGGATCTGCCACACCTGGGGGAGGGGACGGAGAGCGGGGCGTTGGGGATCACCCCGTGTGTGAGCACTAAGCGGATGAGGGCCTCGGAGCCAATTAACCTCATCATTAATCCCGGCTCAGCCTGCGGGGAGGGTGGTGAGGGGACGCCAGCAGCGCCTCCATCCTGGGGTGCATCCCCAGCACTCAGGGTGCTGGTGGGCACAGGGAGGGGGGCACGACCGGGGTGCAGCCCCCAGCCCCCCCGCAGCTATTCCTGCGTGCTGAGTCGCCAGGGAGGGTATATTTAGCACAAACTGCTGCATCATGGAGAGAGCAGCCGCCGCCAGCGCGAACGCATGGCACCGGGGCTAAAAATAGGCCAGTGACACTTCACAGGCGGCAAGGGAAGGGGGGGGGATGCTCTGCATCGCTCCCCCAGCACCCGCCACCCCCCTCCCACGCGGGGTCCAGCCCCTCACCATGACGGTGGTGTCCTCCGAGGCGCTGGCGATGACGTTGTCGTTGTGGGGACACCAGTCGATGTCCAGCACGGGCGCCGTGTGTCCCGTCACCAGCGGGTGGTTCTTGTCCACCCGTCCTGTCTGCAAGGGTGAGGGGCCGGGATGAGTCTCCCTGGGAGAGACCCTGCCAGGTGCCCCCCCAAAGCCCAGCCTGGCCACCCTGTGGGGTTGTGGCATAAATGGGAGCATGCAGGAGATGCTGGCGGTGGCCAGAGGTTTGAACCTGCCTTGAAGGGGTAAACTGAGGCACACGGGGCAAACGGGGCTCACCAGGCACAAGGCCTCATAGGGACACAGAGGGGAAGGATGTGACCCTATGAGAGGCTGTTTTGTGTCTGCCCTGATGGCAAGGAGGGGTTGGGGACCCCCTCCCAGTCTCTCTGCCAGGGTTGGCAGGGCAGACCCCCACTCCACCGGGTGCTGCTCCCTGGGCATGCTGTGCCTCCAGGGAATTAGGGTTGGGGAGAAGGCAGCCGGGGGTTTCCCACATCACCTCAGTTACCCCAGGGATGTCACCCTTGGCAGGTGCCGATGATCACCCAGCTTGTTCCTGCCCTGAGCCCCCACATGAGGAAAGGATATTGGGGCAAAGCTGGGGGGCTCTGGGGCCACAGCAGCTCCCCAAAATCAAAACCCAATCAGCATGTTCCCCTCAACATGGCCAAAGCCCAGCATCCTCCCCACTCACCTTGGCAAGGGGCAGGACAATGAAGGCCCCGCCACCGCCGGACTCCACAATGATGGCCACAAACTTGGGGTTGACGGCGCAGAAGGAGCTGTCACACGTCACCTTGGAGACACGGATGTCCTCGTACATCTGGTCTGCCTTCACCGGCTGCCCGAACACGTGCCGGAACTTGCTCTGGCGCACCACACGGCGGCTCATGGCTGGGGGAACACGGTCAGGCCACCACCTCCCCACCCTGGCACAGCTCGGGGGGGTTCTGTTCCCCTCAGGCCTTGTGCTCTGAGAGACTCCTCCTACTCTGGGCACAGCGGGAAGCCTGGGAACGCTGAGGTGGCGGGGGGTGAGGATGCGGGATGGTGCCTGATGTGGCCCTGACCCCGTATCAGGGAGCAGGAGCAGCCCCTGTGCAGGGATGTGGGGATGCTGCAGGTGCTGGGGACTGTCAGGTGGTGGCCAGAGCCACTTGACACAGGGCAGGGACATGGCCACGTCATAATGCACAGCTGTGATACGCCCCAGAGCTGTGCTATGCCCCTTAGCTGTGCCATTCCCCATAGCTGTGCCATTCCCCATTGCTGTGCCATTCCCCATTGCTGGGCCATTCCCCATTGCTGTGCCATTCCCCATTGCTGTGCTGTACCCCACAGCTGTGCTGTACCCCACAGCTGTGCCATGCCCCGTGGCTGGCACTGGGGTTGGCACATGAGCTGCTGCAGCAGAGTAGCAGGGCAGAGGGGACTTTGGGGTGGACATAAAGGTGCTGTGCTTGTCCCCTTGTATCCCATCCTGCATCAGTGGCCTGAGGTTGCCTGGCTCGACCTGGCACCCGGGAGGAGGGCTGTGCCTCCAGAGCTGCCTGCTGGTGGCTCACGCCTCCCTCCATGGATCCCTGTCCCGTGGCACGGATCCCTGCCACCCACTCTGCACCCCCACCTGGGTAAGGGCTGGACCTGGCACAGACACACAGCCCCACGGGCACACTGGGGTGTGGAGGAGCCCTTCCCGTGGCCCCATTGGGGTCTCCAGCCCTCAGCCACAGCTGGGCACGATGCCCACAGTCACCCATCTCTCCCCCCAGCCTGTGCTGCTCCTGGGACCTGCCCCAGGGGGAACTGACACACTCAGGACCACAAAACCCTTGGAGCTGGGGCTCTGCAGCACCCATGAGCCACTGGCTACCCCGGGGACTCCCCTGTGCTCTTCTGGGTACACAGCCGTTGTCAGGAACCACATTCAGCCACCAAACCACTGCCGGAAAGCCAGGCACCACTGTCCCCAGAGGCGGTGTGGGCAGAGGCAGGGGTACATCTGCTCCTCCATGTCCCAGCCGGTGCATTTTGGACAGGGCACACGCAGTGCCCTGCCAAACCACATCTGCCCAGTCCCTGAGTGTCCCCGGAGTCCTCAAGGCACTTCAGCATCATCCCTGGCCTGGCTGAACGGGTTGGAGCTGGGCGCTAAGGGGCCCGGAGCCCGGCTACCAAGCGGGGCTGGACAACGGCATCCCTGGTGTCACCCCCGCCCCGGTCTCGAGCACGGTCCCCAGCCCTGGGGAGGAGCGAGGAGGCTCCGTGGGGAGGCTCTTCCAGCACCTCAACCACTGCCAGAGCCTGGGGTGTCAGCACGCAGGGAAGGAAGGGACGGCCTGGCGGGCTGGGCAGGGTGCAGGCAGCGTGTGGGGTGCAGGCGTGGGGCAGATGCGGTGCAGGCAGAGTTGAGCAGGGTGCAGGCAGCGGGCAGGGTGCAGGCTGGGCTGGGGAGGAGCCGGTGGGGTGCTGGCAAGGTGCAGGCAGGGCTGAATGAGGTGCAGGTGTGGGGTGCAGGCATGAGGGTTGGGTGGGGTGCAGGCAGGGCGCAAGTGGGGTCGGATGGGGTGCTGGCAAAGAGAGGTGGGGTGCGGGCGGGATACAGGCGGGGTGCAGGCAGGATACAGGCGGGGTGCAGGCAGGATACAGGCAGGACAGCCCCGCTCCCCGCTCCCCGGCCGTGCCATTACGTTGCCACAATTGAATCCGCAGCGACTGCTCGGGAACGACCAGAGGTCACTGTCCAAATATAGCCATCTCCGCCGGCGGCCGGGGAGAGGCCGGGGCCCGGGGGGCTCAACCCCGCTCCCCGCGTCCCCCCCGTCCCTCCCCACCGCGCTCCCGCCGCCCCCGCCCCGCGCCCGGCTCCCACCTGCGCTCGGCGGCTCCTCCGCGCCCGGCTCCGCGCTGCGCCCCGCTCGGCTCCGCTCCGCCCGCTCCGGCCGCGCTCAGCCCCGCTGCGCTCCCCCCGGCCCGGCCCGGCCCGGCCCGGCCCCGCTGGGCTCCGCTGGGCTCGGCTGGGCTCGGCTCGGCCCCGCGCGGTGCCGCTGCCGCAGAGAACAGCTGAGCCGAGCCGGGCGCCGGGGCCGGCACAGCCCCCCCGCGGCGGGCACCGGAGGGGAGGGGAGGGGGGGCCCGGCCCGGCCCCGCCTGCCCCCGCACCCTGCCCGGCCCCCCGCTCTGCCCGCGGGGTCGGGGGCAGCCCCGGCACGGCCGCCCCCCGCACCCGCCCCAAACGCGGGGGGAGGGCCCAAGGGTGCCCGCAGCCCCTCGGGCTGGGAGATGGGGGGGGGAAGGAGAAGCCCCCCGAGCCTTTCTGAAGTGTTGGGGGAAACCAAAGGGAGCGGCATCACCCCGGGGGGTGCTTCTGCACAGGGCTGTGACCCTGCGGTGGGTCTGTCCCCCCACAGCCCGGGGCCAGCCCAGCCCCACACGGACCATGGCCATGGGCTACCCCTGGGGCTCCCAACACTCGCAGCACCCCGCGGGGTCCCCACCTCCCCCAGGAAAAAGGGGTCTGCAAGCCCACCTCAGCCCCAGCCCGGCAGGATGGTTACAGGCACATCCAGAAATCAGATTTGGGCTTTAGTGGAGCCGAGCCCTGCAGGGATGCCCTGGCCCAAGGGGATTAAGGGATTGTAGGGCTCAGGGACCAGAGGGAGGGGAGCGGTGGTTCCTGGAAAGGCAGCAAAGCCCTGGACCCTACAAGGGCACCGTGTGGAGCTGGACGAGCATTGGCTGAGCGGGCAGGAGGGGGCAGCTGGCAAAAAAGCAGGGAAGAGGTGACATCCTTGTTTGCCCAGCCAAAGGGGTGGCAGGGAGGGAGGGGGCTGCAGAGGCACCCCTTGCTCGCCCCGTCCCACCATGGCCCTGGCCCACTCTGTGTTTGGGGATGGAGCAAACCCCATGTCCTGTGTCCTCAACTCAAGATGCATCCCCAGCAAGTGAAGAAAAGGCCCTGGGAAGCCTTTCCCCACCTGGTGCTGGGGGAAGCAGGAGGGGATGGGGCAGAGACTACTCCAGACCCACAGTGACAGCCCTGCAGCCCTGGCCCCACACCCTGGTGCCCACTCAGTTCTGGCCTGGTGGGAAACTCCTGCATGGATGGTGAGGCTGAGCCCAGGGAATTTGGCTTTCTCCATAGCCACTTGCTCACAGCAAGGCTACAGAAACCCTCGCACTGCCTTTCTTGCCACAATGGAGCAAATTCAAAGCCTGAGACAGGTTGTCCAGTGTCCAGCTAAAACCTCACATCCCCCTTTGGAGTTTAAACCCAGGACCCTCCTCACAGCTCCTGCTCACTGCTCACTGCTCCAGGAGGGCACCTGCAGCACCCTGAGAGTTTTAAATACTTGGCCCCTGGCATCTTCCCTGCAACTGCAGCATGATCTGGAAGTACATCTTGCTTGGAAGCACTGCTCCATCACTTGGGGCAGGATGGGGCTATCCCCCCTTCACGTAGGACGTATGAGGCACAACCTTGCTCTGGCTTCTGAGATCCCCACTGCCACCCCATGCTCTGAGAGCAGCACAGATCATTCCTCACCCCCAGCCCTGATACCAAACAGGAAGCCACACACCTTTGTCATCTTCAAAATAAAACTTTTATTCATTCGGTAACAAGAACATTGAATCTGCACATCAGTGCACAAGTTCACATTTAAAAACAGCTGAGCACATCGGTCATAAAGTCTTTAGGGGGAAAGGGGACGATCCCAGCCACCAAGGAAGATCCAGGAGGGGCAGACAGAAGCGCTCCCTTCCCTGGTTTGCAACCCCACCGCCAGCTGCTCGGCCCTGGACAATCCCTACAAACCAGCGCACGGACGTCACATCTCCATAAAGGAAAATAAAAGGCACTGGCACGTTCTCTCGTGCCAACAGAGATGTTTGCAGCGCGGGCGGGCTGTTGGCACCTCTGGCAGCACTGCTGGACAGGCACCGAGCCCTGCGCCAGCCCAGACCCTCCTGCACCAGGCCAGCACCTGCCTCTGCCCCACACCGAGGGCCCAGGGGTCCTTCCCTTGGGGAGAAGTGGTGGGGTTTGTGTGGAGCCAGGAGCGGATTAAGGCAGGACGCACCGTGTGGGGAGCAGGGACCTGCGGTGGGTATGGCTTCCTCCTGCAGCCCCCAGCAGGTGCAGTGCCCCTGTGGCCGTGGATTCCCAGCTCGCTCCTCCCAGGAGGTCCCCGGAGCAGCCGGAGGTGGGGCAGGGATCCCTTCCACCAGGCCTGTGCTGGCAGAGAGACACGGAGCTAATCCCTGCTCCGTTTAAACATCCGAGTGACCCAGAAGCGGCGTCACCTCCTGCCACCCGCTGGGACCGTGCCCCCACAGGAAAAGGGCCGAGAGAGAGGGGGGAAGATTTGTACAGGTCACAACTTCTCAAGCAGACCGGACACACGCTCACACACACACACCCACACACACCACCGAGTGCAACAGAACGCAGTGTAGAACCAGTTTCACGCACACGCAGTCCGTTTGTGCAAGGCTCACACGTTACAGTACGGCCGGGACGGGGCAGCGATGGCTGGGATATTGTACAGGAGTCAATGTAAACAATAAAGCGTCCTCCAAGAGGCTTCGCCAGAGACCAAAGAACAGTTGCTTTGTACAAAAATGCCCTTAAAACAACACGTTTCTCCCAAACCCTCTCTACCCGCGAGGCTTGTCAGCTGCTGAGCACCCTGGAGGTGCTGCTGCTCCCCTGTGGTGCTCAGCGGGTCACAAGAAGCTCTTGTGGGGTGGCTACAGCAACCAGGAGAGAGTCATGACCCTCCCATGAGCCACCAGCATGGAGAAGGGACAATCGTCCCCAGCAGACACCTCTGATGCCAGGGTCTTGGTGGCTTCATTGCCCAGACACTGGGAAAGGAGGTCCAGGCCCCTCCAGTCCGTCCCCTTCCTGCCATCCTGCTCAGAGCCTCCAGACCTCCAAGGCCTTCATCACTCTGCAAGAGAACCACTTTTCCTGACTCCCTCTGCCTGCCCACAGCCTTCTCAGAGAAAAACCAGTTGTGCTGGGCCAGAGCCAAGGACAAGGGGACAGCAAAGCACCTCCCTGCAGGGGCCTCTGCCCCTTTGCTGCTCTCCCCAGCAGAAGCACCTGGAGAGCAGCTGAGTATTGGAAGGAAGCAGCATTTCTGGTCTGCATCGAAGACCCTTCCCAGAGGGCATTTCTCCTGAGATCAAGCTGGGCAAAGAAACCCGATCCTCTTCCTCCTCCTGCCTCCTCAAGGGAAAAAATTCTACGCAGGGCTTTTCCCTCCCCAGCAGATCCCTGTCACCAGGACACGCTGCCAGCCCAGCACGCAGCCTCCAACACAAGGCAGGCTGGTGGCACCCAGTCCCATCCACCCGTGGAGGGGCAGGCAGGCACGTCCTTGGGGTCAGGACGGTGGGCAGTGGGACCTGGTGCAAGTTTGTGGGGGAGGCAAGGACTGAACCTGTCCTTCTCAAGATGACATGAGCCACTTGGCCTTTCCACAGGGTCTGCCTGGCTCCGGAGCCAGCTGGAGCGGGCTAGGAGAAGCCACATGTCTTTCAGTGTCCCAAAGAAGTATCTGGCCTCCTGGGCCAGGGGCTTGGGTGACTTTTAGTGACTGAAATGGCCTGGGGTGACGTGCTGCTTGACCCAGGACAGGGCTGTGCTCCAGCATGGGTGACAACCCCCTGCTAGAGCTCAGGAAAGGGAGGGATAGTGCTCCTGGCTGCTGGAGTGCAGACGGACTCACAGACCTTGCCCAGGCTGCAAGGCAGCACAGGAGGACCCCTGGGAGCTACAGGAGGGCAGCAAGGTGGCATTACTTTGCCAGCTGCTTGGCTATCCTCTGCCACCAGCTGTGGGCAGGCTGGGGATCACTGACACCCCTTCCCCAGAGCAGGCACATGCTGCTTCCCAATACTCCAGAGCGCTCTGGTGCCGTGCACTCTTCTCCAGCTCAAGAGGAGTTTGTCCCACGGGAGCCTGCAAGGCTCTGCAGCTTTAGGGCTGCTGTCTAGGCACGGCCTTGGCTGCTGCTCCTCCCACACCATGTCCTCTCCTTGCTGGGCTTAAGCAGCCCAAGCCATTCTGCATCTTCTCTTTGCTTTGCTCCTCCCCAGGGGGCAGGTCTGGGCCCCAGCCGAGCACCAGCTCAGGACCTGCCACGGGACTGTGGACAGGACCCAGAGCTCCTCTTGGCCTTTCCCTCTGCTCCTACAGCACAGGGACAACTTGCTGATGCACACAGCTAGAAATGAGGAGCTTCGATTTAGCCAAACTGCTCAGAAACCACAAAATAATTGGCTGAAATTTGGAGCGGAGCCTTCACGCACAGTTTCTCTGGGGAAGCAAGAACCTGCAGAATGGCTTGGAGCAGCCAAAAGCTTTCCATGTCCAACTGGCACTCCTGGAGCCCAGCTTCAAGCAGGAAGGAGATGGGCAGGCACACAGTGCCCCTCCCACCGTGGGGTAACAGGGGTTCACGCAGGACTGAAGGAGAAGGGACACATTTGGCATTGAGGCTCACTTTTGGAAAGGGAAGACAGCTTATAATGTCAAATCCACTCCCGTGTCTGTGCAGATCACAAAGAACAGCACTGAGTTTGAGTCAGGTGGGTTTGTTTTCCAGTTTACAGAACGCAGTCTTGCCCTTCTTTTTTTTTAAAAAAAAAAAAAACCATAGAAAAAGACCAAAAAAATTAATATAAATATCATATATACAATTTAGGCAAAAAAAAAAAAAAAAAAGAAAAAAAAAGAAAAAAAAAAAGAAGAAACTTCCAGAAAAGGTTTTCCCTCTGGGTCCAGAGTTAGAAGTGACAGCAGAGAAGACAAAGCTTTGCATTAAGGGCAGTATGTAATGTAACAAAAACAGCTCAAGGTTTGGGAGCGACCAGAAACACCCGTGAGCATGGCAGAGAGGAGAGGGAAACTCAGGCAGCACGAGAACAGCTTTGGGGCAGAGGACAGGCAGTAGGAGGAGGGCAGAGGACAGATGATATGGCCATGAACTTGGAAGGCCCACAGCAGTATTCAAGTAATGGGAGGGTTAAAACCCTAATGAGGCGTTTGTTTTAAAAGAACACTGGCTTTGGGGGTAGAGGTGAATGTAGCAGCTCCTGGAGGAGCTCTGCCCCACCTCAGCACAGAGCAGAGAGCCCTGTGTGCCCTATGGCAGATGGGAGAGCTGGTTTAGGTACTGCCCAGAGTTACTAGAGCCCATCCCTTGGGAGGATTTACCCCTGTGTGCTCCTTTTGGGGAAGCACCAGCTGAACTGAGCCCAGGGGGTTTGTCCTAAAGCAGCTTTGTGAGGGATCTGCCAGCATCGTGGAGTTCCAGTTTGCAGAATAAAAGAAAGGCCAAACAAAGGGACCTTGGCACAACCTTCACATTTACAGGGGCTCTCACCCCACCAACTGCCCAGCACCATTTCAAGGCATGGGGAAAATTCAAGTTAGGAACTAGGATCTGGTTGTAAGCAAAACTCCACCTTGCCAAAGCAAGCCAACATCAATTTTCTCATGGTAAAGGTGTTCTTTTAAAACAAACCAACAACAACAAAAAAAAGAACATTTGAGGTTATCTGAGTTAAACTTAAAAAAAACCCAAACAGTCCTGCAGTCAGAGTCACACACAGAAGAACCAACCCACACCTACATGCGCCAGGAACAGTAAAATGACAATATATATAAAATTAACCAATAAAGTGCATGTTCCTTATATTACACCTGCCCCTTGCGTGAAAGCAACACCACGGGTTCTGGGTAAGAAATCACAGCCAAGGGCCCAGGATCACATCGTGTTGTAGAGGGGATTGGTTGTCCGCTTTTTGTCATTGGTCTTTTTGAGCCTCCTCAGAGGGTGAGTTCTCCCGTGCTGCTGCCGAGGGGCGACAGCCAGAGCTTGAGATGGAGACAAGGAGTCCAGGACCTGCACCTGGAGCAGCGGAGGGCCCTCCCCGGAGCTAGTCCACGTCGGATCTGCACTGGAACACAAACTCTGCTGGCTGGAGCTGCACTCTTTGGCGTACTGAGCCAGCGGCCTCTCCACCGGCTTGCTCTGGGCAATGCACTCGGCTGTTCTGAGCTGTTCCACAAAATGCTTAGTGGGCTCTGGGGAGGAGAGGCGATGCTTCCCACACGCGCTCTCCGAGCCCCTCTCATAACTCCCCCCACAAAAGCCTTGACCGAGGGCAATGCAGGTGAGAAGCACCGGGTTGGCATCGGAAGAGGCCGACTCCCTCTCACGTAAGTCATCCTTGGAGAGGTCCAGGCAGTCCAGTTTGGCCAGGGATGCCGAGCGCTTCATGTGGGAGGGCGTGGTGAGCCCTGCGTGCCGGATCCGAGCCTCTATCTCCTTCGCCCTCTGCTTGACCAGCCCGGGGCTGCTGGAGCGCTCCTCCACGCTGCGGCTGCTGGAGCTGTGCGGGAGGCTGTAACACAGGAACGAGATGTCCAGAAGGTCCATGTTTTCAGCATGCTGCCTGGGGAAGTCCTCGCTGCTCAGCTGCCTCGAGATGCCAGCACCGCCCCCGCAGAGAGGTTTGGGACCGTCCCTGAACGGGAGAGCTGCGTCTCCCTCGGTGCCACACGGCGTGACCGGCTCATCGTCTGTACTCGTGCTCTGCTCGGTGACACCTTCCAGGTGAATGACGTAGGGGTAAGGAGAGCGCTCGTGGCTGCCTGGAGGAGGACAGGTCACCTGGGCAGAGGGAGGAGCAGCGCCGAGGTGAGCAGATATCCCACTGCCTTCCTCGCTGGGGCTGCCCACAGTGAAGGCGGCCTGCTCACGTACCGCGTGCTCCGGCGGCGAGGGATCCGCTGGAGCCTTCTCCAAGTGCACCGAGGGGTTCAAGTTTTCATCTAAAGGCGGGGTGGCCGTGGCCAGCCCGCCCTGCTCACAGCTTGTGTCGGGGCGCTGCTCCGCAGGCCTCACCGTGAGGGTGTATTCGATGATTTCGATTCTCTTTGGGAGGAGGGAGGGCAGGGATGGCTCCTCCGTCCCGTCAAATGAGACCACTGTCCTGTGCTCTTGTGCCGCTCCCTCCTGCCCCGGGCTGGGTTCTGCAGGCAGGGACTCCTGGGCAGGGGCCCTGAGGGGTGCAGGGTGTCTGCCCACAGGCTGCTCTGCCCCGGGAGGCAGCAGCGGCTCCTCAGCGCCCGGACCCTGAGCCTTGTCACCCTCCAGAGCCAGCTCCAGGGGCGGCTCCTCGCTCTTCCCCCGTGGCAGGAGCTCGGCAGCAGGGGAGTCGTTCCTGGAGTTCTTGCGGGTCGGTAAAGTGCAGGCTGGGGCCGTGTGCTGGTGCTCCTGCTCCTGCCTCAAGCGCTCCTCGAACTCCAGCGTGGCGCGCCGGACGGAGCCGGGGCACCACTTGGGCTCAGGGTTGATGGAGCCACGAGGCTCCTGCTGCTCCCCACCAGAGCTGCTCTCCTCCAGCTCTGATTTACCAGAAGACAGTTGCAGAGATGGAGCTTCTTCCTGCTCAGCTGGCAGAGGGTCCTTCTCCTTTTCCTGGTGTCCAGCACAGGCTCCTTCACTCTGTTCCAATTTTTCTGATGCCCAAATCACCTCCACTGGCAGGTCATGCACCGTGTTCCTCTTTGGTGTCTGGCTGAGGTTGGCTGACCCCTCTTTCTGCTGGGCAGGTCCTACTCCCTGGTTGATTGATTCGATCTCTGTGATAATTTCCTTCACAGAAATGGCATTTTCTGAGTGGGATCTTGTGAGATGACCTGCATCAGGCAGCTCAGGGACCTCCTGCAACACACAGACAGGAGAATTACAAAGGGCATCAGCTGTGCTAACACAGAGCAAACAGCAGCAGGGTAGAGAAAATAGGGGTGCACATCCCCAAAGGAACAAACAGGCATGTGGCAGTGTGTGGAGAGAGATCACCAGAGCAGTGATGTAGATTGTTCTACATCACTAATGTAGATTGTTTACTGTCTCTGGGACTGAATTTAACGTATTCCAGGCTGGATCTTCACTTAGACTGAGATGTAAGAACTTTAATTGCCACAAACCCCAAGTAAAAGGTAGCTTTTTTTTCCCTAAGTGAAGAAAAAAATCCAACAAAGAATCCTAATACTGCTAAAAGTGCCATTTTGAATTGAAAACACGACAAATTCTGCTCATTTATGGAGCAAACAGAAGTACAGCAAAAATAATGACCAAGCATTGAAACACTCTGGTTTCCCAGAGGAAATTGGCCAGGGAGGCTCCCAATCCCCACAGACACTCTCTGCCAAATCACAGGAGACAGCATTGGCCTATTATATTTGGAAAAGCCTTACTGCCTCACATGGAGATGGAAAAGATTCAAGCAATGCAGCGTGGAATTTAAATAAGAGAAGCTCCCAGAAAATGATGGCCCAGGACATCATCAATCCCTGTGAGAGTCCTGGAGGCTGAAAAGCAATTACGAGAAAAAGGTACCTAAATTTAGAGGTTACTAAATTTTGTCAAGACCATCTCTCTACCCAGGAGAAGTGAGCCATGACGTGCCCATTCCCATCACTCCAGACCTGGACAGGTTAATTTCTTCCTCCAGCAGTGGAAGCTCTACACCTGCCTTGATTTACTACCCCAATGCTGGTACTTCCCAAATAGAGAAAAGGGCCAGTTTTGCCCCATTCTTTGGTGGATTTCTCAAGTCAGATAAGTATCTGTGCAGATTTGGGATGCTGGCTGGGCTCAGGGTCTGGCTAAATTAATGGGTCAAGTCCCACCTTTCTGCTCTCCTGATACCAAACTCAAAAATAAGTTTCTCACGAGAACAGCACAGCAGGTCAGGTCAAGGTCGGCTCACGGCCCTGCCAATGCCAGCAAACTGATGTTTAAGGAAAAAGTGCAGAAAAGGGCAAGTATCTAAAAGTGAAGGAAGGGGGAAGCATCTAGCAATCCCTCCCCAAACACCCTGCCCAGTGAAAGCAGGGCTAGAAAATCCCATCCACAGCCACCCCACAGCAGAAAACAGCCCACAGACAGCATTGAGCAGCAGTTCCTAAAAAACCTGAGCAAATTATTTTAACCTTTTGTTGCTCTTCATCTGTGGAAGAGTCATCGGATGCCTGAGGAGAGTTTCCAGGGCTGTTCCTTCGAGCATCTGTACTCCCATCTGCAGCAGGTGGCACTTCCAGCATGGGCACCCTGGAGACCCCGTTCCTCCCAGTCCCTTGCTCCTCTGGCCTGGAATGGGAGCAGGTGCGTGACCGGCTCTCCTGGGAGAGCTCCACGAATTTCTCCAAAGCACTGAAGAAATCAATCCTGTCTGTGCTGAGGTCTGTCACTTCGGGCTGAGGGTTCTGTTGAAGACCCGGGGAATTTTGGTTTGGGGATTGGGGGAAGTCTTTTAAGCATGAAGTGAATTCTTCCATGGGAACCAAGTGCACGTTCATATCAGGCTTAAGGGCATCTTTTTCTAAATCATCCACTGTCAGATCAGGAAACTCAGTTATTTCCAAGGGGTGCTGGAGCTGCATTAAGGCCTCAGAAGCATGGCAGTTGTCAGGGGGGACAGAGTCTACACAGCACCCCGCTGTACAGCCATTGATATTGTTCAGGTTCAGCTTGTCCTCCATCTGCTCAGCGTGGAAGTCTCTGCAAGTAAACTCTAAGTGGATCCTTCTCTCCTTCACACACACGTCCTCAATCATATTTGTGTCCTCTGGGAGCTGCTGCTCTCTGTCCAGCTCAGCTGAGTAGATGGGAGACATGGGCTGCTGGTTGTCATTGGTCTTGGCCTCTGAGATCTGGTCAGCTGAGGTGGTGATCTCCTTTTTGTTCAGCTCCAGCCCAGCCTTGCAGATGGGCTCGTGGTGATCCGAGAGGTCGCTGTCCGAGTGCGAGCGCCACAGTTTGTTGTGCCGCTGTTTGCTGCGGGCAAGGAGAGCAAAGGAAAACAGTGAGTAATTTCCACATACCAGAGCCAGATCCACCTTGTAAGAGGACACAACCTACAACAAAAACTGTGCCAAATGCTGGAGTCACTGACCACAACTTGCAGCTTCACCTGAACAGTTCAGGGCCGAACCTGCTGCTGGAAAAGTTGATTCAGTAATGAGCCACTTTCCAGGAGCTGAATCCCATGGCACCATTCTGCTCCACACACCCCTCCCTATTCCCCTGCACCGCTGGATCCGTCCACTCAACAAATGAAATGTTTAATTGACTGCAGAATTTGCAAGATCTCCTGCAGCTCCAAGGAGGTTTCTGTGGTTTCTGTGTTCTGCGTTGATTGCAGAATTGACTGCAGAATTTGGTCCTTTCTCAGTCAGCACTTTGCTATTTGCTAGCAGGTGAGCAGTGACCAGATGAGAGAGAACCCCCTGTGCAGGACACAAGCAGGTGGTGGGCACTGAATAAAGTCCAATTTCCCTCACAGTTCCTTCTCTGAGTAGCTTCAGTCATCACTAACTGGCTCTTGTAACCAAAGGATAGGGTGGGATGAGTAGAGGTGGGTGTGTGCAAAAACACACAAGACATCCTCAATGGTAAACAAACAGCCCAAATTACCGCCCACCTTCCACAGGAAGGAAGCTCAGAACTCCTCCAGCTCCTGGAAAGCCCCTTTAGGAAGGTCTGAGCCATCAAAAGGCCAAGCAACTGCCAGTGGCATTGTACCACATTCCTCATCTCCACCTGCCAAAAACCCCAACCCATGCACCTGGGCTTTCAGAGAGCACTGGAGGCAACTTCTTGCCATGAAATCCCAGAGCTAGCCCAGGCTGCCAGGGTTTGCTGAGTGGCCACGGCCACAGGGATGTGCTTCCACCCATTGCCCCTAGGAGGAACACAGAAACCACAGAAACCTCCTTGGAGCTGCAAGAGATCTTGCAAAACCCCTCCAGTACCTTGCTGTTATGAGCAGGCGCTCCCAGACACATCCAGTGACCACAGGAAGTTAATTAACAGATGGTACCGAGCTAATTACCATGTGCCAGCTCACTTGTGGGTGCCCAACAGCTAAGGAAAATAATCCACTGCAGATTTAGCTTTCCAACCCTGTAATCAGTGACAACCTTCACGTGTGACACAGGTCCTTTCTCAGGAGAGGAGGGTCAAGATCAAAGGCCAAGGACACCATCCTGGGGTGCACATGCTCTGTCTCCAATGGGTTTTGGAGCAGTTTCACACTGGCAGCAGAACCAGGCTTGCCCTTAAGGCAGGTTCTTGCCTGGGCTCTGCATGGGATGTCATCTGACATCTCTGCTCATACAGCCTGGGGAGCTGCTTTCTGAGGGCACTTCAGTGCTCAAATCCAGCCCTCTGCTGCACATCTGATTTTGAAAGTGAAAATTACCCTCCTGTGTGAGCAACTGGCACAGATTTGAGGACCAAACCAGATGTCAAGCACCACTGGCAGAGGTGTGCTGTGCTATCTCCCACTTCCCCAGTCTGACAACCTGCACGAGGTGCTTGATGCAGGGTCAGAGAACAGCAGCCCACGTCCCTTCCCAGAGCCCACAGTTGCCTCTTGACCTTCCTGGGCAACATTCCCAGCACTTGTGCCCACACCAGCTTTGGACCCAGAGTCCCCCACACCTCCCACCAGCTCTCCAGGCTTGGGTACAAAACTGCTGCTGATTCACAAGCTGCACAAGGCACAGGAGATCCCAAACACTGGTTTCCTGTAACTTATCTATAACTAGTAACAGAAACAGGCCTGGCTCAGCCTTGCTGTGTTTATCAACAGAGGGAGGGGACAGTTTAACTAACCCCAGGAAGCATGACAGTCCCAAAGAGCAAAACACACTTGTTGTTGTGACTAAAAGCAGGCAGGGGGTTTTCATTTTACAGCTGGAAAACATATCCCAGTTGCCATAACCCCAGCACAAAACCGTAACTGGATAGTGCGAGCACATGGCTGCCCTCACATACCTTCCCCCTGAAATTGGAGCAGTCACATGAGTGTCAATCTGTTGTGTTTTTTTTGTTTTTGTTTTTTTTTACCTGTCCTGGAATACTGCAGCAATAAACAAGGCGGCCAGAGGGCAAAGCTGAATAACACAAAGAAAGAGGGGAAAAAAGCAGTTTGGAGCTGAGAGAGGAAGTAGATAAAGAGGGACAGTTTCTGCAGCATGGAGGGGCCATTCCTTGCTTCAGTGAAGCTTCATTTACTGCAGGCTTTTTCGTCCTCCACAGCTGTAACGCACTGCTCTTGCATTTTTTAAGGCCTCACAAGTAATCCTGTTTGTGCCATTGTACAGGGACTTGCAGAGTAGGTCAGGAGCAGGGATGTGCTTCAGTGGAAGGGAAGCCACATGCCTATAAATGGTGGCAGCAAGAAAGATGTACCTCCAAAAAAGAAATTACTGAAAGACAGGGAAAAATAATCCTTAACCAAAATGTTTGTACAGGGTATGTACATTTGCAGGCATGTCACCAACTACCAGATTGGCAGATTACCCAAACCAACTGCCAGGCTGAGGGCTTGAGGATGTGAGAGACCAACTGCTCCCACACCAGGGCTCCTCACAGGTGCTCACTAACCTGTTGGTGCTTTTTCCACACCTAAAAAGCTTCTTTTTCTCCATCCAATTTACCCCAGTGAGATCTAATTTCCCAGTCTGGTCAATGCAAACCACACTGGTCAGGTCATCTCTGGCCCAGAGTTAAGCACTGACCTTTACTAACTGGTGCCAGCAGCATGTTTGGTGTCACATGAGGCACCCAAGGCAGGTGTGGTGTCTGTCTCAAAGGGTTTCAGTCCAGTAGGGCACTGTTTTTTAAAATTATCTATTCCACGTGATCTGTCCTGAGACTCGATACCACTTGGCTGCTTTTTAGAGAGAAAGAGGGTCATTATGGCAGGCAGGGTTTGGGGAGCAGGGGAGAGGAAGGCAGGCATGGGAAGAGGCAGAGGATGAAGATCCTGTGGCTGCACCTGGTCAGGGATTAAGCTGGGAGGAGCCCTGAGGTTGTTCACCTGTGCAGAGAGGGGAAGAGGAAGCACACTCCAGTGACAGGGGAGCTTACACCAAGGGTTTGGTGTAAAAATTGGGAATCCAGGCCTGGCCCAGCAACAAACACAGTCAGGCTGCTGGGAACAGGTGGAGAGCAAAGAAGGAAGGATAAGTTATTAGAATGAAAGGGAAGGGAGGTCTTTGCAAGTGGATAGAACTGACAGAAAAGGAAAAAATCGAGCAGGGGACAGAGGTAACAAGTGTGCCCTAAAGAGAGCACATGAGTGACTGAGCTGCTGTAAATAACACCATAGAAAACAATGGCTGGACTCGACCTTAAAGCTATTTTCCAACTGAAATGATTCTACAATAAGCAGGCACCTCCCAATAGCACTGAGAAGCTTTGAAATTTACTATTTACTTTGGTCCAAACCTGCTAAGAGCTACCCCCTGTGGCAGGAGGCTCAGATTGAGTAACTGTTTGCTGCAGATCTGCTCCCAGGCAAAGCACACCAGGATCCCAAACAAAATACCATAATCTGGCAAAACAGAGTATCACTACCTCCTTCCTGCTGATCACGTGAAAACATTGCTTAACACAGCTTAGAAACATGCAATATTTATGTCTTTTTGCTAGTCAGGTGACAGGCTTGGGATTACAACACACTTGCCCATACCCAGGCCCAGCTCCAGACCAGCCTCAGGACTCCAGGCAGGAATAAACACCACTGTTGCAATGCACAGAACATCCTGTCCCCTCCCCTCACACCAACACTTACCAAAGGGATCTAAATAAAACCAGACCAGCTGCTGAGGAGGGGCATGTTCAACAGGGAACTGTGAGGAGACAAAGCAAGTTCCCTGCCAAGTGATGTTACAAGCAACAGGGACATCATTTATCTCTGCTGGAGCCTGCATAGCTCTTGAATGCTGCACTCAGATAACACTTCATGGGATGCTACTTTCCAAAAACCAAACATCCTAGAAGTCAAACAGCCTCCTGAAAGCTCCTTGTTACACCCATCCTCCCAGGCTCAGCTGGGATAACCCTGAGAACAAAGCGCAGCCCTTCCTAAGATCCCGAAAACTTGCACAACACAGCTCTGACTGACAGAATGGAGTCAACCACTGAAGTGTCATGGACGTGGACAATTAACATGGACAATCAGGATCATTCCTTCCACTCACCTGGCCAGCAGGATCCCTTGGTACTCCTCCAGCTGCCGCATGAAGCTGGGGTTGGGCTTGGTGACGGTGCGCCGTTCCTTCACGTAGTCGTATGCCCTGTCCAGGTTCCAGCCGTATTCCTTCATGGCATAGGCAATCACCGTGGATGCTGAGCGGCTCACACCCATCTTGCAGTGCACCAGGCACTTAGAACCATTTTTCCTCAAGTGGGAGAAAGAACAAAAGAGGATCATTAAATGGAAAACATATGACAAGCTTAAGAAAGCAGCAATTTCTTTACCAGAGTATTATCAAACATATTTTCAACACTGTGGCCACAGCTGGAGTCTGGGATGTGATCTGATAATCCAATTTACAAACTGGAGCAAGACACACAAAGAAACTGAAGAACACAGTCTTATTAATATTTGCAACAGATTTTGTTACAAGAGCTCTTCTGAAGCTGTTATTGCACAGTGGACAAACACAGAGATATAGGAAAACCTCTGAAGACTAATGTGGCACCCTTGAGCTCAGCCCAAATGGCCCACTGGCATCAAGCAGTATTCCAAGTAAAAAGAGAACCTGTACCACAAACGTGGTGTCACAACTTAGAAACACATCCCAGAGAGATACTGAGCAGCCTCTAGAACAGAGATGCTCAGAGCAGCCTCTAGAACTGAGATGTTCTTCTACTGCAAACCACAAAATGAAAATACTCTGATGCTAGGTAGGCAAGGAGGAAAAGCAGTTCAGAAAATCAGCAGGAGAACAAAATGCTTAGTATATATCTTCTAAATGTGTGTGTTGTGTTTTCTGAAAATACTTACTTTGCCTTGGAGATGAATTTATAGGTATCATTCCAGTAAGCCAGAAGATCTGTAGCTTCTTCATCATAAACCCGAATATTGTGGTATTCGAAGAGGCCAGGGAAGAAATTATCTATTTCTCGAGTCACATTCAAAATATACCGTACCCTGCATGGGAACAGCAGAGAGAAACACAGCCAGTCCAGAGAGATGTCCCACTGCCACACTGCAGCCTTGCCTTGCTTTGCTAAGGGCATTGGGAAGTGCACTCTTGGAACAAAATTCCTGGGAAACCAGGAATTAATGCAAGGAAGCAGCAGCTACCACAGACAGTAGGTTTTGCTGGGCAGTTTAGAGCCTGATAACAGGGATCCATGGATAGAAACTTCCTCTGCATTATGTCAGGTCACACTGCCCACCACCTCTATTCTACGTGTCAGCAACACTTGAGCCACAGGAGCTCCTGCAATTAGTGTTTGCACACTTTTCTCCAAGCCCCTTTGTGAATCTCTCCTCCTGCTGCACCAAAACCATGGGAAGATGGAACACTAAGCCCCCAAGAAACACCAGAGCTAAACAAATGCATAAAATAACTACAGAGAGATGTAACAGACAATAAGCCACTGGGGAGGATTTATTTCTTATCCCTAAATTTTCTGGAAAGGAAACTGCTAGAGAAAGCGTGTGGTATTTATGTACACTGCACTCAGTATTTTTAGCCCTGAGGGTTACTTGTAAGATGCTTATGAAATGCACTCGTGCTGGGATATCAGGCAGAACAAGGGCACTGCAAGGGAGTGACATCCCTTTTCCCAAGCAGGTATAAGATCACTGGCAATCAAGTAGGACCTGTCAGACTCAAGGAAACCAGAGCAAACCCTGAGCTCAACAAGAAGAGTCACTTTTGCCAGGCTGAATTTCTGAGGTACAGAATTACACTATCAATTCAGCAGCATGATTAGTTTTTTCCACTGGATTGGCACAAATAAGCCAAACCCATGAATAATTATTTAATTGCACAATCTCGGTGCTTGTATCTGCCTGCTCTAGAGAAAGGACACATTAAGCTTGAAAAGTAGAAAGGGCAGGAACCAGAGGACCCCACCAGTGCTCAGCCTAAGAGCTGCAGGACTTCACTTGCTACTGGGCCCCACTCAGAGCAACAAATGCTCTTCTCCACATTTTCCTTCCTGCCACAGCCTGGAGGTCCGAAGTGCCTCTGTAATCAGTCCAGAACAACGGGCTGGGGCTGAGGGCACCGAGCCAACTATGCAGCATCCAGTTCAGTAATTGCAGCTTTTTACTACTTATAGCTATGAGCTTGCTGCCTTCCTTTGTTTGCCTTGGGGACATTAGTCAAGGTCAGGAAGAAGATTCTTTTACTTTAGGGTGCCTGTTCGTGGGACAAGGAGTTTGGAGGAAGCAAGATCTTGTTTGGATCTGCAAACCCTTTAGTAAGACTCAGGTATGGAAGAGAGTTTGTTGGTTAAGGCCAGGCTCTTGCTTTTAAGCTGATGGCCTGAAGCTACTCACCCTCTGTTCTGCAAATCTTCCAAATTGGAGGCATTCCATTCTGAGCCCTGCAGGGAAAACATGCAAAGGGACACATCAGGCAGAAGGAAGGCATGGCCAGGCAACTGGTGGAGGGAGGGATGGTCACCACTGAACCAGAGGAGGAAGCTGACTAGCAGAAGGTTGAAGAGCTGGGAGTCCTTTGAGCACAGGGGTACACAATTGGCAACCAGGACTGTTGTTCAGCACCTTCTCTCACCCCATTAACCAGATCCCTTCTGAAACAAGAAGCAGCTCTGCCAATGAGAGCCCAGCACTGTGTGTTGGCACTTCCTGCAAACTGCTGACAAATCAACCTCAGCAAGACAGGACCACTCCACCCTTTCCCTGGAGGCTGCTGCCAGCTCTGCCCCACACAAGAGAAACTGCCTGCATTTAAGAACCATCCAGGTGCTCTTTATACACGAAACACCCGTCTCGAACATCAAAGGCAGCAACACCTAAGCTCACTTGGGTTACACCTCTTCTCCCCATGTTCAAAGCCTGTGTGAACAGAGAAATGAACACATTTAACTAACCTTGGCTAGGGAACCCTCTCCTCTGCAGCACACATAGGGCCTCCAAGCTGCTTGCTTCCTGCCCAAACACAGACCTGACTGAGGATAAAACCACTCAAAGGCTGCCTTCAAAATTTAAGGTGTACAAGCTCTCTGCTTCCCTGCCCTAAAATGGTTCCTAAGTGGAAAGATGATCCAGATGAAGATGATTGATTGTATTTACCAAGGCCCAGACTCAGTTTAATGTTGTCCCTTTCTAGTCAAGGAAGAACAATTTAATTCAGGCCTGGGAACCATCAGTTTCCACAGGCAGGGAGAACACTGCTGCAGGGGTGAAAGCCTTTTCTCCTGTCCTTTGATCCGTAATTACCAACATCATTAGGTCTCTTATTTCCTGCTTAGTTATTTTAGCACTCCCTAAAGTGGGATCCCACAGGGTTCTTGCCTCGACCTGGAAGGAAACAGCTCCTTGCCTTTCAGAGCCCTCACAACACAACCCTGCCTTGCACATGCTCCACATGCTCCTGAGTGAAGCTGGTGCCCAGCCCCAGCAGCACTGCTCCTCACCACAGCAGCTGCTCTGCAAATACTTTTATTCCACACACTAACCACAGCATTTCTCCTCGGTGCTGCCTGCAAGCCTTGTTTGAAAGGTTTTCTCCCTATTAAATGCACTTGGAGCCAAGACTCCAAGCCCTGCAGTGGATCCAGCTGCCTGTGCAGCTTTTGGCCAGTACCATAAGCCTGGAACAGGTCTCTCTCTCTCCTTAAAACACATAGTCTGCAAAAAAAATCCATTACATCGTAGGTACTTCCAAGTTTCCTGGCTCTACCCCAACGTGATATCCTGGGAGTGCTCACATTAACAGAGACCATCCCTTCTGAGCCACAGACTGGGAGAGGCCCTCTCCATTTGGAAAGACCAGCTGGTCCAAGAGGAATGGCTTTGTTTAAAGTTGAGCCAACCTCACAGGCTAGACAGCCCAACCAAACCTGTGTCCGTGGCTCCAGGGCTGGGAAATCCAGCGGAGCGCTGACTCACCAGAAGGAGCTGCAGTAATTAAGACAGGCCCCAGCAGCAACTAAGCAAGCAAAACATTAAACAGCAAAATGTTTATGTTTCCTTAAGTGACTTATCTCCAGGATTCTTTGTTATGTTACTCTCTTCTTCCTGGATCACACGAACTCAGAGCTTTCCATGTTACAAGAGCATCGTTCCACCCAGATGTCACACAGCTCCCCTCTCTCTTTGCTGTAGTTATGCCTTTCCCAAACATAAGAACTTGGCATGTGGGTACCCTGGACAGTTAAAGCCATAAAACTGGTCTTACACCAATGGAAACAGCCCCGAAAAACTGTCAGAATTAAGACTTTTTCCCTTCCATCCTCTAGGGACAAGGTCTACAGCTTGGTGCTACAAAGCAAAGCTTAGCATAGCCAAAAAAGCCAGGCTTGCTCTTGTTCACTACTGTCTTGCTTTAGAGTATGTGACCCCAGGATCAACCAATCTCGCTTTTAGAATTCCCTTAACTTCCTCCTTTTGTCAACCAACTCACAGAACTGTTAGGAATGTTCTTGTATTCACTGTTAAGACTCACCAAAAAGACATGATCAAATATCTGTGTGGGGCTGTCCATCTGCCCAAGGATCACTATCATTTCATTGTCAATGAACTCTTTGAACTCCCGCAGGTTACACACCATCTGCATCTCCAGCTCCGTGCGTATCTGCATGGGGAGGAGGGACACAAGTGAAGCTTTTGTTCTGGACTTTCTTCATGGCATGAAGCACAGAGCTCTTCAGTTTGCACGACAGCACTTCCAGTGCTGCTCCCCTAACCACTCACCTCTTTTGAGGTGATGTTCTCCAAATCTTTCTGCATCATGATCTCCCTTAATTTGGTCTTAATCAGCCGTTCCGTGCGCTCCCGCTCAGTTGGGCTGTCAGAAGAAAGCAACAGAGTCACTGGGAGGGGAGACAAACTGGATTCATGACACTTTTAAAATAGGTATAGACTGCATACTCTACAGAGTCTCAGACTCTCACACTACTTCCCCCAGGCATGTCCTCAGCTGGAGGGAATTCAGGTGACAGTAAAGCCCAGTTTAGATTCACAGTCATATATGAAAGACACCAACTGACTGCTCCTAATCCATTGTAGTCATCCAGAGAACCTCTGGTATTTGGTAAAATTTAAATTGGGAAGGCTGCATTATACCCTCTGGAGCAATATCTAAGCCTCTCCCTACCTTTCTTGGAAAGGTAACAGCTCCAAAACTCCTTACATGGAGAGACGAGGGCAGCTAAGCCTCTGCATTCCTCCCGCCTCTGCTGCCAGGGGCCTTATCACCAGCTGCAAAAATAGCCTGAGTAACACCAGGAGAAGCTGCAGCAGAGCAGCAGCACAGGGCTGGCTCACCCAGCATCTTTAGAAGGGACCCAGCAGCGACAACTCCCACCACCTTTCCCTGGAAGGCTGCCAGATTGGCGAGGGCATGGGTGTTACAAGTGTTCAACTGGTGGTTCACAAATAAAAATCACAAAAGTTCCTGGTTCTTTTAACCTCATGCATTATTTCAGGACTCCATTAAGAGAATGCTGTTTAAGTGTCCCCAGGAAATCATTCAATTTCAAGCTGCCACCAGGGAAAGGGTGGGTTAGATAAAACTTATATATGAAAAGCTACAAGAAAATATTAATCTGTCAGCTTGCCAAAATTTTTCAGCCACCCGCCTTGTACATTAAAAAACAATCAAGTGTGAAGACTTGTTCACAGCTGAACAACTGCTTAGCATCATTATTCACTCACTGGACTCCAGCAACAGGAAATATCTGGGAGCATAAATCAACCAAAGGCACTATTATCCTGGAAAAGCAGCTGGGGCCAGTGAAGTAATTACAAAATGGGCAACTGAAAACCCTCACACTTGGCACAACATCTGGTCACACACTACCTTTCAGGTTATACAGTATCAGTACCATCAGCAGTTACTAATGACAGGGGTGGTAAACCTTGAATGTTGATACAGCCTATAAATTTTGCCTTTCCAAATTATCTACCCATTTCCCTCAGCCACTGTTTTGGACCATCTATCACCTGATACCCAAGCATTTAGCTGGAGGCATCTTGGGACCTACACACTGTCCTATTCCACACTTGCTAAGCTCCTGAGAATGACAAAAACCTGCACTGCTCTTTGCCCTCATTCTTAGGTGTTTCAGGTGGACGAGATGAGGATGTTTCTGAGCTCACGTGCTCCCAAGTCCATACATAAACACTTCACTTTACAGCAGAATGAACTGAGTAAGGCTAAAAAGACCATGTTAGCCTAAACATGTGCAAAGCCACGTGCCAGTGTAAGAGCAAAGTTCAGAGAAACCTGTTCCTTCCAGGCCTGTAACCAGAGGACAAAACCAGCAGAGACAAGGCTTAGGTACACCACACCTCTCTCACCAGTAACACGGGACTTACCTTGCAGAAGCAAAGGTCTGCAAGCCTAAAGCCCAAGGTAAACAACTAAACTGCAAACAGAGGCTGGAGGAGATGCAAGGGAGCCCCAAGAGGGCTCAACTTCCAGTGCTGGTGTTTACCTAACCAAGAGTCCACTTATTATATGGAACAGGAAGCCTCTCCTTATTAACACCTAATTAAGAGCCATCTCTTGTGGAAACTCGCTCCTCATTTGGGGGCAGTCACACACTGGCTCAGCAGAGCCAGCCCAACTTACACATCTGTGAAGAGGGCAGGCGAGTCGGGGCGGTGGGACTGGACATCTTGCATGGCATTCCACTCGTTGACTGACGACTGGTCAGAGTTGATATGGCTCTCATAGTAACTGACCCACGTGAGGAAGAGGCTCCCTGGATAGTAATTGTTGCTCCGTGCCACTTCACAAGCCTTATGCAAACTCTGCAGAGCAGACCTAGCAAGGGAACAATGTTTGTAGGTTTATCATTTCTCCTTCAGGCCGGTATCAAGCACTAAGAGCAGCCAAATCCAGGATGCTGCTCGTGTCCCATCAGTTGGTACAAACCCCTGGCACTGTGCAGGAGGCTGTGCTGCAAGGCTGTGGATTCCCACACGCTGCCAGAGCTTGCATGTCTTAATTGGAGCACGCCAAAACAAGCCTGGATAGCAGTGAAGGTGCCCACAATTCAGAGGGCAGAGGCACCCGTGTCTCTGGCTCCAAAATCTGCTACAAATACCCAAGTCCTAAATAAGATGCACAGTTTGTGTCCAAGACAGGGTGCTGACAGCTCCTACTGTGCCATCAGCTGCCCCGCATGCAGGGCAGGGACACCCAGCAATCAGACATGCACAAGCAAGGGCTCAGGACTGTACTGAGATGTTTAGGTGTCTGCCCTCTCTCACTGCACAAGGATATCAGAAGTTTCTTCAGCTGCTGCTGGGAAACAAATCCCCCTCTCCTATTTTTAGCTTATTTTAAATCTTTGACTGGGATCAGAAGGATCCAGGTCAAAATCACTGGGGTGACAGCAGCATCGCTGACAGGCAATGTATTTTTGCAATGCAAAGAAGCTTGAGCCAGAAATACTTTCATGATCACTACATGAACCACCCTAAAAGGAAAGAAAAATGCAAGCGGCTTCTCTTTCCTCTATCACAATGAACATGTCTCAAAATATTTCAAACATATACTCAAAGCAATGTGACTTTGGGCCAAAGCAGCAGCTCTTTGCAAGGAAAATTACCCTATTCCTTCCTGCCCTCAGCTGAGACAAAGCTGCTGTACACACCAGCACTTACATGGCTTTTTCCCTTTGGTATCAAACTTCCTTCCCCGTCTCTGAAGGAGACTTCTGGCTGCTCAAGTAGGTCTCAAGATACCAGGAATGTAAAGCAGCACCTGCTTTTTAAGAGCTTAAGCAGCCAAAATACCTGGAAAAAGGATCACTGGGACAGCTTGTAGTAAGTACTTACCACATTGCCTGTACAGACACAGGCTTGAATATGTGCACCCTGTTATCTGTAGATACGCTGAACCCTCTGGTGAGAAGAAAAAAGGCACAGTAAAAATGTATCCCAAAAGTCACTTTTTAGTTAATAACTGATAGTCTGTAGCACATTAGAACAGCAAAGGTCTAGCCCTATGCATACACTGCTGAGTTCAGCTAGCAAACAGATCAAAATAGCACACTAAAAGCTCTAAGATAACTTTTTTAAGCAGCTGCTGTTTGGGAATGAAACTAAGACAGTGGGACAGTGCTGGGCTGTGCTGTTTACCTTGGCAACACAAATTCAGTGCCACAGCTGGGAGCAACAGAGTCCAGCTAAAGAGATCCTGGGGCAGCTACCAAGGAAAGAAAAGTCATTCCACACACTACACTGGACAGCCTGAGTAACTGGCACAAACAGGAGTCTGCAAGTCAGGTGTCTATTTGGCAGAGAAACATCATTCTTGCTTTATGTTGGGCTGAGTGCTGCCTGCTGCAAGCGTGATGGAGGAACACATAATAGGATCCCTTTAAGGAGCTTTCACTACACACCCACTCGCCAGTAAAAGCTCCTTTACTCCAGCTTAAACACACACATAAGCCACTGTCTCAGTGCGTGTTTATTCACAGATAAGTCAATTATTGGCGCTCCCTGCCACAACCACTGTGATTGAGGGCCTTTGAGCCTACTAACCCAATACAGGTCAACAGAGGAGGGCTGCTGGACCTGTGAGGGCTCTGCAAGCACTGGAATCCTTCCCCATACACCTGGTTCTAAGTTGTATTAACACAGAGCACACAAAAAGCACTCACCCATCCCCATCCAGGTGGATCAAGGTGTCACTCCAGAGCGGCAGCACCAAGCCCATCGTACAAGTGCTACTGCAGTGAGAAAGAGAAAGTCAGCCTATCTACTACAGCACCATGTTATTATTCTAATTTCATGGTAATAGCTGCATATTTTTGTATTCATTAGGAAAAAAAAAAAGAAAATTAAAAATCCCACTGTTGCTTCAGTGACAAATGGTGACAGTGTTCTACAGGGGTCTGGCAAGGATCACTTACCAGATTCAGGGTACAGCAATATCCTTTCAAGCAAGCTTAAAGGGTTAACACACCCAGGAGAAGAGCAAACAGGATCCCAAAACACCAAACTTTGTTCAGAAGGTCAGAGGGGGCTCACAGTCTTCGGTCAGCTCAAGGCTTTCTTTACAGATTAATCCCTCTCAGGCTCAAGAGGTTTGGTTCTAGCTCTGATTTTGCAATCTACAGCTTTATTTTCTTGTTTGTCCCTCAGCCACAGCTGCTAGGGACTGGGAGCAGAGCAGTGCAATAGCAGGGTGACAGGCAGCATGGCAGGTTGGCAATCACTGCCTATCACCTGTGGTTGACTCCTGACCCTTCTTCACCCTCCCACACCTCAAGAATGAGCACAACAGTCATCCCACATAGACATCTCCTGGCAGTCCCATTCCTCTCTCAGCTGCTTTGCTCTCTTTGCCCTCACAGTCCCACCAGTCTTCTGTAAGGCTGAGCAAAAAGCCAAGTTAAAAGCAGAAACCAAGCGATGGTAAAAAGGCAGGGGCGGGGGAACCCAAAACAACCTGCTCCAGGTTATCAAACTGAAAGAGCTGAATCTCATAAAGCTGTAAAACTGCTCCATAATCCAAGCAGCATCTTGAAGAACTGAATTTAATTGCCTCCTGCTCTTATGCTTTGCACCAGGTGCTCCCAGATTTCCACCACTTCCAGCACCCCTGCCAGTCTCCAGCTGACGAGAAGAGCAGGAAGAGGGCGAGACCAGGCTTTGGAGGGTCAGACAGGGAGCCCTGGCAATGCACACGCCTGGTGCCCCAGCACCAGGAGACACTGCGGCATGCAGCTATTTCTGTTGACAACATGAGATGAGCTCATGGAAAGATGTGTTTTTAAAAGGCTTCCCAAGGTGGCCGGGGTATTTTTAGTGATACTGTTCAGCAAGCGCTTATCAGAGACCATAGCAACAAGTCTACATGGAGTTATAAATACTGAGTGGGCTCGGGGAGGGCAGATCACAGTGACCATCCAGAACCCCAGGAACTCCAGCAGAAAGCTAAAACGACCCTGCTATGTTATTAGAGACTGAATACCAGTGAGCTCTCAGTTATCAAAGGTGGCTGTGCTGGTACATCACAGCCAACAGCCAGTTCCAAGCTCACAGCAACCTGTGCAAGGACAAGTTATTCTTGCCCCAAGGCAAGAGCATCTCTGAGCCCCAGCTGTGCACACATGTGCAGAGACAGGAGCCAGGGGCAGCATCAAGCTGGTCCCCCATTTTAGCAGGCATCACCCAAGCTAAGCATCCAAACCAAGCATGGTGGCTGCTGTGACCAGCAGGCAATGTTTGGAAGGCAATTTCTGTGCTAAATAGTTCAAAAAATATTTTCTAGCAATCCTACTAGCTAGCTGGAAGTAATTTATTCCAACTAGTGTCAAAAGCAAGACTCATTCCTGTAGCAGTTGTGCTGGAAGTAATCATGAGTATGGAACCTCCCAAAACTGGTTGAATATCCAGTTGACTGTCTTGCAGTAGAGACCAAGATTTACTCAAAAGTTTTAAGAGAGTCATGTGGCCCCATGCCCTCTCCAAAGTGCCCACTGTCCCCTTCTAAATGTGAAGCTCCTGCCCTTGAAGCTGCTGGGTTGCTGTCTCCTGGCTTACAGCCCCTCCAGCAGCAAAAGCTGCTTCCCAGCCACACTCCAGAGCCTTGTGGAAAGGTCAGCAGGAATTTATATGAATGAAGCAGAAGCACTAAACCCTGATGACAAACTGCTGCCTGGGGACAGCATACGGCGTGCAAGATCTGCCATCACCAACCCTGACACTGCCATCAGGCCTCTGTGCCATGACCTTGGCAAGGGGCTGCCTGACAGTCACTTTCTTGTTACCTTCTCTCCTGAACCCTGAGGTCCAGCTTCTCTAATTGCAGCTTTTTCTTCCTTTGCATGCAAATTGTCCCTGATTCTGGTGTGCAGATGCAGGGCTTGGGGACCTCACCATTCAGAGGCACTGAACATCCTCACAGAAGCCTGAGGCTCGGAGGAATGAGGAAATGCTGACCTCCACTGTTGCATTCACATTTACCATATCCTTTGAAGAAATAAAAAGGCAATTCTGGATCTCAAGAAAAATGTTAGGCTAGAAAAGCTGGAGCAGCCTATCACTGGAAAACACAGGACAGCAGACAGTGATTTCTAAACTGAACTTGATGTGGGGGTGAGCACAAGGACTTCCCCACCTGGACACTCTGAGTACCTGTCATTGGAAGAGAAATCCATTCCTAGGACGATGCTCTCCTCCGTGTCTTGTCTGCCGTTGGTGGACACCACCACCATGTATCTAGTGCGGTTCTGGTAGGTACTTTCCAGTCTCACAGCCTGAAGAAAAGAAGGGGAAGAGATCAACAGTGCAGTCAGCAAAACACACATTATTACTTTTACAGGCCACTTTTTCATGCCGAGTGACAGGCGCAGAAGCAGTGATGCAGTCTGGACTCGTACGGATGTCCCCTGCTCCTCAGCTGGGGTAAGCAGGGCTTTATTCCCACACAGTGCCTTCCTCAACAGCTGGGATGCTCCTGGTGCACTCTGCACACGTGGATGCAGGCCCTGCTCTGTCCCACCAAGGCTGATTTTCCCCACCTTCAGCCCTCTGACTGGTCCCAGCCCAATGAGCCTCATGGACCATCAAGGAGACAGATGGGTGTCAAACCTTCACCTTCAGAGGGCTTTGCCCCAAGAACCAGAGCTTTCCTTTTAACTGCTGTGTGCTACAACAGCTCCAGTAAGTCTCTTTCCACCAGCTTCCCAGGCAGCTGGACAGAAAACCAGGATCTAATTCATACGTGGTTTCCTGTCAGCCCTTTGAATTCTTCTGGCAAATTCCCCGGTGCAGAAGCAACTGTGCTGCCGTACACCTGGCAGGAAAAGATATCCCTATGACTAAGCTGTATCCTTCACTGGATTCAGATTGCCCAGGAAAGGTGAAAGTCATCGCGCCTCGTTGCTCCTGCCACGTTCACTTGTATCCCAGTGCCAAAAGAGCTCTAGGAGGACTGGTGTTCAGCCCAAAATCCTCCAAATCAAATACTACTGAGAGCATTCAGAGAGCAGTGGAACTTAAATTGTGAGTGTCAGACCAATGCTGAAGCTCCTGGAAGGCTGCACTGAGGTGAGCTGCTCCTCCAGAAGCCACAAGGAGTGAGAACTGAAGGGACTCCAGGAAATTTTGCAGACAGACTGCTGGTTAATGAGGAGCCCAGGGAAGGGAGCCCAGCACTGAAAGTTTTGCTTATCAACACTTGCAGCAGGCAGCCTTTACTTGCAACACTTTTTGGACTCTGTTCCAAGCTGTTTGCAGCTATTTTAGTCACAGGATCCCAACCAGAGAAACTAGGACATCCCTAGAAAGGAAGCGTCTTAATTCTGTATACTAAACCTTAACTTTGGATGGCCCAATCCAACCCCAACACTCTGTCTGGCTTCAGTGTTTACCACATTGTTAAACTGCTGCTTGAACTTTGAGCAGAGAGCAAACATGGGTAAGAAGGCTGAATCCCAGCCTTGCACTGTGCTGTGGACAGATCCCTGCCTGCTGCAATGGCATCCAGTTCCTGAATTCCTTGCAGCCCAGTGGCTGAAGTTTGAAGTGGTGCTCGCCATCCTCCACAAACTGAACCCAAATTCCTCAAGCATCAGCAGCCCTCCTGAGCTTGTGCAGACACCTCTTGGTGGTCTTCACAGGAGGTCATGGCTCAGAGACCCCAGTTTAAACAGTCATCCTTAAAAAAGCTCCGAAATTAACTACTGTGTGAGATCTCTCAGGAGCAGGCTGCTTTTCCCAATATGCTCCTTTAGTTTACAACTTGGTCTCAAGGTCAGAACAACACCTCTCAGCTGAGCGAAGCCCTCTCTGATCTCCTCAGAGCTCTCCTGTCCACCAGCTGGGAAATCTTGACCACAAGACACGGTGGAGTGTACAACAAAGGTTAAACCAGTGCCTGGCAGCTGACCAGAGCTCACCATCCCAGCGGAGTGCTCTGTGGCAGGGAATGCTGAGCACAGCAGGGAAAGCTCCCCAGTGGCATTGCAGGGAGCAGCAGCTCTGGTGATGGGGCGGAATAGCAAGTGCAGGCAGGAGACGGTGTTGACAGAGTCTTCCAGACTTGCCTGGTGGGACCAAAGACCAACAGAGACTACCCAAATGCTGATGCCAGCAGACAGCCGTGCTCTGTACAGCCAGAGACTGTGCCCCACCCCATCTCCTTAGGATAAATCAGGCTAAAACCAGCCTGATTTTCCTTCTTGCTTCTTGAGTCACTGGGATTCCCTTGGAAACACGGAGGATCAAAGTGGTCAGTCCTTCAAGGTGCGAATTCTCCCCAAGATGGTTGTTTCTAGAACTAACCACTTGTGGGAAAACAGAAAGGTGCTCTTCAACCTAGAAGAGCAAGTAACCACCAAGGTCTTGGTGGTTAAAATCATTATCTACATTAGGAACCAAACCTCAACAAGCAGCACAGACTTGCCTAAAACGGGAGCAGACGGAGCAGCTGCCCCACGTCTGGGGCATCCACACAGGAGTTTCTGTTCTGCTTCTCTTGAGGACAGTCCAGCAGCAAGAGGATTAACAAAATCTAACTTACTTTGCTAAACCCATTTGGCCAGCAGTAATGGGAAGTCTTGATGCAAGACCCTTTAGAACAGGGCGAGACAGTGAGCAAAGGTCACGTAGCTGCACGCTGGTGGGGTGGGATTTTCAGAGGCCAGTTAAGAGAAATAGGGCATGGCTTAGTGTGGATCTCTGGGTTCAACACTTACACCCTTAGCACAAAGTAAAGAACCATGACTGGGGCAGATAATGTATTTTGCTAAATTTACTGGAGTATTAAAACAGCAGATTTGACACTGTAAACCAGCCAACTTTGAAAGTTACTGCTAGAGCCCCAACATGCCTACCAAATCACAAATGAATCTCCAACCTTTCCAAGAAGAGCTAGTTCACATGCTCACCTGCCAGCAGGAGCACACCAAGTGCTCTGGTGCCTTTTAAATGAAGATATTTGAAATCCCAGTCACTCTAGGGAGGATGGCCTGGCTTCAGCGACTGTGATGAGGTGGAAAGTTCTTTCTCAACCAACTCATCTACACAGAGCTGGCTTTCTCCTCAGTTTGGGAAGGTTATTTGTAGTCTGGTCACAGTAAGTCATCCCCTGTAGTCCTTTCAGGGCCAGCCACATTCTTCTTAAGTTTTAGGCTCACCTGAACACAAGCCAACTTTATCTTCTGCTACATTCTTGTATCATTAGAAGTATGATGTGATATTTCACCAGCCCTTACGAACAGCACATTCCGAGAAGTTCATACCGACCTTTCATGCTCCATGATAGTAGGTGTTTCATACAAGAACACATTTCTCATGGAGATAATTGATTTGAAGACAAAAGAGCGTGTCCAACTTTCAAGTTCCCAGCTCTGCTAAGCTACAGGAACATGTTCAATCACTTTGCATTCTTAACTCCCTTTCCTCCTTCCTACTGATCTTACACTGGTACTATGGCTCTAATCCCGCTTTCATGGAAGGCTAAAAACCTCTGCCAAGAGCTCCAACAGAAACAAGAGTTGTTCCAAATTTTAAGTGTAGGTTTTTAGAGGATTAGATTCCTCTGCTGCCCCCTGAGCTGTGAAGCCTGCCCTCTGAATGACAGCAGCCAACAAAATGAAGAAAATGCATTTCTCTCAGTACTGTTTACATTTCAAATCTCATTTGTATCTGCTGTTTTATGAGAGAGTCCATTGCAGCCCTGCACACCCTTCGTTCGTCAAGAATCAATTAAATTCAAGTAGACTATCGAACTTAACCTCATGCAAGATTTCAGCATTCCAAATGTAGCTCTGGACAAAAGGGTTTATGTCTCAGCCCACAAAGTCCTTATTCAGCTGTTAAGGCTAATTTGTCCCAAATCACACAATGTAGCCAGTGATACTGCTGAACAATGCCTTGTTCAATAGCTTCCAATGTTCTAACGCTGGCTCAAATTCTGAAAAGCATTGAGAACCCCCATTCCCATCACTTCCACTGAAATTTTAGTGACAGCAAGGTGTGCTTGGCAAAGTTTAGGGGAGTAGGTCCTTTGGCTTGCTTATGGCAAATCATTTTCGGTGGTCACTTGGGAAGCGAAAGCATTCCATAGTAACCTTGGCTGTTTCCTAGCTATACTCATACATTCAGTCCATCTCCAGCACAGCTCAGGAGGAGTCAGCAAACCAGAGGTGCCAGAATAACACTTGTGATGCTGGCAGTCCTTCTTTGGGCAGACGTTGCTAAGATGCATCAAGAAAACACAGGAAAGAAACTTCAGGCTACTGAGTGATGAGAGCTGCAGACACACTGCAGTCATGCCTGGCCTTGTAGAGCATTTCAACGTGTCCCAGGCAAATTCCTCACTGCTCACGTTTGGCTTCTGGAGGTCTTCAGGACTGTGCCATCAATGCTATGAACAGCAATGCCTCATTTTAGTTACATCATTATAGGAGGCAACAGCCCAGGAAAGCAGAAGGCCAAGGTTCACTGTAGGTGCATGGCCACAGGGGGATCCTACATGCTGCCACCTGCTCAGCCATGGCCTTTTGGGATGCCACAAGTCAGGAGAGCAGAGTGAGGAACACAACTGAACTCTCAAAGAAGGGCAGATGCTCACACCGGTCAGATGTAAGTCACCTACTCGTGATTTAAACAGGGCACCAAAATAATTTACCCATCCTCTCTGGCAATTGTCACAATACTTTTTGAGAGCACAGATACTTAGTACTTGGTTCAAAGACAACCTTCCAGCCATACAATTTGTCTCACTGAACAACCAAAGCAGGCCTTTCACAATTAGCTGCTTTTCTACCTTTGTGGTTGCAAAGACTCCCCAAACCTGCTGACGAAACCATTCCAACACACGCACACACACAAACACACCACTGCTCCCAAGTTACACAGGTGTATTTGTCAAGTGGTGCTTAACCTTTGCATTGGTTCACAGGAGATAAGCAGAAAGCCAACCTACCAGTCTGATGTTGTCTTCTGGGCGGAGCAGGATGAACATGGCCTGCAGGTGCTGCTGGAGATCCCCTGTGGGCAAAAGGGCAAGGTGAATGCACAAAAATAGTTTAAATCACATGCAAGCTCCTGGCTGTCCAGCCAGAGCAAATGTCCACCGAGAAACCTGACACGTCACCAGGAGTGTCGTCACTGTCCACTCCCACCTACTCAGAGACAGGAGTTTTGTCATCTCTTAGTCAGCTGCTCTTTGCTCTGTGTGCTCACCTGCTCCTGTGTTACTGTGTTCTCTCCTGCTAAATTCTGTTATCCTTTTGAACAGAAATGAACAGTGTATCGGTACTCTTTGTTCCTTTGACAGACGAGTCAAACTAGGTAAAAATGGACCCCACCCCATGGTTCAACATCTCGTTCTACCACGTGCTCCAAAACAGAAATCTGCCATTTCTTTTACACCAGCTTATTACTCAGTGCAGAACTACTACTCAGGCAAAAGCATCCTCTCTTTGGAGTGAGTTTTAGTTCCACCTTAGAGCAGCACATGCCCACCCGTGGTTGTGTACCAACCCCACCCAAAAGCAGCTAAGAACTGCCACCTGAAAAATCAAACATCTATAATTTTTTCCTAGAAAACACTTGCAACACCTTTCCGGGTGAAGCTGAGGAAAAATAAAAGAAAATGAAATTTACTGCATGACTGTGATTTTAAGTCTTATTAAGAAGAGACAAGCATCCCAGGTTCCTAAAACATCAAGCATTTCAAAGACAAGTGAGATGCTTTTCTGTCAGCACTGCTGCACTGACTTCTCAGCACTACTCCTGGTATGTAGAGAGCCAACATCACCCCCTGAGTACCAGCCAGCAGCAACACCTCCTGCAAGGGGCTCCCTTTTCAATAATTACATGAAAAATTAATCAGCATTCCCAGAAAACAGAGTGCAGGGCTGCCAGGTGGGTGGCACACATCAGCAAGAAGAGGAGCTTTTACTCTTCTACCTTCTCCCACTCCCCCACAGCCAAGAAGCTGAGTTTAGGCAACACTGCAGGGAGCAAATATTCAGCAGGATCAGCTACAAGAACCTTTTCTAGGAAGGCTGGTTAATCTCCCTGACCTCCCTTTCTGATTCACCAGTGGTGCTAGAATCCACGTTATTTCAGATTCTCAGAAATAAGGAAAACCTTGGACACAGAGCAGCATCCAGAAATACCAAAAAAGGGAAGGGGAAGAAAGAAAAGGCTGCCCAGTGAGAGTACCTGGTTTCCAAATGATTTTTATAGCTGGTGGAAGAGCAAGGCTGAAGGGCTGTGCAGCCCCTCTCTGGATGGGACAGAGACCCATAGTGTGCAGTGGGTTACACAGGACACTGCATTTCCCTGCTCTCCTCTTCCTTCCTCCTTGAAACACATTTCAGCATATGGAGAATGAGTCAATGCTCTGGGAACACGTTTTTAACTGGGGGTGGGAAAACTGAGGCACTCAGCAGTGCCTGGGAAATCACAAAGTATCACCGGCGACAAGCACCTGAAGCTGCTTCCTGCCCATGGACATTGTTCCCAGTGCGGGAGTGGCTGGCACGAGCCTCCCTAAATAGCAATTATTTATGGAGATAGGGCACTCAGGAAGGCCAAGTCATCCATCAGATGCTTGTTCTGCCAGGAGTGCCATGACAGGATCTCCCCACATCAACAGCAGTGCGAAATCCCAATGGCACTGCTCAGTTCCAGCAAGTTCCAGCTACTATCACAGTGGGAATCGTCGAGAGCTGTCAGGCAACAAGCAAAGGTCCCTCTGCACCTCCTGTCCACAGCCTGGAAGAGCTCAGCAAGTATTTGACTCATGAAGCATCCACATGTCTTAGACTGAAATGAAAGATGCTTCACCTCAGCTTTTTCCCTCTCCAAAATGTTGCAGTTCCCACTTCTTGCTGCCAGTGATTCAGGGACCATCTTAAGAGCCAAAGTTTCCAGAGTTTAAAAAAAAAAAAAAAATCACCTGGACTACTGGATTATCTCAATACTTGAAGAGAGGAAGTTTCTGCGACAACCCTTTCTGCAAGGCTCAGTCAAGGAGCTCCATTATCCTTCATTCTCAGAAAGTTTACCACACTCCTCCCTGCTCCCCTGCCAGCCTTGGGATCTCCAGAGCTGGAAAGTAAAGGATTGCTTCCTTGGCCAGCTTTAATCAACTTGCAGCGTTTTCAGCCCCAAACACACAAGGCATTTTGTAAACTTCCTGGATTAAGAAAAACCAAAGGAAAGGCTTTAACATGCCAGAATCAGCACAAAGATATCACATCCTGGCCTGTGAAGAGCTGGCTTTGCTGGCATTCATGGCAGGGCTGCTGCTTCCTATCACATTGTCCCGCGCCGAGCAGATGCTTTTGTTTCCTTGAGCTGGCAGGCAAGGTACAGAGCATGGGGGGGGTGGAATCTGAAAAGTGATTCACAGTATTCCAGAGATGGCAAAAGCCCCAGGGAAGTTACATCCCTTTCTGGCCTCCTCCAGCATTGTTTGTTGTGGAAAAGCAAGCCCACCATCCCACAGAAGTTTGCCAGGTGGCACAGGACCACCCAGGGAGAGGAGCATGGACAGCTGGTACCATCCCTAGGTCAATCTGCCAATGATTCCTATTATGGAGATGTGATTAGAGAAATGGGTGTGAGCATGAATGATCTCCTGTTACCCATTCACTCTTCACACTGGATTCCAGCACCTCTGATGAATTAAAAAGGCAGGTCAGGAAGGTCAGTCAGCCTTCCTAGAAAATGCTCTTGGAGCCACTTCAAATACTATTGCATCCATAGGCAGCAATTCCATACTGGAAAGTTATGCCCGCTCTCTACCCCCTTCTAATTTTGTGTGCCAGAGATAAGTCACGACGCACATGGGGATGGAAGCTGAGCATGGATTATCGGTGTCCCAGAAAGGAGGCAGCTGCACACACTGTGCCAGCCACACTCTCCACATCACTGATTTAATTCTGGTGGCACAGATGTTTTGCTCAGGAAGGTGACACACTGATGCCCTGGTGTCTTGGTCTGCTGATACTAAAAAAATTCACAGAAATCTGGTGCACATTCAGACAAGGGACTCTCTTCAGTGAAACCTCCAAGCACCATAAAAAAAACCACTAGAGCATTCCCATCACTTGACAGGCTGGGAAGCTGAGGAAAGCACAAGTACTGATGGCTCATTAAATCTCACCCTGTAAACTGAAGAGACAGGAATAAAATAGGTCTTCTAAGAACAAAAATCCCACCCCTTAGGCAAGCCAGCCTCGGCAATACCAAACATCTTGCTGTAAGCAATTACAACACACCGGATTTGCTTCCTTGGCAATCTGGCTTCCGAGAGCTCTGAGCTGATTAGACAAGCAATTATTTTCCACCAAGGTCTCCAGACCTCATGCAAATCAGCTGGAGCGAGTAGATGAGGCAAGGAGAGAGACTCAACAGCTGTCTGTGCTGCCTTGCAGAGGTTCACCAGGAAAACCACCCTGTGGGTGTCCTCGGCGAGGCAAAGCCAAGGCAGCAGTGCCAGGGCTCCAGCAATGGACTTTGGAGAGATTAAAAACCAAGATGGGCCAAGAGAAACTTTTTAAAGACTGGTGACTACACTTTCATGCTAAAGGACATTTCACTTCATTCTCAACCAGAAAGGCCAGCTTTAAATTAAGTTTCAGAACATTTTCTTTTGACAACTGGTAATTAATGCATCTCACCAAAGCAATTTGGGTACTGCTTGTGCTATGTTTGAGTGGAAGTATATAATTAAATGCCTTCTGACTTAAACTTTTTCTATAAATATGTTTGCAAACAGATTTTGAGGTGGCCAGTCATCACATACGTAACTCTGACAGATGCAGAGGTGGATGACAGTTGGATGGTGTCAAAGTACAAAGGGATCTACACCTGGAACCAAACCAAATCACGTTTTTCCTGGTCACTTTCTGGCAAAGCACGTTGATTCCTGTCTCTGTTTCTACCTTTGTCCCATTTGCAAAAGTCTGAAGATCTCAACCTATTTTTGTTTCCTGCAGATTGCTTTATGGAAGGGAAAAATCCCCACACTATCTGATGTCTGTAAAACACCATCAGTGATTAAGCACCATAAAGCCAATGAAAAATACCCTACCCTGAAATGTTTGAGTTACGATATTCAGAGCGACTTTTCAAAGAGAGATAAAGCAAAAACACAAATCAAACTTCCAGCAGATAAAGGAGGCGGAATTTTAACCGACTCTGCATTACTCACTCTGCTCACAGCTCTGAGAAGTCACACTGACTTTGCTCAGAGGTCTCCTCATCCCAACGTAGAGGTGAGTCTGGTAAGTCTGCTCCCTTTCCTCCCTCATAACCGGTTACTCTCAGATTAGGAAGGACCATTACTCACCCCGTATCACAACGTCAGTTTTGCTAGTGCAGTGCATGAAGGCTTTGAAGGCAATCCTCCCCTCCCTCTCTCACACTAAAATTACAGGATGATATTCTGGGGGGCAGTCACTCTCAAGTCTCCACCATATCGTGACTGCTGCCCTGATGTTACTCATTTGTTTGATGATGCTGTTTGAACAGGAGAGCTCTGAAACCTTTCCTTCCTATCAGCACTGAGACCGGCAGGTCAGGCTTTAATACACAAGTGGGCTGGACAAATACAAATGTGTGTCATCAGGTGAGAATGAGCTCAAGAAAGGTGGACTCTGAAACAAGAGGGAGCAGACAAGCCCCAGCCATCGATACCACAATTTACCTGCATGTTTGTTGCGCCTGTGACTGATCCTGGGAGTGGATGACCCATTTCCTCGTGGCAGGAAGAGAGCTGCACCTTTCACAGTGAGGAAGCTTTCGCTGATGCTGTAAGGGGAGAGAAACAGGGAGTGAGGGAAACTGTCTTGTCTTCAAAAAAGAAAAAAGCAATGAACCAGAGAGGTTCAAAGCACTGAATGCATTCTCTGTTCTTTTGCAAGGAAGTGATTTAGACCAAATTATTCTGTTGGTTAAGAACTCCCCCCCTCCATGAAAGTATTGCAAACATTCAAAGCATAACTGGGAACAACACAAACAGAGAAACACTGAAAAGCAGAACATGTGCTGGTGCCACTCTGCCTGCAGAGGTGCAACCTGAGCAGGCAGAGGGGATTAACCTATGGCTACATTTTCGATTTGAAAGTCAAGATGACAGATCCACATTTCTAAACGGTGATGAATAGAACAAGCCCACGCATCTGGGTAATTACGGACTCCGTTAACCCTGAGCTTTGTGGTTCAGACACAGCTGATGCCCTGCAGAAACAAATGTCTCCCTTCAGCAGTTAGCCAAAAGAAAATTAGTGTACACAACAGATTAAGAAATCATAAAACTGCTCTCTATGAGTTGCATGATGATTAACTCTCAAAGACTTATAAATCACAAAAGCAAGAAACTGTAACACTGTTGAAATCAGACATCACTTTATGCCTTGACTTTGCCCTTTCTGAAGTCACATGAGGAGAGAAGTTTGTAAAAAGGACCAATAAAGAATTCTCAAGTACTAAAGAACAACTGGTATTTTAAGGACATCTTCCAGCCCTTTTCTTGGAGATGCTGTAGTTTGTGGAAAAAGCAAGACACACTCCAGATTCTGCAATTCAGCCATCCTATTGCATACTCAAGGGTTCCTGCTTTTCTCAGAATTGATAAGACAGTCCTAGAGGCTTTGAAGAAAGCCAGAAACAATTCTCTAGTCAACAGGATGGTTGATGAATACGATAAGACAGGATGGGAGAGTCCCTGGCATCGTGCATCCCAGCAGCTCCATGCTTTGAAGAAGATGTTGTTGGCTTGTCCTTCAACTGAGCAAGAGCCTAGGAATTTTTTATTCCTTTCTCCACTTAGACAAATACCAAACCTAGTTAGTTATTCCCTTCCTCTAAGGGATGAGGACTGGGAAATTAAGAGAGTAAAAAGCCCTGCCATATATTTTCATTATTTGGGGTCGACTGCTTTAGCAAAGGCTTTTCTGACTACATTTTTAGAAGTACAAGAATTACAAAAGCTTGTGTTAAAGTTGGATTTCCTCCTAAGCTCAAGCACATTTCTGGGCACTTCTCCATTTTGCTGCCAGGGATATAAAAAAATGAGGTTTTCCAAGCTCCAGAAAAGCAGATGCACGGAGTCAGAAAGACTTTTCTCAAGGCTGCAGCACATCCCAATGTTTAGACCGTGCTGTCATACCCTCATCACTCCTGAGTGACAAAGTTTCTCCCAGAACTTTTTTCCTAAAATTGAACCAGATGTCAAACATGCTCTGCATGTTTCAACAAAATCAGAATCTTGAAAAGGAGAAAATCAGTCATCCTAAATTAAAATGGATCAAAGATCTCTACCTATACTAAAGTTAAAACCAGATAAATAATAAATTCATTGGGCACACTGAACATGTTTCCTCAGACCATTCTCACATAAAAAAATTTTACTGAACCTTTCTAGCTCTTGTTGACAAATAAATCCTCTGAAAGTTCTCAAGCTACACAGTTTCTTACAACCCGAACTAGAGAAACACTGAGTTATCTTAAGGACACTTAAAAAAATAATAGTAGTATTATTAATGATAAAAATAAATTCTCCTCCTCCCATTATAATCTCAACACAGAAGACAATTGTTCAAAGACGTTAGGCTGCAGAGGAGGAAAAAGAATTCAGCACTCACAGACAGCTTTCACACAGTTCACTTTATCAGCAAAGCCAACCACTAATATTAGCAATCCTTCAGCCTGCGCTTGAGGTTCCCCCAGAAGGTGGAATTAGCAACTATTTTTAGTGGATAATGCAGCATGTAGCTAAGAGGTTAAAAATCTTCTCAATTCCATCACTTTCCCTTATCACCAGCTCTCAGCCACCTGCCTGGAAAGGAAAGAGCAGCAGAACTAAAGAGATTCCCATCAGGTGCATCCTTCCAGGAGGCCACCTTCTCTCCTAAGGCCAGGGGAGCCTTGTTTTGGGCCATTAACCACGGGCTGTAAGAGTAACTTGGTAGGACTAAGGAAAGGGAAAGTAATTTCCCATACAAAGGGCTGGAACAGCTGAAGAATGTGGCAAAGCAGATCATTCTTGTGGAACAAGGAGGTCAGGCAGGGAGGGCAGCACCTCCCGCAGGGCAGGAGTGAGGGCAGGAGATGGCCATCAGCACTGCTGGGAGAACTGCAGAGCCATGGAGACAAGAGCCTTGTGCCAAATCCAGCTGTGGGGACACTCCCTGTGCAGCCAAGGCACACTATTGGCACTCTTGGCATCACCTGCCCCAAATTCTAACCCCAGATGCATCAGTATCCAGAAAAGAAACCCATGATACACACAACAAAGCCCTTGTTCTGAGATTCAAGCAGTAAAGACACCAAATTTATAGCAAAGTCCAAGTAGCTCTAATAATAAATTCAGCAGATGCTGACTTTGGTACCTGTAATGCACAACAGGGATAAAGAAAGCAATCATTGGCCTGACATCCTCTGTGCCACACTCAGATAGCTGCTCCATTTGGGTCCATCCTGCTTGGACAGTCCCTGCCACAATCTTCACCTAAAGCATCATCTTTCAGGGCAAGATCAGCTTTGGATAGATAAGGAGAAAGGATTCCTCAGGTGGGATACTAACAGCAGGCCCCAGTCTGAGACACTTCAGAAACACAAAAGGTAGAAAAGATGTCTGTGAAAAGAGCAATTAGGGCACAAAACAAGTGTTGCCATCCACTACTGATTTCACCCTGCTGACAGCTCGATGGCTCCCAAGCATAATGTGGGCTTTGAAATACTTCACAAAATCTGGCTTGTCAGAGCCTACGGGAGCTTCAGTGCTCTTTGGAGCAATCTCCTGGAACAGACTGGTGTTAAAAGACACTCAACGTGGTTAGGGGAGAAGTTGAGTCCAGGACAGCAGAAGACAAGGAGCCAACTTGGCAAAGGTAACAAAGCTGAGCTGTGTTTTATCAGCACCCCAGGCTCGTCATCACTCCTCTGTACTGCACAGCAGGTTTTTTCAGGAGAAGACTTACTCAGGACATACCTATCAAAGAGTTCACAATCCTCAGCACTACAGCTGGGGAAAAAACCCCTTCTGTTCCATGTTCACCTCTGCAGTGAAGCAGCAACCTCAAGGCCACCGGTGATGTGCTATTTGTAATTCCCTGCTTGCTGGGAAGAGAACCAACGCAAGCAGAAGACTGAAGCAACTCCTACGGAAATTGCGACCTGTACCAATTTTTCTCCCACGCAGAAAAGGTTTTTGTAGAAATTGTACAAGTCACATCAGAACTATTTAAAGCCTTTTGCACAAAAAGCACAGACACTGCCCTCAGAAGGCTCTGTTTCTAACCAGCAGTAACAGCAAGAAACAGGAGTGATTCCTGTGCTCCCTGACGTGCTGCCCAGGGCTGAGCTCCTCCTGCACAAGGAAATCACTGCACAGTTCAAACTAAATTATCATTACACCACAAAATGAGATCCACACAGAACTTACAGATGGCAAACAAATAATAAATGCCTTCCCAGATGTTACACTGCACAGCTCCGTTCATAAACTGCAAGCACAAACACCAAATGCACTGGTTTAAGGACACAAAAGAGAAAGTGTTACTGGTTTAGGGACTGTGCCAAAGAGATGTGATAACATAGATCACTGGATGCATTGTCACGACCTCCTGGATGATGCCTTGTGCCTCCCAACCAGGAGACAGGTGAATCTGCACCACCTACCAGCTTCAATGAGAAACTCAGTCCTCAGTGTAAAACCCAGAAAGAAACCTTGCAGCTTTCTTTTGAAACTGCTTCACAATAAAAGGAGAGAAAACCTTTTTAGGAATAAGGCAAGGAGGCACCTGAACAGCTTCTGGCAACGTTTTATCCTAATAAACACTTAATTAAGTTACTCCAAGCCTGAGGAGGACTTTCCGAAAGTCGTCTCTCCTTACTCATCAGAGCAGCTCCTTTACAGCAGGCTCTGTCCTGTCCAGCCCAGCCCTTGGTCGGGCACTTGCCAAGTAGCACAACCAGAGAGCTGGCACCATTCCCTGACAGACTCGGCAGGAGAAGTCCTTCCATCCACATCCTCCCACACAACACACAGGAACAGGTCAGTGTGGCAAGGGCCAAAATCTCCTCGTGCAGTCACCTCCCTACAGCCATGCCCAAGGCACATGGGCACTGCAGGGAGGTCACATCCTCCCACCATGTTCACCCCTATCCTTAGCAGAAATGGGATATTGGTAAGTGATGGTAGGGGAAATGAAGACTTCAAGGTACTTTGTGTTTGAAAGTCCACTACCTGTATGATTCACACAAATGCAATTTCTCTTAGCAGGTATTTATTAACCAGAGCCCTGTGGAAAAGAGCTCAGAAGCAGCATCCTAACAGAGCTGAGAGGCTACAACGGGATTTCAATGCCAAGCCTGGCTCCAGCTGTAGCTCTCCATGACCAGAGAGTTGTGCAGTCCCTCAAGAGCCCCCCAGATTTTGCTCTAACGTGAGCAGCCGATGCTGCCTTGCACACCTCAGCTGCCAGCTCAGCTCTACCATCCTCCCTTAATCCAGAGCCTGCAAAACACAAACCCAAGAAAACACCAAAATTCCAAGGCTGGCAGGAGTGGCACAGCAGGCGTCAATACTTAGCTCATTCCTGAGGCATGGAAGGAGGGAGAGAGGGCAGCCGGGGACACGCGGGCGAGCTCTGGAGCAGCCAGGACTCACCCTGCAAGAGCAGCAATTCCCCCACAGCTCGCCGGGCCTGGCATGGGGGAAGTTACAGGAGGGCAGGCACAGCAGCCTGCTGGTGTTTTCAGCACCTCAAGCTACTTCCCCCATCCTCCTGCTCCCCTGCCCAAACTGGCTGTTTCCCTTCCTCCACAGGCAGGCCCAGGGCCTGGAATCACATCTGCTCTGGGGGCAGCTCTCACTGCCACCCTTTACCCCCCGGCACCAGCCCACGAGAAAAATCCTGGTTAATAAAGCATCAGTCCCACAGCCAAGGGTGCACCAGCAGCTCGGTGCACAGCTGGATTATGTGCAGCCTGGCAGCCCAGGGCACTTCTCCATCAAACATCAGACAAAACATTGCATTCCTCCAGCATCCCTCCCCAGGGAATTGTCTCTTTCACCTTCACTGTAGTTTGTTTTTCAGTAAATAACACCCCTACTTCCCTTGTTTACTTTTTAAAGCACCTGGTTTAATAAATGCCTACAGTATTAATGAATTAAATAGAGGGAGGCAATGTTTGGCTTCCAGTTTAAGCCTTTGCTCCTAAGCAAGGGATGAAGGTGCTTGATTCTCTTCACACAGAGGCCAGATCTCGGGGCTGTGCTAAGCACAATACCACGTACTAATAAAGAAAACCCACCAAAACCCTACAGGGAAAATTAAACTGCAAGGATAACTCAGGATTGCCCTGCACTGACATTTGTATTAACAGGGTCAGCTAGCAGCAAACACACACAAGTGCAGGCTTCTCTGATACCCAAAACAGAAACAAACTCCATGCCGAGCAAAACAAGGGCCACAACTTACCGAAAAGGGTCAGTCACACTGTCAGCAGTGGTGACACCACCGAGGGCAGGGAGAGAAAAGGGAAGTGGTTCTCCACCAAGGCCATCTCTCACCACTCAGCACTTCTGCAACTTAAGAAACAGCCCAAGGAGAAAAACAAACCGAGCGTGGGAACCTACTTGGGCTCAGGGGTTTGACGCAAACTGCATTTTTAGCAACATCTGCATTTGTGCCTTTTTCTTTTTTTTAAAAAAAGGAACTGTCTGCAGGCACTTCCTCTGCTCCAAGGTGGGGCTCCCTGGAGAGAGAACTCAGCTTCCATGACACAGACAGGCATCATCACAGAAAGATCTGCAATGCCAACTGCTACTCATCCACATGAGCTTACCTACTGATCCCTTCTCACCAGCACCAAGTCACCTTTTCCCTTGCTTTGGGCTGCAATATGGACAACTTCTGAAGCCAAACTAAGACAATAGGAAAAACTCACAGTTTGCCAGGAGACAGTCAAAGGTGGGGATGGATGGGTGTGAGTCTGAATTCTGAAGGACTAATTCCTTTTCCTTGCTCCAAGCAAGGAGAGAATTTCTGCTGAATTCAGAGAAGGCACAACTCGCCAAAGGGAACCCTGATGACCCCAGCCATGTGTGTTAAGTGAAGAAAAACCGCTTCAGGTGCACGAAACAACCACACTCAGACACAGTTTCAGAGACAGGATCAAACCAGCCTCAGGTCATCCCACCAGCCTGTGGGGAGCTTCGATACCCACTTAACACCCAAGTGAGTTACCAGTCTGCAAGCTACACCCACTGCTGGAACCAACCATGACATGCCATTAGAGCTCCTTTGCCACCACAGCACTTCAAGTGAGCTCCAGAAATAACTTCGCAAACTTCAGAGCTTGGGCAGCCTGGGTACGCTGGAGAGAGCAGTGGCATCCTTTGGACTCTGCATGGAAGACAACAGCTCTGGGCTGAGAAACTTATCCCTGCCAGAAACTCATCCCTGCCTTGCTGCCGGCAAAGGGAGCAACAACAGCTGCTGTTTGCAGCCCAAGTTTTCAGCCCACGCAGCTGCATGGCTGCACTGTGCCGAGACAACCCCAACCACCTGCAGCATTCCTCTGCCTCCCTATGCCCCGAGACTCGCCCTGCAGGGCTGAGTTTCACACTCGCATCCAATGTATTCCCTCACAGGCAAGGCTGGGATTTATTCGTTACAGGTAAAAAAGAAAGCAGACTGGGTTTTGTTTTAAGCTGGACAACATTTTACAGTGTCTGATGGAAGCGAAAGTCCATGTGGGTTTCCTGTTCCCCTTATATACTCCTGGCCTGTGGATGAACCAGCTCAACAAACCCCTAAAGCAGAGGCAAGGCAGCCTGGAATGGGCACCAGCTGCCTCCTCACCACCCAGCCCTGTGCCCAGCTTGCTGCTGGCAGCTCCAGGCTGGGTTTCACTGGGCTGCTGCAGAGTGCCTGTTCCTACAGTAAGTCCCACACAGCCCTCCCTGTGTCACCTCGCTGCCGAGCCCGGCCCCATCGCTTCTGCCAGCGCTCAGCAGCCTTGGGAGGCAGGGAATGTCCTGGTGCTGAGGCTGGGGAAGGGGAGATGTGCTGAGTTGAGCTGTGGCTGTTGTCACTGCCATGAAGCAGCACAGACTGGGGGGACACCCTGCTGATGCCAGATTGTCAGGTAATGATTTATTTCAAGGAATACGAACCTGGCGCAGGCTGTAGGATCACCATAGCACTGAGGAAGGGAGTTAAGCAGGGATGGATTTAAGTTATCACAGACTGAAAAGGACCCATTTTCCACGCAGCATGAATAGCAAAACGCTTTACTGCCCATCTCCTTGGCTATGCAACACTGAGGGAGTCCCAGCAAAGCACGTGTTGGTGGCCCATGTTCAACCTCCAAGGCAGCTTCAGGGAATCCACCCAGAGAGAAAGAAAAAGATTCCAAAAAGCAACAGCAAAACAAGTTGTGCAAACAAAGCTCTGATGTCTCTGGAATTCGAGACTGAAGATATGCACAAAATTGTTCTTCCTGCAGTCCGAGCCCAGCAGTTCACGGACTAGAAAGGGGGTAGCTAACACAATTAGGATGCTGATTAAGAAATCCGGGCACTTGGTGTTTACAGAAGAAATTTGATTCTCTGCACTTTTTAAAGCAAGAGACCCAGACCGGAAGTGAGACCATGAAAGGAATTTGTTTTACATGATAGTCCCCAAAGGCTTCCAGGTCTCCAAGTCAAGACATTCCCAGATGAAAGCTCTACATGACATTCTTCTTGTGCTATATACTGTTTAAACATCCTTGGGCATTTTTAATGCATACCACCAGGTTCACGGAGCAGGACAGCAATACCCAGGAGAACACTCCACAGTGTTTTAGCACCATGTGCCGTGCTCCTACCAGCTCAGCCTGCCCAAAGTGAGCCAGCTGCTGTGGTACCAACAAAATGTTTTCACAAATACGTTCTTAAGAAAACTTCAATCAATGTGAGAAAACTTCATAAGGAGAATCTATCGCATCAAGGAACAGAGAAAAATAACCACCAGCTTTTTGATTAGTTAATCCTCAGGTACAACACCCCTCTGATTGACACATACTTATCTTTTTTCTCTCCTAATTAACACAGTCCATGTTGATTATCTTTAAACCACACAGTAATCTCCTCTGCCACCAGAGTTTGAGAGCACTGCCTTCATACACAGCACCCTTCTTTTTAAACCTTAAATGACAACTGACAGACCCTGGAGCAATTGATTAACAACCAAGTCTCTCCCTGCTACCTTTAAACGTGTTTAAAACAGGATATTTTACAACAAATTTTTATGCTAATCTCCCTGCATGTCACTGCCACAGACCTGACCATGTTTGGCCTGACTGGCAGCATCCCACAAGAAGGACCCATCTGCTCTAAATACAACTGTAACACAAGTGTCACAGCAGACACACTGAGGTCAACATACTGTCCCTCCCTGCCACAGCCAAGTCCAGGGTCCCCTATATTTAGACAAAGTATGTCCAGCACTTTACAGATGGAAGGAGATCACTGGCTTGCCTGAACCACGGCCAGCACTGGCTGTCTCCCCAAAACGGGTGTGACCAGGAGCTGACAAGACCCCAGCACCCACCCAAGGTGGAGTACCCTGTGCCCCCCACCCCCTCCTCAGCAGCCACGGCTTCCCCAGGCACAGGCCCAGGATGGAACTGGTCGAGGAGAATGCTGCTCCATCTTTTTCTGGTCACGGTGGATGTGGCCAGCACTGAGCACGGCTGTGGTCAGCCAAGGAGCAAAGCTCCTGCTGCCTTGAGAAACGGAACTGTGCCAGGACTCAGCTCTGCAACCACCCCAGCCAGGGCATGGGATGGAGGAATTACGCTGGGGAAGCTGCCTGGCTCTGATCACAGCCTTGTTGGCTGCCCTCAGTAAATACATTAACAGACCCCTGTAAATAGAGCACCAAAACAAGGACCACTCTGTCTCTACACAAAGAAATCAATGCTGAATAATAAGCCTTTTCCTCCTGCTAAGAAGAAGCAGATGCTTGTTTACCAAAAGCATCAAAAATCATCAAGAGGCTGTTGGATTTGACTCATAAAAATACAGAAGGAAGTTATTTGTTCAGTATTTTAACTTCTGCAGCACTCAGCACTTTCAATTTTCTCTCATTCTTATTGCATCCTCCCCCTGCAATGGTATTTGATCCCTGAATGACAGTTTCCAGCAGGAACAGTAAAATCGGTTTAGGAATGACTGTCCCTTTAGATTAGCAAAAAGGACAGTCAGCAGTAGCCAGTGATGTGAGATGGTTTGTGGGCTGTTTCAGAGAGAACTGCCACGTGCCAGGTTTCTTTCAATAGGTTTTGATTTGAAACTGGAAGTCACAGGGAGCTTTACCTGTTGTGCTGATACAGCCCGTAATCGAGCCATTGATCTGCTCCCCCTTGCAAATATGCCAGAGACTTCATTTTAGGGAACAGGGAAGCTACAATTAAGGGAATACAAACTTCAATGTGGCTGCAACTAATAACTTGAAATTTTAATCAGCTAGAAGTGAGGAATCATCAAAGACAAATGATCAGAGGCATTTTATAGTTGGAATAGTTCAATGTTCTGTGATTCTGTGCCTTTAATCCAGGGCAACACTTAGAAGGACAGTTCTTTGCACAAGCAAGGTCAATACAAACTTCAGATTCGATTTAAAGCTGCAAACCAAAGAAGAAACACAGCTTCACTTTGGGTTAAGCGACCCAGCACTGAGGGAATGGGGTAAGAGCCTGTACAGACAAGGCTGCCTGTCCCCAGGAGCTCAGAGCACACACACCCAGAACTGCACACCTACCCTGATAGCAGCCACAAAAAACACTCCAAGCATCCTGCTGGTGTAAGTGACAATCAGCCTCCGGAGCCATCAGGAAAAGCTCTCCAAATCAGACCATGAGATATAATTATGATCCATTTCAAAATGCAAGCTCAGCATCACTTTCCAATCCAACTCTTCCCCCTGCGGATGTTACAAGTTCTTCCTGGAGACAACATCCCTTGTGACTCTGCTTTTTCTTTTGGTGCTCTGAATAGGGATCAGCTTACCAGGAGTCCTTTATTCCCGAAATAATTTCCATTAATCACTCACCATACACCATTTTAAACAGAAGCTGACAGACTGTGGGATGTCTAACACCAGTACAGCATCTCCTGACTTAAATAAAAGCTGAAACGAAGGGCACCCCAACCGGCAAAAAGAGCTGGGAGACTTCTAAATAGGAGACAAGAAAACTTCTCCAAAATGTTCCTAAGAATTGAAATGTTTTTATACAGCTACTTTAAATACAAGCAGGGAAGCAGTACCATGAACCATCCGCTCTTCATGGTTTCTGCTCACAAAAGAAGTGAATTAAAAGAAGAACAGTAACGTACTTCATTCTGAAGCATCATCCTGCAGTTCAGCATTTGTGATTTCTCAGCACAGCTGCAAATTAACCAACTCTTTTAGCACCTTCATGCGACTTTCAGTTAAAGGGAATGTCAATGCTTTACTTCAAAATGCATATAAAGGAGTTTTTAACTCAACATAAAAACCCTGCAAAGTTCTGCTGACTAAGACTCAGACTGGAAACACATTAAATAAAGTTTTATTTTACAGGAGTTTGAACTTAGAAGACTAGAGATTCCAGATGTGTTTATCCCTGCAAAAGTCAGGTGCTAAATTTCAGCAGAATTAGCACTTTAAGCAGTTTGGCAGCCAATCTTCTGTGGTTAACTCAGGTCTTCGTATTTCCTAAAAGCATAGAAACCCCTTTAAAAACCACACATTAAAGCAGAAAGACCATCAGAATACTAAATACTGCTATGTACCACAGATCCAGTGAAGTCTCTAACAAGAACACAGTGTACTTTAGGGAAAAGGCTCTTAAACAGCTTTTTAAAAGGCTCCAGAATAGATATTTGCTTAATTTCAAGCTAGAGAGCCTCTCATAGAACATTTCATGATGTACTTGAAGGAACTAAGGACAAAAGAGTCAGGAAGATTACAGCAGTGTCAAGGTTTTGCTGGGGACTGTGCTGGGAATCCGGGTGATGTCCTGGCCCATGTCCTGACCCTGCTCTCTGAAATGTGGCTCCTGGGCTGGCTCAGACACTCCCACACACCAGTGGTGTTCACATACACTAGACACAGCATCACCCACCTCTGGGGTGCATGTTTGTGGCACCCCCATTTGCTATCGAGGCACATGGATATTCCTCTTTTGTTTTCTTGCAATTTTCTCATCATGGCAAACCAACAGGAGGGCTAGAAGTGGTGCTGACAAACTGTTTGTTTTTATTTAGACTAACTGGCTTTCGCTCTTTGCGCCACAGAGGAATGTGGCTGTTCTACTTTGCATTTGTTTTTTGATTTCTTCATCTCTTTTACAAAGCAAATAAAGGAAAAAAAAAAAACAACAAACCAACCCTAACAATAACAACAACAAAGCCAGTGACAAGCTCTTCACACGCCACCCTGCAATGAGCCCTTAAAAAAAACCAAACAAATTAAACAAACAAAAAAACCCCAATGAAACCCCTCCCACAATTTGGGTTCATTTTAATTCAGCATCGAGTTTCAGAAAGCAAGCAGCAGACTAACAGAAGGACAAAGATATGACTAATGACAGCTTTTTACACTTTTGTGCAAATGAGATTTCCCCCTACATTATAACCTGACCAAGGTAAATTTATCATTTGCTAATCAAGACGACCCTAGTCCAGTCCCATCTGCCATTTGGAGTGTCACAAAACATCAGCAATACACCCAGAACAGGACTGCCCGTGCCTGTCTGTCAGCTAGAGGTGACTGAGCCAAGCCACAGGTAGCAGCCTGCTCCAAAGCATCCCACTGGGATACTGTAAGAAAAGAGGCTGCAGGGCAACAAGAGGCTCAGAGAAGCAAAGTCATTCTCTTCATGCTGGCAAACAAATCACAGGGAGTGAGGAAATCCAGCACATTATACATGGGAACACCACTGTTCAGACAATTCCAAGCTCAAGTCAACAGGGGGCTCAATCCATGCTGGGCACCGGCAGACAGCTCTGGACCTTGGGATGAACTTACTCCGATCCACCTCAGTGCCTCCACTAAAGCCACGCTGCATCAGTCAGATGTCACAGATCTGTGCTCTTCCAGGGAAAAGCTGGAAGTTTAACACTGCAACCCAGACCCTGACCTGCAAAGTTCCCGGGCAGGAGCCAGCCCCGGCCAGTGGGACAGCATGGAGCTCATTAAGCCATTGTGAGAAGTGTGTGAACAAATGAAAGAGTTCGCTAATAAGTGACAAAGATCATTTGTTTAAAAGAAAGGACTAAATCATTTCTGGTTCAGCAGCCTGGATTTAGCCTACTTGTAACAAAGGTGTTTTGAGGAAAAGCATTCTGCTTAAATGGCTTATTGCAAGTAAACCAGAGAGCCCAAAGGGCTGAACACGATGTTGATGAGGGGCAGATAAGCACTGGGGACAAACAGAAATATGCACTGAACAAGGAGCCTGCAGCCTCAATATACTTACAAGTGCCCAAATTTATCAAGTTGCCAAGGCCAAGAAATGCCAACACTACATGGAGATCTTCCAGGTTGGATTCCTGTGTCACTCACAGCCTTCAGCAACTCTGGGGCTTATCTTAAATTTACCTTTACAGGCTTTTCTTCTCCCCACCCTCCCTCGTCCACGGGCTGATGTCCTTGAACCAGAAAGCTTCTGTCTGTCACAAAACACTTGGTTAATCCCACACAACCCAGCAATAGGTGGCTGCAGAACAGCTATTGCCAGTCTCCAGTTCCTTCCCAAGCTGCTGAATTCAAGCTCTGGCCCAAATGCACACACAAACCAAAGGGGTGACTTTGGAATACTTCAGCAAAAGCACAAGTGTTCAGGATTAAGGACAACAGTGAGTTTTGCTCCACGTGTTTGTGAAAAGTTGAGTCTTCAACCAGCTGCTATGAAACATCATGGCTGGAAACTCAAGTTGCAGATTTGCTCTGTACACATTACATCCATTACACTGGAGAAAAATATTTGCTGAACTAGTTTTAAGCCCATACGGGCTGATAATTTAAATGCTGTTTGTCAGACCAATGCAGGGGAGACAGCAGCTCTTCAGAGCCTACTGCAGAATGGGACACAGAATTTTAAACTTTCTCTGACCCCACGAACACTAGCAAGAAGCAACTGACATGAAAGTTAGCCTGAAGTTGCTTGAAAAACAATGAAGCAATATTTTAACCAGGGGCTCTGTGATAAAGGTGCAAGGACGTAGAGTCCTGCAAAAAAATCCCAGCCAGCTATTATCTGGCCCCAAAAGGTCTTTTTCTGCTGATAATTTCACTGGGGTCCTTCTGCTTTGTGGTCTTTAGAAAAATCCCAAGCATTTCCAGAGACAGGAACATCTGCAGATGTTTCAAGACAACACCATCTCAGAGTCAACTCTACCATTTAAATCCTTTCAAAACATTAATTTGGCAGCCCAGCAGCGTGGGTTTCCTAACTGAAACATATTGCTTAAAAAGGGTGGTGGCGTGGGGGATTTGTCCTTGAAACACTGGTTTGTGGCTCAGGTTTTGATCTGATGTCTGATAACCATCTCTGTCTCTCTCCCAGCCCTTACCAGGAAGGATCGGTGAGACAAATACCCACAGCTTCCAGGGGAATAAAAGGAAAAGCCAAACAGGAAAAGTAGTTATGAACAATACAGCCCTGACTTAGTTAATGATCAACTCTGCACAGACCACACTACTTTTACCCAAATACCACAACCTATTTGAATAGTTTTTAGTAATCAGTGGGTAGTAAGAGGCCTCTTAAAGCATCGCATTTGTTTCATCACAAGCGGCAAAGAAATAAAAAAGATGAGAAATCCCCGACGACTCTGCTCTGTCAACAGGAAGCCCATCCACTGCACAGGGTGAGCTCAGCTGCATGGAGGGGTGGGCAGGAAGGGTAAGGGGTCAGGTTCCCCTGCCTGCACATTCCCATCACATCCCTGATGGAGTACGAGGCTGTCTTCTGCAGCCTCATACAAACCCTGAGCACAAAACACACACTTAAAGGGAGAAAACAACTGCTGCAGCCTGCCCTGATCCTACCAGCCTCTACAAGAGATGAAGGGCTAAAGGAGTACTTTCTGTATTTCATGCACCTCCAACCAGAGAGACCCTCAGCTCATAAGGCAACTTCAGTTAGAGCTGACAGTGGCAACTGGAATCACTCTGCTGATCTTCCAGTCTTTCTGCAGCAGTTTCCAAGCATCTCCTCCTCAGCTCTTAAATATCATCGACTCTCAGCACAATGGTAAAATACTTACAAAGCTACAGTGCTTTACAATGGCACAGAAGCAATTAAAGATTTCCAATAACATGCTGCTCAGAGGCTTGCGGTCTAATTGCTGAACGGTCAAGGGTTTCGGCAGCAATAACATTGTGAGGAGATAAAAAGGTTGTAAGGCTTCCCATACAAGAAATAAATAAATAAGCAGCTCTCCAAAGAACGGCAACAGCAGCCACACACCTATCTAAGTTCCTGACTTGGCACTTGGCACAATTCAAGATTAGGTGGTCATGAAATTTCCCACCATAAAGGCCGCGGCCGCTTGACAGAGGAAAATGAAAGGGGTGGGGGAGGACAAGGGTCAAGCAGGCTGGGCACACAGACACGTTACAGGATGGAGGCGGCAACACAATGAGCCTGAATTACTCAGTGTTGTAATCTACTGTACAGTTTGTAACTACCTGCACAACCACAGAACTTCCTCTTACACCGTGAAGTGCTGTTTCTTCACACTCTGCACAAGAGTTGTCACTTAGAAGAAAACTGATGAGGGGAGAGAGCAACAGGCTGCTAAGCCAGGTCTGGAAGGATATTCTGTGTCTACCTATTGCTGAAAATAATTCAGTTTAACTTCTTTGGGTTTATTTTTTTCCCCTAAGAGCTCCACCATAAACTCACAATGCTGTGGAGAAAGTGTCTACTCCTGCTCCTTCTTTTTCCCCCCTCAAAGTTTAAAATACATATAAAAACTATGAGTTAACATCTCATAATAGAGAACAGACTGGTATGAGGCAAGCACGAGAACCATGGAAAGCAGTGAGCATATCTGTGCTTTTAGATCCATCTGGCTCCTGAGTGTCAGAGGATGAAGGAGTAAACAGAACAGGGGTGCTTCAACATGTGCTCGACGTGTGCCCAGGGAGGGCTCCCACTGCTGCCTGGCAGAAAGGAAGCCGAGGCGGAGTCAAAAGTATTTAAACACAACCAAAAATGTCCCAAAATGCCAGGTGGATGTGGGCACTGAAGTGAGCTGGTCAGCCCTCAGGTTCAGAACAAAGGCTGAGCATCCCTCTGCACCTTCTGGCCCACTTCCTGACTGAGCACGGCCCAGTGAGACTCACACAGGAAGGATGTGGCACAGCGAAAGCAAGAGCTGCGTTTTCTCATACCCCAAGTGAGCGCCCTGATCACTGGGTCATCCTGCTTTGTCACTGAGATAAAGAGGAAAACTGGGTGACAGAGGAATCTGGCATTATCAGAGGAACTTGGAAAAGCCACTTCAGGGACACCAGCAATGGATTAAATAACTAAAACTTGGCCAGAGGCAGAGGAAGCAACTACAGGCAGGAAGAACTGATCCATGGCAATTCCTCCAGGTTTCTCGTTAAAAATTCTTTGATATTTGCAGACTATCTGAAGCTTTGCTTTTTTCTTTCTATCTTTTCCACCAGCTGCCTTAGAGTTTTAGTAGACCAAAGTAAATTTTGAATCCTACACACAAACAAACTAGTAAATCAGCAGAATTCCCCCTAGGTTCAGCGAGAGTAGCAAGATTTTCTGGAACAAGTTACAACTATAAATTCTGAGCATTTTGATAAACACAAGTCTCCCGGACATTATTTGAATCCTTGTGAACCTGAAATGAATTAGACCCAGACCAGCTGACTACATTACTGACTAAAAGCGTCAACACAAGAGTAATTTCTGCTGATCTCTGAAAGTCAGAGCTGATCAGCCAAATACATCTACTAAAGAATACACTGAAACAGAAGTTTCTGATAATGTTTGGGTCACCACTGCCCTTCCCACTCCACAGAGAACACATTTTTAGCATAGCTAACAACTAAATCTGGATTTTTAGGTCTTGCCCATGATGAAATAAGGACATCCAATATTAATCAGCCTTTGTGAAGATGTAATTAGGAGCACAAACTTTAAATAGTGGCCTTTATTACGCCAGCCTGAGAGCTGCAGCACCATCCTGATTGAGAACACTAGCAAAATATTAATCCAGCACTCAGCCCTGTGAGAACACTTCTGCGTGGGCCAAAAGCTCTTGTCATTCTCATGCTTATTAATCTTCCCTTACAGGAGGCAAATGACAGCGTAAGCTCCACTCTGATAACTCTGTTATCTCTCTCCCCAGAAAAGGAAAGGGTGGTCCTTCCAACCAAGTGTCCATTTAAACTACCATGAGGCACTTGGCTGCAGGGATCCGTGTGACATGCGACGGAGGGAGCAGAGACAAACAGCATTTCCCCTTTCTTTTGATCCCTTTCCCTACAGTCTCCAACTGCGGGTTAAGTGTTTGAGCGGTGGATAAAACAAACACCTTAAAAGCACTTAAACTGTTACCTGGCTACCTACTCTAGCTCGGTAAATCATCCGGAGTTCCAAGGAAGTGTTTCAGCCTGCAGTACGCTGGGGTTTTCGCCACAACTCCAGAATTACTGCAACTTCCCAAAGCCCAGGGCATATCCAGTTTGCATCATTGCTTTGGAAGAACAGTTTAGGTACATCTCTGTTAAACCTACATTATCAGCAACAGCAGGGAAAGCCCCGATGTTTACAGGCAACACTGCGAGCGGAAAAAAATTACTAACTACAAACATTTTGGGTTGAGTATGAAAGGCTCAGAGACGCTTAACTAAACTGATTACCAACTGCAGCAGTGATTGCTAGCGCTCACAAAAGGCACAGGAGCTGGGGACTCATTTCCATATGAAGCATAAGCAGAGATATCTACTAAAGACCTCATAAGTGCAAGGCAGCTGCAGTTCTAGCAGAAGCTTCTTGCGACAAGAACACAGCTCCAGGTGGGACCCAGCACTTTATCCCACTATCTGAAAGCCTTTCATGATGTTTCCAAGAGATAAAGCAATCTGTTGGCTTCTTTAAAGAAGTATCAAGCATGGCTAGACCACAGCGACTATCTCTCTGTACACCTTATCTACCAGCCCATAGCTGCCACTTCCCTCCTTAATCCTTCCAGCCAAACCCCACGACTCAGGCAGTGGCTGTTAATTGTTTATAAATTAAATGATTATTCGTATCTGCATATCAAAGGGGGGTGTGCAGCTGGAGAGCCTGATTTTCCATGCGGCTTAGTTTGGGACACGGAGACACTCCGCACTTTGGGGCTGCCCAGGACTGACAGTACTTCACAACTGGCAGCAGCTCACGTCTGTGCCTTGTGATCCGCAGGTGGTGAGTGTAAGGTCTCAGACCTGCTCCTATGGCTCCGACCCGGGACACCGCAGCCCCGCAGCCCCTCTCTGCCGCTCTGCGATAAACCGAGAGATCAGATAAAGGGGCTAATCTCTGCTTTGAGCCCCAAAGCCCCCTAAGTACGCGGGCAGGGGATGCGCGCCCCGCTGTCAGCACCGAGCCCGGCTGGGGCTCCGGGGGGCCCCGCACCGGCACCGCACGGGAAACCCGCGGCTCCGGCGGGAGGAAGCGCAGCCCTGAGCTGCCCGGGCAGCTCCCGTGGAACCCCGAGAGAAGCGCTCGGATGGGACTCAGAGCACTGGTAGCGAAAAAATAAATACTGAGGGAACGGAGCGGTGAGGGAGCAGCCGCCGCCGGGCGCAGCCGGTGCTTATCAGCACTTCCACACTGCGGTGCCGGCCAGGGGAAAGTTTGCCCGGAGGCAACCGGCGGCGGAGCGAACTCCGGGGAACGGAGAGAGCGAGGAGAGAGGAGAGAGGGAACAGCGGAGCGAGCGCAGCGCACGCCCGGGCAGGGGGAGCCGCCGGGAACCGGGGCAGGCGGAGCGGCACCGGGAAGGGGAGTCTCGGGGAGTCTCGGCGGTGTGCACCCGGTACTCACAGCTGGGCGATGGCGCCCTGGGAGATGACGGCGTTATCGGAGAAGTAGGGGATCATCGCTCCCCGCCGCGGCGGCCGCCCTGCCCCGCGGCATCGGCACCGCCGCTCTGCCCCGCGCCCGCCGCGCCGCCCCCGCCGCGCAGGCGCGGCCCAAGGGGCGGCCCCAGAGCAGGCTCCGCCCCCCCCGCGGCCACGCCCACCCCCGCACGTGGCGGCGCGGGGCTGCGGGGACAGGGAAGGGACGGGGAAGGGACGGGGAAGGGACACGCGGGACCGAGAAAAGGGGGGGACATGTGGGACCGGGACAGGCGGGATCGGGACAGGCGGGATCGGGACAGGCGGGACGGGGAAACGCGGGACCGGGACAAGCGGGATCGGGACAGACGGGACTGGGACAGGGGGGACTCGGACAGGCGGGATCGGGACACGCGGGACCGGGACAAGGAGGGGACACGCGGGACCGGGACAGGTGGAACGGGGAAACGAGGGATCGGGACAGACGGGACCCACACAGGCGGGACCGGGACAGGCGGGACAGGGGCTCGCGGGACCGGGACACGCAGGACCCGGACAGGCGGACGGTCCGCCCCGCTCACGGGCTGCAGTTCAGCTGCCGGTGCCCCCAGCGGGCGGCAGTGAGGGATGGGGCACAGCGCCGCGCGTGGATGCGCTCGGTTTTTCCTTTTCCCTTCCCTTTTCGTTTCCCCTTCCCTTTTTTGCCCCCTCCCACCCAGATTTAGGCCAGCGAGGCTGCACGCCCTGCACCCGGGTTTGATGCAGCACATCAAACGGTGTTTTGCAAAAGGCAGGCAGCGACAACTTGGGTGCTTAGGAAACGACCTTAATTTCTCTCCTGCAGGAGATGGGGGGGAAGAGTTCTTGGCAGTAACTTTCATATGCAGAGACGCGACAACTTGCTTTCTGCCAAAGGAGAAGAGAAGCAGCTGCCTTTCAGTGCTGTTTAATCTTTAGCTCCATCGCCCCTCGAGAAAAGGAAGAAAGGAAGTTATTTAGAACAAAAGTCTTGTCCTCTGGCTGCCGGGAATTCAGATATTGCAGTGCGAGGGAAACTTAATACAGTTTTCCACTGGGGAGAGGCGGGGGCAGCTCAATCCCACCCTGCACTGCCCATCCCAGGTCGGCATTCCCCAGCCCTTACATCCAGCAAACAGCGCGGGCAAACAACCGAGGAGCCTTGGAAGCAAGCACAGTTTTGTGTTTCCCATAGGAATGCATGACATCCCAGCACAGAGGAACACGATATACCAGCCTTAAGTCATCTGCTGTGCGTGGCACATGCCCAGCAAGGAGGCACAAGTGAGCTGGCAGGGGAAGGAGATGTGAGCTTAAACACATCTACTTGTTAATGACATCTACTCAAGAATAAAAAAATACCAAGGCATCACTGCAGAGCTGCCAGGGATCTGGGAGCAGAGCTGGAAGCCAAAAGCTTCATCAGCTTTATTTCCAATTATTAACTAAAAGTTTCAGAGAAGCAGAGAGAGGTTGAAAAAACCAACACTGTGATGGCGGCTGCTTCAGGTCTTGACAGGAGCAAGAAGACACTTGTCTGAAAGGCCTCGACCATCCCCACTTCAGGGGTGGGCAGAGAAAAGAGCAAAGCAGTGCAATTTGTGATTCTGAAAGTTTTGCTAGGATATTGTTTGGTTGCATTAATTTAAGCAATGTCATCCTATATAGCCAAGAGCGCAGCTCTGGTAATGGTGCCTCACAGCTGTAAAGAAAATGCAGTGCCAGCTTGCTGCAATGCCAGAAAAAATCATTTTGTTAGGCAGGAATGAAGTTGGTTGCAAGAAGCAATGGAAAAATCAGGACATTAAGAAATGGAGGGTAACTCAATCCTTCCAGAGGTCAAGAGACTGGCGAGAACCTCATATTCAGTAGTAACACATACCACACATTCACAGACTGAAAAACAAGCCCAACGAAAAACTATTCTAATTAATAACTTAAGGGCTTTATTCAAGCATTGTAGAAGACTAAATGTACTTAGATACTGTCCAGACACGTCAGATTTCTTACACGCAACCACCATTACAAGGCAAGCCCTTAAAACCTGCTGAAAACAAGTGCAGTGATTAACTACAAGCAGCTACTCATAACATATGGATAATAGATTTGTAAATGAATTAGTCCTGGATTAATACAATCATGCTCTGCATCTCCATATGCCAGGGAACCAAGTGATGACAGAAGTATCCCATTTGTTTTCTTTTTGAACCTTTAGAGAACAGAAATAGGAAATCCTCAAGTAAGTTCATATCTTGAAATCAGCACTAATAAAAGCTATTTGAACCTGGGTTTTTTGTCATAGAGATTGAAACCCCAGCCTGAGACTGGCACTGCCTCCAGGTACATGTTACTGAGATTAACATTTCTGTTCCCACTGTCTGTGTAGACTCAGAGAATCATTAAGGTTGGAAAAGATCTCCAAGATCAAGTCAAATCTTTGACCCATCACAACCTTATCAACTAGACAACAGCACTGTGTTATTTTCATATTTTGCTTTTTAAAATCAGACTTAAGGAACAACTCAATGTCTTTGTCAAAGTTGCTCCTATGTTTGGACATGAGTAAAAGTTTAGACCCAGTAACTCGATCTCTCAGCACGCAGGAGCAAGGAGCAGGCAGAAAGAAGGGGATGCACGAGGTGGAGTTCAGGCAGGTCACGAGACAGCCAAGAAACTGCTCCTGGCTGGAAGCAGGTGCACTCTGCTGGGACAAATACACGAAGAATTTAAAGTGCACGAGATTGCAGCGATGACAGGTAACAGCCTAAATCACCGCCGTGCTGCAACAGAGCATGTGAGCAGAGCCATTAATCACTGCGTGATAAGATATAAACACGCCCGTCTGGGGTCTCCAGTGCTGCCCAGCCCAGTGCACGAAATGACACTTTACTGCAGGGAAAAGGGCACCGCTTGTCCAAGCTCTCCTGGGCATTTTGCACTCCCCAGGAGACCACGGGATCAGTGGGGCTGAGTGGAGCAGGCAGCAAACCCCGCATGGCACCGCAACACCACGAGCCTGTGGGACAGCAGGATCCATTTAACCTTTGAACACCACACGAACTAATAAAGCGGAGTTACATACAGCAGGTGAGATGCCCTGTAAAAACACCCATCCCACAACCTTTGCTACACTAAGGCAGCAGCTAGAACCAGTTATGGAAGCACAATGGAAAAAAAACTAAGATAAGGAAAACGTGAGAGATGTCTGAGCCAGCATTCAGGAGGGGGGAGCAGAGGGAATGCCACCAGAGCTGCCTCTGGAGAAAAAGTCTGAGGGGTGGAAGGGGAACATGCATGCACGAAACTCTCATATTGACTTCTAGTGTTCAGTCTGGCAGACAAGGCTGACAACATATTGTTTATTCATACAGTCATCATTTTCAGCAGTGTCTGCATTGCAAAACTACACAACCACAGCAGCTCGCACCAGTACCTTCGGCTGTCTCGCTTTCCTGCTGCATTTTAGCAGTTTCTGACCTTGCAGTGATATAACAGAGTCATTCTGTGTCCTGCACTTGCTAATGGGCTTCTCCTTGCCCAGTCCAGGCCTCGGTGCACAGGTCACCACAAAGTGCTCCAGTCAGGCTTGGCACTGGCATGCCCAGATTTGACACTTGCAGGAGGCATGCTCAGAGCTGGACACCCAGTCCTGTCAGTGCACATAGTCCACATGCAAACAGGGCATTCATCAAGCTTCTGTTTCCATCCAAGATCAACAGCTTCAGGCTGAATTGCTGCTTCTTGTCAGACCACACAAAGGTGTGGGTGTCATCGTGTTCCACCCACTCCTATCCCACAGGGGCTTGCTGAGTGTCTGCTCACGTGTTAAGATGATTAAATCTGGAGCATGATTGTCTTATTAGGCATCTTCAATTTTTAGTCTACACTAAGGGGGACATGATGACCTCTTTTCATTTTAGAGTACACCTACCAGCAAGATTTTCTCTGGTCCCCTCAGTTCTCTCTTTTTGAAGAGCCCTAATGAACACACTATACTGTCATAGTCTGTAACTCCAGTGGGTGTGAAGGGTTGGGTATTAAGTCTGTTTGGACTGAAGTCCAGGTACTGTCTGCAAAAGCAAGGAACGTTCTCTTCCTACAAATATGGAAAGTACTACAGCTGTAACATCAGTCATGCTCAAGGTAAAGGGGACAGTGGGAGGCTGTCACACGTAGGAATTTTGCCCTCAATCATTATTATCAGCATCACAGATAAGGCAATGCAGAACCCAGACCCATGTTTTCAGGCGTTTATGAAAAAAACTTGTGAAGCTGCTGTGTTAGACAAACAAACCTCCCCCTCACCCTCAGCACATCCTCTCCCTGCCGAGCAATGTGCCACAGCCGGGCCTGCTCAGCCACCTTTACTGCACATGTGGAAAGTTTGTTCTTTACTGCTCAACAGCTGCTTCCGGTGATATTTATGAAAAGTCACAGAATTTTGAAAACAACACGTCCCTGCCCACAGCCGAGCACGGGAGTCTTGCACAGGCACCGCCGGGGAGCAGAGGTAGCAAGTTCATTTCCGTGTGCAGAGGTGGGGCCAAGTCCTTTGTTTTTCTCACCGGCAGCTATGCTCAGTCTTTACCCACAGAAGCAGCTGTCTCTGCATTAGCTTTGATGGGAAAAGGGTCCTAAGGGGTAGCCTTAAAAACTTGGCGCCACAGTGAGCTCTTTGAGGGTCAAAGGACCTGATGACCCTGCTTTTTTGGTGGGAGGTCAGTTAACCCATCCTTTTGCTGTGAGGACATGTGGCTTTAAGCACTGAACAGAGTTGACAGATGAATTTGAGTGGATTAAGGGTCCAAACAGATGATTTATTTGGGAAGAGCCTTAAATTAGTGCAGCAAACCTGTAAATAGGTAGAGACCGACTGGCTGAAAGCAGCACCTCCTGCACTCATCTCCTACTGCTGCCTCCACACCCTCGGAGGAGAAGTTGATCTGTCAGAAGCCTTCTGGATGTTTTTAGCATGGGAGATGAAGCCTTCTGCGTTCTGCAGCCCAATTTATCAGGAAAACATGAAGCAATTTCAGTAGCAGCGATCATAAACAAGCCAATGCATGCAGGGCAGAACGAGACAGAGTGCAGCACAGACACAAAGCTTTCCCAGTGATTAACAGACATACCACCCACCAAGGCACAGCTTACATACAGCAGCTGTATTACACACAGCCAGGGAAACTTAACCAAGTAATTATAAAGGAGCCCATATCTAGTTAAAACAGAACCAAAAAAAAAAAAAAAAAAAAAGGCAGGGGGAGGCAGGAACAGGGAAAGCACGCAAAACTGTACTTTAATCCTGAAGAACCAGTCAGAACAGGAAGCCACATTCTAAATTTGGTTATTTAAGCTGTCAAAGAGTATTTCTGTTTCCAGTTCTTGAGCAAAGAAATCAGACAAGTACAGGAGTAGGGAGATAAGCATCACTGAAAGAACAAACCCCTGCTTTTAAAGCCCTTTGGTCAGCTGCCCATCATGATCGATGATTGGGCTGCCTAGTTGAGAATTCAACACCTATTTTGCAATATTATCAGTTCATTAAACCCTTCCCTCACCAGCCCCACATCCAATCACTGTACAGTTTACTTATCATTAAATCTTCGAGAGTCTGACACAGAGAGGTCAATGCTCAATTACACCTTTTTTACAGAGCTGAAGCTAAGATGACTGAAGGGACCCGAGCAGGAAAAGGGGCACAAACAGCAATGTCTGCTCTCAACAAGCAACACCAGTGTAGGTAATGTATTATTTCAGTGACCTGTGGGAAAGAAAGATCTAAATCCTCCCAACTGTCAAACCATCCCCTCCCCCAATTTTATAAAGGAATGATTTTGATGCAAAGACACTAAAGAGCTGAATGGCAATGAGTCCAGAAACCCTGGCTCACATTATCAAAAAACATTTAGGTGTCCGAAATCCACAAAATGCTGAAAACTCTGAGGATTCATGTTTAACTTTGAAGTCTTGTGAAGGTGTCCCACAAGGAGAGGGAATTTCAGGGTTTCCCTTTCTGTTCCTCTAGCTTAGAGCACCTGGTTCATGCTCAGCAGGAGACAGAAGCACGTATGGAATCCTTAGGGCACCTCCTGGTCAGCCCCTCCTCTGTGAACCTCTCTGAAGGAGCACAAGTGCATGGGAGCAGCTGTTCTGGACTCTAGACCCTTTTGGTAGCTAAAGGATCTGATCCACCTTCATTCCTTTTACTTCCCAGTTTGTCCTTGCCCTGTTCCTCATTCTCCTCTGTTCACACGCTTAGAATGACAAATTCAAAACCACTTTTCATAAGCATTCAGATTTTGAGCGAGCTCCCTGTGTTTACCCGGTAATTTGGCAGTGCAATGATATTACTCTGCTTGAGCCTTCAGCCTGAAGATCACACCTGAAATCATCTCACACATTACTGTGATCCACAGGTATGTCATCGGACTGGACTGAACATGTTGCAACCACACAGACCTTGCAGTGAACTAGCCCTGCAGATACTTGTTACTAATCTAATAAACCCAAATTTTACTACCAGTTCAATACCTTTGCTCAAAGTTTAGTGATAAAAGAGCTGGTATTCAAAAATGAAGGCCACTGTAATGAATTGTGGCCCACAGAACTTTTTCTGGTGGTCAGCAGAGCTGGCAGATGACCAGAACTGTTCTTTATCTTGGTACTACACTCTCCCCAAGCAGCTGTAGTAAATGCCAGAGAGAGGCTGAGCTGTCACTGAAAGGAAAGACAGAAAGATGAATTCAGGAAATACATTCTAAAGATAAGGTTTATACTACAAGAGCTTAGTAATCTCCAGCATGGATAAACACACGTTTTCCTGTACACCACACACAGTCCCTTCTTACTCAAGATCTGGAGTTAACAAACTGTCTTGCACACCCATTAAAGACCCAGCTACTGTTCAAGTACCAACAGAGTAAATGTTTGGCAGCTGCAGCAGCAAGCAAAGACAGCACAAGGAAGGTTTAGTTTCCAGAACTCTCAGCGCATGGCTTTTGGAAGTGTCTCTTTTAACACCGGACAGGTTTTAAGGATAACCAGGAACGCCAGGAGCCTGCCACAGGAGCACCAAATGCTGATGATACACATCTCCAAAAGTCACAGCAGTCCCAGGATGCTGCAGATCCACACACCTCAGTGTGCAGTGTGAATGAGCTTTTGGAAGTGCAGTCAGCTCAGTATCACACGATCACCTCCCCATTTCTCACAGGGACTAACACACAGTTTACAATGGGTCTCAGTCTAAAAATCAAACAGGTTGGCTTAGAGTTTCTTGAGCTGCTGCCCTGTAGAAGGAAGCACATGCACCTATTCCACTTACTATCTGAAAAACAACTTCTATAAACCATCAGCTCCTGCATCAGACTGTGGTCTTCCGCTCCTAAAACAAAAGTATTTACTCACAGCTTGAGACCTTGAGGCATCTTGGCACATCCAACTGTTATCATGGTAAAAATCTGATTTGCTTTCCTTCCCAGTTCACTCCTGGAAGGAACTATTTTGACTAAAAAAAAACAAACCCAAAGGTAACCATACTTGTGCTGCAAAAGGTGTGGGGCTTTTTTTTCTTTTTAAATTATAATTTAACACCACACTCTTGTCTCCACTTGAAGAGGGGAGGACAAGCACTTTCTGAGAACATTTTCAGGTAACAAGCCCCAGGTTTCAAGCAGGATGTAATCACCTTCTGTGGCACCTGAAGGGAACGACAGGCTCCTCAGCTTTACCTGAGCAAACAGACTTTAGTCTGACCCACTGCCAGGCCATAAGAGTTCAAAGAATCCCTCTGAAGTCCCTGGCAGCCTCGCTAGGCAATACAGCTTACCCAATTTTACATGCAGCAGTTACTGAGCAGCCTCAAATGCTGCATTTCAGCAACCAGAGCGGTTTCAAGGCACACAGAAGTGGTAAAATCAAGATGGTGTGGAAACAGAGGCACCATTTAAAACGTAAAACCCAAAAAGCAAGCGGCAGATCCTGACAGCAAATCCAACGCAGCTGCAGCACCACTGCTGCCCCAGGCCCCGGAGATGTCGTTTGTCAGCAAAACAAAGATGCTGAATCCTTGCAACCTGGGCACAGAGCACACAAAACCTGAATGTCAGTGCCTCAGTGGGTGTAAACACAACTCACAGCTCAATACATGTGCATTTTAGGTAAATTTTAACAACCTCGGGATGCTGCAAAGAGCTCGTTAACGCAGATGCTCCATTAAGAGTGTATTCAGTGTGGCAGCAGCATGTCTGGGGACAGGAGAGATGTGCAGGCCAGTTTAGCTCCACAGCCTCCAGACAGCCTAATAAAAATGTCAGAACATAGCTATGAAGGTAATAAATGTAATAAATAGATTGTTCAGGACATCTGCTTATGCAGCACTGTCTTGGTTCCATTAGCCAAGAGTGACAAGGACTGGCTCGACCAGGGACTCCAGAGCAAGAACCTGGATTTGTGTCAGGGCTTTGGGGATCTCACCCATAAACTGCAAAACAGTCACAGCTAGAGCTGGACACAGAGACCCCCCCTGGGCTTCCCCCAGGGCAGGGCCTGAATATGAGAAAAAATATTCCAGAAGCCGAGCTGGTTTCAGCTATTTGTTCAGCTTCAGGTATTCATAGCATTAACTTGCTGGGGTTTTTAATAATGGATAGAAATATTTATAGAAATCAGGTCTGTGTTCACCATACCCAAGTATCGGTAGGAAAACAAACCATTCCTCTTTGCATCAACACAAAAGAGTTCGACAGGAAATGCCATTGCAAGCACCTTCCAAGGGTGACTGCAGAGCACACAGGAACTCTTTCTGCACTCTGATAGCTCTTTCCATCTTTTGGAGAAAATCTTGAAGCAGATTAATTCCCAAAGCAGAAAGCTCCTCACTCCATGATAGTGCTGGCGAGTGCAGACTTGTCAGGTCATCTGAATGCTCTGTAGAGCAGGTTTAAGTTTAAACAACATTGTCACAGAGCTCTCCCCTGTCTGGGAGACCCAGTCCAGGCAACCACAGGCTGTGCAGAGACATGGGGACACAGGAATGGAAATGAAGGTTCTACCCAATGATTATCAAGACCGATGACTGCAAAAATCTTCTGACACCAAACAAGTCCATGTGCTTATGTCTTCACTAATTCCCCTGCAAGCATTAACACCTTTATGCACTAAGATCCCATTTAATAACATTTGAAAAGTTATTTTATTAATGCAAACACACTTTTAGTCCTCCCACAGCAGTACTCCTGGCTTCAGTGTCCAGCTAACAGGATGAGTTTGGACATGCCTGATGCCTGACAGACTGAGGTAGAATGTGAACACATTTTCCATGACCGCAGGAGACAAAAGGTCTCCTTGCCAGAAGAATTTTACGAACAGCAAAAAAAAAAAATCCCACCCCAAACACTGACCACTGACTGTAGCTGCAGCCAGGTCATCTGAATGAAGCCTCAGGAGAACTGGGCCCTGCCCAGGCAGGCAGTGAGGAATGACAGGCTTCTGCAGAGCACTACCTGAGTGACCCTGCAGCTGGAAACACACCTTTCCTTTTAAGCCAAACTCAATCTGTAGCCTTTTTACTGTCTGGATTTTTAATAGCTGCTACTTGCTATGTTCTTGTGAAAACTGGGGATTAGATATACTCAGGAGCTGTTTATGGACATCTGCTGCTCCTCAACAGCAGGACTCCATGTTCACTACTTACTCCATTTGACTCTATTATTTTTATCCTGCTGTAATCAAACACATTTAACACCCACCCCCCTGTTTTCCCCCAGAAGGAGCTTGGTTTTAGTTAGCTTTCTGACCCCAGTAACAGGAGTCACGGAGCTTGGATCACCACATCAACAGCAGGCTGTCACTTCCTACCACAGGAAGTTATTTCAAATATATTTAAAAAATGCTCGTTTCAGACCTAACCTACAATGGTTGCTAAGTGCCTACAACAATTAAATACCTCCCATCGCTTCCAATACATTATGTATACTGAGATCAAGTCATGAGTTGATCTTGTGACTGCTGGAAGGCCAAGAGTGAAATGAAAAATCGGAGTTTAGCTGAGTTCAATTTGAGCCTTCGGGAATTGTGCTTTCCAGCTTTCCTCTCACTCACGAAAGCTGTAAAATGAAGGAACAGCAATTCTTAAATCATCATTTAGGGCTAGGAGACTGAAGTAAATAGGGCAGTCACCTTTCCTGAGCCACAGAATCACAGAACTACAGGGAAATCATGGGAATGTGCAACCAGGACAGCTTTTTCTTTTGCAAATTCATCCAAGTTGGCCCCAAAACACAAAGCCCAGATCTCATTCAAGCATTTTAAATACTAGATATTACAGCTGCTGTTGCTACCTACTCACACAAACAACATTAAGCAAAGAACTGTAACAGTCAGAGGGCTCATAAAGGGAGAACCAATTCACCTTCACTTCCCCTTTACTCCCTCTGGAGGGAATCTTAAGCCTTTCACAAAATCTGACTGCAACATTTTAAGCCAAGAAAGTGCTCCTGCCATTGGAGAAGTCACCTGATATATACAGGTTCTGCTTTTATTAAGTTCAGCTGGAAGAATTCTTTTGATGGCTTAGAGGAAAGGGGACAAAGCTTACAAGACCCCCAAAAGTCTTACCAATCAGACTATACCTACACTGTAAAAATCACCATTTATTCTTGTCAGTGTTCAATCAGCTGTTTCAATGTTTATTTTTTAGCAAATAACATTTACCAAAAAAAAAAAAAAAGAACAAAAAACAAAAACAAACAAACAAAAAAAAACCACCCACAAAAAACCCAAAAACTCTTCCTGGAGCAACTGAAATCAGCATTTACAAGAGGTGAACACCTCCCTGCAAAACAATCCCAATTAATCAAAAAAATCCCTACTAATTCTCAATGTCTCCTAACTCTGGAGTGTAAGTTTGACTACCTGCATCAGCAGCAAATACCCACACATCCACTGAACGTGCTATTTAATCAGCAGGTGCCTGTATGGGTCAGGATCACCCTTGATGGCAAGAGGGACTTTTTAACCAGAGAACAAGAGTTTATTAGTCTGGTTATGCCTCTCAGAATACTCTGATGGTGGACTAAATCCTGAGAAGCAACACAAAACACTGGAGGGAGCTACAGAAACAGCACTTCGGAGAATATATTCACTGACACCTTTGCCAGCTGTTCCCCATATATATTTTTTAGTGTGCAATCTGACTTTTCCCATTTCCTGCTGCAGCAACCCCGTTATTGGGAACATCACCGAGGCCACAGTTGAATCCATTTTTCAGTAAGGCTCACATAAGACAGTTGTGCAACATCAACAACAGGCAGAAAGTGATGTGTGTTTGCAGGACATGCCAGAAGAACAGCAAAAGCCCCGTGGAACATTCCACACAGCAAGGCAACCCTGAGGGCTCTTGTGAGCCTCGAGGGACAATCTTACCTTCTGGGCTGGGACCGGCATTCTTCTTCCCCACTGTCTGCCTCCTGCACACACAAGGAAAGGAGAAAAACATTAATATCTTTTAATATCTGCAGAAAGCAAAGGCTTGCATTTCACTGGTTTGATTGTGTAAGGCAAGGGGAGCTCTCCCTGCTCCTGCATGCAGCTGTCACTAGAGAGGAACTCACTTTCTGCTCAGCTGTCACTTCATGTTCTCTCAAAAGCTTTTTAAAAACTCAGCGTTACAGGAATTTTTGCCCTTGCAGGATTTTGCATGCTTTTGCACAGACTTCCAGTGACCCCTGCCAAACACGGCAGGCCAAGAGCCAAAAACACAGTTCACTTCTGGGCAAGAATCTCTGGGTTTTTATTACCTTTATGGAGATCATATTCATTCATAGTCCAGTGTCAGCAATCAAGTGTAAAAAAATCCACAAAACCAGCATGTAATAAACCTGACAAATAGGACTGGGTGAGCACAGATATGACCAGAAAGGAGAAATTTGACATATTACGCTGCTTTAAATGAGATATTAATATGCACAATCTCTAATGTGCTGTGGAATTTTACTAGGCCTACCTACTACAGCCCAAAGCAATACCTCAGCAGAGAGATCTCAGCAATTAATTCTGCTTCACAGTACATTTACATACGCCCTGCCAGGCACTGGAGATGGGGTACAGGATCTGTTTTATGAGTGAGAACTTATTATGTTCATGCAGGTCTGCAGAGAAAAAGCATTTTAAAACATACCAAGGGTTTTGTCAGGGCAGGGGCATCCCATGAAAAGCAGAGCTGAGACAGAGGAAGGAAAAAGATAATTTTGTTCCTGCTTGCTCTGGGCTTCCCTCCTGCAGGTCTCCTTTTGAGTGGTGAATTTTCAAGCCACAGCCAGCAAGGTGGTTGCAAGAGACCTGTGCCACTGAGAGTATTTCACACAAGGGTGACACTGGATGTCCAGTGACACGGTGACAGTGCTCTCCTTCCCAGCACTGCCCCTGGCCCAGACTCCTCTGGAACAGGCTCCAATGATGTTCTCCCATGAACAGCTCCAGGGGAGACTGTGCAGCTCTTCTGAACTCATTTGAACTACACTCTTTGTGCTTACTGGATGCAAAGGTCCAGTTTAGTTCACCTTTTAATCAGAGTAAAATTCAGATGCTCCTGCTGGATATTCTTTCTCTCTTATTTCAGTGATCTGAATCTGTGATATATGAGAATAACTAGAAAATGCTGTTTGCTACTGGTCTTCTATTTCTAAGAACAAGACTAGAACACCACTGCACCACCAAGTCATTCACGTGGAGCCACCTGCAACCACAAAGTCAAGCTAAAACCTGCAGACCATCTACAACAAACAAGAGCTGGCAGGAATACCTTCTATTCATCATACCTGAGAATTGGCTCAGCAACTCGGTAAGGAGGTAGCATTCCTGACCCCTTCAAGATGAAAACACCAATGAACTCCACAGTCAACAGCAAAGGAGCTGTTGCATCATTCAGAGGGTGCAGATGAAGAGCAGCCACGGGAGCAGCAGCAGCTTTTTAAGGCCAGGGAGCCAAGTCCTTGAAAATTTGTAATCCTAATTACTGCATTTCCTAGGATAGTGTACTTTCATTTCTCACCCCAGCACTGAAAAATGCAGGCAAATTGTGCCAGAACATAAGCTCCAATTGAGTTCCCAGTGGGTTTACAAGAAGTTGATTTGGGGCAGGGGGCAAGAGAAAGAGGTCAGAAGTGAGGGGAAGATGTTTCATTACATGTATAATTGCTAAAGACATGATGGGGTTTTTGAATAAAAAGTGTGTATTTAGCTAGAGAACAAGTTCCTCAAACTCCACAGTTAGGCAAAACAACTGCAAGAGCCCTTGAAGTCTCATTTGTGCTGCTCAGGAACTCAAGCTATGCAAACATTTTTAGTATTATAATGAATGGCCATTTCTACCTGCCAAGAAAAATCCTTGTCACAGCAATTGGCAAGCCTAGTGTGCCATAGCCAAAAGTCCCACAAATGACAGGAGAAGACCCTGAAATATGTAGATCATTATCTTAGCTCCCCTCAAAAGTCAACCCTCAAGAGCTCAGTGTGGAGGAGGCCAGACATGGCCCAATTAATCACCATCTGTCTCTGCTGAAGTTCTTACATCTCTTTGATATCAGACATAAATGTAGCAGGTTTGTGTGAGGAGCACATTCACTCAGAATATAACTGACTACGAAAACAGAACTGTAGACAAGTGTGATTTGAACAAGAGACCCATTGCCAGTACCCGGGATGCTGGCTGGAACAAAATTAACCTTCAGCAGCCTCCTCCTCTTCTCATCAGCAACTCTGACCAGCCTGCAGCCTACTCCTTCCCCGGACTTCATGTTTTGTCCTGGATTTACAGAGTGGTCAGATTCAGGTACCTGAACCATCTTCACCCCATCCACTGTCCCCTCTGCAAAAGCATCCATGAGAACGTGGACAGAGGGCGTGAAAGATGATACAGCCAATGCTCCCGTATTTCACATATCCCGCCCCAACTCCCTGCTGCCATTCCCGCTGTGCTGCGGTCACTATAAAATCCACAAAACATCTCCCAAATCCCCGTCTGGAGCCCAAGCGGCTGCAGTGACGCTTCTTCCCGCTAGAGGGGAGGGCAGGACAGGGATGTGCCCGCTCAGGTGCCGCTCCAGGGAGGAATCAGCTCCAAGTGGACACGGCTCCAGCACTGACACGACCCCTGAAAGCAGCGCCTTCGCGCTTTCTCGCCATTCTCAGCGTATTTCCAAAGGAGGAGTACTGCTGCCAGTACAATTCATCAGCCAAGACACGGATCAAACATTCCTTTCCGAGGACATCTTTGAGAAGGAACGTGCTCGGAGAGCATCCTCGGAGAGTGAACCCAGCCATTGGGAGGTGTGACTCGTGTGACACCGCTCCAGCTTCCACGGCTGCCTTTGCACAGGGGTGGTGGCAAAAACTCCTCAGGCTGCCCCAGCCCCGGGTTCCCCGTGCCCTGCAGCACCCGGGATGGGACCACAGCGACAGACCCGAGAGACTGCAGCTTCCACAAAAGCTCCTTGGGAGATTCCTGATGCTGGGTTGTTGCTCCAGCCTCAAACCAGCCTCCTCCGGCAGCCTGCACGGAGGAGGAGGAAGCTGAGCAGCACTGATGAGCTCCAGAGGGAGTCATGCCCTGCTTTCCTTGACCAGAAACAGAGGCCTCAGGGGAAATGGAAGGAATGAGTCGCATAGCTCTAAACTAGGCCACGATATTAAATGCAGTTTAAAGTGAAAGATGAAAAATTCCATCTCTGCTCCTTTCAGGCCATGTAGGACAGAATATGCAAAACATTAATCCTGTTTGTGCTTTGATCCACTGCCAACTATCTGTCATCAAAAGGGCAAGGGAGAGGAGAGAAATTTTGGAGTGCTGTTGTGTTCTATACAATGGGAGTCACTCTATGTCACGCAAACAATTCTGCTCTTATAAATCTCCTTTTTGCAGACTGATATAATGATAAACAAGATTCAATCTCCACTCTTACGTACAGGGACTGAAGCTGTCTGCCTGGATTTAACATCAGGAACATCACAGCAAGTTCTTGTACTGTAAGATATGATTATTAGCCCAAGTCATGCATCTAATAATCACTACATTTCTATTAACCAAGGAACATTTCACACAGACTACGCCCTAAAAATACATCTTTCAAACCTTAAAAGGATCCCCATTTAATAACTGCTGGCTATGTATGATTTTATGCCAAAACACCTGATTGCATAGACAATGCCTGGGAAGTGTTTTCACCAGGAGTGAGCAGCAGCCAGCAATATCAAAAGAGCACCAACAATTCAGAGTTTTCACCCCATAAGTCAACATTTTGCTTGTAGCTGGGAGCTGAACACTTCAGACACTTCTGTAATTGTATAATTACAGAAAATTAGTTAATATAGATCCCCCCAAACCCATACCAATATTCAGATGTCTCCATGCCATCAGAGGGGCTTTTCACTTAACATGGTCAAACGTCTGCCATGTGGATAGCTTTGGACTCAGTCTCAAAGGAGGAACTACAGAGCAAAGGACTTTAATTAAATGAGCAGTCTCCCAGCTCCCTGCCTACTCTTTCCCTGGCTACATCCTGTCCAGTTGTTCAGACACACACTAAGTGCCTCTGAGCTGAACATGACCTTTCCTGGGAAGAAGGCAGCTGCTTCAGTCCAATCAGAGGCTGTGCATCCAGGCACTGATCCAGTTGTTAAACCATGCAAATGCTCCTTTCACAGCATCCACCAGTGTCCCAGTGTCCCTTTGTTCGGGCTACAGCCATACAGAGCACTGCACACTTCTCCATACGGGAGCTCTCCTCGTGTGCCAGCAAATATTAAGCAAGTCAGAACAAAAGCCACCCTCCCACAACTATTTCCCAATGCATGGATAACCCAGTCTGGTCAAGTCTTGCAGAGGGTGCCACTGCTGCAGCCACAGCCTCTCCTCCAGTGCAACACAAGGCACACAGAGATAAGAACAGCCACAGGACGATCAGATTCCTTAGGGCTCAACTCAACTCCTGACACAGATGTGGTGACAGTGGAGATGCCCTGTGGTACCCAACATCTGCACAGAACTGGCACCAGATGCCCAAAGAAGCAACTCAATTGAGGTTTATGAAGTCCAAGGTATCAGGATCTGTGCACGGACATCACACAGAACTGAAGTTCATTACCTTCCAAGATTAAATATTTGATAGATTCCTGTTCGACAGCAGACCCTGCATAGAGCTGGTCCTATCAATAATCTCAAATCATCTGCTGGAACAAAGCAAGACAAATGTTTGAGTCGCATTGCCAAATATCTATTACACATTTCTGTAGCAGAGGGACTTTCCTGCAGTAGTCTGAGTTGTATCAATCTCTTAAATAAACTGTGTGAGCAAAAAGCCCACACATGCTGCATTTGCAGTTATGGCTGAAGTGCCAGCAACAACACTGCCTGGGAAAATGAAACAAGGGCTGACTCCAAAACCTGGGTTGATAGAAGGTTCCCTTTTTTCTTGCAAGAAGCCCAAGACTACACACAAATTCACTGGGGGTTATGGGGAGATGCAGAACTGTACCAGGTACCATTTCCAGTCTGACCATGTCTAGTAGCAGTTTGGTATTAAAAAGGGTGATTTGGCCCTTTTTAATTTCTGGTTCTCCAACATGGAGAACCAGAAATCTGCAGCAGTTTGCGTGAACCAATTTACTCAGCATATTCTGGAAACCATCAGTGTGGTAGCAATGTGTAAGTACTCACTAATAGAGGACAGGTCTCAAAGCTGAACTGAAAACCAGTTCACTTCAGAGTCCCTCGGTCTCCAGAGATGGTTAACCTTACTCATGAATAAAAATTATGAAACTAATTAATAAAGTCACCTAGCATGCTCTAGAGAGGAAGCTCAGTGCTACTTTTTGAAATACTTATATCTGCCATCAAACACATTTTAAAGTAGAAGCTGCTACCATGAAGCCTTTAAGCTTGACATAAAAGTTCTTCAAAAAGCTGAGCAAACCAGGCCACAAACGGGAAAGGGGAGAACTGCACTGTGTTTTGCATAGTGCTTTCACCTCTCCAGAGCCACAGGGATAAGGGATAAACAAGCATTTCTCCAGCCTTTGCTCCCTCACCCCTCACTATTTGCATGAAATGTTTTGAATGAACGCTGTTTTCCTCCTCACATTTCTTCTGGATTTGAGGTTCCACATAAGCAGTAGCTTTCTGCAGCTAAGTGTTCATTCAGAGGTTGGCATTCCTTCCAGATTGTTTTCTGTATCACTTTGCTATGTCAGTAATTGGTATATTTAGGTCAAAGACATTGTGCTCCTGCTTGGGAGAGAGAAAAAAACAAGTTCCTTATCAAAGCTTTCATCTTCCCGCTGGAGTGAAGAGATTTATGCAAACCTTGTTTAGATTAGCACTCACTAAAAACTACAGAACTAAAACTCAGACACTTCAAGACAAAAATTACAAGCCTTCAACTGGTACAACAAGAGTTAGGATGAGAAATACAGTGTGACACAGCCTGTTACACTACACCACAAGAACAGATTAAAAAGCAGATTACTGTCAACTGAATTTCTGCAGTGAAATCAGCCTGCCTGATGGGGAGTACAACAGTGCCTTAATCAGAGACCCACCTAAGGGGAAAAATACCCAAACCCATACATTGTAGATATATATTCACATTAAATATCCCTACACCAAGTATGTATTAATATAACTTCTCTCTCTAAAACTGTGTAGTAGCACATCATCTCTAGCCACTTACAGTCACTAAGGAAAAAAACCCAGCAGAACTATTGCCTTCCTGAATAGACCTTCTCCCTGACTTTCAGAAGGCCTTTCAGCATTGTGCAAGCATGAGAGAAAAGACAGGTATTTAACATAATTATGATGCTTTGCTGGATTTAATGCCTGCCAGAACCCTAAAGGTACCTGCTTAATCTCCTTTTAGACAAAGCTAATGACATTGTCCTCTGGAAATCTTAGAATCTAGGAGCATTTGTTACCCTAGAACAATAACAAATGCTTATGGTGATGGGCCAAGTGTGAGAAGACTCACTGGCTGTATAAACACAGGCACTGGAACTCCAGTTTTCATACTGGGAACTGTTGCTGACGTCAAGGGTATAGTTTGACTAAGACCAAGTCAAAGATATGTATGTGTACATTAGTGAATCTCAGGGCAGGGCTTCTACACAACCAACAGCCTGTGATTAAATGGAATCTCAGCTCCACAGGTTACCACAACGAGCAGCTGTTCATTATCCACTCATGCAGGCTGACACATTTACATGCACAAAATTGTCCCTCCGCAATTATGCAGGATGGACATTCACACCTCAGACCCTCTGCAGTCACTGCCTGTTAGAACACAGACCTTACTCAACCTCCCAATGCCCTCCAGAGCTTCCAGAGCAGCCCTGGCCATGCACCTCCTCACCCACAGGGCTGACATCTTCACCTCAGAAGCTGGGCCTGTTTCCAGCTGGAGAGAGAGAGACTCTCCTCAACTGCTGCATTTAAAAAGTGGCAGCTAGAATTAAACAAGATTGAAGGAGCTTGAAAAGCAAACTGGCTAATGAGCCATATGCAGCGAAGTTGGAGACCTGGCACTGCAGATGATAATCTTTTACCATCCATGAGCAATAGGAAAACATTACAAGGAATAAGGACGTAGATCAGACACAGCAGATGCACAACACCAGCTTCTGGGTTAAATTACTTTCCCATTGACACGAACAAACATTTTAAAGTGTTTTTAAAAGAGGAAAATATTTGGTTTTCACTCATGCTGAAAGGCTATTTTAGGAGGAGGAGGGTGGAAGGAAGGGAGGTACACGGCAAAGGGAAGGGTCTTTGTCTTGCAATCAGCCATCTTCCTGTTAGCATCTAGTTTACCTTGGTGCACGCTCATTTGTATCCCTGCAGGAGTTATCTCCATTAAAAATCAGGGAGTTATTCTAGGGCTCTGATCAAGTTGTAACTCCAGAGCTTTGACTTTTCCAGAATGTACAGTAGGGTCACTAAAACAATCCTGATCCACCTGCAACATACATGAAATATATTATTCCCATAATGGAACAAGAATAGAGCTATTTGGATACCACTCCTAGTTATGTCATAGCTGTGTGTCCATAAAATGAAGCTGTGCCAGCACAGCCCTCTTGTTCAAAGTCTAACTCCTGGTCAGCAGCAGCATAACCAGGCACGGGTTTTTCATTTTGACAGCTTGCCTCAAATTCCACAGACGAAAGCACACGCAGCCATCCCTGAGACACGTTTCAGCTGCACCTTCACCCCACAGCAGCTCGTAGAGCCCAGGGGCTGCCTGTAACACAAAGGCATCCTTCTCCCTGCCAGAATGCTACAGGAGACTCTCACCCACTCAGCTCCTCCGAGATCCAATCCCTGCAAGTCCCTGTCAAATCTCCTCTTGACGTAAGGAACACACAACACAGAGAATTAGGAGCAGCGCAGGATCTTCGTGACCTACCCAAAATAAAAGCACCAGCAGCCAGGCCACTCAGGGATCTTGGCATACTGCATCAATAATTAAGAGATGATTTTCTGGATGAAAGATATTCTCAAAGGGGGAAGTTATTTAACACTTACGAAGATGAAATAAAGACTCTGAAAAGAGAACAGAGTGACACTCAGTCTTTGCAAATTCCACAATGCTCAACCTTTAAAAAGCAGAGAGGAAATCATTAATATTTCAAATTCTTTACATTGCTTAACCTGAATCTGCATTCAACAGTATAATTACGAGTTGCAAATTATTACCTAGCATTTGTGAGAAAAATAACAACAAAAAAATGGGGGTATCCAAGCAACTACATTGCACAGCGTGTCTGGATGCAGCAGCATCTGCGTTGGCACTTGCAGGCTGCTATTGCATAACCCTGGATTCAAGCAGGAGCACAGCCGGGGAGGCTCTGCTCTATTGCAGTGACATATCTAGAACAGAAGTGGCTGGTAGAGCTTTAACAGCAGGAGTTCAGACTCTAGATAAGAAGAGGAATTGGCAGCAAAGTCCCTTCACCTCTAGCCTCCATTTGGGTAAAGAAAAACCCCCAAGTGTTTCAGGCAAAACTTCAAAAGGAATTGCTGGGACAGCTTTCTGTGCATGCAGGACACAAAGCAGAGTCTGTGGTGAGCAGAGGGAAAGGAACGCCTGAAGATATTCCCTGGCAAGATACTGCAGAGAGAATCACAAGGTACAGAGCGTACTCCTTGTTCACATCCGCGGTCCCTGGGGTGCACAATAGCCTCCCAGCTGCCCCACTTATGGCAGGGGACCACTGCTGATAGAACTGGGACATAATGGTTATCAACTACTCAGAATCACTCACTTCTTCACAAAATACACCCAGGTATTAGTCTCATCTGGTTGGAATTAAAGCCAGAGCAATTTTCTTGCCCAACACAAGCTGGTTTATAGGCTCTCATACGTTGTTTGTCTACAGTAGAGTTCTGCCTACACTCTTCCTGCACTCCATGCCTACAGCAACTGGAGATCCAAGGGTATAGGGAGTTTCTGAGGGACCAAAAGCAAGGCATCAAATATAACACCTCCTCAACAGAGGCTGAAGGAAAAAAAAAAAGAAAGGAAAATGAAGCTAGGGAGTAGAACAGGGTTTTCTGGATGAGTCAAATACTAGCAGAACAATGTTGCATAATGAGTGCCCCTTGACTTTTGTTATTTCTCCTAGCCAGCTCCTCCAAAAATCAATTTGTTATTGTTTATTTGGGTATCAGTCCAAATTGCTGTGGGAGGAGAGAAAAGGAGAAGAGGATGTGCTGTCAAGCTATTAATTCTAGCACTGTAGTCATTTAGCACTCTCCCACTATTAACGAATCAGTGCCCTGTTTACTGCAACACTCTCTAGAGCCAGCCTGAAAGTTAAATACAAAACCAGATGTTAATTAGCCTCTTGCAAAAGTGACTCCAGCACTGTTTCTCCTCAGCCAGGATGAATTCTGCCTTTGCTTATTTACCCACTGCTCAGTCCAGAGCAGCAGAGTCGTGTCACGTCTCTCTGGAGCAGGCAGGAGCTGGGGAAGCAGGCGCCCAGCGAGCAGCACACAGCTGGGAGCATCGCTCTGAAACTTAAGCCTCTGAGAAACACTATATTGCAATAAAGGCCAGGCTGTGTCAAAAGCCAGGAGTGACTGTAGCCACCATCCATCCTCCCATTCTCCCAGGACAGAAGTCACTTTTCTACGCGAATGCATCAGTAACAGGAGAAAAGCTGTATTCAAGCAGAATGCAGGGTTATGTTTGGTTATTTCCCCCTCTCAGGAAGGGAGCAGCACTGGCAGAGGGTACAACTTGACCTGTCAAAGGGACACACATACAGCCACCTGCCCTCACTCTGTGCCAATCCTGGCTGTTCCCTGGGGCAGGAATGGCTGAGGCACAAGCCCACTGTCCAGAACAGCCTTTAACAGAAGGACAGAAACACAGTGCCAAAGGCAAAGGAACCACATCAGTCTTGGCACAAGCCTGGATTTGCCTGACCCCAGGAAGTTCAATGGATGTATCAGATTTGCAGCCCTGTGGTACTTGTCTGTATAATCCCAGCCTCCTTTGTGCCATCTGTTTCCCCTTCGGCAGACTGGCCATTAGAGACTCAATGCTAAAACTCGTGTCTCCTTAGCAACAGGTTTTTGTTGATCTCTCCCACGCCTCCAAATCTTTCTATCAATCCGGTAATCTAGCAGGATTTTCCCTGCAGGGGATACATAACAGCATCAGTGGGAAAAAAAATATATATGGGACGACAGAAACACTTTAAGGCAAGGGTAGAAGGTGTAAAAGGGGAGTGCATGAAGCTACAAGAGTTACAAGTCTATGGAAACCAGATGTTCTCATTATAGTGGAGCAAGCCACCAACATACCTTCGAAGTGCCAGGTTTGAGAGCACATCAAAGCATCTGAGCACTCAGTCCTTCACTAGTTTTTTTCTTAAAGAGTTGCCAGTTGTGAACAATTTTCCATCAATACAAAAGTCTTCAGAGAATACACCCTACACAAACCCTGCAGCCCTAAGACCATCTCCTCCAAGATCTCAAAGGTAGAAACACTGCCAATCTCAACGCTGTGCAGGTAAGGAAGGACTGTATTCCCAGTCTACAGAGACTGGCTCTCTTTCCGCAGATTTTAAGTCACTGATTGCTGGCTGCTTTTGGCTCCTTAATCCATAAATCCCCACACTCTCTTCTTGAGGTTAATCCAGTTAAAACTCTCCTTTCCCTTTGGCTAGTGCCTTGTATAAATAACCACCTGAAGAGCAGAGCTGCAGAAGCCAACGCTTGGAGTATGGCACTTCCCAGAACTCTGTCCCACTGCAAGAGACAGCGTAAAGTTTTTGCTGCTGCCTATGCCAGAAAAGGAAATCAAGATTAGCTAGGTAAGGGCAAAAGGCACTCCTTACGGATTGCTTAAATCAGCAGGAATCAATCATCCAGTCCAATCCAAATCCCCCAGTTGCTTTCTGCCTTAAGATAACTAGAAACAGGTTTATGCTACACTAAGATAAAGCAGCCTTAAACCAGAGTAAACCCTCATGTGAAAACCTCCTTTTTTTGGGAGGAAAGGAGAACTTGCCTTTGAGGTCAGCTCTAAATGAGCTACAATTATAGCCATATAGGCCATGCGGGATTTGGAAAAGCAACACGGATCAGTGAAAGAAAATCACCTCTGTAGACTCTGCCTGGCTGGTCTGGCCCAGGCAGCTCCCTTGGCACTGAGCCCGTGGGCAGGAGAGTGAAAGCAGCACTAGGACAGGGAGCCAGCCCTCACCCTCAGCACTCAGCCTGCCAGGAGAGGCCAGTGCCATACACAGTCCGGCACATGCAGACCACGAGGACGGTCTCACTACGCACAAAACATCAACAGTCTGACCCAGCAACGATGTGTACTTGCTCAGTAAAAAAACAAAACACACCCAGTGAAGGCACAGAGGAATTTGACTCCTACAGTGCAGAGAAAGCCAGTGGAAAGTGGGTGAGTGAAAGTGTGCCCCTTCTGACAGGTGAGACCCCTACCCACTTCCAGTGGCACTTGTGCCCTGGGAGAGAGTCCTGCATAATGTGGCACCATCCCCTGGGACAGAGTCCTGAATAATGTGGCACCATCCCCATGGCAGGCGGTGGGTGAGTAAGTGCAAGAGCAAACCTTAAGCTGGGACAGTTTTTAGGTCAGTGACACAACCAACCACACGGATCCTGCCCCTGCAGCCCCCACGTGTATCTGTGTGTCTCATTCTCATTGTGAAGCTGGGCCAGACGCTCTGAGGCAGCAGGCACTGCCTGCCAGAGTCAAAACACTGCACATGGGCTCCCTGGTGCTTGCCAAGCTCTCCAAGCCATGCACTGGAGCCAGGACTCGGACCATAACATAAGCTCTTTGTGTTCCTGGTCATTCACAACCAAGAGAAAAGAGAAATCTGGTTTTGAGGGCTGTTTATCAGCCTAATGCTTCCAAGATCCTCAGTCTCGAGAGCAGAGAAAATGAACAGCCCCCTCAGCGTGCTGCCTAACCAAAGAGAAGCAAGCAGGACATGCATGCTGCCTCCCAGGGTAAAGCAGTCACACTGAGGTGAGGAGTGTGGGGTAGGAGGACAAAGCAAGGAGCCTGCACAGCTCTGCAGTGCAGCACGTTTCCAACTCCATTCACGCAGATATGGAAAGCCGCTGCTCGGTCTCTGGTGCATATTTAAATGCTCATTCTGAATGGCCGATTAGTCAGAAGTGGAATGTTTCTGCATTCACAGAGGAGCTATTTTAAGATTACATTATGCTCTCTGCTTCCATTAATAGGTACAAATAAAAAAAGGAAAGGCGTTACACCCAGCGATGCATTTGTCTCAGACTTGAGTGCTGCATGTCCAAAGTCCCAGTGCCAGCACAGGAAAGTTGATGAGTTCTGTTACTGACAGGCCACATTCTTCTTCACAACTCCAGAGAACACCCAGTCATCAGGCTTGCCAAATCTTGATGGAACAAGTCAAATCTCTGGCTCACTGGACACTTTTGCTGCAGGCCTGTCAACCTGCATCTTCTAGAGCTGTGCTAAACCTCTGTGGAAGTCACCAAACTGAAAGACGTAAAACCAGACTGGAGCAGCATCTCATGTGCCCTGCTGCTCCAGAGGAGGCTGACCCAGATACTCTCATTCCAGACACCACTTTCCCTGCTCCTGTTGCTCCCCAGCGCTGCCTTCACTCAGCCATAACCAGTGCACATCTATACCCCTCCAGTGCCTCTGGATCCCATTCCAGGCCCTGGAGGACCACAGATACTCCACAAGCTGAAAGTTCACAGAACTCATTTTGCAGCAAACTGAGAACTCTCAGGTTTTTTAAGCTAACAAAACTCAAATCACTAAATGCTGTTGAGCTTTCATGAAAAACTAAGGCAGTTTTAGGGAAAATACACATTTACATTTGGCCAAGACCAACCCCTCCCAATCTCTCCTGCATGTGTTAGGAATGCAGCTATATCCATAACATTCACACACAATCATCCATCAACTCCTACATCCAGATTTGTTTCTTCCACCCTCTCCAAGCCTGGACTGTGATATCAGGGTTTGATCAGTGTGGTTTTCTGAGAAGGGAATTGGAGGAGTTAAGAAGGGAAGCATGGATGCAAACATTTTGCCAAATACCACACGGGAGTTCCATGCCAATGCCACAACGGATATTATTTTAAATCCAAAAATCAATAATCTGAACACAGGGCACATTGAGTAGAGTCAGTTTTCTGTCAACAGTTTTGCTTTCGCTAACAGGTTTATTCAGATCATTCTGAAGACCAAAACCACAGAATCCAACAGGTACAGGTATAATAAATCTCATTAAAACCAGAGCAGGTCAGCCCTCTGATGAACTTAAGCTGTAGATCCTTCTAATGCTCTTGAAGAAAGCTTGGGTGACCAGCCAAACAAGGATTCCCTCAGCTTACAAATCCACATCTTCTGAGCCAAGTGGAAATACTGTATGAGCTAAGGAAAACAGAGTTTTGTGTGTGGGTTGGTTTTTTTTTAAAACAATGTGAAGAGCAAGCAAAAAGTCTCAAATTATGCAGCAAAAATAAGAGAGTCAGAGCTGAAAATAAAATCCAACTTGGAGGAAAAAAGGTGATATAAAAACATTGTATTAAACCAATGGTACTTTGATGTTGGATTCAAATCTAAAGAAATTCTTAGCCCACGCAGACATAAAAACTACAAAAAAACCCTTATAGTATGGAACTGTATAGAATACAGCTCTGCTGAAACACAATTTACGCAAATGCAGAGGGGGAAATGCAGAGGATTGAACAGCAGTAGCAGCCCATATACATATATGTGTGTATGTGTGTGTATATATAGATGAAAAACAGCATGACATGGTGTCAGGAAAATAAATAAAAGGATGCCCAAATGCTGGAAAATGCTGCTTAAAACAAACCTAATATGAATTCTGACCCTGTGAGTCCTCAGTCCTGGGAGGGCTCTGCTTCCCCTGGACATAGACATCACAGGCAGGCAGTGGGACAAGGAGTTGGAGACTCACTGACAGCACTTTTAGTGCTCCAAAACTTTGGTCATTGTGGAGAAACCAAAAATTCTTGGCACTGATGCAGTCATTTCAACTTTGTTCATTTTACTGCAGTAATAAAGATATTGCTTTACAGATGCCACAGTTGATACATGCAAAATATGTGGATCAGAAGACAGTTTCCAACTTTCTCGGTTAAAGCACACCCACCCACGAAGGATTAAAAAAATCTCTTCCCCCAAGATGTCAAGATATTTCTTTCACCAAAGCATTGGGTTTTCCTGGTTTTTAACAAGGATAGTAAGAGAAAAACTCAGCTTCTAATGCAGAAAACACTTCTGTGAAACTATGGAAGAGGCAGAAAGTCCTGGGTTGCATTTAACTAGGGAACAAGGTCACAAATTAAGCAGTCTGAGAATTTCTGGTAGCTTAGCCCTGAATTAGTTCCCCCCCCCCTTTTTTTTTTCTCCCAACCCCCCCTCCACTACTTAGCTCAAAATGCAAGACCAACAAGAACACATGATACAGCCTGCATTGGTATGGGCAAATAAATACATGGCTGAAGTCACAGGAGCACATTCTTCAGGGCTCACAAACCATCACATGACAAACATCACAAGAAGTCAATTTACTAAACTCAATTTAAACTTGAAGAAGTTAATAATAATAACAAAACCCACAATGGGAATGTCTATTAAAAAAGGAGAAGCTGCACTTGAAAAGAGAGCAACAAACAACAAAGCCAAGATCAGCTCTCATTATTTGAAACTTTTGATTTCTAGTGCTACACATGCAAGGCAGTATTGCTTACAAGTCCCAGATAAACACTTGTAGTTACACAGCTTACAGCAAATAAAAAAGCTGACCAGCAGCCACTGAAGACCTTATCAATAAACCTCTCACAAACATACAAATATTGAATTTTATTGCAAGCACTTGAGCTAAATCTTTACTGATTCTACACGTCAGAAAACCAGCAGCCTGTTCATTTGCTATAAAGCTTATAGGTACGAGTGACTTTTTTTTCAACAAGAGGACATTCAAGGCACAGTCCTCCTTAGCTGTCACAAAGTATTGACAGCTGTTCAGAACACACACAAGCTCTGCTTCCAGCTCCAAGCAGACAAATGGAAATAAAAGCCAAACTGCCTCTTAACAAGATGTCACTGTACAAACTGATGTTCATGCTTTACCTGCACCAGGACAAAGGATTTTGTTTTTTAATTTCATAAGCGCCATTTTCATTGGAAAGGTCTCAAAGCTATACTAACATTTTATCCTGACAATTTAATTAGGGATTGGTCCAATTCTAGTGCTAAACATTTAGGGATCCTGAAGGCTCTTAACTGTTTAAAAAGGTTGCAGTGATCTGCAGGGCCACCATCAAACAGATCACTGTAGACTCATCCTTGGGATTAAGTCATCTCTATTTGTGAGCCCTTATGTGATGATCTGTTACAGAGCGTAAGTACTGCATGAAAGCCTCTTCAAGGCCTTCACCACCATCTGTGAATTACATTATTAACAATGCTATGAACTTCCTAAGAGCATCTGGTTCTCTCCCCACCCCCTTCTCAAATCACTGGGAAGAGCTCTTCAGTATCAAAACAGGCACAGGCAAAGCTGTTTTCCTCTTTTTCATGCTTCCCTACCTCCTCCCACCCTTCAGCAGCAGAGGATGGATGGGGCTCAGCTCTCCATTTCCATACCCTGCATGTTTTCTGCACGACTCTTGTTATTGTTAAATAAAGATGGACCAAAACAACTCCATGATGCGTGTACCACAGGCATTTTGCTGGGAAAAGCGGAAGTTTATTTCATCGTTTTGCAGAGGCAGCATCTGAAGCGTGCTCAGAACTGTGCTGAGGCATAACAGGGACTGCACAGTCCCACCCCAGAACTCGCTTCCCACCAGGACAATTCCTGACATTAACCAAAGCCAGGCAGCAGCCACTCAGCCAGCTTCAACAGTTACTGCTGTAGCAATAACTTTCTAGATGCAAAGAAGTATTTTGTCATCCCAATTCTTCTCCCACCAAGGATGTTTCAGAAGTTTATTCTGAAATCATGCCAGCTTCTTGTAAACAAGAAGGAGGAAGAAGCAGCATCGCCCGGGACGTTGGAGCACACTCTCCACTGAACTTTGCACAGAGTTCACATCAACCAGCCTCCTTGGCTGCTCTACAGGATCATTTACTCTTGCAGGAACAGAGCCTTCCTATCTGGTTTTCTACTGCTTGTTCTTCAAACCCAGCTTCTCCTCTTGCTCTGTAAGTAGGGCTCCTCGTTGCCTCAACTCTCTGTGCTCATCAGCAGCAGTTTTTCCATTCTGTTTTGCACAATATCATTCTTTAGTTGCACAACAGTTTGCAATTCGGGCATCGTTACAGCCCTGTAACAGACAGCATCTTCCTCTGTCTTAAGTTAGCAGCAGTGTTTCTTGAAAGAAAAGAGCAACATTATGGGCAGCTCCATAAAGACTTGTATTCAGAGGGAAACTGAATCCAAAACTAACAATCCTGCAATGTGCAGTAACAGGCAGAAAATATTGGGAAGGGGGAGGAACAAAACTGTTTCTGCACAAATGCACATGAATCCTTCTAAAAAACTGTTTCTCTTATGCCCATGTTTCAAATAAATAATCACACACATGTTGAGGTGCTTGGACAGTTGCATCTAGAAGGTGCTACTACTGCAATTAAAGGTAAATACAACATTTCTCCAAGTTTGTAAAATAATAGGCAAGTGTTTGGGGTCACCATCAGTCCAGTGCTGCCTGAATCCATGCTCTTTGTGTGGGTTTTAAGAGGAAGTCTGCAGTTACTGCTGACCTCAAGCTACAGGAGGGGAGGAAGCCCCCAGGGCACTTCTGCCAGGGTTTCATCTCATTACAGTCACTCAGCTTTGGAGTCAGGCAGGTCACGATGAAGATGGACCACTACCCACCCAAACTTCTGGGAAAGTGCACGGCTCTGGTTTTACACAGCCATTTAAAAAAATCAAGGGAGCCACAAGAAAATTAAGCAAGTTTTATGAGTGGCTTTAAGACGGATGGCTTGACAACAGAATCTTGTCTTATTCCCTAGTTTATTGGGAGAAGAAAAGTGAAGAAAGTGGCAAGTCTCAAGAGCAAATTAGTAGCAATTAGAGACAGGCTCTGCCAAGCCCAGCTCCCAGCATACAGGGGGAGCACGGCATCATATCAACAGGATCTTTGTAACACTGGGATCTGGGATGGTAGCAACTAAAATTGCAATGAATTCCCATCTTTCAAACAGCATGTACAGGTGACCATGTAATCAAATTAATTAATATTTTGCTAAATCAGTGCATTGAATATTATCCGATGAGCTCATTTTTGGAGGCAGTTCAATGCCTCACTTCTAGGACTGATGTCAGTGTCACATGCTTGGAGAGGATCAGTCTGCAGCTGGATATTTTAAAGCCTTCTATTAGGAGCACAGAAAAGTCAGTGGATTTCAACAGCATCAACTAATGAATTTTTGTTTTATCACAACAATTTAGTCACCAGACCCCACCGTCAATATCTCTGTAAGAATATCAGGCCATTTCAGACACTAGACGGAAACTGAAGAGTGCAGCAATTGAGCTGTTTCAACAGAGAAAGTTGTGTTTCAACAGAAAAGGAAATCAACAAAAAGACAAGGAAACAGGAAACTCTGATTCTGACTGGCTCCTGATAAAATAATTAACCTTTGAGAAACTAAACTCAGCAGCTGTAAGAATACATAAACAAACAAACAGTAGCAGAGCAAAGGGTGTTGAGCATCGGTAGCATAAATGCTCCAAGCAGCAACATTCAACCCTGAGTTCAAATCCCATTCACTCACAGAGCAACTGTGATGTCATCTTTTATTCTGACATAATGCAGGATGTCACTGAAGTTCAGTGGCAAGTGTTCATGCAGGATCTGTGAAGTCTCCGCACTTTGATGCTCGCTGCTTGCACTTTGTACCAACAAGCAGGAACAGATTTGCATTACACAAATAAGCAGTGTCTTTATTGTGCAACCGCATGCGACTTTTTTGGAGAAAAACAATGCTCAAATACAAGGAGTGCTGTGTGCATCAGGCTGCAGAGTGGGTGGCAGTGATGTTGTCAGAAAGCACTCGGCACCGCTTACCTCCACACCCATTGACTTCAGCAGAAGGCTACATACGAAAAGTCTCTGAAGATGAAGCTGAAGTGTTCCCTAACCCATGGCGCTGTCCATACACTATACTTAAGAAAGAGACAAAACAAAAACCACAGAAGTGAAGCAGCATGAAATTGCAGGGTTTGGGTTTTTACTTTTTAAAGACTCTTGCAGTCCCTGTTCCAGTTAAGAAATCAGACTATAAACCCATCCATCAGTTGTGAGCAAGCCCTTCCCCACACTGCCTGAGCCTTTGCCATGTCTGTAGGATGAGAACCATGGTGTTTAATGCATGTTTAGACTGCTCCCAGAAGACCTTAGATGAAGATGCCTTTAAGCTTCATGGGCAACTCAGCTGTTAAATTGTTCAGTGAGACTGCCTGCGTTAGTCAGGGGCTGTACCAAACACACAGACCGCACACACAGCACAGGACACGGCCCGTTTTAGAGATCCCTGGGAGCTTCTCTCCATGAAGTTCACAAACTGTGCATCTATTTCATGGACAGTTCAGTTCATCCTCACCCAGGCTACTAATTTAATTTGTAATAGTTTCAAGAACAGGAGAGTGAAAGGCAGGAAGCCCTAAACCTCCATGAACATGAAGCCCCACACACAGGATTGCAGAGCAAGGAGCAGCCCAGATCCCTCCAGAGGAACTGGCAGAGACCAGGTATTTGAACTTCAGCATGTGACAGACCCTCCTTGCACTCTGTGAACTTATGGGTGGATAAATAGGTTTGGTGCACAGGCTGCAGATGGGGTTAGGGAAGGTTTCTATAACCAGGATGAACTCACAGTATTCCTAGCAGTTAACTCCAGAGGCATGTGACTATTTTCAGATTGCAGCTTTTATCCCAGCTGAAGAAAGAAGAGACTAAAGGAAATAACAAGATCCTTACATGTCCAAGCTCTTATTTAGCTGCCTGTGGTTCAGCAAGGCACTCCCTCTCGTTTTAAGATGAGGCTTATAAATTCAGTGTACCTCAAAGATTTTAAACTGAGCAGAATGCATCCTTCATTCCAAACTATCCCATCTGCAGCCAGAATTCCTCCATACAGAATTCCATTTTTTTCAGAGGTCTGAAGCTATTTGGCAGTTGTATGAAGCTCGGACCAGCCTGCACATTTCTCTCTTTCTCTCTCCTTTTTTTTTTAATTTTAGACTTAATGTAGCATGTACTCTCAGAAAGGTTTACAATGCAGCCTTTTGTAGTTAACTTGCTCCAAGCTGGGCCACTGCCAGGTTGTTATCAATGACATTTTAAGGCAGATGAATGAAGTTCTTATTACGGTGACAAGCAGAATTGTGATATGGCACATGCATACACTGAAAGAAGAGAGCTTGCTATTAGTTTGTCAGGTTAATAAATAAATAGTGATTCCATGAATAAAAGCCTTTTATTAGGAAACAAATGAACAAAATTAATATTTATAAAGCTTTAGTGGTTTAGAGCACCCTTTAAAATAAGATTATTCATTTCAGTCACAGCCACCACCATGGATTAGAGATTCTTGAACACAGCTTCCCCTCCTAATTCTCTTATCATAGCAGTGCAAGGGAGAAAGCAAAGCTCTGCCTTCTGAACTGTTCAGCCCAGACTCAGTTTGAGATTGACAATATTGAAGGCCCACGACAGCAAACATTTCTGTTACATCTTCAGGACTGCAGCTAAAGACTGCACCTGTTGGAAGAACTGTTGGTTCCTTATCACAGCAGGAAGTTCTCACGTTTTACACAGCGTGCTTCCACACCACACAGAGCACTGAACCTGTGCCAAGCCACGAAGAGCAATGCTACATGTTAGACAAACTACCAGCACTCAGCCAGGAAATCACTCCCCATCTGCCCCAAGAAAAGAGTCTGCACTAAAGCCCTGCTGCTATCTCTCACCCTTCGGGATTCTTCAGCATTTCCCACAGCATGTGCAAAGAATGTTCACCACCAAAGTGAAGTTTAAGAAGGGTGAAGTATGTCCAGGATGTCCCACTTCACAGTGAGCAAATGAAATTCTGACACGCACAGATCGCTTCTCACCTCAAGCTGTCTTTGCCACGAACTCCCTTCGGCTCAAGGCGTTCTGTGCTCATCTGTCCTAAAATCAAACTTGCAAGTTTAAGCTTTAAACAAGCTGAGTAATTTTAGGTTGGGTTTTGTGGGGCTGTTTTGTAGGGAGAGGGTTGTTTAGTTTTGGTACTTTTGGGGTTTTTTATTGCTTTACTTTTTTAAGTGGGGCACTTCTCAAATTCAGGTCCAAGATGTGAGCAAGTGCTCAAGCTTAAAAATTTATTTTGGCTCACGCCATCTTCTCCTCAAATACTAAAAAAAGTTCTCAAACTTTTCCCTTCTCCTCAAGGCAAAGTCAAGTTTGAACTTCCTTCGTATGAGAACCAGATAGAGACTGCCCCAAAATAACCATCTCAGCCATGTATGGTCAAGATGATATCTAAGTTAAACAGAGCTTCCTCCCCAACAGAGCAGTTTCTGGTTTATGTGTAAAGGAGAAAAATTCCACTTCAAGGACCAGAAGTGTGGGTTGCAGAAGCGTGTGGCACAGTTGTTATCTTTGCAGCATGAAGCACAAGTTGAAACCAGGGATCTGTAAAGTGTATGTGAAAAACATTCATTTCACCCACTGAGACTATGCAAACTCTATTCCAGTCATACTATAAACGTTAACTAGTAGTACCTCCCTTGCCTTAAAGTATCCTACAACCATGCCCAACTTTTGGGAAGGGGGTTGAAAATATGCTCTGCTCGTATTGGTTTTCACTTATAATCCCTTATTTGAGATTCAGGAGCAGAGCAGAAGCTGCACAGAAGGACAATTCCCTCCCAGCACCAAGGCAGCCACACAGAGAAGTGCTGAGGGATGCAGTGGCAGGCAAACACTAAAAGCAAGAGATAATACATTAATATTTGATTCCCATGTGCAACTGTACTGACAACTTTATGCAATATTAAACTCGACCCACACTACAGAGGTAGCTGCTGTCTCAAGACTCATTAAGAGGTGGAATTCAGGCTTACACATTCTATTAACTGCTGCAGAACCAAAACAGTACCAAGGAGGAAGAAACACCACAAAGAACAAAAAGGTCTAAAGTTGTCCTGTTTCACTTCACTTTTTGAAGTCACAAGCTTGCTTCCCCATGTAAGCACAACTCAGCTGAAAAAAACAACAGAGCAAACTCCCAGTAACGAAACTCACTAGATGTTCCAAAAGAAAAATATTTGTTCACAGAGTGAATTAAATCGTTGTCAACCATTCTGCAGTGTGAAAGGGCAAAGGGGAGGGCTGTCATTGCAAGGTTTGCACTTCACTCAGGAAGACAATACAGCACCTAGGTAGCTGTTTCCTACCACATCTTGAAGCACTGTATTTAAATACAGTGGTTACAGCATCTCTGAAGAACATGCCCAGAGCTGTTTGTCTTTAAACTATTTAAAACTGTTGAGGAGGACTGCGGAAAGGAAAACAAAAACAGAAAGACAACAACAGAAACAAAGAACAACAAAAAAAGAATCAATCCTTATTCCAGAAACACCTTTATCTCCTCACCTAGCATTTCCTCTTGTACCTAGGTTTAGCTCCTGTCCGTCGGTCAGAGAGCTGAGTCACTTCCCTGCCTGCCCCACAGCTACTCATGAGCTAAATTTTCAGTGTGACACCCTCTTTCCTATTGAAGATGCTCCAGGACTCAGAACTACTGCAAGGGAGCAGCAGGCTCCAAAGGATACCTGCTACTGTACGAGAAGCTCAGACATCAGCTGACTCTCTGCAGTCCATTCAGGAGCTTCAGAGACCTGTGGGAAGCTCCATTTTTAGATGGACTGAGTGAAAGAGTTGGTCCTGCACCATTCAGAAGAGTCAGACTACCTCTAACTACCAACCAGCTCTCCTTTGGAAAGCAAAGCATTTTACACATGCAAGGCACATGCCCTATCCCTCCCTCTCATCATCGTGTAAAAAGGGTAGAGATGAAAAGCCTGACATATTTTGTTTCATGTTTTTTTCTGAAGAATCCTAATGTACACATTTCTCAGATGTCAGCTGCTGAAGCTAAACCAAGCCAGCTGAACAAGTCTTAAAAGTCCTCGCTGCAATTTAAAATATGATAGTTCTGTACATCAAAACAGAAGGGACATGGTAGCAGCCAGTGAGAACAGGACAGCCACAGTTCCCTGGGACAGGACTGGCTTTCCACATCAAAATTCAATCTTTGGATATTTAATTCAGTTACAAGTTGCAGACCAACTCCTGAGACAACATCTCTGGAATTTACTTCTCCAAGATCTCCTGTGCTTCTCCGTTGGCAGAGCAGTGGAAAGCTCAAGCATCAAAGCCACCTCCTGAGCTGTGGTATGAGCTCAGTACAGAGACAGTACGATCTGTGATAAAACACTTCTTTCAAAACAGGTCAGATGAAATATTCTAATGCCTTTGATTTCTTCAATACAAGGAATTTACCCAGTGGCCTTAAGATCCCCAGTAATTTCACCCTGAAACAACCCCCACCGACACAGTAACTTCATTATCTCCATGAAGCCTCAGTTTAGGAGTCCCTTGGGAGGAAGAGGAGGAGCAGAGCACCCAAGAGAAGCGAGTAGCCACAAGCACAAGGCGTTTTCAGCGAGTGGAGTGCCACGGGCGTTCCATTTAGCGGGGCCATAAGGAGTTCACGTCACAGGGCATTTGCCAGGAGTTTCATGATCGCTGGCATGCACAGCAAGGGTGCGTCTCACCATGGAAGCAACAAGCTGTTAAACTGCGTGACTCATCTCACAGCAACGTTTTCTGCCTTCCGAGAGCAGAGCAGCCTGCAATGAGCAACGCTGATAAGATGCATATTCAGAGGAATTCTATTTGGGCAAAAAGCTATTGACACATTCAAACCCGCATATACAGAAGCCTGCCCAAATGCTGACTAAAACACATGAACACACACACACACTGCAATATTGTAGTATTGTGATGGGATATTTTGCAGATGGTTGGGTTGACAGTAATTTAACCAATTTATATGGCCCAACTCAGAAATGCAAAAATGGATTTTAGCCTCCGTGATTTTTTTATCCCTTTAAACAAAGTGCTCTGGAGGAACAGCGTCCAGCCCAAAGGTAAGAAAAAGCACCTGCCTTGTTCAAATCACTGACTACTTCCAACAGATACCACCTCTTTCTTCTCCTGCTTCCAAGATTCCCCTTTTATGCAAAAGATATGAGCTTCATTGTCACTACCTAATAATCAAATTAAAAGGACGCTCTGGCAAATCAATGGCACAGAGAGGAGGTACCTTTAATTCAGTGGCTGAACTAAACAACTGGAACAGCTGACCAGCCTAAGTGCACTTGAGTGGCAGGGCCAGTTCATATGAAAGCAGCACTGGTCACAAACCAGCAGCTCCATTTGTACTTCTTGCTACTGGCATCAGCAAGAGTCAGGCGTGAAGACTGCAAAGCCTTCAACAGCCCCCTTGCTTCAGCTGCTCCTGGGAGGATGTGGTTTGTTGTGACTGAAGAATGAAACCCTGAGCTGCAGGCTGTGATCAGGGAGCAGCTACACTGAGCTAAGCTGCCCAAAGGCTATTTTCTTCTTTTTTTTTTTCCTTTTTCATTTCCCAAGACAGAAGAGTTGCAGCTTTAGATCTTTCAGGATTTTTTCCAGTAACTGGAAATCCTCAGGCATTACCCCTGCATAAAGGCAGCTCTCTTACAGTAAAATATTTCCAGCAGACTGCTTTGTGGATGGCAGTCTCCACTCAAAATAGCATTTTCCACTTAAATAAATATGTCATTGGCTCCCAGAATGGCTGTAGATGCTACTGTACCCTGCCCTTTTCAACTTATTTTCATTTCTTAAACAGCAAGAATCAATACTGCTCAGATAATGACTCACTACAACATCACAAGCTATTTGCATTTTCAAATTACAAGCTCCTTTTCAAAACACAAGAATTTATGTGCCACTGGAACTCAAGAGGTGAAAATTGAAATCAAGCTATCATTGAGATATGCTACAAAAGAAGTTAGATCCCTTAAAAAAAAGATAAAGATTCTTTCATGCACTCTGCAAGTTTTAAGAATGTTTCTCTGTGGTTTTCAGTGAGGCTCCAATTCCACTGTCATCATCCTCCTTCTCAACTGCAAATACTGTCCTCACCTCTAAGGGGACATTGCATTTCATGCACATCCTAGAGGAAACCTGGTAAGTGTGTATACAACAGGCAGCAGATATTCCAGAGAAGGACAGGTCTTCTGCCACAGTTTAACCATCAAACTGCTTTAGGAACACATGAATGCATTTACACACACAAAAATTATCTGTGCTCCAACAGCCTGGTCTTGTCCAGCTGGAGAGAAATCATCTTTTAACAACACAGCCATCACAGCCAGCAAGAGATGGAGGCCTTCTGGTTCCCTCACAGGGCTTTCAGCAGAGGAAGTTTGAAAGACAGGAAGTTACAGATCACCTCACTGAAACAGTTTTATCTCCCAAATGGTGACAGCTGGCACCAGAGGAAACAGGTACCTGTAGGGCACTACAAGATTTGCCTAAAGCAGGAATCAGTTCATTCTTCTGGGCCACTGCCTCCAAAAACTTCAGTTTTCAGAATGAACTCTGGCTATACCTGGAAGACATCAGCTGAAGAAAAACAACAGACGATTTTTAATGATCAGAGCATCTTTAAATATTAGGCATCCCTAACTTTACTAAATATTTCATAAGAAGCTTCGGATCTCTCAGCTACATTGTAGTTCCCTTCAAAAATCAACTCTCCATAACCTTATCCATGCAGCAGCAATCAAGATCCTAATTTATTTAAAAAAAAAAAAAAAAAAAGGAAAATGGAAAAACAAGTTCTACGTGAGATAGACTGGACTTATCAATGATTAAGTAAACTCACAATTACCACATTGTTTAACAACAATTACAGGTCCAGAGGTAGAGGAGTGTTATATTTAGCTTCCCCATAAAGAAGTGGGGAAAATATTTCCTGTATGTTCTACCAGCAAGGAGCTTCCAAGCACAACATGACAGACACTCCCAAACACATTTCCAGGACTTTACTTCCTGCTCAAGCTGTACTCCAGGGATTAAGGAGAGGAAGTCCAATGGTTTAAGTTTTAATTTGCTTTAGCATATTATTTTTCCCAAACTGTGCATTTTAGAACAATATATACACAGTGTATCCTCTCTTTTTGGGTCAGTCGGTCCCTTCCAATAAAAGCATATTGTCTCCCTGAGGGTAGGGAAGACAAGTGAACTGTGAGAGCAGCCAGGGCCAGATTGCCTGCCCAGCTTCTTCACTTCTCAGGAAAGAGATATCATAAACAAAAGGAAAATAGCACTTTCCAGAGATTACAGATACAATTTTTTGGTAACTGTGCAAAAAGATACTTTAAAAGGCCAAATTTCAAATTTCCCAATACGGGTAATTATCAGCCAAGAACTGCCTTGAACAACAAACATCAGCATTAGCACCAAGGAGGTCACAGCATCTTTGTATTTTACTGTAGCATGGTCCTGTCTGCCACCACTTTCTGTGAACATGGCACATCACAAGACAACTGTTCTGCTGTAAGAATTGAAGATTGCAGTCTTATTTCTCAAGAGTGACTGCATAACCAAAGGCCAAAACAAACAGCAAAAGTCTGGACAGACAATTAAAGGAATTTTACAAGTCATCAAGCAACCAGAGGGCTGTAAATGTATAATCAACACTTTGCATGAACTACCCTGAAATGAATGCTCATGAGATGCTCTGTGGCAATGAGAACAAGATAAAAACCTATAAATAAAAGCCATCCAATTTCAGTGATTCAGATCAGCTATTCCCCTGAATCCGTAAGAGCCAATTATAGCGGTTTATAGGGCACACTTAATGTGAAAAATCCAGTTTGAGGACACAAATTTCACCCTTTCTCCTTGTCTGAGAAGTTTATCTCTGAAGCAAAAAGACATCAAGCAATTTAAAAAGAGAATTTCTGTCCTCAAAATTCTTAGTGACCTGGAAACAGAATTAGACATAGCCATATGCTTGCACACTGACATGCTTCTCCTTGCCCACAAGTTGAAGCAGCAAAGTTCCAGCAGTTACCAGATAAGCTTTGCTCAGAAACAGCAAGGACATCCTTATCCTACTCATAAAATTATTCAGCAAGATGAACTTTCGTTTAAAGAGGTAACTTGGAGATAGTCACCAGTCTGTATAGAAGGAAGCTACCATCAGTTTGCAACAGATTGGTTGAAACAATTTGACTTAAAACAGAAAGAATCAAGTCCTCCTGCTGCACTTGGAGGGGGTCCATGAGAATGGCAAGCGTGGCAGGCTCACAGGACCAAAGCCTTCCTAAGGACTAAAAACATGTCTGCCCTGCTCACAAACCCTCAGCAGCCGAGGAAGGAGAATCATCTGAAATGATACCAACGTTTTGATTAAGAAACAAGAAGTCTGTGGCAGAGGAGGAACACACACGAGCTCTAACGGAAGGAGGGAGAAATAACCCACCCCAGATATCTAAGAGGCTAAAAAGGGCAGCCAAATCCTCAAGTGTGGTTAGGAAGTTGCAACAGGAAATGAAGAAGTGTTCAAACAATAGCAGTTAAGATCATGATGAAAATCAAGTTCACTTTATACTGCAAGAGAAGTCTGAGAAAGTAGAAGTAATTATGAGGACCAAGACCAGGCCAGGAATTTGTAACACACTTATTTCTGGATAGGGCACCAAGGCTGTAAAAACACCACTGGTACATAATACACCTCCATATCATGGCATGGGAGAAAGAGAATATAGATATGTAAACCTAAGGCTGCATGCTCTGGATTTATCAGGCTCCACAGGGAGTTATTTTTATATTTAAAAACTAAGTAGTATCCAAATATCAGCACGGTTTCAATTTGATTTAATTGGTTGGGAAACAGCCTGGCTGTTCCAGATGGAAAAGCTTTAGAGAACACAACTAATTGTTCATACATATATAAAATATTTAACAAAGGGAGGGTCTATGCATCTAAGTGGGAGAAAGAAGGAAGATGCATCCAAATGGGAGAAAGAAGGAAGATGCCAAGAGAGACCTATCTGTTCTCACTAGATGTATTCAGTGCTATAAATGTATGGGAAAAGGAATAGTGGAAAGGGTAAAGAAGTCAGAGGGGGAAGAAATCTCTGAAGTAATGCAGCACATTAATATTTATAGCAGGTAAGTATAAGTGAAATTAATCTGTGTTGCTAAGTAAACATACCTTAGGAGAGACATGGGAATGAAAGAGGGGGAAAAAAAGAGGTAAGTGTTCTGACAGCTAAAATGCTGTCGGGGCAGGCAGGACCTGTCAAGTAGCTGATCTAGTTTCAGAAGACGTTACCTAACACAACAAGAAATACTTTCAGAGTAGCTGGCTTTTTCTCTCCCCCCCCACTGAGAATGGAAGCAACTGGGATTTCAACTATTCTCTTCCTCCAAACATTGGCAAACCAGGCATAGCAGCGGTATGATAACGCATGAGGTTTTTTAAGGATAAATGCTAACTTAGAGCTAAGCGTACAGAAATGAAAGCAAAGCTATGCTATTTTCATTCTCATCCTTGGAAACGGCACATGAGGGTAGGTGGCAGCTTAAGGGGTTAACACGCAAGGGTTTATAACAGAGAAGTACAAACAACAAACAAAACAACAGCCTGTCTCAACTTTAAAGAGCATAGAAAGGCAGAAGCCTTCAGAGCCCAACCCAGGGCAGCGATGGGAACATCTGTCCTGCTGCACATCTCACTCGGGGATTTGGAATCTGGCCGCTCTGTGTCTCTCCTGGGCTTGACACAGCCCTGTGAAGATGATGTGTTGGAAAAAAAGGGGGATAAAACCACCTCAGCTATCCGCAAAGGCAGAGCCGGGCACTGGGGATACCCAGAGGGTGCTGTCAGATGAGATCAGCTGAGCACGGCCGGAGCCCCAATCATGTCAGGTCGCTTCCACACGCGCTTCCCACCTCTCCCACCCCATACAATGAACACAGAATAAACCGGGCGGATTTATGGAGAAAGCCCCGCGCCGCCCCATCCTTCACAGAGGGGCTGCGTATGACCGGGACCCTGCGACACCCTGAGGGCCGGGAGGGAGCTGCCCTGCCCCATCCCGGGGCCTGCTGAGGGGCACCGGGACCCCTCGGCTGTCACCAAGCCACAGCCCAGGGGTGTGTGAGCCCCGTTCCCGGGCACCGCGGGCCCCCCTCGCCCCCAGCCCGGCCACCGGCGGCACCGGGGGGCGAAGCTGAGGAGGGAAAGGCGGGGGGGGGGGGGGGGTGGCGCATGCGCAGCGCCGCGCGCCGGACCCCCAACGGCCGCCGAGCACCGCGCTGCCCCCAGCGCCCGCCGGGACTCACCGAGGCGCAGGGGCTGGAGGTGGCGCTGGGGGTAGGCGAGCGCTGCACCGTGACCAGAGCCATCGAGGCGCGGCGGGGCCCCCCCGTCCGGCCGTCCGGCGGGGGGCCTCACTCCATGGCGGGGGACAGGGGAGCGGAGCGGATCGGAGGTGACGCGGCGGCCGCAGGGGGCGGCAGCGGCTGCAGCTCCGCGCGCGCCCGCGGCCTCTCGCCGACTGAGGCGCGGCGGGGCCGGGCCGGCCGGGCACAATGAGGCGCCAGCGCGCAGGCGCCGGCTGTCAGCGCGCGCGCGGCGCCGCCCCCTGGCGGCCGGCCCGCGTTAACCCCCGCGGCGCCGGCGGCTCCTGAGGGGGGTCCCCGCACCCTTCAGTCCCGGTACCTGAGGGGGCTGCCATGGGCAGGGGGGTCCCGGCATCCTCAGCCCGGCCCCTCAGGGGTTTGGGGTACCCTGGGGTTTTCCCCACGATGGGCGAAGGGGTTTCAGCATCGCCCTCCAGGGTCCCTCAGCATCAAAGGTGGGTTTTGTTAATGTACGTCAGCAGGGCGCCCTCAGCGGGCCTCCTGGCTGGTGATGGTTTGTGGGATCCCGCCCCAGTGGGAGCCGTGAGGGTGGGTATGGCAACCCCTGGAGAGAGCTGGTATTAATGGTCACATCACACAGCTTTTCCTTGGGTTAGGCAGCAATAGTAACTCCGTAATGAAAGCAGCGTATAACACTTCTTCGTACATGAATGCACATGCCCAAACACCAAAAAGCGAGTCTAATGAGTACATCTGAAGCATTCAAACATTCCCAGATGCAGAAGTGTTTGGGGGTCTGAAACAAAGGGTCAAGTGCTATTAAACTTCACTCGCTTTGCAGTTTCAGCCTGGTGCTACCAAATTAATAGGAAGGAGGTAATTTGGATCAAGAATCTACAAAATTCGTGCGAAGGAGGTAACTGGGATCAGGAATTGTCTTGGGCATCGAATGACACATTACATATGATAACCAGAAGCTGGACTAAATGTTAAACAGAGCAAACCCTTAGTCAAGAGTGTGTATCAACCCACAGATTCCATTTAAGCACATGGCTGATACCGCTTTGATCTGCTCCTCAGGCTGACAGCACTTTAAATTTAAGCACTGGAGAAGCCACATGGTCCCTTTTTAGGTTATTCCCCAGTTAAAATCATGGTCAGGGAGGCTCCTGTAGCTGAGCTTGGCTGCAATGGAGAAGTCAGGCTCTCTAATTTTGCCTCCTGGTGGACAGGCGAGGGTGGAGGACAGGGATGGAGGACAAGCTCCTTAAACTGGACTGAACTGAGTTTACAGAGTGGGCTGCACAGCAAGCCAAGGTCTTGAACATGCAAATATAGGGCTGCTTCCAGGCTCCTAGCTCATGTTCAGATATGTCTGCATTGACAGAGAGGATTGATAGAAGACTAAAGCTCACAGAGTGTTGGAGCAGTTCCCTCACCTGAGACTGGTGTTTCATTCTGGATTTTGATCAAGTCGTGCAGGGATTACTATCAAGAAATGATTACTTAAACCAGGTTCCAAAGTAGACTTTTGTGTAATTTTCATATATCCTGTAGGTCTTCCAGGTATTTGAACAGCACACACTTTAAAAAAACCTTTACCACAAGTAAACAATGGAGTTGCTATCTACAGTTCACTAAAAGTCCGACATATCAGTTATTAGCTACAACAACCACAGATTGTGATAGTTCTCCAGCCTCTAGAAGGGTGTCATTTGCACGTGTAGCGGTTTTTTTTTAGCAGCAGTATTTAAATGTGGAGGAGGAAGCTATAAGGCAGATGTATTGGGATTGAAAAGAGCAATTAGAGGGCAGGCTGTGGTCACAGCATCAGGGTTGGTACAAAAAACAGACTGGAAGCCTGTGGCCTTATTCTTTCCTGTGCTGGCAGCACTGTGGTCAGCACCTGCTGCTTCAGCCCAGAGTAGCATTTAAAAGAAATGGAGCTGTACATGAGCTGGTTTTGTACACATTTCCAAAACTGACTATTTAATACACTGCAAACATTTCCCTGGCTAACACAACTTATTATTACTACATGTTAGGGCTTTTATTGCATAATCTTGGCATCAGCTGCAAAAGACAACAGAGTGCTCCCAAAATGTATCTTACACAGAAAAACAACCAAAGGAAGAAAAGATAGAAGAGGCAATTCCAGCAAAACATCTGTGATGACATATTCAGCCCATTATTTTGTCAACAGTGCAAGTATTTGGTGGCATAATAAAAGGATACACTTCGCTTAGCAAAAACATTAAGGGATAACAGCCAAGATAGATAGGGTGCAATTAAAGGTTTGCTTAACCCACGGGATTCCACTTGCAGAAAAATAAAAATAGAGCCATTCTGATCCCTCCTTCTAAGTTCTAGTTGTATGTTCTTGTTTGGGGGTTGAAAAAAATGACTTTTTTTTTTTTAATTTATGTTTCATTCTCAAAAAGTTTTGTAAGTTAATCATTATAGCAACAGAATTCTGAATTGCAAAGGGGTAAAACCAAGCCCACCTGGGAGAAGAGATAACAGGAATTAATCATGTGCAAACTGCTTTGAGGAAAAAGTGCACAATCCAGTTTAAAGCCTCATTTTAAATTACTCCTGTGCACTAATTTTCTGCTTCATTTTGTTAACATAATTGATGGTAGACTTCAACACATCTTGGAAATGAACTGCAATGAACATATTTCCTTCTGATATGTTTCTCCAAATAAATAGCAAAGAAATGATAATTTATTACAGTGCATTTTTCACATGAAAGCTGACCTCCTCTATTTCAAGGTTTCTTACAGGCTGTCCCATGAAATGGAGGCTAATAGAGGGCAGGTTACCTTGCAGCTGTTCCAATGACAAATACCACAGATAAAGTCACAATTCAGTTTTCCTGCAGGTAGGCAATCCAAAGATTATGCCACTTCCAGTACAAAATACAAAGAAAGAAACAGCAGAAATTGCCATAAGTTTCTCAGTTGGAAGCCCTGCCTAACCCAAGGGAATCGCTGAACAGGCACCTGATTTACATTCATGGAAATGAGTGCAGAATGCCTGTTGTAGATGTGTTTGTCTTTTGCCTTCTCCTTTCCTCATCATATTATTCTTCAAAGAATATAGGAGAAATTATGAAAGGGGATTCATCAAATTCCTTTAGATTCAGGTTTAAAAGCAGTCTGACAAAATGGCAGTGTGCACTCCCCCCTCATTAGTGCTTTGTGTGCCTTTCCTGCAAGGCTGCTTCAAAGCAACACAAGAAAGCAAGCCTGAAAATGTTTAAATTGAGTTTGTAATTAATTTCTTTTTATATCTCAGATCCTTACATCTGGTTAACATAGTCCTCCCTTCAGCTGCTAATGGACTTGAGACAGCTCTGGACTTTGTGAACCTTGAATCTGAAGGTAACCTGTCACTGGCACCTGTGGATTCTCTCTCTGTTTGTGCCCTTAATGTTCTCTGTTGCTATTCATAGTCCTTTTTTGATTTTATTTTATTTTCAGTCATGTGATGCAATGTTCTAAGTTCAGTACAGAAGAGTCTGTTGGGCTGTGCCAAAGCCAAAAGACAACCTACAGCAATTCTGATTGTGGAAAGACATAGCAACCTTTGGGATTATTGCTTAGCAACTGCAAACACACAGAGGAGTAAAACTCACAGCCCAGCTCCACAGCAGGTCTGAGAAATCCCTAATTCACTTCAAGATTTTTAATGGTTGAGAACAGATGGGCATATATTAAATCCCTGTTGATTTGCAAAGCCACTTTGAATGCAGGAGGAATAAGATCTATTTTGATACCTGCTCCAAAGGTAAGAAAAACAGTTCTTCAAAGCTTCAGAAAGCAAAGGAGAAAATGTTTTTAAATTTTAATTGTATTGAAAAGATCATGTATGAAGAGAGTTGGGCTCTTTGTGACTGATGAGATAAATATGCTCTATGAAATGTGTTAGGGAAAGGCAAAATTATTTCTGAGCAATAGAATGTCAAAGAGATTGGACTTCGTTTTTGAAAAGGCTTTTATAAGGCAACATCTCCAAAATATTTACTTTAGTCCTTCCTGGCTTTATCCCACCCATCAAAATTCTCTAAGAGAATAACAATGAAACCATAAGAATATTATTTATGAGCAGATTTGGGTTTTGTATGGAAAACACAGAGATAATCTTTTTGTACCTGCAGGGATTCCAGCAAGAATATTTTTCTCACAGAAAAGGAGCCAGGGAAGTGGCATCCTACTAAATAATGGAAAGCTTATCTTGTCTTCAGCTTGAACAAAGGCTTACAGGAAACTTTATATCACACTTCAAATTTCCTGGGTGTTTCTAGAGCTTGCCTCTGTGCTCCATGCTCACTGTTATTTGGGCTCCATTTGGGAATGCCATAGGCCCTGAGAGCTCTCTGTATTATTGTAAAATCATAGACTCATAGAATCATTAAGTTTGGAAAAGAGCTCCAAGATCATCAAGTCCAACCTTTGACCAAACACTGCGTTGTCAACCTGACCAGAGCACTGAGTGCCACGTCCAGTTGTTTCCTGAACATTTCCAGGGATGGTGACTCCACCCCTTCCAATGCCTGACCACCCTTTCAGTGGAGAAATTCTTCTTTGTGGGCCAAATTCTCAACTAATGTAAATCAGCACTGAAGGTTATGAGCCAATGGAGTCTTATCCAAACTGGAGCTGTGTCTCTGTAATCCTCAACAAATTCCAAGTTTCATGTCCTGATTTTAGCATTCCTTTGTTGTTTATTTTTTTGTATGTTCTTCCATGCCTTCTTAGTCTTCATCATCTGTACTGCATTAAAGCACTGGGCACGGTTCTCCATGCTCTGCTTCCATTCCTGGAGTTACGTGGATGCCATGGAATTGAGACTGAACAGTCACACTGGTTGTTTAATGTTTTGTTTTGTTCAGACATCCTTTATAAACATTTACTAATCCTCAAAACCATCCTAACAAAAGGTTGAGAGCAGTGTAGAAAATATGTTCATCATCTTTCAGCATCGGCCACCTCATAAAGCAGAATGCAGTTGTCACTTCAACATTGCACAGAAACTGCAGAGGGTTTCATAAAGGATGTTTAAAAAATAATATAAGTATTTGAAACTACAAGAACAGTTTATTTTGGCACAATAAAACCAGCTGATTTGGAATGTGACCAGAACATGGTTAACACCCTGCTTTGAACCAAGGAGTCTGGTTTTGCAGCTTATTGAAAGGAACTCACCTAAGCAAGGAACAATTCGACAGGGTGGACAGGTTTCCTTTTCTACCATTATAAATCCAGACTCCTTTCCAGGTCATGTCCTTTGGTAGCAAAACCGACTACCAACCTAAAAGCCTCTGTGTGGGTCAGGTAGGCAGCTTGACCCAGAAATCCATCCCAGTCCCAGCAGGTAATCACCTTTGGAAAAAATTTACTAGAAGATGCCAACAAGCCGACTGAGTAAACAAACCTACAAATTTAATGCTGTGAAGCATCCCACCTAGCCAGGCAGTATTTGTACTCCAACAGTGGTAATGAACCAGAAGGTCAACATATTCATAATCACATTTCTGTGCCAGGAGGGCTGTAGATCACATTTATGCATTTCCTGGAGGCTGAACTCACTCCAGAACAGCTACAAACGCTTAAATGGGAAGAGCAATACATATCAAAAGCAGTGGTATTGCTATGGATACTGAAAGGCCTCAGTGGAAAACACTTTTAAATAAAAATTTGAAAAGGGTAGTGTGGCAACAAGTTCAGAGTAGAGTTTCATCTCTAATTTGGAAAGGTGTTAGATTATTTTTTAATATCACCCTTCCCTTGCTGTTGTTTAACACCGAGCTGGGGGATTTGCAGTGTGCTGCTGATTTTTCATGCTTTGAATCAAGTAGTAGCCAGTCTTCTGCTCCATTCTGTGTGTGTAAATCCCATTCCAGGTGCAGACAGTTGTGCATGGAGACACACAGGAACATGTTTCAAACTGTGCCTTGTGAGCAGCTCAGTTTCTCCTGATATTTCACAGAATGAACGTTTTGAGCAGTGAAGTTCTTGAAATTGTAAAGGGATTATTCTTTTACAGAATAATCTACAACATAAAGTGCTTGTGAAAAACTTAATCACAGAGTTCATGGTATAGGTTTCTCCTTTCTGTAGAAGCTCTGCTGACCCATGCACCTGTGTCCTTGTTACCTTAACAAAATGTCCAGAGGAAAAAATAGTTGCCAAAGTTGAACTTAAGCAGTTTGTGGGACAAGCTTCCTCACTGTTCTTCACAGCCTCAGAAAAGCTGAAGCAGAGGAAGCTTGTAGAGGAATCTTGCTCCTGGGTATCTGGCATTTTCCATTACTTGCTTCCTTTGTCTCATGTCCACTGGATTTCCCGGAGGCAGGGAATGGACTTAAACAGAAATAATGTACTGGGGGTAAGAGGATTCCACTGGTTGGAACTGGGGGACAAGTTCCAAGCACTGTTTACCTCTTGGTTTCTGAGTCTCTAAGTGACCTGGAATTAATCATTCCCCTTTTGTGTCTCAGTTTCTTCTGCCCTAAGAAAGGAACACACTAATTTAGTTGCTCTGTCTCCAAGGGCTGTTGTGATACATAATTAATCTTTATAAATCATTTACTGATCTTTGAAGTAAAGGGTCTGTATATACTTAAGAGTACAAAGCAGCAATAACAGAATAAAAACGGAACATAGAAAAAAATATTAGTTAATGCCTAACAATAGATTCTATTCCTGTGTCACCTGTTAGGTCACTCCTGCATCTTTTGGCATTATATAACAGCTGCTTTTTTTTCTGTGTCACAGTGATTGACTGCTCAGCCAGAAGAATCAGCCCTATCTGCAAATCTACAAGATCCTGAACTTGGACATAAGGACAGACTGCAACAGAGATGGAAAGCAATCAGGGTGATGATGAACTGCCATGTCCTAGTAATTACACTTCGTGGAAAGAGTGTTTTCATGAAAAGGTACAACAAAGGTGTCTGAGTCTGCAGGAGACAAAGGTGAGGATGGTTCAAGCACAAAAAGCAGAAGAAGCAAAGGTGAGGAGGAGAGAACCTGGTGACTGGCTGGCCAGAGAGTGGTACAATGAGGAGAAGGAGACACGAGACACTCGCATCTATTTGCTCGACAATCTCCTCCCTACATTAGTCCCAGGAGTAGAAAATCTGTTAATGGAAGTGGAAAGGAAACATGTGCTTGTATCAGACCAAGAACCAACCAGATTTAACCCCATTAATTATCTTGGAGAATACCTGATGAGACATAACCCTCAGTATAGTGTTCCTACAAAACCAGGCCCGTACCTGAGAGAAATGAAGGCGGTCTCAGAAGAGCTCAAATCTTTGAGGCAAGGTACAACATCCCAGAGGTGAGAGCACTGACAGTGTGGCTGTCACAAGGCCAGAGGTGGTGTTGTGGTCTCTGTTTCACAAAAGCAATGGTGTCACTGCAGCCTGACTGGCAGAATCTTGAGCAAAACACACCTTGTGGAGTGCAGTGCCAGGGATGGTATTTGTCTCATAAAAACTTGAGAAGCAGGACAAATGCCAGAACATGTCACACAAAATGAAGCACTAGTTATTCCTGTTTAAGGCAATATTGTGCCCTTCACAAGGATGTAATTCCTCCTTAGACTGTATCTTAATTACACATGTGCAATGCAAACTGCTTCCAAACCGGTCTAGCTTAGTGACAGCAGCTCTTTGGGACAGGTGTTAGTATCAAAGGTCTAGAGACTCTTCAGATCATTTCTTCTCTAGTCTTCCAAACTTAATAAAAACATAACCTTTTTTCCTCCTTCAGGATGATTTCTCTTGACCAAGCCAACAACATTGTCCTGGCACGTTGTAGAAACTCCTTCTCCTTGGATTTTTATTTAGGCTTTCCTTTTATATTCTATTTTTCCTTTTGAAGTAGAAACTGGTTTGTATTTTGTTTTGTTGCTTATTTCTAGGCTGTTTGCTTTAATATAATAATTAGTGAATATTGGAGGGGGGTTCCATGGCACCTTACAAAATGCTAATATTGGAATGTGAGAGCATTAGGTGAACAATAATGCTTTATTTTCATCACCCTGTTCAGGAAAATACAGATGTGAACTTTTCAGTTCATAGATGATCCAGAGGTGATTGTGATTACTGTCAAAATTACTCATTCACTACTAGATCACTTTATTCTGTATCTCTGTTCGTAGAATAATGACTTCTGTTTGAATGACTGTCTCTTTATTTGCATAAATAGTGCGTACAGCTTGAAAATTGGTTTCAGTGTCAGGAATTAGGGAAGTAAAATGTTGACATGTCTTATGCATAAACCCTAAATGAAGATAATTGAAGTTCCCAGTATTATAATGCCTAAAAGGATATGTTAATTCTCTCTATCTGAGCTTCTGTCTCCACATTTCCATTAAACATACTGCTGCAGTTTGTAGGAACATGCCTGGTGTGAATACAACAAAGCAGTGTGAGAAGTGAATTTCCTCCAGTCACCGGTAAAAGAATTTCAGTTTTGTTTTCTATTTTTTAAATGTTGGTCCACTGAAACAAATCAGCTGGGGAAATATGTCTTTCAGTGAGTTTTTACTCAAGCACAGGCTGTTTAGGGGATGTTTAGGATGTCAGCCTTGCCACACCTTTGCTTTGGGAGCAGTTTTACCATTCATGTTGCTTCACAGAGGGACACTGGGATACAGGACCATATCTCAGTTTTATTTTGAAAAAGAAATTGAATTAAATACATAAAATTTCCTGGCATTTTGGATTGGGCTTTTGTTTGGTTCTGTTTTATGGGTTTATTTTCCCCTCCTAAAATACTCATGTGTTTCATTGTGAATCAGACCTTATTCTGGAGAATCAGACCTTATTCAACACTTCCTGTTGAATGCAAAGTGTTGGCTACCCATGACCTGTTATCTTGACCTTGGCTATAAGCCCATCTTTACATTTGGAGACAGGTTCTCAATTTGTTGAGAGCTGATGCAAAGGAAGTGACTGTCAAGACTTACAGAAATAAATGTCTCCATAGACAGCATTGCCAGGGGGGTTCTGTAATCACGGCTGTAGCAGGTTTTGCAAATCCACTAGTAGTAGTATCATGGGATTTGCATTCACAGCAGCTCAGGATTTACATATTTGTGATGGCTGTATTGTGGGATTTGCATGGGATTCTTAAATCACAGCAACACAGGATTTTACTAGCACCACACAGCAGAGAGACTCATGTGAGTCACTGGATTTCAAACAGGAAAGAAGTGCTACAAGGGCAGCGATTGTCTGTGCTCAACATCCCTCACATAAGCACCAGAAAGGTGAGGAATGAAACTCGGGCCCAAATGAAGTTCCTGGGAGCCTTGGCACTACCTTCAGGAAAGGCAGGATTCACCACAGGTTCCCATCTAACACTTACCCATCCTCAGTGAGCTCTCTTGGACTTCCTCCAATTTCTCCTTAACTGCCACCTGACTGGGAGTCAAGGCAGGAAGGAGAACAGATGGGAGAAATTCCTTATGCACATGGACTGATACCTGAAACGGAGCCTTTGTCCAGGGATGGGAGTCCTTCAGGCTGAGTCACCCATCCCTGTGTGGGAGGCAGGCAGCTCTCTTCCTGAGGAAACATGTTTGGTTCTGCAGGGAGAAGTCACCTCTCTTCCATCTCATCTTTTCTGGAAATGTCTGTTGGAAACGAGCTCACTTTGCAATTGGGTGCCTGGTGCTGTTATCCTTGTTTTGCCATTATTGTCTGAGGGGGAAACGTTTTGTCCCACCCCAGGGACACCAGGCAGAGGATGCAGCTGCCCAGTTTTAGGACCCTAGATATGACTGCAAAACTGCAGCCCAGTGCAGGTGCAGCACAGAATGTAACTTGTGCTGAACACTGCCCAAATTAATCACCAGAGCACCTTGGCAGCTCTGAGCACAGCCCAGGCTCTGCTCCCAGGTTGCAAACGGCCCCAGAGGAGGAGCTACCTCTACAAATGGTCTGGTTTTCTCTTTCTGCCTGCAGCATATATCAGAGAAAAATCTGTTTGTCCACTTAGGTTGGTACCTGCTGCATTCCTTCTCTCCTCTGGCACTGGGAAGGAGTCAGAAGATGGGAAAATATTTTACCCTTCCCCTGCTATCAAAGTGCCTGAGGCTGAGCTGCCTCAGCAGCACTTGTGCAATGCCCACCATTGATTAAGGAACCAAATGATTCATTAAGAAACTTTGGTGATAATTGGCCATGAAGAACAAGGACCTTGTGATAAAACTGACTGTGATCAAAGTGTATTGCTGTGACATGTAAAACAGGTCTTTCTGTTCATTAAAGAAAATCTTGATAGGTTATAATTTGTAGGATGACCCCAGAGTAACAGAAGAGAGCAGGGACAGGATCAGCCCATTTCACAGGGGGAAGGAGGGAGCAGGAATCGTTTGCTAAAATATAGTTTTTGGAGTTCTCAGGTACAAAAGAGGAAAAATTCCCTTTTCTCTGAGTAGCTACAGAGGGTGTGAAGGCCACAAAGATGAGCAGCTACCTCAGTGCAGAGAGATTCTAGCAGCCTCCATGAACAGGAGCTGTTGTCTCCATATGAACTGATCATTTGGCTTTGAGCATTTTGACCTTCCAAAAGGGTTTTTTTTCCCATTTCATAAATTAACAAAGTCAAAAATCAAAGCAGATGAGTTCAGGATCAATTTTATTCAGTTCTTTTGTTGTGTGAAATGGAGGATTGGGAAAAACATGGCTGGGTGATTAGAGAAGCAAAGAAAACAAAAGGAGGAAGAAAGGGAGCTACAGTCCAAACCTGCAAACTCTATGTGTTCAAAATGATGGAGAGGCTGAAGTATTATCCCTGTCCTAAGGCATTGAGGGCTCTATTGTGCGAGGCTGCTTCAGTAATTTCATTGAACATTGTTCTTTGGCAGTGAAGTGCTTGTGTGAAAAGGTACTTGGGTTTGGAGACAATGAAGACTGATGCAATTTTGTTGGTAAATCAACTGTAGCAATATTATGCACCTGTCTCCCTGCTAGAATTGAAAGGAAATTGAAGGACATCTACACAATAAATGATGAATGTCATTATAAATGTGAAGGTAAAATGTATCGCTGTTGAAATTACACAAAACTAAGAAAGCTGCACAGATGATTTTCCATTAAATGTCTTCCACATAGACAGGAATTTCAGCAAGAAGTTACTTCCTTTTGTTTTGTTCTTTAGGGTAGGCTTAATCAATCTTAAGTATGCTTATCATGGTATCTTTGTAATCCACGTTCCCATGTCCTACAGGCTGGTCAAGATGAAGGCTGAGGCAAAGAGCAAACGTGAGGCAAGGGAGGAGGTGGAAAGAAAGAAGGCTGAGGAGACAGCAAGGAGAAAGGAGGCATTGACAGCTCTGTTCAAGGAGTGGACAGTGGATGGCAGTTACAGAATCCCAGCAGCACTGGTAACTAGGGGAGATCCTGCTGTGGTTGTTCCAAACAGGAAGAAAAGGACATTTGTGTGTAATTGTCTACTGTTGTCTGCATGTCACAGGCCTCTGACTATGACCTTGATTTTTAGGTTCAGAGTGCCCTGAGGTTTTTTCCAGATGTCACTGATTCTATTCCTGAAGATATGAGAAAAGGCAAGTCTTCAATGTGTCTTCCTTGGCTTTACTGCTGTGAACTGAATTCTGATGTGACCTGTGAGCAAATAGCAAATGGATTTGATAATAGAGGGAGAATATCCATGGGTAGTTACACCACAAATCTTCAGATAGATTGGAAAGAGACTGAACCACCACGTAACATCAATGTGAACATAAAAAATGTTGAAAAAAGTTTAAAAAATCTTCCAGAGAGATAGAAAGAGCAGATTCAGGCCCTTTCCACTTACATCCCTTATTAGCCAGACATTGCCATGTTCTTACTGCTATTTTTGAGCATCACTGTACCAACCTTCTCCTTTACTGCCCTATCAGGCAGTGTTTGTCTCATGGGAGGTCTTAGAAATACTGGCATGCTGGGAGGTGTGGAACAAAGGTGGGATCAACAAAATTAAAGTCTGACAGTGTTGTTACCTTTTATGGTTTCAGGGGAAATGCTGAGGTTTACCCAATGCTCCACCCACCTCATCGAGCCATTCCCTTGGCCTGTCCCAGGCATCCAGTGTCACACAGCCCAGGGCCTCTCTACCAGAGCACTCAGCTCCAAAAGATTTCCATAATTCCTGTCCACTTTATATAGCTCACACTTGACCTCCCCAGATGATGATAATTGAATAGAGCCAGGAACACTGAAGTGGCAACACGAGCCTGCTGCCAGCCCTTTACTTTGAGAGCCTGTAATGATCATCAGTGATAACAAATGTGCCTTTGGTGATTTGGGATGATAAACAGGGCACTCCAGAGAGTGTTTCTGTTGCTGCTGGAGTCGCCTCTGCCTGGAGCTCGCCCTTGCTCAGCCCTTTGCTGTATTACAGAATTGTTCCTCTGAGTAATCATCCATATTGGTAGGACATTGTGTGACTGCCAAACACAGCCCCTGTGTTCCTGCTGTGGAGCTGTGGTTCCTCAGTGCAAACAGACCCTGGGACATGAGATTGTGAAGGAATTTCCTGCCCAGATATTTGCTCTCCAGATGCTGGGGGTGCTCTTTGTACTGTTTCACTAATAGGCTCCATTTCTTAATTTATTTCATTTAATAGCACTCAATATACATTAAGAGAACATTATACTCTGTTTTGTAGTTTAATAAAGATAATGTACAGTTTGGGAACATCTTAACCAACAAGAGATAAATGCATTCTATGATGAATTTTCTCATTACTCCTGATATATTTAGAAGAAAGAACAGAAAAATAATGCCAACAGAAATAGCATGTCTGTGCTCAAAGAACTCATTCAGAAACCTATGTAGATGTTTGATGTCTCTTCCCAGTTCCATTATAGCAGCCCAGAAGCTGACCAAAACATACTTTTGAATATCATCATCAGTAAAAATATTCCCATATTCTTGAGAAAATTACTATGATTTTCAGATTCCACTCTTGCAAAGCAGAATCCACGTCTCCAGAGTTCTAAGGCAGTTTTATCTGTTTGTTAAATCAAAAATCATTTCCTCCCTCACATAATTAGTTGTAAGTACTGTTAAAATCATCGCAATTTGCACCAACTTATGTCAAGAATAAATATGACTCTACAGTTCTGAATAGCTAAATGCAGATTCTCAGCAAGAGAAATGCAAGCAGATTTAGATGGTCTCTGTACAGTCAGATGCTTCAGCTACTGTGGGATAACCTCAAATAAATGTCATCCAACAAGAAAGTTAATGTAACAGCACAATGTGCAAAAATATGTGTGCAATATGCAAAATCACAACTGTTGCTTTCTAAACCAATATCCCTTCATTTTTTTACCAGCAACCCATGACAGGACGCTGAAAATGTTAAACACGTTGGAAAAAACAGTAATCCTAGATGAGTTCACAAAGGTGAGAAATGAAATAAGAGCATCTGGTTCAGAATGTGGTGTTTATCACAAAGTATCAGCGTTTGCCTGGGGAGTGAGTGAAGGGCTTCCCTTCTCCAGCATCCCAAGTCACTGGTTGTATCTGGACATTGCACATTCCATCTCCATCCTCTTCTCTCACAACACTTCCATTCTGGCCAGCAGGAGGGAAGTGTTTTGCTTCCCTCAGAGCTGCAGCCTGTGCTGCTCTTTGGGAAGTTTCTCTGGGAGCAGTGGTTTTTAGGCCACCCCTCCCCGTCCCTTTCTAGAATGTCAAAGCCCTGAATCACTTGTGAATTCTTGTGAATTCAGACTTTGCTTGGCTGCTCACGGGAGGTTTGGTGTCCCACTACAACCATTAGCCTGAGGTAATTAGTAACATCCTCACAGTATTGTTATTTCTAACTAAGTTCCATTAACCAGAGAAGAACCAAACCATGAAGACCTGGGATGAGAAGCTTTCGTCCTGAACTATCACTGGTCTGAACCATAAACAAACTGCAACAAGTCTCATAAATACTCATGAAGCATAACCAAGTAGTTTTAAACTCAAGCTGCCATTGGGAAACCTCAGAAGTGTGGTTTTAACTCATCAAAATCATAAACGTAGTTGGAAGTTTCACCCCATTACTCTGCTGTTCCTCAAGCTGAAAACAACCAAATTGGTTCAAACTATATTTATTGAAAGCTGTCCAGGCCAAGGCTTTGCCAGCAATTTCTACCTGCGACAGAGCAGGATTTTATGGCTGGGTAATTAAACCTGTGAAAAGGGGTGTTTAGAATAGGAATAATGGCAGACCCTCATTGCAGCAGTGCTAGTGGGTGCTGTTATAATAATTAAAACCAGAGTATAAAGCAGCTATGCAGAGACTAATTCCAAGCAACCATGTGTGATTTTTTGTGCCTTCTTCCCTCTCAGGAGACTCACATGTTTGGTATTTTGCACAGAGATGCATTTTTATGGTAACTTGTTGAAGGTTTTTTTAAGCATGAAATGAGATATTTTTGAATTTAACCCCAGAATTATTGCATCTAATTAAGAAGACTATTGTGAATAATGAGAGCCCAGAGAATTGCTTTTGTCACTGCAATGAAGCATCAGTCCATAACCCCTATGGTACATATATATAATCACTGAATGAATTCATGCTCCATTAGCATTAGAAAACTGTTTAAAATATACTTTGTGTACTCTTTATTTTAACTCAATTAAAGATATGACAACAGAGATCAGAAGCACAAGAGACATGAATTGTCAGGCAGTCTGATTTGCCAGGAATGTTCTCTCAGAACATATTCTCTGATGGTTCTTCCAGTGTGGCTTTAATTGAATCAAATGATGAGGCTTTCATCACTTCCCTTGGGAACTGTTCCATCATCAGGACAGGGCTGCTTCTAATCCTCAGCTACAATTTACCTTTGTTCACCCCTTTCCATCATCCACCAAACCCAGAAAGAGATGATCTTCCTCCACGCTGCTCACGGCCCTTTCCCATGTGGAAAGCATTGCTTTTAATGGACCTTAAAATTAAATAGCACTTTTTTTTTCTTCCTTGAATTCAGTGCAGCTTTGGGTTACTTAAAGGCTGTTAGAAACTCAGTAGAGAGACCTCACACATCATTGTTTTTGGGGTTTGATTTTTTTTCAGAAATGCAGAACAGTGGCTGTTGTATTTTTACATCCTTCGTGACAACCTTGTGGGGTCTTTTATATGAAAAGCATTTAAATCCCAGAGACCAGACCTTAATCGTTTATTTCACAGGCTTTGTGCTCTAACACACAGAACCCCCAGCAGTCTGGCATAAAGCTATTGGCACCAAGGGAAATGCTCACATTGCCTTTGCAGGGTCAGAATCAGGTGTTAAAGGTGAGATTATTTTCCACGATTGCATGTGGCTTTCTTGATTTCTAGTGAGATCGGTAGGAACGAGAAGAACTGATCCATTGTTTTTGATGATAATGTGTTCACAAACTACACCAAGGTCTCTGGGTAGCAAGAAGGAGGTGTGCCAGCTTTCTTTGGAGAGGTGTCAAAATCTCTCGGTTAATAACAAATAAATGTATGTTAATTATGTGTACAGTAATTTACACATCAGCTGAGAAAAGCTTAAGACTGTGATGGTGCCTCCTGCCCACATGGTGCTTGTAAACAGTGTCCTGTGAAGCTGTTAGACACAGTATTAGTGCAGCAGCCTTTGGATGTGTCATCCAAAATAACAAGCTGCTTGTCCAACCTGCTTCATCCCAACAGCCTCACCTTTAAGGTTCCTCTGTTGCAGGGCTCTGGGATCTAATAACCCCAAGGAGCTGGTGGATACTCTTAGCCCCAAATGTGCCACCTTCTCTCCAACCTACATCCTCTTTTTATGCTGAAATGAAGAAAAAACCCACATTGCATTAGGAGCTCTGCTTTCCTACCAGCCACCCCTCAGGCCATTGCTTTTTTTCTGCTTTTCCTCTCTTTTCCACTTGTCCCATATATTTGGAAATTATGCAATATAGACATGAATAATAATAACATATATTAATATTTCAGCTGGTTAACTCCTGTGTGGCATTTCAACAAGTCCAAGATGCTTTAGCACTTGTGTCAGGTATTCACACTCTCAAAATGGGATAATGGGAAACGTTCTGTGCTTTGGAAATTCCTCCTTTTAACTGTATGGGCTCCCTGTTAGTGTGGCTGGCTCCAGAAACCTGCTATAATAATTCAGCCCAGGCTCTGGGATTGTGGTTTATTCCGATGGCCATTATTATTTATGTCATGCACACCACATTTTTAGAACCATATTGCTTTTGCTCATAAAAGCCACATGGCTATAAATCCAAAGTGTTAAAGTGTCTCCAAGGCTGGAACGTAAAATCAATCTCAAGTCAGTAGTATTCCCACAGTCAGAGGACTTGGGTGACAGCAGGCTCGTTTTCAAAAGGATCTTTCATTTTTTTTATTGTATCCAACTGGTCCTCTAAACATCAAAATTGTAGGCAATGCTCATTTTGTGGCATTTGAGAGTTGAGTGACTGTCAGTTCTGCACAATGTAATGGCTCAAAATGCCTCCTTGGGAGTAAAGTCAGGAATACTAAATGCTGCAGAAAACCATGGAGAACTTAAATCCTCCACAAGAAAATTGAGCTTAAGCCACAATATTTCATAGGAGGGCTCTGATCCAGCATCTCTGAACCACTGAGCTTGATAAGTGACCTCTGGACCAGGAAAGGAACTGTTCAGGGTACATTTCTGCACTGTCCCGGGCTTGTTTGGAGAATATTGTTTCTTCTGAAGGGGAAAACAAAGCAGGCACCAAGTCTGTGTTATGTTGGCAGATTAAATTACAAATTCCTAAATATTTCATTGCACGCAGTAGATTTTTAGGAGTTCAAATAAAGGTGAAAATGCTTGAAGAAAGCTAACCATGTCCACTGCTGCTTTATCTCCATAGCTTGTCCTTTCCTACACTGAACATGTTTCAAATGATGAGTTCCAAGAAATCATGGAATATCTCCATAAGTGTGCTGAGGACTTCCAAGAAGCAACAAAACATGATACACAGAGGCAAATTTTTGTTGCCCTCTTCCAATATTGTGATTATGGAAAGGTAGGCAAAGCAGCTCTCAGCCTAATTTCAATGTGGCCATGCTCCCAGTTTGGTGTTTCTCTGGGTCACTGCTTGCTTTTTCTTTTTCTCAACTCTAGATCCTCTCTTTGTGCTGGCTCAGCAGTATTTTAGGGAACAATAGCTGCTGCACTGTTGTCAAATTCATAGTTCTTAGACACAGAAACACCCAACAGCCTATTAACTGATGGCTAATTAGAAACTGTATTACCCAAACTGATGGTTTGGGACTGAAGTTTGATGATTCTGGAGAAGAAATTAACTATGGCCTTTAATTCTAAAAAATTACCTGCTTCCACAGCACATTCAGAATATTTGAGTGCTCGTTTATCTATTCAGCCACATTTCAGCAAAGATCATCTGAGGTAGATTGACTTTAACAAATGTGCACATTACTTCAATAATTACATATATTGCATTAATTATGTTGCATTACTTTATAGATTTAAGGCCTTCTATCGATAAATCTCACAGTTAAAATTTAAAATGCAAAATAATCCACTTTTACAGCCTCTCTGAGAACAGTACTGTGAACTTCAGCCACAGTTTATGGACAGGAAATTAAAATACAGTAAGTCAGTTACAGAGCTGGAAATGAAACTCAAAAGCCATAATTTGGTTTTCAGCAGCTCTAAGCTCTACCATCCTCTCAGCACACCTGCATCCCCATTAAAAAGCAAACAAAAAAAAGTGCTAAACTTATTAGAAAACCAGTAAATAGTAGGAACTGAAGAATCAATGGCATAAACTATTGCTAAAATCTTGGGCTTCATCCAAAAAGTGTGGTACTTGTTATGAGTAGCCTCAGTTTGCCAGTTGCTGGCTACTACAGAGCAAGCAGTTGCCCTAACCTTAGTTTTCTCCCCTACATAAATTATATATTCCAGCCAGCACTCCTCCAGTGATGCTTGCAGAGCCTACCCAGAGTGAACTGTGCTCTACAATGTCATGCTAATAATGTCATTAGCGCCAAGAGAAAGGAATTACAGGGCTCGTTTCAACACCAATAGTGTGTTTTAGAGAATAGCAGGCAAGCTGCTGTTTGAGGGATGAGGGAAGAAATGTGTCTGCTTCCCAGCTAGGAGACATTTCACTTTCCTCCAGCTCTGTCAAGAAGGGCTGTGATGGATCCTCCTGGCTACAGGGATATATAAACCTGTCTTTGTCACGGATTTCCAAAAGATCCCTTCTTTCCTTTCATGTTTTAAAGTGACTTTCTTCCTATTATTTCTGTGGCAGTAATCACCATCCCCATGCTACTAATCCCAGTGGAATCTCAGAGGCAAAGAGCCAAAAATACTAACACAACAGGAGTGAGCAGCTATCAGCAATGACGCCACTGCTGCCGAAAAAAACCGATCAGGGCACAGAGTTGTGGTTTCCAGGCTCCGAGGTAGCCCTGCCCTGCAAATTGAGTTCACTGAAGTGTCGTGTGGGCCACGCAGCTCTTTTAAACCTGGCCTGGTTTCTTTTGTAAAGTTCTACTGTACCCACAGGGGAGATAAAAATGCAAAGTAACCCAAGGACTTCTACCACTTGAATGTGATCCATTACCTCTAGAGCCCATTCTGCAAAGCACAGCAAAGCAGTTGTTTCAGTTCCTAATTTCCATTTGTTTGGTGGCAGGCAGTTATTCCAGTCTGCATGGTGAGTGTGGCTGGCTGCCTCAATGAGCTGCAATTAGGGCCAGGGAGCTGAGAAAGCAGTGTTTAAATTACAGTCAAATTAGAAGGTATCCACATGATCATTATTATGATTTCAAATGCATGCATCCAGAAGGATGGCAGCTCAGCAAGGACAGCCTGGACCATGCACTGCAGCAGCAACTTGCCAAGACAATCCCAGAACACAGTTGGATCACTGCTATAATACCCCAAAAGGCAATGGCATTGTGAATTTTAAGCTTATTGCCTCTGTGCTCACTTGTATCAGTTTCTTTTATAACTATGCATTAATTTCCAGAGATGTTTTAAACCCGGGATTTTTAAATAAAATTGAATTTAGTCAGAGATTAGTTTTCAAGCTCATGAAGTTTGAGACACTCCTGATTATCTTTCTTGCAGTACAGCAACAACAAAGTCTGCTTTCTCATGACCTTTTCTGAGTGCCTGTTCCTCCCTCTTTCTCACTAACAAGCTCATTGTAGGGTTCAGGATACGCACATCACATTTCCAGAAAAACAATCAAGTGGTTAAACACTGACCTATCCCTGATTAAATGGCAAGTCTGGTTTAGTCTGTGTTGCCAAAGGAATTACTCATAGGTCACAGAACATTGCTGAAAACAGCTGAGAATCATCACCTGCCAATATCTAGGTGGCAAAAAAATTAGGTCAACGTGTTTCAACTCCCTGGGCACTAAAGCTGCCCTGAGTTTTGGGCGGCTGTGCAAACACAGATGGTTTTCTGTTGTGGAGAGGGGAGGCTGTACCTGTCCTGCTCACAAGGTGCAGCATGAAGGGCAGGTGGGCAGGAATCTGTCATCAGCCTCCTTAGTCACACACCAAGTGCAAAGAAAAGTCGCCTTTTCTACTGAATTTAGCAACTGGGAAAAATAGCACAGCTGGAGAGAGGAGTTGGAAATGGTTTCTTGTTGTAGTGCTCCTCTCTTCTAAGGATGGCTGTGCTGTGACATGTTCTTCCCAGGGCAAGTTGTAAGGAAAAGTGTCCTGAAATAACAGGGAGCCCTGCTAAAATGGGAAATCTGTGTAAATTGGAAATGTTTAAATAAGTAAATAAACCCCTATTAATATTTGACAATTTCAGCTATTTTATCTGTTTTTATATATTTATATATTTTATATAAAAATAAAATTATTGGATCCAAATAACTAAAAACTCTTCAAGAATCTGAGTTATCTAAATCCTCCAATTATATTATTTTAGTATGACAAAAAGGCACCTGAATCCCAAAACAACATCCTTATTTTCTTTTTAATAATACTTAATTAATCTATTCCCTTTTTAATAAAGTAAGATTATGCATTAGTACTGCAAAGTTCAGGGCAACCAGCAGATGATTGTGACAAGTAACAGCCGAGGAGATTTGAATGGAAAATTAAATGTGTGTAATGGAAATGCTGAATGGAGAATCCAAATATTCCACAGTGATCTGGTAGCATCTTCAAAAACATTGTGTGTTTGTGCATCTCCTAAATGGATCAGCACTTGATCTGATATGTTCAATTGAAAGACAAACAGGCAAGAAGAAATGTTTGCAGAGGGGTGTGCAAGGCACCTCTATGTTAATGCCAGAAGATACCAGGAATTAGGACCTACATGTTGTAAGTTTAGGGGCAGAATTCTGTGATGATATTTGTTGTTCCAAACCCATCCATGGCTGAAATTCAACCCTGATTTCCAGCATTTTTTTTTACCAGCAGGAATTAAATTACCAGAGTCTGAAACACTAAAATTGGACCAGATGGCTTCTTACATTTCAGTTCTGGTCCTTTCTTCAGGAACTTTCAGTTCCCTGTAGAGGAAGGTGCTGCAGTACCAGCAAATGAGATGTGTTCACATAGTTCCAGCATTAACTTCACCATGTGTAGGTGACATGTGTATCTCTGAGTTGCTTCCAAATCCTCTAACTATTGGTGCCATTAATTACAGTTTCAGGTTATAAACAATGCAGTCATTTTGAACTAATTTCCAGAAAAGAACAGCAAAGTTCTTCCTTTATTTCTTTAGTCTAAGGGCAGGCAAAGTTCAGAAGGCATTAAAAGCCTGGTGAATTTTACATTTTGCAATTTTTAATGTAAGAACAAAATGTGAAAAGGAAATCAATAATTCAGATGGAAAGCTACTCACTACAAATAATGAACTTAAGTAAATCTGTTTCCTAATTAACGACTTTATTTCACTAATGGGAGGGAGATTTCAAAGGTGGCAGGACTTAAATAATGACAACAGGAATATATCATAAAATGGAAAACTTGCAATCATTTAGGTTTGCTTTACTTTTTAAAACCCACAATTTCCTGATTGGAAATGACCCATTTCATTGCTTTTTCCTGGGTTTGTCATCTGTGTACACTCACCCTGAGCAACAAGGATTTAATAAACTCTGCACCTTCCTCTGCACTGGAAATGCTGATACCTCTCTCACCTCTGTGGTCAAATGTCTATGAATTTAAAAAGGAAATTAGGGAGGTTGTCATAATAGCTCAGATTTTTGGACTAATTATGTTTCCAGGCCAATACATCACACTTCAAAGTAGATGATGGGGCACAAACCCAAACTACAATGTGAAGTCACTAAGGTAATATAGCATGGCCCATAATACATGAAAATTCTTCCATGGTACTGTCAGGCAATCAGTATCTGTCCTGAGAGTATGAAATGTTGAAGCTTTGATCTTTACACGAAGAACTCCTTTGGCAGAACAGTTACAATTATCTCACTGTAATTTGTCAAGGACATGGAAGAGGAAGAGCCTGCACAGTAATATGTGTGGGGACTTCCAGCTCAGCCCAGAAGAAATTTTTGCCTCTGTGAAATAAATTAACTTCTTTGAAATTGGTAGTGATGTTCTGGTAATGGATAATTATCAGTCTCAGGTAATTCTTGGCTAATGGTGTCTTTGTAGTGCTGCAAATGTTGATGTGAGTCGCAAGAATCACAGGAAAAACCCAATAATTGCAATCTTTTTGCCTAGGTTGGCGTCTTGGATAGACAAAAAATACTGGCCCTGCTGAGACACTTCTATGACAGAAGCCCCGTGACTGACAAGTGGGAATTCTGGAACCCCAGACAGTGTGAGCACATGGGATGTTTCAGTTGTGGTTAAAACACTGTGAGTCCACACAAGGTTGGAGAGTTCAGATGTATTTTATAAGGGTTATCAGAAATGAACAGAGCCCAAAAAAGGACCCAAATGAGTGATCTATACACCAGAATTTGCAAACACGTTTTGTAAACTGTGATGCAATGTTCAGAAATGCTTCAGCATCCAAAAGTTTTCCTTGCTACAAAATTCTGAAGTTCTTTTTGGGAAATAGAATTAAAGAAAGACTCTTTCTGAAACAATTTTTCTTTCTTACTGGGCAATATTAGAAGTTAATTTTGTGTTTGCACTAAAATACCTCCAGGCACACAGAAAGATAAAGAAAAAATGCAGGGAATCATCTGCATGAAAGTAAAATATTTTAAAGATATTGGACATTCATTAATTGCTCAGATCAAATGCAAAATGAATTACATCTCTCCTTAGTGCAGAGAACAAGGAAACATTTCTTTCAAAAGAAAAGTGGTGTAATACATAGCCAGAAGTGCAGATCTCTGCAGGCAAAGACATTATTCTGAAGTTTTGTGTTTCTGAGATGTGTCCTTGCAGAAGATACTTTCTGGTAGTTTGTATTTACTTGGCAATACCTTTTTCTTTAAATGTTCTTATGCAATACTCAAGAACATAAAACCAATGCAAACTATCAGCTCACCCATATTTTTTCTATTTTAGGGCCAATAATTAAGCTGCAAGATATTGATCTTATGGATTTCTGGGGAGGCCTTGGTGACCAGGAAGTTTGTGAGGAATTCAGTGAAAATTTGGTCTCATCTCAAACAGAATTTTCTGAGGGAGAGATTTTAGAAAGTGAAACTGTAGATGATGATGGGCAAGGGACTGACAGAATGAGCACCAGTGTTACAGAAGGAGTTGAAGAAGAAATGGGCATGAGTGAAGCTGAGACTGGAGGAATTTCCAGGGAGGAAAATGAAGCAGCAGAGCCAAGTGATGCTGAAGTGAGCAAGGAAGGTGAGGATGCTGTGTCAGCAGTGGAAAGCAGTGGCCTTGAAGCTACTGATTTGGATGGAGATACCATACACAGTGAGAAATCCAACTCCCTTGAAGACATCGGAAGTGAGAGGGAAGATGAGCCTGGAACTGCAGACAGACAGGATGAAGCTCTCCCAGCATCAGCCTCTGCTGAGAACACTCTCAGTACAGATGGAGAACCTGGATCTGGAAAACCAGAGGAAGAAGAGGAATCCAGCCTGGGTGGAGAGGCTGAGACAGAAACAAAAATGGAAGGAGATCATACCTCAGATGGAGAACCTGCATCAGAAGAGCAAGTTAGCCAAGAGGACCATGGAACTGCAGAGACAACACCTGAAGCTGCAACCACGGCCTCAGGAGACAGAGCTGTGACAGACATGGATGTCACTGATTCCCAACAGGATGCTCCAGCTGCAGAGGCTGTGAAAGAACCCCCTGCAAGCAATGAGAGCCAGTCTGACCAACAGACAAGCTCAGAGACAAGACTGCAGGATGAGGACCTTCTGCATGACCAGGGTAAAGGTAAAGTGTTCTCCTTTTTTATGACAGACCTTAATCATTTTTAATGCCTATATTTGGACTGGTTTAACTATAGGGTGTTTCAAATCCATTTCAAAATCCTGAGAGTGATATCTGAGTAGAGAAGACCATAAGCTTTGCTATCTTCTCAGCATGGTGTTTTCTGCCAAGGTTTCAGAGCATATTACCCTCACAGGATGGCAGGTGAGTCACTTTGCTGGTGATCTGTATTCAAGGTACTGAGCAGACACTTTAATTCAAGTAGGGACTTTGTGAAGCAGCAGCATTTTTATAATAAGGAGAAATTTTATGTTCTGTTTCACTCTGTAATATTACTATAGCAAGACAGGAACCTGAGCACATTAAATCTAGAAATTACTTAAATAATTTTTAGACTGTGACTACCTATAGGGAGATGTGCTATGAGATCATCTAGCAGGAGCCTTTTATTTTAATCTCTCACTGTGTTTCCAAAGGATGATCATACTTCACTGTCTACAAAGGCCCTTGTTCTAGGAAGGCTGTGATCAGACAACTGTGTGTTTCAAAGAGGTATTTTCTTAAACATCCTAGAAGGGCCAACCTCCTTGCTAGCACTCTGTGAGCACTCTTGTGCCTCACAGTTCAGAGCACTGCAAGAACTGGGTCTGCATTGTCTGAGCAATCCAGTGGCAGGCTCATTGTGTAAAGGGTTGTAAAGCTGATGGCACAGCCCCCTGGTACCTACAGCTTTCTGTGGTGACTTCCAGTGCACAGCACTGCCCTGTCATTCAGTCAGTCCCTGGATGTGCATCCTGTTTGTTTGGGACATGCAGTCCCTCAATGAGGTCTTTGTCTCAGACAGCCCCCTGCTGAGTAACAGCAATTCCAGCTCACCTGTAGTCAGGGCTTGACCTGGCTGTGCAATGGCATCCACGCCAGACTGGATCTGCAGAGCTACTATTAGAAGAGTATAAGCAGATTAAGACCTTTACTCAGCATGGAGTCAGTCTGTATTCAGCCGTAATTTCCCTGGATAGGAAGTGCAGGATTGAGGACTGTGTTGATAGCTGCCACGTGGTTGGCTTTGGGGCAGCATTTGGCTTCCTGTGACACACGGTGTTTTCTGCCTTTCAGACTCAGGTCCCAGCGTGGCAGAGATTCAGAACCATGAGGATTCTTGTACTGAGAGTTCCTTTGCTGCAAGCTGCCTCACCCTGCCACAGTTTGTACAGCTCATGGACAATTTTGTTGGAGAAGATATTTCTCTGCCTACTGTGAAGAGGCTTGCTGCATTTATCAAAGGAGAATACAAACAGACAAAAGAGGAAAAAATGAAACAACTAGAAAAAGTAAATATTGATAGGTTTTGCTGATCCCATGTCCAAACAAAAACCAAGCAAATGCCTACAGACATTTAGCAAAGTCAACTGTTAATCTCATGCTGGCTGAGCTCTCCATTTGCAGGCTTGCATCCTCTGTTTCTTCAGGAGACCTTTTACCCCTTTGTTTTCATATGGATGCTCCCTCCCTAGCCCTCAGCTCTGGAAGTGATGACAGACTCATCCTGTAAGAGGTTTTCTGTCTGTTCTAGAGCTGAGACAACAGTTGATAGTTGATTGTGAAAGAGCCCAAAACATTCCATTCTGCTTATTCACCTTTATAATAGCCAAGAACCTGATCTCTGACCTACTGCACTGGCATGTACACAGGAGATTGTGGATGTTTGGGGAGGATTTTAAAACAAGTGTGTTTGGGTTTGCCATGTGCATGGCTGGATGTGTGCACAGGCTTCTTTGTGTGTAAGTTACAAGGTGCTCTTGCCATGTGTTGAAAAAAAATTCCCTTCCTCATGCCCAGCATCAGGGTACCTCATATCACTTCAGGTCTGTTTTGTGGTGCATTTCTCTAGCTGTGCTTTCCTCAGACCTCTTTCTGGTTTCCCTCTGTGCTGCTGACCTAATTTGGATGAGATATTGGATCTGACGGCTCCATAGTCCTCACTGAACACAGCACACACTGCCAGTATTTTGGCCTTTGAAAGAATTCCACTCCAGCCAGTTATCCCTCTATGCTGGGTTTAGAGGACAAATGGTAACATGTATTTGCTTGGAGCCCACACGCTTCAGGGCAGCACCAGTGAAATAACAGTGTACAGAAATATGAACTGTCATATCTCGGGGTGTCACTGACAAGGCTGTGGTTAGTTCTAGCTGGGAAGACATTTGTGTTCTGGGAAACTTGCACTTACCTGAGCTGACCTCACCTTAAATCCAGCACAGGCTTCATTTGTTCACTGTGAAATAACTCTGCAGTGCTGGTCCTTCCTGGTAAACTGAATTGTCACCTGTGTTTAGTGTTTCTAAGTATCTCCCAGGTTTAATGATTCCTCTCTAGGTCTGAGGCGTGTATGTACAGATTCAGCTTGGCCCATAGGAAGGATGTGATTGGCAGAGTGTCCACACTTGTGTAGTGTCCACACTTGTGTGGTGTCCAGCATCAGTGTCCAGGAGTTACCAAACACAGACTGTTCCTCTGTTGCAGGTTCAGCACATGTCTCACGTGGCCCAAAGGAAACAGCTTTTGGAGGCACTGTTTGAAAAGTGGGACAGAAATGCACGTGGGTCTGTAGACCTGAAAGAGGTGGCTGCTGTTCTGAGCAGATTCAAGGGAGGCATGGGAAAAGTGGCCTTGATGAAGGGTAAGGAAAAATCTCTGCTCTGTGAGAACAGCACAGGAGGCCTTCAAACATTCAGTGACAGGGCTAATGATGTTGTTGCAAGCACCAGTTTGGTTTTGCAAGCAGTCGTAAGCATACACAGTATGAGGTGTAAAATGCAAAGGAACAGTTACCCAGACCTATTTGTTAATGCATTGCTCCATCCCTTCCTCCTGTGCAAGATTCCCAGGCAGAGTAGCCTGATGTTTTCATGACACTGGGATGTGTTGAAAAATTATTTCAGCTGTAACAGGCAGTGTATACGTGTGATATGGCAGTGAAAAAACACACATAAAGCCTGAGGACATGTTTGCACTTTTAGTCCAGTCCATCTGTGTTATCCAGCTATTTTTAATAGATACATTTTACTGTGCTTCCTGCAGGAATGTACCTCACAGGAGAGAACAGGTTTCCTTATGGGTCTCAAATAGCCCGTAGTTATCCACACTGTTGCACAGCTCTCATGAATTACAGAGCAGCTTCGAGTCTCACTTCTCTGTTGGTTTATTTCACTGCATAAACTTAGCAAATTTGGTCCTTGATAGAAAAGACTTGGGTCCAGCAGAAATGCTGCAGGTTCACCTGAACCTGTCTGGCAGCCTCATGCATATTAACATGTGGACATAAGGTGCTTTGAAACACTGTGTTAGCAATTAAGAACATGTCTGCATGTGTGCTGGGGTGGAGAGGACTGGTTTTTTCATCTCCATGCTCATCTTCATGCTGCTTGTTCTACTGCAAATCACTAAAAATGGTTCACTTTGGCAACCACCAAAATCTCTTTATCCTTTAGCTTGCTGGAGGCAGCTGGTGGGGTGGGGAGCACACCAGCATGTCACAGTTAATCATCTCCAGGCTGTCCAGCCAGGAGAAACTGGCACTTTACTGCTCTCTTGTATTCAAAGCATGCCAGAACATACCATGGAATTATGGAAGGACACAGTCCCTTCCATGAAGGGCTCATAAAAGAAAGGACAAATAAATAGAAAGGGAGCACAGCAAAATCAATACCACCTACCAGCAACATAAACTATTTCTAGCAGCCTCAACCTAATCTCTCAAGGATGTGGAACAAGAAGGTTTGGGGGAAGGGTTCACAAACATTGCACTTCTCCTGGATGGAAACACAGAGTAAAAAGTGAGAATTATTTGATTGTCCTTGCAAGTGAAAAGTGTAACATTAGATGTAATGGGGAAAACAATTCATTATGCTGTGGCTCAGTAGTGAAGAAAGTGATCATAGCCCATTCAACTTCATGTGTATTTCTTTCTTCATCCCTTTCTTCAAAGTCAGGAGAAAGTAGAGATAAAAATCCAAACATCTTATATGATCAAAAAATTCTCCATCCTAGTTCTGTCAGAAAATCAGAAATTAAATTAGAATACTGAATATTCCTTAGATGATGGGCTGGATAAGGCAGCATCAACAGTCAGCTCCACCATGATTGGAGCCAAGTAAATACTTGCTACTTCTACAGCTAAAATCAGTGATAATGATGATAAAATGGTTTGGATTGGAAGGGACCTGTAAAGATCATCTAGTCCAACACCCTGCCATGAGCAGGGACATATTCGGGTCCGACAGGATTTGAAATCAGGATGCAAAAGCAATGATGGAAGCATCAGTCACACCCCGGGCTCCCGGAGGCAGCCAGCGCCTGCACGTTCCTCCGGCTGTGCAAGAGCACCCCCGTGAGCCCAGAGCCGGGGCTGGGCAGAGCTGGGACGGCTCTGACACACTGGCTGCGGAGTTAACCAGCGCCTGGAGAGAAACCAGGGCTGTGCGGGGTTCTTTCTCATAGGAGGGAAAGCAGGCATCTAGAGAAAAGTCTGGAAGCTGGAGATTACTTGCCATTGTGACCACTTCCATGTAGGAGATAGCTGAAAGAAACCTACAATGATGGACTGGATGGACTCCACCCAAAGCCAGTTTAAGCCTTGATTCGTATTTTGCAAAACTGATTAATCAATTAGATTTTCCCTGTTTTATGTTCTGTTTTTTTTTTTTTCTACTAGCAAGGGAACAGCTTTACTCCCGATACCCACAGCTCAGCAGAGTGGGGAAGCTATCCCCAAAGGCATTCCAGACTTTCCTTCAGTTAATTGCTTCTGAGTTCACTGGCAATGAGGATGAAACTATCGATAACTTGGTGAGATTCCTAACCACAAGGGTGGAGAAAAGTCACCCTGAGAGCTTGCAAAGCTCAACCAGGAGGAAATGGCTGCAAGATATCCAGCAAGCAGCTGAGACCAGCAGAACAAGCATGGAACCAGTGTACAAAGCAGTGTTTAAAGCCCTGTCCCAGGTGGGCATCCTTGCTCTGCCAGTACAGAAGGAATCTCATGGACAATTTTGTCTCACTTACAGAAGAACTGACTCAGATCAGATCTGGAAATCCACAGCTATAGTTTTGGAGCTTATAAAATGAAACACACCAGAGTCAGTTTGGGACAAAGATGGTTAATTTGTAGTGGAAATAGTTTCATTTTTAATTTACAGCTGCAATTTTAACTCTTTGTCCTTGCCATTAAAGCTCTCCTTAAAGCCAAACTTCTCTCAGTAGCTGAAGTGTTTCTGCAGTATTGTCTAGGTTTGTAAATGTGGCAATTCTGCCACTTGTTTTTTTCTTAAAGGAATCCCCTATTGGAGGAGAAATCCATAGGATTTTGCTCAGGCACAGATTATAGTTAGCCATTATTTTTCTATTTACTCTTCCCCATTAGCAACAGGGAAAAGGAAATCAGTTTTCTTTGCCAATCAAAATATGGAGTGTTTGTGCTTGTCACAGAGTGCACTGGGCAGACACAGCCACAGCAGAGACACAGCCACATCATGGGCTGGTGACACAAACTCAGTGACCCAGAGCAGCATCTCAGCAAAAATTAAACAAGTGCTAAGTCCATGAAATAAGCGTCAGTGGCTAATGTACAGAATGTAATGGGAAACATTTGGTTGCTAGGACCTGGAAGCCCATGGGGATAACAAGAGTATCAGTGCCTATATTGCCCTTCTGGAGGAGAACCAGCTCTCCCCAGAGCAGGGACAGGTTGTCCTGCGTTATGTGGCCTGCACTGCAGACGATGCTCCCTATGTCCTCAACCAGGTACTGCACAGAGACATGAAAGGAGTAAGGTAAGAAAAGCTGCAAGTAACTGTTCCTTTTCCTCAAAACTGTTTGGAATGTACAGGGCAGTGTCTGGGACGCACTGGAAACTGAGGTTGATGGAGTACTCCAGAGAGGAAATCTCCCAAGAGACCGTTGTGGAATGATCCAATATTCTATACATGCCCTTATACTCCACATGGTCTGCTTAGAACTGCTCTGTTTGGGATTTCACTCCTTTCCTTGGGGAGATTAGCTCACAGTCTAATAAATCTCATCCTTTAGCAAATGTCTGTGGCATTGGGCCTACATTTTCTTCTTTAAAAATTAATTCCCTTATGCCAGTTTATATCCACAGGATATTTTTGAGAACAATGCCTTTCCTTCCCTAGTGTTTATGCTATAAACAGCTTTCATGCTTCTTCACTTGCCATTTCCAAAAGCCAGGCATATGTGTCTCTTTAAACATTGCAGCCTCTAACCTATTAAATGTAACTGCTGCTTGTTTCTGTATTCCTTTTCATTCCATTCATTAACGGATGCTTTTAAAATGTCCTAAGGATGAAATGTGCCTATTTATTACCACTGCCTTTGGGATGCAACTGGTAAATGTGGTATTGCTGAGTGTGGTCAGGGTATGGAGCTCACACCTTCCTTCTCTGATGGCAAAAAACAGGGAGAGATCAAAGCTGAAGTATTTACTGTTTCACTAAAGATTTTCTGCTCCTCCTGACAAACTTCTTCTTAAATTTATATTTCAGCTTTGCAGTCATTGACCAGGGACAGCCAATCTATGTTCCAAGAGTTCAACTCCATGGAAATGTTCACTTCTGGAACTCTGACCGCCCTGTGGAGGAGAGGAAAGGTTCACTCCTGGTGCTGCCCCTGCACGATGCTCGTGGGAGAGTTTTTGGCATTCTAGGACTTGACACTCTTCAGGACCAGTGTGAGAAATCCATCTTCCTGACCCATGAGATCACTTTCTTCGAGGTGGGCACCATCAGAAAGCAGTTTGTTACTCCAACCTGCAAAAAACTTGTGAATTTTACGTTTGTTCTGAGCAAACGTAAGATGTACAACTAAAAATATATCTGTGGGTCCCCTTCTCCAGTATATGGTGAAAGCGGTGTTAGGAGAGCTTCTTATCAGTATCCTCCTGATTAGCATCTTATCTGAAATTTATTGAGGTATCAGTTCATCAATAGTTTATTTAATCTTCTCCTGACTAGGAAGTTAATTGACCTTTTGTGCAAAGTCCAAAGATAGCAGCTTTTATTTCCTCAAGCTCTAAATCTCATATTTGTGTTTATTTCTATAAAATGACATGAAACCTTACTTTTTACATGGTGGAATAATTGTAAGCGACAGCCGTCTGTATGGTCTTTGGGATTAGCCTTGCTGCGGATGCATCATCTGGGCAGCAGGGAGCGCAGCAAGCCAACCTTACCAGTCCATTTGGCTATTTCCACTGAAAATCAGCTCTGTCGGGTTAAGGACTTGGCCGTGACCGGGTACTCAGTACTTCAGAGCATTATTTGATAAGGGACATTTCACAGCCACTTTTCTGCTTTATAAATTCTGATTAAAGCAATTTGTTACAACGTGAACGTTCCCTCAGCTTTTTTCCTCCCCAAATCATGTGGAATTGTCTGGCTCACTTGGTGGGTTCTGCTTTCACAGGGAGTTTGCCACGCGTTCAGCAAAGCCTACCACCACATCTGCATGCAGGAAAACATCCTACAAGTGGCTGCCACTGCTCTGGACTGGTTGTATCCCAGGACACCCAGCATCCACACTGTCACAACCTATCTGGTGGAACCTGGCAAAGACAAGGTACTGCAGAGAAAAGGTCTGTAATCATCAGGGGCTGAAAGGCTGCTTTAGAGAGGAGGTGCCATCTCCGGCTGCCTGTGTTTTCCCAGTGGTTTTATCATTAAAGCTGAAGTCTGCACAAGATTCCTGTGCCTGCCTGTGCAACAAAAGGGCTGCAAAGGTAGAGAGGGAAGATTCCCTCTGTAAAGGAGATCCCTCTTCTTTCTTTTCATCCTCCCATGTAAAAGAATTCAAGAGCACGGCTAGTATAACCCTTTCTCCATACAAAAGGGGAATATTCTCCTACTTCAGTGCTCACTGCTGCATAGCAACCAACAGAGCAGAACCCCACACCCATCCATCCATCCACAGCCTTGCTGTCTGGGACTTCCACAAAGGGAAATTCTTCTCTTTGGAGATTCTCTGCATGTCAAAATTACGGTATTTTATAGGGACAAGAGAATGTTCCAGCTAATGTATTAGCTCTTTGTTCTGAACTTATGTCAGCAGCCAAGACATAAATACAGCTCAGGAAGTGACTGGTTCCTAATTAGCCAGCTTGTAAAGGCAGCCCCGCTTTGGCAGGTCAGATTCCAGTTGTCCAGCAGGCACTTGGGCCCTGGGAAGTTTGTCACTTCATGTACCAGTGAGTTAAGAAGATGAAAAGTTTATGCAATATTTAGGACTGATCCTGTGTCATCCCGAAGTCTGTATGACATCTGCTGCAGCCATAATTCAGCTGCTTCCTCTGATAAGCATGGTTTGTGTTGGCAGCATTCTGTTGTCATTCCAGGCTCGGCTCTGTTCCCTTGTTAGCTGCCTGATAGTCAGGTCACTCGCTCCCCTCCGTGCTTTTCATGTGTCAAGCACACTGACACAAACATGACATGAGAAAGGACTGCAAGAGGATGGGAAAAAGAATGGAAATCTCTAGGCCTGCGGATGTTCCTCAGTGTGGAGCCTGGGGTGGATTAAATAGTCTGGCTGAGGGAGGTCCAGGGCACATTCTTCATGTATGTCTGGGAATAAAACTAAGCGTTGTTGGGAGATGTCTTTAAACCATCCCACTGCTCTTGAATGTACATAGGAATTTCCTGTAAGAAAGAAACTATTTCCTCCCTCTCCAAGCTTCAAAATATCTGTTGCTTTCTTGGATGCAGCTAAACCTCTCTTTTCTTTTTGGCAGAACTATGCTCTGTGCAAGATGATCACTACAGATAACACGGGACAAAAGGAAATCCATAGCTCTCCTGTTGCTCTCCTCAGAGAGGAAAACCTCCTCAGGTAGGCTGCAGCAGCTGCAATGGGACTGGTCCCCTCTGCTCCTTGACTCAGTCTGCATCAGGCTGATCTCCATTGCACAACGCCCCTGGTAGTGCAGCCCTGAGAGAGTCTGGCTGCAGCTCTCTCACTATCAAGGCTTCTGGTGTGTATGCACATGGCACTGAACTGTGAAGGGCTGAGGAGTATTTTCTCTTTGACTTCAGGCTGCAAAAACTTAACTTCTGACTTAATGCTTACCAGCTGAGCTGCCAAGGTTTGCAGAATTACAGCCTACACGGAACCATTTTGCTCTTTAGAATAATCTGTATTTTTTCCTGGCCATATTAGTCTCATTTCCTTCAATTCTCTGTTTCCTTCCACTGCCAAGATCCTCACAGACTTGTCTTTTAAGCATATCATCCTTGTTGTCAAAGTTGCTTGAACAGCCATTTGCTGTTCCAGCAGCTGTTTTTACTTTTTACAAAACTCTCTAGAACAAACGTCAGTGCAGTTAGAAACAGCAAACTGCTTTTAAAGCAAGATTTGTTAAAGTCTCATGATTTTCAGCAATCACCTTGGCTAAGCAATATTGTGTTCCCAATGCTATTTTTTCCTTTGTGTGCATGCCTTGAATGATACTTAGAGATGTGCAAATTTCAGTTCAAGGAAACAAACTATGATTTAGTAACGTAATACCTTTATTTTAACAACAAGAGATGAATGGCATCTTACTTAAATATGCTAAGTAAATCACCAAAACAAACCAGGATGGTAAAGCCTAGCATATTGCATTTCAGAGATTACCTGTTCAAGTGCACAGACAGTTCAGAGGTCACTCTCACTTCTATCCATGGAGAATACCACATTGCAGTACCTCTTCATGACCTATCAAGACAAACTCTCGGCATATTTGATATCAGCATCGGACAGCACAAGAAATTACCACCCGAGGAACAGAAAGACCTGCAGAAAATGCTAAAGATGGCCCAAGCTGCCTGCTTGGAGATCCTGCAGAGGTGTCTAGAGGAAACAGAACCAACACACGTCCTGGGTATTGTGCATACAGATGTGAGAGAGATTTTTGGGGTGAAATTAGGGATCTCAGTAAAACAATATTAAAAGTATCATTCCTACACGTATTGAAAGACAAATACAAATCCTTGGTGTAGATAAACTACTCCCAAGCAAGTCTCAGTGCTTGGCAGAGTAGAGTTAAAGAGAATGGGCCGATTTTAACTCTGGCTCCCAGGGTACTTTGTCCTGAAATCAAAGGTGTGAAGCAGGCACCTTGTTGCCCTCAGAGATCTAGCACATAGAGTCTCAGTCAATAATGTAAGTCTTGAGTAGCAGATGTTTCTGAGCAGCTTCTTGAGAGGTTTGTTTTTGATTGCAGAGGCAGAATGTGTGGCAAATGTGAGGCATGCAGGGATTCTGTTCCACCGGTTCATGCTGCAGGAGCTGCGTGAGTGTGTCCAGAAATTGAATGCTGAGAGCTTTGGTGGAATAAAGAGCTGTGCAGAACCCCCAGCTCTGGTACACGACGTAGTTAAGGCTGTGCTGTTGCTTTTGCATCCAGACTGGGAGGGCTCTGAGGAGACTGACAGCTGGCATCAGTGTAAACTGGTGAGAATTCAAATTGTTGAGAGTTTGTTTTCTATTCTTCCTCCTCCAAGAAGATTCAGTGGAATTTGCCAAGGGGGAAATGGCAGTGAAATAATTCATTACCTATAGATTTCCTATATGTTTCTCATCTATCTTTCATTTTGTAAGCTTTTCACAAACACCCTAATCTTCTTGTTCTCTGCATTGCAGAAACTTGATGACAATTTGATTCAGGAGATTTATTGCTTTGATCCAACTGCTTCATCTGTGCAAGTTCAAGCAGAACTGCTGCTGGACCTCATCACTGGTAAATATCATAAACTCATTGTGAGGTTACCAGGCACGGTTCAACAATGAAACCGTGCCAATGGCAACGTTCAGCTGAGTGCTTTTAAAGGCCTTACTTCAGAAATTAACTTTTGATTTCACAATAGATTAAACAACAGATAAAGGGTCCTAAATATCTGCAGTGGTTTTGGTCAATAGAAATCAACCTGTTAAATTTAGACTCAAAATTCACTGCCTTCAGGAAAGGGGAGCAGATCAGCTTTGAAACCTTCCAGAACAAGTGATCTCATTGTAAACCTCCTGATAAGCATGAAGAATGAGGGTTCTTTTGGCAAGCAATATGTAAAGACATATGAAGAATGATGGTTCTTTTGGCAAGCAAATCTGCTTCAGACCTCCATGCCCTGCCCTAGGGACTGACCCAGCTCCAAACAGGAACACACAGTGTGAGCCCTCCTCTTCGTAAACACCATCTGCCAAGTGCTTAATGTACTCATGGGCCATAGACAGGAGCTGTTTTTCAATCTGTCTTTCTCTCCTTTAATGAACGTGAATGAACAGTCAAGAGGCTGTTATTATTATTTGCAATATCTCTGCAAGAGAAATTACTTGTTCTCGTTGAGATCTCTCTCTTCATGATCTAATACCAGTCTGAGAAGCCTGTTAAAACCCAAATGTGGACAAGAGTTATTACTTTAGCTGGGGATATTTATCAACAGTACCCTGCCTGCTGATAAAGAGTAAACACTTGTGGCAGTCATAGCTCCTTTTCATGTGTTCTCCTCATATATATTAAACTAATTCGCTGGAAAGAACAAAACAGGCCTAGAGCATCCAGTTTTCCTACAGTTAGGGATGCAGGTTTAATTAGGTTAAAGAATGTACTGCTGGTGTGCTAGGAAAGGCTGGTTTCCCAGGATGGAATCTATTCTGAGGGAGCAGTGTCAGATCAGGGGTGTGAATGCAGGTATAACTCACAATTACGGGAATTCCTTTAAAATGAACATCAGGTAATGTCCGTATGTTCCACACATATGTGCTGGTTTAGCATTAAAATCTAGCACAGCCCTTTGTACAACAGGGCACCCACCACAAAACCAGATAAATTATAGTAGAAAGTCAACACTTGACAGGTCACTGTCACAATATAGCTGTGTGCTTTTCAAAGCATCACCATTCCTGCCATTACTGGACTCAGGGTAAACTCTGCTGAGGGAAAGATCTTCTGTTCTTGTGGCAACACTGCTCACAGTTTTGACTTTCCCTATTGTATTTACAGCTGGTTTTTTGTTCCAGGTGTCCCTCAAGAAGCAGTGTGGCAGCAGGGCTTTGCTCCAGCTGAATACCTGTACCAGTGGCTTCACACCTGCCTGGCGCTCGTGGAGATCACAAAGAGCTAACACACTGAAAAAAACCATCCTTAGCCCCTTTCGGCAACCAGCTCTAGTGTGCTTCCAATTAAATCTCTTAATTTCTCATCTAATCCTTGTGATTCTGGTGTTTCACATCTTTTATTAAATTAACTGTTTATTTTTATGCACAGCCACTAGTATTTGTTAAAATGGCTGAAGTCTGTTAGGGATTATTAGTTAAGATGAGAGGGGTCTGTTAAGGATTATGAAGAAAAAGCAATAGAAACATTATTTTAAATGTTTCTAAACAACAACAACAACAACAGTAATAATAAAGCTACTAAATTTTAAAGGCTTAGTCAAAGTTTTAGGCTGTTTTTTTTAATTGATTCTGATGGGAAAAAGAGAGGCAGGGACATCTTTATGGCTCCCAAGTTACAATGCTCATAAATGATACAGCAAAAATTTTCAAGGCTCAGTCTCCTTAAATGACTTTTTAGGAATAATTTTAAATAAAGGTCGTTAATCAGCACTTTGTAACATTCTTCTGAACACGTTGCAGAAAAGCCCAACACTATTAATATAACACAAAAAGCTTTCTTATTGGGATAAAGCCGGAGATTACAGCAACTGAAGCGAGATTTCATCTTTGCAATAACGTCCCTTTTAGCAGAATCACTTTTTTAATAACATTTTGGGAAATTAAACTCCTCTTTCAGTCTTTAGTGGGAAACAAGCGACAGGTCGGTGACGGCTGGGGCGGGGGAACAGTGCAGCTTCTCAGCCCGGGCCCGGGGAGCGGCGGCCACCGGTGCTCCGGGAGCGTCTCGGGGCTGCTCCCCCTCAGGGGCTTTTCCCTCCTCAGGAGCTTTCCCCTCCTCAGGGACCTTTCCCGCCACTGCCCTGAGGCGCCGCCGGCTCCCCCCGCTCCCCCCTCAGGGAGCGCCCGCCATCGCCCTTCCCCGATCAGCACTTTCGCTCCTCGACAGCGAGCCGTTAAAAAAAAAAATCCCCCTCCGCCTCTAGCCCACTCCGCCCGCTCTCCGCTTCCCTCCCGGAGCGGGTCGCGGCGCGGTGCCGTGGGGGGCTCCGGGGCGGGTGGGGAAAGTGCGTGGGGAGGACTCGGCCGCGAGGAATCTGCGGCCGCGGAACAGCGGCGGCTGCGAGGGGGAGGCGGCCGGACAAGATGGCGGCGCTGGGCAAGCAGTGAGTGCCGGCAGGGCCAGGACGGGCGGGCCCCGCTGGGGCTGTGGGGCCGCGGTCGGGGGGCATTTGGGGCTGAGGCTGAGGGCGGCGACGAGCGCTGGAAGACCCTTGCCCAGGGACTCGCTTGTCCCAGGTGTCCGCCGCTCGGCCTGGCTGTGTTTGGCCTGCCTTTAAAACTGTGTTTATTAAAAACAAACCAAACTCAAACAGCGGGCAGGCGCTTGAGGGTGCGGCGGTGTTGCCCGGCGTTATTTTTCACTTTTAGGGAGGGGGATCTCCTCAGTGTTCCCTCACAGCTTCCCCGGGTCAGCGGCTCCTGCTCGGCCTCAGCAGCGGGGGCAGACGGAGCTGAGAGGCGGCTTGAGGGCTCGCGGGAGCAAACAGCGGTCACAGGGACGGTGTGGTACCCCCAGAATGGTGGGCTGTTCAGTCAGTGCAGCCATACACGCTGTGTCGTACTATTGACTCAGTGATGGATTCAGGGAAAGGCAGGTGGGCAAGAAGTCTCCGGTTTGGAGGTCGCTCAGCGCCAAAAGGAAGTAGATTTAGCACAGAGTTGGACTTTGTCAGCAGAAGAGTTGTTTGTGTGTGGTTCATCTCAGCGCGATATAATCTGGCTGTAAATCTTGTTCTTTGCCATAGCTGTACCTGCGGTTTATGTCGCCAGCAAAACATGAAATTACTGCACTGCAAATGTAGCCATGGGATAGTGCCTGGTATAGACTAAGGCTAAATCCCTTCACATTCAACAATAATTTCTTACTTCTCCGAGAGAGGAAAGAAAATAATTTGGAGAGCTCTGGACAAGAGGGGTTTGTGTCTTGATTTAGGACAGTCATTGCATCCAGAAACTTTACATGGCAAAAGAGAGCAGTAGCTCTGGGAGAAGCTGCAAAGGCTGCTCCCATATAACTTTGATACATTATGTTTATGCTGATCTTTTATTTTTCAAATTGTAAATGGCAGATTTTTTGGTTTGGAACATGCTGTGTTGTAAGTGATGCTAAAGGTAACTCCTTTTTTTTTTTTTTTTCTCTAGATATGGGCTTATTATGCCCAAAAAGTTGCCACAGAAAAATCTTGTTTCAAAGAAGCTCTCGGTGTTCGCAGATGAGTCAGATGAAGAGGTCAGTTCAAAAATTTTCTTCTGCAATTTTCCCCATATTCTGCAAATTTATTTGTGTCCAACCCTTAATAGCTGCATCAGATTTTGGCAGTGTCATTAGGATATATGTCATCATTTTGGATTTGGGTGTGAAATATGATCTGTATTTTCTTTAGTACACATTACATGGAAGTGATGATTTTCTTGTTACTTTCTGTCAGCTCTTCCAGAAGTCCAGCACATGTGACAACCTGTATGCCAGAGTTAACTGTAGCTTGTAAAGAGATTTGTTGGCTGTCACTGGTGAATGCCTGCAAATAGAAAGTCCGGTAGTAATCAACAGGTCTCAATCAGATAGTAACTTTAAAGTGTGGTAGATAACTGTGTTTAATCCTTTAGCTCATTCCCCCCAAATTTGATGTAATTGATTTTATGATGTTCATATTGTGAACAAAAGCAAAGTTGTACAACCCAAAAGTTCTAAAGCAAAAGAAGATGCATGAAATTCGCGTGACAGCGTTCTTTTCTGTAGTCTTTAATTTTAAATTTCTTTTTAAGTATTACGTTCAAAACACTCTACTCGCTCTGTACCTGCCCCAGTAGAGGGCACTGTGCGCTGTGTAAATCCCACCTGGATGTGCTGCTGGAAGCACGGGAAGTGTCCAGGAACAGGCTGGGATATGGGCTGGGCTGGGGCCCTTGCAGAAACAAAGGGTGTTTTGTGCTACAAAAATGTTCTTTCTTCCCTAGAGCTTCTCTCCATGCTTGCTCTTTTGTGTGGTTGAGAAAAACAATGCTAATAAAGCATCAAATAATTTTGGTCAGTTTCTGACTCACAAAAATACTTATATTTAAAATCTATTTTTATTTTCATGAACTAACAGTTGTTAATTTTGTGTCACAGAAAGCCTGAATTTAGCAATTCACAGCCCCTGTGTACCTGGTTCCATTGCAGAATCCAGAGTGTTGCTGTTGAAGGTGTCTGAGCTCCTGTTTTACAGGGCATGAAAGGGCTGAGGATATCCAGTGATATCCACTCAATATGAAACTGCCTCAGTGCAGCTTACAGGAAACAGGAATGTGCTTTAAATCCCATCTCTTTCCTCACTTAGCTGTGGTCCTCAGAGGTGCTTCCCTCCACTGTGGCTATAGAGAGAGAGAGAGGCTTTCCTTTAGATGCAGCTGCTGGAGATGGCTTTTTCATTTCTTCATTTTCTCTTAATGTCTAAACATTGAAACGAGAGAATGAATGCTAGTAATTCTAGTAAAAATAATATATGATGCTGTCTGCCAACTTTTAGCTTAGCAGCTCAAGTATCCTCCCTTTCAGAAAAGCTGACAGATTCAGTGTCAGAGTCTGTTATAAAAGCTCTTAGAAGTTGTTGTGCTCATCAGTATGGTACGTACCCAGCAAAAAGTAATAATCTCATAACTGCCTTTATCAAAGAAGATTGTTTTTTTTAAAAAATCAGAATTACTTTATTAGTTCAGTAATAATTTCAGAGCTTTTCAAGATAAGGTGCAGCATTTGGGAGGGGTTTCATTTCCTGTCTGCTACCTTATCAGTCAGAACTACATCTCAAAATGTCTGGAGATTATGTATTTTTAACTGAACTCTAATAAAGTTTGTGCTGGGAAATCTGCACACCTGACTTGGTCTGTGATTATATATTAGATACCAAACTTCTGCTACCTTTTTTTTTTAATGTTACTATGCATTTTTCACTCAGATTTTGCCTCTATCCTTGCTGAAGGAATTAGGATTTTTTTTTTCCTGTGGTTAAGTACATTAATGGACATTAATTGCTGAAGATGGTCTTTGTGTTAATTCATAAGAAACAGAGCATCTGGGATGGAAATTTTCTTGAAATACAGTGTTGACTGGGAAAAGGTGGTTTGTCAATATTCCCTGTGTGCTGTTCATTGTTCTGTTTTACCTTTGGAGTTGAGTTGAAATTATCTCTGTGGTACAGCAGATAAAATTTCTGTTTCTTGATTGCACCAGAATTACCCAGTGTATGTTCCTGTACTGTACCAGTCTTTCAAAACTGATTTGTTAAGACAGGATGAAAAATATAACTGTACATAGACCTCAGTAGGTGCTCAATTCAGGAGAGAGATTGTGGAGCCAGTGTGAACAGTTCTGTGAATGTATCAGCTGGATTTGGTGGGTTTTTTAGTGACCACCTAAAAGAAAAATGGAATGTTTAAGCAGGCAGAAGCTGAAAATAAGCAGAAAACTATAACCTGTCATAGGCTCAGGGTTTTGGTTTTAATTAGAGATCTTTCCATTCCGTTTGCAACTTTGCAAAGGAAGAGTCTGACTAAAAAGTATTGGCTGAGTAACTGATGTTGGTGCTGACCAGAGTTTTTGCAATAGTTTCCATGAGAAGTAAGACTAAGTAGAGTAAAGTGGCTCCTAGAAAAGAGTTTTCTGGAAAGGAGGAAGTGGAAAGGAGTAACACCAGAGGATGTGTGTAAAATCAAGAATAATTCAGAGAAGTAAGGAGATGTTGCCAATTCTCATAATATGAGCAGCAGGTTATGTTATGGAATTACCAAGTAACTGGTTTAGTCTAAACAAAAGGAAGTTGTGTAGTTAAGGTGTGGAACTCCTTGCTGCAGGATACTGTGGCATGGCAAAGAATATGAACGGATTCAGAAATGGATTAGTAAAATTAAGGGATGCTCTTGGTGTCAAACAATGGTTCAGGTGCATCCTCCAGTTCAGCAAGTCCTTGATCTGGTTTCTGGAAGCTAGGATGGAGTGCAGAGGAATTTTCTGCCTGATGTGATTTTTATTTTTCTTCTCCATGAAGACTGGAGTCTCATGTGCAGGCTGGGGTTGGATTGTACAGGTCTCTATGAGGGCAGGCCTTAAGAATTCACTCCTAAATCCATGTACGTGAGGGTGTAAGTAGCTCATTTTAAAGTGAGAAGGAGGTAAGAAATTGAGAAAACCATGAGAAATGTTAACAGATTGGGGTAATTTATTGCCTTTTTTTTTTTTTTAATAACCCTTCCAGTTGTGTGCAAGCTCTCTTCCATGATCTGGTAGCAGTGGTAGACTGGAGAGTGTCATTTCTCAGAGTTCCTTGATTTGCATGGACTCTATGTCCTTTCACAGTATAGGGTTAAAATGTTTTCTCCTTCCAGAAAATATTGAACTATAAGCTTTGTGCTTCGGAAGAATAGCTTGACTAGAGGGAGGGAAAAAGTATGAGACAGATTGCTGAGCTTATAGGGCCTTTAATAAATGGGCAGTTGATAAGTAAAACAATACAAAAGGACGGGAAGTTCTCATCTGTCAGAGCTCACAACACAACAGGAAATTGTCCACCATAAACCATTGGGGAAGGTGTTTGTTTTCTGTAAGCTTTCTGCCACTCAGGAGAAATGGCAGATGGACTTCTTTACCATCATATGTCCAATAATAAGGATTATGTATTACTTTAGTGTTTATGTAATCTTTGCAGATCAGTGCATTTATTCCATGTAGGCAGACAAGGAAAACGTTCTGAGCAGTGTTTCAGATATTTTGGTGGAATAAAGCTTATTCTGTAATTGTAACTGCACAATCTGTTTTGTCTTTCACTGAGCCCTTGGTTTCTGGAATAGTGCAGGGGAGGTTCTTCACTGTTGAAGTACCTTTCTGTTAAACCACTGTAAGAGTTTCCCACAGAGGAAACCTGCAGTGATGACCCTCAATATGTCAAACAAAGGACCATCTTCTTTTCTAAGAACCAGGAGGAAATTGAGGTCTTCTGTGTAATGCTGATGTGTGTTCTATGGTAATTTTAAATGGCTCTTTATGGTTTATACTGAGCCATTTATAGCCTTTTCAAAAGAAGGTGTATGTCATAAAATTAAGTACAGGGTCATAAACTATTCATGAACATAAATTCTTAGAACTTAAGAGTTCTTCAGTATTGAAACCAGAGGTAAACATGAGATGAATGAAGCCAGGGTTCTTGTAAGTTTTAAACTAAATAATCCACTATCTACTTCCCCCAGTCTACCACCCAACCAACCAGCTACATAAATAAATAAAGGACTATATCCACTTCTAGTCCAAATAATCAGCAAGCTGCAGCAGACAGGGAGTAGTCCCTGGTACCACAGTCAGCTCTGTGTCTTGCTCATGTGCTTGCTAAGCTCAGCTTCCTAAAGCCCAAAGCTTGGGCTGCTTCCTTACCTGGTTGTCTGCTCCTGGGTAATAGCAAGCATCTGCTCTCTAGTGATGAGCACAGAATCAGTGCAGGGTTCTTCTTCCATAAAGTGCATGTCATGCTTTCCCTTTATTAGCCACAAGGTTTAACGTTTTGAAAGCAGAGATGGATTTAATCTAAGTCTGCATTTAGCAATTAATAGCACCAGAAAAAGTGGGAATATGTGCCTTTTTGAGTTACCCTTTTTCATTGTCTGTGAGTCCTTTGCTTTGAGGGAGCTAGGAAGGAATATTTTCAATGTTCTGTGTTTCAGGGGGTTTTGATTGTAGTGTTATTTACTAAAGTCATGTGTTTGTGGGAGGTGAGCAAAGGTCTAGAGTGTCTAGAGATCAATGGATTCTGTTGTATGATACCAAATGCGCTTCTCCAAATAATGACAGTGTTACCTTAGCACCTTCTCTTGCTGAGTCTAGAATTACTTGGTACTCCTCTGAGATACTGCCTTTCTGGCATTAAAAAAAAATAAAAGCCACAGAGAAGTTTGCAAGTACTTTTATTATTTATGGTTTCCATAGCAGAAAAAAATCCCTTAGAGGTTAACACTGTCTGTACCTGTTCATTAGTCCCATCCTGGGTGGGTGACAGAGCCCCCAAAGATATCAAGTGTTCCTGTGGTCTTTGTGAAAATGCCAGCCGGGTAAAGGGACAGAAATGGATGAGAATTTGTGATTTTAGTGTTTCCCAGTGCCGAGGAGGAGCTGGGTGCTCAGCACAGGGCCAGCGTCTGCTCACACAGCACTGCCCTCTTGCCAAATCAAGCAGGCACCTCTGGGGAGGGGAGAGGGGAGAGTCAGAGTGCACAGAGTCACGTAGAATGAAACTCCATCCCTGCACAGCTCATTCCCTGTTTCTGAAATTAACCAGTGAAAAAAAAAGATTTGCACTGTTTGCAGTCTGTCCTGTAGAAAATTGTGGAAAAGCACTTGGTGTTTTTTCCTTGTTGACACATCTGTTAAAGTTTTGGTAGGATAAGAAAGAGGGGTCATGACATGTTATTATTTTATTTTAAACATCAAATGAATTTAAAAGCCTTCATGTTCAGGGGATCTGTTTGAATTTAGATGGTACTAATTCTGTTTGATTTCAGAAGATCTTAGTCCCTGCTGCCAAGCTCCCTGCTACTTGGTTTTCATTTTATAATTTTATTACGAACAAATTACAGAATCTCTTTGCCTTTTTAAAATGTGACACAGAGCATGTATTAGTCAAAGTTGCAAAACTTGGGAAGCTGCCAAAATGCAAAAGGATTTTTCCTTCCTATTTCTGCTTTCTAAGATTAAGAGATATTTAATTGCATAAACAAGGATACAAGTCCTGCCATTATAGTGGATCTGTTTAATAAACACTGTTACCTACTGGTTTAGAAAAGATTGATATGTAGTTTAGGTCAAAACTAATTAAAAGCAAAAAATAAATAAAATGCAAAGCTTTTTTGTAAAAGACAGTATGATTAGAAAACACATTTTCAGTAGGGATCTGTTTCTTCTTAGGAAAGATTAGTATTGCTATTTCCTAGCATGGTAATCTTGAGAAATTAAACAGTAACTTTTGAAGTACATGCTGTTTAGCTGTGTTCTTATTTCTGAAAATACACAATTAATGATAGAGCTCAGACTTGAAATAAATACCAAATCCTTTCAGATTTTTGTATTTAACTATGAATACAGTTTTTCTTTTTTCGTGTGATTGTCAGTATCTCTGCTCATGCCTGCTACATCTCTGATGGACATGCAGGAAGAGTTCAGTATTTTCTGAATCACACCTGCCTGTAATTGACTATTATATAGTTGTTTGTTCAACTGGTAGAAAAAGAATATTATCAGTGTTACTAATTTTGCTTCTGCAATGCTTCCTTCCTACAGCCAACTGTTGGGGAAAGTCTTCAAAAAGAAGCATTGAAAAAGCAAGCAATGAAACAGGTAAGGGACTATTTTTAATTTACTCTCAATGTTCTGATGGGTAAGTTTATACTATAGATCTGTTTAAATTACAATATTGGAATGAAATACTTGAAAATAGTAAAGATTTCATTATTATTTGGGTATGTTTTCTTCTTCCTTTTTTTGTTTTAGACTAAATTGGAGATTCAGAAGGCTTTAGAAGAAGATGCTACAGTGTATGAATATGACAGTATTTACGATGAAATGCAGCAGAAGAAGAAAGAAAGCAGTGCCAAACTGTTAGCTGGAAACGATGACAAAAAGGTCAATATGTGAGAATGTATCCTGTCTGTCCAACTCTCTCTGCTTGGGGTAACCATGGCTGGTTAAGTTGTGAACTTCAAAGCATTGCTGAATCCTGACGAGTGATACTTTCATTGTTACTTATTCTGTTTCATTTGAAGGCTCTTGTCAGGTTCTGGGTATGAAAGGAAGACTCCCACTCCTTAAAAGAAGGGCAAGGCTGTTACAGTTAGGAAGACAAGAGGGATGAAAAAAATCAAAAACCCATTTGTTTTCATTTAGAGTGAAAATCCTCCTAGTCAAAGATGGGATGATTGTTCTGATTGAATACAGCAGCCTCTCTTGGTACTGGGAAACGTGCCATGTTAGGGATGTGAAAGGGAATGGCAGTTTATTTTGGATAGCTATCAATCAGGGCAAGAACACATTAGAGTAGCTCCTGACAATTTTCTTCCATTACCAACTTAATTCAACATCTCCATCAATCCCAATTTGTGTTCTCTCAGCCACCTCAATTACCTCTCAGCATGGTAACTTTTTTCCCTTCTACCTCAGCCCAGATACATCCACAATATCCTCAAAGCAGCTGAGATTAGAAAGAAGGAACAAGAAAGACGAATGGAAAGAAAAATTCAGAAAGAGCGTGAAATGGAAGGAGGAGAGTTTGCAGACAAAGAGGCTTTTGTGACTTCAGCCTATAAGAAGAAGCTGCAAGAAAGAGCTGAGGAGGAGGAGAGAGAAAGAAGAGAATCAGCTCTTGAGGGTGAGATTCATAATGAAATAATAGTCCTGAAAAAGAAGTAGGGCCTTGTGCATGATTTACAATGCATTCATCTGATGGTCTCTCTATGAGGCTTGAGATAATTAAAATCAAAGAGGTCCGGGTTAGCAGATCCTGAATCAGATCTACCTTGCTGTGCTGTTTTCCTTTGCACGTGTTACAAGTGAAACAGAGGAAGCTCCTCTGTGTGTCAGTACTATTTGGGTTGCTACTTAAATTTTTGAGGGAGGGTCAGTTGTTGAAGGAAGACTCGTAAGCCTGGGGTACAGTGATGTTTCCAGTCCTTACCTCAGACGTTCTGATCATTATCAGGGGTAGATGTAAAGCACAGGATGTAGGATCATAAGATAAATTGGGTTGGGGTAGACCTCTGAAGGTCAATTGTTCCAGCCTTCTGCTCCAAGCGTGGTCTGCTGGGAGGTCAGATCAGGTAAATCTGAGCTTTTATCTCTTTGGGTTTGAAAACTTCCCAGATGGAGATAGCAGCTGTGGTGGTGTCTACCAGTTGTGAGTTGTGTGTGGTGAGTATTTGTGGCACAGTAAATCCAACCTTCCTTTCTTTCTCTCAGCATACCTGGATGTGACCAAACAGAGGGATCTCAGTGGATTTTACAGACATCTTTTAAACCAGAGGGTGGGGGAAGAAGAGATGCCTAAATGCAGCTTCCGTGAAGCCAGGTAGGATGTGATTCCAACAGGGTCTCAGGTATAAAAACAGCATCTGGCTGTGATTCCATAGTCACTGGAGGATTAGACAGAGAGCACCAACACAGTGGTAAGGTAAACTGGTAATTTCATACAACTGATTAACTGAATTATTTGGTAAATAACTAATGATCATTAGTGACACGGAAATGGAGCAAGCAGGACAGGGATGCTGTCTAAAAGGTATCAAGAGCACAGTTATGCTTGTAATCCTGCTTGGTATTATTCTAACCTACATTTTCTTTGGTTTCTATGATATTTAGCAATCTGTATTAAGTTACACATTTTGAATCATGAGGAAGACGAGGTAAAATAATGAGCATGGCAGTATGTCATAGGAAATGAATATGCTATGAATTTCCTGTAAAGAATGTGAGTCTCTTAACTTTGTACTTACTCCACATTTAGCTGCATAAAAACTAAATTGAGTGTTGATGCTGTGGTAAAAAGAAATTAATCAAATATATAGGAAATCCAGTGGGAGTATTTTAAAATCTCAATATATGCACATTTCAAAGAAAAGTAATGAGATGAGACTGAATTATTTAGCTATTTTAAATGGTAACATTCTTCCCCATGGATAAATGTGATGAAAGGGATGTTTCTTGTATGCAGCAATTGATCATTTGAGGCAATTGACTCAGGTTAAACGTTGTTTGATAGAGGTTTTAAGCATGGATGTCACTTAGCTAAATGCTTGTCATCACAAAGAAAATGCAGCTTTCATCAAGAGCTCTTCTAGATTGGATTGTTAGAAAGTAAATTCTTAGCCTAAATGAAGAAAGTGATCACTGAAGTTACTCAGCTATCTGAAGCAAGGGAGTTCTCCATGAAGTCTACAGGATGATGTGATTTTATACTGTGTAGAGGAAACAGGAAATTTCCTTTAGTGGCACATAAAATTAGTTCAGGGCAAACAAGTAGTCCTGTAGATGGTGTTCCCAGCAAGGCTTTTAGATAAACTGAAGTGTGTATTTTAATTTTATTCTTTCTCATGGCAGTACAACAGGATACAGAGAGAAAACAGCTTGAGTTTAAGATCTCAGAATTGTCCCTAAAGTGGTCCACTTTTGTTGTTTAAATTGATCAGATTACTAAGTAAATTACCAAACTTTTCAGTGCAATTTTTAGTCATTGTTTATAGGCTGTCCATGCCTTCAGGCATTCAGCAGACATAGAATCTAAGTGGTGGTGTGCTGACTCATGAGAGTGCCCCACAGGCTGTTACTGGAGCTGTGTGATTAAATGGAAGAGACATGGCTCATGTGAGTGAACATGTATTTCCTCATCAGCCAGAAGAGAATGACAAAGCATAACCCCCTCCATGGGCCAGCATTTTGCATTTAAGAATGTTTGAGCTGTTAAAAGTTACTAATTTCTGTGTAGCCACATGTGAGATCTTCAGAAATACTGGATCAAAAAAACCACGTTCCTGCCTCTGTCAACAAAACACACAACCTGCTTCTTCTCTGGATAATTATTTGATGTGAATAGAGGACTAAACACATAGGAAGACCTGTAACTTGCCAGCAGGCTTACACAGGAACACAAATCAATGTTGTTTTCCTTAGATGGAGGCTGCACATACTTAACCTCACTCTTTTAGATAAATTCCTCAGCTCACATTTATCAGTGAACCAGAAATGGATACTTTGTGCTGGATTCCTGGAACCTGAGCCACAGACAGATTTGCTTTCTTAGACTTTTCAAAAAGCAGCATCTTTTGCCTAAGTCCTGACCAGAAGTCACTTTGTAGAAAAGTCCACGATTTCAGGCTTTTTAATGTTGTTTTTCTTTTCTAATGTAAAAAATGTAGGATAAAGGAAGAAAAACCTGACAATCAGGATGAACCCAGCGAAAGGAACAAATGCCCATCGGAAAGACAAAGAGTGAAGCCCTCTAAGAAAGAGAATAATCCAGATGCTGATACCGACCTAGGAACTGATAGCAGTGATGATGACAAGAGACACAAACGTAGTAAAGTAAATTTGAAAAAGAAGAAAAGGAGGGAGAGCTCTGTGAGCAGTGAAGAGGAGGTTAAACATCACAAAAGCCAGAGGCATTCCAGGTCACCAAGCTCATCCAGTGTGGAGGAAGAGCCACGCACCAAAGCCCAACCAAGTCATCAGAGGGGAGAGAGCAGGCCAAGCAGAAGGGGAAATGATGAACAGTACAGGGAAAAGGATTATGAGAGAAGTAGGACCCATGAAAAGGATCACCAGAGGGAAAGGGAAGAGCGACACAGGCACGGGGATCACACTAATAGAGATCACTACAGAAGGAGGGAAGATCAAGATGATAAACAAAGGGGGAAGGAAAGAAAAGAGAGGGAGGGACATGGCAGAGAATGGAGGAGGGCAAAGGAGAGAGAGGAGAAGGGCTCAGAGAAGGAACGAGAGAAAGAAAGAACAAGAAATGATAAAGACAGATACAATGACAGAGAGAGGGAGAGAGGAGAGAAATACAGAGAAAGGGAAGATCATGCAAAGGAGAGGAGAGAGAAATATGGCAGTGATGAAAAGAAATACAGAGAGAGGAGAGAAAATACTCCTACATCTTTAGAAAAAGATGGAGAGACTGATCTGGGAAAAGAGAGAAAGGGAAAAGACAGAGAGGTGGATGAGAAGGGAAGCTCCAGCTCTGGAATTTCGTCTGAGCAGAAACGTAAAGCTGGAGAAGAAGGGGAGAAAGAGGAGAAAGAACAAGCACAGAAAGCACCTGAGAGCATGAGCAAATTTGCCAAAAGGAGCAACGAGGAGACGGTGATGTCAGCACGGGACCGGTACCTGGCCCGGCAGATGGCCCGGGTCAGCACCAAACCTTACATCGAGAAGGAGGAGGATTGATGTCCCTGGGCTGGCCACAAACACCTGGGCTGTCAACCAAGAGGAAAGGCCACTGCTGTGCAGATTCTTGGACAGAAAAGGTTATCCTAGCTATTTATTCCTGGCTTTCCTTCGAGAAGTTGTGTGTCCCTTAAGAGAACAACTTTTGGAATGGATGAATAGGTCTCTTGACACACACCCTTAGGGTGTTTGTACTGTTGAAATATTAAATGTGGCTGACTGTCCACCCTGCCCTTCAATACCATGTCCTTGGTACTTGAGGATTTTGGACAGACCTGGAAGTGTTAAACAATTTAAGGGGAGAATACATCCCCTGAGCAGGGGGAGCCAAAACAGTGAGCTCTGCTGCAACAGAGATGTTCTCAGCCCTTAGGAGGAGTCATTGTTACCCACTGCTGCTCTCAAAAATGGGAAGCAAACCTGTAAAAGTGGGTGAAAAAGCAAGGAAAACAGCCTGAATAATGGTCTAGGAGATTTCTGTATGTAGTGTGGAGTTTTGTAAGCTATATGTATATTGAGATACAAATTTTGTATTATGTGTGGGTTTTGGTCAGGGAAATGTACAGAAACAGTTAATAAAGTGTAAGATACATATTGGATCTAATGTGTGGGTCTTTTTTAATGTGTAGGTTATTTTACTGCATCTTTTTTGCATGGAATAAGGCAGGTGAGTCTGTTTACCTGTATGACAGTTGTATCTGCTTGTTAAGTGGTAATTTAGATTTGTCAGTCTTCTGTTCGAAGGTTCATATTCAAGAGTAAAAATTACCTTCAAACTAGGTAAGTAGGATGTCTGACAGTGGTCATAGCTTCTAGAATACATTTTCAACACTTCTAAAATTGTTTCTTTCACTTTGTTTTGTAGTTAAGTTTATCACTTTTATGCTAGAGTAAGGTGAACTTATATATTTTAAAAAAAATGTTTTGAGATTGCTGTTTCCCTAATTATTTGTTCAGCAGACTTACAAAATGTGAGTAAAATTAAATGCAAATGCTGCCACTTTACAAAGGCTTGCAATGAGTTTTATATGTCAGCTAATCAAGTAGTTGAGCACATACTTTAGTGTGGAGCAGTTTGGTTTTGCTGCTCTGTGTAAACAAGTGTAATGAGCTCTGGTTCTTCTGTTGGAATGGAATGAAAGAGTGTTCAGCAGTGGGCCAGGGTTCAAACAGTGAAGGAAATCCTCTGCTCTTTGTCAGAGGCCTTGTTGGCATCATAAACTGGACTAGATATTCTGCTTTTCCTTAGAACTGAGATTTTTATCTTTGCTCTTCCCAGAAGAGAGAGGCACAAGAGATGTCTGCAGATGGTTTATGAATATTAAATTTATTACAATAACAGTTTACAGTACAAGGCACATACTGATGACTTACAATCAGCTTGCAACACTTGTAACTAAACAGCTGCATAAATTAATACAGGTGCATCATGTACAAGTTGGAGGGAATACTTCGTTCTGTACAGCTAAAACTCCAGTTTAATTCTCTTTAAAAGGCAAAGATGGTCCTAATTTACCAGTTTCATGACTTCCTTTTCACTGTTCAGAACAGAGGGTAGGATATCCTTGTGATAGATGAGTGGAAGGTGAGCTGAAGAGAAGGAATTTTTTTGCCTCAAAACACATTGTAACTGCAGTGCAGCTCATTTGGTATCAATATAAGTAGTTTTTATACAAAACTTGTGTTTAAAGTATGGCTACTTGCTGAGCTACCTGATAAATATGGGTTACTTTATATGTTTTTAGATGGGTATGTAAAAGGAAAAAAAAATTACTTGTATAAATAAATTAAGTCGATTTCTCACTATTTCAACCACTCAGCTAAAGAGAAATACTAAAAAATGAGTGTAGCATAATAAGATATTCAAACCAGTACACCATGTAACAAAAAAGTAATGAGGAATAAACTGCCTTTCAAGTTCAGCATTTACAGCATGAAAACGTGGATGTATTTTATCTTTGTATTATTCAGGAAAAGAAAAGCCTTTTTAATCTACATTGCTTTTTGTATCTTCAAATAATTCTAAGAATTTTCATCCTCTCTCAGTATCTTGGGACTCAGAGCACGTTGTTCTCATGTTTCAGGTGTTGCAGGGTTTGTGTGTATCAGGGCTTCCTGGCTGACTTAATTCACTAGAAAATGTGACATTTCTTGAGAAGTCTCTCTGAAACCTCCCAGAGAGGCAATGTCTGTCCTATGGCAGTGTCTTAAAAATGACAGGTTTTTTTTGTTAGCTGAACACCTGTCTGAAGAGGGAAGAAACTGGGTAGGGTTTTCTCCTTTATTTCCCACACTTTGCTGTTGGAAACATACAAATACCTCATTCATCTTACATTGACATTTTATGTGTATTTTTTCAGGTAATGAACTCAGAAAATTTAATTTTTAGAAGTAGGTTTCAAATACACTTGAGGCATGAGCTATAAAACTATTTCTCATGAGTAACTGTCCAGTAAGACAGGTTTATTACATTTTCCTAGTGGCAATTAAAGAACATATTCCCTTTTTAAATATAGTTCAGGAGTCTGTACTTCTCAAAGAGCAGTCCTTGTCCCTCTTAAGTTATTTCCTTATTGGAAATTGAGCTTGAGACTTAAATAAACTCAAAAGTCATTAGCCAAAGTGGAAGAGGAAGTGGAAGAGGCCTTTTTCAGGTACACATAAGGGGAAAACTTTGGCAGAGGTGATGAAAATGTTTTCAGAAGGCAAGCACAGCATCCCTGCTTTCACCTGGCAAGTGCTTCACACCCAAATAAACTCCAATGTTCCTTAATGCCCCTTGGTGTGGGTGCTCAGGGAACCTTGGCAAGTTTAGCAAAGGGGTACAAAAGAGACTTTTATCCTCTATTTTATTTTTACTTTCATCATAATCTATGTGCCAGACTAAAAATACAACACAAGTTTGTCCATGAATGATACCTGCTTGGGTTTATCTGCACTTCCACTGCAGCACAACTCGTGTCCTCCAAGGGACGGGGCAGGGGGCAGCCAGGCTGAAGGGCAGCTGCATTTGGGGAGCACATCCTGTGGAGAGTTTAGTATGGACATGGGAGTTAATTTGTGTGTCAGTGCCTTGAAATTTAATGTAAATTGTTCTGATGAGAATCAATCCTGCTGAATTCTGCTCAAGTTCTTACTAAGAAAAAAAGTTCCTTTTCTTCTTCGGCTTGAAAACCCAATGCAGTGACATTATAATATGAGGAGGAAAAACCCACAGGCTCCAGCAAATTTTAGTTAAAAAAAAGGGGGGGGAAGTGAAGCAGAGAAACAGATCTTTAAGACTCCACTTTTTGGCATCAGAACTCAAAAAAATTCATTATTGGTCTGTAGTTTCTTTAGGTCTGCCAGGACAATGATTGGTTATGGAAACAGTACAGTAAGTGCTGGCAACTTGAGTGCTTGTCAAGTAACTCATGATGAATTTTTGTGGCTCGAGTGGATCTAAAGGAAAGTGAAGCCTAAAACATCACCAAAAATAAAATGCTTTTGTAGTATTTTTAATGTAACAAACAGTAGAAATTGTTACCACCTACAAAACAGAGGAAATGAAAAGGGGGCCAATGCTACCAGCTGTGTGTGCTGATGTGTGCAGAGCTGTGCTGCTTAGCATTTTTCCTCTCCCTCTGTCTACTCCACCACAAACCTAGGGAACTTCCTACTTTTGTTTTCCTAGTATATAAACCCCTGCATTACTCGAGTAATGTATGGCTATCAGAAATATTTGTGCATTTTCCCACGTAGTTGAAGCAATTAGAGAACCTTAGAAGCGAATACGACATTGCCCGGCACGAACGATCACACGGAGGGAGATAACGGGAGCACTGCCACACACTGGGGGTCTACACCTAATCCTGCCGTGCCTTGCTCGTCCTGGAGGGGCTGCTGCAGGCACTCGGTGCCGCTCCTGGAGCAGGGATGTTCCATCGTGTTCCAGAGTGAGTGCTCAGTTCAGCCTGCTTGGAAGTGCACAGTAGATGTCATTGAATTGCTTGGATAAATTGCTCGGAGGCATCACCTTTCTGAGTGTTGTCAGTGGTGCAGCCTCCGTGGAAAGCTCCGTTTGTTGTCTCAGCTGGGAAGGTGATTCTTTGTGGGGAGAGGGTGGGGAAAGTGACCTTTTGTGCTCCTCTTCCCTCCCCCTGGCACCAGGTTAGCTTATACTGCGTTCATGCGGATGTCTCCAAAGGGAATTTCTGTAGCTGTTTCTGGAGTAATGCTTTTCAGAATACGCTGTTGGAAAGGAATCATTATTAGAAATTGATTCATTTTAGAGGTAATACATAACATGACAGCCATTTAGAAAGATAATTATAATAAAATATGACTTGACTTTGAGTTGCACCTCTGGAACTACTACTTAAGAATGTTTCAGGCCTCTGTTAGCACTATGAAGATGTAAAGTGCTATAGAAGTACACAGCAAGTTTTTTTTAATTATTTGTAGCATAATTGGAATCAAAGCTTGGCGGATGTCATATTAATGCTTTAGGAATTTGCAGTTTACTTGGATACCCTAAGCCAAGTAACTAAACATATTCTTTATGAACTGGTATTTATTTGAACTTAAAAGAAATCCCAGTATTGTCATTACAGATTTGTGGCAGAGAAATTGTACTAAATGCAGGAGAGAAGAACAAGCTTTTCTTACAGATACACCTCAGGAAACCAGCCTTTCACTGCCTCATTTGCTTGACTGGGGGATTTTGAGTGTCTGGGGTGAATTTTAGGAAGACTCTCCAGTTCAGCAGAGCTTAAAAAATTACTTGAAATACAACATTTTATAAGAATTTGTCAGCGGCCTCAGTAAGAACTGGGGAGATTTGTGAGAATGGGTAGAAGACAATTCAGCTGGCCAGAATAGCCAAGTCCCAGGAAAATAATCTACTCAAAATATTTTTAGGAATCACCTCCTTCCTAACAGTCAAACAGAAGGAACAGAGCATCAGGGATACCTCCTTAAGTGTCCCTGGGGTGACGACCAGCCGATAGACCATGTAGATGGGAATGAAGATGATGGAGGAGGTTCCTATGCAGTAACCCACGACTGTGGTCCAGTAGGGATAATCATAATCAAAAAGCCTCAGCTCAGGAGGGTTGGACAGAAAGCTGCAAGTGACAAACTGTAAGAGAAAAGGGGAAAGTGTGAATACGTGGATTTTGATGGCACGCACTTTGGGGAGCTCTTGTGTTCCAGTGTAGCATTGAAATAAATAGAAAATGAGTAGGACTCAAGATTAAAAATATGTTGACACTGAAAAAATCCTAAATTACATTAGTGTAGCTTTAAAACAAAAAAATCAACAACAAATCAGAAAACAAAGACCGAAAGGATGCTTCAATATTCTCCACACTGCACTGCTCTCTGTCAGAACAGGAAAAGGAAAAAATGTCATCTCGCTTACTGCTGTTGGATCATTTTCCTGAGCATATCATTCATGGCTGAAAAATTTCTTAGGAAACAAGAAATACTTTTAGTTGAATATTACAGGAAAAATATTTGTCGCTGTCCTTGGAAGGACTTTTTTCCAGAGTATCATCAGAAGCTCAGGATTACCAGCAAAACTTCGTACAGAAACAACATCCTGCATCTTGAGCTGGCTTTCTTTTAGGTTGGTTTCCACAGGGAATACAAATAGCTCTGCCTGGTAACCACATCCCCAGCACTGTGTGCCTCTCTGTTTATTTTGCTGGTTTAGGATCACAAAGAGGACAGAAGTATAAAAATTACTGTGCTGTGACATTTTTATTTATAGACTTCTCTTTCTAGGGTAATAAAATGAAAGTCTGTTAATTATGCCTTGATCATTTCAAGTGCTTTGAATTCACTCTGTAGGTCTTAAATCTACATTCTGTGCTTCATAAACTCCATCTCGACCTGCTCTGCTCCCACTAAGGCCAGTCAGAATAAAAGGGAGCATGAACTAATTTTGAATCAGGAAATGAACACTTTATGTTCAAATGGTATTAATAACACTGCCAAGCCAAACATTGGGACATATTTCCAATTCTGAATTATAGATTTATAATGGCTGTAATTAACTGCTGTAAATTTTAAGTGGAATATTCTAAAGTTGTCCGTCAGCAGTTGCTGAGGCAGTGTATTTCCTTATCTTGGTTTTCCTCCTCTGACAGTACGTTTCATCAGCTTTTATTGCTTCATTTTGCTGAGGTAAACACAAAGCAACAAAACAAAGTAAATTTGTTTAGCAGAGGGCAGGGGGGAGTTGTTCAGAACCCAGACTTATTCAGCTAACTGAACTACAAAAATCCTTAAAACTGTGATTTAGTAACAAGATCTTGCAGCATTGTATTGGGTTTTTCACTAATTGAGCCAATTTGCTTTAACAAAACTTGTTGCTAAAGAACTTCACAAGAGCATTCTGGAATTAAGCTTTTAGAAGTCTAAGGAGCTGCATTGTTCAGTGGTAATTTTCTTGTGCTGGAAAGAAAAAGCTCTAAAGAAAACTCACCAGAAGGAAGAGGGGACTAATTGCAACCCAGCAAACTCGCCAGTACCAGCCTGGGGCAGAGCCCAGCATTTCTTTCACATCATTGCAAAACTGGGTGATGCCTGTGGAGACAAGTGGGAGGAGAGGGATGACAGCAGATCTAACTTTTTCTTAAGCAGATGCTCAACACTACAGCAAGTAAATTCAGCATCTATCTCAGAAGACCAGTTTGTTCCTATAACTCTTAATTTTATTAAATCCTTAATTATTCTGAATTGTACCTCCTGTTACTTTTAGATGTCTCTGTACTTTTATCAGAGAGCAATTAATACTAAATCTCACTGGTTTAGTTACCAGTGAGTTTGTAAAAAGCTTTTATAAACTTTTTTCTGGAGACATGGGTGATGTTGCCTGCAGAAACTGAGGCAGTGAGAAGCTGCAGGAGCTCAGGAGTTTGGGTCAGGGGTGTTTGGATGTACCATAGAACCAGGACACAGCCACTGCCTCCAGGAACACAACAGTCAGGACAGCTGGACCTGTGGCATATTCTTCAAACAGCTTCACCACATACGCTCCTCCCTGGAAAAGAGATCAAACTGTCAGTGTCCCAAGGATCCAGTGATGGGAATCCTGCCCTGCTGCTCTTTGGTACTCCCTTTGGCTGGGGCAGAGCATTCACAAGTGAGAAATTCACCCAGTTCTGTCACTTTGTGGCTGTTCCTGCCGGGGAAATCCTGGTGAGCTGCTCACTCTCTGTGGACATCCCTCACCTGGGGGGCTGCCATGCAGAGAAGCTAAAATCTGCTGGCACTTCTGGCTGGATTTTAGTGAACAAATGGGATTTTACAGGATGGCTTTTGCATGCCCTTTTCTTTTTCCAACAGGGATCACAGCTACTGAACAGGAAATAAATAAAGTGGTACTTTGCTTTCTTTCCATTTGGGATCTAGAACCATGAAGGAGGAGACGTCTTGCAGAGGAACTCAACATCCTTGTACAGCAAACACTTCACATGAGAAGGAGATTACACAGAAATGAGCAAGTGGAGCAAAACATGACAGGAAAGCCAAGTACTTCTTTCCTTTTCCCTTATGATCACTCATTACTCAAAAATTGCTTGTTGTTGTGAGAATGAAATCCACAAGCCCCATGGAAAATATTTGGTGTGACTAATGATGATTTCTGCCTTGAAACAATGATGAAGATCCAGGAAATCCATTACTAGAATTTTTAAAAATTCAAAACACATTTTAAACATTGTGCAGATTAAATAACTACCTGTGTTATTTTTAAACACAGAGCTTTTGGGAACAAGAAGTAAACCACACAAAAAATGTGGCTGGTTGTCTGCTGACTGATGAGCAGCATCTTTTGTGATGTGTAGCACATTGTGGGTTGCAGTAGCATCATTTTGCAACATGTTTCATAGTAAAATACTCTTCACGTTTATTCCAACTAATAGATTGCTAATGCATAAAGAAAACAGGCTGGAGATTCAGTCTGGTTTCTTGAAACTCTCTTCAAAAATTACTGCCCTCTCCAAGGTGTCATTGGCAGGAAACTGCCAGTGAGGGAGGCTGAGGGTGGGTGAAATACTCACAAATGTCAGGGTTGCCAGCGACCCCAAAAAGCAGACGATGGTCAGACCAAGGACAAACAATTCCCTGCGTTTGCCCCAGACGTGTGGGAATTCATCCAGGACTCCGGTAATCACTCCCTCTAGTCCTGCAAACTGAAAAGCAGGGAAAGATCACTGGAAAATAGAGGGCAGCGTTACCTGCTTAAAAGTATGTTTTGGTGCTTAAAGGAGCTTTACAGCATTGAAACGCTGGGGCTTTGTTCTGCTGTAGGGTTGGTGTGGGGTTTTTTAGACAGGTCTTTCCTCATAACTTTTTTAAACCCTTTGGGGTAGGGATTTAGTGTTCAAGTATTTGTGGGAATGCACTATCATCCAAAGGGAGTCCTGTGCTACAGGCACCAGGATGTGGAGAAGTGGGAGGTGGTTCAGCAGGACTAAGACTGAAATCAGAGCTGAGTTCAGCCCTGCTGGAAGGGGCTGATTCTCCACCTGTAAAATCAGACTCACATGGCAGTTTTTTAGTATATCTCCAGTTCCCACCTTTTAAATCCAATTTGTGTGAAAAAACTCCAGATTTTCATAATTGCTTTGTAAGTTTACAAGCAAGAAAGGAGCCTGGAAGGCTGCATTCAACCAGGAGCGTGTGAATCAAGTGCTTTGCTTGTATTTCAGGGTCTTATTGTCACAGTACGACAGTGACAAATCACTTGATTATATTTCAACCTATTCAGATAAAAATTGGAGTAGCAGTTGCTGTCTTACAGAAGGCACCTGGAGCTGCTGCAAAGCCCTCAGTGCCAGTGCAGAGTTTGTAATTCTGTTTCTGTGGTGCCTGAGGGGGTCAGGCTGTACCCTGAGGATCCCCCACGCTGGCTACTCACCGTGCTGTCTAACCCCAGAGTGAGCAGCATCAGGAAGAAGATGATGGCAAAGAAGGTGGAAGCAGGCATGTTTGCAATGGCCTCTGCGTAGGTGATGAAGAGCAGGCTGGGTCCTGGATCAGAGAGTTGGGATCACTGTTAGCCAGTACTGCTGAGGGAAGGACAGGCTGCTGCACAGTTGTCTCCCAGGGGAAAACTTCTCCCCCCCAGGCTGTTCTGCCACGTGCAGTTACCACCACATCTGTGAAACTGCAATCTGACTTTTATACGTGGTATTTATGCACTAATTTTTTAGCTGTACTGTATAACAGTGCCCATATAAATTCAGTATCCTGAATAATATACTAAATATTTCTCCTAATTTGGGCTGCTCTCAATCTAGAAGTTAATATACAAATATATTCTACCTTAGAAGCAGTTTGAGACGTGCATAAAACATTAACCTACCAGTGTCTTTGGCAACCTCTGACACATCTTCATTCCTCATCTCAGCCATGTATCCCAGCACGGTGAAGATCACAAATCCAGACACAAAGCTGGTCAGGCAGTTCACAGTGCTGGTGACCAGAGCATCTCTGCAACAGAAGACCTAACTCACATCAGGGAACCTGCATCTGCTAGAGAGGGTTTACAACCTCTTGGTCTACAACTGGGACAAACTCCTAGAAAAACTAGGGGAATACAGGAAAAAAAAAGCAGCAGATTTGAAATAAAGAGGAAAAAACCCAACAGCCAACCCAAAAACCCAACAACAATGACTAGTTTTTCTTCTCAAATCCATACAGATGCTATAACATCCGTCTGACACTGGATTGAATGCTGGCTGTATCCTGGTGTTTTAAAAGAATAGGAATTACTACATGAATATTAAATAATTGAGAATTTTATTTTACAAGTTCGAAATAGAATTTTTTTAAGGTAACAAGGAAACAACCATAAATTGCCTTTCTACTAAAGACTATAAAATGATTTCCCAACTGACTACTGAGATTAAATAATTACAATGTGATGGTTTGGCAGGGGTTTAGTCCATTTTGCTGTGGCAGGTCTCTACACCTTAGATCTCTTGCTGTAATTGGTAAAAATTATCTTACTTTAAAGTAGGGAACCAAGGAGAAATGCTTTAGATTGCAGGTTCTTGCAGTAAGGATTTCTGTTCTGTTACACTTCTGTCTGATTTCTATGTACACAGGTCTGATAATTCAGTGCCCTTCATCAGTACCCTGTTTCTTTTTCATAAATACCCAGGGTTGCATTTTTTACCTCGATTTTACTTATAGAATAAGGTAGAACTCACTGGTAGCAGTTGTTGTGGAATTTGTTGTAGCTGGCATAAGCCAACAGGACCCCAAAACCTGGTCCCAGGGAGAAAAAAATCTGAGCTGCTGCATCCACCCAAACCTGAAAAATATTGAAGGCCAAGAAAAAATGACATGAAACAGATCGAATGAGTTTGGCATATTCAGAATATCACTTAGTTCTACAAAAGGGTGTTTCACTGGTCTGCCTTTGTCCTAGTCCTGGTCTAACAGACACTCTGCTAAGAGGGATGTTGAAATATGAATGTTTATTGTAGATTTGTTGTGGCTGTTGCACTTCTGACAACATCTTGGATTAATTCAGTGAATTGCCTGTAATCAGTTCAACACAAGTGTATAGAGAACTTTCTATCCATGATTTTGCAACCTTCCAAGTCTTCCTTCAAACTCTGTGTGCTGTGGAATAGTCCTGTGTTTGGCAGTGTGTCCTCCAGGCTATGTAGACTTTTCCTAGATTTATGGAAATACATTTGATAGTGTGGATGCAGTTCTGGTTCTTGGGGTTCAATTCAGCTTTGTTGTAGCTGTGACAGATGCAAGTGTGATGATCTTGTTATGAAAAGCGTGTTGTACTTGAAAAGTGGCTGCAGCCCTAATGAGTAATGTTCTAAAGTACAATATCAGCTCTCTTTCTGAAGGTGAAAGTTCTCATTCATTTATTCTCTTCTGATTGAAACATGGAGTTCATTACAACTCATTTCTAATATTCTCTCCCATCGTGTGAGGCCATCCTGTATCATCCAGACAGAGCTCTGTCATCACCCAGCACACAGATTGCAATCTGCTGTCCTCACTCCAGATTCATCCAATACAATATCAATGCCCTTTATTGCTTTTTCAGAAGATGTGGTTCCTTATTGGAGATGCTGCTTTATCAGAGACTGGTGTCTTTTCATTTCCTCTTCATTCAAAACTCTCCATATCAGCTGGACAGCAGCAGACTCGCAAACATTGGAATTTTTTAATCTTTGTGTTTGTAGTATTTATTGCTTTGGGGTTTTTCCATCACCCTCCTCAGCAGACACTTTCACAGGCAGTGAAGTGAGTACAGCCTTGAGCCTGATGGATTGCCTGTCACCCACAGAGTTCAAGGCTGGATCAGATACTGGAGGGCCTGGGCTTTGTTGGTTAGCTCAGTTTGTCCTCATTCCTCCTTTCCTTTCAAATTTTGGTGGTGTATGCAGGCCTGACTGATTTATTCCTCCTCCACAGGCACTTACACGAGTTACTGAGTCAGGGTTTAGTTGGTGTCCGTGGGCTCATCTGCCAAAGCTTGTTACAGGATGGAGATGGAGGTTTCTGCTCCAGTAACCTGCACTATTGAAATAGGGGCAGCTGTGGACACTGTAGGTCTGTACTGGTTCCCTTAAGCCAAAAAAATGCAGCTCCACTACTTGTTAGGGTTTAATAAATTCAGTTTGCTCAGTGTGACTCACTTTGTTGCAGTGTAGGAGCACTCACAGCTTCTCACTCAGTGCCAGCCTGGTCACCATTTTCCTGGTGAAAAAGTGTTTGGTCACTTGTTTTCTTCTAATCATATCTCTCATTCTGTTCAACCACTGTATGGGAAATCTGCCTTTAGTTCAAGCTAAATTGAGAGTGGACTCTAATCTTTTAAAATCTTTATAATTATGGAAAGAGCATCGACTCAGGCTTTTAAATCCATACTAAGACATCTGTTCAATCATGCTCTATGTATCTATGCTGATATATGCACTGATAGGCTGAAAGCAAATCTCGACTCTTCTGTAAAGTTTTTTACCTCAGTGGCCAGGAGTTTCTGCCAGTCAGGTTTCAAGTAGTAGAGGACACCTCTCCAAGCCCCAGGCAAAGTTGCACCTCTCACTAGCAGGATGAAGAGGATGATGTAAGGGAACGTGGCAGTCACCCAAACCACCTGTGAGGGAACGTGGTGAGAGAGCGTTTGCCATGGGTAGAAAGTTAACAGGGATAATAAGAATTAGTTAATCATATTCTATCTCTTAGCATTTATAGCATCTTCACGTGAGCTTCCCTGCAGGTCTGTGAGCAGGCAGTTTGCACATGTGTCCCCTTTCCTTGGCAGGGTTGTTCCTGCCCAGAGAACAGCGGTGTCACTTATTGTTTTCTTTTATTGCTTGGATAAGAGTAGCAGTCACTGTGCAGCAAATACATCAGCCCCATAATCCCTGTCATGAACACAACCTGAGATAATCCCCTGACATTTAATTGGCTCAGGTAGAGCTGCCTCTAGACTGCACTGTACCATGATGATGTGTCTTGCTTTTACATCACCTTGCCAGATGTTTTGACCCCTTTCCAGATGCTGAAGTACACAATGGTGAAGATTAACAACAAGCAGAGGGTCAGTTGCCAGCTAATGCCCCCCAGGTCATCCAGCCCATCAGACCTGTGCACCTGCAGAACCTGGCGGCTGCAAGAGGAAAGAAGAACACAGTAGAGATAATTTTTCAACAAATGCTTACATGAAATGTGCATTCAGCTGTCCCATACTGTGGTCTGAGCGTTACAAGGAATCCTGAGGCCCTGATAAGCAGCCTTCAAAGTCATGACATTTTGGATTCATTTTGTTTTAATTAAAAGTTTGATATTAATGGCATACCAGGGATGGTAAGTGACAGCAGACAGCGACTGGAAAGCTCCTAAAACACAGAGCATCCCCCATACACCCTCAGCTTACATCCCCCTACAAGAACTCAGTGATTTGAAGAGGGTACCATCACCAATCAGCCCTGCTGCCCTCTGAGGAAAAGCTTGCTGGTGTTCCAGCAGTCTGGCTAACACCTCCATCCTCACTTACATGCACTTACGTATAAAATTCTTCTGCAGGAGAGGTGGAGTGCAGGGACCAGCTGACGTTGTCCTTGCTGAAGTAGTTGGTGCAGTTTCCTGTGTTCCAGGGGTTTGTGCAGCTGGTCCAGGGCAGCTCCGCCGTGAAGGAGGAGATGAGGTAGTAAAAAGCCCAAGCCATGATGGTGTTGTAGTAGGAGGCTACGTAAAGATCTATGATACAGATGGCAAAGCCAATTCCTGCAGAGGCAAGAAATAATTGCATTCAGTCAGTGTAAGTTTTAGGCCAAAAAAGAAAAGGAATTGGTTATTACATCAACTACCATTAGTAACTGTCTAAGGCAGCTCTGCAGGAGGAACACACAAACTCCCGAGTGTTTGCAACACTGGCGTTTCTTGTGACTTCAGAAATACTCTGATTCCAGTAAAGCATCCCTAATCAAGGCAGAACATGCTTATAAAGGGGGCTTTTCCCTGTATTCCTAAATTCCTGCAATTTAGAAATAGGCATCTTGCAGTCTCAGTAAATAAGAACACAAGACCAGAGCTATAACACTGGGAACAAGAGTAAATGAGGATATAGAACAGTTCCTTTTATTCTTTATATTTTTTGGCTTGGTCAGCCTCTATCTAATGCACTTGAGTTGCATCCTGTATGTGTATACAAGAGTACACACACATGTGCAGGTGTAGATGGAGTTTTAGGAAAGCTTTCTTCGTAAAGCCAAAATCTTGTGTAGAACAAGCCTTACTTGGCTTGATGAAATTTTCTTTTTTTCCCCACAAAATGTCACCTTTATAGGAAAATTTTCCAGTTATTCAGAAAGTTCCATTTCCCTTTGTTACCTTTGAATATAGGACATATTTTCCTCCAAATGGAAATACACCCATTCCTGTGGTACTGTCCTAGTGCTAATTCCATATAGAAGAGAGGAATCCCTCCAAAGATGGCCATGATTGTGTAAGGAATGAGGAATGCTCCTGCAAGAGAGAAAGCAGATGATTGTAACTCTTTGTAGAGTTCTCTTCCAACAGCAATCCATAAACAAAAGTTCCTTTTATCCCACAGGGAAAATGCATATCCCCTCCCTAGCCAACACACCACTGAATTGTTATGGGATTTCTCATAAGAGTAACTAACTACTTATCAGTGTGAACAAGAAGCAACACTCAGGCCAAACTTCTCACATTTCTGTAACACAGGATTCACCAAGACTCCACTGGCTGCAATAGGTACAGCTGTGAGATGGGCCACAGATAAAATAATTAATTTCTCCAGTAAAACGCCTTTGTTACATCAGAGAGACAAAAGTCCTTTCCAAGATCTCCTTGATTAGATTTTAGATTTATGCTTTGGCCCTTATGTCAGTGAGTCAAAGACCTAGCCTTCCTCAGAAGTTGGTTTAGACATGTTGGTTTATCAGATGTTAAAATGCTCCTTGAGAAAGGGATTGAGTTGTTTGTGTTGGAGTGTGGGTCTACACCTACTTGGCTCTCAGCTTCTGGTTGTGCTGAGCTTTTTAAATCTTCCTAAATAATTTTTCTGCCATTATCCTATCCCAATATTTAAGTTTTTCAGTAAATAATTTCTCCTTGGTCATTTGTTATACATGATACTTTAAAAGCCACTATATCATCCATTTATAAACCAAGAAATTCAGCATTAAAGAACAACGAACAGGACTGGGCACTGACCTCCTCCATTTTGATAACAGATATAAGGAAATCTCCACACATTTCCCAGATCCACTGCGTATCCAATGACGGAGAGAAGAAAGTCAATTTTTTTACCCCAGGTCTCTCTGTCCTCCAGCTCCATCAGCTGCTGCTGAGCTTCAGCCCCGCAGGTGGTGGACGTGGTGGTGGTGGTGGTGGTGGTGGCTGCTGGGGCTGTGCCCTGGGCATCCTCCACCTCTCCATTGCAGGGAACTGAGCTCTGAACCCCTGAATAACCATTTGAGATCTGAGCTGCCTCCCCTTTATCCCCCTGGCTGGGGTGGACTTTGTTGCCATCCTCTGCCAGCCGTAGGGCAGGTTTAGGGTTCCTGACCAGAAGTCCGTTCTCTTTACAATCATCTCCTTTGCTACAGTCTGAGACATCTTTCTTGGAAGTCAGGGGCTCTATCTCATTGCTTGTGGCCTTTTTTTCCATTTTTTCTGAGATTTGTTCTGGTCACTTGCAGACAGGCAGCACCACAGGGTCCCCTCGTGGTTTGTCTTCCCACACCTCTATTCCCAGCACTTTTAGAATTCCTCTTCCATACTTAAATCCATCAGATTGAAGGCACAAGCACCATCTAAGAAATGAAAAAGAGTTGAAAATCCATTACAGGCTTTACTGGTGCTGGTAACTTTCAGCTTACAGCCAGCAGATTCTGAGAATAAAGTACAGAAATAATTAACCATCACAGCACGCAATGTGAAACATGGAGCAGATAATCTGGGATTTTGTCCAGAGAAAGGCAGGAAGAAATCATCCTGTTTGACAGCAGAACCTGGTGTACCTGGATTACATCCTCTCAGGAGGATCTGCTGGGCTTTGTGCATTGCTGGACACCTCCCACACAGTCACAGTCTTCTGGTGTCACCTTCTCCCTCTGAACACTGTTGGACTCCCAGTTTGCAAACTGAGGGCAGAGTTTAGTGTGACTTTTGTTTTCATTTTCCTAAGTTCATCCTGTGACTCATCCACTCATCTTGTAGCAATGTCTAGATTCACCCGGTACGAAGGGAAGAGAATTCATTAAACAAATAAGACAACCATGGGTATAAAAATTATATTTCATGACCACCTTTCTTCAGAAATCCCACAGTGTCTGCTCTGTTTAGCAGCAGGCTTAAATGAAGAAACTTAGTAGAAGGCTTAAATGAAACTTTAGAAAAGTATTTAAATTAGTGGTTTTGCATCAACTAACTGTTGAGGCTCAGTCAACACTAACAACAAGAAGAAGAGATCATTAAGTTCAATTGGATTCTTTTGATTGAGAACTAACATGTGAGTCTAAAGGACAAAACTTGTCCCCGGTTTTATCAGACTCCCTGGGCAAATAAAAGCATCTTTCATTCTGTTTGGATCTGCTGATGTTGTGGTTCCAGCCCTGGGAAGGGTGGTGGGCACTACTCCTGTGCTCCTGCCCCCTGCCAGCAAAAAAACCCAGGCACTGGGAGGATCCCTGGCTTCTCTGCCCTCTTCATTTGTGCTAAAAACAGAATCCAAGGGAAATAAACCATCCTGAAATAAAGTATAACACAATTAACTTTTCCTGCAGAACAAAGAGAGAGAGTTGTGATTCTGTGAGCAGGTCATGTTTTGTTTTCTGCTGATTTGTTCACATAATGTAAACACCCAGCTGCTTTTACCCAACAAAACCTTGGAACAGGAGCTGATCCCCTGTGCCATAAATTCCCCAGGGCAGTAACCCTGCTTTATTGCTAGCAAAGTCACACAATCTACACCCCGTGCCACCAGAGATTAAATTATTAAATTACATCTAATTTTTCCTTTTCAAAACATTTTATCACAGTAGTAATTGTCATTGTCACATCCTAGGCAAAAAAAAAAATAAGCATTATTTCACTTTTAACTGCAGGAAAAACTAAAGAAGAGAAGGAATATGATTTGCTTATTTCTGGAATTTGCTGATTATCAGAGCTATTAGAACTCAGGTTTTTCCCACCTTTCCACCTTTGCAAGGATAGTTTGTTAAACCTTTTCTAAACATTTCTCAGTGCAAGCAGAAAGAGAAGGAAAGTTATTGAGCTGCAGAGCAAACAGGAGGATGGTCTTGAGACAAAAGTCACTTGAAGATGTTGTTTGTAACCTTCAGAAATCTTTAGTTCTCTACCCAAATAATCTCCTTTCCATCATACAGCAAGCAGTGCATCATTAATGTGAATTCTTACAAGAGCAGGTGCTTTGCTGCCATTAATTAATCATCCACAAAGATTGAAACATCTTCAGAGTTCCAGAGAAAAACACCAGGGCAGAGAACAGGAGGTTCTGTTTTACCTGCAGGACTATAAAATCTGAATGTCTTTGGAGTCCAAAACCTTCCAAATGTCCCAAAAGTGGTTATGGAGATGGAAACAGCTCTGGTGGCCACACAGAAATCCAAGGAAAGGCCACAGCCAATCCTCCCCTTGTGTAGAGCATGGTAAATACCAGGTGGGAGTATGGAAAAGTAACCAGAGCCCTTCTGGACTTTACTCCTCTCACCCATAAATGGGAACGCAGTAAAGGATGTTGATTTAACTGCATTTTCTCATGGGACTGATTTTTCCATACCTGAGGCTTAAACTCTCACTGTGTTTGTAGAACACTTTAATTCTGCCCATTTTTCAGTGCTTTCTTTACTGAGGGGAAGTCAATGATTTTTGTTACTTTCCAAGATCTTTGACAACCAGGATCGTTGTCCATCCAGACCTAAGCTCCTTCTCCTGTTCTGGAGACTACAGGGAAAAAAAAATACTACATTATTTGAACTATTTCTGTAGAATTTTCAGTAGTTCAAGCCTCAAATACGCAAAATTACATGTGAATTTTCAGGGGCTTGAGCTGAAAGTTGAACAATTTCTTTCTTAAAAAGGAATTACAGCTTGTCAGCTGTCCTGGGAAGTCTCTGGAGTGATGGAGTCCACAGCTACCCAGTGGAGTTCACAGGGGCATAGCTGGCGAATGAAAACAGAACAGTTTCAGATCATTTCATTACACTGTAAAAAATTGTGGGAGAATGTACTTTTTTCTTTGCTTCGCTACAAATCAAGAGGAAAAAAAAATACTTGAAGGCACTGTGACCACTACAAAGAGTGTAAAAAGCTGCAGAGAGAGCTCTTGGGGTTGGGAAATATGCTCGGACACCAGGGAAGATATCCAGGGATTAATGACCCCAACAGTGAAGGATTTTGCCCACCTCAGCCTCCCCTTCTTCTCTGCACAGATCCCTAATTCAGGTGCTGGAATGATGACAGCAATGATCCCAGAAATAACAGTTTATTACCTGTTTTCAATCTGAGCTGTCACAAAGGTTGCTGTTACATAACTGCACCTTGGCTCCTTATCACCCTTAATTAGCTACAGGGAAAAAAAGGGAGATAAAAAAGGGAAGAAGACAGAGCTCTGTGCTTTCGTTTCCTTTTGATCTGTGTTTGCTAGACGTGACTTTGCTCCCCTGGGAGGCCCTGGTGCCTCTGCAGGAGCCCCGAGCAGGGGTTGTTCTGCAGGGCAGCTCCATCCAGGGGCACGTGGAAAGTGCCAGCCCTGGGAATGTCACCCTTCACCCTCCCTGTGCAAAGGGTGACTGAAGAGGAGTGACCCTGGAGCACGCAGCGATTCCAGCTTTGTTGGAAACTCTGGGAGGCAGAATCGAGGACGTGTGTTTCCACACGCTGGGCTGCAGCCACCAACGCAGTTCACGTCAGCCAAACATTAATTAGATTACATTTATTTATCTCCCACACGGAGCTGAACTTGAACCAACACCGTGGATGTAAAATCCCTGCATATTCCTTGATGCACAAATCCGGCTCTTTCACCTCTACCAGAGCAATCCTAGAGGAGCATCCCTGGCCTGGGGCCCGGTTCCTCCTGCTCAACCGAGGTAGCATCCCCTGTTTATTTCTGGAAGCTCGCAGTGACCTCTCGTGGCAGTGCGGGAATCCCTCTCCTTTCATGCTCTGCCACCACCACAAAGTGATTTTCCTGCTCTAGGCACTTTTTAAAGGAAGAATTGACTTTAATGTGCCTGGGAGAGTAAAGCAATCGGGTTGAGGTGCAGCAAAGAGCAGATGCTTCAAGGGAGGCAAATCTCGAGTCACCGGGAGGTTGCTGTGTTCGAGGTGGGGCTGCAGTGCCTTCCCCAGAACCTGCCCACCCCCTGTGCCTCCCATTTTAACTCTCTCAGTCGCAGATTTTGTTAATTTCTATGTATTTCACTTCGCACAAATGATGTTCTTATTTTGCGTGCTAGTTTTATGGAAGTGGAGAAGCAGCAGTCGCTGGGCTGCAGCTGCATTCCTGCAGGAAAACTCAGGTCCCACCTTCCCTCCCACTGCTCCTCCATCCTCCTGCTTCCATCCCTTCACATGCAGGCACTTGCAGGGAATTGAAGCACTTTGAACCTCAAGACGAAGAGTCAGCCCAGGGTGTTGGCAAACAGAACCAAACACCGGGATGGTTCCTGGTAACTTGACCTAAATCTCACCTTTATCACAAAGAATTTAAGATGGTTCAAGTTACAGCTGCCTGACTCACATGACACCCTGCAGCTCACACAGGCAGCTGTGCGTAAATGGAAAGAGTCCAAGGATGCTACTTTTATCTCAAATATCAAGCAAGGAGTTTGTAGGACAAGATAGGAATCATTCACCCCAGGCAGGACAGGGCTGTGCTGTTTGCCTGGACCTGTTCTCACCTCTGAGCCACAAATGAGCCAGAGAAGCTTCTTGTTTTTCCTCTGAGCTTGCACAGTTCAGGAGCAACACCTAAAGTATTACAGAATAGATGTCCCCATACTGTGAGGACTTGCTGAAAAATAAACATTTCAGCCAATTAAATTGCATTGCTCTCAATTATGATGAATTTTACCTGCTGTGTGTCATACACGAGTCATATTTAGTTTCCTAATGCAAAAAAAATGAGTGCTTTTTGATGTTGAATGTGTTCAGTTTACTGATTTCATAAAAATTTATTACCGAGAATGTCCTTTCCAGTTAGCTCATTAACAAGTGTGACAGTTTGTATTTCAGATTTCAAAACCTGATATTCAAAAATACTTGGAAGCCACAGAATTGGGGCATTAGGTGTAAAGCAAATCTAAGTTGATATCTAGACAATCCCTCCACAACAGAAAATTGATTCATTCAGGGGATTTTTAAAGAAATTCTTTTTTAGTTGAAGAGAATCAAAATTGAATTTTGATAAAGAGTGATCAAAACCCACTGAAATTAATGATCCAGTGAATTGTAACAGGTTTGATCCCAGTGCCAGTGATTGTAAATGTTACTCAGTTGGGTACTTTGGCACAGCACTGTAACCTGGGAGTATTTTAGAGGAAACTTGCAGCATGCAGGTGACAAAATGGACCCTTAGTATGGATATTTGCAGGGCTGCAAGGGCTCCCTCACATTCCTGCTAAAGCAGAGTGAACTCAGCAAGTGCTGGTGAGACAATGACCCTGGGAGAGTAAAAGGCTGCTTCCCAAAGAGTGGCACGAGGAGAGGTTAACTCCTGTGCTCCCAGATAAGGCTAAACATAGGTAAAATGGGACCAGAGTGCTTCTGGCAGCAGCAGTTTTGGGGAAATATAAACCTGCACTGGGAGTTTTATGTCACAATCTTGTCCCTGTTTCAGTCTGAAATTAAAAAGTCATCAGGAAAGAGAGATTTTTACCTTTAAAATTGTGTTGAGAAGACAGACACTGTGCTGTAGTGGGAATGCTGCCAAACTGGTGTCAGTCATTTAAGGAACAGGGAGGAGGGAAAATGCATTTTTTTGGCTCGGGAGTTTCTGTGTGTAGTGCAAGGAAACAGATAAGCCTGGAGGGAATGATACTGCTTTTGTATTCTTCCTCAAATTATTTATATAAACTTGAAGGAAGAGCCATAACACAGCAAACCCCACTAAATAAATCCATCCCTTAGTAACAGATGATGTTTCTCTGAAGGAGATTTGTTAATGGCTATCTCCAAATTACAGCTCTTAATTCAAGCTCCAAGTTCTACTCAAGTTCTCTGTGAAACATTTATCCCACGGGCAGGGTTCATTTTGTTCTCTCAGTTCTGTAAGATACAGAGCTGCAAACACCCAGGTTGAGAGAAGAGTCCAAACATGAGCATCAGGAAGGAGATCAGGACACAGAATTAATATTTCTTTAGGTTTTGCTACGAATGAAAACTCATCAGTTTATATTTCTATGGAGGAAAGCAGGAAAGAACTTAAACACACTGCACATTTCCATGTGTGGGAATAATTTAGGGGGGGTTATTAAATTCCAGTTTTGGGACAGTTTTTCTTAATTTGACCATCTGAAATTCATCACACCCTGTCCGATTAGAAAATGGTCGCAACAGTCACTTGCTGCATGAGAAGTATGCAAAGTATTCTCCAAGAAAATTATGGTTAATTCACCATCCAAATCACCAGAAGATGCAGCCCAAGTGTTTGAGCCCTTCCCTGGTAAATGTCTGACAACCCACATTAAAAAAATGCCACAACATTTTCAAGAATCCAAATCCATTAAATGCCTGATCCCTTTTCCCCCAGGCTTTCTTAACATATCAAAACATGTTTTCCTTGCCTATTTATATATTCAGTTGCATTGCATTCCTTAATTAAACTCCATATTTCTTAGCAAACTAACCCAGCGAGCCAGTTGGTTTCAGTAAACATGATTGACTATAAATACATAGGACATGCTCTGCAGATTTATTACTTGCAATAAATCTGTCCCACTGAGTTCAATAATTTACTGTGCTGGAACCATTTACCTTTTAAAATATAAATTAATATGGTTAATAAAGCTCACTTCACCCTTTCAAAATAAATAACAGCTTAAATTGCCTATTTTTTCTTTTTTTCCTTTGGATTCTGCTGCTCTCCTTCATTTTGCCTTATAGTTTAATGCTTTTTTGTAAGCTTTAAATAACTTTACATCGGTAATGCAGTTATGTGGGCTGCCAAAACTCTTAAGTTTAGATTGTCAGAACATGTTCTGCTACAGGCATTTGACTCCCAACATTCATAACTGCTGGACAAGTGCCTGAACATGACAAAGTAGAGCATGTAGCAGCAGAAAAGAAATAAAAGGCACTAAAAGTTTTAAAAACCCAAGGAAAACTAAAACGAAAATCAAGGTATCTTTTTTGCCCCCAAAGCTTTGTTAGATGCACAATGTTTTAGAAATTGTCAAAGACCTTAAAGCTGATTTAAAAACAAACAAAACCTAGAGTACAGATTGTAGCCTGTCATGAGTATTTCAGATTTTATAACCGAAGTGGAAAGAGACAACGAGGAGGGAAAGTTAATGAAAGTCCAGCGTCTGCTGCTGCAGGGGGTCAGCTCTGAGGAGCAGCTCTCTCTGAGTCTGTCTGAATTTCAGAAAAGTCCTTCAGACATCACTGTGTTAAAGACAAAATTATAAAGTACCTGTGTTCGGGGTCGGTCCGAAGCGCTGCCCTTGGAGAGATCCAAGCCCGAGTCCCCTTCACCCACATTTACTTCAGCCTGGGGAGCTCAGCCTGTGGGCACCTCAGCATCCCGGGGAGCTTTTTGTACACCAGTCCCCCTCACATGGTCTGATTTCCAGATAATCTGCTGCCAAAGAGCTCTTTAAGAATTTTTGCGTCACTTTAGTCAAATAAACTTTATGTTTCACCAGGGCTGCAGCTCAGTTTTCCTCCTAGAGGTGGGTGGCTACATTTGCCTGCTCGGATGCGTTCGGGCGAGCAGGATCCAATGAAGGCAGAGGCAGAAGGAAGGGAAGTGTTCCTGGTGAGGGACAGCTTTGCTGGGAGTTGTTACAGCTCTAAATAACAGGATGGGGATGAGGAAGGACACAACAAAGTTTTGAGGGAGTCAGTGAATTACATATTTATAGGTGGGTCTGTAGGTTACAGGAGGATAGGAAGGACTGGGGTATTATCACAATAAAAGGGCTTGAAAACAGTAATTTCTTTTCAATAATGCTGAATAGCTGCGTTATTTTAATAAAGAGATAAAGTTTAGTTTTGTTTTAAAGCTTGAAGCACAAATTCTTTACAAGCGTTTTGCTGCCTCAATAAGCTCAACAAGTAATTTCCTTTCTTCCTATCACTACTCCAAATACCTCACTCCACCTCTGACACGTTTTTTTCTCCAGAGTTTTTCATCCAGGATTTCTTCATTCCTGCACTTCACGATTTGTTTATAAAAAGTCATAAATCACAGGTCAATGCCATCGTTTAGGTGGCGGATTTAGGAAAAAAAAAAAGGTGGAAAAGCAGAATAGGGGCAAGTAAAAGTAGCTGATTGTTAGAGCAGCAGCAGCTTTGCTGGAAGCAGTTGCCAGTTCACAGAGACTTCTTCCAAACAATTGCAAAGAAAATAAACTAAAAACTGAAGAGCTGTAATTTGCACTTCCCTTTGCTGTCCCCGGTCCCTGACAGAGCCGCAGCTGGGCAGGGCGAGGCACCTGCACCATCTCAAGGAGAGCTCAGGCATTGCAGTTACACACACGAGGGACACGTATTAAAATCAGTTTTGTTTCCCATTAACTCTCCTGGGCACTGTGTTAAGGCTGTTTTGTCAAACTGAGCTTTTTCCTTCACTTGCTTTAGGAATTCATGGATCTTTTAGTGCAAATAGCAATATCTGCCTCCTGTCTGCCGTGCTGGATTTCCCTCCTGTGTCTTGCTTTCCAAAATAATCAGGTTTGGCTATGCCAGCCTCCAGAGGAAAACCCCCACCAGTTTGTGTCCTTGCACGTAACATTCCTCCACAGCCTTCCCTCTGTTTTGTCCCATTCCAGAGGGTTTGCAAGGACAGATTCTGCCATGCCTCACTCACTAAACCTTTCTGGAGGTCAAAGCACAGTGTTTTAGTGTGTAAATATCCAGCTGTCAGACCCTGTGCTCTGGAGAGCAGGATTTTTTCTTTCCTGGGAGGATGGATGGCACAAGGAATCCACACCTTCCCTTTCCATACAGATTTCCAGCTCACTGCTGCTGGGAAACTGGAAGGGATTTTCCAAACTCACTTTTTCTAGCCTCCTACAAGAAATAAATTCTCTCTACTGAGAGCCCCTCTACTCTTTTCATAATTATATCATGGGTTTTAAAACATTTTAGAGGGATCATGACTTTTGTCTGAAGTATTTCTCCATCTCAGTCTCTGCTTAGAGGAGGTTCTTTAGTGCCTGATCCTGGCCTTTTTGTTCAGGTGGTTTTTTCATTAATGTCTTCTGCAGCAGTTGTTGGGTTTGGGGTTTGTTTTGTTGGGTTTTTTTGGGTTTAATTTCTTGCCAAACAGTCTGGAGCCTTTGGGGCATAATAGAAATAACAGACAGGAGATTTCAGGCAAAAACATCAACTTTATGACACTTTATTTATCTCATAATTAAAAAACTTTCAGGGGCTGTACTGAGCCAGCTCCAGAATTTCACGAATCTTCCAGGCATTGGTGAGCAAAATTCTGACGATTCAGGGAAAGTATGAAAAAAAGAGGAAGAAAATGGACTTTACACAAGACACACAGATAAAGCAGCTGCAGATTCCAACACAAGGATGGGAATCATCACTCAAATGACCTCATAACAGTAGTACCAACTGTACTATGAGATCAGGAATAGCTCTGCAAGCCTCTCTGATTCACTGCCAATAAAAGGATTGGAACAATTTTCCAAGTAACACAAACCAAACAAATCCTGTAATATTTGTTTGTTCCCATCTTTTCTTAGTTAGCAATCAGACTACATTTAGGAGCTATTACATTTGGCTTTGGGATAAAAGAAATTCTGATTGCCCTTCCCTGCTATTTTCCACACTGACAGTGCTGGGATGCACATCTGGAAGTTGGATGAGTTTTGGAGAGGTTTTATTTCCACTACAACTGTTTTAAGAGCACATTCCAGTGGAGAAATCTGATTCCTAGAACCCACAAACCACCACTACACCTAACCTCTCCTCAGTTTCTTCATTAGGAATTGTTATTTTCTGCCATTTGATTAAACCGGAGAGAGTTGACTTTCATAACATTATCTGTCAATATTTGCCACCTGTCAGGGGAGCTGGCTTTGAATTCTCACATGAAAGCTACAGTTTTGTTGACAAACTGAAAGAGGAAACTATTAGTCAGCTGGTTCCTCAGCAATCTAAAGGTTAAGGCTTTGGAAAGGAGATGTATATATAGAGATATATAGATATATATATATAAACTAAGGGAGAAATCAACATTGAAATACAGTGGGCACAAACTGGTTTTTTATTCTAACCAAAGCATCTTTTTAGCAGTTGTATGTTAATTATTTTGTAGTCTGGATTTACAGCTCATAAGACACAGAGCTTTCTTTACTGAGTGACAACCTGCAGCAAGCCAGGCTTATTCCTACATTATTCCCATTCCATCCCTTGGAAAGAGACTTTTTTATCATCTCTGAACCATTTCCTGCAAACTGACAGGGGTTAAGTGGCCTGTTCCTCCACCACACACTCTGGAGAAGTGCTGGAACAATTCACTGGGAGCAATCCCTGGCTGTGAACTGTCCCCCACACACCTGGGGAGAGACTGAGGCTCTTCTCGGATCCAGCTGTGCCTTGGTGCTGCACAGGACCCTGAGAACTTCCTCAGGCTCTGGAGGGAGCACATGGCAGCTCCATCACCACTCAGCTGTCTCCAGCCTTATCTGAGGGCTGCTGATCTCATCAGTGAGTTTTCCCTGGGGACAAAAGGGCAGAGTGACCCAGTAAAAGTCACAGCAGCAGGAGCTGTTCATGGGGAATCGTTTTATCCACAGATTTTACCCACATTTCAAACTACAGGGTTACAAACAACCCCACCTACCTGCAAGACGTGAGGGTCTGGTTTATGGGTAACAACCAATCCTTACCAATGTTTCCATGGCTGTTCTCCCACAGGCAGAGGAATATCCTCGACTTGGTGGCACCAGCACAAACCTCAGAACACTTTGTTCAACTGCCCCCAGAGTCCTCACAGTGGAAAAACCACAGTTCCCACCTTGGCATCCACATTCCCCCTCCCCTTCCCAATTCCACCTTGGAAAGAACTTATAAAATTGCAGGGCATAAAGGCAGAAGTGTTGCTGCCAGATTGGCTTTATTCCCCATAACGTGTTTCAGCCATGTGGGTTTTCTGTGCTTATTTGAAGGAGAGGAAAAAACACAGTACTATTGTATAAAGTGCACAGGGAAATATCTGGGCAAGAACTGTGGAGATAAGCACAGGCTGGACAATACTTTAAAATACTGAAACTGACAAAAACTGGCTTGGAATCAGTTTTAGCAAACTCAATCCTCACCAGCGCTACCACCAGCAACAAAAAATGTCAAAAAACTCAAGAGAGAAAGTGAATTCTCCTTGGCTGCTATCACTCTCATAAATAGCACAGAGGAAACAGAAGAACTGGTGTTAAAGTCATAAGTAGAAAGATCTTGAAGGACTAAAATTACTGACCTTTTGGAAGAGGAAAAAGCCCCCAAAACAACACATGTGTTAGTCATAAAGAAAATATTGTGCATAGCACAGCTTTCCAAGAGATCTGGCTCCGTGTCAGAGCCACCAGGGAGCACAAGAACTGTTTGCTTGCCTCCATTCAAGGGACAGCATGAAGTGGAGACTGTGCATGAGACCCCAGGAGGGTCCCTGAAGGATGAGCTGGTCCATCCCCCCTGCCTCAAGGAGGATCACCTCCACCAGAGCCATTTCTGACATTTCTGTAACCTGTTGTTAAAGGTCAGTGCAGCCTCACTGCAGGTCACCAACATCTCCCCATTCCATCAGCTCCGTGCACCTCTTCAGAAAAGGAAACCAGAACCATCCCAGTCACTTTAGAAAGTGTTTATTCAAAAGCTTCATAGCACCATCTTGTTTTTTAAAACAACCAAATAAAATGCAGCAATTAAAACGTTGGTTTTTCTGTTGAGCATGACACTAACTCCACCTGTGAACATATTTATGGTTGTTCTTGCTAAAATAACTGAAAAATAGCGCTCCTGAGCACACAGACATAGCACTGGCCCTTGGGGGGGGGTTATCCAGTCCCAGCTCAATAAGAAGAATAAAACCAAGTGGAACTGGATACCTCAAGGAAACAGTTCCCCCTTCCCCAATTCTGCTGGAAGAGAAAATTTTCTAAAGGTCATTTTCAGCAGTTTCAATTAATATGTCGGCTCCAAAATTTCAGCAAAACTAAAAATGTAAATATATAAAATATTTTTGGGGAGTTCTTTTATAAGACAGGTCAGACCATAATTGGTTAATTATCTCAATATGTTTGCTCTAACAATCACCTAACTATTAATTCTAAAGGGCCTTTAGTGCCCATTTTTTCTAGGGAAAACACCATTCAAAATAATTTTACTACATTACTACGCTGATTCGCATTAAAAATTTAAAGTCAAATCAAACGGCCATTGACAGCACTTATCATCTGCTTTCATTCTGAATTTTTTTTTTTTTTTTTCCTTTTCCCTTTGGAGTTTTGGAGCAGCCTGTCTGGGAGCTTGGATCAGTAAAGCGCTATTTCCCAAGGATCCTTAACTTACATTTCAGGAATAGGGACCAGGCCGAGGGCTCGGTCACGTTATCGTTTGGCTATGGCTTCCGACCACTGGAATTCTCTATTGCAGCTACTTCTGATGACCATGAGGAGGGCAAATGCTCTGTGCTTCACTTGGCCAAAGCCCCCATGGGGTCCCAGGCTGGCAGAACAATGGGCTCCTGCTGCATCACGGCCAGGATCTCCTCAGGCACGTGCTTCTTGTCCACCACCACCTCGTACACGTACTCGGAGAACCAATCATCCGTCATGATCAGGTAACCTGGGGGGACACAGGGCACCACAGCACTGAGCCACTGCAGGGAAACAGCCACAGACAAGTCTCACCTAGCAATGATGCATTCAGCAGGGCCTGCTCACGCTGGTTTATCTCTCCAAACACACACAAAAATATCTGGAGGAAGTTGACATACAGGATGCACTTCGTGTGCACTGAAAGGTCAAAGAGGCCCACCAGGAAAAACAAGACCCAGAATATCATAATTTATGTTTGCTCTGTTAAAATGGGCACTGAGAATACTCAAGGGAATTACAAAGCCTTCATGGCTTTTAAGGCAGAACATAAAATTACTTGAATCTATTTGAGGCTTTAGAATTTTCCAGGTGAATATCAACCTATTCTAAGAAAACTTTCTTGGTTTAGTTTTTGCAGCAAGAGGCAGCCACTGATTTCCTCAAAGCCATTTAAATCACACTTAGGCTGAACCAAATCTTAATTTTTTCCCTGAATATGAAAATGACAGTGAACACCCTTTGAACTGGGAGTGAGGGAAATCACTTCAGAGGTTTTAGCAGAGAGCTGCCATTGGAAAGAAGCTATTCTCTGGGAATAAGAGTGGCTGGGAGAAAGGAAGCATTTAGCAGACAGATGAGAAAGCTTTATGTAATAAAGTTCCTCGTGTCCTTATACAGTATCATCACACAATCAAATGAAACAAGAAAATGTCCAGAGTATGGACAATAAATGCATCTATCTCCACCATCTTGTTTCTAAAGCAAGAGATCAGATAATCCCATAAATTAAAACCCCTATCAACTGTAACCTGAGCTAGAAGCCATTTTGGAAACACTGCCAAAGGGAGCTGCCTTGATTATCCTCTCTTCAGGATATGAGTTCTTGGGACACACAAAAACCTCTCACTCCCAAGAGCCAACAAGTAATTGCACCCTGAGAGGATTAATGAACTCTGCCTCTGACATCCTGTCCCTCGGAGCCGATTGGGATCGCGGCGTCTGAGCGAGGAGGAAGCGCCGAGCACGACTCCAGGAGATGCAAATAACTCAGGTCACTCTTGGGGGAGGCCTGGGCAGTGCAGACCCATACACACACATCCTAAAAACACCTGGGAAGCCCCTGAACGCCCCCAAAGGGCCTCAGGGAAGGCACACTGTGCTTTTGTGCTGTAACTCCTGGCAGGGCGCTTTTGGGATGAGATGCACACACAGACTCTGGGTACCTACAGTTAAATCCTTGAAATGCCTTCCTGCAGGAGAGCAACAGCCAATACAAGGGTGAAAAGCCCAAAGGGAGCTGACTTCTAGCTGGAGATGTATCCTAAAAAAGCTCTTTTCATGCCAAAACAAGCAGATGGATCACTCTCCACAAGGTGATTTAGTATTGCCCTCTTCCTTGCTTTTAAAAAAAGATCTGATGGGATAAGCTAGGTTCAAAGTTAGGTAATAATGTCCTGTGTGTCTCCAGAACAAAAGAGTCCTCAGAATAATTAAACTTGCCTGTGTAGCTGAAAAAGTGCCAATAAAACAGAAAGGAAATATTTGACTAGGAAGTGACTTTTTTACCTCAGAAAACAAGCAATGTTTGTCAGCAGCTGTGTTCATTCCTTGAGCAAAACCACGCAGGGTTCCAGAAACACTTAAACAACAGATATAAATGTAATTACTAAATATTAAGGAGAAGCAAAACTGGGCTGATTCACAGGGGTTCCCTTTCTCCAGGACAAGCATTACGACAAGATTTCAGTTCTGCTCACTCTGGAGTGTGGACATATAACTGACTCCATCCAGAACCCCACATGAAAACACACAGTTCTTTCTGCCCCAAAAAAGTAATTTGTTTGCTCATTTTTTAATGACTCAAGACCAGTCCCTGGTGTTTTGTTGCAGGCTGGACCCTTGATCACCCTGTCCAAGAAATCCTGGGAGTTGGGGCTTACTCGTATCCCCCACACCCAGCTGGGCCTCAGTTGGGATGTGCCAAGTTTAGCATCATTCTTGGCTGACTCCTCACTGATGTGGACTCTGGTTTCTTGTGCTGGACTTCCCAATTCCTTAACAAGGCAGATAAGATAAAAATCTTAACTCTTATCACAGCGAGACACAGACTCAGTGGCACAGCAAGACAGCTCAGACAAACTCTGAGTCCTCACCCTCCTACACCAGCTACTACTAAAGAGTGAAAAATCAGGGCAGGAAGGAGAAGAAACCCCATCGAGTTGAGTCACAGTCCCTGAAGGGAGTTAAATGATGTGTAGATGTGACATTTGGGGACATGGTTCAGTGGGGACTTGGCAGTGCTGGGTGAACAGTTGGACTCTTTTGGACCTTAAAAGGGCTTTTCCAACCTAAATGATTCTGTGACTCTCAGTTATCTCTTCTAGTGGTTGGAAGGAGCTCGGGAGGACGTGTCCAATTGCCTTTTGCTCCAGAGCAGCTTGTTTGGTCATACCCAAGAAAATCGTTCAGGGATTCACCTCCCTGAAAAAAAAGCAGTCTGAAATAGAGTCAAGCTTCCTACTTCTGATGGGATTTTCTGTCAAGGCACTTTTCCAGGCAACTCCCTGAGCAAAACAAGTATAGTCAGGGAGCAAGACTTCCCAGAGACCTTGATGTCCCCTGGTACAAAGCAGATAAGGAACAGTGACTCACCCTGCAAAGTCCACACAGGTGGCACGGGGACAAGGTAGGGCAGGGTTTATTCAAGTCACTCTGGGGCCTTTTTTTATTTCAAGGAACAACCAGCTCCTCTCACATGGCTCTAGAACTCATTGTGGAACAGTGAGTGTGCATTTGGATGCTGCAGCACAGAAGTGCCACGGCTCAGTCCCAGCCCAAAGGCACCACTTGAAGCAGTGTCAGGGTTCAGCTGCTGCCCTGTGCCTTTGATGTTACCTCAGCATTAATTTGGCTTCTTCACTTAATCTAACATTCCAAAGAACATTTTACTACTGCCATATTGCTGAGCCTTGAAGGCTGAACATCAAAAGTTTCATTGTTTTGTCAAGACTGAAGATTTTTGTTGGAATACTTTGCTGTGAATGGATACAGTTAACTCAGAACAGAAACCACTGCAAGACCAAGAGGCCACAATATAAATTGAGACACTTTTCCAAGAATATTCTGTTTTCCTCTGAGTTGTTCATGTTATCAAAAAGCTTTTAAATAAGACCACATCCTAAAACAGTTCTCCAAAAATAGTCTACTCCCAGAAGAAAACCAAGACATCCTGGGAAAGTTCTACCACACCAAATCTTACAAGCACAACATTTGGGATTAAGGTGCAGCAGAAAAATGTGGACAGCAATGACTGCTATTCCCTGGGGCACAGAATATGGCCTGGCACACTCACCACTGAGTGTGTACCACAGCTGAGCCCACATCCAGCCTGCCTCACTCAGGAGATGACAAAAATCCTGGAGTTCCCCTCCACTCCATGTAGGAAATGCTGCCTGACCCTGGCAGGGCAAAGCAGGGATGCTCTGACACCACCAGCCCCACTCACCAAGGGCTGGGGAGCTCAGAGCTGCCCCTCAGAGCAGCAGAGAAACACCCTGTGGTCATTCCCAGCTTCCATCAGCAGGGAAGCGAATGGAAGCAATTTCCTAAATCAGCTCCGAGCTGTGACTCAGGGCTGTGTCCACACTCCTGCCAGGTGCCACACCAGGCTGGCACAGGGCCCTGGCACAGCCCTCAGAGCCTTCCCAAAATGTCCCAACAGGGCAGCTGGAACAGCAGCTACAGGAAAACAAGTTCATGGAGAACCTCCAGCAGAAGCAGAAGCACAATAAGGACTGCATTTTGTGTCCCTGTGCCTGTCATGGCAGCTGCAAACTCCTGCAGCTGCTGGGGTTTTTGGCAGGGATAATGGCTGGGAATTTACTTGGGATCAACAGCAAACTGCTATCAAGGCTTAAGAGTATCAGCAGCTTCCCTGCAATAAACTGAACAACCTTAACAAAAACTGATAATGAAGGAATTAAACTTTGATAAAATATGAGCTTTTGATCAAGTCTATTGGTATCTTCCCATGCATTCCATAGTCAAGCCAGTTTGGTGATTGGATTGTCCCTTCCACATCCTTATTTCCAAACATTCAGCTTTCTGCTCCCATGACTATAAATTACCTTTATTGCCACGGTCTTCACCCCACGAGTTTTCCACTCTCCATTTTTCAAATGCATCTTCTTGCCCATCCTGTGACAAAACAAGCCCAGGACATTCAGTGGTGAAGGAGAGGCCACATCTGAGCAGCCAACCCCTTCCACATCCAAATCCAGCACCAGGAAAACACAGAGCTCCCTCCACTCCTGAGAGTCCCAATGGTTTCTTGCTAATGGCTGGAGACATGCCATTTTCTAAAATACTCATCTACTTACTTAGCTAAAATATGAGGAAATGTGGTCAAGAAGAGAGCCTGCAATCAAGATTTATTTTATCAGGAAGCTGAAATTGAAATTCTAGTTTGGACTTAACTGACTCACAGAATTTAAGCTGCTGTCCCTATCCCCCCCATCAGGGCATGGGGAAAATTAAATACAGGATGCACAACTTGCCTGAACTGAAAATCAGAGGGAAGGAACAAGGAACTCTCAGAATTCAGAGCAGCATTAGTAAGAGCAAGTGCAAACTCTTGAAGAATCCAGCTGAAGGCTGGCTTCAAGTCTGGTGCTGTGAAATTAAATTATTTTAATAAAAAAACCAACCTGAAAAACACCCCATAAATCCATTTTTTAATATTCAATGGAATATTGTAATGCTTCTATTCTCCCTTGAAAAGAGAGAACAGTCCTTACAACGAGACACTCGAGAGCTCCCAGACCAATGAACTCTGAATGCTCTCAGAGAATTTGGGAGGAACACATTCATGTACAATAACTTTTTAACCAGAAGGTGCATTTAATCCACATCAATTTTTGATGTTGTAAAATTGTAATAGGATTTTTTTAAAATCTTCAAAGCCTTTTTATAAAAAAGTAAGTAAATCCAAAATATTCCATTTTACAACTCAGTTTCTCAAAGCCCCTTTGAATTAAGGTTTTTAAGAAGTACCAACTACAAAGTTTTGTTTTTCAGTTATATATTTAGAGAAGTATTTGTGCCATCCAATACACAATGGAGGCGTTAAGAGCTCAGAATGCAGAAAACAGGAAAAAATTATATTGAGTTGTAAAAAGTAACTTGGAACATTCTTATGACTCAGCAGTTCCATCTCAAGTCTCAAAACCCCACAGCTCAGGCAAACTTGTTCAGTGCTGTGCAAGCTGTTATTTTTCAAGCCAAGGTCAAGCTGGACAGGAAGAGATCACTTCAAAGAAACTTTAATAATGACAACTTCTGGAAAGAAATGGAAACATCAACTTTGCAGATAACCTTGAGTTGTAAGTTTTTACATGGATCTTTTTACTTCATTATGTGCTTTGTTATGGTGCCAGGAGCAGATCTAGCTGTGGATTCATCTCAGCCTGCTGTTTGCCACAGAGCTACGTTGGACACCATTTCCCCTCCCTAATTAGAGGTCAGAGAGATCACATGCCAGGGAGCTGCAGGAGGTTAACCCTGCTGCAAAGGGCCTCCTACCAGCACTTTAACAGGAGCTGCAGGCTCTAAACCAGACTGGACTAACCATGCAGTGGCTGTCCAATAAAAGTTTGTGGGTAAAAGGAAAGAAGTCTTCTGACATGTCTAAAATTCTTCCCTCCTTGTTAAGTATTTATAGTTCTGAACACTCAGACACAAACAACACAAAGGGAATAAACAACCAGGCCTTGTGCACGAGGGGTTGGGGCAAAGTGTGAGTGAGGCCAGGACACAAAGAAGCTGCCAGGATACCCCAATGCATCCCTGCCAGCATCAGAACTCCAGGAGGGAGACTCTACCTTCTCAGTGACAGCCGTCAGGACCATGGCATGGGTCATCAGGGATTCTCCAAAGATCAGTCGTTCTGCTTTGTTCATGTTCTTGATGGAGACACCAAACACCAGCTCATGATTAAATCTAGCAGAAAGACAAATAAGCCACATGAGAAAGGATGCAGGGACAGTTCTGACTAAGTCAGGGAATCAGGAGACTGCCCTGTGCCAGGACAGTGCACTGGCATATGAGTTTTGCCAATTTTAATGTCAGAATAAATGCAAAAAACTGATCCCTTTAGGAGTTTCTCTCTCACCATATATTAGACATTTAAATAAGTAAGAATATTTAACAACTACTCATAGTGCATCTTTAAAGGATTCAGATTAAACTAACAAGTAAAATAGAAATTCTGCTGCTGCTGAATTACTTAAATATACCCTTTTGGGGTATATAATCCAAAGTATGTACAAATCAGTTCCTTGAGCAGCTAAAGGACTGTTCATGTCCTCACTGAGCATCCCAAATGACATTCTGGTTTGATTCTCTACTCACATATTCAGGTCATTAATTCCCAGCTTGCCATAGAAGTGCTTTGCCACGTCACAGCCAAACCACACAGCCTGCAAAGAGAAGGAAGGGTCATGTCTGGGCCAAATCCCAGGAATTTTACACGGCATGAGCTGCACTGTGCCATCCACGAAGAGAAACCAAACCCACCTCTCCATCCTTAATAGATGCTGCAGCCAATTTCTTCAAGACCTCCACGGGCTGGTTGTTGTAGAGAGTTTTCCTCCCTCCAGCCATGTTGCCCAGGTACTCCACTGTGTAGAGCCTGTTGTAGGGATTCTGGGGTCGAGGATCATTCACTAGACAAATCTGCCAAAAACCAGGATGTCATAAAGTAGGGTGCAACATAACTGAAATCTTTGAGGAGTGAATCTAGAAGGATTTCAGGGAATGGCTTTTGTCCCAGCCAGCCATCTGCCCCATTAGCCAACAAGCCACTTGGCTGAAATAAGAGGTTTTTTAAGGTTGTGTTTGTTGGGGTTTTTTTGTTTTGTTTCACAAGTTCACCTCGTAACTGTGGCAGAGCAGCTCTGCATGTTATTCCTTCTCTAATGTCTGCCTTATGACATATTACAACTGATTAGATCATTGCATATTTTATCATTACAAAACCCTTGGGGACTGCAACACAAGATCCCAGATAACTGAAGGGTAGAGCACAAACAGCACAACAGGGAGAATAAACACAGGGTCATCTCTGACTTGGGCAAGCAGTGCCCATCCCATGTGCTGCAGCTACAGAGGGGACAAGACACTGGCAACAGCAGAAAATAAGTGGTTTAGCAGCAAAAAAAAAAGGCCTTGGAAAGCTTTCAGCATCCCCAACCTTGTCCTCCATGTTGAAGTAAGGCTTCACATGCTCGTTGTAGAACTGCACCGGGGTCATGGGGCCGTATTTGTGGTAGTTCTTCTCCTTATCCCGGAACTCCCAGCAGAAAGTCTCCGGAGGGCTGCCCAGGCAAGTGCTCACTATTCTGAATACCTGCCCAGAGAAGCAAACAGCTGTGAGCCTGCTGCAACATGCAGGTGTGCCTCTCCTACCACAGCAATGCCACTGGAGGATGGATTTCTCCATGTGAGAAGCAGCTGGAGAAATGGGATCTTAACGGGCACCTATGAACTCGTAAGTGAACACACACATCAATTATCTGCATTCAGCTCTTGAAATCTGGGTGTTTCAGCAGCTCAAAAACCAGTCTGAAAGGCCTCAGGAAAATCAACAGCTCCCCTCCCCACTTTCACACTCCATGTTCTCAGGTAAACCGTCAGGCAAAACAGAAGCTTACAAATTCCAGGTTATCCTAGGAATGCAGCAGCCCAAAGCAAAAACCAGGACACTTCCCAGCCTCATTACAACATTTCGTAAGTGATTCTGAAGCTCCTCCAACAACACTGCAAGAGAAACTTTATCACATTGATTCTCAAAAGCATTCAGCATCACCTGTTCTACCAGGTGGTTTGCACCATGCAGAGACAAACCAGACCTTTCAACATGGGCATTTTATCCCAGTGTTTCCCCTGTACTAACTCATTTTTTACTGTAATGTTCATTTGGATTTCAAAGATGGGCCTTTGCTTCTTTTCAAAAGCCCAGAATAATCTCCTCATCGGTTTTAATACATTTAACAACATCTCTGTTTAGGGCTGAGCTGGCAGGTTATGCAATTTAATTCCAGCTCCCTGCCTGCTGCCTGTGACATCCTTTGCAGCTGGCAGCTATCTTTGGATTTTTAGCACAAAAAGTTGACCAGATTTCAAGTCATCAGCCTCCCTGTAAATCAGAACATAAAACTGCACTTCAGAACCACTACTGTACTTTCTCACAGGGCTTATCAGAAAATATGCCAACACTGACAGTGTAGCCACATGAGTGTCTTTAGAGATACTGAGCAGGACCTGCCACAGGTACTCTGGGGACAGGGAATTTAATCACAGTTAAACAGGTTTGAATCTGTTTTATTTCAGCTGACACTGATCTTCAGCTCTGTCCATGTCCTGAGCACAAGACGAGTCTCTTCCTTGCAAGGAACTATCAGATTATGAAAATAAGAGGAAAAGGAGTCAAATCTCAGCTGCACCTTCTGCACTGGGATCCAGCTCCTGTGGTCTGTGCCAGCTTTCCCAGCCTGGCACTCTTCACACTTACATAGCAGAGTAGCCACAATACCTCTCCCAAAGCTGATTTAACTCTTTCTGGAGCTGATCCTAAGGTTCCATAAGAACTGGCTTTATGCTAATGTGCTCTTTGTGCTGACAGCAAAAGGAGAGCAATGCTCCTGCTAAATAAAGGTGTTCTCGCTCCAAGCAATTTAAGAAAACAAGTGAAAAGATTAATTACAGGTTGAAACAAGGGTGTGGGCATAAGGCTTCTACTGCAGGAACTCACACATTTCTCAATAAATATGGTAAAGAGCAAATGTAAACCCCTGAACTACTATAAATATTTAATTTTGCACAGACTGCACAAAAGGTACCATTTGCTGTGGCTACACCCACATTACCTCAGATAACCGCAAGCGCTGAGAGATGAGGCCATGAACACAAAATAAGCAAGAAAAATGCCTAAAAGGAGAGCAGCAACCAAATGGGCTCCAGCCAGAGGAAGGAAAATGATGGAGACAGAAGTCTCCAGTGAACAGAGGCACTGGAGCCTGGAATGGCCTCCCTCAACTGTTTTGCCACCACACCCAACACAGGCCCTCTCTTCGTATCTCACAAGCTTCCTCTATCAATAAATAAAATAAGCATATTTAAACTAAAAGGTGACTTACATTGCCCTAGTGACAGCTAGAGCCAAGATAAGGCAAAGATATAGTGGCTTGTGCTAAACCCCAAAATGAATGAGGAGGGGAAAAGGAGGACACTCCTGATAAGGAAGAGTCTACAAAGGAGAACAGTAAAGGAAGAAAAATTCTATCGCATGAACTGCACTGATTGCAACTTCTGACCTGCTGTGCACTGGTTTGATAAGAATGTTTATACAGTTCTGGAGTGAATATTTAATCCTGTCTTCCAGGACAACCGCCCCATTTCAGCTCAAGTGCTGCTCCCAGCAGGAGCAAACCAAGATTTGCTATGCAAATAGAACCTCCCAGAACAAAACCAAGCTCTGCTTTGCCACAAAAACGCAGAGGCAACACCACTTATACACATCTAAACACATGCAAACCACCTTCACTGCTGCAGGAGAAAATGCTGTGTTAACATCAGAGAATTAAGCACAACCTCTTACAGAACAAACTGCAATCAGTTAAGAACCTTTCATGTCAATTCCAGGATCTCTTGTCAGAGGGCAAGAGGCTCTACATAAATGAAGAAACATTTAGCAGTGAACTGTGTGTCACTGCCCTAAGAATGACCATCTCTAGGAAGCTTTTGATGTCTGCTGTAGAATCCCCCAAGGGCTTTTGGACACACACTGCATGTAAGTTACATTAATTCACCTTTGAACTAAGTGCTGACTGGCAGCTTTCTGGGGTAGGCTCAAAGCACAGCATTCTTAAGGCATGAAATTTCACAAGAGTTTTGATGAAACCCAAGGAACACAAATCAGTTTTCTTCTTTTAACTTAACCTTAAAATTAGATAAAAAAGAAGCTACAGAATTTTACATGAAGTGCAAAGATGAATTTCCAAAACCCAAAACCAACACATTAATCAATATGGAACTGCCTAAGGCTATACAGAGATAGGTTCTGCCTAGCAGTGATGCTCACTGGATTGCAGAAAAAACTAACACAGCACCAAAACATTTGATTTCTTGACTCATCTAAAAACACATTTAACCACTGGGTCATTTGGCATTGTATGAGAAATAATTTAAACAAATTTTTGTTTAAAGTGCACGCACTCGGTCACACTAAAACAGCCTCAAGCTTAAGTTATTTTTGGCAGTTTGAGACTCAAGTATGAGCAGCACAGAATGAGAAAAATGATGTAGGTTTGTGTGAGCAGGAGGAGGTTCAGGCACTACAGACACACTGACAGTGATGAAGCCAATTCACAGCCAAAACCATGCTGCAATTCATTCCTCTGCTGCCCTCCAGGATCAGACCTCAGCTGGACTCAGCCTTGTGCAGACACCTCCCTTGTGTGGTTCTTTTCTGCTCTCTTGTGGGGAATCCTTGCACAACACTTGTGCTGCAAGATTTGCATTCAAAGCCATCAGGATGCAAATTTCAACCTTTCCTGTTATTTATAAGAGCCTGACAGGCCACTCTTTTGATCTCTCAAGAGACAAAATGCTGCTTTTCCTACAGCAAGGAGCAGATGTCTGTAAAATACCATCATTCTGAAATCTATGGATGCAAAATATTTGTCTGGAAGGATTAGAAAAACTCACAATGATGTAAGCAACAAACCACTGCAAAACAAATTCACTTGAACAGCTCCAAGCACCCTTTGTTAAACAACAAGAGGCACTCATTTTGGCTGATCCAACAGCTACAGAACAAAAGTAAAAAAATCTCATCCATTCCAGCCCTGAGTTCCAAGATTCGAGTCACACCAGTTTATTTACCTCTTCTATCATCATGTCCATGGCAGCACAAAGTTCTCCTTTGCTCCCTCCACTTTCCACCATATTTCTTAGCCTCAAACAGTATTCTCTCATCTGTTTAAAGAGAAAGTCACTTTGTTATAAAGGGTATGAAAGTTGTCACCTGATCAGTTTCAGGACTTCCTATCTGGTTGTTTCAAACACCTACTTAACTCTTCATACCTTGTTTTCAAAATGAAAATACCTTTCAGAAGCTTCGTTAGAGATTGATTCATTAAAAAAATAACAAGATAATTGAATGCTGTTAAAGTAAAACATCACAAAAAATTAACAAATAGTCACAATTCAATTACCATTTTCAACCACTGATGTGAGGCTTGCAGCCATTAAGCTCTTAAGGCTTGATTTCTCTCAGTCCCATAAGTGATGCCACAACATCCACGCACACCAGCACCTCTGTGACTCACAGAACACACTTTCTTCATGCTGTCACATTTATTTCACAGCTCCAATGCATAATTGATCTCTGGGCTGATGAAAAGAAAGGGGCATTTCCCCACTGCATGCACAGCTTCCCATTACTGTCACCATCCATAAGGCCAGGAACGGTGATGGGGCTCCCTCAGGACCTGCTGCTTTGCCATGCTCAGGATTAGAACAACATTAACAACATTTAATATGTCCAAGCTCATTCCACCACGTATTTTGCATTTTTTATGTGGATTTCAGCAGGCAGTTTGCCCTGAGCATGCAGCATATGAACTGGAAAAAATATAGCAAACGGTGAAAAATGTTTTAATTGCTTTTTGCATCTAGCTACCTACACCAGCACCTCCCCAGGCTAATTCATTTCTGCAGTTCAGGGAGTGAGTTAACACCTTCCTTCAGACAAAGCTGTGCACTTCTATACTGAAAGCTGATTTTTAACATGCAGTGTTTTTAAAATACATTTTTTTCCTCCATCTTTTTCACCAAATTTGGCAGTCATCTCTAGAAACCTTGGCACACAGAGAGATGAGCTACTGAAAGGGTGGAAAAAAAGACACCTAGACACCATGTGCTGGTTTTGCAGTAACAGATTTAAGCAGCCACATGTCAAGAATTAACTTGCTTGGAAATCTGAGGGTTAGGAGTAACTGCTACTAAAACCACAAGAGGTACTTTCAAGCTACTGAAGCCACGACCAATGGACCTCTTGGTGGATTTCACCTTCCTGCTCCACGTTTCAAGATCAACATCAAACTTTGCTGAGACTTTAGGCTGCTTGTAAATAAATTTCAGTTGCTGAGATGCACTCAACACTTTGGTCAATAAGGATAAGGTTAGGAACATTTGGAGCAGTTTCATTCCCCTCCCCTAAGCTGTATCATCTAAATCAATTTTACCTTATGATTCAAGATCTCGTTCATCCTTCTAGTAGCCTCTGTGGTATGAGACTCTGGGAAATACTTCTTGGGGACAACACCATACTTCTCTAAAAGAAATAAAACCACAGGTTAACACTTGGCTTTTTCACAAAACAGATGCTCCTACTTCTGCTCACATCCACAAGAAAGATAAAGAGAGCTTGGGTTTGTTCAGAGATTATAAGGGAAAAGCTCTTATTTAAAGGTTACAAGTACTCAAAGTTTATATTTTAATTTGTGACTGAATCTTGACCTCGGATTAGCATTCCACAGGGATCCCAGAACATGGAATCCCTGAACTGCTCAGTATCATTTAACTCAACACTTAAAAGTTCTGAATTAATTAGTGCTTTAGGAAGTCCTGTTCACCAGGAAAAAAAAAAAAAAACTTGATTACTTTAAAATTAATCTCCTAAAATACCTTCTAAAGAACTGGGCCTCCTATGAATCATTCCATGCAGTTTATCTAAGGTTAAAACTGACTTCCCAGTCTCCTTTCCTCCTCAACATTTATAAAACACCAGCAGCAGCTCAGTGGCTTCCTACAGACCTCACCATGCAAGGCTCTGGATGTAACAGCAGCAGCCAGAATCTCTGCCCTGATTAAGCATTTATAGCAATGGGATGAGGAAAAAAGGAACCTCCAGGCTTCAAAGAAACAAATTCCTTTTGTGATTCTAAATTTGTATTATTGCCTTGTTGACTTGCAAAGGTGTCACATTGTTTCACAACACAAATGGAAGCAGGTGCTGGTGTAATTAAGTATCTCCAGCAGCCTAGGATCCCGTTTCTGGGATCATAGCTTTGTAAGACCAGCACTGCCACATTCCACATCAATTCCCTCTCACTGATCTTTATACCAACTCCAGGCTGCAGTTCCAAGTAGTTTTGCTCCTGCTTTGTAGACACACCCAGGTTGAGCAGTGGCTTTTTCCTTACCATGTGCCCTAAAGATGGTGTACATGGATGTAAATAAAAGAGGTTGAGTTGATGACTGGAGAAAAAGGGGATTGAACCCTTTCATTAAACAGAAAGTCAGGGCTATCTAATAATTTTTTGATCTTCTGAGCTTTTATCATCAGCAGGAATGTGCAAAAGTGATACCTGACAGGATTTAAGCCTAATATTTATAATGTGGCCCAAAAAAAAAAAGTCTTCATGTGCCTTAGCCAAATCCCAGGTCTCAAACTCCGTTTTTTATTCAATTCCATTCCCCATTTCTCAAACCAGGCTGCAATTTTAAGAAGGGCTCCTTGTGACGAGTTCTCTCACCAATAATGTTAACCAACATATCCCACTGTCCACCATCATTCGTGGGGTTGGAGAGCAGGAACTGCACCAGTCTTCCTTCCACTGGCTCCTTTTTCTGAGCTGTTTCCACAAAGGCATTTAAAAAGTAGTAACAACGCTCAACCTGAAACACACAGATTAAAAAAAAGGCCCTTTTAAGTCTGACATATGATGCATTAATGAATTGCTGAGTCTTCAGTTCTTTGCAAGTATAGAATAGATGAAGCCACTTTTCTGCTCATCCAGTCAAGTCCTCATTTTCCCCTCCAGCATTCCAGGGGCTACCCTATAAAATTCTTTGTTACCAAATACTTAGGAGTGAGTTAGCACAGAGCTTGAGGGTAGGGGAACAGGAAATGTGAAGCAGAAGTTATGCAATGAAGCTCGGCCCAAACTAGTACTAGATTTGCTTGATTTCCCTTAGGGGGAAAAGCAGGCACTCAGCTCACCCATCAGGTCACAAGCACAACTGAAACCTCACAGCTACAGTCATGTTTCCCCTGAACCTCCAACGAGCAACTTCTGAAATATATAGAACTCTTGGAGGAAAAAAAAAAAGAAAAAAAGACTTTTACTATTCCATAACATCAATATCTTGGCAACTTTCTTCTCAAGCTGAAAGTCCCCCTTTGCTTGACCACCTGCATTTAAAACACGTTTTTAAAGAACTTTTGAAGTTTATTCCCATACATGTTTAAACAATCCAGCCTAAAAGTTCTGTCCCAACACTAACACCTGATTGCATAAGCAATCCTAAAACAACCTGCACGACTGTACCTTATCCCAGAAAAAGAGATAGGACTGGCTGAACTCAAACTCTTCAATGTTGTATTTCTTCATGAAAGGAAGACGCATTGCGTTGAGGCAGGAAAAGATCCAGCATCTCCCTGAGAGATCAAAGGAACACGAATTAAACTGGAACACCTGTGCTCAAGAGCTGCACAACGATTTCTTTTACCACGAGATTCATGACACAGTTCTGCCTCGAGCCTTTGGCTGTGCTTCTACAACACCAAAAAGCTCCAAAGGAGTTCTGAAATCTTTTACTGCAAGCATCTATCTCAATTACACCGTGCAGAAGGAAAAAGAGGCAAAGTCTGCAAGTCTCAAGTGTGTTATTAACTCAGGAGGATGCTGCAGAAACTCGACTTCGCTCCGAAGCCCGGACAAAGGGCTCTGGAGCAGCGGCCGCTCCCAGGAGCCCAATCAGTGTTGGGAGTCAGCCCCCAAACACCACCGCCGGCCCCGGCCGCCCTTACCGGAGTTCTTTTGGTTGGTGACGGGCTTGCCCTCGGCGGGCACGGCGTGCTGGAACACCTGCACGGTGTCCTGCACCACCTGCCGCTGCAGGCACACCTCCAGCGGGTCGTTGCACGTCGCCACATTCTGGGCCAGCAGGAACTGCGGCTCGGCCCGCAGCCGCCGGCTGAAGGCGACGGCCTTCTCCGTGCTCAGCCCTGCGGGACACCGGGGCAGGGTCAGCGCCGGCCCGGCACCCGCCCGGTACCACACACACCCGCTCCCATCCCATCCCATCCCATCCCATCCAGCGCTGAGGTAACGGTGAGCCTCCCTCCCCCTCCGTACAATGAGCACCTCATCCCGGTAAGGTCCCGGTAATTCCCCGCTCCCCCCAGTAATCCCCTCCCTCCCCACCCCATTGCTGAGGTAACCACGAGTCTCCCACCCCCCAAACTACACACCCCACCCATACCCCCGGTAAGGGCCAGTAACCCCCTCCCTACCCCGGTAATTGCTTTCCCACGTCTTACTGCTGAGGTAACGATGACCCCCCCCCCCCCCACTCCATCCCCGCCATGGACAAAAATCCCTCCCTCCCCGGTAAACCGCCCCCTTGTCGCTGAGGTACCGCTGTGCCCCACCCCCCCCCGGGCCGTGCCCCCCCGGGCCATGCCCGCCCCTCACGGACAGGCGCCCCCGGCCTCCCCTCACCGCGGGCGTTCATGGCGGCACCGGCAGCGCGATCACGGCGCGGGCCCGAGGCGGAAGCGGCTCTTATAGCGCCGGCACCGGAAGCCGGAAGAGGGGCCCGGGGCCGCGGCCGGGGGCGAGAGGGGAGCGGACGGCCAGGGGAGGGCGGACGGCGAGAGGCGAGGGACACGTTTAGGGCGGGGGAGCCGGCGGGGCGGCCTCTGGCAGAGAGTCCTCACACTGGCGCCTCACACCGATGCCTGACGGCGATCACGCCCAGTGGCCCCTCACACGGACCCCTCCCACCGGCCCCTCACACAGCCCCCTCACGTGGACCTCTCCCACCGGCCCCTCACACAGCCCCCTCACATGGACCCCTCACATGGACCCCTCACATGGACCCCCCCCTCACACGGACCCCTCACACAGCACCCTCACACAGCCCCCTCACATGGACCCCTCTCACACAGCTCGGTCACACGGACCCCTCACACAGCCCCCTCACACAGCCCCATCACATGGACCCCTCACATGGACCCCTCACACAGGCCCCTCACACGGACCCCTCACATGGACCCCTCACACAGCCCCCTCACATGGACCCCTCACACGGACCCCTCACACAGCTCGGTCACACAGCCCCCTCACATGGACCCCTCACATGGACCCCTCACACAGCTCGGTCACACCAGCCCCTCACACCCACACAGCCCCTGGTCCAGAACATTCCACACTGCCTGGAGTCCGCGGCCTCCCCGCCCTGAGGAGCGCCAGTGCCGGGGGCTGTTTGTGGCACAAGCTCGTGTCAGTGCCCGGGACTGTGTGTGGCACAGGCTCGGCCCTTCAGGGCCACTGTCACCCTGGGGTGAGGGACAGCCATCGGAGCACCACTGTGCTGCTGTCCCCAGCTCCATCCCCACGCTGGCACCCCCTGAGCTGCAGCAGATGAATGGGAGGGTTTGGGATGGGTCTCCACAGCTGGTGGGGTTATGGCTGAGTACTCAGGAGCATGAGGTTGTTGGGACCTCCCTGAGCACTGGTGAGTCAAGGACACGCTCTGGATCTCACTCGAGATCCGGCTGCAGAATCTTCCTCTTGAGGAACTGAACTGCTCTTCTGAGAAGAGCGCTGGTACATCACAGTCTCAAATTGATTTACAGCACGCAGTGTTTATTGACAGTGTTAGTAATGGACTATTCCAAGGCATGATGAGGCTTCAACAGCTTGCCGGGACCTTGAGGAAAGTGCTTGAGTTGCACATTTGTTGAGGGAAGGGACGGATGGAGAGGTTTTCCACCCATCGTGGTGCTGGAGCAACCACACTGGAACTTCACTGTGTGTCATTGAGCACTTGGGGCTGCCCCAAGCCCTGGGGTCTGTCTCAGCCATGGAGATGGGAGGTGCAGCAGCAGTTCTGAGTGCCAGGCAGCTTTTGCCCTGGCAAGAGAAGCTGAGATGCCCAGAGGATCATTGGGAAGGGGCAGGAAGTTGGGTGGCCACGGACCCAGCACCCTGTGGAATGGCACTGCAGGACAGAAAGCAGCTGTCAGCCCAACATCTCACTTCATTTGTGTGCATCAGCATCACAATCCAGTAGAGATTCCTCTGTAGATTGATCCACAACCCGCTTGCCTGACTGCACATGCGTTCCTTGTTGGAATAAGCATGGAGAGCAAGAGCTGGCATCATCTCATGCAGCCCACCCACCTCAATGGTGCTCTAAGGAAAGGTTCCCAGTGACCAGTTCTAACAGTTCTGACACTCTTAAGCAGCAGGTTAGAATCAACAGATGCAAAGAACCACTTATATTTTGAAAAAAACATATAAACTTGACCCAAAAAAAAACTTGTTTCAGTGCTTTATCTCATCATCTCACACAATGGCTTTGGTTGACCACTAGAAATGTTTTCTGGGTGTTCTTTACCTGCAGCAAAATGAACAGAAGAAACGAAAAATCACCTCCTAGGAAAGAAAAAAAGACCACAAGTAAGTTGAATTCATCTGGGCTGTGTTCAGCTCCAGAAAGCTGTCAGCAGGCTGAGGATATGACATTAGGGTTTTTTTCCCTTCCAGTGCTTACACACAGGGGTAGCCAGAGCCCTGGGATGGCCAGGGAAGGGCAGGATTTGTGTGTGTCCTGTCATGTTCCCAGGGACCCCTCTCTGCTGGGACAGGAGATGTGGGTTGATGTTCACCAGTCAGAGTAAGAACTGGGTGGGTTTATCATGCTGAGTGCACTTTTCCAGCTTTTGCCAATTTTTAAGAAGGAATTCATCTCGAATAAGTGTGAATAAGCAGTCAAATACTTACAGGGCTGTTTCTCTTGGTTTCTTGAAGCACTGAAAAGAAAGAGACAATCCTGTTATCTTTCACATTTCCTGGCCATGGGGATCTTGTTACAAATATTGCAAGTACATAATGCCTTCCACATGAAATATCTAATACTTGATTTATCTACTGGTAATTCTAAAGCAGAAAGTAGTTTGTAGCAGTTTTTTAACAGTGAAAAGCAACATTATGACATAGAATAGAAAAGGTAGAAAAAACCAGGGCACTTCAGCAAACAATATTATTTCTTTTCCTATGAAACTAGAGCTTTCCATACCTTAAAAAATTTATCTTTTCGAGCCACAATTCCAAAAAGTATTGTGATTGTAACCACCACGACAGCAGCAATAACAGCCTCCTTGGGAAAAATGGGTTTTTTATCTGTCAGGAAAGAAGAGGTTGGATATGTGAGAGATTAGTGCAGTCACATAACCCAGAACATCTCACAGGACTGTGGAAAGAGATTTCTTTTCCCACAGCTGTCACTGCTGAGTTAACTGTTGCTCTCTCTGCTGTCTGCAGACTGACTCTGTGTGTTAGTGCCCTGGAAAGAAGGGGGCTGAGCCCGTATTTTAGTGAACTGAAGGAGATCCTCCAGGCACTGTTAAGCTCAGAAATTGGCTGTCCAGAGGTACCACTGCCATTTCTAACATTGCTTCCCTCCCTGTGCCAGGAGGGCAGAAATGCAAGGGGTCTGGCCAGAGGTGGGAAATAGGTGCCTGGTGGGGTCACCTCATTTAGAGTCCCCTGTCTGAGCCCTGAGCACCCAGCCCCTGTAGTCACTTCTGGAGCACAACTTCTCTTGCCTTAAGCAGCTCTTTGGGCATGACAGAATACTGTGGTCAGAGTAAGATGCTTCAAGTGAGACCTGAGGTGCTTTAAACCACACTCAAGTGTGGTCGGTCAGCGTGGGAAGAGCAGCAGTGGGATGAGCCTGCCCCGGGTCACACTTGCCAAATGCTTTTGAATAACAGGTAGAGCAGGAGAGGCCCTTCCTGGTGCTGTGATCCCAGGTACATGTGCAGGGAGAGCTCCTTGCTGTTGCTGTGCCCTCAGAAGTCCATGCAGGGAATTTATCACACTCCGCTTCTTAATAGAAATGGATTGCTGTCATTATAAAAGAGAACAGAGAGTTATTTGTAAAGCTTAATGTCTGGCAGCAGCCTTGTTACCTTCAACTATGAGGTGGAAATCCCTTGTCCCGTTTCCCAAGCGTGATTCCACCACGCAGGTGTAGGTCCCATTGTCAGATTTCTGCACTTTTTTGATGGAGAGCTGAAAGACCTCACTGGTCTGGTACAGCTCATGACGATTTTGCTGCAGGGTCAAGATGTAGTTGTCCTTGTTCCAAGTGGTTTGGGCTTGAGGGTTGGATTTGGAGTTGCAGGTCAGAGTAACATCTTTGTCTTCTTCCACATGGATGGTCTCCTCCCCACTCAGCCGAGGAGGAACTGTTCACAGGAATGCAGTTCAAGGGGTCATTAATAATGCTGCTCATAGAATCACAGAACCATTTAGGTTAGAAAAGCCTTCTCAAACTGAGTCCAGCCATTAACCCAGAACTGCCAGGGCCACTACAAAACCACGTGTGTGCCACATCTACACATCTTTTAAATCCCTGCAGGGATGGTGGCTCCACCACTGCCCTGGGCAGCCTGTGCCAGGACTCGATGACCCTTTCAGGAAAGGAATTTTCCTTAATGCCCAATCTAAGCCTCCTTTGGCACAACTTGAGGCTATTTCCTCTTATCACTTGTTACTTGGGAGAAGAAACTGGCCCCACCTTGCTCCAACCTCCTTTCAGGAGCTCGTAGAATGCCCACCATTTAACACAAAATAAGTTCCCTTCACACATCCCTTGTCCACTGGTCTAAGACATCACAGTAGTGCAGCCTTTCCTGAACCCCGGGAATGAGGAGGGCAATCAGTGGCAGAGACTGTCATGCCAGTATTTCCTCTGCCCTGACGTGTATCCTTGGGAAATAATCTAGGTGGAGGCAGGGACATATCCAGAATATCTTTCTTTAAGGGCCCACCCACTCCTATAAAAAGAGGCCTTAGATGAGGCCATAAGCACCACTGTGGGAAGGGAGTGTCTTATCACGTGAGTTATCTCCTCCTAAACGCATTTTTTCTTGCTGAAGACAGCGTACAAGGGTGCAAAACACCGCCCAGACAGAGCTGCTGGGCCCATGACTCCCTCCCAACCCCAGCCATTCCACATGGAAATCCACCACGGCGACTCACACTGGACATCCAGGATCACAGACACCTGCACAGACTTGTCCCGTGCCAGCTTGCACGTGAAGGTGACTCCGTTGTCAGACTCGTTCACCGGGGATATGCAGATGTTACTGATGTTCACTTTATTCCCATCTTTCAGACCCACCTGCCCCTCTCCCCGGTACCAGAGCAGCTCCTCGGCCTGGCTGCTGTTGTGTATGAGGCACGAGAGGGAGATGGGAGGGCCCAGCTCTGTAGACAGGGTGAAGTCAGCAGCGTGGTTATTTACAGACAGTTCCAAACCTGCAGAAGAAGGAGGACAAGGACGTTTAAGCATCCTAAGCCACACTCTTCCCACAAAAGCTGCCCTGCTCACTTCCCCAGGCCTTGACCTTGGAGGAGGGATGAGACTTTCAGGTTTCAATCTACCAGGTTCGCTGTTTTCAGGTGGAATGTTAGTTTATGAGACAAGAAGCTGTCTTCATCTCAAAGCTCCACAGTTATTTAAAATAAAAATTAGGCTTTTGCAGAACACCAAGGCCTGACCTGTGACAACAAAATGTCTGAAACCAGGAGTGACCATGTGACACCCAGCAAAAGGTCATTCCCATCCCATCACCCTCCTGCTGCCCTTCACTGCTGCAGCACCACTGTGCTCACTGTTTGATATTCTGTTTTTCAGTTGAAGCTGGATGACCTTGGGAGTATAAATTAGTTCATCAGCGCCTCAGCTGCATCCTGGCTGTTGCAGAGCTGCAGTTTGTCAAAGGTACAAACCTCAGGACATACTAAATGAACAACCAGTATGGGAAATAAATTATTGTAATGGAATGAAACTTGCTACTGCAGCCTGGGCCATAGAATAATGAATTAAAAATATAGCTCAGAATATAAAGGTACTAAGGCCCTGTGAATATAAAGAAGTCTGAGGGTCCCTGTCTGAAGGTGTTCCCAGGTGGCCAAAGCTGTCACACTTCTCACTGCCTAGAGCAGGTTTGGAAACTGCAGCCTCATCATCCCTGCTGCAATAATGTCAGAAAACACTGAATTTTCCCCATTCTGTTCTCTGCCATTCTCAAATCAGAGGCCAGTTTTCAGGCAGCCCTCTGGGGATGACCTCCAGAGCACTCAAAAGCTGGGATGCTGCTGTGGCACATCACCCAGCCCTGGGCAGTTTCAATTTTTGGTGTGATGGGGCTCGGACAAAGCCATGAGGGATTTTTTCCATTGCTTACCTGTGGCCACACATGCCAAGAAGGAAATGGCAAGGATGGGCACTCCATAGGGGACGGCGAGGCTGAGTCTCTGCACCATCTCAGAGGGGCCCAGCTGGCTCTGTTGGAGAGAGGGTCACAGCACAGCTGCCTCTGCTCAGGGCTCGCAGGGGTTAATCCCTGCTGCCATCAGACACACTGGGGAGAGCCCTCACAGCGGGGACAGGGTCACCAGGAATAAACTGAGTCGATTATTGCATGGCATTTTCCAGTTCAGAGCAGATTCCAAGGGGGTTTTATGGCTTTAATCTCCATTACAGGAGTTTGTTGTCTCCAATCACCCGTCAGTCAGGGGAACCCATCTCTGGATCAGGTAGCGCTGGACTTACCTTGGGAAGATTCTCTGGAGAGGCTGCTTCTGCTGGAAAATGCACAGTTCTTTCCCCTCCTTATTTATAGGGTCTGAATTTTAATATTTTATGATAGTTCGTAAGAAGTGAGTCCATAAAATGGGTTCAAGGCCTCGTTCAGTTCCTGGATTTCTGAGCTCCCTGAACACTGAAGAAAAGTATTTGCTGGGCTCTGCTGGCTGTTTTATGAGACTTGCTGAGGCAATGAGTAACTAATGAGAGAGTTCCTGCATCAGCCATAAAGACTTTCAGCCAAAAATAATACCTTTTTTTCCCCAGCTTTCTGGGTGTTCACAGCACTGTTTCAAGCCACAGGGATTTTATCCTAGATTTTCCTAAAGCAGGAGTAGACTCAGATTTGTCCCTTTCTTCCCAAAGCTCTGTTGCCATGTCCTCCTTTGAGTGGAAAATGAGAAAATTCACTGATTCAGACTTTGAACTGCATGTTGGCAGAGGAGAGAGCAGACACTGTCCTGCTCACCAGTGCGTACCCCCAGGCTGCTCCTGTGCTTAGCTCAGCCCTGGGCACTCCCAAGCACAGAGCCAGGGGATCTGTCCCAGCTGTCCTTTCTGCTGGGACAGCTGTGCCTGGGCTGTGAGTGCCCAGAGCACAACTGAAGCACTTGGCTACGTGGAAATCTGTCTGGGAGTGCTGCTTGTACCTCAGCAGGGTGATGGTGATGTGGTCCCAAAGCACGGGGTCCTCGCAGCCTTCAAACGTGTTGTCACTGCTGCCAGCGTCCCTGCAGGCACATCACTCATCAGGAATGGGCTCAGCAGAGCCATAAAGTGCATTTCATGAGCAGGAGGAGCCTGGGATGTGTCCTTGGTGTTTTCTTTGCCTGTGGACGCCGTGTCCCAACTCAGTGGCACAGAGGTGGGCAGGGAGGGCTCCTGCTCTGGGGCTGCTGCCTGCACACACAGCACAGGAGCACACAGCACTGGTTATTTGTGGGGCTGTTGCAAACAAGGGGCACCTTTGAGTGTTAATAGAACTCTCTCTCTGTTTATGGGTTTACCCTTAAAACCAACAGGGAATCATTCTCAGTTAAAAATGTCTATGTGTACAAAGGTCCCTTAAAGAGAGAGTTCTCAGTCTCCCTTCTAGAAAACTGTCCCATCCTTGTAGTATTCAACTAAATGTTGGCTTATGGTTCAGTACAAACTTCAATCCAAATGCTCTTCCTAGGAGTAAAGTGATCTTTGTGGTTTGGAATTAAGCTGAGTGGAAATAAAGAGGGTTTCAAAGGAATGGGCTGGGAAATGGCTCATGTGCTCCCTCCACAACGTGAGCCAAAGGCAGGAGAGTGCAGGGAAGTCTGTGCTCCCTCTGGTCACTGCACTGCACTGATTGACACTCTGGAGAAGAAGGAGGTGTTTGGAGGAAGTGAGGATGTATAGAAGGAAAGAGTGGAATTTGGGAGTATTTATTTTAATGTAGAAATGTGAGTAAGGGAAAAGATTGTGAGACAACAGCTGTTCTGTGGGGGGTTTGTTATGATGTGAGGCCCAGCACCAACTGGGACAAATTCTGTCTCAGCAGGTCCATGGCAGGCAGTGAGGTGAGCTCAGGTTCTTCTGGAGCAATGGCAGTGTCCTGTTTTGCAATGGACTTCAGGATCTGCTGAAGGAAGAGGGACTAGAAAATCAAGGTGTCACCTGGCCAGAGGCACTGAAAGGCAGTTGTTTAGACCTGGTAAGAATTACTTTTGCAATGGCTTTTTACACTTTTCTTTTTATACAGCGTGTAATTAATCTTGTGGGTGTCTAATTACTGAGGTCTGGAGTTCTGCGGGTTGCATTCTCCACCTTTCCATTACGTTTTGGAGGGACATAAACCTCATGTTCCAGAATGTAAAGCAGCCACTAATGACTCAGACTGGGAGGAACGTCTTCAGGGAGGCAAGCACTCCATAACTCTCCACAGCAAAGGATCCAACCCTCACATTTGAGGTACTTGGATCTGCACTGCCAAAGCTGGATTAGACAGACCATGGGCTAGAGTCAGTAATCCACCACACCGGGTCCTGCTTGTCATCCTTATGGCAACGCTGGACCAACAAACCCAGAATAAGACTGTTGTTAAATATGACTCTGAACAGCCTCAAAGGAATTAATTAATAAGCACCAGTCTATTCCTGGGTGTAATCCAAGCCTTAGAAACTTGAGAAGGGAAGATTTAGAACATGATAGAGATTGAGCAGAAGGGTTTTTTTTCCATTGGGTCTCTTAACCTCCAATTCAAAACTTCCCAGCAGTTTGGGTTCTGTGTGGATCTCCTCAGTGCCTGTAGGAGCAGGGAGAACAATTCCTAATCCTCCACACTCTCACTGGCAAGTGAGATCTTGATTTATACTCAGCAGAGTTGTGAAGGCTGATGGTTGCTCCTGAAGTTGGGGGCATGGCAGGATCTGCACAGACATGTGGAAACCCAGGATTGTATCTATGGTTTTGTCAAGCAAACAAAGGCTGTAACATGGCTGTAATCCTGCTCCAGAAAACATTTTTCTGCAATAGTGCCTGAGGCTCTGCTCTAAGGCTGCTCCTGTCTTCCTACTCCTTGTGGTTCCCCACTTCTAATCCCTTCTTAATATGTGGTGCTACATATTTTGCAACATTTCCATTGTTGGAGGATGACTGTAACACCCAAATCCAGTGCCTCTCCTTGCCAAATAACTGGGCTGGAAAGCGAGGCTGTCAGGGAATGTTGCTTGAACTTAGCACTCCTGTTCCCTCCCACAAAACCTATTTTTCCCAAGTATAAAGATTATAGAGATGTGATGTGCCCTGATTTCTCCCAGCCTAGACCCGATATATTCCTCACTGGTGAGATCTCAAGTATTTTTTTGTAAATTTGTTAGTAAATCTATTTTCTGATGATCCTTATATAAAGGTCACATGCTCTGCCACGGAACACAGAGGGATGATGAGTGAACTTTATCCTTGGGAAGGAATAGGAATAGTTAAAGAAGCACTAAACCAGCGAATATTTTGAAATTTTAAAATAAATTCAAATGAGAAGCAGGCATCAATGAAGAAACAGACGCTGGGATCCAAAGAGCGGAAGAGAAGCCTTGAGGAAGGTGAGGCTCCAGCACAAGTGTTGGAATTGGATGCCACCTGCTGGGTACCCACCCACGGAAGCTGGCAGGGAGCAAAGTCACCTGGGAGCACTGGAAGCCGGATGGGATCGCTGGGATCACCTTGGCAGGAGCTCAGAGGCAGCAAATCCTGCAGAAGGCTGGAGCCACACTCGTGACTGCGGAGGAGGCTAAACTTGGTGCCTGTTTGATGCTGGTGGCCAGTACAGGACATTCCTTAGCAGAATTCCCAAAACTGCTTCTCTTTCAAACTGTATCCTGCTGGGGGCTGCTCTACAGCCTGGACCTCAGATATTTTTTGTCTACCTAGGAACTTTCATCACCAGTGGGATTTCTTGGGAGTGCTCTGCTGGAAAACCGAGTGCTGATTTGATCTTGTGAAGTGCTGCCAAACAGTATTAGCAGTTTTAACTTCCCTGCTGTGGGGTCATCCCTCACTCCCTCTGCAAGGAATCTGCAAAGACTGAACTGCTCCATCTTTCCAGTTCGTGGGGAACCATTTGCTGCCGATCTTCAGGAGAAAATCACATTCCTGCTCCATGGCTGGAAGCACTGTGGAGTGTGGTGAGGCAAAAGCTCCTGAGTAATCAACTTTTTGAGTGCCACAGCACTGGCACAAGGCAGAGATGAGGAGGAGGAAGAGGAAAGGGAGGAGGAAGAGAAGGAGGAGGCAGATGAGTCCCAAACCTGCATATTTGCTCTCCCAGGGATGTGGAAGTCAGAGCTCTCCCCGGCTGGCCTAAGGAAATGTGAAGGGTTTGTTGTTACTGGCTGCTGAGCAAATGAGCTGGTGACTCATCAGCCTTTGCCACATGCTGCTTTTACAATTGGCCTGTTGGAGTTCCAGAGAACTGGGCTTTTATCGGCTAAAAAGGGAAATGAGCTCAGTTACTCTGGGTAAATCCAGAGCAATTCATTTGTAGACTGAGGACTTAAAGCTATATAGTGGTGATCACTTCCAAGACAGCTAAATTCCCTCATGACATTCCTTCTCCCTTTTGGTTTAAGAACATTCTGATGACCAAGGCCTTTTGGCTTTTCCAGTTTCATTTGATCTGGGGCATCTTTTTGATGCACAACCCCTGTTTCCTGCTTCTTCCTCTCCTAATGATTGTGCAGTACAGATGAGCCCCAAGAAAGAGAAGCCAATTTACTCTCCCTTTCCTCGGGGCCCTTCTGATGCTGTACCATGCTTGGCTCACACACGAGTTTGCATCATCTGATCTCTTGCGCAAAGGATCCCGGAACGCCGTGAGATGAAGGAGTCATACTTTCAGATGGTTCCCCTGAAAATCAGTTTTATCTGCTAGACTCGGGGCTTGTGTCTCCAACAAGAAGTGCCAGAGCTGGGAAGCAGATGTGTACTTGAGATACTTACTGAAAAGTTAAACAGGAATTGACAGGAATCTGCTGTCGGAGATGGAGACTTTCATTATTTTATGGATTGCAAGGTGATTTTTGCAGAGTAAGGTGTCCTGCCTTTAGTCCTTATCATCTCACCCGCCTCACACAGAGAATTAGATGGAGGAAACCCCAAAGTACTGTTTCTATCTCTTCTGAGGCTCATGGCTCTGCAGTCACAGCCACATGCAACGCAAACACCACGCTGTTAGAATAACTTTAATCCCAGGAGGTGCGATCCGAGCAGGCAGCTCGCTCAGGGCTGCCCACACACGCTTCCCACCAGGAACACGGAGGGAGGCACCAGGAGCAAGCAGCACCTCGTGTCCCGTGACCCACAACTTGTCACCGTGCCCAGGCAAAGGCCACCGCAGGTCCCGGTGGAGAGGAAGGGCCTGTCGTGACCCCTCCGAGGTCCTGGGGCATCGCCCGGTGCGCAAGAACTCCGTGTTGGGTTATTCACCTCTCAGCGCCGTGGAACAGCTCATACGGAGGCGTTCGCGAGGGCAAACAGCGAGCCCGGAGAGCCAAAGGGAGGACGGAACCCTCTCCCGGGGAAGGCGAGCGGCGCCGCTGCGCTGCCGCTGAGCCCCGCGGCGGGGCCGGGCCCGGGGCAGCGCCGGGGCCCGCAGGGGGCGCCGCGGCGCACGGCAACACTCACCCCTGTGACGTAACGCCCCCGCCGCCCCTCATTGGTCCCTCACCGCCCCGCCCGCGCGGCTCCTCCCCTGCGGCCGCCGCTGATTGGCGAATGCGGGGCAGGTCCCGCCCCCCGGGGCAGCGCCACCGCCCCCTCCGCCGGGACCCGGAGCGGCGCGGCGGGAGCGGGGCGTGCGCGGGGCTATGGCGAGCGCGGCTCGGGGGCTCCGGCTGCTGCCGGGGCTGCTGCCGCTCGTCTGCGCGCTGCTGCTGCCGCCGCTGCCCTCGCTGCAGAGCCCGGCCCGCGGCCCCCACATCAAGAAAGCGGAGGCGGCGGCGGCGGCGCCCGGCGAGGCGCTGCGGTACCTGCACTCGGCCGAGCTGGGCGAGGCGCTGCGGGCGCTGGTGGCCGCGGCCCCCCCGGGCCTGGTGCGGCTCTTCAGCATCGGGCAGTCGGTGGAGAATCGGCCGCTGTGGGTGCTGCGCCTCACGGCCGGGCTGGGCCCCGAGCGCCCCGAGGAGCCTCCCGGCGGCGCGGCCCTGCCCGGGCGGCCGCAGGTGAAGCTGGTGGGGAATATGCACGGGGACGAGCCGCTGGCGCGGCCGCTGCTGCTCCGCCTGGCCTGGGAGCTGCTGCGGGGCTGGGCCGGCGGCGACGAGCGCATCGTTCGGCTGCTCAACACCACCGACCTGTACCTGCTGCCCAGCCTCAACCCCGACGGCTTCGAGCGCGCCCAAGAAGGCAACTGCGGCGGCGGCGCCGAGGGCGGCCGGGAGAACAGCCACGGCCGCGACCTCAACCGCAGCTTCCCCGACCAGTTCGGGGACGCCGAGCCCAACCTGGAGCCCGTGCCCGAGGTGCAGGCGCTCATCGACTGGATGCGCCGCAACAGGTGGGTGCTGCCCGGTCCCCCCTGCCCGGCGCGCTGCTCCGGGGAGCGGAGACCCTTGGCTTCGCTTCCCGGGGGTGTCAGCCGGCTTCCAGCCCTTCCCGGCGTTTCCCAGCAGGGCCTGAGGGGGAAGGAGAGGTAATTTCCCCATCTGTTTATTCCCGGTTTCGTCGCAGCCGGGACCATCCTGCTCTGCGGGGAGCGTTTGGTGGCCCCAGTTTTTGTGCATCTGCTAAGGAGCTGCACCAGCCCCGCAGGGCACAGCTTGTGCCCTGCACACACCCAGATGTTCTGGCCTCCATGGCCGTCTGCATGTATCCCATCTTCCCGAGCTTGTGGCTGGAAACTTCTTGCCCGCTTCACTGTGAGCTTGCCGGTGGGCCTTGCTCCTAGGGCCAATAATGCTTTCTCCAGAAGCTGTGGGATGCTGGAAGTATTTGGGGTTAAGCGTGCAGCTGGTGTACGACCATGTGAACAAAGTTGTGTTGGACAGGGCTTTCCCTCATCTTTGTGTTCCATGGAAAATTCCCTGGATTTAGAAATAAATGCAGCAGCATTTCCAAAGACAGGCCCTGTTTCTACAGCTGCCTTTTCTATCTGTTCTGTTGAAGCATGTGGGATTGAGCCTTGAGCATCCTTGTTGACCTGTTGGGCTCTCCCCATCCTAAGGGGTAGCACAGTGGGAAGCTGCTGTGCCTGGAGTGGGGCAGCCCAGGAGGGGAGATGGTGCCTTCAAAGCCCAGCTCTGGTGTGGGGGTCTGGGGCAGCCCCAGAAAGTGCAGTGGCCAGGCTGGGCACTGCTTCTTCATTTGCCATGTGTTCTTCAGAGAACTGTGTAAGGTCCAGACCACAAAGGTCAGTGCAACCAACCGTGGGAAACTGCAGAGAAAGCAGCAATGCACTGCAGCAAACTGTGGCCCTCTTCCCAAAAGAGGGATAGGAAGAGGTGGAGAGGGGGTTACTGATGGCCACAGTGCACTCCAGGGCTGTTGGTTGACTCCAACCAACGCACACAACGTTCAGCATTGTATGATGTTTGCTCATGCTTAGGAAACAAAATTTGTGTGAACAAATGATCGTTACTAAAACTTGGTGGCTGGCAGTGCCCATGGAGATGGTGCTCCAGAGGAATTTCAGGAACTTCACCAGTAACTGCTTCTCCTAACAATTCTTTAGGACAGCTCTGGTGCAGCACTTTGCACTAAAATCCCTCCAGAGTTGGTTCAGCTCAGTATTAGTTACTAGGGAAACTCATGTGCATTCTTTATATAATTTTGAAAACGCCTTGAGCTTTTTATTTTATTTTTTCCTCTTAGTACATGAGGTGGGATTTGCTGTCAGCCAGGGTGAAACAGGAAGAACGTGGTGCTTTGTGCGTCCCTCTGCCTGGCAGCACCAGTTAATACTGGTGTAATTGTTAGGCTAACATAACTGCTGATAGAAAAATGAATGGGTAAACAGAACTGTTTGATTAAAAAGGGAGATAGTGGGTGTAATGCAATTTGTGTGCTCTATTTTAAGCAAGGTAAAGGTATTGGTCACATTACCTCTGCTTGGAAACCAAATCCCATTTGAGCAAATGTACAGGAGAGCTCTTTTTCCCCTCAGTGCTGTGTTTGGTGGGAAGAGGAAGAACAGAGCCAATTACCTTTGGGATTTGTTTAAATGCTTGTGCTGCCTGTGATCAAACTGAAAGGAGATATGGGGCATGACCTGCTGTATTTTCTGCCTTGGGCTTTTAACAGCTCTGTCTCACATCCAGATTTTATTTGTGAGTTGATTCTGTTGCACATACCAGGTGTACTCAGCTCAGTGAAGAGCTGCGCACTGCTTGTGTGTCACTGAGTTTGGGGCTCGCTCTTAGGCTGCAGCAACAAACTTGTTCCATCTCCAGAAATGCCAGATGTCAGTTTGGGGAGCCACTCAGCCGGTCCTGAGAGTTGGCTTATTGAAAATACCTGCAGATTTCCCCACTGTGCTCCCACTTGGATGCTGTTCAGTCCCTGTGACAGTGCTGCTGGCTGTGTTGGAGGCTGGAACACGTCTCCCAGGGTAGGGTGTCATGTCCAACAGTAGCTGACTTGTCTGTTAACTTAACCTTGGTGTAGCTGCAGCTCCAGGTGTGCTCCCTGTGCAGGGCTGATGGAGCAGGGTCCAATTGATTTCTCTTCCAGGGTGTGCATTTTGCCTCATTAATCCCAAACAGAGTTTGGAGGCTCCTGAAAATTGTGGTTTGGGTGGGAAAGCAGCAGAATAACAGGTTGGGTTGCTGTAGCCAACTTCCTGTTGAAATGTTTCCAGTATGACTTTTTCTCCCTTTCCTTCCCATCCCCAGGTTTCTGCTCTCTGGCAATCTCCATGGTGGCTCCGTGGTGGCAAGCTACCCCTACGATGACTCTCCCACGCACAGGCCCACAGGAGTCTACAGTAAATCAGCTGATGATGAGGTCTTCAGATATTTGGCAAAAGCTTATGCATCACATCACCCCATCATGAGAACTGGCAAACCCAACTGCCCTGGAGAGGAGGGAGAGACCTTCCCAGATGGCATCACCAATGGTGCCCAGTGGTACGATGTAGAAGGTAAGCTGTGCTCACCTAAGAACTCACATCCAGAGCAGTGGTGATTGTCACACAGGAAAGGACTGTGGGTTAAGTGATATTTTTAGCTTTGAATCTGTTCTAGCAGCTTGAAATGAAGAGAGGTGGCATCATGGGAACACCAGCTGATGAGTAACAGCTTGGGAGATGTTTGTAGGGAAGAGATCACAGCAAACTGGAGGATTCTTCTTGACCCCCTTAGGTGGTGGAGAGTTGTCTTGCACGTGGGAGGCTTCATTTGCCAAATGAACTCTTGTAGGTCTCTTGATGGTTGCTAAATTTTGATACAGGAAAGAGGAAATGATTGTTAAAGGTATTAAACCAATGCCAGTGTTCTGTGAGAGGTCTTTTAACGTCTGAACTTGTAGTTTTGTGATTACAGAATAGCTTGCTGTAAAACTATGTGGAATTTAGATATGTGGTCTGAGCTAACCAAGGAGTTCTTGCTGGAAGTGGGGTTGGCAGCTTTTCCATGGACTACTCTACTCTTAGACCTGTATGGGGGGTGACAGACTGCATGACCTGTTCTCATCCACCAGTGTGGGACATCTAGAAGGCATCTGAATTTTGGCCTGCTGGAGCCTCTAGGAGAGCTCCTGATCCTTCCATTAGGCAGCTGCATATAGAAGTGAGCTGAGAAGGAGCAAATTACCTCCTGGTGCCACCACTCTACCTGTGCAGGTAGAGGTTACTAGGCTGGCTCAGCCACGCAGCAGGTTGCTCTGTGTGTGTTGGTTTGGTTGAAAATTTAAGTAATAATTTATGTGAGGAGAAGCTCTCATGGAAAAGAGAGCTCCCAAGTTACCCCATTGCTGTGCCCCTTTGGCAGATGTTGTACAGCCACGGCCTCACCAGACAGGGCAGGAACTTCTGTGGTGAGATCACAACACAAAAGTTGCAGAAATGATCTCAAGAAGTGGTGTTGCTTTGCTGTTCTGATTTCCCTTGTGCTGTGGCTGAGGGATGTGGCAGAAGTGCTGAGCAAGCGGTGACAGCCAATGTTGTTCATCCTTCAGAGCTTACAGCTTAACAATTTCTAGTAAGACAGTGTCTTTCTGCAGTGTGGGCTTTGCAGTCCTGTGTTAATCCTGCATCCAGCTTGCTTGGGAAGGCTGGAGAGGGATCCATTATAGGGCTTGAACACATAATCTCTGAGCTGGAAGAGGAAGGCTGGGTTTTTAGCAGTGGCTGAATCATTCCCCAGGATTCCACTGGGCAAATAAGGTGTCGTGTTCAAATAAGATGCGGTTTGATCTCTTTCTCTACCAGCTGTCTCCTTCCCTCTATTCTTCTGAGCACACCAGCCCTTGTGTTTGCTGGCTCAAGGTTCATTCTGCTGCTGTGAGACGTCCAGCAGGAGGAAAGTTTGTGTAATCTGGTGACTTGGCTTGTGAGGGAACAGGATATCCTGGATGATCTGTGCTGCCTTGTTGCGGTGGCTGTTGTTATCAGCCAACACCTCAGTTGGGAGGTTTCTCAACTACAGCTCTGAGCTCTTCTGCCCTTGTAGTGAAGTGGGTTGGGTGTGCTCTGAGGGGAAAGTTATTCCAGAGCTTTGGGTCTGTGCTCCCCTGACCCTAGAGAGCAGCATTTTTCACTGCAGGGATGACTTTTTCATCCTCCTGGTTGATGGCTGTGGCACTGCTGTGTGAACCTTCCAGGCTGCCTTTGCTCTACCAGCAGGACAAAGAAATGGCAACATTTTCCTTTCAGAGGAAATAAAAGGTGTGAACTGCAGACCAGATTGCTCTGTGCTGCCGTCGCTGTGGTTTGTATCTATCCAGTAACCTCCAGCACCCAGTTTCTGCAGAAATAAACCCTTTCTTGGTGACAGGCCACAATCTCAGGCTCAGCACAGATGGCTGTAGGCAACTCACAGGCAGAGATTGCAGGGAGGATGCACTGATGTGTACTCTTAGAGTGGAACATTGCTGAGGGTGACAGCAGCCGCTGGAGCAGCTCCCCCAGAGCCAAGGAATTTGTGTAAAATGTAACCTGGGGAGAGCACGGGTGAACTGACCAATACCACACGTGTAATTTGATGTTGTGTCAATTCACCCCTTCGGGGCTGTAGGTTTTAACATTTATTTTTGGTAGTGGATGAAGAGCAGACAGAGGGGAGTCAGTTGTAAGTGGTGGGAGAGAAGCAGCAAAACCATCGGAGAGGCTGTTTTGAGTCATCTGAGTTGCTCAGCTCTGTGCCAGGGACTGCAGAGGCTCCTGCTTGGATCAGGAGGCCTTTCCCAGTGATTGCAGGATTGAAATGTGTGGTGAAATGAGGCTGGGGAAATCCCAGTCCCTGAGCTGAGCTCTAGAGGTAGATAACCAGAGCTCACTATTCTGTGAGCAGTGCCGGGCTCGTGCTCGAGGCCTCCAGATCAGGTTGTGCCAGGAGAGACTCTGCAGGCTCCAAGTGAACTAAAGCCAGCAAAAACAAAGAAATGAGAACATAGTGTTTCAACAGGTGGAAATTTTCCTGCCACATTTTATCACGTGAAATCAAACATGCTGGAGAGCAAACTGCCACGGGATTCATTGTCCCAGAGTTAGCAGTTCAATTTTCTGCTGGTGCCAGACTCCATTAACTTCCATTTGAGTTTGCAAACAGCCTCTTACATGTGTCAGATCGAGGTGGCAAGTACAAACCATGAGAGTAATTGCTAAGGTCAAGTGTGCACAGAGAAAGATGGATCTCTGCCAGACAGCTGAATTTGGCTCCTGCATTCCAGCTGCTGTAGATAAGCAGGTTGGTGACTGGAATGCTTTTTAGAGGCTATCTCTGGTGTGCATGCTTTTTCTCTTCCTTTTTAACCTTTGGGGATTTTAACTACCAAGTGGCTGGTTCAGATCAAGGGAATACATGCAAAGTTGGGCTGTGGTACAGAGAGCAGCTGAGAAGCTGCTCTCATCTTATCTGTGGGCAGGATGTGCTTTGGCGTTAAGAGATCCAGATCAGAAACTAAATTCAGCATGAGCATGTTTTGTGGGCAGCCTTGGAAAATTTGTATTTATGTGCAGTCCCTTCCTAAAAGTTACTTTTTTGCTAGTTTGACTCTCTGATGTCCAAATGTTTGAGATGTTTCTGATGTCTACTGGGAGGCACTTCTCGGGTTGAAAGTGGATTTAGGTTACCTGTGTGATTGCTGGGTTGTTTTGGCTGTGGTTACCATCCATGCTGAGCTTCCAACCAGCTTTTAGTGGCATCCAGCTCAGAGCAGTTAAAATGAGTGCTGAGAGCAGTGTGGCATCACTGTGGTGGCCTCTGTTTCCTGGGCATGGCAGAAGGCACTTGCACGGGGTGAGCTCTCATAGAAGCTCTCAGCCACGTCTTTCTGGGGATATGCACAAGTTGCTGCACTTATGTGCTTGTATTTTCATAAAAGTCTTGCTGCAGTTCTTTTTCTTCTTGAGAGCAGTATTGGTTTGGTGGTTTCAGTGTCTAAGGCCTCTTTTCACATCTATCATGACCTGCTGGGCAGTGCTGTACTGGTGCAGCCTTTGGGAGGGCTCTGCCCTTCTCTTTGACAAAAGGCTGCTGGGCTGGGCTGCTCTGGGTCATGCAGCTGCTGCAGTTGGAGGCCCAAACCTCACCTCCTCTGAGTTTTAATGATTTCAGACTAATGGACCAGAACGTTCTTATGCCTGCTTGGTGCTGCTGCTGGTGCTCACTCGGTCCCATGCTATGAGACAATCAGTTCTGAGCAGAGTCAGCAACTCGAGCTGTGTGTTGAATCATGTCTCCAGCTTGCTTGGTGCCATCTGCTCCCTCTGCAGAGCAGACGTGACCGTTTTTCTGCTGTAACTTGGCTGCAGGTTCCTTATCTGCTGATGTCTGCTCCAGTGAGAACTGGAATTAGTTTTCTGCATAGTGCAGTTTGAAAATAGAGCCCTTCTTGGCTGGCCTGGCAGGCTTCTCCTGGCACGTGGAGTATTTATGGTATCTGGATCCTCAGGCTTGACTCTAGAGAGCTGCATTCTCCTGGCTTGAGCTGGCAGGGAGCAGAGGCCCCCCTGTCAGTGTGAGCTCTGCAGTGTTTGTGCTGCAGGAGGTCTGGTATCCCTGCCTGAAGTGCAGTCCTGATGCTCAGGGGGTGGATCAGAGCAGGAGAGAGGTTTGTTCTGAGCATTTCTGTGACCTACTGCCAGCCAGGGGCTGACTTGCTGTGGCACTAAGCTGCTCACTGCCAAAAAGGGGAATGGTGCCTCATGGGGAGGCTGAAGCTTTTCACAGTGCGGGCTAAAAGACACACTGTGATTAAAATGCTGAAGTAAATCCAACAGGTTATCCCAGATATTACCCAAACAGATGAGAAGCACTGTAGTCTGGCAGTTCTCTACCTCCGGTGTGTATTTTCTGCTCTGCTCCATGACTGTAGTGCCCTGCTAATGGCAGGCTGAGCACAGGTCTCTCATTACCCCTCTGGGTCTCTGCATAGCCAGGGGAGGCTGTGCAGATGGTATGTGGGAAAATACGTAGTTCCACATGCTGTAAAAATAACTGTCCTGCTCTGCAAAAGAGCCATGTGAAGGCCAAATATGTGCAGTGGATACAATCCAAGTTTTCAAGAATGCAGTGGACTATGTTCTCCAAGAGACAGTTTCACCAGAATTGGTGGAGCAAGCTCTAATTTAGTCCGTTGCTGCTCTATTATGGGTGAGCATCTGTCCTAAATGTGCTTGAATGGCAGATGAAGCACTAAATATGTTTCATAATGGCTCTGGTTTACGTATGGATGTTTTCAAATGCATTAACGTCCTGCTAGGAGCAGATGGTTATGGGCTGGCAGATCGTTTTGCTCGGCGTGGTGTTTACTGGCGACAGAGCTGCCTGCTGTGCATGCCTGTTCTGAGCCTGGTAACAGGAGCTGAATGAAGCTGAGGGTGGATCAGACTCACAGGCCTTGTTTGTCTAACCCCTTGAACCGAGTCTGGGAGTTGGAAAGTCCTCCCAACACTTTGTGGCCCCCTTTTGCTGGAGAGAAAAGTCTCTTTCCTGTTTTGATGTCAGCCCGTGCACAAGCTGCAGTGCTCTCCTTCTGGCTGCAAGTGACATTTGTTACAATGAAAGCTCCGTGTTCCCTTAGCAGCACACTCCCAGGAGAACTGAGAGGAACTGGGACATCTTTGTTGTGATACCATCCCACACATCTTCCCAGGGGCCAGTTCTAAATCCTGCTTTATGCTGTCAGTCCATCCCTGCTTTACCCAGCTGCAGTGGGGCTCTCGAATTCAGGGCAGTGGTCCCTGACCTTTTTGGGCCACCACCTCTGTTAGAAGCCTTCTCTGCTTGGTCAGGTGCTGCTGTTTTCCCCCTGTTCCTGACCATGCATTAACACAGCCCCTGCCAATGCCAGGCAGTGAGTTTGCATCAGGATATTGATCTGTTCTGGCTGGTTAATTGGCCGGTGCCATGGGGGACCCCTCACTTCAAGGGGCTTGTGAATGATTAGGAAACTGCGCAAAGTAAATGAGCTCTATTGGCACAGCACTAATGCAGCACTCCAGTGGGCCAAGCAAAGGATGGGTGCACAAAATTTGCATTTCTTACAGACCTTTTTGCTGGGGCTTTGCAGGCTGGTGTCATGATATCTGCCACAGGCTTTCTGCTTTCCTTGTCCTGGCATCCGCGTCCTGTGAAGAAAATGCATTGCTGTTCTCTGGGAGAGGGACTTCTGAGAGTCAGTTCAACTCCCTCAGCTCATCCAGAGGAAATTCTGGGCCCCTGTGTCCAGGTGACCCTGGTGGGAGTCATTCTGTTGATCTGGAGGTCTCAGGGCTCTCGTTGCAGGTGCTGCTGTACAGGTTGGGATGGAGCTGTCTAGGAAGTGGTGGCCAAGGCTGTGACCCACCAATCTGCCTGTGTTATAACTAAATAAGTTTGTGGGAACCAGAAGACGTTGTCAGCACACAAAAAACATAGTGTGATGTGTCTGCCTTACTGACACAACTGCCTGATAGGGTGGTGGGAGCAATCCTTTCATGTGGTCATCTGGCTACTGTCATGTGGTGGGGTTTAGCAGAGTGATTCTGAAACCTCTTTCACAGACATGTGGGTGTTTTGGAATGTCCTTTTTACTCTTGAAAGCTCCCAGTAGTGTTTAGAGGGCTGAACATTTGCAGTCTTCATCAGCACGCTCGAGTCTGGGCTCCAGATCATGAGTGTTGCTACCTGCAGTCCTCAAGTCCTGCTGGTGTGATTCAGTCCTGTTTGAGGAACAGCTTTGCTTGCTGAGGGTTGGATCTAAACTTCAGTGAGTGGGGCCGGGAGACTTGCTGGGACAAGGTGACCTTTTTGATTCGTAGCAGTGCCTGTGGTTTCTCTGAAGGGCAAGAACAGTAAGATGAGCTTAATACTGGGAAACAGCTCTGTGCACTTCTGTTTCCTGGTGCTCACTGAGGTTTGGCTGGTTTAGCACTAAGCTAACAAACTCTCCAGGTGTTGTAACATCCTTAAACTGATTTCAAACTGCTGCCTTACAGAGGAAGCGTGGGAGAAGGTTGGTGACTTGGCCAAGAACAAGTTTCTCAGACTTTCTCAGGTGGACCTTTCTCAGGTGTAGACTTTTGGATAAGGAGTTGGAAGAAAAGAGCAGCTGAGGAAGTAGAGAAGGGGAAGCATTGTTCTCATCCTGTCTAGAGTTTTGCAAAGAGGCTTTTGGAAGAACAATTGTGTGTTCCTTGAAACTGATTCCAGTGTGCAGGTTTGAGCTGCCAACTCTGAAGCTGATAGTCTGGTGTTCTTTTAGATCAAAGGCCTCAAACTCATTTAGAGTGAAGTAACTTCTCTTGCAGGCAGACCTCACAAATCTGCAGGTAGCTTGGAATGCACAGGGAAGGACTCGGCTGCTGGAATGTTCAGAGTCTGGTGTGCCTGCCCTGGCACACTGGGTTTGTTGTGTCTGAAATGTAAAATGAACCTGTATGAATTCCCAAGAGCTGTGATGAGCTGACGAGTTCAGCTGATGGAGCAGTGAGACAAAGGGACTGGCACTTGGAGCTGGCTGTGGCTGATCTGAATGGCCCAATGTTCAATTACAGCATAGGCTGTTATGATAATCTGACCTGACTTTTCTCCTTAGGCTGCTCACTCTGGAGCTGGGGCAGCATCCTGGGGAGGTGAGGGGCTGAAGGACAAGGAGAAACAGCATCCCGTGGTGGGATGTGTGTGCATTGCTCTTGGAACATGTCTCTGCCTCCTTTTCTCAGGTGGGATGCAGGATTACAACTACGTGTGGGCCAACTGCTTTGAGATCACATTGGAGCTGTCCTGCTGCAAATACCCACCAACTTCTGAGCTTCCAAAGGAGTGGGAGAACAACAGGGAATCTCTCCTGGCTTTCATTGAGAAGGTAGCCAGGGCTGGGCTGGGTGTGGGCAGCTGTGAAACCTGTGTGTCCCTGGTGGGCTGGGAGCACCGTGTTCAGGAGCCCTCCTGGCTTTGTTTGCTGTGTGAGGTACCACAGATGCTGCAGCTGCTGTTTGGAGGTCGGTGGCTGCAAAGCTGCTGTGTTTCTCTGGTTCTGCCACAGCTCCCACATGCCCCATGACAGGGCTCTACCAAGAGGAGCCTGGTGGGGTGCAGTGTTGGAGGGACTGATTGGTGCAGATCTCCCAGAGTCATGCAGGGGCATTGCTGCCTGAGGACACAGTTCCCCTGATGTTGCCTGTCTTCAGCCAGGCCCTTGCTTTTTTTTCCTCAGGTCCACATTGGTGTGAAGGGCTTTGTGAGGGATGCAGTCACAGGAGCTGGCCTGGACAATGCGACCATTGCTGTTGCTGGTATTGCTCATAACATCACAGCAGGGAAATTTGGTGATTTCCACCGGCTGCTGGTGCCTGGGACCTACAACGTGACTGCTTTTGTGATGGGGTAATGTCTCTGTGGCAGCCTGTGCCCACACTGCCAACTGCTCCTGTTCCTTCTCTTTATTCCCCCCCACCCACCAAAACACCTTGTGTATTTAAGGGGCTTGGCTGGAAGCTGCAGCAGGAAATGGTTCCAGCTGAGAGCTGCAGCTGTATTTGCAGCTTCAGGATGCTACTGAGTGCACAGAATTTCTGTCAACTTTTGTTTGACTGCTTGTATCAGATTGCATCTTTTGTGCAAAGGGAGGAAGTGGAATAGGGTCACCCCAACAGGAGTTTGTGTTGTCCCAAGCCTGGGTGTGAATGTGTAACTTGCCCTATGGCCAGTTCTGTGATACACCCGAGGCTTCTTCACTGCTGAGCCATGCAAGGGCAGCAGTGGAACTGGGTTTGGTGGCAGTGGGATGAGTCCCATCAGCTTGGTCCCTGTGAATCTCAGTCATTAACATCCCAGTGCATTCAGGCTGGGGGGAGTAGTCTGGAGTGATGGAGGGACTGCAAGGAATTTTGTCCTCTGTTCTGCAGAGCCCCCTTGCTGAAGCCAGTTGTTTTTTCCACAGTTACACACCAGTGACCAAAGAGAACATCGAGGTGAAGGAGGGAGATGCGACAGAAGTGAACTTCTCCCTGCAGCCGACTGTGATGCCACCCACTCCTAATGTCACGCAGCTCACGGCAGCGCCTGCCCCTGTCACTACCATCACTCCCACCTCTGTGCAGGCTGAGGCCCCAAACCCAACCTCTGTCCATCAACCCATCCAGCCCGTGGACTTTCGGCACCACCACTTCTCGGACATGGAGATCTTCCTGCGGCGCTACGCCAACGAGTATCCCAGCATCACCCGCCTCTACTCTGTGGGCAAGTCCGTGGAGCTGCGGGAGCTCTACGTCATGGAGATCTCTGACAACCCCGGCGTCCACGAAGCAGGTGATGTGGGAAATCCTTTTTGGCGAGGCACAAATGCAAGTGACAGACCCTTTACGCTGGGAGAGGCAGAGCAAAAAGGAGTGTAGAGCTGGCTTCTCTCTTGAGAGGCTGAGCTGATCCTTGTAGTATCCTTTGTAGAAAGTGCAAGTACAGCGGGTGGCACTGTGTTAAAGAGAATTGTTGGGGATATCTGTGCTGGGCATGGAGCTCTAGGGATGGAGGACCAAGAGACTTCTTGGAGACATTGTTCTTTTTGGAGTTGTGGGAGCAGAAGTGTGAGTTTTAGGTAAATGCCCTCCATTAGGTAAATGCTCAGGGTGGTGAGGTGTCTCCAAGCTGTAACACAGTGGTTATAATTTGTCTGTGTGGTGTGACCCTGTGTCTGCAGGCGAGCCAGAGTTCAAGTACATCGGTAACATGCATGGGAATGAAGTTGTGGGGCGAGAGCTTCTCCTGAACCTCATCGAGTACCTCTGCAAGAACTTCGGCACAGATCCTGAAGTGACTGACTTGGTGCAGAGCACACGGATCCACATCATGCCATCTATGAACCCTGATGGCTATGAGAAGTCCCAGGAAGGTATTGCTGTCTGTGGTAATATCTGTGGGGTTTCTAGCTCTCAGTACAATTGCCTTTGGGTTCATGGAATCCCTGGGAAATCTGGAAGCCTTGCGGGAGCAGGGATGCTCTCCACACAGGGAGGCTGGGAAGGGACTTGGTGTGTGTTGTGGGATGAGTGGGTGGACCTTGATTGATGGATGCCTGGAGCTTTTGGGGAGAGCTCTTTAGCAGTGCTGTGTGCTGCCCCTGTTTGGGTCCCCCTATGGTTTGTGGCTAATCCAGGGCTTATTTTAAAAAAAGACATTTCTTTGACACAGCTCTTGCTTGCTGTGCTTTGGTCCATTCTCTTAGTAAGTGCAGTGTGGGAGCCAGGCTGTCTGCAGAGCATTTGTCCAAGAATAACATAGACTTTTATCATGAGGTTGAAACTGGCAAAAACATCCTTCAGGGAAGTCTTAGAACTACGTGGCTCTTGCAGATTGGCAGAACAGAGGCTGTCCAGAATCACTTTCTGGAAGCAGAGCTCTGCTTGGGTTTAACAAAGAACTCGTCTGGCTGGTTTGAGAAGGTGAGCTCTGAGGTTTCTGTGGTCGTGACATCCGGCTGCAGAGATTGTTCATGGTTCAGTGCCTTTCTGCTTGTCTGACTGCCCTGAGAGCCTGAGCAAACACCCATGAAAGGGCCCCCAGGCACTGCTGCACAGAGCAAGCCACTCTCAGGATAGGGCCTGGGTGCCCCTTTCTGGGTGCAGGGAGCCAGCACTGCTGTGCTCTCTGCTCTCTTCACTAACTCATACTTGTAAACTCTGTAATAAGAGGTTGAAACCTCTTCACAAGGCGTGAGCTTGAACTTGTGTTTCATTTTCAGGAGACAAAGGAGGTACTGTTGGCAGAAACAACAGCAACAACTATGACCTGAACAGGAACTTCCCAGATCAGTTTGTCCATGTGACAGACCCTCCACAGCCAGAAACTCGTGCTGTCATGGCCTGGCTAAAGTCTTACCCGTTTGTGCTCTCAGCAAACCTGCATGGAGGTACCACATCCAAACCAAGCTCCTTCCTCTGAGCTGGGCTTTGTGGGATGGGAGTTTGCAGGGAAGTCTCCACAGTGTTCTAGGTGTGCACTGAGGAGCCCTCATGCTGCAAAATGGAGCAGAAACTGGAACAGAGGGTGAAAACCATGTTCCCAAAAGTGTTTGTAGGGAGTTGAGTCTGCTGCTGGGAAGATCCCAACCAGTTCTCTGAAGGGAGCATCTGGGAGATGGGGATGGACTCCCTTTTCAGCAGATGGTCTGGGAATGGGATACTGAGCTGTGGCTGTTAAAGGCTTCACAGCATTTATAGAGTGAATGCAATCCTGAGGATTCCCTGCCTTGAATGACATGGCGGAACTAAGAAATTTGCAGTAATTTAATTCTCCTTTTGGAGTGTTCTAAATTAAGTCTCTGTGTAGTACAGCTTACTCCCTAGACAGTTTGTCTGCTGGCTTGGAGCTGTGGTAACTTGCAGGTGGATGCTTTGTTGCCAGCATGTTTGGTCTGTAGTGCACAAGTATCATGTGTGGGTGTGAGGGGGCTGGCAGGTCTCCAGCTGCAGTGGTGTCTGGGGTTTCACGCTGCTATTAGTACAGCTTCCTTGGGGAAACCTTCAGCAGTAAACTCCAGGAGGCTGAAAAACTGCATCATTTGGGTCGAAAGCACCATGCATGTTCTAGGAAATTCCTCCCCTTGCTTCCACGTTTCTGTGAAAGCAATTATTATGTGGTTGTGCTCAGCCCTCCTTCATGTAAGAGCCAAAGCTTTGATGTTGTCGTGGTTCTCCTTCCCAACGAGGTGTGGTGTTATCTCTTCCTGTGCTTCTGTCTCTGCTATCCACTTAATGCTTTCTTTAATGCCAAGTCTTGAGAAACAGAAGACTTGGCACTTGCTGGGGAAACATTTCCCCTGTTACGCTGAGGGATGACTGGGAAAGCACACAAGTATGAGCCAAAGCTTGTTTTTGCCTGCAGGTTCCCTGGTGGTTAATTACCCCTTCGATGACGATGAACAAGGAATAGCCATATACAGTAAATCCCCAGATGATGCTGTGTTCCAGAAGCTGGCACTTGCCTACTCCAAGGTAAGGCTCTAACAGGAAAATGGGTACATCCTGCTAGGTTGACTCCTGGGAAGCTCCTCTTCGGCTTCCAGGGAACCTCCTGAGCAGCTGGTAGAGGTGGGTGCAGGCTCTGTGGGTGAGCCCCTGGTGCTGCTGGAGGGTCCCATTCCATGAGTGATGCCCAGCATGCTCTGTCTGCAGGCAGTGAGGGGGGAGGGCTCTGTGCAGGCACTTTAAAGGGTGGTGGAAAATGCTGTTCATGGGCTGGGAGGAGAGCAAGGATATCTCTGGGCTGGGATTGGGTGTGGGTGCAGTCAGTGCTGCAGCGATACAGACACACATCTGTGTTTGGTAACCCTGGATGTGTGACTCAGGGGAGAACAAGAGTGCCCCTGGCTGTGGAATGCAGGCTCACCTTCACATGTTGCATCTTGTTTTATAGGAAAATGCAAAGATGTATCAGGGAAGCCCTTGTAAGGATATGTACCCCACTGAGTACTTCCCACATGGCATCACTAACGGGGCTCAGTGGTACAACGTTCCAGGTAAAGGACACCTTAAATCTCCTGCACTGTTTGTCTTCAAGTTAATGCATGTGCAGCTTAAATAATTTAGTCTGATCAGTCAGGAACTCTGCATTGGTCAGCTCAGATTAATGGGACTCAGGTTTTTTTTATAACCTCTTAAATAATGTACCCTGATAAAGTTATTCCCAGGGGAAGAAATTTATAGTGTAGTTTCTCTGGCTATTAGCAAAACTGTTTCATAAAATTTTACAGCACTTTATTAGCCTGAAAGGTATTTACAAGAAGGAAGGTTATTTGTCTGCTCTTTTGGCATCCCTTTGAAGCTTGAATCCTGCCCTGTGTAAAAGCTTTTCCCTTCAAGTTAGTACTTCATCTTTCTCTACTATCTGATTTTTTTTTTTTTGTTTGGTTTTTTTTTTTCTTTTGTTTTGAGCCATGGTACTTCAGAAGTTAAAGCTTGTTTTACATTCTTGTTGTAGGTGGGATGCAAGACTGGAATTACTTACATACAAACTGCTTTGAAGTGACCATTGAGCTGGGCTGTGTGAAATACCCAAAAGCTGAGGAGCTGCCCAAGTACTGGGCACAGAACCGGCGGTCACTGCTGCAGTTCATGAAACAGGTGAGGTGCTTTGACCCCAGGCGAGGTCAGCTACCTCTGGGGTTTGCTTTAGACAAAGCAGAATGGACAGGGTGATGTGCAAATGCTGCTTCCTGGCCAAACTGGGTATCTGCTCTGCAGGAATCGCCCCTATCAGAACCTGTCTCAACTACTGTCTTCTGAATATACCAAAAATCTATATGGAAATAGCATCCAGAGGATGCAGGTGGGGGCTTTTTATGTACCACTGCCTTGGGTTTCCTGAGGCTGGAATGTCCCTTGTATTCTGTTCCTGTCTGAGTGGGGCTGGTGCTGCACACCTGGGGTGTGCAAACAAAGGTGTGGAGCAGAGAGTGCCATGCTGACACCCTGAGCCAAACAATTGCTCATTGTACTCATCAGGTGATCTCTGTCCACGCCAGCTGCTGGCCAGTCTAACCTGAACCCTTTTGGAACATCTTGCTCCTCTGGGAATGCTGAAAATGTGAGGGGTGGGAGGCAGAGCGAGGGCTGGCACTCAGCAGAGCTCCTTTGTGCAGGTTCACCAGGGTGTCTGGGGCTTTGTGCTGGATGCTGTGGACAAGAGGGGCATCCTCAATGCCACCATCAGCGTGGCTGACATCAACCACCCAGTGACCACCTACAAGGATGGAGACTTCTGGCGCCTCCTGGTCCCAGGGATGTACAAAATCACAGCGTCTGCCCGAGGGTGAGCAAGCCCCAGCACGAGGAGCAAACAGCTGCATGACTGATTTTCCACTCAGGAATATTCTGTCACCTCTGCCTGCCCACAGCACACGTAGGCATGGGCGTTTCTCCTGCCCTCTGGCCTGGGCAGAGATAGCAGTGTGAGGCTACTGTGGTGTCAGACTGCTCACCTGGCACTGGTGTGCAATCCCAATCTTCCCTTGTTAGGAGTGGATAACTTGGTGTCCTTAGGGGAAATTCTTTTCCAGGCAGCTGCCCACAGAAGTGACTTGATCACTTCAATGCTGCCAAAATTCTGTGTTAAAGCAGCCTGACCTGTTGTGTTGCCAGTCATGCCCTGCAGCACCTGAGCCAAAAGCAGCTCAACACCATGTTGGGCCCTGAGCTGTTCCCTGTCCTCCTGCCATTCCCACGTCCCTTTGAGCTGTTGTTGCTCCTCATTTCTATGCTTCTCACTGTGGGCAGGGGAGCAGTAGCACTCCCATGTGGGTGTGTAGTCAGGAACAGGGCTGGCTTGTTGTCCAAGGTTTCAAATGCCTGATGTTTTCTTGTACCTTCTTTTCCCTGGGCAGATATGATCCGGTCACTAAGGTGGTGGAAGTTGACAGCAAAGGTGGGGTGCAGGTCAACTTCACTCTATCACGGACAGACAGCAAAGTGGAGGAGGGGAAGGTGCTGGTCTTGAACACCCCAGACACCAGCAACCCCAACGAGAAGGAGTTTGAGACCCTGATCAAAGATCTCTCTGCTGAGAATGGTCTGGAGCGGCTCCTGCTCACGTCCTCCAGGGATGTGGCTCCGTACAGATACCGGCCCTACAAGGACCTCTCCGAGTTCCTCCGAGGCCTCTACCTGAACTACCCACACATCACAAACCTCACCAGGTGAAAACAAAGCAGCAGCCTGGGCTAGGGATGTTGTGAAGTTGTTAGCCATGAGCACAGTGCAGCAATGGGGAGCTCATCGCTCCCTTCCCTGTGCTCCCTGAGATGGAGGGAGCACCACGTGTAAGGACAAGAGGGCACAGCAATGGCTGCAGGGCCTCATAGGTGCATCCATGTGCTTTTTCCTGACTTAGTTCCGTAGGGATGCTTGGGACTGGCGATATTCCCAGCACTGATATCCCAGACTTCTGCATGTATCTCTACTCCACAGTATTGTCTGCTTTTTAAATCCTTTCTGACACCCTGCTGAAGCGTCCCCAGCAAAAAAGACCAGATTTGACTTACACATCTCAGATGGCCTTTTTTCATTGTCTGCCTCCAGATTTTATTTCAGCAGTGCAAGACACTTTTGTGTGAGCTTGCCCTGGGCCAAGGTCTGTGCCCTCCTGCGGAAGACCAGCTGCTGCCATCCTCTGCTTTCCTTTGTGACCTGTAGCGCTTACCCTCTGTCAGCTTTAGAAAGCACAAATCCCTTTGTCCCAGGGCCTCATTTGCTTGTTGTAACCAGGCACAATGTGCTCATGTGCTGTCCCTGCTGGTGCCAAGGCTGCTTTGCTGATCTGTAGCCTCTATTGTCCCTGCAGTTGCATCAGCCCTGAGCCTGTTCCCTGCTTTCCCTGCACTCAGTTTGCCAACTTAACGGCATGGCTGTAGCAACAGCTCCTGCATTAGTGGGAACAGGCCTCTTTTGTCCTGCTTTATAAATTAGTTTGATGTCCAGATGTATCCTACTCTGAAGGAAAAAAACAAAACAAACCCCACCACTGGCAGCACAGAGGATCCAGCAGTTCCACGTTTATCGTCATCTCATAGGCTGTATGGACATGTATAGAGCATTGGATATTCTGTGCATCTGGACCTGGATACACCCTTACCCAGATGCTGGTGTTCAAACTGATGTTCAGAGTGAATTCTGTTCAGTGCTGCTGTAAATCTGCCCCCCGATGGGGTTGTGTTTCTCTTGTCTTTGCAGCCTTCTGCAGGAGGCTGGCAGCAGTTCCTTTCCACACCAGGATTTCTCCGTGAGGTCAGGCTGGAGTTGCAGCTCTGTTGCTGAGCTGACACTCCCATTTCCCATCTCTTGGCAGTTTGGGTCAGAGTGTTGAGTTCCGTCAGATCTGGTCCCTTGAAATCTCCAACAAACCCAACGAGTCAGAGCCTGAGGAGCCCAAGATCCGCTTTGTAGCCGGTATTCACGGAAACGCTCCCGTTGGGACAGAGCTGCTCCTGACACTGGCAGAATTCCTTTGCATGAACTACAAGAAGAATGCTGCTGTTACAAAGGTGAGAGGCCAATCAAAAGACCTCCTTGGAGCCTTCCAGCTGTATCCTGAGACGACAGTGCTCACTGGGAGAGACTCCTTTTGCCAAAACTGGCTTGGGGTTTGAGGTGATTCTGTGTGTAATGAAATGTGTAATTCCGTGTGCGACCCATGGGATGAGTGGGAGCCTCAAACTGCAGCTCTTAGGTTCAGATCCAGGGAAATGAACCCTACTGATTGCACTTTGTGCTGTTTCTCCTTTTGCTCAGCTGATTGACAGGACACGGATTGTGATTGTGCCTTCCCTGAACCCAGACGGACGCGAGATCGCGCAGGAGAGGGGCTGCACCTCGAAGATTGGCCAGACCAACGCTCATGGCAAAGACCTGGACACAGATTTCACAAGTAAAGCAACTGCCCCATGGCTGGGTGGAATCATTGGGTTACAGGGTCTGCCTGTAAAGAAGGCAGTGCTCCAGGCAGCACAGCTGCTGGGAAGCTTCCAAAGCTTGGATCCTCTTTACAGACAGCAAGTTGCAGTCTCTTATGTGCAAGAAACAAAGCAGAGTTATTTAGGAATAGGAGAGGGAGGTCAGATAATACCTGACGTATTTTTACTCTTAATGGAGCTCTTTCATCTCTGAAAAAATGCCCTCTGTTCATGCTCCCCAGAAACAGTCTCCTTTTTTCATGCTTTTCTGGTTTCCATGTAACTGTATCCATAGCACTGTATCAGCCCACCCTTCCTGAGGAGGAAGTGTTCTATGCCCAGGTTTGACTGGGATCGTCCCAACTCCTTCCTTAAGAAAATGTCAGTTCTGTGACATTGTTGTGTGCAAACACACACGAGATATCCTCTGCAACACAAAAGGAAATAGCTTGGGCAAGCTGTGTTTAGCTGTGCAGATGAATTCCCCCCATAGATAGTGTGGACTGGGTGCTTTACTTGATCAGTCAGGTGCATCTGCTGAGATTAAACAGATGCCTTTTAATACATACAGCAGACCTAATTTCAGACATAAAGGATGCCCATCTGACCTCTCAAACAGCAGAGGAAACTGTTCTTAGTTCCCTTTCCTATTTGTTGTTCTGATTTATAGGCAATTACACCCGATACTCAGCAGCACGGGAGCCTGAGACCAAAGCCATCATGGAGAACTTGATACTGAAGCACGATTTCAGCCTCTCTGTTGCTCTGGATGGAGGATCTCTGCTTGTCACTTACCCCTATGACAAGCCAACACAGTCAGGTGTGACCAACTGCCTGGTTCCCCTCGGGCTGTCTCTGCAGAGGTTCATGTGACCACGTGCTGTAAGAGCTTTTTGTGCTCGTGGTGCTCTGTAGCCTCCTTTGTGTTCAGCCCTTTGTGTGTGGAGTTGACAGTCTGTAAGTAAAGCTATAAAACCTCACAGGGTTCAGCTAGGGATCAGATTTACAATTTCTATGCCTACAACGGTATTTCAACCTTTCCTCTGCCAGAGCCAGTATAAAGTCTGCTTTTGATACTGCCCCTCATTGTTAGAGGAAATAGGAATGCTCCTGAAACAATGTGAGTTGCTGTTTAGTACAGGATCATGGGGTTAAAGTGGGAATCTGCCCTTGCAGGGAATGAGAGTTACATGCTCAAAGTCTCACTTTTCTCATTGCAGTGGAGAACAAAGAAACACTAAAGCATTTGGCATCTCTATATGCAAACAACCACCCAGTGATGCATTTGGGCCAGCCAGGCTGTCCAAATAAGTCAGGTATGTTGGGTTGAATCCTTTACCCCCTGTTAGCTCATGGCAGACTCTGCTGGGCCAGCTCTGGCTGACAGCTGTGTTTTGGCTCTCACAGATGAGAATATTCCTGGTGGAGTGATCCGTGGCTCAGAATGGCACAGTCACCTGGGAAGTATGAAGGTACTGCTGCATGGCACAGGGCTTTTCATCTCTGCTAAACAACCAATAAAAAGCATATTTGTCCTGATATCTGGGTAAAACTTCCCCACCTCCAGCTGTACTTCGCAGTGACTTTTTTTTTTAATACCTTTTTTCTCCTAACTGTGGTTTTGTTTTTTGCAGGATTTCAGCGTGACATTTGGTCATTGTCCTGAGATCACTGTTTATACCGGCTGCTGCTACTTCCCCAGTGCTGGACAGCTTCCTGGCCTGTGGGCAGACCACAGGAAATCTCTCCTTAGCATGCTTGTGGAGGTGACCTTCAGTCTGGGGGAGGAAATTCTGGCAGGGAATGAAGTGGTGGGGAGGGGGAGAGGAAGAGAACAGCAGGGAGAGTCTTTGTGGGTTTGTTGGTGCTGTGTAATTACAGATGTTCATGATTTAGGCTGTATGAGGAATGGATTGAGCAGAGGCAGCAAGTGACCAGGGCGTGTGTTGACACAAGAGTTAAACATCTGTGCTGTGCTGCTTTGCACTGTTATTTATTGTAAGGGTCAGGGATGGAAACTGAGCTGTGTTTTAGAGGGGAAATAAGGTCCCATTTTAGTTACAGATGCACCATAAGCTTGGATCTGAACGTGAAGTGTTTGAAATGCTTTATTTCAGGTCCATAAGGGAGTGCATGGCATTGTCCAAGACAAGAGTGGCAGGGCAATTTCTAAAGCTGCCATTGTTGTGAATGAAGGCTTGAGGGTCTACACTAAAGAAGGTGGCTATTTCCACGTGCTCCTGGCTCCAGGTTTTCACAGCATTGATGCAACAGCCAGTGGGTACCAGCAGAAACACGTCAAGGTACGTGAATGTCCATGTTGGGAGTTATTCCCTCATTCCCTGTCACATAAAAACGTCCCTGTTTGGGCTCTGACTGGTTGTGCCTGTGTTTAGCTGCTGATTAGGTGCCATCAGGAGCTGTTTTCTGCCTTGGCAGAATGGATGGAGAGCAACTTCCCAGCACAGCAGGGTTGTTTTGGAAGTGCCTTTTCTTCCCATGGCACTTTTCTTTGACCAGGGCAGGACCAGGCAGATGAAAAGTCTGGATCCCCAAGCTCTGAGATGATCTAACCTCTCGTGTCTTTCTGCAGGTCTTTGTACGTGATGATGCACCCAGCTCTGTGTTCATAATATTTGACACAGAAAACAGGATTTTTGGACTGCCAAGGGAGCTGGTTATAACTGTTGCAGGTACAGTGATGCTTTTTATCAAAAGCTTTGAGCTTTGCTTTCTGTTCATGCTGACAGAGACCCTCCACTGAACTGGGAAAGCAGCCTGCAGGCTTAAGCCATCTCCTGCTTTCCCTTCTGAACAACTCTTGTCCTTGCAAACTGGTCCAACAGCCCTTGGTTCTGCTTGGTAGAAGGGAGGGAGGGAGGAAGCAGAGTGTTTTGCAGGGATTTGGAGGGTCCAAAATGTACTTTGAGATGTTTGGAATGGGGAGAGCTTGTGTGTGTAGCTGGGAGCTAGATCTTGCTTCTTCAAGGCTTTTTTGGGTGGTGTGACACCAGGTAAGCAGAAAGAGATTATTTTATTTTGTCAAGGTGGCAGCTGCTGGGGAAGGGTGTGTGGGAGTTTAGACCCAGTGGTCTTTAATGCAGCTTAGTGCTAATCTCCTAGATTTCAGGCACAGAAAATGAAGTGTGTCCTGTTCTGGGTGCTGCTCTCCTTTCCTCCATGGCCTAGGAGGAAGGAGCAGGGTCACAATGAAGTGATGGAAGTGACTGTAGGGGGGAGGAGAGATGCTGGCAAGCCTGGGAGCCTCTGCCATGGGGGAACACGGCATTAACTTCAGTGCCCTCTCTCTGGCAGGTGCTAGCATGTCTGCCCTGGTGCTCACTGCCTGTATCATCTGGTGTGTGTGCTCCATCAAGTCCAACAGACACAAGGATGGCTTCCACCGCCTGCGGCAGCACCACGACGACTACGAGGACGAAATCCGCATGATGTCCACTGGCTCCAAGAAATCCCTCCTGAGCCACGAGTTCCAGGATGAAACAGACACTGAAGAAGAAACACTGTACTCCAGCAAACACTGACACCTCCAGGGCAGGAAAGGAGGTTCCCATGGACCAGACCTGGTGGTGGGGGGCAATCCCTGTGGTTCAGTTTTGAAATGTTAGCTTCAGGACGTGTCCTCCAGAGGGGTGGGTGGCAGCTCCCAACTTCCCTCTGTTTGCCCTGTTCCTGTGTACAGGCACTCAGTGGGTGTTTCTGAGATAAGGACATGGTTTGTTACATTTTTGGGTCAAGATCTGGAGGTTTATATGATGTGGTTTGAAAGGCAGCTTTAACAGGGTGCCCAGCAGAGCTCTTAGCATTTCCCCAGCATCTCAGCACAGGGAGGAGATGGTGGGGAAGTGCCCCAAGACCTGCATGGAGTCGTGGTCACAACACTCCAGAAAAGGTTGAGAAACCTATTTTGATTTCATGTTTTCCACTACATGCTTGGGGGAAGCCAGATCCTTCAAGTGGCTCCACATTCTGCAGAGCAGCCCTCAGAAAAAGCCCCAAAACCCCTCCCCAAAAAAACCCCTTTGATTCTCAGCTGTTCCCTTGGAGCTTTTCCCACCGTGGGTTGCTGTGGCCTGCTGTGATCTGCACCTCTAATGGTTGTGGAGCACCTCTAATGTGTCACTAGTTTCAGGGAATGACTTGGCATCCTGAAGGCTGGGGGAGATGACATCACTCTTGATGTGAGCTGGAGAAAAGTCAGAGCTTCAGTGAATTCTGACAGAGCTCCACTGCCTGCCAGCTCTGCCATGCTGCTGTTCCTGGCTTCTGGGGAGCAAAGAAACTTTATCCCCATCCACCCTGGTTGTGTTTTGTTTGTGTCATAGGCTTGGCTTTGGGGTCTCATATTCATGTTCAAATAGCTCAGTGTCTGAAAGAGCAGCTGGAAGGTTGTTCTAAGCAAATGGATTCACTAATCTGTAGAAAACTTTATCAGTTTTGCTCAAATCCACCACTATTCAGGAGGAAACAGTGAAATCTGACCACTGCTTTATATTTAAGCTTATTGGAGCAGCAGGGAGAGGTCATGGAGTATCCATGGCCCAAATTTGGTGCTAAATTCTGAAGAAAACTTGCACCATTTGCCACTGTCCACCGTTTAATCACTGAGCTCTGGTGATGGCAGGCAGCAGCAAATTTCCTGCTGGCTTGGCTCTGTTCTGCTCCTGCAGCATCCCTGGAGTGTGGAGCAGGAGCTCCACCTGTGTGTGTGGCTGCAGCTGTGGTGCAAGGAGTGAGGGAGGGCTGGACTGTGCTGGGGGAAAAGGGAAAAGCAGCCACATTCTGTTGTGTAGCACTTGGCAGGAGGTTGGAAAGAGGAGCTGCAGCACACATCCACAAGACACATGGGATTTGTGGGGAATAGAAGGGATGTCCAGAAGGAAAGAAGGGTTGAAACGCTTGATTTCCAAAGCCTTTATGTAACTCTGATGTTCCTGTGCTTTCTGCGGAAGCAGAAGGCTGGGATTAGAATAGGCACTTATTTTCTTGCTGCTCATTTTCTAATTCTTGCCCCACTGACCTGATTTCTGGGATGCAGGAGCCTTAGGCCTTGAGTTTGCCCTGAGCTGCTCTGTCCTGCAGAGGCCTGGGGATGTTCACTGGTGAAATCTGCATGTGGTGTTTAGGCGGGATGGGGGGGGTTTGCACCCAAAAATCTAATGGGGTCTGCTCTGCAGGGCTCTGACCTGGTCTTCTCTGGGGGAATAGCCCCACTAAAGGCCCTTGGGCCCTGTCACCTGGGGAAGAAGCTGTTCTTCACCTCTACCTGTGGAAATGCCCTTCCAGAACCATGTACCTGTGGCTATGCTGCCATGGTCGTCTCAGCTGGTTCTGTGCAGGGACAGAGAGAACCCTCAGACACCAGTGTACTTCCTTCCCTTTGGAATTCTACTGCAAGAAATGCAAGGTGTGGCTAGGGGAGGTGTGCTGAGAACAGGGAGATGAGGCTGGGCATTCCCCATGCTCCTGTCCCACATGTGCTGTGGAAGAACTGCTCTGGTTACCTCGTGCAGGACCCATGAACATCTCTGTGCCTGTTCCCAGCTCATTGTGCTGAGCAGGGGATGGGGTTTGGTCCCTTTTTGTCCCTTTTCCATGTGTAACAGGCTGTAGGACACCAGCACCTGGTAGCATTAATCCTGACTCATCTCTGAACTGTTCCTCCTTTAAAAAGAGACACAGTAGGTTTTATTTAAAGTCGAGTTTGCAAATGGCTCTTAGGGCTCTGTTTGGGCTTTCTTTGCTCTGGCAGCAGGTAATGGACAGAGCTGGCCCTGCTTTGTCCCTGTAGCAATAAGTCCTGTTAGGAACTGGCCCTTTCCCTCAGAGTGCATTTCGGAATTAGCCGGGAGTAGGTGTGTATATTTAAGGTGAGTGGATTTGAGATGTTTTGCGAACGCGTGAGACTTTTCTACGCAGCAGGACCAAGGCAGGTGCCTGCCTCTGGCTCCAGCTCCGTACTCGTACAGAACCCAGTATGGTGGGGCTGTTCCTGGGCACTTTGGGAAGGCAGGAGCGGCTCCCCGTGCCCTCGGTCCGTCCGTCCGTCCGTCCATCCCCCCCGGGCCGAGGAGCCGCTCCCCGCGGGCCCCGTCGCTGTCGCTCCGTGCACTTGTGCCTTCAAATGTCCATTTCCAAAGGGACTTGAATCGCCACTTCCCGGCAGCGGGAGGGGAGGGGGCGGCGCGGGGCCGGGCCTGGCTCTGCCCTCCGCCGCCTGTTTTTTACCTGTATACCGAGATCAATAATCTGTATAAAACTATTTTGATGTCCGCTCGCGTTCTCTCGTTCTTCCTTACAACGAATGGGGGGAAACTCGAGGGTGCTGGGGGAGCGGAGTCGGAGCCGGGGTCGGGGCTGGGGGAGCGGGATTGGGATGGGGAATGGGGATCGGGATTGGGATGGGGATCGGGGCTGGGGGAGCGGGATTGGGATGGGGAATGGGGATCGGGGGAGCGGGATTGGGATGGGGATCGGGGCTGGAGGAGCGGGATCGGGATGGGGAATGGGGAGTGGGGGAGTGGGATTGGGATGGGGAATGGGGATTGGGGTCGAGGGAGCGGGATTGGGACGGGGATCGGGATCAGGATTGGGACGGGAATCGGGGCTGGGGAAGTGGGATTGGGATTGGGATTGGGAATCGGGGCTGGGGAAGTGGGATTGGGATTGGGATTGGGATAGGGATCGGGGCTGGGGGAGCGGGATTAGGATGGGGATGGGGATCGGGGCTGTAAAAGTGGGATTGGGATGGGGAATGGGGATCGGGCCTGGGGGAGCGGGATTAGGATGGGGATCGGGATCGGGGCTGTAAAAGTGGGATTGGGATGGGGATCGGGGCTGGAGGAGCAGGATTGGGGTGGGGATGGGGATTGGGGTTGGGGGAGCCGGATTGGGATGGGGGTCGGAGCTGGAGGAGCGGGATTGGGATGGGGATTGGGGGTCGGGGGAGCGGGATTGGGATGGGGATCGGGGGGAGCGGGATCGGGGCCGGGGTCGGGGCTGGAGGAGCCGGATTGGGACGGGGCTGGGGTCGGGGCTGGAGGAGCCGGATTGGGACGGGGCTGGGGTCGGGGCTGGAGGAGCGGAATTGGGATGGGGATCGGGGCTGGGGGAGCGGGATTGGGACGGGGATCGGGGTCGGGGCTGGAAGAGCGGGATTGGGATGGGGATGGGGGTCGTGGTCGGGACTGGAGGAGCGGGATTGGGACGGGGATCGGGGTCGGGGCTGGGGGAGAGGGATTGGGACGGGGATCGGTGTCGGGGTCAGGGCTGGGCCCGGCCCCGGCGGTTCCCCGCCCGGGCGGTGCGCGGCGCTGGCGCAGGAGGCCCTCCCGGCCCGGCCCGGCCCGCCCCGCTGCCCGCGGCCGCTCCGCCCCGCCCGGCGCTGCCCGCGCTGACGTTGGACAACAAAGATGGCGGCGGGGAGCAGCAACTACTGGGAAGGCGAGTGGGGCGGGGGGCGGCGGGCGCGGGGCGGCTGCGCCCCTCAGGGCTCCCCCGGGGCACGGCCCGGGCACGGCAGGGCGGCACCGCCGCCGAGATCCCTCTGCTCTCTGCCGTGGGGCCGGCGGGCGCGGGCGGTGCCGGCCCGTCAGCCATGAGGCGCCGGTGCCTGCTGAGCCCCGCGGCCCCGCCGGACCCTGCCGGGTGAGGGGCTGCGGGTGTCCAGCCGCGCTCCCCCGGGCCGTGAGGGTCCCCTCTCCCTGTGGGTTTGTCTTGCTGTGAGAACGGGACCCCCGGAGGTCCGGCGGGGTCCCCGTGCGGGTCCGTGACTGTTCCCCGCCCCGTGCAGATCTCAGGAAGCAGGCGAGGCAGCTGGAGAACGAGCTGGACCTGAAGCTGGTCTCCTTCAGCAAGCTCTGCACCAGCTACAGCAGCACCCGAGACGGAAGGCGCGACAGGTATAGGTACTAGCCCGTTTCTTTTATGTTTTAAACGCTGCCTGTGGTGCTTGGTGCGGATTTATCGTTTGCTGAATGCTGGTCCCACCTGTGGCTCTTAACGCTTGGTTTCTTGGGAAGCTTCTTTCAGCACTTCTTGCTGCTGGTGTTGCTTTTGATGTGCTGTTGGCGTGTGAGGCAGGGAAGGCTGTGGGTGACAGGTCACTGGGGAAAGCTGGATTTAAACCTCATTCTGTGTGGGGTCAGTGAGCTTTTTAATGCTCATTACATCGGCTTAATTCCCAGTTTTTCTTGTATTAAGCTAACAGGAGGTTTTCAGGGACTTCGGTATTAGAGGAATTTAGCTTTACACCTCCCAGGTGGGCTGGTGTGCTATTTGTAATCCCAGTTTTAAGGGAACTGGAGCACTGAGCAGCTGTGCAGGGAACAAGCCCTCTCTTCAAAACAAGTGTCTGTTTCTTCCTGTCTTTTTCCTGAGGTGAGTAATAATCACAGAATCATAGAATGGTTTGGGTTGGAAGAGACCTTAAAGATCATCTTGTTCCAACCCCTCTGCCATGGACAGGGATGATGTTAATGAGAACAATGAGAGCTGCACATGTTTTTAGATGTGTGTATATATACGTGGTCTGTGTGTATGTACATGGGTAGTTTCTGTTTGCTTTGGTCACATTTACGTTTGACTGAAGAATTAATGTGGTAAAACTCTTCAAGTCTGTCTTGTGAGCCAGAGGTGAGCTCTTCCCTGCAGTTCCACAGCAGGAATTACCAACCTCTTTGTCCATTTGCAACCTTTTCTTTGCTTGTTAACTGTATCAGTTGAGAGTGTTGCTGCTGTAGGTATGTGTGTTGATATTTTTCTTTTTTATTTAATTTAATGACTGAATCTGTTTTGAACCTCTCCCTCAATTTCTAGTTCTGGAAGCCTGAGAGCATCTCAGCAATGATCATATTACTCTTGAATCAGAGCTCTAGTTTCACTTTTGTGTCTGCCTCTGTGCTGTTACTTGTCGTGTAATCTAATTATTTTTATTTTTGCTGTCCTGTGCCAAACTTAGTTCTCTTACTCAAGTTAAGGCAGATTACCAGAGCCATGAGTAGTCTCTGAGGGGTGTTAGTTGCCACAATTCTGCAGGCTGTTCTGAGACGTGACTTTTCCTTGTGGTTTCAGTTTATCTTTAAAAGAAAATAGGGAAGGTGTGTGTAACTAATTGTGGTAAATGGTGTGGGTTGTGTTGCTCTGTGGGACACTGATTGCTTAATAGGTCAGGGGGTTGTCCTAACACTGCCTTACTGAGGTGTAATTATGTTGCTGGAGTAACGTGCTAACAGTGCATTGCTCCCTCCTGCCAGTAAATAAATTAACTTAAAAGTTGGGGGGAGGAGGACACTGGTACCAGAAGTGTGTGCGGTGTCAGGCATTTCTTCCAAGGAGAGGTTGTATTTCCTGCAGGTCATACTGTGTCATCCATTTAGATAAGAGTTAAAAGCACGCAGAATAAGAAAATGTAACTTTTCAGGGATTATTTAATCTCTAGCAAACCTGGGTATAGTGGAGCTTTCCAACCCCTGTCATCGGTGCTTCCTTATTTCTGGCATTCACGAAATGATGCAACTTTTCAGTGACTGCTCCTCTTCTTCTCCTTAGCTCTGACACAACTCCTCTATTAAATGGATCAAGCCAGGACAGAATGTTTGAGACCATGGCTGTGGAGATTGAGCAACTTTTGGGAAAGGTAACTCGAGTTACTTTGGATTTATTTCAGCGTTCAGGCAATGTCACAGTCTGGGTTTCTGTGACGGATATTAGGAAATCCGAGTGTGGGTGTTAGACAAGGTGTGCACGTCTAGCTGGGCTCCTTTAGCTCGTGCATTGTCGTTTTTGTGCAAGAATAAGCCATTTCACGTTTTCTGGGGTGTTTTTCCTTCCTGTAGCTGACTGGGATAAATGACAAGATGGCAGAGTACACCAACAGCGCGGGCGTGCCGTCGCTGAACGCGGCGCTGATGCACACGCTGCAGCGCCACAGGGACATCCTGCAGGTAACAAAGGGGCCTCCCTCCACCTTTATCTTCTTTCTTTGGTCAAAATAATTATTATTATCTGTGCTGGTATCACAGCTTGCTGGAGTGTCTCACCAGGAGGTGTGAATGCCACTGATTCCATCTCGCTTTCCTTCTCTCCGGGCACCCGCTGAACTCTGAGTTGAAAAAAATTGTGCTTTTTTATGTCGTATTGGTGACTAGAATTTAGCTGAGAAAGAACACTAAAGGGTGCTGCCTTATGTGGGTGGGTTTTGGATAGAAAAAGGGGATTTGTAATGAATTACCTCGTCTGTGTGGTTTGTCACGTAACAATGGGCAAGGGAACATCACACTTCAGAAAACATGATTGTAAAACCTTCTAAGCTTCTCAAGGGAGATGAAGGAAATGTGATGGGTAAAGCCACCAGTCAGTGCTATAAATTAACCATGTTTCAGACTGATGATGTTTTTATGCCACAGTACTGTTAAAATGCATATTTTAGTTGGCTGCTCATGTACAGTCTGACTTCTGTTTGGTATCTGTGCAGTCAATACACAGTGTGAGGAGCAATAGCAATTGTATGAATGGTTACAATGGTTAGAGCTGCCAATTAAATTGAGTTTTGAGAAGTACCAGCTGCCTGAAATGGTTTAAAATGTAAAATTGCAACTTAAAAGTCATCTTCACTGTTCAGAAAAGATTTTATTTTAATCTGGTGTAACAACAGAATAAACTCAAGAACATCTTCACCGCACCAAAGAAGTAAGTTTTATTAGAGCTTCTGATGGGAAATTCCAACACAAACTAATTCATCAGAAAGGTGAGGATATCTGTAACTGGGAGAAAGAAGTACAGTGGATTTCCCTCCCCAGCTGTAGCTGCAGCCATCAAATTAGGAACTGCCCTAAGAGCAGTGAGTTTTAAGAATACTTTGCATTAACTTCCAGCATTTTTGCTGTTAAATTCATAAGTTGATCTCACACTTCTAATTAGAGAGCAGTTGACAATTTTAAAGGTGGCTGGATCTCCTGTGGGTGTATTGTGTTGTTCAGTTAACCTCAGGACCCTAATTTTGGGATGCCTGTTTATTATTGCAGGATTACACGCACGAATTCCACAAAACCAAAGCAAACTTCTTGGCAATACGAGAAAGGGAGAATCTCTTGGGATCAGTACGGAAAGATATCGAGTAAGTTGTGTCTGCTCCAGCAAAGGTGTGGGACTGTCCTCAGAGGGAGAAAGTGGAGAGGATGCTTAGCATAACTCACGTGTCTGTGCTCTGAATAAAGCAAAAGAAGTTCCTTGAATTCACAGTTCTCATTAAGGTTCTGTTCTGTTGGATTTTAGGTCGTATAAAAGCGGGTCTGGCGTGAACAACAGAAGAACAGAACTGTTCCTGAAGGAGCACGAGCACCTTCGGAAGTAGGTGTTGCTTCCTTTTTTCTTGTGTTGGAGGTGCTTGACTTTTCTGGGGGGGTGAAACATTCTGGATTTTGTGCAGCTGGATAAACATTTATGGCTTGTGCTGAGCGTGAACTGTGTGGGGCGGATAACAGTCATGGTGGTGTCAGAGATTTGGGCTTTAGGATCTTGTCAGTGACAGTTCTGTGTTGTCTTCAGGGGCTTTTGCAAGTCACTTGTGACTCAGACCTCCTCCTCCTCCTCCCAAGGGAGCAGATGCCTTTCACACTGACTGGGATAAAGTTTAACAAATGAAACAGAAACTCCCATGATTTGGCTGGGTTTCCCTCTCCTTTTTTGTTTTGTCAGTCAGACAAAGAAAAATCTTTTTTCGTTTTGTCTCTACTGAATGTGGACAAAATATGATGGAAGAGATTAATTCTAAAATTACCAATGCAGTTAAATATTTACCAGTTGACTCTAGTTTACCAGATAACAAGCAAAATAGAAAGCTCTTTGTTCTTATTCCTGTTGCAGAGAGGGTATTAAGTTCTGAGTAGCTGCTTTGTGTGCCCTTGTTCAGCAAAAGCAGCACAGCTGAGAGTAAAGAACTGGAGGGTTTGTGGTTTTTAGAGAGTCAGGAGGCAGCTCTGATATTCCTGCCTCTCACCGTGCCTGTAGTTGTGCTAAACCTCAGGCTCACACGAGAGGGCAGGCTTGCATTTAAAAAAACAAATAAATAAAAAATTACATGTGGCTTTCTTATATTTAAACTTACAGCCAGAACTGCACAAAAAGCTTTTACAGGACATTAAAACTTCCTTTTTTTCAATTGTGGCTTACCACCGCTTCATCCTCGGTTTTCTTTAATATCTTAGAAATTAGCTGATTTAAAGCTTTAATTATGACTACTGTTAAGCATGATCTTGAAATGGAATGGTCAAATATTTGTGGAATTGTAAAATACCCTTCTAAGAAGCTGATATTACCCTGAGTGCATTATTTTGAAAAGTTTGCAGAAATTAAGAGTGGAAGACTTACAGCATTTTGTAAACATTATCTGGCAGATGTCTTCAGAATTTGAGCCCAACATTAATTGAGGCATTGATTATTTAGTCTTTTAAATATGCTAAACTCTGCAATATGTTTATAGGATTAAAATGCATGAAAAATAAAGGTAAGGCATTTTTAGAAATAGTTTAAAACCGTCTGGGTGATTATTTGAAAATGTTAAGACTTGAAATAAACCCACCACAACACTGAGGAAAAGAAAACCAGAGATAAGTGTGAGTTGGGGATCTTTAGTAAACAGGGCCAAAACTAATCATAGACTGCTCTGCAAGGTGGAGATAACTGTAAGGACTGTGAAGAAATCCAGTGTAAAAGGAGAAGACAACATTGGCAAGAAATCAAAGCTTGCAAAACTCTTGAATTGAGAATCAGTAAGCTCAAGAAAAAGATACTGGCAGAGGAAATTATTAGAGAGTTTCAACATATTTGTCTTCAGAAAAGCAGTTAATGAGCTATTCATGCCAAAAAGCCGTAAAAGCTAAGAAAAGGTCCCAAGAAATCACCAGGAGCTGGCAAATGACACCAAACACGCTCCTAGGATAAACTGACAAGCTTTGTGTGAGTCATGATGCTGAATATTTGTTGTGCAATAAATCCTGGTGCCAGACTAATTGACAGAAGTGGATGATGAATATATTTACACAAAGACATGGGAGTAAAAATCTGAATGTTTTCAGTGGAGTGAAATCTATGAAGAGAGCTTGAAAAACAGGCACAGGAACATAAAGTTTGCAATGTATTATTACATTCTACAAAGCAGTGCAATAACACCACAGGAATTATGTATTCAAATCAGATATTGGAGCATTCACTTGGTCTTGACCCTGCTTAATTTCTGATATTAAGGACTCTGACCTGTTACATATTTATTGCATGATCTGATAACACAATGTGTGAACTGCTGCCCTGCTGCAGAGTGCCAGACTCTTCCCTCAGCCTTTTCTTTTTTGCACAACCACGTGAGACAGGATAAACACAACCTGGGGTTTTCTCTGGGCTGTTTCCCACAAATGCCCTTCAAAAAACTGCAGGATTGGATTGTTTGTGGGGTATCTCACTTGGGAGGAAGAGGAGAGACAGGAAGCTCATCTGCTTTTTGCCTAAATCTGCCTCTTTCATTTTCGTGAGCACCACAGAGAAGATCCTCTTAATGTTATATATGTAGGTAATCCTAAAAAAGGAGAGGAAATGAAAACTCTGTGAGTACCAGATGCTGATGAATAAAAGGTTCCACCACACTTCAGGCACGAAGGGAATGACGAAAAGCACTGGGCAAACCCTGGCTGTGCCTGGCTTTCCATTAAGCCAGGAGGATCCTGGATCCATTTGGCCTCCCTTTCCCAGGGTGGGGCTGGCTGCTGTGTCAGTGCTGCTGGCAGGAGTGAGGATTTCCACCTTGGCAGCCCTCGGGCAGGGGGCACAGGGGGCCCTGTGCTGCTGCACCCCACACCAGGGAGGGGGAGACAAAACTCGTCGTGTTCTGCTCCCTTCAAAAGCTTCACTGCTGCTCAGTCCATTTTATAAATCAGCTCATTGTTGGGAAAGGAGATTTGTCCAGAAGTTCTGCTGGCTGTGGATAGAAGTTTCCAAGTCACTGAGTTTCCTGTTTTAAGTTCTACCCAGGGGATTCAAGAATAGCTTTACCAGCCGCTGGAGAGATAAACAGTAACACCTAATTTTTTTAAAAGAAAATATTAACCCCTGTTAATTAAAATAAGGTTGGCAGATAGATCTTGTTGAATATTGATGGCCTGTTAATATTTTTATCTAATGCCTCAGATTTTTTGGCATGTCAGATGTGGATAGAAACACAAATCTAGCTTGGTCTTGTTTGCTGTTCATTTTTGAAATCTTGTTTTCTTGGATCTGTGCTCTGTGTGCTTTTGGCCAGGGGTCCAAACAAGTCATCCTTTTTCTTCTAATGCTGCTTTCCATCTAAAGAAAACAATTTTGATGAATAGATCTAGCTTAGCATTTTAAAAACTGCTCTGAAAAGTGCTGCCTCAGAGGAAACGATTCTGTCAACTTAGAGTCTGCCCTGAGAAATTCTGCAGTTATTGATGAGTTATAGTCTAAGTCAGCAAAGAAAGATCTAATGTGCTTGATTAAATTTGCAATACTGTTTGTGCATGCAGATAAAAATTTCCCTTGTGTTGGTACTTGTGTTGTAGGTGAGTGATACCAGGTGATACTGATGAGTTGCTGTAAAAATTGATGAAGTCTTTAGAAGTTTAGATTGAAATTAAAGATGTTATTACTTACGATGAATTCCTTGTAAAACTAGGTGAAAACACACCAATTCTGTCATTGTGGGGCAACTGTGGCATTATTACTTTATTACTCAGCTCCAGCACTCAAAAATTAGTCATTTATCCCTTTCTAAAAGAAGTGGCTGGTGGTGAAGCAGGTGCCTGTGTGGTGCAGGTATCATTAGCTGTGTTTTTAATTGTTGTCAAGTGACTGCATATTTCTGCTGAGTGTTGCTATGCAGCCTGTGAATCTATCCAGTAAAAATTAAAAAAAAAAAAATCCTTTTAGTTGGAGTCTCCTGTGTGAGTGATGCAGGTAGATGAGGTGAACCTGTTGCAAATGTTCAGACACCCCATGGAGTCTTAAAATGTTTCAGACTGGTACAAAGAGGGTCAGGGTGCCAGAGTAGGTGGGTAAGAAACTTTTTTTGAAGGAGGATAAAGAGGAAAGTGAACAAATCAGAGAGACATGTGCTGCATGGGAAAGAGAAAAGAGGAATCAGAGAAGTGAGCAAAAGAAATAATGGTAACCTGCAGCAGTTGTGTAATGGTGCTAATTAATAATACATACCTGAGATGATGAGGAGGAATTAATGTTTGTGCAGTGCTTCATGTATGTGAAGTACTCTGGAGTACTAAATACTTTCATTACTATCATTCTGGCATTTTGTTATCAGCAGAACTATTTCAGATTTCCTGCTGTTGTTTGGGCAGAAAGGGGCACATTCAGCAGAGAATAATCACCGGGAAAAGTGCTTCCAAACTTTGTTGGTGATCCAGGCAAGATCTTAAAGGAGGGAGTGACTTACAGGCTGTTTTTCCTCTAAATTTTGTCTTTCCTTACAAATTTTCACTTCAGCACTGATTTACAGAGGAAACAGCTCAGGAAGATGCAGAGACACCGTGCAGGGTTTTTGATTACAGGTGATTTGATCTTTTGGGAAAAAACTGCCAGTTTTCTACCTTCATAGAGTTTCTTTTTTCTTTTGTTGTCCCTGTTCTGTGTTCTGCATGCCCTGATTTCCATTCACTGTGCTGTTGCTGCTCAGGTTCTTGTGGATTTCAGTGGAACTTCAGTGTTGGATTAAGACCAGGGAACTGTTGTTTCCTCCCTTCCTGTGCCCTCCCTCACCTCCAATTTCAGGGGAGGGCACAGAGATGCCTGGGCAGGAGCTGCTCCAGCTGACACACAATTCACCACTGCATCTCCTTCATCTTCTCTTGGAAACGGGGAATGCAGGAAAAACAGCTAATTCACCAGTTCTTTTTTCCATCCCAAGGTGGCTAGGGAAGCAGCAGGGAGGGAGGAATGTGATGAGCCTCTTCCCTGGGTGCCTGCTGCCTGCCTGCTCTGCAGCCTCAGAACTGCTGAGCTCCACTTTAGTCAGGCCCAGTAAGGGCTTTTTGTCTTTTTTTTTTTTTTTTTTTAATTACCAAACTTGCCTCTTAATTAAACTTATTTTTTGTTCGTGTCAGAGCAGAATGCGGCGTTCTTGTGGTTGCATTCTCTTAATTTGAATGCAGATTTTAACTGAAGCAGCACTTGGGAATGAATAATCTTCTTTGCTTTGTAGCAGTTAGGAAAAAAAACCCAAACAGCTCTGCCCTGGGAGGACAGAGGAGCTCTCTGTGGCCCTGGTTTGGAGGGTTTGCACTGGATCTGGTGCTGCTTGGCTGCAGACCTCCTGTGCAGTGCTGGTGAAGGGCTGCAGCACTTTGCCCATTGAAGTGGAAGTTACAGTGCAAGGAGGGATTGGGGAATCTAGGTTAAAACGTCTCTCTGCTGGCCATTAATTGCAAGATCTCTGGCAGTGGTGTGCCACTGTTTTCCCAAACACCACTGGCTTGTTTCCTTTGTTTCTGGAATAAGGAAGTTTGAGAAATTGCTGCATTGGAAGTGTGTGCCAGTGCCAGGAGGGCTGTGGTAATCACCTTCCTGCCTTCCCACTGAGTAACTCAGACTTCTGGGGCAGGGCTGTGTGCTCTGTGTGAGCAGCAGCACAAAGAAAATGGTTTTCAAAGAAGGGATTTGAGCAAAGGAGGATTTTTGGTGTTGCAAAGGCTTACTTAAGGATGCACAACAGCTTGTCCTGTAATCCTGTTTCAAAATACAATTCTAGTCTGTCTTTCTGCTCTGTCTCCTATTGCTGCAGAGTTTTCTTGATTGCATCAGGGATTCTTTCCTTTAGCCTTATCTCTGCCTGGGATTGCCAAGGCTGCTGGCAGAACCTCTGTCTCCTGAAGACTCGTGGCAGAGGGACACAAACCCACTCTGGATCAGCTTCCCCTGTAACAGTCCCAGACTGAATATGACAATTTGGCACATCATATACTCAACTGCAGCACCAGACTGAGAATAATTTGCTGTTTTCTTATTTTAATTGTAAATACTGTTAGTGTTTACTGCCTCTCAGAGAGGGAGATGGTTCCTGTCTTCTGGAAAAGGAGGAACTTCACTGTGTATAATTATATGACTGTATGAGCAAGTTAGTGAAGTAGTTTAATGAGAATTTGGGGAGGTTCAAAGCTTCCAGGCAATGAAGGAAGATGCTCTCTTGGGTATTATTATTATTTATAAATAACTTAATAAAAGATGATGAAAATCAGCCAAGCAATTCAGGATTTAAGAGGTTTTTTCCTCTAAAAATAGCTTGAGCTTCATTAAGGTAAAATCAACTATTTCTTTTAATCTTCCTGTTTAGGATTTTAAAAAACCCTACCCCAAACCACTAAACCAAAGATTCTGTGTCTCAATGTTTATTTGCATGCTTTCCTGATAGTTGGATTGCTTTAACAATACTGTAATCAATAATTTCCCTGACACTGATAACTGGTGTGACATTTTTATACCTCTATATGTCTAAAGTGATTGGGACACCAAATGAAAAAAAAAAACCCATCAAACCCACCACACACAGCACAAAACTTAGTTTGGGACTTTCCTTTGTAACTTCCAGTACAAAACTGAATTATCCAGGTGAGAAAGGATGCAGCCACACATTGAGCATTAAGAGCTTCAAGGTCATTGTTTGCTTTTCACCTTTATAAATAAAGTGAAGGTTTATGGGTGAAATTCCATGTACCCCAGGGAAAGTGGCTATGGAAACTCTTGCAAGTCTTTATGAATGTCTGCAGAAGCTAAAGAGCAAACCCTCACAGAGTGAAAAATTACCTGAATGTATCATGGAAAAAAAAAGTGGTTGGGACAAAAACTCTGCTCTGGTTCTCAATTCTGGGCTTCCCCTTAGAAACAGCACTTTGTTCTTAATTTGGGGAAAGGGAAGGATATAAAGCCACACTTCAGACTTCAGGGCTCTGTGGTTTCCTCTGAAGTTTTTTGCTCCTTTCAGAAATAAACAAGTCGGTGATGCATGTTTTGTTTTTAGCTTTCCTTTCAACACTGTTTCTTAACTAGGACAGCTTCCCCCCTCCAAGGTCTGTATTGAAATTAGGGCTTTCATGAGTGCTGAAATCTGTCCTGCATGGGTTGGTTCTGAAAAGCAGGTGCAGCTTTTCAACAGAATCGACAATTGTGGAGTTTTATAGAATTCCTTTTGTGCAATCTGAGGATCACTTTTATTATTCTAATGCAGCATGTCATTTTTTTGTCGGTGTGGCTGTGCACTTCATTATTCTTTAGGGCCAGAAGTGCTTGCTCATTATTTGCTATTGGATCCTCCAGTAAAAACAAGCTGTTGAACTCAATTCGATGCACGTGGATATGTTAAATAGTGATTATTTCCATTTTCTCATATGGAGAGTGTATCTCTGGAAAGTTACCACACTACTGCATAAATGTCATTCTTGAGTTTTATTTAATTTCAGCCTCTCCTAATGCATCGGAATTAGGTTCTCCTCATTCTTGGCTGCTGAATGGCTGCTGTGCAGATATCTTTGTGTTCTATCAAATCCACAATCCTAAGCAGATCTAGATCCAAATTCCCCTTAAAGCATCCTTATTTTAGCCTATTAATAGAGTTCTGTTTGGAACTTTTCAAGGACCTTAGTTCTGTTGTGATTTGAAAGATGCAGAGTGTTTTCCTCTCACTTGAGAGACTTGTTTACATCCAGTGTAGTTGCACTTCTGGAAGAATGCATCTTGTTCAGTCTCAGATAAAAAACCCTAAGAACACTGGGAAATTGGGTCAGAAGAAAAATGCTGAGATCTTTACCCATTAATGAATTGCATCCTGAATTTGGCTTGTGGGTGGTTTAAATGTAGTGTGCACTTTACATTTTGAACCACAAGTGTTTGTTATGTTGCCTAGTTAACTATGGAGCTTTAAGAATCATTTTCTGAAACTTAATTAGCAGGCAGGTAGAGAGTTGTAAATCAGGTACCTCAGCCAAATCCTTGATGAAAGCCACAGAGCTTCTCCCAAAAAACCCTCAAAACCACAGCAGGTGAAGATGCAGTTAGGGAGCAGAACACGTGTCTGTCAGTGTGGGTTTTAGGGTTTCATACTACATTAAAGTTGGGTTGTCATCCACAGGCTACTTCTCACTTCATTTTTGTGTTAGCTCGACTGGAAATTAAAAATATATTAATTATGAAGTTGTTTATGTGATGGGGCCCTTCTAGAAGACACTCCCCCTTGTGTTCTCCTGGTTACTTAGGAGTGTGTGAGTAGTGGAACAGTTCTTTAGCTTTGCCAAGCTGTAGTCAAAAAACACTGAGCTAGAAAAGTGATACAAACTATTTTGTTACAGCACAGATTACAAACAGCTTGTGTTTGTTGTAAGCTGAGCATCTCATGTCTGTGTGTGCCCAACAAATCAGCCATGACAGGTTATCCTGGGAGAGCTCCATTTTAGTCAGGTCAGTGTCAGCTATCAGAGCCTGTGCTGCTTGGTTTGGAGGGTTTTTCCCTTTAGGTAAAGGTGCCATCTAAATTCCATGTTTTAAAGCAGGGGAAATAATGCAGGCAGCCCTGCCACTGTCTGCTGATGTAAAATTTGAGGAAATGCCGATAGAGTCCATTAGGAAGTTACTGGAATTGTTCTGACAGTTGTGGTTGCTGATAATGACTTACAGTAAGGCCTGCCCTCCTCAGTTCATTTCACTTCGTTCCTATGGGTAATATGGAGCAATTATATGGGAGGGTCAATCTCTCCAGGAACTTTCCCAAGCATTAATCGAGGCCTTATTATGTGGTGCCATCCTGGCACTGGGTTTGTGCTCAACCGGCTGCTGCACTTCATGTAGACAGTAGGAGCTGTTCTCATTTTTTCACTTTTTACCTTCGTTCTTTGGGTAAACTGAACACTGCAGCTTATTGGGAAGGCTCTTAGTCCCTTATAGATTTGCTTTAAAGGAAAGAAGTATTGCTGCTGCTCACCCTCTTGGGGCTCTCAGGCACTTTCCCAGTCGTCTGCATGCCAAAGAGCTTTCTTGGCTAGCTCCTCTTAGAGAAACAGTTCTTCCACTCTGTTGATAATTCCCAGACAACTCTGTGCAGTTCAGTGGAGGTGCAGCCTATACCCTTTGGAAATCCAGGAGAAACAGCTATTGGGTGTTCTCAGACCTGTGAAGGTGGATCCCTGTTCTCAGGGATCTCCCTGCAAAGGGAGAAAATCCCTTGGTACTTGTTTGCCTCCTTTAAACTGTTCTTTAAACTGAGTTAGAACAACTGATCTTTTTATTGGCTATGTTGCACATGTAGTTGTGTTTAGAGGTGTTGACTGCAAAGAAAGTGCTTTTCTTAGTGTATCTAAAGTCCAGGGTGCTGGAATTGATGAGCTGTTGAGGTATTTACTTAGTGATGTAGCTAGAGGTTGAATTTTTAGCTGAATTTTTTAACAGGATTGCAGTTAGAAGGGAGTAGGTTTCTCCAGATTATTTTCCTGGAAATCCTTTGGCAGATTCTTCCCTACAGTGAAAGGGATGCCTTCTGTGTATTTTTTTTTTTTTCCTCATGTACAGTTTCTTTCCATCTGGAAAGAAATTCAGCACCAGACAATGTTGGTTTACTCTTGCCTAGAGCAATGGATTCTGTTCCAGTGCCTTTCATTCTAGATTTAACAAATTGCTTGCATTGATTAAAGGCAACATGATATTATTGCGCTTTTTTCTTTTCCAATTTTGCAGCTATTCCTCATTCTTATTTGAAAGTGATTTCTGAGCATCAGACTCCCCTATATAGTAATCTGCAGAAATAAACTTGCTTGAGTGTTCAGAGTTTGTAGGTGTGATGATGTTGAGCAAATTTATAACATTGATGAATGCTCATGTTTGTGCTGGTTTTGTGTTTGATTGTTGCCTTCTGCAACAGACGGACAAAATTGCATTTCCTTAGCATCCAGATTTGTGCTTGAATTAAGACCCAAAATCCTCAAAAGAGAGCAGCAGTTTGGGTCAGCATTTGAACCTTTCTTTGCTTTCAGAGTGGTTTCTGTGGGGAAACTGTTCATCCCTGAAAATGCCTGTTTTGCCTCATGTCTTTGTTTTTTCTCATGCTGGAAGTGGAAGATGTGTGCTTCATAGTCAAATGTATTGGTCTAAGTCAAGTATACCAATTTTTGTCTTTTTTAGCAACTTTGAAACTAAATTGAATCAAACTTGGGACAAGTCTTATAAAATCTGGAATATGTTGTTATCACAGGGGGGAAAAAAAATGTGTTCTGCTTTACATTCTTCTACTTAAGTTTTTAAAGAGCTTAATGATCTTATAAATTTTTAATATGATAAGAAATGTTGATGGCAAGCAGAAAAAATGAGTTGGAACTGGGGGTTTTTTTGTGCACAGTGGTTTTTTTCATTATTATTCTGTTACTACAATGATGGAAATACCTGAGTGTATAAGTCAGATTTGCCTCATCATAACCTGTACATTTGTATTAGAGTATGTTTTGCAGGATTTGCATTCCTGGAAGCTCCACATTGCCTGGTGATCCAGGACTGTGAAAATATGAAAGATTTATTTGAAGTAGTTTAAGAAAGCAGAGACTGGGTGATTTATCTTGCAGTTAGAGAAAGAACAAAGTAAAAATTATTATTTCAGTAGTTATTCTTTATGAAAGGAAGAAAATAGATATCAGGTGCTATATTAGTTTATTCTACAGGATTTTCCCTATTCCTTTTAAATTATTCTAGGTGATAATGTTGCCCTTAATTTCATCTGAAGGGTTTAAAGTGTGTTGTGAGCTGAGTTGTGTGCAGATGAGTTTTACTGCTTTGCCTTGTTTCTCTGACAAGTGCTTGCTTTGGGTATCAGCAGCAAAATCTGTGGATATGGGAGAAGCCCAGTCCTCAGCTAAGTATTGATCTGTATTAATGAATTTTATTTAAGTACGGACTCAGAGATTTGCCTTAAAAACAACATAAAACCTCTTTCTTTTAGTTGTAAAAGCCTGATGTGATGGGCAGGACTCTTTTCTGTCTTGAAGGCATATTTCACTTAATTTCTCCTTCAGATTAATTTACCTGTCTGCATATTTAAAAGACAAGCTGTGCCATCTTCTGCAGCCAGCAGTTGCACAGAGGCCTGGTTATTTCATATGCATGGCTGCTGCTGCTGTTGGCTTTGTGCCATTCCTTACAGGAGGTGATTGCCTCAGCATCTTCCAGCCTTTCTTTCCTGTAGTATTTTTAAATGGCTTTGTCTGTCTGGACAGGTGAAAATGCAGAGCTTATTGAAACAGATGGCAAGTCAGATGAATAATGCCCAGAACCATCTTTTGCTTGGATGTTCATAAGGAAATGTCCACTGGATTTGTTGTCTTTGCTTGGACAGCAGAAGAACAAAGTCGATAGATTTTGATTTAAGAGCCTCTTTTTGTAGTGCTTTGGATGTATAAGTTAAGCACAATTGCCTCGTTCAATGTTATTTTTTTACTCTGGCAAACGATTGAAATGAACATTATTTTTAATTGTGAGAACAGCTTCTATTTGTGGAGAACAGGTTATTAATAGTCAGAGATCTGCAAACTTCCTTTGCATCTCTGGGCCCTGTTGTACTTTGTGTTCTTGATCTTCCTTAAATCTGACTTATTTTTATGGTTATGAGCTGTAAAATGAATGAAACAGATGCTTCTGTTTGGGTGTCACTGTGAGTGAACTTTACAGTCTGTATTTGCCAAGGAATCCAAATCTGCACATCAGAATCACTGAAATGTTCCTGCTCACACTGCCTGCCTTTATCAGATATCAGGGAATGAAATTCATGGGCCTTTCCTGTGGGGTTTGTTCACCTTGCAAGGAGAGATGAATCTGGAAATCCTCTCAAGAGCTGATTCTTCTTGGGGTGTTAAGAACACACTGGAAGTTGTGTTAATAAATCTGTGCTTCCTTCAGTCTGCCCTTACCTCCACATCTTCATTCCAAAGAAAATTCCCCTGCATCTCATCCTTTTAAATATTTGGGGTGACTCCACATAAGTTGAGAAACATCAATTTTGAGGCTTCAGGTGCCTGGTAAATGCCTTGTGTTGGCATTTGCAGCTCATGCCTGTGTGTGTTGGTGTTCAGAACTGCTTATTACTGGTTTATACATTTTTATTACCTTCTGTCATCATTGTGAAGGTAGCCACATCTCCAGAGTTGATTTTTGTGTGTGTATAAACATACATGCACATATAAAAATAATGCAGTGTAATGTAATCTGCAGCTTTTAAATGACTTTTTGTGTTTATGACTATGTAATAAAACTGCCCAGCTACAGCTTTCTCTAACATAAAAAGCAATGAGTGTCTCTGCTGCAAACTGGCAAGCCTAATATTGGTGCTCTTAAAAGCCTTGGAGGACATCCTAGTTCATTTGAGGTCTGTAAAAGTGTTCAGCTTCTCTGTCATCTTCAGTTCATCAAGATAAAAATTCTATAATTTCATCAGTTAAATGGACAAAGAGCTTTTTAAGAGATTTTTTTGAAGGCAGGTTTTTTAATAGGGCTGTTGTAGCAATACTTTCTTCCACGGAATTTTTTTAAGTGTAACCTGTTTCCAGCAGGGTTTTTAATACCTTTTCATTGATGCAAATTAAAAAAAAAAAATTGAACCTTTTTTAAAATGATTCATTCTTGTGCACTGCTCTTGCTTTTCAGGCTGTTTTCTAATGGTTTTGCAGTTTATTCTTATTATGCCCTGCCCACATAACACACTTGTCTGTTAGAGACTATCTATGAAAGGCACATTCTCAGCTGGATTGTGTATCTTGGAGACTCAGTGATTACAGAAATCTTTAATGCATTGCTTTTCTGTTCTGCCTGCCTTGGGGACATTGGGAGATGCTGTGAGACTGCTCACATCATTATTCAGTGTACACAGCTAGGGTGTTCTCCTCCTCTGTGCCTGTGTAATAAATACCACACAGTGAATAAAAATTTGCTTCAACCAAGGTGCTCACAACTGATGCGAATCTTGAAGAGCGTTTGCTGCCCCAGTTGAGTCCCTGGCAGCTTAAAATTGAACAAAATATTTTTAGTGCTCTGTTCTGTGTCTATATTTCAAGCCATGGACAGCCTGAAATAGCAACCTTCGTGTTTTCACTCCTCTTCACAGGCAAATAAAGCCATTCTGTTTGCCTGTGCCCCTCCCTGAGCAGGTTCATGCTCTGCCCAGTGCCCTCCTTCGCTGCTCCTCCTGCTGGAGGTGTGGGGGGATCTCCAGAATTGCTGTGGGAAGAAGAAAAGTTCCAAATCAGGCAGCTCTGGCTGAGTCAGAGGCAGAGCTGTGCTGTGCTGGGGGCTGGTGGTACCTTCCCTTCCCAAGTGGCAAAACACTTGCAATGAGGAGGGTGGAAGATGGAGATGGTTGTGCCTTTTCAGTGTTTTTGTAGTTTGGAAGCAAGAAATTCTGATTTAATAGTGGGAGCAGTAGCCAGTACAACATAAAACTACTCTTCTTGTCAGGTTGATTTCCTCCTCAAACTGCAGACTCGAATTTTTTGCAGTTATTCTCCAAGAATTTGTATAAACAGAGCAGTTTATAGGGGTGCAGTTGCACTATGGGAAGTGGGAATGATGCAGTGACCTGTTCCATGTCAGGCTTACGTTGGAGGTATTGATTGCTGTAACAAGAGATGTTTTCCTGGCATTTCACAGCTGGCTGCAAAGCAGTGATTAAAACCCCGTGTGAAAGTTGAGTACAGAAAAGGACAAATAGCTGCAGTCTTGTGAGGATCTTGTTACTCCCCTTTAATGGTGCGTGTCAGGTTTTTAAATGAAATGTCCTCTCTGGTGCTGTGCTTTAGGCTGCTCTTTTCCCAGGGATGCTGCACAGAAACTGGATCAATGTAGGGCAGGGGCACATGTCAGCCAGGGCTTTCTCTGACACGTGGTGTGTGTTGTGTTCTCACAAGTTCAGTTCTCACCCAGCTGCTGTTGCCACAGAAGGAATTTGCCAGCATAATCCATTGTTTGGGGAGCTAACCCTGAGCAGGGTTCTGAGATAGACCCAAGTCTCAGTTTTTTAATCATTAATGGCATTTTTTGAAGGGGTGGGCAGGATTAAAATGCAATAAAATGAGGTACTCCTTTCTCCAATACTCCTTTCCAAACAGTCATCCATAAATCACGGTGCCAATTCCCCTTTTCTCTCTTCTCAGTGCTTTATGTGTTCTCCTGAGCAGCTGCTACACTTAGGAAATGCTGCTCCAGAGGATACTCCAGTGAATCTTCTCCAAAGTCTATATAAACCAAACCTGTGTAGTAGCAAAACGTGACAACATCCAGAAATAAAACATTGTAAGGGCAAATTTATTAAGATGATGATGGGGATCATTGATTAGTGATCTAAAGTAGTACTTAGTGCTTGTTACTGTTTTTAACTTGGTTTTTTTCTTTTGGCTTTCAGCTCTGATCGACTGATAGAAGAAACAATAAGGTAGGAATGAATGTAAAAATTTTCATTATTTTCTGTACAATCAGCATTTCCATTAAATTGTGTCTAAATATATCAGTCACTATATTTATACAATAACTGTATTGTTTCCAGCTCCTTGGCAGTATTACAATGAATTGCTGGTGGGTTTGAGTTTTTTCTATTCAATATTGACATAAAATGTTGTTTAAATATTTTATTCACCCGAGCTTAGAAAATTTGGGTTTCTGTTCAAAGGTGAATCACTTTTGGAGCAGAGTGAATCTCAGGCTGAGCTGTTGAGGGCTATTCCAGCAGCCAAGATGTTTCTTCTCACAGTGACATTCATCTAAAACCTGATTTTCTGTAATCTTTCAATGTATTCAGAATATTCAGCACCCAGTGTGCAACTGATATAGATAAGGGCTTTTACCACAACTGCTTGAGAGGTTATTGCTGTTGCATATTTATTTATCTTTTGGGGTTTTTATATTGTTTGAATACTTGAGTGATACCTTCTCTTACTAATTTAGACATTTTAGAACCGCAGCATCATAAATTACTTTTATTATCTGTGCCCTTCCCAAGCCAACCTTTTGCAAACAAATAAACTATAATAATGCCTGATTTAACGGTTTTAAATTTTAGATTATTGCTTTAAAACAAAACAAAACTTAAAAAAAAAAAGGAATAAAGAAAGCAGGATATGCTTTCAGACAATGCATGAACTGACATAAGTGACCAAGAAGAGCAATTAGAGGTGCAGCAAGGCTGTGTCCATTAATGCTGGCTGGCTTAAGTACACAGAGTGGGCTCAGGATAATTAACATGGAGCAAGAATGTGTTAAACCTCATCAGTGTGCAGTGATGAACCCAAAGTGCTGAGTGCAATAATACCTGAAAATGTGGCTACAGTTGCACCACAGCCTCGCAGAAATATTTGTCAAACTTAGCCTGGCTCTATTTTATTTTGGGTTCTAGTCCTTTCCTCATTAAAAACCTCTCCTTTATTGCCGTGCTTGTGGCCCTATTTTTCCATCTCAAAAATGCTCAGTGTTTGGTGAATTTCTTCTTGGCTGCCATTCCATGTAAGCAGAGCATTAAACAGCATATGGTGATTTATTACTCTTAATATCCTGCAAAATTACTTGTAGTTACTTGTAATTATGTCATTGACCTGGCTTCATGATTCCGTGTCATCAGAGGAGCTCAGGGCTCTCAACCTTGCACTATTTGTTATCTGTAGTAAATTCTTCCTTGAGTTGTTGCCAAAAATGTTCTGCAGTTTTTTTGATACAAAAGGGGCTTGACTAGTAACTACATGGAGAAGGAAATGTAAATCCATTTATATCAGAGTCGAATTCTGCCTCAGTTGAAACCAGGGTGAATTTTTTTGCTGAACTTTTTTTTCCTGTGGTCCCCAGTAATGGCAAGTGTTTGGGTGTGACATTAATTGATGGTAAATCCTGCTGCCTTCGAAGTGAATTTATCAGATGGAAGTTTACCCAGCTGATCAATGGTTTTATCTATTGTAACCCAAATAAAAGAGGGAATTGTGCAGGAGAAGCTGTTTGAGGACAGATTCCTTGAGATGTAATTAGCTTATTCTGGCTACTGCTCTGTCTTCCAGGTTTACATCTGCTGCAGTTCATTACTCATTTTTTAATTAAGCAAGTCAGGAAATCACGTTTTATTTCCTTCACACTTCACACTTTTATTTCCTTAGGGGTTGTTACTACGTAGTGATACTAAACACTGAAAAGCTTTTTTTTGTGCGTGCAGAGGCTTTTGTTGACAAGCTACAGCCACTAATTGTGAGCCCCTTGCTCTGATTTTCTGTCAGGAAGAGAACTGAGGAGTCTGACTCTCCCTCTGCGTGGTCCTCCACGGAGCAAACATCCGTGCCAGGGAATAAATGGGCACCTAAGCTGAAATGATTCAGTAACTAAAGCAATGAGCAGGGCTGTCACTCCAGATGTGTGGTTATTACTAAACTTTTAATCAATTTTTAAATGAATTACGTGCCACGGGTTCTTACTGCAGCATATTTCTCTCCAGAAGCGAGTGGGATGTGATACTTTGTACTGCAGTTCTTTTGGAACAGCGTTCACTTCTCTTGGCCAGATTTAAATATAAGCAGAGATTTTGCTTAATATGTTTGGAGTTCTCAGGTTTTCATTTTCAAACATTATCACTTCTCCAAAATAGCAAACCATTTATTTCTTGTTTTCCAACAACTTGTGTTTTTATGTTGGCTCAGTTGGAATATTTTTGATAGTTTTGCCTGTACAGTGTGACAAGTTTGTTAGGATTTTATTGTAGTTCTGTTTCTGAGGCCTGATCTGTCAGTGTTTGTGTATTAACAGATGGGACTGAAGCCAGACCAAAGCCAGAGATTTAATTTTAAAAAAAATCATCTCCTTATGTATTTGGGCTATTTCTTTAGGTAGTAATTAGGATTTAATGAAAGGGAAAAACTCAGCTGCATTGAACGTTGACTTTTCAGAATGGAAAGGCAGAAGCTGCGTTTTCAGAATTCTCTCATTTCACAACACCTTGCCAGAGTGTCCAGGCAAAATCACTTGCAGTTCTGGGGAAATGTTTCTTCTGTTTTCATCTTAGGCTTCATCAAAAGAAACAATACTCTTTAAAGTAATTTGCAGGGTTCTGTGTGTAGGTATGCATTGGTACACGCACATATGTGTATATTTAGAGATACAAATATAGAAGTGGATCTCCAGACAAAGAATGAGTGATGTAATCAGAATTTTTACCCATTTAAACCTAGAGCTTTCATTTCTATGCACAGTCACAGAGTCCATTCCCTTAATCATAGACCTTGTCATGAATTTCAATGAGCAAGTATGATTCATGGCATGCAAAATGAAGCAGAAGTTCCAGTAATACGTGAATTATTAGATTTTTAATAACACAACTTCTTAATTTCGAGTTTTGTTTTAGTTCTCCAGCAGTGTAGATTTGACTGATGTATCTCAGTGGGTGAAGGCAGGAGCTGATTTTTTGGTACATTTCCCTCGGTGACACTGGATGGATGTGGCTGCAGTGTGGAGTGAAATAACGACAGCTTAAACATTTATTTCAGTCGAAACTCTTTGCTTCCAAGTCAGGCAGCATTAAAAGTGTATCTCTGCATGTTAGACTTGTCCAACTGGGATAATGCCTGGAAGTGTTTATTACCCTGGGGTTTTTATGCCAGTGAAAACAGCAAACTAAGTACAAATACCAGTTGGGTTTGCTTTGGAGGGAAATTTGGCCGCTCCCATACCCACGGCACTGCTGAACAATCAAGGGCAAACTTGGAACCTGGATGAAATTTTGAGGGAAATATGGCTGCAAGCACAGGAATTTGAGATAGTCCTGCTGATCTGGGGAGGAGATAGGTGGGTGTTTTATGGCTGTGACCTTGGGCTTAGCTAGGAGAGATCTCTCCAGTAGTGCAGCAATGCTGAGCGTTGTACTTGAGCGGGGCTTTAATATTAAATATAGAGAGCAGGCCAGATACCATCTGGTTTTAGAAACTTGGTTTACACCCAGCTCTGGTAGTCCCAGCCAGTGCAGCACTGAGAATAGTTCCTGCTGGTTTCCAAGTGAAATGTTAAATCGGGGTCATCTCCATTCCAGTAAGAAACGTTTCATCTTTTTATCGTAAACGTCGCGCACGAGTTCCAGGACATCACAACCAGGTCGTGGTGATGTGGGGAGGTTGTGGTGAGGAGTGACTAAATGAGGCCAATACTGTGAATGGGAAGAATGTGATTAATTTTTTAAAATATGCATTTGTCAGTGAGGCAATGGCAGCAGCAAGTCAATGAACATATGTCAGGGATGGGAATGAAACCAAAAGCGTCTGATGGAGGATATGAGGAAGCTGCAGTGCTCAAGATACAAGACCAAGCCCTGGACTGGTCCCCAGGAACTCTGTTTTCTGCTGCTTCTTAAATTTAATAATCTCCTTTGCAGATCTAAAGGCTTAGATAAACCAGCTCAAGGTTTGAATAATCAAATTATACATGAACAACATTGCTTTTTTGCTCGAATTTTGATTTGTTAATCGTAGCTGGAATCCAGTTAAACTCTTGTTCATGAATGTCACAATTACATTTCATTACTAGACCGTATCATATTAAAAATGGTAATTACCCCAGTTTTTTTTCCTTCAGAGCTCTCCAGTAAAACCCAGCCCTTCGAGCTAAATTCTTGAAAATACTGGATAAAAGAAATGAAAATGGTTTCAATCTCTTAACCCTTTACATCCTGCCTTTTTCTGTGAAATGGGCAGTTTCACTCCCCAGATGTTAAAGCAGGAACCTTGTGTTCTGTGAATAATTATTTCTAAAGGCATTTTGGAGGTGGCTCAGGAGCACTTTATATACTGGCACTCATCTTGTGTTTTCACTTCTGTAAATGAATGGATGTTTTAATGAGTCATTGGATGCATCTTATAAAAATATGGGGCTTAATTCAGGAGTGCTTTGAGAGACACTGTATTAAAACCTCATCTGGACATATATCAAGTCAGTGTGGGGGAGAGAGATAGGAATCTGGAGGTTACTGAACCTTCCTGTGTGCAGATAGGAAATTATATTTGTTTTCCTAACTCGATTCTTAGTAATTCAAAATTCCCTGAGTTCTCTTCTTAACAGCAAACTTGTAGTGGTTTTGTGAGTTTGTTGCCTTTTACTTTAGAGGACTAAAATACGTCTAGTGAAAAATTGTATGTTTGTATCAGTTAAAAGCAGCATTTCACATTATTCTATCTCTGAAATGACAGCTTTAGTTTCCTTTTCTTGTATTTATCTGTTGTGTTGTTCCACTTAACTTTTACTCCTCCAGAACATTTCCCCTCCATATTTAAGGCTCACAAACTCATCCAAGAACTTGTTTTAATCACTGTTATTCCTGTAGATGAAGTCAACAGCAGTAGAGGTGACTTTTCTTAGTTATTATGCAGCCTTGTTGTATTTATGTCCTCCTTTATGTGTTTTTGAAACACATGCCAGCAAGGAGAGCAGCATTTGCCATACTTTTCTTTCTCAGGCACTGTGTCTTCAGAGCCCAAACTTGTCAACTGAGCAATTCTTTATAATCTTCATTTAACATCTTGTTTTTAAGAGCAGAGTTGTTTTTTTTCTGACCTCCAAAACACACTAAATTTGAAGTGGGAAATTCTGTTTTATGTTCACCTGTGTTTTGTTCTTTATATTTGCATAAAAAATACAGCTTGGGCATGCATTAGTAAAGAAACAAAGAATATGAAAACTTACATACCATGGGGGATATTCTTAATTAGGACCAGATCTCAGGAACTGATTTTATCTGTGCTGTGATGGAAGCATCATTTGGGATGAAACAAACTTCTAAATTTAAAGCTTAAGCCACGAGAGCGTAATTCTTGTGTTGCTTATAAGGTAATACCAGTTTTCATTGGGGCTGGAGGAGCAAAGTCAAACCCTGCCTGTTTCAAGAAATCTCAGTGTTTTCCACTATTAACAGCTTACATAAAACTGAAATCATTTAACTGCTAAGGATAGAGATTAATGGAAAAATTGTGGTTTCATTCATGTTGCTTCACCCCATTCATTGTCCTCTGAAGAAGCGTTGCCTGCTCGTTCTCCTCTTGTGTGAGCTGTGGATTATTCTTAGCACCAACAACTTGATCCTCTTTTTCCCCCCAGCATTGCCATGGCAACTAAAGAAAATATGACTTCACAGAGAGGGATGTTGAAGTCAATACAAAGCAAGATGAATACCTTGGCAAGTATCCTTTTTCCTAAAAATTGGTGCTGCTGGTGCATAAGAAGAGTTATGGTACAATTTTTCACTCTGTCATTTTGGGGGATCAGCAGTGTCAGTGGCTGTAGAACCTCTCCTGTCACCAGTGACAAACAGGCCAGGTTTTTATCAGTCTCACCTGATAACCTGACTGAAGCATCTTAATGGGAAATGTGGGGAATGAGTTGGTTTTGGTCAAATTTGGGCACTGCATGAAAATGAACAGAATTTAATTTTCAGGTAGAGATGTGCAACAGCATTTTATGGCCTTCCCTGCTGTACGTTTTTGTAGAAGTATAATTTCATTTCAGGTGCTGCTTTTTGCTCTCCAAAAAGCTGTAGCTTGGTGTTCATCAGTGCTTGCTGCAGTTTACAGCTAAGAGCAGTCAGGGCCTGAGCATCCTCTTGTCTATCAAGCTCTTGCAGATGTTAATTAAATTTTGGCTAGTTGGTTGCTGTACATTTTCTGTCTCAGGGCTAAAGATTGTGCCACATCATGTTAGGCATGTTTGTGGTTTTCCCACTTATTCCTTCCCTTCTGTCAATGGACAATGTCAGCACTGTTTGATCAGACACACAACATCCTGGAAAGATATATCTTGGTAACCCAGAAATTTCATTACAGTTCTTACCAATTGGCAAGAACAACAAAAAAAATTTCAATAAGCTTTGGCCTTAAAAAGATTCTTGATTCCAAAGACATGAAGCTCTGAAGCTGATGGTCTTGTTGGCAGTTGTATTTTGTACATTAAAAGATAAGATTTACACCATCGTGATTTTACAGAGCTTGCACAGTTTGTGGGTCATGCACTGTGCAGGATTTTCTCAGTCAAAAAGCTTTGGTTGTTCCCTTCACCAGGAACAGGATCCCACTGAATAAATTCCACAGATGTTTTATACAACCACCCCGTTTGGTTTTTTTTTCATTCTCATTTAAACCCAATTAGTAAAAGTAACTAAGCCTCACATACTGGAGAGTAAATTGCTGGTAATTGAGGTGATCAGGTGGTGAATTCTGTGTAAATGTGAGCTCTGGGCTGTTCCCTTTTCTCTGCTGGTCTGTAATCAGTGAAGTGCAGTTGTAATCCTGCTCCCTATCCATCAGGTTTTACTCCTCCTGCCTTCTCCAGCTTGGGAGCAGTTGCAGTGTTGGCATTTCCCCATGCAGGCTTTGGGGCTGCTTAGTGAATTCCTGTTTGCTGCTATGACCTTGACTCAGAGCCCTCCAAGACCGTTTTCCAGCAGTGAACAGCCTGATCCAAAGGATCAACCTCCGGAAACGACGGGATTCCCTCATTCTGGGTGGCGTGATCGGCGTCTGCACCATCCTGCTGCTGCTCTACGCTTTCCATTGATGGATGTTTCACCCCCTGGACTCTGCTAAAACTCATCACCACCTTCCCTCCTCCCAGCCAAGGAAAAGTGAGTGGGGGAAGCATCAGACTTCCACAGCCTGCTCGTGGCTGGGGCTGTCAGCAGGATGTCTGGAGCTTCTGATGGTAGACTGTGGCACTGGGCTTGGGCTGAAGCTGTGGTGTTTCTCCTCCTCTGCTGTTCAGCTTCCTTTGGGTTCAGTTTGGTGGGATTTGTTTGTCTTTAATTCCTTTTCTCACTGCAAGGTAAGTGCCCATGGGATGCTTCACCAGAACTGGGGGAACAGTTCCAGTGCTCAGCAGTGCTGGGGAGGTTTGGTGCTGGCTGGGGAGTGGGAAAGGATTAAGTTTGCCTTGGGTGGAAGCTCAGCAGGAAGGCTTTTCCCTCTAATCCCAGCCCAGTACTGAATTTCACCCTGAGAGATGAATATTGCAGCTTTAAGCCTTCAGGTTGCTTTACTACTAAACACATGTTCTGTAATTCTTTTTAACTCCTGGTTGAGATTCTAGTTATTTCTGCATAATTTGTGCTGTGAAAACCGTGCTTCACACGAATTCCTCGACGTAAACAAAAAAAAAAGGGGGGGGGAGTTTCTGTTCACTTTTTGCACAGAATGTGAATAAAGTACCCTCTGAGGGAGATCATAAGATTTCTTGTGGCTTTAAAGGGACTGACAAAGTCCCCCTGTGTAAAAAGGGAGCACGGTGTCCCAGCAGCTGTTTACTCAAGTGTTCAGTCATCTGAAAAGTGACCAAACGTGAGTTCACCTAAAGGAATCTTTTGGGTGCAAATACTTTGATTTTGGCTGGCATCATAAAGATCTTTATAAGGACACGATAAGCAGTTTACAAAGTCTATACTGTAATTTAGGTAAAGTTATTCTGATAGTGCAGTAAGAAGGATAAACTGTCCATTAGAAATGAAAATGATGATGGTTATAGCTGAGGCAGAGGTGCCTGTGAGCAAAGGTTTTGGACATAACTCCTCCTAGCAAAGAGCTGAATGTATGAATAATGAAACAAGTATTATTTACTATTATCTGAGGGGGAAAAAACACCTTTTTTTGGTCCAGACAGGCAAAAAGAACCCTGTTGTGTTTGTCTCTAAATAAAGCTGACATCTGCAGTGGCTTTGATACTGCAGCTTCCCAGATTACGGATTTTTCTGCTCTTTCAACAGCACTTTTCCCTCTGTCATATCATAACCCAATAAATTCAAGCCTTGGCACTGAAATACCTTTCTAAGGACTTGATTAACTCTTTTCACAATCCACTTACAGTGCTCCTAACAGATTCCATGTATTCCATCACCCACAAATGTCACCCAGTCCCCAGGTTCTCCTTTGGAACAGAGTCCAGTGGGACAGACACAATTTTTTACTTCATTTTATAGTGTCTGTGAGTTGGAGGGAGTAGAGACTTGTGCCTGTGTAATGTGCAAACCCACACTGTTACACCCAAAATGTCTGGATTTAAAGGCTTCTTTGCAGACTTAATAACCCCATGCTAAAAAGTCAACAAAGGCTTCTAATCAGCCATCCTGCCATAGGGATTTGGAAGCATTTGGAATTAATACATGTAAAACTGTGGGGCTTGTATTTGAAATAAAGGGTGATTATTTGGTTGATTTGGGAATGTTCCCATTTGGAGATGAGGTGTTTATTAAGGGGGGTTTATGAAAAAGCTTGATGGATAAGGGAGGGTTATTAATGGATCTGTGTGTTGGGAGATCAAACTTCTCCCTGTTGCCTTTTCTTTGATTCCTCCTCCACCCTAAGGGACCCTGATCAGCACTTGTGCATCTGTTTAGGATTTGTAGGATTTGGTTGCTCTATAGTTGGCAATATAAGATCTGCAGTACCGTAAATAAATTCATTTATTTAATCTTATAACAAGTCTTTTTATTGGACTTAACTGATTATTTGGTGCATATATTTAATCTTATTGTGAAAAAGCTGCTATGGAAAATATGTAGATTATAATAAATATGTAAACATAATTGATTTTTCATGTTATGAAAACATTATGGAGGAACTGATCTATTTTAGTATAAAATAATGGAAATATGCTGAATTATCTCTGATAAAGCTTTACTGGAAAACGGTTTCAGTGTTGGCAGCCCCTCCATGGTTTTTGTTTGTGCTGGTTTTGAGTCAGTTTTGTGTTGAAAAATACATTTAATTATCTTTGGAGTTTTCCCTTCATCATCATTTGGCAGGGTGAGTGTTGTGCTGTGCTCCCTGGAGGGGTGTGTTTGCATCTGGCCCAGGGAAAGGCTTCCAAAATCAGGAGAATCAGCCTCATAACTCATCTCCAACAACCTGGACCTGTGGTCAGAACAATGGACTGGAAAATGAACACAGGGGATTGTAGTGTTCTGCCTCAAATCCCAAAATACAGGTTTGTGTGTCTCCTGTTGCTAAATGTGTTCTCTGAGTTTTTCATTCTCTGTGGTTCCTCCTGCTCTGAGGAAAAAAGATGTGGTTAAAGAATTCTCATTCCTGCAATTCCTGCCAAAGTGGCGGTTTCCTAACTCAGCCAAACAGAACTGGGCTAAGAAAATCATTGCTGAGCACTGAAATTAAGGGGGGAAACCCATGATATTTCTGCAGGGCACGTTTCACACACACACACAAAGACACTTTTTCAATTTCTGCTTCATTCTTCCTACCAGATAAGCAGCTTCTTCAAACCTGCCCAGGCACTGGAACACAAAGGATCGTGTTGGTAATGTTGATGCCACACTTCACACGGGTGGGAATATTTTTATCCCTGTTCTTTAGACTATTTTTTACCTGTTTATCTGATCTTCAGCCTCTGGTTGCTGCAGCAGAGCGATGGCATGTGGGCAACACCCAGAGCTGTGTCCTCAGCTGTGGCTTCTGCCCAGGGCAGTGCCAGGGCTTTGACCAGGCACTGTTCTGCTGCTGGAAAGATGAGTTGGCCCTTTCTGGGCAACATTTTTTTCTTAAGCAGTATTGATATCAGGAGTTTTGCATATCAGAGTGAGGTATAAATTCCTGCTGGATTCATGACACTGAGTAATCAATTAGAATTTTCATTTGTAGTTTAGAAGTCCTTTGGTTGAGTGGTCTTAAGATTAGTGTGCAAAGAGTCAGTTCCTTGCTGGACGTGGAACATGAAAGAGCAAAAGGAAGATTTTTAGGTGATGTGAAAGTGTCAGATGAATTGTTCACACCTTGTTCTCCAGGGCTGTGTCCCCTGAGGTGCTGCTTTCCCAAAACTGCTGCACAGAGAGAGCCAAGGCTGCTCCACCACTTCTGATGGTGCAGCTCATTTAGTCATGACTAAATGAGAGTTTTAACTGTCTAAATGTAGCAACTTGTTTCCCAAGATCACTCGAGGCATAACCTTTTCCTATTTTTACTGGTTTTGTCCCAAAGCTTTCATTTGAGACAGGAAGGAGAGGTAACAGCTGTCAGTGCCGAAGGAGGAAATGATTCTGAAACTCCTTAGAACAAAATGGGATTATGAAATGTGCAGGGCAGGAAACTGCACTGAGAGACAAAACTGAGCCATGTTCTAGGTGACATCTGCAAGTCCCCTCTGTGCCCTGCACCTCTCCTGTCACTGCACATTTGAACCAGTGGTGATGTTTTAGTTCTGAGTACAGAAGCAGCTGTTGGTCTGTGTGGTACTGAGTGAGGAAAGCAGTTAAATTAACACTCTACACCCAAAACAAAGCCCTTTCTCACAAAACATCCCAGACCTCGTAAATGAGTTTCTGATTGCACTTTCTGATTTTTTTTTTCTTTTCATATACATTCTTGAAACTTCTGTTGTAACTGTAATTATTTTTGTTTTCACCTATTGTGCATTTTCTGTATGTATTAAAAAATAAAAAGGCTTTGATATGTAATTTAATAATAAATTAGAATTCTAAGCAAGGTGCTTGGTTCTTTCTCCCCCTGGCAGTCTTTGCCTACCTAAACTTCAGGGAAGATGCAGAAAGGGTTCATTTCATCACTTTGGAATTGTCTCTGAACACACAAATCAGTGTGTTCTCATGTTTTATATCAAATATCAGATGTGATGGAACATTCCCTGACTCAGAAGGGTTTGATGGGATGTGTTCCTCCTGCTTGTGTGTGCAGTGCTGGACTCCTCTCCTGTCTGGGAGGGGGTGATTAAATCATGGTGGTTTTTTCCTGCTGTTCTTCACCAAGCTGGTTTTCTTTAGAAGTAAGTGTTAAAATGGAAAATCTCTCTGTGAATTTCTGTCTTTAGGGCAGACAGGGCTCTGGTAGCCTGCAGCTTTCCAGCCCCACTGTGGTCTGCTTCACCTCCCTCAGGTGTTCCAGCCAGGCAGTGTCGTGCCTGAAGGTTCCACCTGTACCCAGCTTTTGCAGTCGATGCTAAATCTTTCAATGCCACTCCAAATTTGTGTTCTGAAACCATCAGAGCTGCCCAGCAGTGTGATACCTGTCTGTGTGCATGAGGCTGGGAGTGAAGAGAGGGATTTCTCCTCACAGAGCTGTCGTGCTGTGCCTGGAAACGCTGCTTTAAAGCAGAGATACATCTCTGTATCCTTAATGCCTACGAAATATTCAGGAGTGACCAGATGCTCTCCCAAGGGAAGGCTTTGACTGTATGTCTCAAGCTAAAGGAGAAACTTCAAAAAAAACTTTTGAAAATGGAAAGGCAGTTCTGGTTTCAGATAGTGGGAAGCGCAGTGAGTTTTTCCAGTTGCGGCGCTGGTAATAAGTGGTGCATAAAATTCCATCTTCGTTTGGATTAGAAAATAAATTATTAATGGCACTGAATCCTTTTTTCCAGCTCCCTGTAGAGTCAATAATTTATAGTGGCACAGGCATAGGGTATATATTTTTAACCATCCGCCTCCCAGAGTGCTGTTGTCTGTATTGAGAAGTGCTGTCCTTCCTGACAGGCTCCAGAGCAGTGGGTGCTCTGCATTATGGATGAGCCGTGCTCCCTCAGCCCCGGTGCCATTCCACAAGCAGATTTCCTGCTGAAAGGGAGCCGAGCACTCCCATTAGAAATTCACACTGAGAGACAGGAGTGGCTTTGTTTCCTCCCTTTTCGCCGAACGTGGGCGGCGTACAGCGCCGTGAACTCCATTTTTGAGTGTTCTAATAGAAAACCTCAATGTTTACAGTTGGCATTCCCGTTTCTTGAATGCCAGCCTTTTATCCACCATCACCAGGTAGAAAAGCTGTGCTGCCAGCACCCGTGCCTTGGCAGCTGGGCTGTGCTCATTAAGCACTCGGAGCCTGCTGTCTCCTTCTTCTTCCCCTTCTTCACAAGCTGTTGGGGCCACTGGAGCGTGTGCTGCAGCTCTTCCCTCTCTCCATCCTCGCCTGTCGCAGCCCTTCCCGTGTTCTTTGTTCCTAATGGGACCCGGAGGCTTTGCTAACCCAGATTCCAGAGCGCTGCGAGTAAGGCAGGAGGAGCCTGGCTGTGAATCAGAGCCTCTGCACCCCTGAAACAGCATTTTCCACTCTCTCATCGGGGGTTATTCTCTGCTTGTCTTGTTTTTGGCACCCTGTGGTCCCTCTGCCAGCCAGTGGTGGGATTTTGAGAGGTCTCCTGCGATCGTGGCTGTTCAGGTTTTACATCTTGTGTTGCTTTATCTGCTCGCTGCCCATCCAATTCGCCTGCCTTTTTCCTGGGTGTTTGGTTTCACGTAGACATTTCAAGCACACAAATTTATTTTTGGTTTCATCATTTTCGTTTGTTTTTTAAAAAAATCCATCCTTTGAAGTCCAGAAGGGTTGTCCAGGGTGACTTGAAGCTTATCAATCAAAGCCAAACCTGAAGGAAAGTCACTGATAACCTTTCAGGTGCCTGAGCACAGTGTGGGGCTCTCCCATAAATGCTGTAAACAGGGAGGGTTTAGATGTTTTGTTTCCTTTCTTATCTCCCTTGCCCATACCCATCCGTCTGATGCAGAGTTCTTGGAAGTGGGGACAATACTCTTCATCTTTTGTCTTTTTAAAGCTGCACTGAAAATAGAAGCTCCTCTCTGCAGGTTGCAAAGCCCCATCGAGCTGCCAGCTGTACAGTGGAAACTTCCCCAAGATGTTTGCTGCTACCTGTGCCTGGGCATGTCATCTGCTACAGAGCCCTCCGGCTCCAGACCTGTGCTGAGCTGGCTTCTTCCAGGGTGAAATGCTGCTGAAACGTCAGATTTTTAAAGGGAGCCTTTTCTAAAGACTCTGCAGGACGCTCAGGAATGTTGCAGGTGTAAAAGGAAATCGTGAGTAGCTGGGAAAGTGCTGATCAGATGGTGCTGTCAGGTCCAGCTTTAACACAAACCTCATTTTACTACATTAAAAAGCAACTGGACCATGCCAAGACCTTGTCCCCACTGCAGACTGGTGGGAACCTGGTGGGGTCCTGTGAGTGTCCCCCACTTTCAGTGTCAGGGGAGGTTTGGAATCATCCTGGGGCTTGGTCAGCCTTGATGTGGGACAGGACCCAAGCGCAGGAGTGGGAGAATAAGTGGATATTTCCTTGCTGTGCTATAAATGCAGTTCCCTCTAGGTCAGGCATGTATCACCAGTGCTAAATTTACTTCAAAATATTACTGAGGTGGGGAGGTTTGTGACTCAGGTCTATAAAAGCATGCGCTGCTTATGGAAAGAAATAAGTTTGGAAAGAGGCAGGAGGGGGCTTGGGCTCCAGCAGGGGCCATTCCTGGTGTGTGACTGCCCTCTCTGCATAAATAGGTCTTTGTACTGGGCAACAATTGCACCTTCAGGCTGTGTATTCCTTAGAACAGGATCTGCTGGCCAGCTCTTCCTGTGTTTCCAAACATTTCAGGAAATGTAAATAATTTCCAAGCCTATGCCGTGGCTTAGACAAAATTGTTTTAAAATAAAAAACCAACAAACAATGGGGAATGATCAATTCTTGTAATAGTTCGGGGTGACTTTTGATTGAGTTGTGCCGCTCTGGGAGGGCAGAGGAGGAATAGGAGGGATTCTGCCGTGGGGGTTTTGGTATTTGGATCCTTTTCATTCACTCTGGTGCGTGTGTCTGTTTGGTCTTGGAAAACCTGAGTTCCTGGAGTCAGCTTTGCCATGGCAGGCACGTGTTGGCCATCCTGCACCACCAGCAGCACCCTCAGGTGTAACCACAAGCACATCCCAGGGGAATGAGCCTCTCCCACTGTTCCTCGGGAAATGCAATTCCTTAACTCAGCAGCCGAGTTCCTTCTGCCGTTGCGGTGCCTCTGGGAGGTGATGCTGGGGTCACCGTGGTCTGGGAGTTCTGGGCAGGGGAGGAAGAGCTGTTAACTCATTTTTTGGGAGAATTCAGCTTGTACCTGCTCTGTTTTGCAGTCAAACATCAAGGTAAAAGCAGAGCATTGCTTTAAAGACAGGAGCTCCTTTTGTTTGATTGCTGTTTGCTGTGTACCTGCGCCGGCTGCTTCAGACCAGTGAGGAGTGACAGTGCAGGGGGTGAGGGACTGGGTTATTTTCCTGCCCATCTGGAGTTGATGAAATGATCCATCTGCATTGATCCTTGCTGGGAAGGAGGCTAAAACATGGGTTTTATGAAATTGTACCTGAGATCAAATAATTGGAAAAAAAACCACTTTGGAATCCGCAGCCTGTAATTAAACATTTCCAGGAGGCAGCGAGGTGCAGAGAGCTCAGCAGAAGGAGGCATTTTGCTGGGAAGCCTTTGCTTTGTTTCACGCTGTGTGCTATTAAAGCAAACAACTTCACAAGCTTCAGAAGCATTGGCAGCTCTTGACCAAGAATAGCATCTCACATCACAGCTAAGCTGGAAACAATGAGGGCCAGCAGTCGTCAGTTGGTTGGGTTTTTTTAGCCCATAAACGAGGTAGCTGAGCTCATGGAGAAATCCCCATTTCTCTATTTTAGGTGTTCTAAGATGTTACATCTTCTGAAGGATCCAGCAATAACCACCACAAAGCAAAAGTCCTCATTTAAAGCAGATCTGTTGGTGCAATTCCCACTTACCTGGGCACGCCAGGCTCTCCTCCAACACATAAACCCTAAATCCTCACCACCTAACCCAAGCTTGTGCAAAGTCTATCAAACATGTCTTGCCTGACTGAAAAATGACTCTGAGATGTGATAGGAACATCCACCATGTGGGATCACGAGGAATCCCCATCCCTGGAAGCATTCAGAGGCTCGTGGATGTGGCACCTGGGGGCATGATTTGGCAGTGAGCATGGCAGTGCTGGCTTGGATGATCTCCGAGGGATTTTCCAGCCTCACTGATTCCATGATGAGCTGTCTCCTGATCCAAGGTCTCTGTGGGAATGTGGGAGCCGTGGCTGTGTCGCTCCCGCTGTGTTTGCAGGGGAGCAGCAACAGCTTTGAGCTGGATGCAAGGTGCAGAGCTGCAGAACAGCTCCTGTCTGCAAAAAGGGGAGGCTGCATCTGGGTAGGAAAGTAGGAAAATGGAGCCTTTCAGCACCCTCACAAAGACAAATTCATTTTTTCTCTGCTCTTTTACTGTTGTGTACCAGCGGTGTGTTTGCTGAGCTGCTTCAAATTTTGAAGATGTCCACGATGCATCCAAATTTCACCTTTTTTGAATCTCTGCAGCTAAGAATTTGTGCATTGCCAGCCCACAGATCCCTGTTCTGTGAGCAGGGAGAATTTGGGGTGCAATCTGTTCTTTTTTGGCCCAGTGCTGGGGGCTGCAACTCTGCACACCAGAGCCAGGATGTTCATGTGCTGCTCATCACGAGGTCTCTCTGCACCTCTGCAGCCCTGAGCTCTCCTGCTGTGGCTGCTGGGCCCGGGGCTCCAGCTCCATCACCTCCCAAATGACTTCCTGAGAGGCTTCGAGAGAGTCCAAGGAATCCCTGAGCTGCTCACTCTCAACAGCAGCCAGCATTAGGAGCCAGAGAGAAAATGGAAATGTTCTCCCTGCACTTTTAATTCCTAGCTCCTGACTGGAGCAAAGTCATGGAAACCAGTAGAGGAACTGGTGGCCAACTTTTTGTCCTTTGCCTGAACCCCAAACTCATGCAAATTCATCGGTGAAGACAAACACTGGGAGATGAAGGGAGAGCCCACAATGCTGAGCAGGGAATGTATGCAACGTGGAAATTGGATGTAAACCTCTTGCTGTTCCTGTGTGAATCTATTATACATGAGCCCATCAGAGCAGGGTATTAATAAAACAGGAGCTGAAGCACTTGGCAGTGCCTTGCCTTCAGTGAAACATCAGAGCCCGGGCTGGCGGCAGCGGCCTTTGAAGGCTGGGATTGCATCTGCCCAGCTGCAGGGTGACATGGTCAGGATGCTCCGGGGGGAATCTCGCCATGAAGGGGAATCTCTCCACGGTGTGGGGGTTTTTATGTGATTCAAATCCTCCTCCTCCTCCTTCGCCTCCAGGACAAAGCCGTTGCTTTTTTTTCTGTTCGGTCTTCTGGGTTCTTTAGGCAGTGCACAAAGAAGGCTGAAGATGGTTTAAAGCAGCCTCAGACATCCTGTGCTGGGATGCAAATGGCATCTGTTCCTTCAAAGTTCTCCCCTCCAAGACACCTCCATGCTTTTTGTTGCACACCAAAAGTACCACCAACCCCAACCCTCTTTGCTGTGCTGAATTGTGGGGAGTAAGTTACACTGGACTTTGTAAACACCTACATTTTGTGTCTCCATCAGGACAAATAACTGCAGCTCTTCAGACCTGCCCTGTAATCCCAGCTGTGCTGCCAGAAGTGCAGTGATGCCTCTGGCTGTGCTGAGTGAGCAGAGGCAGTGGGGAGATGCTGTGGCTGAGCAACAGAGGCTTTGTGCAACCCCCAGCCTTGGTGTAAAATGGGAGTAGCTGTAGTCTGGTGTCAGCTTGTTGGACCTGTGCTGCTGTGAGTAATTAACCCTGGCTGATGGCTCTTAGAGGTTTGAGCAGCTGCTTTCTGAGCCCTGGGATGTGAAGCTGAACATCTAGAGCACTGATGTAGGTGGTGTTACAAGGGGAGGGTGTTTAGGAGGAAGAACCAGCAGATCTAATTAAACTTGCAGTTCTCAAAGCAACCGGGAATGGACACACCAAAGAAATGGGCTTAATTTGTTAAAAATGCCCGAGTGAGCTGCAGAGCTGGGGAGGGGAATGATGCAGTGTCAGAGAAGGGCTCTGGGGTGAACAGGAAGGTTGAGCACGATGCTGGTGTGTTGGAGGCTGTGGAGCAGCTCTGTCTCCCTGGGGAATGCCATTGGAAACCTTAGGGACAGATCCAATGTTGAACCTGGCTTATAAGGGCTGGGCTTTGTGTTGTGGGCAGCAAAGAACTAATTGCTGTTCCTTTGATTAGTTTCTGAGGTGCTCATGAGGATAACAATTCTGTTTTTCATGAGCTCACAAACATTTAATCTCAATCCTCTCTGGCTTTGACTACCTGTGAGGGTTTTGCTGTTTATTCAATTTTCAGTGCCCCAAAACCCCTACAGCTTGCATCCTTAAGAAAGGACAAGAGGTGTTTGTCAGAGTGAAAATGAGAGGCAGGCCAAAGATTGTCACGGCAGAGTAGCTTGGGGTTGGATCCCAGGGGTGGATTTTGTTCACCCTCTGGCTGTGACCGCTTCCTAAAGGTGCCCACAGCAAGGCCAGCAGCTGGATCTGCCCCACTGCAGCGTTTGCTGAGGAGTTATTTGGGGTTTCTGTCCGGGAGGAGAGCCCCAGACCCCTGGTGCTGGTGGCTCAGCCCTGCAAGGTCCCTGTGGCTGCTGTGGTGGGAAGGACCTGCCCCTGCCCCAGAGGGAATCCCAGCAGGATGTGCTCCAGGCAGGGCCATTAAGTCCATTTGTTGCTGAATGACGCTGCAGAATTCACCTCTGTCTTCTTCCACCACACACATGGATGGAAGTGGAAGTGCTGTGGCCTGGAAGCCTCAGTTTTGATCCCTTCTGCTGGTGATGCCTCCTTTGCTGGGAGAGGGAAGGGGCTGTCCTGGGGAAGCTGTGGGACTGTGCCACCTCCTGCAAGTCCTGCCCTGCACTGGAGCCCGGCCACATTCGGGGTTTGCTGTGTGGGACAACCAATCCATCCTGCAGGCTTGGCAGGTCTCTCCAGGCTGGGCTGGGCTGCCACTCATTCCCAGAGGATGCCAGGGAGGGGCAGGGAGAGGATTCTGCTGAATGAAGTGGTTGTGCACCTCAGCTTCAGCGAGGATCAGTAGCCTTCACTGATCAGCTACACACAAATAAACCCTGGTGGGTGTGACACGGTCAGCAGCCTCCCAGTCTGGCTGGAAAAGCTCCTGGGAAGGCTACAGCCTGTGTTTTGGGTAAAAACCAGCACGAGGCTGCTCTGTCTGCACCTCTCCCTGCTCTGACTTGTGCTGTTTCCTTTACTCTTTGCCTGTACATATTATTTGCAACCCACTGCACCCAAAATACCAACTGGTTGCTGTCAGAGTGTGAAGCAATCGCTGAATGAGTAGCTTGGATACTTTTTTTTTTTTCCTCATTTAGACAGAAGAAACCAGCTCAGCTTTGACCATGCATGTTACATTTTAATTTTTTTTTTTCTCATGCCAAGAAATACAAAGAAAGTATATAAGATATACCATACCATCCTGCAGAAAAAGAAACATTTGTCAGCAAAGAGAAGCACCCAGCTGCAATTCCTGGTGTGGTCATGCTGTGTGTGAGCTGTGGCTCTCCCAGTGGGGGGATGGACCCTGCACTTCCATGCCAAGGATCAAATCCTGGCACCTTCCAACCAGGGCTCCCAGGTGGTATCAGGGTTGCCTTGGTGAATCCTGCACACGTTCCCTTTCTGATGTTTCTTATCCTGGATGGGTATTTATAGGTTTGAATTTTGCTACCTACTGGTGTCAGCAAATGCTTTACAAATATTCCCACTTTGAAAAGGCTGCTTTTCCCCCCTCCCCACACCCCCTTGGCTTGTGCCCAAGCAGGGGAGTTTTGCAGTCCAAACCTAACTGGTTTTTGCCAAAATTAAAGGCTGTATACTGAAAGAAAAAATGAGCTTAAATCTGAATTATTTCAGCTTGACAGTGCAACCCTGGCCGTGGTTCTGTGACAAATCCCAAAGCGACAGGGCAAGGGTGGGGCCAGCCCAGTGGGTGCCTTTCTGCAGCCTCTCCCTGGGCTCAGAATGAATGGAAATGGAGAGATTTCGTTTTATAGAAAAGGCAGGATCTGCTCCCCTTGTCTACATGGAGAAATCTGTGAGGGGAAGGTCGGGTACCATGTGCTGGAGCTGGGTCAGAGGTTCCCTGCCCTCTCTAACCCCTTCCAGCAGAGCCCAGAGATGAGATCTCATTGCAGCAAGACCTGTCTGGGTTAAAGGAGAGGCAGAGGGTGGGAGGAAAGAGCCGTGGGACCCAGGAATGTTCTGGGGGGAGGAACACTGAGGGGACAGCATGGCAAAACTGGCAAAGAGCGGGGAGAGAGGGGTAAACTGGAACAGGGTGAAATGCCAGCCAGAAAAAAGCAAATCCATCCCTAACAGGGCAAACTTTGAAATCCTCGTGCGGCTTTCTCTCCTCTGGTTGTGCTCAGACTCCTTTGGTCCCTGCAGGCAGCACCCAGCATGGAGCAGTGACCCAGTGACTTGTGCCACACCTTTCCTGACCCTCTCTCACTGCATCCCACCAGGAACTGGTACAAAACCAAGCCAAGTTCGTTGCTGGTTCAGCTTAAAGCTTCAAGCCAGCCTTGATGCAGCCCTTCTGTGCCACCCCACAGAGCCCAGCTCTGCCCCAAATCCTGGGAAAGCAGCCCAGGGACAGCAGTGCCAGGGAGGTGCCAGCAGCCCCGTGCTCTGGGTGTATTTATATCCCACCAGGACCTCGCACTTGTCGATCGTAACTCCTACTCCAGCTTACATTTAGAGACATTTCCCACCTTCTCCATCCCTTCAGCGAGCTCTCCTCCCACCAGCTCAGCTTCCCTGGCAGGTAGGGCTGGATGGTCACCGTGCTCTCACCTTTCCTTCACCTGGGGGGAGAAGTTGGCCAGACCCCGAGGATTTTGTGACTGTTTTAGTGGCAAACACGGAGAACTCTGACGTGTGTGCTCAGAGGAGGCTGCAGAGGGGGGATAAGAAACAGGGCTGCCTGGTGGGGATGGAGAGGAAAGGTATCACGACACAGGTTTTGGGATTGCCCTCCTGGGTGCTACAAGCCGAGTTAAGGAGAGCTCCCTGGTGGATGCAAAGGAGTGACCGTGCCTGGTGGCCTCAGGGTGAAGCTCTGCCATCATCATCCTCCCTGTAACACAGCTCAGGTGAGGGGAGTGCCGAGGGCTGGGGGCTCTGCAACCTCCTCCTTCACCAATATGAGTGAATTCCACCCAAAATGAGCCAAAGAGGCAGCTGAGCTGGGAAAAAAACCATGGGGGATGGGGAGAGCAAAGTGGCAAAATAGGCTGCAAAATGTGTGGAGAAGTTGATGGGAGCAGGGACTTTGTGGATGTCCCTGGGGAGTTTATTCCTCCAGCACTGGAGAGGCAGGTTCCAAGCAGAGCAAATCCTTTGTCAGGGATAACTGCAGAGGCTTTCCTCTGGATTTAAATGCAGGATAAGAAAAAAAAAGCTGAGTTCAAGGGTGCAGTACAGTGGTATCTATTCAGGAAGATTTTAGAATGAAAGGGATTGAAGTGCCTCAGGTCTTCTTTTTTGTTAATACTTATTGGTGAGGTGAGAAGCATCACCTGAGCTGTCCAGTGAGACAGGAGGCACAGACAAATCATCACCATGGGGTTTTTGGGGAAATCTTCTGCCTTCTCCTGCCTCCAGGGGAATCCTGGTACCTCCACTGCCCTGAGCTGCCCTGGCCTGGGACTGCCCCTGGCAAGGACCACCACAGCTGCCTCACAGAGCCCCCTCCTTCCTCCAGCTGCAGGAACTCCATTTGGAACCACAAAACTTGTCTAGATCCCAAAAAAAACCCAGATTCCAAGGAAATCTGTGCTCATACATGGTTCAACGAGGAGGAGGAGGAAAAGGGGGTTGATTTGGGAGCTGCTCAGTGCCTGAGCATTTGCCATCCCTGCCATTAGAGCAGTAATGTGAACCCACCTCGTGGGGGGTGGCAGGGTTTGATCCTTTGGATGCAGGGAAGCACTTTAGATGAAAGGCTTTATACAATGATAAAAGAGCATTTAAATTCTTACTTAATAAATGCTTGGCTCTCTCAAGTCCTGTAACTCTCTCCAGCACTTTTCCCTGAAAAAAGGGCCCTTCCTGCCTGAGGAGGAGCTTCCTGGGCTCTTCCCATCAGCTGAATTCCAGCAGCTCCACAAAAGGGCAGGAGATGCAGGGACAGGCAGCACTGCCCTCCAAAAAACCCCCACACGTTCCCCAGCAAGCAGCTTTTGGGTCCAAGAGTTAAAGAAGGAAACATTTGGGGGATTTGATGGGATTTCAACAGCCATAAGATGCAAGTTTGGACATCCAAGGGAGGGTTTTTGAAGAGCCCAGGAGGAAAAGATGCAGTGCCTGGACAGGGGATGGAGGAGGGAGCTCCCACCCAGCAGCGCTCTGCAGTCCCAGTTTGCTGAACTCACAAAAGATAAATTGCAGAAGAAAAATTGCAGATTTGGTCCGTTTGAGATGCCAGTAGTTTGTGGTGGAGGGCTGGCAAAGGGGTGGATGGGAATGGAGCCCGAGAAAGTGCTGTAGTGATGTGCTATTGCTGTGAGTCCCTGGAATCCCTTTTAGTGGAGAGAAAAACGTTGACAGCGTGTCTGGGGGATTTGGCTTTCTCACCCCCTGCATTCAAATAACGTCTAGAGGAAAGAAACACTTGAAAGAGGAGCAATCAGAAAGGTGACAGGAGAATTTTCACAGCCATGCCTGTGGCTTTGCACATTAGTTACTACAGAGTAACTGCAGCATGGATTTACACTTCACCCCTACCCTGTGCTAACCCCATGTGCCCACTCAGAGCCCAGGGAAGGAGTCAGTGCCAAGCAGTTCCCATGTTGTGAAGTTTCTTACGGTGTGTGGTGGATTCTCCATGTAGACAAGCCCTGGGAAGCATTGAATTTGGTCTAAATTTGGGGTGTTTTTCAGGAGATTGGTGTTAGGGAGCAGAAGTGCCCTGAAGGAGCACATTTCTCAGTCAGTCCGTGGTTTTAGGTCACAGGTTGTCAGCTGGAGACAACAGAAAGGCCGGGGAGTGCAGCTCTTGGTCGTTTGTCCCCAAAGTTTGGATCAGAGAGACTCGGGAAACAGGGAGCCAATGGACATGGCCAGAAGTCACCAAGCCTGACTAAAACAACAGGCAGTGGAGCTTTGCATAGTCTGGGTGGGTGGGTAGAGGGCCAACCCCAGGAGCTCCCCACAGCAAGGACGGGGTGAGCGGGGAGGAGAAGGGCTGGGGCTGGATGGAGCCTCCAGGGAGTGTGTGGGAATTGGATCCCAGGGGAATGGGCTGAGGGGTGGTGTGGAAGACATGGCAGGGCCTGTGGTACCTACAGACAGAGTGGGGGGAGCAAAGTCTGTTTTCTTGTTATGTTAAATACAAAACATTAAAAAAATAACACAACAACAACTCTGAACCGACCCCAGGCAGCTCCGGGGACGCCGGAGATTTTCAGAGCTGCAGGAGAGCTGTGTGAGGGGTGCCAAGGAGAGGAGCAGGGGTCTAAAACTCCTCCATGGCCCTGAAAATCTCCTGGAGAGCCCTAAGCTGGAGCCCCAGAGGGTTGGGGAGATGAGCACTGGCAGTGGTGGGGGCCGGATCACGCTGAAGCCTCTGCGTGATGGACGTGCCCTGGCATCGGGGTGGGAGTGGGTGCAACGGGCTCTCCGTGCCTTGGTGCTGCTGCTGGGCACTAACCAGGCTCTTGTCTCGGTGCCAGGGGTGTTCACCTCCCTCGGGGTGCACAGAGAGATGTGTGGCTGCACAGGGAATGCCTTATTTAATGCCTTCCATTAAAAAGCCCACCGTGGGATGGGGGTGAGGAGGAGCCTGGGGTTCTCATGCAGCAACATCCCGCTCTGCCAGCTCTGAGATCTGCCCTAAGTGATAAAAGAGCTCGTAGGAACAGACATGGAGAACATTCCCAAAGGCATGCAAATGGTCATTGTCTCTTTTTTTTTTTTTTTTTTTCATCAAAAATACAAAAGCACCCACCACATCCTCCAGCTTTGGCGGCTGCGTTCCGTTCGGAGCAGAGCCGTGGTCCTGCTGCAGCTCTGCTCTCCCTCCTCCTCCGTGGAACAGCTCTCAGCTCCTGATGGCAGTTTGAGCTTTGTTTTGTTTTGTTGTTTGTCTGGTTTGTTGTTTTTTTGGGTTTTTTTTTTTTTTGTAGAGACAGAGAATTTGACGATTTAAAAACCAACAACCCCCCAAAAATCCAGTGACTTGTGCCAAAATTCTCAGGAGGACTCCTCAAAACGTCCCGTTCTCGCCTTGTATTTTTTCTTCCAAAACCAGCTTCGTTCTGGAGACTCTCTCCTCCTCTTGCACTTTAGTTGTCTCCCCACTCCGTGAGTTCTGCTGGAGGGGAATGAGGTAGTGGATTTCCCCCTTCTCCTCTCCACGTGGCCTCTCCCATTCCTTCTCAGGGTGATTTTTATCCCATCCCTTGTACAGGCTCATTCCCAAGAGGTGGTGAACTGAAGCATGCGTTCCTTCCGACGGCGCTCCGGAGCAGGCTGGCTAGGGCTGCCCACCTACACTGTGACAATTTTTTGTTTTGTTGCAAGGCTGAAAGTAAAAACCCCAAAAGGAAAGTTGTCTTCCTCCTCTTCAAGGTATTTGCATGCTGAAACGTCTTCTAGGAAACTGGAAAACAAAAGAGAGGCTCAGGGCAGATTCCAGCAGTCAACAGATGAGTTCCCCTTAATGCTCCTGGCTGGGCCTTTGGGTGTTTCTGAGGTCCCTGTTTGCCTGAGCTGTGCTGGTTTGGCAGGTGGGGCTGTGTTTGGGAGGTTCCCCAGACGTTTTGGGATTGTGTTTCTGGGCAGGTTGATTTGTGTCCCGAAACCCTCCTGTTTTTACAGCACTCCACTCTTCTAAACCCACCATGGGCTTTGGCAGGGCAGGACCTTTCACCAGGGAGACCTCGTATGGTCAGCAGGGCACTTTGGACAGCACAGGGAGGGCTTTGCATGCTGGTCACTTGGGCAGTGTGTGTTTCTACTGGAAGGAGCCCATTCTCTGAGGTGTTTTTTATGTGTGTGTGCAGCTGGTGATGGCCAAACCAGCCTGGAGTCAGTGCCCTCCCTCTGCACTTAGGCTGGGAATGGGGTGGGGATGGACTGGGGGCAGGTCTATCCTATCCCCTGGGCTGGAGCTGGGAGCCAGGTGAGGTTCCTGCTGGAGCTGGGCTGGGGGGAGGAGAAGGAAGCGTTACCTCTGATGCTGAGAGAAATGTAGAGCACGATGATGATGGTGCCCAGCACGATGGAGACGATGCTGAGCAGCCTGGCCATGCGTCCGAGCCGCCGGGCTCCGTCCGTGTCCCCTTGCTGGCCACTGTTCCTCGACTGGGGAGACACAGAAAGAGTCCCTTGAGAGTGGCAGCAGCTCTGGGGTGACTCCCTGGCTGTGGAGCCCCAAAGTGAGACCCGTTTTCTTTCCTGCTCCTCCCATGGGCAATCGCTTGGTTCCCAATACGGGAAGGAAGGATTCCTGGTGAGGGAGAAGCAGCACTGCTGAGAGCAGATCAGGCCTCCTGATCCTGCTGGGAAGGGAGTGCTGGGCGTCCTGCCCTTGGCTGAGATAGCACCCAGCACTTAGCAGAAGGGCAGCTGTGAGAGGAGTTGTGGTGGAATTACTCAGCGTGCATCAGCATTTGCTGCTTGTGCAGCAGAGCTGCCACCAGCCCAACTCTCTGGACCAAAAAGCCTCCCCAGATTCGTGCAGTGCCCTTCTGCCAGCCACAAAACCCATTGGGAAGTGGGTGAGGAGGGAGGAAAAGTGGGTAAGGGGTTTTAAGGCGAATTGGTGATGTTTTTACCTGCTTGGGAAGGCTTGGAGTGAGGGGAAAGAGCAGCAAGGTAGGATAGGGGCAGAAGGGAGACCTCAGCCTTGATCCAGTGGAGGAGTCAGGCAAAACTCCCCTAAACTTCACAGGGAATGGAGTTTTATTGATGATTTAACTGCTCTGAAGCAGATATTCCTCCTTTAGGGCTGCTTTGAAGTATTTAACACTTTAACATGGGTTAAGGGCTTCTTCCCCTGCCCTATCCATCTCCAGCCATGCTGCCTTGAAGGAGAAGAGGATGATGTGGGGCAGCCTGTGGGGCCAGCAGCTCCCAGAGCCCTGTGCTGTGTGGCAGCTCCTCCGTGCTAAAACTGGGGAAATTCTCAGTTAAAAGAACCCAAGCATACTAGTTAAAAACAGTTAAAGGTGGAAGTGGATTAAAGCAATCCCACTTTGAAAAAATGTGTATCTCAGAAATAGCTGTGCTGGAAAGGATCCCCTGCCACATGTTAAAAAAAAAACCATTAAAAAATTAAAAGCGGGGAGGCCTCATCCAGCTCCAGCATCAACCACGAAACATCACTGAGAATCGGAACAAATACTTGATGTTACTGCCCCATTTCCCATTCATCCTGCTTTAATTCCACTGCCTCTTGGATCCCCAGCCCAGGCTGTGCATGGGCAGCTGCTCCATAGGAAAAACACAGCTTTGGAGGTTTCCGTGTACTCGTTTTGGTTTGTGTCACCACGTAAATATCACAGCAGAGCCCCAAAGGGGTGGGTGGCTGCTCCCACTGCACCCCTGCCAAGCTCCTGCTCCTCCCTGGGCATTGCTGTCCCCACCAGGGATGCCAGCAGAGCTCAGGACCTTGCTCCTCCTGGTCTCACCAGCAGCTTTGCCAGACCCGCTCTGAAAGCGATGGGGATGCAGCCAAGAGCTATTTTCATCCCAGAACAGGAGGTGACAAAATGAAGCCTCATGGGTTGGTGGTGAGAGATGGGGAGGATGCAGGAGCCCAGGGATCGACAGGATCCCGGCCCTGCTCGCTGACAGCTCCAGCTCTGGGGAGATGGTTTCTCAGTCTCTGGTTTTTGTAACGAGTTGCAACATTTTGGCAGGGTGTGGGTTAGGTTGCAGTGAAATAGGCAGTTTTAGGCAAAATATATAGGCCAAGGGATCCGGTATATTTATCACTCCAGCTTCTGGAAGTGTTTATTGCTCATTTATCCTGAGCAATTATGAGAAACACATCAGCACTGGCATGGGGTGTTTAGCAAGCCTTTGGTACTGTACATATATTATTCATCGGTGTGCAACGGGTTGATTGGAGCTCTCTGGTATCACTAATCCCGTGTTTTGCTTTCCACATAAAAACATTAACATCTTGTTTATTAATCGAGGCTCACCAAGGCAGAACATCTCTGAAAGGCTCGAGGGGGAGTGAGTCACTATGTGAGTGCCAAGGGACTCCCTGCTACAGCCCCGAGCTGGAAGATCTGCAGGACCTGGGGAGTGGGTGCTGTTCTGCAGCACCCGTGGGCCAGGTAAGTCTGGGTGACTCAGGAATTATTAATCCTACCTGTTTCCCACTGCTATCTGTTCCAGTTACTGCTCAAAATGCGTTTTTTCCCTAAGTGGCCTTGTTGCAAATGAAGGCAATTACTTTCCTGTGCTAGTCCCAGGGATGGAGAAGACAAATCATCACATCCTCTTTCCTGCAATCTTTCCCTATTTGTGAACTGGCTTTGGATGCTCTCTGCTGCCTTCCACCAATTACTCAGAATAAATCATTAATCTTCGACACTTGGTGCTTTTGTTGAAGGAAACATTCCAACAGAGGTATAAGTCAACTCCAGAGTGAGCCAGATGATTGTGGCACTTAAAATGACACTGACTTTTCCCACATATTTTGGGAATGACAGAATTTATTTTGGATACCCAGGGCTGTGTAGAACTGCCCTTGATGTTACTCTGTGGTGATTCTGGCTGGTTTTTTTCACTTCCCTGCACTTGTTTGGAGTTTTGTACCCTGGTACGTGGCTCTTCTGCTTCCTCCCCCAGTGCGGCTGTGCTTTGGTGGGAAGGGAGAAGGATTCACAGCTGGAATGCACGGGGATGTGTGGTACCCAGCACTGTGAGATGGATCCCACGGGATGGACACACCATCCTTGTGCCCACCAATCCCACTCTCTGTCTTGGGGAGCGACCTGAACCCCTTAGAGCAGCCAGATCATCACTCAGTGAGGAAAACACATCCAAGAGTCCATGGAGAAGCCTCCAGGTAACTCATTTCCATGGAACCATCATTAGCAGGAACAGGCTGGAAGGGGGTAGAGCAGGGTTTTTTTCCACCTCTGGCCATAGGCCCTGCTGGGATCTGAGAGCAGCTTTTGAAAAATGATTTATGAGACACTAAGCCCAAAAGCATTCATTTACTTTCCTCTCTGGACGCTGCTTATTACCCAGAAAAAAAGAAAAAAAAAAAGCTTTCATGTGCAAAAGCTTTGACTCAGGACAGAAAAGCACAATTGCAGAGCTAAAGGAATGTCAGCACATTGTGGAAAGGTCCTCCTGTTTCCCCAGGCGACGGGAATCACAAAAACCTGGTTCCTGCTCAGATTTGTGCACGACCAGGCACACCTGGGCTTTGCTCTGTGAGAAGATCTAAGCCTGGGGGGGGCCTTGGGGGTCACCAGGAGCTCCAATCCTCCCTGCTGTAAGCAGGTGAAACGTCCACCCGTGCCCTGAGAGCTGTTCCTGCCGGCAGGAGGGCCCAGCCAGATGTTTCCTGGCTCTCCAGGGAGGGAGGAATGATGGATCACTCCTCATCCTGCTCTGCTGGTGCTGTGTGGAGGTCCCTGGCTGGCAGGTGGGTGTGTGGAGGGAGGGGGTGATGGTGCAGGCAGGGCCAGGACTAGAAAGGGCTGCAATAAATGAATTAAACCACAGGACAGGGCGACTGTGCAGGGGCCAGAGGATGGGCACTGGCTATTAATGTGCCATAAACCTTGTCCTGGAGAACAAGCCCAGCTGAATGCACCTTCTGCCTCCCCTTCCCCAGCTCTGGTTGTGCCCTGGTCAGTGCTGCCAGTGGCCTTGGAAGCAGAGGGCAGCCAAATAATTTTAGTGCCTTGCTGGTCCTGCCTCCCCTTGGGTGTGACAGTCAGTGCACCCCGGTCCCTCTCTGCCTGGCAGGATTAACCAACTCTGCTCTTTTCCCACTGTTTCCTCTTCCCCTCCACGGGGCTCCTGTGGCCCAAGGCACATCCCCACCACCCTGGAGGCTCTGATGCCTGCAAGGGACAGTGTGAGGATCTATTTTGCATGAAGGCGAATGTGGCTGGAAAATCCCCATGAGAGACCTTGTTTATTACCATGGATATGCAATACCCAGCTGCTTTCCCTCTCCTTGCAGTGCAAAGCCAAACAAGGCTGGCTGGCTTCCCTGTGTGCTGCCTAAACAGGCTCTGCCACACAACTGTACTACGCAGATGACAGCTGGCACTGGCAGAACCGATGATTCCTCCTCAAAATGGAAATTGGTCTCTCTAGAGGGCTTTATGTGGCAAGCGCCCGTGCCCGCCTTCAAGTTGTTGGTGGTTTTGGGGGGGAAGTGCTGGCTGCAGGTGCCCCTCAGTTTATTTCTGCGTGGTTAGCAGGTAACTGAGGTGATTTGCAAAGAAAAGCTTTGCCTTTGTTGCAAATCAAAGGCATTGAAGGCGCTGGGTGTGTACAAGAGAGCAGCATGTGATGGGCAAGGGGGTGGCTCTGCTTGTAGGGCTGTGCTGACTGAGCCACCTGTACCCGAGATGGGTGGGAGGCCGGCTGGCTTCCTTCTCCCCTGCTCGGTTCTCGGTGTATTTACTGAGGTGTGGGGGATGTTTAATGGAGAAAAATTGCTTCTCCGGGGCAACTAAAGAGCTGCAGGTGCAGCCGCTCCCTTTGAAGTGCCTGAGGCCAGGCACCAGCCTCCAGCCAGGGTCTCCCCGGTGCTGCAGGGCTGGGCTTGGAGGGGCGGGGGGAGATCCCTTGTCGGTGCTTCTCCTCTCAGCTCCTTCCCGGGGAAGCCCGGCGAGTGGCTCTGGACCGCTGTCTGGCAGCAGGGACCGCGCTTCCCGGAGCTACCGGGCTTCCCGGAGCCTTGCCCTGGAATCCCACCCCCGTCTCCATCTCCATCCCGCCGCCTCCCCGCATCTCCATCTCCATCCCGCCGCCTCCTATTCCATCTCCATCTCCATCCCGCCGCCTCCTTTTCCATCTCCATCTCCATCTCCATCCCGCCGCCTCCCCGCGCGCTGCCCCGGGCTCGGCGCCGCTCCCCGCCCGCCTCCGCCCGCCCGCGCTCCCCGGAGCCGCACCGGAGCAGGGCACGGGCACAGCCCGGCCGAGCGCTGCGGGAGCCGAGCGGGCTCCTCCCGCCCCGGCCCGGTGCCGGTGCCGCTGCTGCTGCCGGTGCTGGTGCCCGTGCCCGTGCCCGTGCCGGTGCCGGGGTGCAGCACCGCGGACAGCTCCGGGGCGGCCGTCGGGGCGGCGGCGGGGGGAGCCCGGGGCCAAGCGGGGCGGCTCCGTGAGCCCGGCGGGTCCCGCACTCACCATGATGGAGAAGACGAGGCCCACGATGTTGAGGGGCCAGACGGGGCAGAAGCAGGAGAAGATGGCGAGCACCAGGTAGTCCCGCGGGCGGCCCTGCTCCGGTGCCGCCGTGCTGGTGGCCGTGGAGGAGGCTCTGCCCAGGCTCAGCCGGGACGGCGACAGCGGCGGCGCCTCCAGGTGCCCGACCGACACCGACTTGTAGCCGAGCCCGTGCCCGTTGCGCTCCGTCTCGCCGGGCAAGGCTGCCGTGAAGGATTTGGAGCCGCGGAGGCCCTTCTCCTCCCGGCCCTCTGTCGCCGACAGCAGCTTCTCCGTCTCCTGGAAGCGGGTGGGCAGCGCCGTGCCCGGGCCCGGGCCCGTGCCCCCGGGCGCGGAGCCGGTGCTGGCCATGGCCCGGCGGAGCGGGCTCCGGCAGCGCCCCGCCGCCGCCGCTCTGCGCTCGGGGCCCGCCGCCCCGCGGGAGGCCGAGCCGGAGGAGGGGCCAGCCCGGCTCGGCCCCCGGGGCAGGATCGGGGCCGCGGACCGCCCCCGGGGTGTCCCCGGTCCCCCCTCTCCTCACCCCTCTACCGCGCTCGGCCTCCGCCCGACCCGGTGCGTGCGGCGCCGCGGCCCCCGGGGATGCTGGCGGGGATGCGGCGGGGCGGAGCGGAGCGCTGGGAGAGCCGGGGAGTCCCCGCCGCCTTCAGCCCTGCCCAGCCCAAGGCTCTGTCACGCCCCACCGACCCCCCGCTCTTCCCGGGGCTCCCACGGGCTCCGCTCCGCTGCAGCGGTACGTGAGAGCCCAGCCCAGCCGGGCTCCGCCCGTGCCGACGGGGCTCGGGGCCGCCTCCAGCCGCGGAGGTGCGGGGGGATGCCGAGGGCAGCGCCGTGCGGGGCACACGCAGCCCGGCTGGCCCCAGGAGGGGGGGGGGACATGCGGCACGGAGCAGACCCACGAGCCCCTCATCGCTGCGGAGAGGGGCTGGAGCTGCCCTGGCTCTGGGCAGGGCTGCCCGGAGGTGACGGGCTCTGGGCAGGGTGTGGGTGCCCGGGGGCACCTCTGGCTCCAGCCGCTCTGGGAAAGCATCGTCCCCGGGCACAGGGCTGGGGGGGACTCTGGGCACGCTGTGCCGAGCTCGCCCTGCCCTCGCCGCGCGTGGGTGACCGTGGAGACACCACACTGGGGACAGGGACACCAGATCAGTGACACACTGCGTCCCTGCATAGGACCTGCAAAGCAGAAAGGGTGCTGATGCAGTGTGAGTTACATCCTCTCCATCCCTGGGAGCAGGGATGCTGTGAGGGACAGGAGGGAGGGCTAAAAATCCTCTCAGATGCCTGGAAAGGATGGGTGTTTTCCACCCCTTCTGTATTATGCTTCAGTTCCAAATTAGCCAGGGGTTTCCCTGGCAGTGAGTGCCATCTACGGGGCACACCCAGCACCTTCTGCCTCCCTGAGAGGTGCCCGAAGAGCCTTCTGCCAGCCGGGACCTGCTGCCCAGCCCTGCCCGGAGCCTTATCCCGTCCTGCAGCCTCCAAACAGAATTAGGACCCGCGTTGTGTGAATGTGGATCTGAGAGCAGTGGGGTGACCCTGCTCGGGGGGGGGGGGGGGTCTCACGGGGTTTTGCCTCCCTTCCACTCCTACCTCTGTGACCATCTGTTTCCATCTGCCTCGCTTTGCCTGACCAGCGAAGCTGGTGTGGGAAAAACATGGAGAGGCAAATTTGGGAGGAGGGAGGGTTCCTGAGTTAGGGTGTCGCTTAAACCTTCTTTCAGTGCTGGTGTTGCCGGGGTCTCACTCCCCGTGTGATGGCTGCTGACAGGGCAGAGCAGGGCCGTGCACTGCTCCAGGGAGAGGCAGAGCAGGGAGAGCCACCCAGAGTAGGGATGCTGTAGGGAGAAGCAGGATTCCTTCAGTGGATGTGGCTCCAGGCCTTCTTCTGGTGAGGGGAGCAGCCGGCAGAGGCTGAAGCCAGGACCAGCACTTTAAAGAGGCTCCTTTGCCGAGCAAAGAGCTCTCTCTCCTGGCTGCCACCAGTTTTCCTCTGCTCCCAGCCCAGCTCTCTTGTCCCACCAGGGATTAATGAAGGAGGAGGAGATCTCGGTACACAGCAGCAGAAGTTTGGGATGGTTGTTCCAGCATCCCTGGCAGGGAGAGAGCTCAGACAGTCTCTGGTATGTTGGTGGCACTGGGGTGGGAGCAGCAGGGCTGGAGGAGCTCTGCAGGGCTCAGCACTGCGGGAATTACACGGTGCAATTTGTCCTGTCCAAAAATCTGCCAGCTGTGGTGTGTGTGGCTGTAAATCCCTGCCTGATTCCTGCAGCAATTCCAGTTTGCTGAGCCTTGGGCAGGAGGGAGCCCTCGCAGCTGGTCCAAGCTCTCTAAGCCAGAGGGAAGGGACAAAAGGGACCTTTTCAGTAAAATTCCCCCTTTCTCCCCTCCACAGGAGTTGGCTGGGAGTGCGCTGTTGGCCTGTCCCAACAGAGCCACTTCCCTGGGATCAGAAGGAAACCGCAATCGGATGGGTGGGTTTTATGAAAGCCGACATCTGTCTCCCCTCCCGGCCTCGCAAATCTGCCAGGCACAAACGTCTGTACCAATGAGCTTAGCGTCAAAAGTCCCAGGGCAGTAACCTTTGCCTGCTCCTGGTCCCCTCCTTCACCGGCCCGAGCCAGAGCCACCCGCCAGCCAGGGGCTTTAGCGTGATCCCCACGGCCCATCTGTCCATCCCACACATATTAACAGCCAGTGCCCTGCTGCTGGGTTTGCAAGTCGTGTTTTCTCGCAGAGCAAGCAAGAGAGAATAAATAACAGCGGCGATCAGCAGCAGTGAGACCTCGCGACAGGAAACACAGAGCCGGGACTTCCAGAGGAATTCCCACCTTCCGCAGTTGAGGGGAGACCCGCAGCAGGGTCCTGTACAGCGTGTCGGGGGCTCACAGCATCGCAGCTGAGCTCTGCATCCTGCAGCGCTTCTCTCCCTCACCCAACAGCCCCATCCCGCTCCCCCCATTTGTCCCACGGATCCATCACCTTCCCGTCACCGTGCTGCCGCCCCAGCCCGGCACGTCAGTGGATGGGGAGGCACTGCTGGTGTGCCCAGCCCTGGCAATAGCCCAGCTGCCAGGGGACGGCCAGGGGCTCTTGCAGGCTGCCCGTGAATCGCTGCTGGCCGGCGCCGCGGAGCGCGGGGTGCGGGATGGCGCTGGAGCAACAGGCGGGGCTGGCCAGGGGCCGAGCCTCCTTCGGGCTCTCGTAGCGATGGAGCTGCCTCTGAGGGGAAAACCCAGCGCAGAGAGGGGACGGAGGGCATCGTGTAGCTGCAGAACCGGGCTCCCAGGGCAGCTGGGGGCGGCTGCCCTTCAGCCCCGGCTCCTGCGCAGGGACCCCGGCGTGGGCGCGGCACTCGGAGTGGGCACAGGGCCGGCAGCACCCGGCGCCGTGCAGGGACAGCGACAGAGCCGCGATCCTGTGGATGGCTCGCCGGAGGGTTGCGATTTTAGAAAGCCTTTTGCCACCGAGGTCGTGCTTGAGGGCCAGCCGCAGGGCGTTGAAGGCTTGGTTGTAGTCCAGAATCCTCTTACGCTCTCTGACGTTGGCAGCCATCCTCCTGGCCTTGGAGCGCACCGGCCTGCTCCTCTTCCTCACCTTCATCCCTCCCGTGTCCCCCGGGCTGGCGTCTGCTTCCCTGCCCTGGGAGACCCACAAACCCTGCCTGTAGCACGCCTGGGGCGCGTCCCCCGCTTCCAAGTCCTCCTCCGAGCTGTCGGGCTCTGGCCCCGTGCCTTTCCCCGTGGCTGCTCCGGGCATGGCAGCGGCGAGGGGGAGCGGGAGCTGCTGCGGTCCTGCCTCCTGGGAGGAGTGGGTGCCACTCCTCCAGGGACAGGCAGCCGCCCCTAAAAACCTTCAGCAGGGCTCGTCACGTGGCTGCCCCGACCCTCCTCACCTGCCGCAGGTGAGGCACAGGTCCCTGCCTGGTCCCTGCTCTGGGCGTGAGGGACCAGCGCTGGGCTGCCCAGAGCTTGTGGTGGGATGCTCGCAGGCCCCCAGGGGAAGCACCTCCACCAAACGCACGTTGCAGTGGTTGCTTGAGTGCCTGCTAAGAATTTGGGCACTGCAGGAGTTCCCCTGTGCTGCTCTGCCCTCTCCTCTGCTGGGCAGGCTGGTGGCTGGGTCATCCCTGGGTTTTACACGGTGCCATGAGGCAGAGCCCTGTGGGGCATCACCACCCTGGCTTTCCCTTCCCCCTGCTCGTGGGTCCTGCAGCACCTCTGTTATTTCCCAGCTGAGGGAAACTGAGGCACGAAATTACGCCATTGCTGAGGAAAGCAGCAAGTCTTGTGCTTGGGTACAGGAGAAGGCACATTTACTCCTGTCCCAGTGAGCTGGGAGCATCCGTGGGCACAGGGGTGGGAGGGTGCCTGAGCAGGAGCAGACCCCGGGAGTCGGTGCAGGAATGTGCAGGGCTTGGCACGCCTCTGCCCTGCGGAGCAGGAAGCAGGAATGTGGCGGGGGGATCGGGGCAGGTGATAAAAGAGCTAAAGTGCTACCTGCCTCCAGAGCCTTCCTGTCCCTTCCCAGCAGCCTGAGGGCAGAGCTGTCTGGGCTGGCGCTCCCGGACCTGCCCGGCACTTAGCTTGGGGAAGACGATGCTGAAAGCAGCTCCTTGTTTCCTGCATCCCCGGGCTGGTGGGATGAGGGACTTGCCAGGTGCAGCAGGTCCGGAGGCCATGGGCAGGGCCAGGTCCCCAACCTCTGAGCAGTGAGGGACGGCCACGTGTGTTTGCCCATCACCTCATTAGCGAGCAGTTGCTAAATGCCTTCCTGTGCGAGGGGTGATGCTTTGAAAAATGGCCCAGGAGTGGCTCTGACAAATTGTTGGGGTGTCTGGTGCAAAAGCAGAGCCCTGGGAGAACGTGCCCCACCTTGATCCATCCCTTCCTATCTGATCATCCCAGCTCGTGTTTGATCAATAGCCACAATAAGTGGGGGGTTATTTGTCTATTGCCCTTCTCCTCTCCTGGCTCTTTGAAGCTGGAGCTAATTTAGGTGCCTCTGCTCCAGGAACCCAATAAATCAGGAGCCAGGGCCTCGGGGACTGGGGAGAATGAGGCAGCAGGACTTCAAAGGGAGGTGAAGCTTGCAAATATTTATGAGCGCTCACCTGTGCTCACTGTGACCCTCTTGTTCTCCCCAGCATCCTTCTCACCTCCCAGCCCTGCTCTGCCAGGAACGGAGCCTCCCCGACCACTGACTTACCCAGTGAGCTCAGCTCGGGAGCCAGGGGATTGTTGGAGTGCTCGAATGCCAGCAGATGTCAGACCCACTTAGAGATGTGCCTGTCTAAAACCCAGCGAGGCAGGACAGATCCCTGCCACGGGGATGTTTTTGCTGGTGTTGGAGGTCAGGAGGTGCAGTCCAGAGCAGGCACGGAGGTGACTGAGCTGGGCACAAAGCCAGGCTCAGCTGGGTGGTGCCTGGGCAGGGGCAGCAGTCCCAAAGCTGCTCCCATCCCACCCACAGCCCGCAGGAGCTCCTTGGGAAGCACTGCCGGGGTTCTCAGCACCTCAGCTCTGGGCAGCCCTGGCTGCAGGGATCCAGCCCCAGCTCTCGGAAGCGTGCAAGGCCAGATCATAAATCATGGGGCATCTGATGCCACCTGCCACCTGTAATTAGCACATCCCGCTGGGCCATCCCCACCTCGTCCTGGGCACTTCCGACCTAGGTGCCCATTACAGGTTGGGAGGTCAGCAGGAACGCCCACCCAGGCCCTGCTCCCCCGGTCCCTGCTGATTTATCACCGTGTGCTGGAGAGATTTATGGCCTGAGATGGGGAGCCAGAAACGTGTTGTGAGGCTCTGCTGAGCCTGTCTGCCTGACAGATGATGAAAGAACCGTAATTATCTGTCGCCACACATATATCAGGCCATTCATGGCACTCCCCAGCCTCCAAGCTGGGGTTTGGCCCTCGGGGACTCCCCACCTCCCAGCCCGTGTCACTCGGGACTGGAGCACTGCTGAGTGCTGGGCACCTGCCCGTGCTGGGCAGAATTTTCACAGCTCTCAGGGCTCCCACAGCCCAAAGGTGAGTTTTGGGTGTCCACCCATAACACTGCTGCTGAGCCGGGCCTCAGCTCCTGCCAAGAGCCCTGGACTGGCTGCCACATCCATCTAGCACCCCCAAGCTGCCGATGCTTCCAGGTGAGAGCCGCTGGAGCCCTCTGGGAGCACGGTGAAACCCTGATGGAGTGAAGAGGCAGCTGGCACTGCCTTGGGGGAGCCACCCAGCTCCTGGCAGTGTCCCAGCGCCATCCATCCTCCTCGGGAAGGCTGCACCGGGAGGCACGGATGTGCCAGAGCAAAAAGCAAGGAAGCCTGCGGCAGGGAAGGATGAGAGCCGGGGACTGGCATGCGGGGAGGTGCCCATTCCTGGTGACGAGGGGAAGGAGGAGGCGGCTGTTGCGACACTGCCCGGGGGTAAATAAATAGGGCGCTTTGTTCCTGCTGGGGCACGACCAGGTGGCACAAGGGCCACGGGCTGGTGAGTCACCCATCCCGGGTAGCCACCCTGCAGGGAAAGGCAGGAGGCAGGGAAAGGCACCGGGAGGAGGCAGGGGAAGGCACCGGGAGGAGGCAGGGAAAGGCACTGGGAGGAGGCAGGGGAAGGCACCGGGAGGAGGCAGGGAAAGGCACGGGAGGAGGCAGGGGAAGGCACGGGAGAAGGCAGGGAAAGGCACGGGAGGAGGCAGGGAAAGGCACCGGGATTCTGTGCTGCCTGCAGGCACCTGCGGGTGAGATCCCGTGCTCCTGCACCTTGCACGGCACGAGGGAACAGCCCTGCTCAGGGCACAGGTTGGAAAAGCCACATCCTGTGGGGCGGGAGTGAGCCACGGGCATGTGTTTAAACACAGCACGTGTGGCAGGGAGTGGGGCAAAAGGCTCGCCTGGGCCTTCACAGAATCACAAAGTCATCCCGGTTGGAAAAGCCCTCTGATGGAATTCAAATGTGAACCCAGCACTGCCTTGTTATCACTAAACCACTGAGTGCCACATCCACACGTTTTTTTAACATTTCCATCACTTTCCTGGGCAGCCAGTTCTAATATCTGACCATCCTTTCAGTGAAGACATTTTTCCTAAAATCCAGTTTAAGCCTTGAGGCCATTTCCTCTTATCCTGGCCCTTGTTCCTTGGGAGCAGAGACAAACCCCCACTGGGTTACACACTCCTTTCAGGGACTTGTAGGCCTTCACTTCCCACCACAGGAGCCTGTGCCTGCTGCTCCATCTGCCAGGAATGGCTCAGCCATCCTGAGACCAGCAGGCCTGGCAGAGTTTCACAGGCCAGAGGATGAGGATGGGACAGACAGAGCTCCGCAGTGAAGGCCAGGGCACATGGCAGCTGGGGAAGGCACAGGAGCCACCCCATGGCACAGGAGCCTTCAAGGCTCAGTGGTTGCTGGCTCGGGGATCTCCTGCAGTGCGTGGAGTGGACTCTGGCATTAGTTATCATGTTTTCCTTCCCCGAGCTGCCAGCACCAGGCGCCCCCTTGCCACATCCCCCGGCCCGCAGCTCCTCGGGGAGACCCGGAGGGGGGCGGTGGGACCGCAGGTCTGAGCTGCAGGAGCACAGCACCCGCACCCCGCTGGTGCCCCCATCCCATCCCATCCCATCCCATCCCATCCCATCCCATCCCATCCCATCCCATCCCATCCCATCCCATCCCATCCCATCCCATCCCATCCCATCCCATCCCATCCCATCCCATCCCGCCCGCTCCCGCCGCGGGCCGCAGCCGGGGCCGGGGCCGGGCCGGGGGGCGGTGGCAGCGCTGCCCCCGCCCCGGCGGGGCCGTGCCGAGCCGTGCCGAGCCCAAGCGGGGCGGGCCGGGGGCGGGCACCGACGTCAGGCCCCGCGGCGGCGGCGGCGGCGGGGGGCGGAAGGCGGCGGTGCCGGTGCCGGTGCCGGTGCCGGGGGGCGGGGGGATCCCGGCTGCGGGGCGGGGGATGGCGGCGGGCGAGGCGGCCCGGGCGGACTTCGCTCGGCACTGGCAGGAGCAGTTCCCGGGGGAGCCGGCGCCCCGCATGGAGCTGGGCTCGGTGCGGGCCATGGAGCGGGAGCTGGAGCGCTGCCGCCGCCACCTGCGCCGCCTGCAGCGGGCGCTGGCCGAGGAGCGCTTCAAGGTGGGCTACCTGGAGGCGGCGCTGGCCCGGGCCCCGCCGCCGCCGCCGCCGCCGCCCGCCGCCCCCCGCCCCGCCGCCGGCAGCTCCCCGGAGGGCGGCAGCGCCGGCAGCTCGGACGCGGAGGACGCTTCCTCGGCAGGTGGGTGAGGGGGAGCCTCCCCAAGGGGACGAGGGTGTCCCCGCACGGCCGAGGGCATCCCCAGCCCCGGCGCTGCCGTGCCGAGCCCGCGGCCCCCCGTGCTGTGCCACGGTAAAGGCGATCCCGAGCCCCTGTGCCATCCCTGCTACACAGTTGGTGCAGCCAGTGCTGTGACCCGGCAGGGAGCCCCCAGGGTGTGCCCATCACGCAGCCAGGAGCACCCCATGTTGTTACACGCCCCAACTCCTTTCGCCATCCCCATCGAGCGGCTAATGCCCTACCAGTCCTTGCGCTGTCCCTGTGCCACCACTAAAGTCACCCCAAGCCCCTGTCTCCTCCCTGTCCCGCTCCCAAGGACATCCCGTGCAGAGGGCCCATCCTTGGGTGTGCGAGGAGGGAGGGTGGCTGGCTCGTGGCGATGTGCCAGTGGCCCACGAGCCCTGCAGAGGAGTCACTTCCTCCCGGCGTGACCTGGCTCATGGGAACACCTCTGCTCAGGTGACACCCTGTGACCTCCTGTGGGGAAGTCCTGCCCGCGCTAAAGCAGAAGCATGCCCGGCTGGTGACATGTCCCGGGGCGTTTTTCTAGGTGGATTGAGGACAGTGTTATTTCACAAGTGCCTGGCTGTGTGGTGGCACCGAAGGCACAGCCAGCTAACGCTGTCAGCCGTCACACTGTCCTACTTCCAGCGGCCTGGAAGTTGTTATTGCATCAGCATTAAACCCGGTTCAAACACAGTCCTGGCAGCTAGGGGAATGTCACTTTTAATGCTGCTAATTCTGCAGCTGACTTGAGTTAGTTTTGTTCTTGTTCGATTGTTTGGGGTGGTGGTTTTCCCCCAAGGCTGTATCGTGCTGGTTTAAGATTGCCTGGAGAGCAATTACTCTGATGTCAAATTATGCTTAATATTTAGTTCATTTATATTTATTGCATTAGTCTGCAGTGCTGGAGGAAGTTTCTACTTCACCTTCCTGAGCTGCCTGGAGGTGAAATGTCCAAACCACATGGCTGCTCTCAGTGTTGTCACCGTGCTGTGCCGGGTTGCACGTGTGAGTGTTTGTCTTGCTCCTTGGTCAGCCCTGGAAGCCTGTGCCCAGCCCTGCAGCCAGGACCAAGGACATTGGGAATGCTGCCTTCAAAGGCCTGCTCCAAGCCCCTCTCCAGCTCCCATCACAGGCAGGGCTGTGGTTCTTGGAGAGCTGCTCCATGGCTGAAGTGGCTCAAGTGCGTCAGAGCGACCAAGCACAAATCCTTCTGATTGGCACTCGGACCTGTGTTTTGTTTCTATGTGGGTTATGCTCCTGGATGTTTCCAAACCCAGGATGGTGCAAGGCTGCTCTCAGGCTGATGAGTGTTGTTAAAGGGGCCTCTCTGAGGCACAGCATAAACCCCTGAGGGTCCTGGCTTTGTAATGCAGAGGTGCCCTGCACCACCCTTTGACACCTTTGCCGCTGGTGGGGGCGAGTCTTTTAGCAAGACTTTGAAGTCCAAGGTTGCATCTGCTGTGGTTAAATGTGGCCTCTTCCTCCTCCTCCTCCTTCTCCTTCCCTAAATGGATCCTCCTCAGGGTCAGCAGCTCCAGCACTCATCAGAGGAGGAAGCATCCCCTCTGCCTGGCTCCTTGCCCCGTGACACGGCTGGGCTTTGCACAGAGGGCTGGGCTCAGCCCTCCCCAGCCTTGTCCTGAGCCTTTCCCAGGCATCAGCATTTTCTTTGTTGGGCGTTATAAGGGCCCCTGTGTGCGCTGACTGTGCTGACATTTAAGAGCAGAGTTTGAGAGTGCAGTGAGGTGTGTGGTCATTGCCTGGATCCCCCTTTCATGGACAGTTGGTTAACCTGGTGCTTCTGTTGTTTTCTTCTCACTTCTCTATGTTTCAGATGTAATTGAAAAATTCCTGATTGTGGTGCTGTTTGCTTTACCTGCCAGCACTCTGGCGGTGTGTGACCTGCTTAGTGCTGCTCTGCCTGGGCCCCTCAGTATTTTAATGTGAATTTTGGAGCTTAGTGGTGCTGTGGCTGTGGCTGAGCACAGCCAGTTCCCCCAGCTGTATCAACCTATGGAAGCACCCTCTGGACAGCAAGTGAAGGAGTGTTGAATATCATCTGTATGGGAATTACCAGGGAAACACAGTGTTTTCCTTTAAGTAGCTTGTGATTAATCTGATTTAAAGCGAGGAAATCTGCAAGATGCCCCTGTCTGTGGCTATCGCAGGAGAGCGGCGCGTGTGACAGCCAGATCCACCCTCCTGGCATCTGAGATAACGCCTGTGCCAGCTCACCCGGGACCAACAAAATCTGAGCGTCAGTGAGCAGATGGCTAAAAACGAAGCGTGGAAAGGACCGAAATTCCCCTCATCTTGGCCGTCACCTGTCCCTGTGGCTAAACACGCAGCTGGCCTCGCAGCTGAGTATGCGCGGTGCTGGGCTGTGCCGGGGCTGGCTGCTGCTTCCATCTCCTCCCGTTTGCCACAGAAGGGACCAAGGGCTGTGGGTTGGTGCCAGCCAGGAGAGGGTGAGCTGAGCAGGAGATGGTGCTGGTGGCCGAGAGGAGGACGCGGTGATGCTCGGCGGAGATGCTTTGTGCCCGGCAGCCAGGTAGCGCGGAGGTGGAACCAGCTCGGTGCTGGCTTTCCTCGCTTTGTCCTTGGGAAGTGGAGAAAGAGGCTGGCTTTGCCATGGAGCTGAAGCTCCTCTGGAAGGCTGTGGGGTTTGGGAGTGCCTGACCTGCCCTGTGCAGCACCCTGCACCCCAGAAATGTGAGCTCTGGGGTGGGGAGCGCTGGCATAGCTGGAATAGTCAGTGGTGGCGTGGGCTGGTGGATCTGGTTACGGCAGGATGCTGCGGCTGCGAGATGTGCTGTAAGTGAATCCCCAGCGCTCTGTTTAGCTGGAATTACAGTTTCTCTCAGGGAGAGATTCTGGAGTCACGTGGGCTCTTCTCCTCGCTCTGCTGCACTGCCTTCCCTGGTACCTTGGGAAATGGGAAGGGAGCTGCTGGCAGCAGCGGGGTCCTGCCTCGGAGGGCGGTGAGCACGGAAAAGTGGCGGTGTCAGGGTGTGCAGCTGAGATGGGGAGGGGGCCCTGGGGCATCTGGAGTTCCTGGGGCATTGGCCACCTCATCCCTGCATGCCCAGGTGGGGGCTGGATAGGCATGGGTGCCATGCTGGGGGCTCTGGACATGATTTGGGTAAAGGCAGGGCTTGTTCTTGCTACTCCATCCCTGCTTTCAGCTTCTGCTGCTGCTGCTGCTGCAAAAGTGGCACCTCTGTCTGTCCCAGAAAAACTCCCTGCAGCTATGGAGGTGATGGGGCAGCTCTGTCCTGCTGTCTTAAGCCACGCTTAAACCCCTCTGGTTCCTCGTCCCTTTCTTGGGATATTCCCTAAAACCTCGGCAGAAGGAGAATGGAAAATAGTGAGCAAAGTCCAGAGTTTGTCCTGGTGCATCTTTTTCCACCTGGAGTAGGTCACGGTGTGCAGGAGGCAAAAATTGGTGATTTCACAGCCCCAGGAAGGTGAAGTGTTGCATGGTCTGTGCATCCATCTCCCCTCCTTTAGCGTCAGGATGGGATCTTGGTGCTGAAGCAGGGAGGTGAAGTGAGGGCAGTTGTGTCTCCCCAAGGAGCCCCTCTACCACTTCCGCGTCCTCTTATTTAGTTTTTAAATTTTTACTTGGTCGTATTTCCCCATTGTTAGAAAGTGCTTGTTTGGCTCTGAAGAGGCTGGAAGTTCCTCCTCAGGCCAGGGCAGGCCAGGCAGAGTCTCAGTGTTTCATTTTAACTGCTCAGGCGAGGACAAAACCACAGCGTGTGCATGTGTGTGTGCCTGCTGGGGACCTTTGAACTGTCTCCATCTGCTCTGGGGCCCGACAGCATTTGGGGAGGTGATTTCTCTCCACAAACCCCCCTGATGGCATTGTGACAGCAGCCCCTGAGTGATGTGAGGCTGCTTCCTCGGAGAGCGGTGCTGCCTGAGATGGGGACTGCAGGGTTAACTCGGATGGGTTGTCACTGAAGAAGATCATAAATAAATGCAAAGTTCATGAGGCTGAAAAGCCTTTGAGTAGAAGAGCTGATGTTTAAAGCTTTAGGTGAGAGCAGTAAGTGCTGCTTGTTGGAGTTTGCCCTGTGATGGAGAGCTTGTGAAGGAGCTGCAGGAGCAAAGGGGAAACCTGTGACCAGCTCTGCCTGCGGGCACCACCATGGCAGCAGCTGCATCTTCTGGGTGGGGGAACAGCCCTCGCAGGTGCCAGGGCCCTGCAGACAAGCAGGATGGATGCATAGAGGGCTGGGGATCCCTGTCTGTCTCACTGGGCACTCCCTTGGCACGGCAGCAGTGCCTGCTCTTGTTGGCACATCCCTCCTGGAGGAGGTGGGTCTGGATGCAGCATCCCTGTGCATCCCTGTGTTCTGTCAGCTGGGCACAGCCCCATTGGCTGGGTTTTGGCCCCCAGAGTTTTGGGCAGAACTGATGCTGAGCTCCTCCAGCTCAGCAGTGTTCAGGGCTGGGCTGCCCCTTCCCTGGGGAAGGAAGGGAGGGGATGGAGTTTGCCTTTCGGTGCCAGCAGTGCCACGGGCTGTGCCCGCCCTGGGGGTGAGCACTTCAGCACGGAGGTGGCCCCCAGGCTGGCTGTGGGTGATCAGTAGCCCCAGGTAGAAGCAATGGCAGCAGCAGGGCAGGCAAGAATCCCTCATTAGGTGGCTGGATAGAGCCAGAAGTGCCCTGCGGGGCCTGAATACATTTGCATTGTAAGTCTATTGAAATCTGGTTGGGGTTTGTTTTCTTTCTATTTCCCTCGAAAGACACTTCTGTGCAGAGGGGCTCTTTGTTCCTCGGGTTCCTCCTCCCCTCCTGCCCAGCCCATGCTGCCAGTTGGGATCACAGTGGATGGCTCTGCTCTGTCTTCTGCTGGATGCTGTCTGCTGTGGCCAACCCTGCAGCAGTGATCGCAGGGAGAAGCTTTCCTCTGTGCTGGCAGGGAATTCATATTCCCTCGGGTTAGAGAGGAGAGCCTGGGTTAGCCAGGACAGCTCACCAGTGTCCCTCCATCCCAGGGAAGTGGCACCTGTGCCCCCTTGGTTCATGGCATTGCTGGGGTTTTCCTCCCACTGAGGTCACCTGGAGCAGGGGCCGGGAGCCAGCCCGAGGGAACACGCAGAACTCACCCCATCCCCAAGAGACATCTATGAGCAGGCTTGGCTTTCCCACCCCAAATGACTTTATCAGTGTTTGCTAAGCAGGATAATTGGCATGTGCAGATCAGTAGCAACAGCACTTCTTGGCTCCCTTGGCTGCAGGCAGAGCGGAGCCTGGCCAGCCTAAGCAGAATCCCAGAGGACTCCTGCAGATCTGCCTCCAGATAAGTCCCAGCTGTAAAGTTCAGGGATTGTTTGAAGATCTGGCAGATAGGGAGACCTTTGTGCTGGGACGGGGCTTTCTGCCATGGAGGGGTTTTGTTCTGAGGCTTTGAACCAACACCTCCTACTCGGCAGCTCCTGTGCTGGGAAGCAAACCTGGCCCAGCCTCAGCACCAGGGCTGGGGGCAGAGGAGCAGCTGGGGGCTGTGGCAGATACAGGCTCGGCTGCCTCCCTCTTGGAAGAGAACCACGATGCAGGCCCAGGCCTTCAGCTGAAGTTAAAGGCTGTTTCTGACCAGCCACCACCTTTGATTCCTTCTCCGTCTGGTATTTCGAGAGGCTGGAGGCAGTGCTGCTGTGGCCGGGTCTCTGCCCTCCTCCCCACGCTTGCTGGGCTCTGGCACCCTGCCTGGCACTGCCCTGAGGGCAGGATGCTCCCAGTGACCGCCCTGTGCTCCAGGCACCTCTCGGCTGTGCCCCAGCGAGTGCAGCTTGGGGCCGATGCAGCACAGACCTCGGGGTTTCAATTCCACAGGGAAGTGATACTGGAAGAGAAGTTTAGTGCTGGACTGAGGAGCAGCAAGTTTAGGACACTCAGCAGGAAGGACCTTCTGTGCTCCTTGGCAGAGAGGCTGGAAACATTTTCATTTATTCCTCTCCTCCCTCTCTGCCACCTCTGGCAAGGGGAGAGCCTGGGCCTCCTGAGAGCCCGGCAGAGCAGGCACTGGAGGAGCTGGGGAAGCAAGGCTCTCCTCTGGCATCTCCCATCTCAGCCCCAGACTCTGCAGCCCTGGCTGTGTTTGTGCCATGGCTCCAGGACACAGAGTCTTCTCCTCTGCCAAACCAAAGCACTCTGGCTGCTCTTTTAGTCCTTAGCTGCTTTAGCCACTTGCATGGTGCTCCTCAACCTCGCTCTCCCATTCCTCTCTCCCTGTAGGAAAACAGCCCCAGTGTTGGAGGTGGAGGTGGCTCTGGAGCTGTTCTAGGTGCCCACCACCAGCCCTGGATGCCCACCACCAGCCCTGGGTGCCCACCACCAGCTCTGAGTGCCCACCACCAGCTCCTGCCCAGCCCTGGGCGAGCACTGGGGCTCCTGCAGCTCCCGGGGCTGCGGCTGGAGGACTCTTGCACAAGAGCCCAGAAATAGCGATGCGTGGGCTGGCGGGCAGGGGCTGGGCAGATGCCAGGCAGACAGCCAGACACCAGGCAGGCTGTGCAGGGCTGGCTGGTGGTGGGGAGGAACCGTGGAGCTCAGCTCTCGGCTCTTGCCGCAGGGATGCTCCCAGCTGGAGCTGGGGGCGGTTGGCGGGGGTTGAGAACATGGTTGGCAGCATCTCCTCACCCAGGACTGGTCTCTGTCACCGAGGGCTGATGGGTGCCAGGGTGTGGGCGGGTGCTCCCCCCAGCCACGGGGAGAGGAGGAAGGTTCAGCTGCTCTGCAGGTTTTGAGGTTTTGTTGTTGTTGTTTTAGCAAAGGTGAAAAGAATACGAAAACCAAACTAAAAATACAGCCCAGCGGTTTGGTGGGGCTGGTTAGTGTGGGCTGCGAGCGGGCACTTGTCTGGGTTGGTGGTGCAGCACAAGGTGGTCCTGGTTTGGCCTTCCCAGGGCACCCACCCAGCTGTGGGGCGCTTGTCTGCCTGGCCCTCCTGGCCATGGCACTGCCGGGACCTGCTGTGTGGCATCAGGCTGGGGGTGACCAGCCTGGGGAGGGCTCCAGGGGGTTTGGCAGCTCGCACAAGTGCTCAGCTCATGCCCTGTGTTGGATAAAGAGGTGGATGTGCAAAGGGGGCACGGTGGCATGGAGAGGCTGGTGCCGTGGGCGGGAGTGGCCAGGAAGTGTATCCGGCTGGGGGAAGCATGTGGAAAAGCCCCTGCCTGTGTGCAGGGAGCTGTGCATGGAAAACCAGCTGCCTGCTGCCCCCGTGGCGCCGATGGGGAGCAGCTGCATCTTGTGCTGGTGCTGCTGCTGCAGGGCTCCCCAAGGCATGAACGGAGTGTGGTTTCCTGCCATGATCAAGGTCGATGCTCTCAGCTGAACCACTGTCACCTTCCTGGCTCTGGCTCTGAGGGGCTGGAGGGTGCAGGGTTTGCTGTGGAGTATGGAGGAAACTCTCCATCAGAACCTTTAAGGGACAAAGCGAGCTCAACTTGAGCCAAAGCAGGAGTGGATGGGGGACTTGGTGGAGGATGGAGAGCAGCGAAGACATTGTGGCCACCCGTGGGCAGGGCTGGCATTGCCTGTGCCAATGTCCTGGGGACAAGGGGAGTGTTGGCTCCCCGAAGTACCTGGGAGTGGGACAGGGGGAGGGTGGGCAGTGGCAGCTGTAGGGCTGCACGCTGTGCCCCTGGCACAGCCCGTGGGCACAGGGGGCTGTGGGTGTCCTTGCCACACCAGGAATGGATGCAGCCCCCAGGCAGGCAGGGCTGTGCCAGGGCAGCAGTGGCTCCTCATCCCGGGTGCCAACGGCTCCCTGTGCTCCAGCCATGCTGAACCACAGCTTTGGCATTGCTGGGCTCCCCCAAAATGCTGCATCTGAGCCTGTCGTGGGCATCCCTAGGAGCGGGAATCAGGTGGTGGCAGTGCCCTGGCAGGGTCCCCTCAGGTCTCCCACCCGCATCCTGGCACCTCACGCTCCAGTGGCTCTACTTTCCCCGTGTGCCCGACAGAGCATTATCCCTCCTGCCCGGCTCCCATCTGGCCCCGGTGCCCGGTGCAGGCCCTTCCCCGGCCTCGGGCCCCGCGGGCAGGATGCGGCCGAGGGCGCTGGCAGGGAATGCTGCCCGCACTGCCCGGCCGGGGCAGCGGTGCCGGCACAGGCTGAACCAGGGCACTCTCTGCACTTGAACGCTTGGCTGGCGCCCTGACATATTGGGGTTGATGACTCTGGCACTTCGTATTTCCTTTGGCTACATGCAGCTGGGGAGGGCGGTTTAACCCCTGCCTGCCCACGCCCCGCTCTGCCAGCCCCAGTTGTGTGGGGCAGGGCTGCTCCTGGAGGCCCTGGCTCCCAGAACCAGGGTGAGCAGGGCCGGGAAGAGCCTGTGTCCTTCAGCCGCACTGGCTTGAGGGGCTGCCGAGGTTTTGCTGTGGAGTGGGCACAGCATCCCCAGGTCACAGCAAGGAGATAAGACTGTGGTGGAAGGGACGATGGGGCCTTTTCTTCCGCTCTCCTTGGGGCGGCCTGGGGGGGCAGCCGCATATGCTGCTGTGCCACCGCCATCGCCTCCTTGTCCTCCTCCTCCTCCTCCTCCTCGCCGGTCCCCAGACCCCTGCGGAGGGTCGGCGTGGCTGCGTGCGGGGGGACGCTGAGCTCGGCTCCCCCCGGCGAGGCAGGGGCGGGAGGCGGGACGCGCTGCCATTGCCAGGCGGCACCTCCTTCCCTGGGCACCCCTTGGCAGAAGCGCGGCCGTGTGCCCGGGCCGGCGGCTGTGTCCGGCTCTGCCATCCAGCCCCCGCCCGGGCCCCCGCCTCCCGCCCGCCGCCTTTGTTGTGAGATGAGAGCGGGCTGAGCGCCGGCACAGCCCTCCGAGCATGGAGCCGCTGAGCCACCGCGGCCTGCCTCGCCTCTCCTGGATCGACACCCTCTACAGCAGTACGTGCCCTGGGCTGGCGGGGGGGCGAGGGGGGCCACGGGCTGGGTCCCCCCTACCTGTTGTGTAACGCTGCGTCGCGCTGGGCAGGGATGCTGCGCCGGGGAGCCTGGGCTGGGGGTCCCGGGCGGAGCCGAGCCCGGGCAGGGGGCTGGCGGTGCTGGCGGTGCTGGCGGTGCTGGCAGGGGTTGTGCTGCCCTCCGTGGGCATCCCGCAGGCCCCGCTGGCAGGACGGAGCCGGCCGGGATCCGTGGGGCATCCCCCAGGCTCTGGGGAGCCGCTGCATTGAGCAGGATGGGTGGCGGTGGCGGCTGAGGCTGGAGCAGCTGGCACTGCCCGCAGGGGGCTTTGGGGACGGGGATGCTTTTTTTTGCCCCAGGTCCCACTCCCGTCCTCGCGTGGCTGTGGGAAGGCGCCTCTCCCTCCCTCCCTCCCTCCCTCCCTCCCTCGCTCAGCCGTGATTTTCGCAGCGAGCTCCCGGCGCTGTGCCGACGGTGCTGTGGCAACGCGGTGTCGGTACCGGGGGCTGGCAGCCGGCGGGGCCGGGGGCGTCCTGCAGCAGCCTGGGGGGTGCGGATCCCCCCGGTGCCACTCACGGGAGGAGTGAAGCCCGGAGCCGTGCCGGTCCTGTTCCCATGGCAGATGTCTCAGCGGTGGCTACGGCACCAGGGACGTGGCCAGGGGATGAGGGGGCTCGGTCACAGGGTCCCCGTTGTTATTCTGGGGGAGCGTTGAGCTGCGTGGGCACCCCGGGTCGGGGTTTGGGGTGCAGAGATGGGCTCGGAGCATGGTGCTGGTGGGGCAGCGAGGTTTGGCACGGGTGCGTGGGAAGGTGGGATGCTCCAGAGCATGCTCCGTGCGTGGATCTGGCATCTGTCATGCCCTAGAGGGAGCAGGGGCCGCCAAGGGGCACGACGTGTAGGGCTGAGCCCCCTCCCCAAGTTTTCCAACCCGAAGCCTCTGATGTCCACAGGCAGAGGCCACATCCAGCAGTGGCAGTCCCGGGGTCTGGGGTGGCTGTGCAGGCGTTTGGGCAGGAGCCCAGGGGCCACATCTGGCCCCAGCCTCTGCACCCTCCTTCCCAGCCATGGCATCTCTGCAAAACCGTGGCTCTGCCATCCCAAATCCTGCTCCAGCTGCCCTCCCCGAGGCATGGGGGAGGCTGCTTGGCATGCCTATGTTTTGGGGGATGCAGGGCAGGGTCCAGCCCTCATCACACTGGGCAAGGCAGTGATGGTGTGGAGGAGATGCCGTTTGTGTTGAGCCACCCTTTAGCAGAGGCCCACGGAGGCAGGTCCGAGGCCAGCTCACACATCTGTGTTGTCATGGTGAATTTTCACCCAGGCACAGGGAAACCGTGGCGTTTCCCCAAAATCTCACAGGCTCTCTGTGGATGTTGGGCTTTTCTTGGAAGTGGGATGGAATGGCTGAGCATTGGGGTGTGCCAACACACTGACAGGGTGTCAGGGAGTAGCACGTGTCCAGCTGGAAATGCCACCCTGAGCTGCTGTGACTGTGCTGCCTCTGTCTGGGCAGGAGCCAGCTGCTGCCCTTGGCTGAGCTCCCTCATGGGGGCTGTCGTGCTGGCATGAGCCTGGGTCTGCTTGGGAAGATGTGGCAAAGCAGAAACATTTTCCTGGGGAAAATAATCCCTCACGGGGATGTGTTTCTGGCTCTGTCACCTTGCTGGCTCCCTGTGCCAGCCCACAGGGCCTCTGCCCTGATGGGTGTCAGCATCCCATGGGTGTCAGCATCCCTCGGTGCAGTGTGGGCTTGGATCCAGCTCAGGGCCCCGGGGCTGTGTGTGGGGTTTGGGCTACAAGGCTGTTTCAGCTCGGGGTGTCCTTGCCCCCCAGAGTTGCTCCCCTGGGCCAGGCTTCCTCCCTCCCCTAGGTCTCCATGCCTGGGGTGCAGCAGGAGGATTTCCACTGCTGCTAAAAATCAGGAGCAAAAATAGCACTGAGTTTTGGCACGGGCACAGAACAGGCTGCAGGGGCAATGCAGCTGTGGGGGAGGAGGGAGGGAGGCGCTGGGTTTGGGCTGCCTGGGTGGCACGAGCACCCCACAGGCAGGGAGACACAGGGGACAACCTCTCTGTGCCCTCTTGCCCATGAGCAGCTCCCTTGCCCATCCTGGCTGCTTGGTGGTGCTCGGTTCCCCTCCTGGAGCAGCTTCTGGGCGTGCTGGGGAGGTTTCTCTGCCACACAGCCACGGGTGGGGAGCCATGGGGACATGGCTCTGTCCTCCCTCCTGTGGGCAGTGCAGGGTCCCTGTCCTTGGGTGCCTGTTGGGGCACTGCCTGTAGATCTCATCCCCAGCTCTGGTCTGGGACTGGGCTCTAGATCTGCTCCAACTGGTAGCAACAGGAGCCAGGTCATTCCTGCACCCCTGCAGGCCTGTCCCTTCCCTCTCCATGCCACCTTCTTCTCTGCTCTGCTGCGGGTGTCACCTCCCAGGGTCCCCAGGAGCCTCATTAATGCTGTGTTCCTCGTTACCTGGCTGCTGAGCCACCCCACCGGGGTTGCCAGGACTGCCACAGTGACAGTGCCACTCTGGGTGTCCCTGTGGTTCAGCCTGGAGCTGCAGACCTTGCCGTGCTGGAGGGAAGGCAGTGGCACCTGGTGGCCTCCGAGCTGGTGGGGACCATCAGCTTTGACCTCTCTCTGCTGCCTCGGCTCCCCCTTAGATCCCACCTGATGGGGAAAGGTGCTTGAGTGAGAGGTTTGGGTTGCTCTGGGGCATTCCCAGTCCCTGGTTGAGGGGGCTCAGGGGAGCTGTGGGGGGTGGGTGTCCTGGGGAGTGGCCATCATGGGGGACAGCAGTGCTAATGAGCCTTATGCTGCCATGCTCCTGGGTGGTGCTGGAGGCATCACAGCCAGGACCCATCCAGGACAGGAGAGATGATGGACATCCCACCATGAGGAGGCAGGACAGGTTAAAGCCAGGGATCCTTTTTCCTGGAAGCTGAGGACCAGGGGGTGTTATGGGAACCCCCTTCTCTGCCCATCCAGTCAGCTCCCGGGTTGAAGGTGGGCTGTGATGGCCCACTGAGGGTGGCCCCACAGCCTCTGAGGGATTGTTACCAGCTGATTGCTAAAGAAGTAAGGCCTGAGAAGGGGCTGTGGTGTCCTGGCAGAGGTGGGGTGCCTCTGGCCCATGTCACAGCTCTCCTCCAACCCCCCTCAGCTGCAGGAGGGAGCACCCCATCCCTCCCCACTGGCACTGGCAGGGCTCCTGGCCTGAGCCTGCTTTGCAGCGCTCTTTGATTTAAAGATTTATCCACTTTCCCTAGGAAGCAGGATGTAATATTAATGTGCTGAGCGGTGTTGGTGGGAGCCAGGGGAGTCCTTGTCCAGGATGGCAGGGCCGTGGGGACATGAAGTGGCAGCCGTGTGGGGTTTGGTGTGGGATGGCTGCTCTGACCCCAGTGCACCCCGTTTTGGCCAGGTTGTCAGCTGGGGCTTTACTTGGGGTCTCCCCAGTGTCTGTGCCCAGGAAGCCTGTGGGGATGTGGCTTCCAGGGGATCCATGGGGCTGCTGGATGGGAGGGGAGAGAGGGGCTGGTGTGGGATCGGGGCCGTGTTGGGTGAGCCCCCCGCCTCCTCGGGAGCTGCCGAGGGGACCCTGGCCGCAGGCACAGAGGGGGGGTGCTGGCTGCACCCCAGGGCCGCCCCTGCCGCAGCCAGGCTCCCTTCCCCCTCCCCTTTGTCAGCATCTCGGGGCTGCTGCAGCCACCTCTTCCCGCCGCCACCGAGCCGCTGCCGTTCCCATGGTAACAGGTTCGGATGTACCCCGGTCCCCCGCTGCCTCCCCGGGACCCACTGCACACCCTGGAGCCCCCCCTTCCCTCCCACTTGGGGCTCTGGCCCCCCCGGAATGGCTTCCCCTGGGCCATGGGTGATGGGGAGCTGTGGGTCAGCGTGGGGCACCCAAATTTAGGTGCTGTTCTGGGGGGGATGGGAGCCTCATCCTGCGCTGGGAATGCAGCCCCCTTCTGTCCCCCATCAGGGAGGCAATGGAGCCCTTGTGCCAGGGGGCTGGCACTGCCCTCCGTGCGGTGGATCCAGGCGGCCTGGCACTCATCCCCACGCTCTGAGGAGTGTGTGGGCATGGGCGAGCGGCGAGGACGGCGGCTGCGGCTGCCAGCCCAGCTCATCTCCCCCCGGGGATGGCACAGGGATGGTGGCCGGCGGGCAGGCAGGGCACAGCCACTTGCACGGGGGCCGGAGCGTCTGGCAGAGCAGCTGTCCCTGCGCAGACGAGGCCGGCGGCCTCTCGGTTCCGTTAATTATTCAAATATAGGGAAGTGTGTCGAGCAGAGGGTGCCTGCGGGGCCGGGGATGCTCGGTGTGATGTCTGATGTCTTCTTGCCTGCTTGGCTGAGCAGGCAGCGAGGCCGGGCTGGGCTGTGCGGGTACGTGTGGCCATGAGTGGCCCTGGGACGTGGGGTCAGCTGCCCGCGGGGAAGCACAGGCTGGGCTGGGTGGCCGTGGTGGCCCACGGTGACCCCGAGCCGTGCCCGGCTGCTCACGGCCACCCTTCTCTTACCCCGGCAGACTTCAACTATGGTGCGGACGAGTACGACGCCGAGGGCAACGAGGAGCCCAAGGCGCTGCCGGAGGGCTCGGAAACCATGCCCTACATCGATGAGTCGCCCACCATGTCCCCCCAGCTCAGCGCCCGCGGCCAGGAGAGCGGGGACGGGGTCTCGCCCACGCCCACCGATGGCCTCGGCACAGGGGTAGGTGCTGGGGGGGATGCGGGGGGCTGCGGGTGTCAGCGGTGTTCGTGATGCTCTCTCTGGTGCTGCTCTGACCTGGGGGTGTTCGGCAGCTCCATTTGCCCTGCTCTGGGCTCCGGGGAGCAGCGGTTCGGGGGATGCTGTGCCCCGCCAGGAGGGGGATGGGCTGGCCGGAGAGCGGGGTCCCGGCTCTGGAGCGCGGCCGGGCGTGCTGGAAGCGGGGAGGTGCCGGGGTCCCCGGCTCCGGGAGCCCCTGGGGACAGGGCACAGCGGCTCCGCCGGGCTGCCGGCTCCATCTAGTGGCACTCGGGGAGCAGCCAGCAGCAGGGCTGGGGACACAAGGTGCCCCCCCTCGCTCTGGACAACTCAGATGTAACCCCTGCTGCTCCCAGCGCATCCTTGCGAAGCCCTTCGGTTTTCCAAAGGAGGAGGAGTGCCCGGAGAGCTGCGGGGCGGGATTCAAAGGGGGAAAAAAAAGTGGGTTTTTTTCTCCAGAATGAAAGTTTCCATAAAGCCCGGGAGCGGTGGGGTCCAGGCAGGCGCCTCGGCCCCTTGGGGTTGGTGCGGGGAGGAACCGCACGGCCCCGGGCTGGGGGAACCCCTGGCGCTGCCGCTGCCCGGGCTGGGGAAAGTGAAGTTTTATTTTTGTCGTGGAAAGAGTTAAGCTCCTGACCCGGATGCTGAGGCAGAAGAGGGAGAGGTGTGGCTTCCTCCCCAGGGTCGCCCTGCGCAGCATCGTGGTCCCGGCACCCAGCGCCCCTGGGGAGGGCGAGGAGGAGGAGCTGGCCCTAAACCACTCGGGCTCAGGGTTCCTTGTGCCCCAGCACAGCCCTTCGAGCCCCAGCCCGGACACTGCGGTGCCGGGGCTGTGAGCGCCGGGCTGTGGCCCCGAGGCCAGCAGGGACAGCACAGGGTGGCTCTGGGGAGCAGGGATGGGGGGCCGTGCTGGCAGAGGGGTGTCCCTGAGGGCTGGTGGGGCCCGCTGGGTCCGGGCACAGGCAGGGACGTTGAGCTGGTTGTCCCTGACAGGATTGGGAAGTGTTGGAGCCCTGCCTCCATCTCTTTATCTGGAGCTGCTTGTGCTGGGGCTTGGCAGAGCTGCCTGTGATGCAAGCACTGTGTGTCCAGCCCTGTGAGGGGCACAGGCTTGTGCTTGTGTGGCTGCTGGCACAGGGTGCCAGGTTCACCCCACTGCTCTCCTCCAGCGAGGCAGGGCTGGTGTCACTGCCTCTGAGAGGGCTGGAGGAGGTTTCTGGTGGGGCATCTCATCTTGCAAGCTGTCTGGGGCCTGCGACTGCTGGGTGCAGACACATCTTATCCTTCCCTCTCTCACCTGGGAAACATGGGTCATGCTGTGGAGTGGTGTCCCAGCCCCTGCTTGGGTGCTGCTGGGTTTGGCACTGTGGGTAGCATTCCCCTGGACTATTCCCCACTCTGGGGTTGGGCAGGGTTGTGGTGCCCTGGCAGGGCAAAAGCTGAGCTGTGACACGGACACATGGCTGGACTCGGGCTCTGGAAAGTCCCTGTGTCTGTGTCCCTGCCCACATCTCACAGCAGGAGTTTGTTGCAGGCTCAGATGCGTGCAGGGAGAAGAGATGGCTCCTGTGGGCAGAGCACACGCAGCCACTGGTTCCCCTTTTGCTTTGCTTCTGAGGAGCCCGGGGGAAACTGCTGAAACAGCTCTTGCATTAGTGTCCCCTCCTCCAGCCTGCTCTGGCCCCGTTTGCCAAGGCCCACAGTGTCCCCATGTCCACTGCCGGTGTCCCCATGTCCACTGCCGGTGTCCCCATGTCCTGGCTGCCCCGGGGTTGTGGTCAGGCCGGGGCAGCGGTGGATGTGCGGCAGATACGTGAGAACACACACGGCTCAGCTGTGTGACACTGCCCCGAGTCCCCTCTGGGGCAGGGAGAGGTCTGGCACCTTTTAGGGGTGCACATCCAGGTCCCCCTATGGGACCTGGTGATGTTGCTGCCCTCCGAGGTCACTTCTCGCTGGGTGGCAACCCCCATGGCCCGACCGTGCCTTCCCGCGGGACACGGGGGTCCGGAGGGCTACAACAGAAGGGATGCTCTCCCATTGCCGGGGCAGAGCGCGGGGGGCCTGGCAGAGGGGCTCTAGCTGGACACACCTCGGGCAAGCCGGCCGGGGAAGGCGGCTGCCGCTCGCCCCAGCCTTGACCACAGGCGGGCTGCAGCGGCGGAGCGGCCCCACCTCCATCGCCGGAGAGCATTTCCTGTAGGAGCGCGCAGGGCGGAGCGGCGGGGCCGGCTGGGGCTCAGGGCGCGGGCAGCGGCCCCTGCACCGCCCGCGGCCCCGGGGCCGAGCGGAGCCGCCCGGGAGCGGGGCTGGCCCCGAGCCTGCAGCGCTGCCGAGCCCGGAGCCGCCGCCGCCGCCGCTCGCAGGCGGCTCCGCAGCCGCGCCGGGAGCGCCCGGGCCGCCGGGGACTGGGAGGCCGGAGCTGGGTCAGGCTGGAGCACCGGGGATCCCATAATGGCTCCTTTCATCCCGCGCCGGTGGCCCGCGTCCAGAGCTGAGTCAGGCTGGGGCAGCTCAGCCGCGTGAGCCCCTTGCCCGGAGCCTGGTGGGGTCCCCTGTGCGCCCCGCTGCCCGGCCGGCCATGGAGGAGGAAGAGGAGGCCATAGGGTACCTGGATAAAGTGCTGGAGGATGAAGATGACTCTGAGCCAGGAACCCCCACCAGCCCCGTGTCTCCGTTTTCGGCCGGCGAGAAGGTGGGCAGCGGGGGGGACCCTGCCCCCGTGCTGGGCAGTGGGTGTGGGGCAAGGGGCATCCTGCTGGTGCAGGTGGTGCCCAGGTGTTGGGACAGCTCCTGGGGCGATGCTGTGGGTGCTGGTGGGGAGCAGAGTTGGGGGGCAACGGGAGCATCGCTGCGGCCCCACCGCTCCCCCGGGCGTGTGGCCAGGGGCACAGGGCAGGGCTGTGCCAGGCTCCGGGTGTGAAGGACTCGGAGTAGGGTGATCCCCCAGCTCTCCTCCCAGAGGGGTGCAGGGCCACGCATGCTGCTGGTGGGGGCTGTGTGGCTCAGCAGAGCCGGCACCGGATGCTCAGGAAGGGGCTGGTTTCACACTTTGCCCCACTGCTCTGCCACCAGAAACTCCTCAACAGTCCCAAAACACAGCTAGGGAGTGGGCCTGGAGAGACCCCTGTGCTGGCAGGTGTAGCTCAGCATCCTCCTCGTGCCTACCCTGCCAGGGTGCTGGAAGAGGGCCCCGCTCTTCCTGGGGTCTCCTGCACGGGGCAGCCGCGGGGCCCTGAGTAAGAGTCACTGCTCTGGGTCACGGGGGTCCTGTTGACATCGTTCCCGTGGGGTGTGCGGGCTCCAGGCGTGGGTGGGCCCCTTATCTCCTGAGCTCCTGCACAGGGCCCAGGCTGGGGGAAGCAGGAAGAGCCCGTGACTAATCTGTGGCAAGGAGCCCACGAGCTCCCAGTGAATAAAAGTGGCCCCCCCGCACACCCTCCTGCTGTGCTGGTCACCGTGGCCCAGCCTTAATGGGGCAGCGTGGCAGGGTGGACACCCTGGTTGTCACAGCAGCGCCCAGGGCCAGCTGATGGACACTAGAATGGGGTGGGGAGATGCTGATCCTCAGCCATGCCCACCCTGGGGCTGTGCCCCTCCGGGTGTTTGCAGCTGCCACCTCCCCTGGCACAACATGGGCAGAGGTGAGGCAAGACCAATGTCCCCCTCTAAACCATCCTGAATGGCTCAGAGTGATGCCCTCATGGCTGTGCTTGGTCCCTGTCTGGGTGGCAAAGCCTGATCCTCAGGTGTGATTTTTAAGGGTAGAGGCCAAGGTGTGACCAAGGATGGTCCAGGAGCTGGGGTGTCCATGCCTGGGCACTGGCAGAGCCTCGCTGAGGGTCCCAGAGCCCCCCAGCCCGGCCATCCCCCTTCCATGAGGGTCATGCCACAGGAGCATCAGTGCTGCAGCAGCCCTGGGAGCTGCCCCAGTGCCACTGGGCAGTGCCTGCTGGGGTGGCACTTTCCAAGGGAAACTTCAGCCGAGGGAAAGGGTGGTGCTGTGTCACGTGGTAGCACCATCCAGCGCCAAGCATGATTTCACTGGGCGTCTCTGGACTCTGCCCTGGGAGAGTCCTGCCATGCCGTGCGCCATCCTGGAGCGCTGCCAGCGGCGCTGGGCTCGTGGCCAGCCCGGAGCAGGGAGCGGAGAGAAGCCAGCGCAGCTCGTGGCTTTCCCAGCTGGCTCCCAATGGGCTCTGCTGCCCATCGGGCACATGCCATGGAGCTTCCCCAGCACTGGCAGGGAGATGTGCCCATGTGGGGATGCCAGGATTGGGTTGGTGGGATGAGGGGTCTCCTCCTGTGCCATTTGCTGGCTCAGCCAGGCTCCTTGCTGTGTTCCGCAGGGCGAGCGGGATGCTGGCAAAGGCCTGGAGATGCGGAAGTTGGTGCTCTCCGGTTTCCTGGCCAGCGAGGAGATCTACATCAACCAGCTGGAGGCCCTCTTGTTGGTGAGCACAGCCCCCAGACCAGCAGGGAGGGAGGGAGGGATGGATGGATGGATGGATGGATGGATGGATGGATGGATGGATGGATGGATGGATGGATGGATGGATGGATGGATGGAGTAATTTCTTCCTGGACAGCTTCTCCCAGCCACATCAGCCTGGGTGGGAGTAAAGCTCCAGAAGCCACACCAGAGCCAGCTTTGTTCTGTCCTGGCTACCCTCATCTAACCTCCCTCACTGCCCATGTGCCTGTTGGGGATGTATTTATATCCCTGCTTCCTCTTGTGGACTAGTTGACCTTCATGTCGAGACGCTGTTGCACAACATGGGGTCACCACCCTGCGGGGAAGTCTGGGAATGCACGAGCCCAGAGTGCCCCTTGGTCCAGCTGCCAGCCTTGGTGCATCTGTCCCAGCCTGAGATCCTCCTCATCCCCAGCCTTCCTCTCTTAGCCCTCATCTCAAACTCTCCCTTCTTTGGCAGCCCATGAAGCCACTGAAGGCCACGGCCACCACGTCGCAGCCTGTCCTCACCCTCCAGCAGATCGAGACAATTTTCTACAAGATCCAGGATATCTATGAGATCCACAAGGAGTTCTATGACAGCCTGTGCCCGAAGGTGCAGCAGTGGGACAGCAACGTCACCATGGGCCACCTCTTCCAGAAGCTGGTATGCACCTTCCTTGGGTCTTGCTCCACTTGGAAGAGGAGAAGGGCTGGAGTTGTGATGAGTTTGGAGTTGTGATGCCATCAGGGGCTGTACCCATGGATGCCATGACCGTGCTGGGGAGAGGAGAAGGAGAGGCCAGGTTGAAGGGCTTTAGCTTCAGCTTCTGCTGTCCAGGCACTTGTTATCTCTCCGCTGGATTTTGGAGGTTTATGGAGGCACAGGTCTGGGCAGGAGCTCCACCATCCTGCCCTGAGCAGGAGCCAAGCGTGTGACCCCCAGCTGGCTGAGTGTCCTGCCTGGAGTGGACAGCTCTGGGCAGTGTCACCTCAAGGGCTGCCTGACCCCTTGGGTGCAGTGGGGGGCTTCAGCACCCTGCTGGTGCCCAGCTAACCCCCACTCCCCACAGGCCAGCCAGCTGGGAGTCTACAAGGCCTTCGTGGATAACTACAAAATCGCCCTGGAGACGGCAGAGAAGTGCAGCCAGAGCAACTACCAGTTCCAGAAGATCTCGGAGGTAAGCTGGGATGGGGCTGTGCCAGTGGGACAGAGCTGTGCCCCACACAGGGCAGAGAGCGCTGTCCTCGTGGCTGAGCTGACCACATCTGCCCTGCAGAGAGGCTCTCCTTGCCCTGGGGACTCGCAGGGACTGTCCCCAAGGGCTGGGCCACAGGGGGCTCTGCTCGAGGGCCGTGGTCTCCAGGCATTGCAGAAGTTTGTCCCCACCTTGTGCAAGCTCAGGTTGGGCTCATCCCGTGCTGTCACCACAGTGCTGGTGGGTGCTGGGCACCTGTGGCTCATCTCCTGCTGCCTGCATCTCCATGCCTGGTTCCCCTACGGAAATGGGGACCTCTGTGGCTACAACCTGGCCCCCCTTGTCCTGTTCAGCTCTGTGGTATCCCCACCATGCCCCAGCTGCTGGGCACAGCCAGAGCTGCTCCCAGCCAGGCAGCATCCCCCCTCCTTCACCCAGCACCCATGGGTGGCCTCCAGCACGGCCAGGCTGGGGCCAGGGGGAGATAGCAGGGTGCATAAAGGGTGGGGGGGACCCCATGACCTTGAGCCATGACTTTTCCCCCCACCCCAGCCCCCCGCGGGCCGCGCTGATGGGCCTTTCCCTCCCTAGGAGCTGAAGGTGAAGGGCCCCAAGGACTCGAAGGAGAGCCACACGTCCGTCACCATGGAGGGTACGGCGGGCGTGGGGAGGGGGGCGCAGCCTTTTGTGTGCACGGGACCGGCGTGGGTGAATTACCGAGCCCTTTGTGTGCCCGGAGCCGGCGGGGAGGGGATGGGTCGCGGCTCTTTAGGATGCTGGGGGCGTGCGGCAGCCCCCCAGCCCCTGCCCACTGCTCCTCCCCGCCCGCGGCCGTGCCGGGAGCCGTGCGGAGGGGCCGGAGCTGTGCCGCAGCCGGGCTGAGCTGCTGCGGGGCGGCAGCGATGGCTGCGCGGACACGGGGCTGCCATGGAAATCCTCCTCATTGTCCGGCTCTGCTGTAACTGCACCTATGGTGAGGCGAGGGGGGCGGCTCCGCTTTGGGGTGCCGGTGGGGGGGGGGGGTGATGCCGCGGGGTCTTTGCCGGGGGCGGGGGGGTGGAGGCTGCGTCGTGCTCTGCAGGCTGAAGTTGGGAGCGTCTTTGTTCCAGGCTCGATTGAATCATCTTGGCTCCGGCACACGCAGCCACGCGCTCGCCGTCCCCGCCGGGCAGGGGCTCCGCTGATGGGACAGAAGGAGCTGGGGTGGGCAGGGGGATCCCGGCCTGGGGGACCCCCCCTCTGCCCAGGCTGTGTCGTGTGGATGGTGATGGGGAGGGATCCCCACTTGCCCCAGCAGCGTGGGGCTGGAATGTCCATCTCTCCATGGCTGGGAGGAGAGGCACTGGGCATCCCTGCCTGCTGCTGCCCGCGGGTCCCAGACTGGCAGGACTGTGGGCACAAGGAGCCCCTTGCTCCTCCCTTGTGCCAGGACAGCCCCTCCCGGGGCTCCCCGGAGCTTTGCGTGTGCCTGTAGTGATGGCAGCAGGAGAGTCCATCCTTCCTATGGATCTAGGGTGGTGGAAAAGGGGGGACACCCTGGCTGCCCCCCTTTATCCCAGAGCAGGGTCCTTGCTGGCTGTCACAGGGAGGAGGGCTCTTGTTTTACCCTCTGGCATGCAGTTGTGGGGGTGCAGCCTCTGGTTAGGGTTCAGGCTGGCATCCTCACCTCCTGAGCAGAGACCCCCTGCTCAGCCTCTCTCGGAACCGGGGATAAAGGGGATGGGAGCTCCCCACGAGTCAGCCCAGGATGAGGAGGTGGCACCTTTCTTTCCCTCCTCTCCCACGGCCTGAAACCTGGCTCCTCTCAGTCCTGGCAGTTTGGGGAAGTGCTCTGAAGTGAAGGGAAAACCCAGAGGCATCAGCCTGGCTGGAAGCAGCCTGGGGAGACATGAATGTGGCCAGGCACAGGGAGCAGCACTGTGAGTGGGCTCCGTGCCTTTGCCTGCCCAAAGAGCTGGGGAGGAGGAGAAGGGACTGTCTGCTTCCACTGAAATGTGCCTCTGAAGAGCCTCCGGGGCTGCTTCCTGCTGGGAAGGTGCATGGCAGGAGAAAGGGGTTGTCTGTACCCTGTGTGTGAGGCAGCTCTGCCCCCCTGGCCTGAGTGGGGCCTCACGTGTGGTCATGGGGGGCTGTGGGGAGGGACATGGTGTTGGGATGATGCCTTGGCCCCCGTATTTTCTGTAGGTGGGGGTTTTGCTGCTGCTGGAGCAGCCTGGGTCCACTTTGCACCCAGGGCTGGCTGGGGTGGTGCACAGAGGTGGGTACAGGGTGTCCCGTGGGGTGGCAGAGCACGGTGAGGGACGGGAGCCACCGCTGAGCCAAAAAGGAAACTGAAAAAGCTGCTGGAGAGGCTCTTCCGCTCCTCAGCCACCACACAGCAAGCGTGGGTGCACCCCTCCCACGGAGGCCCTGCCCTCCTGAGGGCTGCCACAGGCATGGTGGGACACCCATGCCCTCCTGCAGTGCCACTGGTGTTCACCACCCATGACCACGCACCAGCCCAGCCGTGGTTCCTGGTGCCTCCAGCACAGCAGGGCACGGGGCTGTGGCACTGGTGGCTTCCCACTGCTCCTGGCACTACCATGACTGTTGATCCCAAACGCTCACCCAGGGCTCTGTGCAGACCAGGGGGGCTCTCTGGGCATCTGGGTTCCCCTCCTTGCCCCCATGTTGTCTGTGACGGGTGGGAGAGGGGCCAGGGCTCCAGCCAGAGGTGGCTGCTGACACCTTCTCTCTCCCCTCAGCGCTGTTGTACAAACCCATCGACCGGGTGACACGGAGCACCCTCGTCCTGCACGTGAGTGTGACACCAGTCCTGGGGGGCTGGTGGTGGTGGGCTCTGTCTCTGCTGCTCCTGGGGATCTGCAGCTGATCAGGGGTCTCTAGGGTGGGTGCTTTCGAGCTGTTCATCTGTGCCCATCTCCTTCCAGGACCTCCTCAAGCACACCCCAGCTGACCACCCTGACTACCCACTGCTCCAGGACGCCCTCCGCATCTCCCAGAACTTCCTCTCCAGCATCAATGAGGACATTGATCCCCGGAGGACAGCGGTCACCACCCCCAAGGGCGAGGTGAGCCTGCAGGGTGGGCAGTGGCTGGGCACAGGGTGAGGCACCTGGCTGGTGTCTCCATCCTGAAGAGCTCCGTGGTGCCTGGGTAGGAGTTGGAGGGGTTCCTCCAGATACAGTTCCAGGTACAAGATTAGGGCTCTACCTGGTCCTTGCTGCTTGCTGGTACCTTACTAAGCATAGAGGACGTGGACCTTTCCATGCTCCTGGTGGCTGTGCCACGGAGAGGGACAGGATTGTCGGCCTTTCCCCGTGGATTGTTGGCCTTTGCTCCCTGCCTGCTCTCACAGCAGCCCCTCTGCCCCACAGACCCGGCAGCTTATCAAGGATGGCTTCCTGGTGGAGCTGTCGGAGGGCTCGCGGAAGCTGCGGCACGTCTTCCTCTTCACCGACGTGCTGCTCTGTGCCAAGCTGAAGAAGACAGCGGTGGGGTAAGGAGGGCGCTGGGCACAGGGGGAATGTGTCACAACCCCTGTGACTGGGGGATGTGCCAGGGAGGGGCTCAGGCATCGGTCAGCATCCGTGCCCTGCCTGCAGGAAGCACCAGCAGTACGACTGCAAGTGGTACGTGCCCCTGGCCGACCTGGTGTTCCCCTCGCCCGAGGAGTCAGAGCACTGCCCGCAGGTCCACGTCATCCCCGACCATGAGCTGGAGGACATGAAGATGAAGATCTCAGCCATCAAGAGCGAGGTGCAGAAGGAGGTGAGAGAAGGGTGTGGGACTTGCTGTCGGGGTGGGTGCCTCGCTCGGGATCGGGGTGGGACATGGGGGACAGGGGCAGCTGTGGAAGGTCCTCTCTGCTCCCCGTCTGCAGAAAGCCAACAAGGGGCAGAGCCGGGCCATCGAACGCCTCAAGAAGAAGATGTTTGAGAACGAATTCTGGCTGCTCCTCAACTCCCCTGCCATTCCCTTCCGCATCCACAACCGCAACGGGAAGGTGAGGAGGGCGGGCTGGGGCTGGGCTCAGCCCTGCCTGCACACAGCCTGCCACATCCCCCTCTCTCTTACAGAGCTACCTCTTCCTGCTCTCCTCCGACTACGAGCGGTCTGAGTGGAGGGAGGCCATCCAGAGACTGCAGAAAAAGGGTAAGTTTGCAGCTGCCAAGGCCCTCTTGGGGCTCCTGGCCCCTCCAGAGGCCACAGGGAGGTCCTGTAGGATCCCAGCCTGGTGCTCTCCAGTCTCCATGACCAACACTGGCTGTATTCCTCTGAAGTTTCTGTCCTCTCCCAGACCTCCAGGCCTTCGTCCTGAGCTCAGTGGAGCTGCAGGTGCTCACAGGATCCTGCTTCAAGCTGCGCACTGTCCACAACATCCCGGTCACCAGCAACAAGGACGGTGAGTGACCGCTGGGCTGCTGGGTCCTGCTTTGCTCGGGATGATGCCGGGCAGGAGCTGTGGGGTCCCTGGGCTGGAGCGGGGACCCTGCTGTGCAGGGGACAGCTTCCCACCAGGTGGCACTGCTGGAGCAGCGTCGGGCTCCCAGGCAGCGCAATCCCGGCTGCAGCACGGGGCTGCTTTTGGGCTCTCTGCAGCACCCCCATGGGCTGGGCAGGACCAGTGTCCCCAGGGTGAGACCCAGCCAGCCCCACTGGGAACCTCCCCCAGGACTGTCCAGCAGCAGGAGAGCTTGGGATGTCTGTCAGTGGGGGATACAGAACTTAGGGATGTCCTTCCAGGGGGTTGAGGGCGTTTGGGTGTCACTTGCTGTGGCACAGGTGGCAAAGGCTGCCACAGGGATGGGCAGCCCCAGGCCCTGACACAGCCTCTGCTCTCCTGGCACAGATGATGAGTCCCCAGGGCTTTACGGGTTCCTGCACGTCATCGTCCACTCTGCCAAGGGCTTCAAGCAGTCAGCCAGTAAGTGTGGGTGCCCACCCTGCTCGGAGTGGGCTCAGAAGAGTTGGGGTCCAGCACGTGGCCCTGCTCCACCCACAGTGGTCCCCTGGGAGATGGTGGGGGTGTTCCTGGGGTGCTGAGCAACGTCTGCTCCCCCAGACCTCTACTGCACACTGGAGGTGGACTCCTTTGGCTACTTCGTCAGCAAAGCCAAGACCAGGGTGTTCCGGGACACCACGGAGCCGCAGTGGAATGAGGTGAGGGAGGGTTGGATGCAGGGAGGGGGCTGTGCTCCCCATTTCCCTTCAACCCCAGTTCTGGAGCTGCTCTGGGGTGCTGGGGTTGAGCCACTTTCCCTCCATACCCCAGGAGTTTGAGATTGAGCTGGAGGGCTCCCAGTCCCTGCGCATCCTCTGCTACGAGAAATGCTACGACAAGACCAAACTCAACAAGGACAACAATGAAATCGTGGACAAGATCATGGGCAAGGGACAGATCCAGGTATGCACTGGGACTTTTCGGCATCTTCTCACCCGAAGGTGGACCCCTTAGGGCCTGGCAGCTGGGCTGGGAGGGTTGTCCTGGAGTGATGCCTGGGACAGACAGCTCTGCTTTTGGGAGTGGGGTACAGCAATTGTGGGGTTGAAGGCAGTGAGGTGGGTGGGCATCAGGTGAGGGCCTTGTGATGGTCCTGGGGCACAGTGGCTGCAGGAGAAGGTGGGACAAAGTGAGAGAGGCCCTGTGGAGGTGGCAAAGCCAGGCCTAACCCTGCAGAGGTGCATCCAGCCCCAGCTGGGCTGGAAGTGTTTCCATTCCACTGCTCTCCATACTGTGGCCCCGGGGGGCTGCGGGGTGGGGTTGGCAGCTGCCCTAGGGAGGGCTCTGCATGTGCAGCCCCCTGTCCCTCCTGTGTCCCCCTCTGCCACCATCTGCCTTCCCTGTGCCTCCATCCACTGCTGTTATGGCAACAGGGGTTTCCAGGGCAACGGCTGAGTCGCCTCTGATTGGTGGTTGCCAGGCAGGGAGGATGGAGGCCTGGGCTGCCCTGAGATGTTCCCAGGTGAGCAGGACCAGGAGGATGGAGTGGGGGGCAAGCAGCCCCCAGACCCCACATTCCCCCTGCACCCACCTTGGCCAGGCTGCAGGGAAGCCCAGGGCAGGGGGACACAGTTCGGGATGGGGGTGTCCCTGTGTTTTCCTGGTGGGCACCGCAGCCTGGCTGCCCTCCTGGCAGTACTGGGGACGGGGGCACGCCTGGGACACAGCCCTTGACCCAGGGCCACTTCAAAGGGCCCACCATGGCTGCCTGCTCCGTGGGAAAGCGACTGAGGGCAGGTCCCAGGGGAGCAGAGAGCAGCATGGAAATGCTGCTGGGAAGGGGATGCTGTGGGGAAACAGCACTGGAGGGGGGGCACAGGGAGGGAAGTGGGGGCTCAGCTTCACCAGTGGCTTGTTCATACCTGAAATCACCCGTCTGTTGCTGTCTCCCCCAGGAAACAGTGGTGTGGGGGTGGCACTGGGCCAAGTGGGAAGGCCAGGGCAGGGAAGGGGCTCGGTGTCCCGCAGGGATCAGTCCAGCTGCGCTCTCTCGGAAATAGCCTGGATCAACAAACATGAGTCATGCTGGGAGATGCGGGGGTCGGGACAGGGACAGCACAGCTCGTACCCGTGCACAAGCTGTGGGGGAAGAAAGGGAGACGAGAAGGCCCTGGGGCTGCTTATCCCAAGGAGGATCTGGATGGATGGAAGAGTGTCAGGGTTGGGGCTGTCCTGCTGCTGTTGCCCAGAGCCACAGCCCAGCCTCTGCCCCAGGGGTGGGCTGGGTGAGGGGGCAGGACAGCTGGGAGCAGGATGGGCAGTGCTGCTCCTGGAGCTGTGGGTCATAGTCAAGCCCCAGAGCTGCCCCCCTTCTTCTCCCTGAGCTGTTCAGGCAAAGATGCTGCCTTGGATGTTCCTCACCCTGGCTGGTCCCTGGGCTCATCATGAGCTGCTGCTGGTTCCACATAGCAGCACTGGCTGCTCAGTGGAAAGGTGCAACTCCTGGTTGGCATTAACCCTGTTTTGTTGTTAACCCCATTTTGTCTGCAGTTTTTAAAGCTGGAACATGCTGTGGACAGGGCTGCCGTGTTTGGCTTGTGTCCCCATGAGGGCCTTGTGTCCCCTGCGTTGCAGGGCTCAGCCCTGCTCTGAGCTGTCCCAGTTGCTCCCAGCAGCTGGGCCATGTCTGCTGGGTGCTGGCAGGGGTGCACGGTGCTGTGCCAGCATGGCAGGTGGATGCTGTGGTGGGCAAAGCAGGCTGTGAGTGCTTGTGCCCTCATTGCAGAGGACAGAGGATGGATCTGGCCCCCATGCCCTGGGGCACATGAGGAGACAGGCAGTGGGTGCATGAAGGGGGTCTCAGGAGCCCCTTCCCCAGCCCATTTGAGGCACAGGGGGGCTGTGGCTGTTGGAGCAGAGCCTGGGTTGCCAAGGGCACGGTGCCTGCTGTACCCTCAGGTAATAGCTGTCTGTCTGTCCGCTTCCTGGGCTGGCAGAGACTCTGGGTGGGGGGATTTGTGATGTTGGGGCACCCTAGAGCTGCAGGGAGCCACAGTGACCCATGTGGACTCCAGGGGCTGCTGAGGGATGGACTGGGGGGCAGTGCAAGCTCCCCAAGCCTGCCCAGGGGGGACTTGCTGTCAGAAGCAGCAGGCAGGGATCCTTCCCTGCCCACATCACCCCTGGCAGTGGGGCTGATGAGGGCCAGGGTGCACAGAGGGGACGTGGGGGTCCCCAGCAGACTCCAAAAGCCTCATGCCCGTGGCCCTTGCTGAGAGCAGGAGAGGCAGCCTGGCTCCTGCGCGGAGCCGGGAAATCTGCAGCCGCCAGCGGCGGTGCTTCGGGGCGGAGAAGGGCAGAGGGAGAGCGGCAGAGGGATAACAGCGGATAACGGCGGATAACGGCGGCGGGGAGCCCGGGCAGCCCCCCCGGCGCTCCCGAGCGGCGGCGGGCGGCAGGGCGAGAGTTAAACGCGTGGGGGCCGGCGGCGGGGGGGGGGGGGCTGCCTTTGAGTCACTTCCTCGCAGGGGGAGGGAGGTTTTTGGGGCTGCCTCGCCGCCTCGCCAGCCTGGCTCACACCCTGAAGATGAGCCCTGCCCGCTCGCCGCCCCGCCGCCCCAGCAGGGCTCCCCTGGCCGGCCCCCGCTGAGCTCTCCCCGCCGGCAGAAGGGATGCCGGTGCTGTGCTAACCCAGCCGCGGGGACGCTGCCCGGCCAGCCTCGTGTGTCGCCTGCCCGGAGCCGAAGCGGTGGTGGCGATGACGGAGGTGTTGGTGCAGCCGGAGGGCAGCCCCGGCCCCGGGGGCGAGCAGCAGCCGGAGCGCGGCGTGGAGGAGCCCGAGGGGAAGCGGCCCCCGAACACGGGCGCCCGGCTCTGGGGCAGGGTGCGCAGCAAACTGCTCCGGCAGAAGGTGCTCCGGGTGCGGGGGGTGGCTGCAGGGGATGGTGCTGGGCTCTGGGATGGTTCCGCCGGGCTCTGCTGTGCGTGGTGGCCGTGGCTTTTTGGTGGGGGGCTCTGAGATGGGGGGGGCTGTGGTGTTTGTGTGGAGAGTGAGTGCTCTGGGGTCTGTGCACGGAGCAGGGAGGCTGTTTGGGTGCATCGGGAGCTCTTCGATGCAGTTGGCAGCCTGTGAGGTGTTTGTTTTCCTCCTTCCCTCTCCCTCTGTGTGCTGGCAGGGTCGGGGAAGCTGAGCTGTTTGCAGCGGTGGGGCAGGGAAGCTCCTGTCCAGCCCTGGAGCTTGCCCAGGGGGCAGTGATGCTTCTGGGCTGGCTGGGGCCGGGTTCCTGAGGTGCCACAGCACCCAGTGCCTGCGTCCCCGGTCTTGCAGCCCGGGTCGATCCAGGCTTTCCCCAGCTCCCAGCTGTGTCGCAGCCACATCAGCCAGTGCTGCCCGTCGTTGTGGGAGCACAGAGTGCAGGGATGTGCGACAGCGGTGACAAAGGAGGGGGACTGCACCCTTGCAGGCTGTCCCAAAAGCCCCATGGGGGACTCTGGGGGTTTCCCTCGGTGGTGTCCCCCTGCACAGGGAGCTGCTGGCTCGGGGCTCAGCTGTGGCCGCGGGCAGGAGCTGCCTGGGCCCGTGGGGGTTCGGTTTGGCAGCGGCGGGGCCGCGTGTGACGCAGCGGCATTAACCTCGATTCTGTGCCACGGCTCCGCACAGGGGATTAAGGGGCAGCGAGGGCTCTGTGGGGAGGCTGCCCAGCAGCTGTTGCTGGGTCAAAACATGAAGGGGTTTCATTTCCCGTGCCCGTTGCGGCCGCTGGCTTCCCTGCCCGCTGCTGCCCGGGAGCCCTGGGGCTGCTGTGCAGGGTCCTGGTGGGCTGTGGGTGCTGCTGCTGCTCCTCGGGTCACTCTCAGTCGGGTCTGTGAATTACTGCTCTTTTGTGGGGCTGTGCTTTGCTGCTGGCAGCATTTGCTGGTTTGGGGGCTGCTCTGTCCCACAGCACCGGGGAGCTCAGGGACTGTCTGTTCCCTGGGGATGGAGCATGCAGGTCTGGTGAGGGATCTGCTTGCCAGGGCAGCCACAGGAGGCCAGGCTGAGGAGTCTGTGGGTGCCATGCTGATGGGAAGCCACGCTGGCTGTAGCAGCTCCTCTGGGATCCTGCTCCCCAGGGCCCTGGCAGAGATGACCTCGCTGATTGAGTCACCAGTGTGCTCCCGATGGCTTCACCCAGGGTGACGCTTGGGTGACCTCATGGGCCTGAGATGTGAGGAAGGGACATGCCCAGCCTGGCAGCCCCTGCCCCACCACAGCATCCCAGTGTTTGGGGCCCTGGGAAGCCACCATGAGGGTTTTGAGCCCTTTCAGCTCCTCACCTTGGACCTCTGCCTGGGTCTGTCACAGTGCCATGACCTGGAGGTGTCTTGAGGACAAAATTCCAGGATATGGCCTCATCACCTTAAGTCCGGAGCTGTCCCGTGGACAAGACAAGCAGTAGGAGAGGGGGTCAGCGCCAGCAGGACCTCCCCAGGACACACGAAGTACTGCAGGGCTGCCAGGATGTCCACTGCCTGTTCCTCCACAACCTGGGGCCTTGTCCTACAAGCAAATGCCTTCAGATAATTCGGGAAACCAGGATGATGGCACATCTCTGTGGCAACAAACAGGGTGTTTCACCTTGCCATGGATGAGTGTGGCACCGCAGTGGGCACAGATACCAGCATGGCTGAAAGTCCCTGAGACGGAGGAGGGAGCAGCCTGGAGACATGCTGATGACCTGGCTGAGATGCTCCCCCAGGCACAGGCTGGTGTTTGAAGCCATCTGACCTTCCAAAGAGGAGCTGACAGCTCATCCTGCACAGTTCAGGCTCGGGGGCTGTTCCCCAGGGCTCCCAGCCCAGGAGCTCCCCATTGACCTGGGATGTCCCTGCATCCTGCTGGAGCAAGGCAGCTCCCTTTGGAGGAGAAGGAGATGGTGGTGGGAGCTGGGGCGGGGTGTTTGCCAGCACTGTGTGGGCAGGAGCTGCCTCTGGCTCTGTGGGTGGATGCTCCCGTCCATCCTCCCACACCTGGAGACGCGGCTTTGCTTAAACTGGGGAGTGGCAGCGTCGTGTGCTGCTGCTGCTGCTGCACGGGGGGCTGGCCTGGAGGGTTACAGAGCACCAGGGCCAGGCCACAGCCGGGCACAGGGACCTGACCCAGCTGCAAGGGGGCTCATGCCCATGGTGCCAGCAGAACTAGCCCAAATTCGGGCCCTGCTGGCTGCCGTGGGATGGTTCTGCCCATGCTGGGGTAAGGGGCTGTGGGGAAGTGATGTGCTTAGGGTAAGGTCTGCGGCACTGGCGGCAGCCAACCTGGCTTTCATTAAAGCTTTCTTCAGAGCTCTGCTAAAGCCCTTCCAGATGTCAGCTGCCAGGGCCATCAGAGCTGGAGGGACCCAAGGGATGGGGATGGGAAAGGGGAAGGATGTGGTGGCTGCAGTTAAAATCGCATTGCAGAGCAGGGAGGCTCCTGACCTGGCTGGGGGACAAAGGGGCTCCTCTGTCGCTGCCATGAGTGGGACAGGGATGGATGAAAGTCCCTGGGACTGGTGGCACTGGCCGTGGTGGCTGCATGGCAGCGCTGCAGGGGATGCAGTGCTGGAGGGGAGCACAGAGGAGCTGGAGCAGCAGGACTGGGGTTGGCTGTGGTCTGGCTGCAGTCTCGTGATCCCAGTGTCCAGACCTGCTGCAGGGTCCCATGGGAGCCCAGGGCAGCTGCAGCCTTTTCCTCCCGCTCTCCAGCAGCCGCAGGGCTGGCACAGAGGAAGCAGCGTGGCACTCCCCGGGCTCTTGCATGTGCTGGGCTGGAGCATCAGGGAGGGCTCCGTGTCAGGAGCCATTCCTGGGCCACGCTGGAGACAGCAGCATTTCTGCCTTGCTGGGGACCACAGTTTTCCCAATGCTGAGGAGCTGCTCGGGCTCACTGTGACACAGGGCTGGGCATGTGGCAATGCCACCGTGCTGGGTCTGTGCCAAGAGCCAGGGCAGCTCCAGCCTGTCCTTGGGACTGTGGGGTCTTGGTGTCATGAGGAGCCCCAGAGTGCCCCCCATCACGACATGCAGTGACTTTATGGGCAGGGGAGCAGCAGCTCCGTGGCTGCAGCAGCAGCTCTGGACATCTTTACACTCGCCCAGGGCATCTCCTGACCCAGCAGCTGCAGGAAGCTCCCGTGTCCTTGCGGAGTGACCCCGTGTGCCTGGCGCAAGTGTGGCCTGGCAGCTGCGTGTCCCCGGCCCTGGGAGCCCCCACCAGCTCCCACATCCCATCCCCTTCCCCAAGGGGACATCAGTGCCTGGCTGCCCGCCCCGTGCATTACAGGGATCGATGGGGCTGGATCGATACCACCAGCTGGGGACCAAAAAGCCCCAAAAGGCAACTGCAGCCACCTCTGCCCAGCCCTGGGGCCCGGAACCCACCACGGCACGTGCCGGGGCCTTGGGAATGCCAGCACCTCGCTCGGCACCCGGGCGCCGGGGCAGCGTCACCGAGTCCCCCGCTAGCCCCAAAGCCAGAAATAGCAGAGCCTGTCATTCCCAGGGGTTATAAATAGCCTTGGCTATGGGGAGATGTTGTTTTTCTGCATGGAAAACGCTGCCCTAGTTCTGTTTCATCAATCTGCCGCCAGAAATAGTCCTAATTTCTTGGAAGTTTCTTGCTTCCCGGGTGCGGGTTAAAGCACTGCCTTGCAGGGGCTCTGGGGAGAGGGCAGGACAGGGGGGCTGAGCCCATCTGGCCTCAGGGCACAGCCAGAGGGACCCCAGACCCCAAAGGGGAACAAACCTCTCCATCCTCTGGTCATGAGCAGCATGTTGCCCAGGAAAAGCATGTCCTGTGCCCTACACCACCTGCAGATCAGGGGCTTTGGGGGCCGCCAGGTTGGGATGACAGTGGGGCTGGCATGGGGCTGAGTCCCCTCAGAACTCACAGACCATCTCTCCCCACAGCTGGACCCACAGGCCGTGCAGACGAAAAACTGGCACATGGACGTGATTGAGATGAACGGGGTAAGTGGGGCTGGGGGACCCACAGCCCCTCGCTGTGAATGCAGCCCCTTCTTGCCTTCAGGCCAGCCAGGACTCACCCCCTGTCTCCCACAGATCAAGGTGGAGTTCTCCATGAAGTTCACAAGCAGGGACATGAGCCTGAAGAGGACTCCATCCAAAAAGCAGACCGGCGTCTTCGGGGTCAAAATCAGCGTCGTGACAAAGTAAATGCAGGGCTGTGGGGGCTGATCTGCTCTGTGGGTGTGGGGTTGCACTGTGTCCCCTTGCTCCCACCAGCACCGGGGAGCTTGGCCTTTGCTCTCTGCTGGGGACTTGCCCATTCCCTTCACCATTCCCATCCTTCCCACCTGCCCATCCTGCTGCTGGCCCGGGGTTTGCAAGGCTGGGCTGGCTGCTGCGGGTTCCCCTGGGAATCTTTGCTGACGGCTCCTCTCCCCGAGCCAGGCGTGAGCGCTCCAAGGTGCCTTACATCGTGCGCCAGTGCATCGAGGAGGTGGAGAAGAGGGGCATCGAGGAGGTCGGCATCTACAGGATCTCTGGAGTCGCCACTGACATCCAGGCGTTGAAAGCTGTCTTTGATGCAAGTGAGTGTCCTGGGGGAGCTTGGTGTTCCCATGGGAGGTACTGAGACCCCCCTAGCCCTCTGCAAGCCCAGGGTTTGGTTATTGCACTGCACGTGTGCCAGATGTGCTGCTGTGCCCAGGGAGGGGCTGGGGGTGAGGAGGGACAGAAACATCCAGAGATCCCAGCCCTGTTTGTGCCTCGATGCCTCTGAGCTGCCGCCGCTCCTGGCTGGCTCCTGGGAGACACTGAGTCAGGGAAACGTTGCAAATGCATTTGCAAATCGTTCCACGTCCTGTTGCCCAGCCAGGCGGGAACCACTCGGCTTTTCCCAGCCTCAGCCTGGCTAATGGGGCTGTGAACTCATCGGTGCTGTCCCTGCCCTCCAGCTGGCAGCCTGTCTGGATAGCTGGAGTGACACAGAGGGTAGAGACCCAGAGGGGAAGGAGGGCAGGAGGCGTCACATGTGGGTGCTCTCTGGACAGATAACAAGGACATCCTGGTGATGCTGAGTGACATGGACATCAATGCCATCGCTGGCACGCTGAAGCTGTACTTCCGTGAGCTGCCCGAGCCCCTCCTCACTGACAGACTCTACCCCGCCTTCATGGAGGGGATTGGTAAGGACTTGGGGATGGGGAAGGCGTTGATGCACAAATGTGGCTCTGTTTGGCATTGCCTGCTCTGCGATGGGAGATTCCCAAGGGTCCTTCCCAACTTGGCCCACTCGGTCCTGGCTGTTCTTGCTGGCTCCAGGCTGGCTCAGGGCTCGTGGTGCTGCTCCCCAGTGCTCACACACTGGCTGCCAGGAGGTATCTGGCCATGGTGGGTCCTGCTGCTGCACCAGGCCCTGCCCTGAGCCCTCTCCCTCCTTGCTTCCAGCCCTCTCGGATCCTGCTGCCAAGGAGAACTGCATGATGCACCTTCTCCGCTCGCTGCCTGACCCCAACCTCATCACCTTCCTCTTCCTGCTGGAGCACTTGAAAAGGTAATGGCTCGGGGGCTGCCTGGGATGGGTGGGAGGTGCAGGACGGGTCTGTCTCACTGCTTTGCTGTGGGGATGGGATATGAACGGAGTTAGAGCTGCTGTTTGATTCCTGTGATGCCTGCACAGCTGCAGGCTGATCCCAGACTGGAGGCAGATGGTGCTGTGCTGGTGCACAGCAGGGCTGTGGGCAGCAGCCAGGGCCAGCAACAGCAGCTCAGTGTTGGGCAGGCACAGAGTGGTCCTTTCCCAGGCATTCCAAGATGGTACAGCCCCAGGTGTGTCCCACCTGCCCTGTCTCTCTGGGCTCTGGCACATTCCCCAGGGTCCTGCCAGGCTGCAGCTTGTTCAGATCCTTTGGCTGATGTCAGTGTTGGCCTTCCACATCTCCTCTCCTTGGGCCCTGTTGGATGCTGGGGGGATCCTGGAGCCATTCTGCCCCTCCAGAGCAGCCCCTGGTGTCCCAGGACCACTGTTCACAGTGCCAGCAGGGCCTATGCTGTGCCTGGCCAGTGATCCGGGTCAGCTCTGCAGGGAGCACACGACCTCTGGAAACATGGAACTCTTGGAAACATGGAACTCTTGGCTGCTGCAGCCCGTGTGCAGCTGGTTGGATGAGCTCTGCAGGGAGCAGCTGGCCTCGGCACAGGACAAGAATCAACTGGGAGCTGTGCAGTGTCCCCTGTAGCAGGAAAACAGCTCTGTGTCCCTTCCCACCAGTCCAGCAGTAGCCCTTGCAAAACAAGGTGCAACAATCTGTGTCACCTGTCCCAGAGTGAGTGCAGCAGTGTGTGGTTTAACAGGCTTTGTCTTGGCCCATATGAGGCACATCCGAACCTGCGGACTCATGGACTGGGGCTCTCTGGGGGCCCAAAACCTGTGGAAGGCACAGGGCTGTGGGAGGGCAGCACAGCAGCACACAGAGCCTGGCCAGAGCTTGGGACTGGGACTCATGGCTCATGTTACTTGCATCATGAAACTTTTTTTTTGTTCCTCTGGTTTGGCTAAAACCAAACAGAAAAAGTGATTGATGCTGGGGGATGGAGAAGGAAAAATCCATTTCCATCCTGAGAACCGGGCACAGCCAGTTCCCACATCTGCTCCCCTGGCCGGGGCTCAAGCGAGCAGCCTGTGCTGGGGAGCACAGCTGCCTCCTAACATGGCAATGTTGTGGTCCTGCTTCCCTCGGTGCTGGCAGGACTCCCACAGGGTTGTTGGGGCAGGGAGCCTCGAGGGGAGTGGGTGCAGGGGGCACGGGCTGGTGCAGAGCTCCCTGTCCCCTGCAGGCTCGGGAAGGGAGGAGGCCCCGCAGCTCAGAAGCGACTGAGGGCTTGGTCGCTGCCACATCACACCCCAGGGCTCCCGGCCAGGCCCGGCGGCTCCAGCAGAGGCCGTGAAGGGGGCAGAGCTCCCTGCCCTGCACCTGGCTTTTCTGAGGGCTGCAAAGGGCAGTGGAAAGCTGGAGGTGCCCCGCTGCTGCTGGGAGAAGGGAGAGCAGCCCTCGCCCCCCCACTTCACCCCAGTACTGCCCCGCTCCTGAACAGCATTAGGGGCTGACACTGCCTCTCTCCCTGTACCCCACAGGGTGGCTGAAAAGGAGCCTATCAACAAAATGTCTCTCCACAATCTGGCCACGGTCTTTGGGCCAACACTGCTGAGACCCTCAGAGGGGGAGAGCAAGGCACACCTCACCCTGGCCTCCGACATCTGGTCCCACGATGTGATGGCCCAGGTAAGAGCTGGGTAATGGAGGGGTTCACCTGCCTGTCTGGGTAGATTTGTTACTCATGGCTGGATGAAACAAGCTGGGAGGTGGCAGCTCTTTCCCTCCCTGGAGTAAAACCCCTCCATATTCCTTCTACAGGTCCAGGTCCTTCTCTACTACCTGCAGCATCCTCCCATCTCCTTCACCGAGCTGAAACGCAACACACTTTACTTCTCCACGGACGTGTAGCCTGCAGGCAGAAGGCACCAGCTGCAAACACTCCAGCTCCCTGCTGGGGGACACGGACTGGACCACAGCCCCCCAGGGAGACCAGCCCAGACCCAGGACGGTGCCGCCTGCAGCTCCTGTACAATCGCGTTCCAGTGGCCCGCTCCCACCAGGTGCCAGGCCCTCTCTGTAAAGTAGTCGTGTCTTATGTCCCTTCTTGTGTTCAAGAATTGTTTTTATGTATATTTGCTCAACGGAAGAGGTAGTGACTGACAAGGGCTGTGGACACAGGCTTCCCCCTTGGCTAGTTTTCTCCTGGACTCCTTTCCGCCCGCTCACTCCTAACCAGGCACCCCTCGCCTGAAGCCTGCAGTGCCCCACGAGTGCCTGTTTGCTGCCCAGCTCCCCTGCCCACGCCTGCATGTGCAGCACCGGCTCGCCCCGAGGCCGGCAGCTCGCGGGCCTCCCTCCCCGGTGACGGTGACGACCAGCTCTGCTTTGGCTTCGCTGCCTGCGCCAACGTTGGACCCTGTGCTTGGATCCTGCTCCAGCCCGAGCGAACTTGCGACCACGAGAGCAGAGGAGCAGGGTGCTGCTTCCTCCCTGCCACGGCTCTTCTGGGTGTTTTCAGGCCAGTCCCCTCTGCAGCCCCAGCCCTGTGCTTTGCCTGTGTGTGTGTGGCGTGGCGGTTCCTCCCCTTGCTGGATTTCGCCTCCGAGTAGCGTTTTGGGGTAACCCCTCACACAAGGCTGGAACCAGAGGTGCTGTGCTGGTCTTGATCCACAGCAGGCTGAAGGGATGGCCAGCCAGACAGGTCTGCTTCCATCACCATGGGCTGACCCCATGTCTACTCTGGCGCTGACGGAGTCCCAAATTTCCCCAATTTGGAAATTTGGTGGGGAACAGGGTCCCTGCTGTACAGTTCTGTCTCTGCCATAGTGAGGTACTCACACCCCTGCCAGCCCAGCACTGCCATGAGCACTGCATGCACCCCGTGGCAGAGCCTGCCAGGGCACCAGCATTCCTGCCATGGCCATGGGGATGAGGAGGGGTTTGTTCCCTCCTTGGCCATCCCTGCTGCACTGGGCACATGGCAGCACATGGTCCTGCCTCAGTGGCAGCTTGGCTGCCAGAGGCAAGTGCTCTGCAGCAGCTGGATGGGCACCCAGCCTGGGAGCCAGCACAGAAGGATGGGAGGAGGAAAGCCTTCATGGCCCTCACAACTGAAGGCAGAAATGCTTTGTTCTGTCTTTCTCCCAAAGCGGTTGCTGCTGGATTAGCCGTGCCCGGCCAGCTCAGGTCTGTTCGTTAGTGGCTCCAGTTCTTGCCCCTCCCAAGCTGATGGCTGGAGTTCCCGCACCATGTCCCAAGGCAGGACAGGCTGCCCCAGTGCCCAGTTCCCCAGGCGTCCCCCACACTCCCAGGCAGGTGTTGGTACCTGTTGGGACACGGAACCTTTCGCTCTGTGAGCCGAGTCCGTGTTCTTGTGGGAAAAGCCCCCTCACCTCCCCGACTGCGTTGGCCCTGTGCTCTCCTGTGCCAAATGGAGATGGATGAGAAGTGACCAGGAGTGTCCCTCACAGCGGCGTTGCCTTTACCCTCCCAACCACGGACTGTTCCAGGTAGAGCCCGGCCACCGATGCACCAGGTATGTCCTCAGCCACCTCCCTGGGGAAGGCAGCACCTGCCAGCCCTGCACCAGCAAAGCAACCAAGGAGGGGAGGTCTCAGTCCCCCTCCAAAGGGCTCACACTCCAGACCCTGCTCCTCTTGACTACCAGCTAAACAGAAGGGAAACAGCATTGCAGAAAATAACCAGGCGTCTGTCTTGGCCCTGGACCCAGTAAGGAGGCCGAGCTTTAGATCTGACTGCACAACGGACCCCTGTGTGTGTCTGATTTGTTACATGTGTCCAAGTCTCTGTCCACGACACTGTCATTCCAGATGGAGACTCTGTACAGCCAAATCTCCCCCCACGACAGTGGCTGGAGGCCCAGTCCCCACAGCCCAGCAAAACAGGCTGTGGCTGTCCCCATGACTGGCTTTTGCTTGTCCCTACAGGAAGGAAAAGAGGGGGGTGGACTCTTGCAGCTACAGGTAGAATAGAACTGTTAATTAATATTTGACTTTCAAAAGTTGTTAAGGATATATTTTTGTTTGTGTTCTGTTTCAATTTCTGTAGATTATAAACTTTAAATGGCTGTAAAACCTCGTGAGGAGAAAAAAAAATGTTAATAAAAATGCAAAGCCCCGATATTTGCACAAAAGAAGCCCTGTGGTGTTGCTGTTTGCACTAACTGATCACCTTGGCATCACAGCTTCTTCTCTTTCTGTCGTGGAATTCTTGCTAGTTGCACTTCAAGCCAGTGGTATAAGCACAGGCATTGTGCCAAGCAATCCTTGAAGAGACTTCTTATGGTTTGGGCTACATCCTTGCATTTTGGAGGAAAAAAACCTGGACTGTCTGGAGCCAGCCTGTTTAATCAGCCTAGAATTACTCAAGCTTAAAATTCAGCTGACTTGCACAGCTTCTGGCCTGAGGATACTGAACAGGCACAGCAAGGGACATCAGGAGATCTGGAAACCTCATCTGATAGATCACATGGTGCTGTCTCCCCACTTCTTTCCATGTGGGAATGGGAGCCAGCGTGCCTCCAAACTGACCACTGACCACCATATCAGCCAAAACACACTGCTAGTACTGCTCTTCCAGGTAAACAAGGGCTGTCACTGTTCTGGGATGTCAAACTGTGGATGCAAAGGAGGGGAAGTGGGTGGGAGAACCCCTATTGGGTGCACTGCATCTGAAATCCCACTGCCTCAAAGAGATGAGGGGACTGCTTGCCTTTATGGAGTGGTTCAGTGAAGGTTAAAAATGACCCTCTGAGGTCTGACAACAGAGCTTGGTTAGAAGAGCAGGAGGGCACATAGGAACCAATCACAGAGGCAGCAGCTCCTTGAGCTAACAAACATATGTTTTGATTTCAGCACCAATGTAGTGCAGAAACAACACTTCACTTACCCCTGTGTAACACTGGGGCACAGAGGTGGCACAGGGACATGATGGGAAGCAGGCTCTGAGCTGAGTGAATGCCCAGTTATATCTGTCAAACACTGGTTTACTTTCACAACTCTGCTTTCTAAGTCTCACTATCAAACTGCTGGAACTAATGGGGTGAGCCTGGAGCAGTTAAAGCAGTAGCAAGATTTTTTGTACTCCCACAGTGAGGTTAAATCAGGCTAGCCAAGTGGCTACAGAGAATTATACTTCAGCAACAACCTCTTTTTTCCCCTTAAACTGTTTTGTTCATCTGCCAGTAACCACACAGCTCTAAGGCGAAGGATTCCTTTCTGCTTTTCCCTTTAAAACGTGGTAAAGAAATCTGGCGCTCATCTCTGTACTTGAAATAAGACAAGTTGTGCAGATGGTGGTTTGTCTTCAGATGGTATTTTAAGAAAAGCCTGGAACAAACTTATTTCTCCACAGGATCTTACCTCTCCCCAACAGAGTAGCAAGCAGCAAACTGGTGACTGTTAAAACACTTCCAGCACCTTCAAATATGTGGTAACCTAAATCGGTGCATTTCTCTTCGAAGATTGTCCTCCTGCCTTCTTTTGATGCCAGCAACAGACTTAATCAAAATCAGCCCCAAAGGATCGAAAGAGCTCAGAGTCCAGGCGTGTTTCCTGGAAACTGACAGTCAGCTGATCCATCCTGGAGATGCTGCTCTGTGCCTGGCTCCATCCTCCCATGCTCCCACAAGCCTGCCTGGAGCAGCTCGCCAGGGCTCGGAGCCAGATTGCTGTTAGTCATTCAGAAAGCGGCCAGCGCCGCCCCGCTCGCACTGACCAGGACTCCAGGGGCAGTGGAAAGGTAAGCCTGATGGTTGTGCCGTGATGCAGGCTCTCAGCAGCAGCACTGCAACAGGGAATGTTGCTCCTGAGGGATCCGGCTGTTACCGGAGGTAGTAATCGACCGCAGCGGAGAAAGCGGCGAACCCTCCGCAGCCGATCACCCCGGCCTTCAACCCAGCTGCAAGGCAACGGGGGGAAACAATCAGACCAAGCAGGAAAAGTATTTGTATTCCCACTAGTTTGTGCTGGCTCGAAGAGCTCACACCAGCAGGAACCTGGCAGTGCCCTCCCAGGGAACACTGGCACTGCCACAACCCTCGGCGGGGCCAGCAGGGTTTGCCCTCTGGGTGCTGTGTCCTCAGCCTCACCCAGGGGACAGAGAGAACCCCCCAGTGGCCACTGCTGATTTCAGTGTGCTCTGATCTGAGCCCTACCAGTGGCTCGGTGGGACCAGGGAGGGACTCTTGCAGCTACAGCCACTGCTCTGACAACTCTAAGAGGATTAGGTTGAGGACAGACACAACTTAACAAGCTCAATTAGATGCACTTTCAAGAGCTTTCGTTTCTTTTATGCTCCATGGACAGGTTTTTTCCTAAGGAGAGGTGAGAGAAGTTTGATATTTCTGATGAGCAGAGCAGCTCTCTCCCACTTGGGGATTTTCCCAGATGTTGTTACCACTAAAGGAAAGTCCCCACTAGTGCTGCTGGACTAAAACCCCCGTGCTCCTTCTCTTTCACATGTAAGTAGAATTGTCTGTTTGAACTGATACGTGAGAAAGGAGAAAAGCATTTCACACATGGTACAAAAGAAAAGAGTAGAGTTCTTTAGCCTAATTTCAAAGGAGAGTAGCAGAGACTGTGAAATGGTAGAGCTAAGCAGACCTCTGTTAACACAAGAGCTTCTGAGTTGCTCTGTATTTTTGGCTCTCTCCCATGACACCTAAGAAGAGTGTGGACAGCCACCACCATCTTCTGATTTTTCTTTCAAGTGAATTTTGCTGATTTTCCTTCACTCTCTCAGTCTTGCCTGACCAACCCTTCCTTATCCACACTCATCCTTGGAGCTGACAGGAAAGCAAGGGTGCAGCTCTGCCAGCCTGGAGCACACTCTCACATTCACCACAACCCCATGCAAAGAGGTTTGCAGTGTGTGTTCCTCTAAGAACATTGTGTGCTGCATAACCAAATTCAAGTCTTATCACAGTTATCACAGCCACGGTTCCCAGCAGGCAGCACCAACCTCTGAAGCCAATGGCTCCTCCCGTGATGCAGCCACTGATAACACTGTTCTTCCAGTCTGACTTCCCACGATACTGTGGAATTGGAAATCAAGAGTCAACAAGTAAACATGGAATAACCATTCAGTATCTCTGCTAACAGCAAGAAAGATTAAACGACCTTCCATCCCCTTCTCAGCTGAGGATGTTCTTCCCTCTGCTCTCAGCAGATGGCCCTGCACTCCCAAACTTGCAGGGCCAGGAAGGGAGGAAGGAGCAGGTAAGTGGGAGAGGTAAGACAAAACCATATGGTGCAATGCAGTGCTGTGGGAAGGATCCTCAGGTGAGCCAGCACAGCCCCCAGAACACAGCCCTGAGTTTAAAAGGGCAATAACTACATGAGAGCAGCCCTGAGCCTGGCCGTGCAGCTGATCCTTGGCACCTGCTGACAAAGATGGACTATTTCCATAGCCAGGACACACTGGATTTTCACCAGTGCAGAGATCTCTTTGTTCTGCTCCATTGTGCAAGCAGATACACTTTTCTTCCAGATGAGTTAAGAAGTAATTGTGCCTTTCAATTAAAAGGCAGGACTCGAATTCATAACAGGGTAATTTTCCTATTTAAAAAAGCAGATGATAGATTTACCACTGAGCTGCACAAGGTCATTTCTGGCTGTAGGGGCCAGATGAAAACCGGCCTGTTACTCAAGAACTTTCATCAAAGGATCCCTTTCTGCATATGGAATTTTTAGACACTCAAATTGCCATGTTGCAACTCACAGTTTGACGTTTTACACAAGCACTTGTAGCTAGGGTTTTAAAAAGTAATGCCTTTGCTTGCCAATACATTCAGGACTTAAACTGAAAAGGACTTTGCTATTGCAAAAGAGTTCTTCATTCTGTCAGATAACAGCAGCTCTGAAGACAGATCCCAAAGCTGAAAAGCTTTGCTGGCCAAGAAAGAACAAAGCAGCCTACTCCACTGCCCTACTGCAAAGAGGATATATGTACTTAATTGGATCTAGTAAAAGATTTTTAAAGAGTACAAGAAAACATTTCTTCATGGTTGAGAGGTTTTTACTCACCGACTCCACCACGCATTCCGTGCAGGAGAACATGGCACCCACAATGGCAAAGTTCTTGGCGTAGGAGATGCCTCGCTGCCCCATGTCCTTGAGCACCTCTTTGGCCGTGGGAGTGCGATAGGGATCCTTGGGATCAAACCCCACGTTGGTGTCAATGCCAGCTGTGAAGATACCAAATGCACCTCCCAGAACAAATCCTGCAAAAGATAAAACAGTATGAAATGAGCTTGGCTGGATTGGAGCAGCACATTCCCTGCAGGCAATGAAGCGGCTCTGCTCCCGCTGCCTCTGAGCGCTGCACTGTGACAGGGACAGGAATCTCTTGGTACCGTGGACACTTGTGATAGCCTGTGCTGTGCTGAGGAAAGGCCATGAGCACCTCGGCCTCTCCAAGAGAGGCAGACAGAGATCCCTCCCTGGGACACGCGACAGGCACTGGAGGGGGCTCAGGAGGAAAATCAAACACGGGGGCTGCAGCCTCTTCTCCATCCACCCCTTTCCCGACGCCACTGGGACCCCCGAACCACCCCACAGCCGCCGCACCTCCCACGCAAGCCAGCGCCGCCTTGAAGGGGCAGCTCTCCATGACCCGCTCCACCATCTTCTGCTCCTCGCTCTTGGGCGGGCAGGGGATGCCGCCGAGGGCGGCGGGGTCCCAGGCGCGGGGCTGCCGCTTGTCGCCCACCAGGTGCTGCAGCAGGAGGCTGTACTGCAGCGGCGGCGGCGGCGGCTCTCCGGGGGCTGAGGGCGGCGGGGCCGCCATGCTGGGCTCGCACCCCCACAGGCACCGAGCGCCGAGTCCGGGCCGGCTCCAGCCGCGGCGGCGGGGAGGCACGGGAGTTGTAGTTCGGCGGCGGCAGGGCGCCGGCCGCGCACCGCAGCGCTGTGACTACATCTCCTAGCGTGCCTCGCGGCGGCGGCTTCGGGAAGAACTACCGGTGCCGGCATGCTCGGCGGCGCAGCGGGCACCGGGACCCAGCGCGGGCGGGGAGCGTGTGGCGCGCCAGCCCCCTGGCGGCCGCGGCGGCCGGTGCAGCTGAGGTGAGGGCTCCGGCTGCGGAGCATCCCCGAGCGCGGCGGCGGCGGCGGCGGCTGCAGGTGAGCGCGGGGAGCCGAGCCCAGAGCGGCGGGGACCGGTTGGGGTTGGGGAGAAGCGGCGGCCTCTCGCGGGGGGCATCCCCCGTGCTGGCGGAGCGCTGAGGTGCCGCAGTGCGGGACCGAGTCCCCGTGCCCTGGCTGAGGTGCGGGGAGGGGGGCGGGAAGCTCGGATGTGTCGCGGTGTCCCCGCAGCCTCCCCCTCACGGCTGAGTCCGGCCCCGCGCCGGTGTCTGAGGGCAACAGGTCCCGCACGGGGCTGGCGCTGCCCGTGCCCGCAGCGTCCCGCCGGAGCCCAGCCCGGCAGCCGCAGCCCCCGCGGGGCTCTGAGGGCAGCGGGAGCCCTCACAGGGGGTCGTGCCGGCAGCTCCGGCGGCGCTGGACAGCCCGGGGCACCTGAGCCTGGCAAAGGTGCCCCCGCTGTGCCCCCGCTGTGCCCCGGGCCCGGCGGACACACCGGGACATCCCCGGCTGCCTCCCTGAGGAGAGCTCGGTCTCCTCCGGCGTGGAGCAGCAGTGTTGCTTCAGGACGTGTGTGTAGCTCAAAAGGGCTCTGACAACATCCTCCATGAGTTTTTTCCCGTCTCGAAATGTAAACTTGGCTCGTGTCAAATCGTGCAGGGGACCTTGGCTCTGGGAAGCGTGTAGTGTTTGGTGATAAGGTGAGAAATGTTGCTTTTCCCTTTGGTAAGCAAGGCACAGTGTGCATTAAAAATCTGTGCTCCTTGTTTGTGTTGCTTTTTTTTTTTCCACCTGTTTTACTTTCTTGTTCTTGTGGACTAGAACCAGTTTTCATCTTCACAAGTGATGATAGGTCTGCATTAAAGGTACCTCTCTTCTTATTTGATATTTTTCTATTTTAAGTTCCCATAGGTTTTTAAACCCCTAAGAAACAGCCGTGTTAGTTTCAATAGGATGTTAGTTTCAATAGTTTCAATAGGATAGAATTGTTGTATTTCAATAATTGAAAATTACTTTAAAAAATGAATACATGATGCATTGGTACGAAGTCTTCCTGATATCCTGAAGCACAACTTTTTAGAGATCCCAAAGTGATACATTTTCTTTCTTACTTTTATCCTTTGCTCTCTGTCCTGCTTATGTCTTAGTGTAGGTAGGCTCAAATGAAGATTTAAATGGGATGGTTTTATCACTTCAAATACTTCATTAGACGAAGTTCAACAACTTTCCTCTAAATCCCACTGCCCTCTACTGGCTGCACCAGCGGGGCCCACCTGCCCGCTGCTATTCCCTCCTTTTTGTGTCCTTGGGATTTTTTTAATTGTGTTTTTGGGGTTTTTTGGGTTTGGGGGTGGTTTTTCCTCCTTTTTTTTTTAAGGCCAAAACCCGTGGAAAAGCACGTCTTTCAAATCTGCTACAGCAGGATCTTTACAAGGTAGGGGAGGTTGCTGGCAGGATGATCTCCCTAAGGAACCCTGAACTTAAGATTTCAATCTTCTCCTTGATCCAAAATAACCTTGCTGGGCTGATCTGGAAGTCACACAGCAAAGCCTAATTTCCAAAGGTCTAAAGGGAAAAAAACCCATATATGTTGTATTGGGAATTTCAGCAGTGAGAGTTTTTATGCATAGTTGAAATATTGCTTTGACTTTCTTTCCTCTTTTCCTGAGTTTTGGAGAAAATGCTGAGTTACTATTTGTTTGTAAATAAAATATTTTAAGACATATTTTGTAAATATGATTATATAAAATATAATTATTTATAGATGTTAATATGGAATTATATGTTATTTCTTCCCCTTAGATATTGAATAGTTTTCTCCTTTTCCCGTTCATGCTGTTCCGTGTTCTACATATGAACAAATTCTTGTCCCTGAGTATTTGAATAATCTCATCTGCCTGAACAGATTTTTCGTGTGGGTGAAATCAGATGGAGGATTAAGGATTTGAGAGAGCATATGAGAGTTCAAAACATCTTTGATAAACAAGTTGTTCAATTGAAACTTTCAGCCGTTTCTTTTTTACAAGCCTGTGAACCTTCACGACTGCAGCGTGTGCATCCGACCCTCTTCCTTCTCCAGTCCCTGACTGCTGTCCCTGAAGCCTCTCTTTTATCCCGGAGCTGTTCAGTCCAGTGCAAGAACTTAGGTTATTTTTAACCTTGCCTAGTCCCATGAAATGAAACATTTTGAATTCGGCTGAGTGTGACGGCAGCAGCGGGTGCAGATGATGCCGAGCTTTTGTGCTGCTCCAGGGAGCTCGGTGTCTGTTTCAGCAGAGGGCAGCACATGGCGACACTGAATAATTGCGTTTCACTTGACCTTTACAGTGACTCAGTGACTCCCACACTTCAGTATTCTCCAGACATTGTAAATCTTGGAAATAATGCGGGGTTTGTCAGAAATCCTGGTTTTGCATATTGTCTCAGCTGTAGAGTTCCCAGGTTTTGAAGAGACTCTAGCAGTGCTATTAAAAAATTAAAATAAGTTTTCACAGTCCTCAACTTTATTTTGTCAAACTGCCAGTTCCAGAGTCTTTTCTGAAATTATCCAACTGGGCAGGAAGTGGCTGAGGGTGAAAGTCAACAAGAATTAGATAAAATCCATTCTTTTTCACTCATTCCCACCTTTTTTTCCTTATCAGAACTGTCATAATGTAGGTGTGAATGAGAAGAAGAGGAGATAAATTAGTGGATATTTTAATGAAAAAAGGAAAAGCTTTCAATTACCACAAGCAGAAGAAAGTGTGGCTGCTTTGCAGGTGGTCACACTGTTGTGTACAAAGAGGTTTCCAGTGGCTGCAAAAGGAAAGGTGCTCAGACCTGCTGGGCTTTGTTTCCACCCTGTGGTATTCTCATCTATACATTAAATGTGATCCTTTCCTGCTTCTCACTGAGCTTGTGAATGTAGTGTTTTGTCTTTTTTTCTTTAAAAGATTTTAGGTTTGAAAGCCCACTGGAGAAGTGCTTTGTGAAATCAATCTAAAATCAGTGAAGGAAAGCTGCTTCAGCTTCTGTACTTTCCTTGGCTTTGGAGTTTAACAAACTTATTTGTTTGAGACTGCAGTTGGGTTTTTTTTTTCTTCTAAGGTAGCTTTCAGTGTTGGAGAATATTGTCACTACTATGGCAAACAGCTAAAGTACTAAGAAAAGGTTAGATCATAGGTAGGTGGCAGGTATATTGGAGTTAAGACTCAAAAGGCATCCTGACTCACTTTTTTTTTTTTTTTTTTTTTTTTGCTTTAGGTCAATATAAAATAGGTTGCAGAGAGAGATCTTTGGCTAAAATCTCCTTTTAGTATCAGCAGACTTGTTCCTTGTGACTGTGCTCTGTAACTCAAGAGAAAAGGAACAGGATGTGGCTTTTCAAGATGAGTGTTTGATCCTGTCTGCTCTCCTTAACGTTTTAGATCTCAAAGTCTGCACCCCTTTTGAAAGTAAGGTGGTTTCTTTGTGTTTGTTCTGCTTCAGCAAGGTACTCCTTCTCCTCTTCACAGTTTTCCCAATATTACACATACTTCTGTTTTCACCTATAAAATTCGAAACACACTTGTGTGGTCTAAAAAAAGATCTGAGTAAAGTTTCAGGCATCATCATCTCCTAGGGCTTTCAGCTGTTGCTATAGAAGCCTAAATTCTCTTTGAGAGACCTTTCCAGTATAAAGAAGTTGATACTGCAGGAAAGTTGTCATGGAAATATGCAGCAAAAAGAGAAAGGAAATCTTGGTTTGATGACTCTTACACAGGCTTAGCCAACCTGGTGAAGTGGCTCCCTATCTGGAGATCTGATTCTGCAGATGCTCTCTGTTGTGTTCCAGTGGATTGGAAAGCTGTGGAGTAGAACCTAAAGAAATAAATTATTTAACATTTATATAACCAAACATACATCTGCAACTCAGAGAGCTTTATCCAGATTGGAGTTTCCATCGAGTGACAGCAGACCAGGAGATTCCCAGCAGCCTGGTTCTAATGGGGGATGGAGCTGTGGCACAGCTATTTATTATATTTCTGGCAACGACCACTCTGAAAGGATTTATTGAAGTACCACTATTGAAATGAGGCTTTCAGAACCAATTTTTAAATGACCAACTAAAAATAGTTTATTCTGCAAGCTTTAGTGCCATTCCAGATTTGAACAGCAGCCCTTTGTGTCCAGCTAAATGATGGGATAAGCAGATCCCTCCCCATAAATTTCTTATACCATCACCAAGCCTGGTTGGGTCCCTGGTTTCAAGCTTTTTGTGCCTCTTACTAAAGCCTCCTGATATCTAATAGATGTGATTATGAGTGAGCTGCCTTTAAATATCTATTACCAGTGTCACCATGGTAACTGCTGTAAGAGTTTCTTGCTGGTAAAAGGTTTCCAGCTCCCCAAGATACAGCAGGGCAAAATGCTTAGGCTGTTGTTTTCACGCTTTGAATGAGATCAAAGAGGACAAAATAACATATTTCTGATTTTTAATAGCAGTGGATGTTAGTGGAACTGAAAGGAATAAGATTGGTCTGGAGCCTGTCCTCAGATCCAGGAATAGAGGACAGTTACACAGGCAGGGACAGCCCAGGCTTTCCTTGGACAGAGGCTCCTGCAGGAGTGGGAAGATGTCACTCCCTCTGACTGAGCCAGCACTTGGCCTTTCCTTCAATACTGTCAGCAAGTGAACTAATTAACCCTAATGAGGGATGCAAAATTGTGATATTCCACCTGCCACAGGAGCAGGCAGAGTTGCGGAGTGATTCAGTGTGGAGTAGAAAGAATTGAACTGGCTTGTGTTCAATTCTTTCTTGGGTTTCTCAAACTGCTCCTTCTTTTTCCTCTCGGCCTTCAGCTGCTGTGTACCAGAGCAGTGGTGTCAGTGAGCAATATTCAGAGTGATTTCCCTGCTGTCCTGATTTCCAAATCTTCCTCTTCCCTTCTCTCACATCTGCTTGCTTTCCCAAGTTCCTGTTGTGTGGCCAGTCAATCCTTTGCTCTGCAATGACAGTTGTTGCAATGACAGTTGTTTCTATAGGCTTCCACATGACAGAGTCACTGATGTCCCTCATGGAAACTCTGTCACCTCAGGGGGTTGTTTTGCTTTCATTTATTTATTTACTTATGGTAAATGGGTCACAAACTCCACAGGGCACTTCTTCCTTTTCATGCAATCTGTTCTCTTGCTTCATTGCCCTCCTACTTTAATATCTGCTGGAGATCTTAAATTATCACTTGCTTTTATAGAAGCATGGAAAGCTGAGCACCCATTCCTGCTGCTTTCCCACTTCATTGGGAAGTGAAGTGCTTCTGGCATTTAGGCCTTTTGGTAAGGGAGGCTTCTGCTCTGGTAATGAGCTGTTTGGTGTGGCTGTGCTGCACGAGAAGGTGAGACCTTGAGGAGAGGAGCTTTCTGTGTGTGCGTGAGGACAACTGGCACAGCAGAGGCAGCACGAGTGGCACTGAGCACATTTGGTGGGAAGATGGTGGCACAGCAGAGGCAGCACGAGTGGCCCTGAGCACGTTTGGTGGGAGGATGGTGCCTGCAGGATGAACTCGTGCTGGTGAAGTGTTGATTTTTATCCTTACCTGCCTCATAGGTAACATGAGCCACCAAGATCTTTCTTGCTGAGCTTAAAGGTGCTTATAGTTCATTTTAGTTATAAGGTTTATCGAGTGCCAGATTTGCACTGAGGGTTTAAAATCTGAAGTGATTAGGGTTGCCAACCAAGAGATCCAAGGAAATAATTTCCTAAGAAGCCTTGAAAGCAGAACCTGCGTCTCAGAATGGAATTTGCCCACATTATACCACTACTTTTTTCTTAATGGTTCTTCTGTAGCATTGTGGTTAATGCTGGGAGGATCTCAGTGTTTGGGCTCTTCAAATTTCAGCTGCATGGTTCAATTTCTCAAGCCTGCTAAGCTGATTTAAAAGTTTAGGCAGTAGCAAATGTGTTTGTTCATACAAGCTGTCTAGAAGAAAGGAATTGTTGAACTTTAATGTAGATTCTCCCTTTTTTCTGGATTTGATTACATCATCAAAGCCAATTTTTTATGCTGAGTTTCTGGGTGCCTCCGTATCACAGTGTGCATGTCTGTCAAAACTGCTGATTTACATGGGAGTTAAAATCGATGGGCACTGTAGACCCTTGCTAATTTGTGATATTTGGTTAGTAATTTAGGTGTTTTCATTTCCTGACCTGTAAAATAGATGAGTTATTAAGCTACTGCAATGATCAACTGATTCTAATCGAGTAACTGTAAAAGATGCAGAGAGGAAACACGAGATGGGAACTCCAAGGCATTGCTCTGTGGGGAATCAAACCTTGCCAAGAGCCTTTTTTTTTTTAAAATCCTGATCTGTGTTAGAGGGCTTGTTCGTCTCCTGGGACTCGAGCTCCTCGTGCTTCCTGAGCTCCCTCTGTGAATTTGTCCTGGTTTGGTTGCTGCTGGGCTCCCCGTGCTGCTCCGTGTGGCTCTGGGCAGATCCCACCGCTCCTCTCCCGTTCCGGCTGTCGGCACTTCCAGCGGGAATCCCTCGGAAACAAAGCCGATACCTCAGGTCCCTCATTTGCATCCCCCTGAAAGGCACCGAGAAGTTCAAAGCAGTGGGACATTGCTCCAGAATCCCGTTGGGGTTTTTAATTCCAAGGCAGCCTCCAGCACACATCCTCTCCAGAGCTTAATTGTGCTGTGCAGCTCTGCACTGTCAGGGATTTCATGGAATGTTTTCCTGCTCAGGGCTCCTTGGAGTTTTTAACCTGTTGGAATTCCTTTCCCGTTAGGTGATAAAATGCCAGCTTTTCCAGCATGAGATCCCTCTGGGACAATAAGTAAAGGGAGCAAGTAGGGTTGTGCAGTATTTTGCCTGGGTAGGTAGAAAAAACTTGCTGTGCTACTTTAAAATGGTAATTCTCTATGAATTGTTAATGAGTGCCACATTATAACCTATATATCAGAAAACTAACAGCGAGGAATAATAAAATAGAAAGTTGCTCCTTTTCCCTTAAGTCTTTCTTTCTTTTAATCGCTGAAATAAAAAAAAAATCAGTTAGTAAAAAAGAACAGTATAAGTCTTACCTTCCTCTTTCAGGGAAGAGCCTGAGTATTGCCTTTCTTGCACATTTAGATTTATCCACATTTTGAATAGCAGGGTGACTGCAGGAAAGCTGTCCTTGGTTTGTTGCTGATGCCTAAGGAAGCAGAAACACTTGAAAATTGCAAAGAATAATAAACTTTGCATAAATGTGTGCAAAAGTGATCAGTGATTTTTATTTTAAGTGTACGAAATATGATGACTGTTCCTTTGCTACATAGATTTCCTTTCTCATTTTGCTTTTTTTCTGTGGGTTGGCTTTTATTTTTGGTAGATAAATGTGTGTTAACTCTTGAGTGTTCTTGAGTTTGTTTTCAGAAATACTGAAAAATGCTGGCACATCTTACAGACTCTTACTTTTGAAACAGGCAGTTTCCTAACTCTATTTTTGACTGACTCAGTGGCTGTTCCCTTGGAAATTCTCAAGTTGTTGTCTGGTCTTCTGAAATTTTGGCAATAGGCACCAGAGGAAGCTGTTTTTCTTGTCTCCTATAGCACTCCAAGTTCCATAAAACATTATCTGTGCTTCCCCCCCCCCCCCCCCCCCAATTTAATTATCCTAGTCTCCTCCAGCAACAAGCATTCTCTCCAGTTGCAGGTCATAGCTGGTAGCCACAGGCTGAGCCCCTCAGGTGTTGAGTAGGAACACAAAACTGGGAGTTTCTCTTAAGAGCAGGGAAGGAAAAGTAAATCCCAGTTCTCCAAGCCAGCACACACAGCTTGCTTGTGCTGGTGGAGCCTTTTTGGCAGCAGTTGCAGGAGTTCTGTCCACCCATTCCATCAGCAGCATCTTGTTGAGTGAGCAGCAGTTGTTTTTGTCCAAATGGAAAGTGGTGCCCCATGATTCACTCTGCAAACGTCCACCAGCGGCGTGAACTTCCTGACATCTGCACTGCAACTGAGAAAATAAAGAAGTTTGGATCAGTTATGTCCAAAAGGGAAGAAAGCACAGAGTAAATGCTGTCCCAAAGCCATGGCCTGACTCCACTAATACCCAGTGTCTGATGCAGGCTTGCCTTTGTAATTACTTTTGGTTTTATAACTCCAGACAGCAATGTCCCAGGCCTTATGGCTGAATTAGAGACTTGCTTTAAAAAGACATTGTTATTGACATAATAGCCTTGTTTATGGAATTTCTCTCCTTTGTAATTAAGATTGTTTCATGCACAAAAGCAGTTAAATATGGCATAAATATCTGTAAATGCAAAGATATTTTAAACCTTGTTCCTTGTGTGAGCCTTTTTTCCACATTATGCATTTGTTTCTCAAATGAGCTGTGCCACTCAAAATTCTGCCCTTTGCCCATTTCATTAAGTTCTCATCTAGATTTTTTTTCTTGTGGAGTTGTACCATTAATGCAGTTTGCAACATAAAGCCTTTAAATTCCTCAAATGCAGTATTTTGAAAGTGTATTAATGGTGAGTTTTGATCTTATTCTCTCATACCTTGTTGGGAAGTTGTGGGAGCAAGTGCACTGAGCAGAATGCAGGCAATATGTTCACTGTTATTTTGTCTGTCAACCAATTTTACCAGCTGGGTGAGAACCTGGCAGATAGTTGAAAAAAAGTTTATATTGCTCCTTGAAATTGTTTTCTCACCCTGGCTGTGTGAAAGTAATTATGGTTAAGGCCCTGGCTTTCTTTGAGCCTGGCCAACTCATTTTAGCTGTTTGTTTCTGGGCTGTTTTTTCATTAAACAGAAAGGCAATTTATCAATTCAGAAGGTTTTATGCTGAATAATTCTTTGGTCTAAGTAAAGAGATCAGATAATTATAGCCATAAGTGCTACCAGAAAACCTCTAAATAAACAAATATTGTGTCTGGTCTTTTTGTGTTTGGGGAAATTCTCCACCGCTATTGCAGGCTGTCTACCCAAGCTGAAGTATGTAAATGTTGTGACTGTCTCCTTACAGCCAAGCATTTCATTTTTAGGTTTCGGTCAAGTTATATTTATCAAACGTATCCCAAAGATATTTGAGAGTGCAATACAGTAGCTCATCTCGCCTCCCCACTCCCTCATTTCAGTTCTTTGTTTCTCTTGGCTGAAGGACAGGAAAACCTATCCAGCTGCCAGCACTGCTGTCCCTCTGAGCCCAAACTCACCAGCAATGGCAGAGGGGCAGCACGCTGCAGTCCAGAGAGGGTTTAGTTTCTTCAGACAAAGAAGCTTCTCAGCAAGGTGTCCCCACGTGATGTCCCCTTCATTTGTGAGCTCAGGGTCCAGGCACCTGCAGCTGTTTGCCCTGAGCTGGTATTTTTGAGCTGCATCTGCTCAGTTTTGAAGATGGTCCATACTCAGAGCAGAAGGAGTGAGTTGCAGTCCCTCCCCTGGGTACCTCAGTGACCTTATTGCCTATGCATGCATCATGTGTGGGGTCACTTCCTCAGGGAGGAGGAACACTGCGTTCAGATCAAGTATCTACAGGAACTGCCTCCTTATCTGAGCTGTGACTAATCTCAAGAACTCCAAATGTGGAAAAATACAGAATGGGTAAGTTCTAGCAGTGGTCACACAGCCTGTCCTTGAGTATTGAAGAAACAGTTAAAGTGGGCTGGACAGAAGGATTGGTACATTGTGGATGTTGGCAAAGTTGGATGTGGAATTGGACCTGACTGAAGGTTTAGGGACTTTAAACTAATAACTGCTTGAGACCTGCCAAACACAGAGCTTTATCGTGTGCTAAATAAGTCACGGTGTGCTCTTTTGCCTTATCTTAAAATGCCAGAACAACACAAGAGTTTGTTACTCTTAAGAATATCAGAAAGTTGGATCCCAAATCCATAATCTTCAGAGGAAATTTGGCTTGCACTCCATCTGTTTTTAAGGTTTGGTTACTTTATGATAACAGTAGTAGTGCCAACACTGAACTGAAACATAAATTTACTCTTGGCATAACATCAGCTTCCTTCAGGCCCCTTTGGCACCTGGAGTAAGCAGGATGCAATAAGTTTGGACTATTCAGATCCCGCAACACTTTTCAAATATTAAAAATCTTCCCTATTTCTCTACTAGAAACTTCTACTGTAGTATCAACATGACTTATATTCCAGGTTCCTGCTGGGAGGGAGAATTCCTGATCTGTAGTCACAGTCTGAATGTCTTTGGTCAGAGACACCAGAGGGTGATCAGACCCTCTCTAGACAGAACTGGACAAAAACACCTCTTTTAAACACGTTAGTTTTCTGTTTGAAATTTGGATTTCATGTTTTTGCATCTGTCTCCTTCAACTTGGTACTATCTTTGCTTGCTTTAACTCTGTTAAGACCTCTGGCCTTTTTCTTCCTGTTTTCAAACACGAAATTCTTTTCAAAAATCTTAAGAAAGAGGGAAGTTCTCAAGCATTTGTTCACTCTTGTCTTTTATTTGCTCTCTTCTAAATAAAGAACAGATTGACCCTCCTTGGGCAGCTCAAGTCACTCAGGACCGATTCTGGTGTTTTGTAAAAGCTTCTGTCTTAGTGCATATTCCTCCCCTATACCCACTTTTCCACTTTGTTGAAGCAATGATGGAGGCAAGGGAAATGTCATAAGGTGTCCTGGCCGTGATTGCCAGCACTCTGGGGTATCTGTTATTGTGGAATATAAAAGCTTCTGAAAGCTGCTTCTGTGTTTTCCTCTGAAAATGCCTTTATTCTGTGCCACCTCTTTGCCCTTTCTCCGTGGTATGTGCTGCATGTTTTTGCTCGATTGGATCACCCAAACCAGTCTGGGGTTTTTGCTCTGCCCAGTATCCAGTTCTGCTCTTGGGGATGATGGGACCCTGAAAGAAACTCTTCGTCTGCTTTAAGGATTGAAGCATCTCAGTGGCTTGGACGTAGGCTACAAATTGCTTTCTTGCATAAATCGTCCTTGCTTTGATGAAAATATAATATTTGTCATTCCCCTGAGTAAGCGAGTGCCTGTGTGTGTGTGCTGAATGCCGAGGCGCCGGAGGAGCCAGCTCGCTTCCGTGTGTGAATCATTTCTCAAGCAGCTCTCTGTGTCTCTCTGCAATGTGGTTTTCCTCTCAGGGAAGCACTCAAGCCCTGAATTTTCAGTCTGGCTTGCACATGCTGTCAGAAGCTAGTGGGAGACACTTTTCTTTTTAACGCAGAAAAGAGGACGAGCTTTTGCTGTAAGTATTTTCTTTTCTTTTCTTTTTTTTTTTTTTTTAATGTGGGAACTGTGTTATCTCTAGAAGGATTCTTGGGTCAGTAATGTATTCACTAAATGAATGAACCTGCTTTGCTCAACACCACTTTTTTCATAGTATCTCAATGTAAAACTAAATGGAATTGATAAAAATTGTAGTGTAAACAGGTCTGTGTTAGCTGAAAATGGGCTGGGGGTGGTCTAAAAGCCACTACAACCACAGAAAGAAATCCCCCCACGAAAGCTGGCTACTGTATTTTCTGCTCAGCTACATAGATTTAGTGACAGAAGGGGCGAAGCTGTTTCTGTTCCTGCTTTCTCCTCTGGCAATTTACGGTCGTTCCCCGACAGTGAAATGAAGCAGGAGCACAAGCAGAATTTCCTCTGCTACTGCATGTGCACGGTCCAGTCAAGGAAGGGCAGAAGGCAAAGGGCTGCTAAGCCAAGAGCTTTGGCAGCTCATGTCTGTGGGAATCAGGGAAAGCACTGGGGCACTCGAGCAGGTACCTCTTAGAGCCCCACAGCACAGAGCTGGTCAGGTCCTCAGCAGGACCCTTTCATTATAGCACCTCAGCTGTTGTCCTTAAAATTGTACTGTGGACGAAGATTGGTCATAATAACAATTGTAATAACAACAGCATTTATGGAGCAGTAATATGGCAAAGTTGTAGAGATGTTAATTAAGCCCTGTGTGTGTAGCAGTAAAGGATTAGTGGTAGAACTGGTTTGAAAACAGGGATTCTCTACCTTTTTCTCTTGTGTACAGGTCTAGATATCCCCTACTAATCCTTTCTGGTTTGCATGTTGCTTTCTAAATTAAAGTGCTCTGTAACCTCAGCAGCAGAGAGGATACTTGATTTGCTGAAACAGTGTTGTTTGCTCAGTTCGACAAGTAACTACCACAGAAATGCCTCATCCTAACGTGCACGTGGGTATGTGCTACCCCTTCCCTTTCTTGTGCAGTTCTAAACCAATTTAATTTCATTATGTAGCCCACCAAGGGGGGGGGGGGGTCATTCAGTCCATCAGTGGCCCCCAAAGTCACAGCTGCAAACTGTTGGTGCTGTTGCTTAGGTCTGTTCTGTTCCTGTTCGTTATGAATATTTTTAAAATGCAGAAGTCCTCTGGTTTCTCCTGCAGCTTTGGAGTTATGTCCTCATCTTTGCAAAGAGCCCTTTCTGTCAGAAGTTCACGCTGTCGCTCATAAACACTCAGAAGTTCCCAGTTTATTAACTTCAAGTGAGCTATTCTGCACTTTAATGGGAGATAAATATCTCCTTAAGGGATAGCTTCCAAATCTCAATTATTTCTCTGCTCTGTGATGGATGGAAAACGGGAGTGAGGGAAACATCCCAGCATGTGGCAATCTGTGAGGCTGCTCGCTTGCGTGCTGTGTGACAGATGTTGATTTATCTAATTTTTGGGGTTTTTTCTGTGGGGTTCCTTTCCAAGGCAAACGAATGAGTCCATCTTCATAAATATCCTATTTAGCGAGCAATTATTATCCCATTTTTACAAACGGAAAAACTAAGGCATAGGAACATTGCATGGCTGAGGGGGTGTGATGACTCTGTGCTGAAGCTGAGGATGGAATCAGGTGGAATTCCATGGAATGTGTTGCCTGTGGTATCATCCCTCCATGCTCTGAGGGGACAGAGAAGCTGCCAGTCTCTGCACCAGTCAGGATTACCATGTAGCCACATGCTGTGCGTCTCTGCTATTCCAAAAAACATCATCATTCCTTTTCTTTCTTGTTGTTGTATCTACCCCCTATGCTACAGAAAAACGTAATGCAGGTAATTATCAGGCAAACCACTTGTAATTATTCTTAATTTCTTCAGCAATTATATAGCTCTTGCTGTATCTGAAATGAAGCCTCCTTTTCTTCCTTCTTGTGGGTTGGCAAAACATGAAGTGACCTATGTGTCACTTGCTTTGTGCTGTATTCACTGGGACAGTAGTTCAAAGAACCCGGGTTAATGAGCAATAGCTGCCTTGAAATGGCTCTAAAACGTTTTTGTTCTCCACCTGCAATTCAAAATATGAATTAAACCCATCTATTCGGGACAGAGTTATATTGGGGAAAGGCCAGGGTGACCTAATTCTTCATGATTATAACATGGTTGTAACTTCAAAAAGAGAGTTTGGAATCAATGCATCATTTTTAGCCTTCCTGAATCTTTCTGTGCATCCTTCAGTAGCATGATGTTTGTGATTCAGAATTGCCACATCATTGCTAATGGGTAGAAAATTACAGCTGGTTTGGGATTTTTGCTTCTTAATCCTCACGTTTATAAGATCAGGGGTCATAAGGAGGTAGCAGAATTTCTTTTCCGAGCTGTGTAATGCTGACTGGTTAGATAATCACTGTGAGGAAGGAGGAGGAGGAGGAGGAGATGGAGAATCCATGTACAAACTGTGTAATTCAAACTACAGGATGAGCATGTTCCCAGACATCTCCAAGTACAGCTTTGGCTCACTTTTCCAGCATCAGCCACTGTGCTGGATGACAGTAAAAATATCTGTATTTTCCTGCCTCGTAAATGGCCGGTAGCATGGAACAAGGACAAGGGAAATGCAGCTGAACCAATTCCTTCTCCATGTGCACACATGAGGGTTTTGTTGTGATTTCTGCATTTTTCTCATGTGATCTAACGATGAGTGAAGGACTGACAAATCCAAAACTCCAGGGAGAGCTTCTGTGGAGGAGGGTGGGCAGAAGATTTTGCAGCACTCTCCGTGCCTGGAAAAGTCATCAATGACTCTAATGGTTGCTGTGGGAAGAGGATTTTGTTTTGAATGATGTTGAGACATGGTGTTTAGCAGTTGCTGACCTGGCCTCTGGCAGCCTTGTTGGGATGGTTTTGGAGGGTGAGTTGATAGCTGGAAACCTGTCACGTGTGGCTGCCTGGACCTGTCCTTGCCTAGGCCATCTCTGATGTGCTTTAGATGTCCTTGGAACCTTTTAGTACATTTGTGTACTACTTAATAAATACCAGTTGTAGAGAATTATTGAAAACACACTAAGGAAATAAGCAAGAAAATCCTTAACACAAAAATGTGAGCTGGTCACTTACCACTATAACCACAGATAAACTTTGTCAATGGGAAGTTCAAGGGAGTTTCCATTATCTGTTTCCATCTGACACCAGGGGGAGAAGGAAAGGAACTGACTCTGCAATAGTTGATTATATAGGAGAGGTAGAGCCATATCCCCTGGAAAGAAAATTCTCATCTGATGCCACAGTGAAAATGCTCTTTTGATGTTTTGGAATTCTACAGAAGAACCATTAGAGCAAAATGCAAAGCAAACTACAACTCGAAAGAGTGACTGGATGTATGACCTTGGGAATGTCTGTGTCTTAATTTCTGTGTAGTTCTGTATCTAAAATTCAACAGCGTTTTTAACTTCTTGCAAAATCACTTGTATCCTACAGCTGCCTAGCTGTTTTATTCTAGTACCTTTTTCTTCACTCTTAAAAGTTGAAAAATAATAATAACACTAAAACCACCTTTGCTTGAGGCATGAATAAAACCAGCAGAATCTGCCCTGCTGTCTGGACATGAAAATTTCCAAGCGATGTCTTGTCTCCTGGTCCTCTACCAGCAAACCACGAAAATTCAGTTGCAATTGAGACTGGAAAGTGAGTCTGCTGAGGCAGACCAGAGGAAACTGTGAAGTGTCTGGGGTCAGGTTTATAATTGATTCTTTTTGGACAGCAAAAGAAAGAGGAGCCTTAGAGATGAGGTTTTGGGAAATGGGTGGTTTTTTTGTCTGAGTTGTGTTAGGGTGGAAGCAGGTGGTCTGGCTTGGGGGTTTTTTGTGGGCTTTTTCATCCAATTCTAATTAAAGCTGAGCTTTGTACCAGCAAGAATCCAGCAAGTGTCTGCTTGGAGGAGGGATGGAGGAAGGTTGCACTGAGAGCCTCAAATACACCAAACCCAAGGTAATAGAAATTAAAGCAAAGAGAGAATGGATAGATACAGAAATACTACTGAGAGAAAAGGAGCAGATGCCTGAGGAAAGCTGCTAAAGGTGACCAAAAGAGTAAGGAGTTTGTTTTTATTTGTTAGCCTGATCTTATTTCCAAATGGATTTTTGTTCATGCCATCTATCTCTGAGTTACCAACTACTGTATTTGGACTATCAGCTTCCCTGGTTTGATTCCTAATATCAGTTAAGAAATCAAGATGAGTCATATGGAAGCATCTGTCAAGCCTAAAAATTGTTGTTTGAAGTTAATTGATGTGAAAGGCAGAAAAGAATTCTATTTTAGCCCAGCTGTCTATCCTGCCATAGAGCTTCCTACGTGCCACTAGAAAATGCTTTACAGTTTACTGAACTTGTTAGATATTTCTATGTTCCAGTTGATAGTTTGTCTGAAAATAGCAGAAGCTGATTAGAAGGAAAATAGTAGAAGAATGATGCAGATTTTACCAAAAAAAAAAAAGAGAAAAGAAATCGTGCTTTGAATTAGTGAGTGTGTGTAATAAAGCTTCTGGAATAGTCTGACCTTTGGATGTAATGAAAAGGAACTGGATTACAGGAAAATGGCACTGGGGACTGTGTGGTTTAAGCCACCAAAGTCACACTTGTGTCCTCTGAGAGCCTTAGCTGCAGAGTTGGGACTTTGGCCTCGTTCTTCACAACTGCTGGGCATTCCCAGCTCCTGATGAAGCTGCCATCTGGCACATTCCTGCCCAGATTCAGTAATGAGTTTTCATAATTCTTTATTTCACTCCTTTCCCCAAAGCATCTTGTTGCATGACTCTGCTTTAGTTTGAGTGTCCTGCTGAGTCTTGACACACAGACATGGGCACCAAAACCTGAATTGTGTAAAGTATGTGGGGTACAGATCATTTCCATGCCCCATGAGGGATTTTCCTGTGTAATTTCATTTCTGCAGATATGCTAGTAATTTTTATTTATTTAACAGTGTAACTCCTAGGTTTCTTGAGTGTGAAATAATATTGCTCATCATCACTCAAATCAACCTATCTATTCTTTTTAGTTATTCAGAATAAAATAGCCTTTAATAGTCAGCAGAATTTGTATCCTAGAAGTTTATTCCAGAGAACTGGTGAATTCCTCCTTTGATCCACAGCCAAGTCTGAAGATCCCAGAGCCCTGGTGTTGTTTCTGCTGATGCTGACTGCCTGTGAGTTAGGATAAATTCTTAATCCAGTTTTTCTAGCCGTAAAATGGGAATCATTCTACGCTGGTTCTAAAGACTTTTATTAATAAATGCATGTGGACTGACTAATAAAGAAATGTCTGGCTTCTCAGCCTTTAATAAAACAGTAAAATTTCAAGTAAAATGGACTGCAGAACTTCTGCCAACTGCCAAAGTTGTCCTCATCAAAATATTTCAAATACCCTTTAAAAATACCAGTAAGAAAGGATGAACTGTATAGTATGGCCTGAATTTTTAAAGGCTGATGCCTGCAGGGAATTCTGAGGATTACTGGGAGAAAAAGCTCTGTCAGGACCAGCTTTACATTTTTGGTAAACCTTCTGATTATCATTTGCAGCACCTGTTTCAGGGGAGAGGCATATTCAGACACCACTTTTGGGTGTAAAAGGTTTTTAAAAAACCAACCCCAAACCCCTGCAGTCTGGAAGTGCTTGGCAATAGAACCAATTTTGCTGCTCTGAAGTTACATCTTGCTGAGTCCTCATTTATTTCAGCATGGGGTTGCTTCCTCATGTTTTCAGAGTACAGCTCCAAGCAGGGCATGCTACAGGGATTTAGTTTGTCCAGCTGAGTGCCCTGCTCTGGCTGATGCCAAAGAAAGACTTTGAATCTCAGGATGGCACTAATTCTATTTGCTTCCAAAGGAAAATTCCCTGTGAAATGTGAAAAGATGAAAAATAAAATTGCAGAGCTCCAGGTGTTGCTAAACCGAGTCATTTTCCCATGAGAGTGGACAGAAGTAGCTCTCATCTGAAACTTACCGACACAGAATGGGTGTAAAACAAGTGATTTTTGTCACTGTGTTTGCAGAAACAGCTTGGTTGTGTCTCTTGTGGAAAGCTGCTTCTCTTTCAAGTCTCTCTGTGGGTAGCCTAGAGATCAAATCAATTTCTCTGGGGTCCCTGGGGAAGGAAAGGCTGATATTTACTGAAAATACAGTAGAGTTACTTCTAAGACAAGCAGATAAGAGCTGGATCTGATGTTTTTAATAAATGTGCTGTTTCTACCCCAGGATTAGAGAAACCTCCCTGCCAGTGTTGGGTGTCCTGATTGCTGCCTGCCTGCAGACATTTGGGAGAGCTAAGTTAATATTTTTTGTTCCCTGCTACCGTGAGCTCCTTCCATGAGCAATTTCATGATGCTGAACTTCAGGGTTTTCCATTGTCCCCACTGCTCACCACTTCCATGGAGCTTTTTTTGTTTCATTTGTTTCACTGTAGTGCAATAAATTGCATTTGGAGGAAGGGGAAAGCTAATGTTGACTCTGAGAATGGATTTTCTGCTCTCATCAAAAAACAGCAGGACTTTTTCATTTCACTTTTTTTTCTTTTTTCTTGAAGTAGTTTTATTTTGCACTGCTCCTGAAGCAGTACTTCTAATAACTCAAATATGTGTCACCTACTTAGGAATGAAAGCAGCTTAGGATGTGTGCAACCCAGCTTGATCCTTTGAAGTACATATAAGGCTTGTGGAAAGTCTTGGAATCCCACTTCAGAGATAGAAATCTTTATCTACAAGGCAAATTCAGGTTAGCCAAATACCTGAGAAGTCTTAACTCCATCTTTTACCAATGCCAGTTCTCCTATAAATACATGGAAAACTAATAATAAACACTAATAAATCCAGGTATTTCTTCTCAATTTTAGTTTCATCTGCTTGGTGCAGTAAAATGTTATTGAATCCGCATGGCAAATAATTCAGCTCTCTTTACATGAAAAAGCCAGTTTGCCTCAGGCTACTGGCTGGATTTCTTGAGTTGTGGTTTGGATTTGGTTTTTTTTTTTAAAGTACCTCTTCCTTTTACTCCTAACATCAAGGTCTAATGAGCCTATCGCTGCAACTTTAAAATGTCATGGATGACTCAAAATTAAATTCCTTTGGATATCAAGACAGCATCTGTACAGCTTAAGGCAGGAAAATATGAGGTACAGTTATGAAGAAAACCAGAGGGTATAATAAAGCAGTGTATGTGCAACCACTGGATCTGCAAAAAACCAGAATCTGCATAATTTGGAGATCTAATCAGCAAGAGAGTTTGCATGTTGTAGTTGCCTGTTCACCCATATAAATACAGTGAATGTCAAAAGCCCGTTAAAAGCATTAAGAGCCTGTTAAAAGATAGATTTTTAAATACTGTAAAGCACCAAAGCTTGCTAAGGTGGATCACCAGCTGTGGGAATGCTAAATAATATTATCTATTGTAATATAGTTTACATATCTGTCAGGGCTTTAAAACAGCGATCAGCATAATCATCACCAAAGACTCTTAATGAGATCAGTGGATGGCTCCTCACGGGATGTGTGAAGAATTTTAATGGTGCAACGACTATACTTAGCAACAACTAGTAACTTTTTTATTCCTTTATTTAGGAGCTGCTAGGTCGCTGCTGTGGAGAGAGTAAACAGCCCTCCCTGCAAGAGGCACCAAGGACAAACAGAGGCAATGTCACTTGCTGGCTTTGTTCTCCCCAGAACAGCAGCAGAGCGTTTGACATTGCCTCTGTGCAGAAACACTCCCCAAACAGACCGTGGTGGCACCTGCAGGGTGCTGTCACTGTCAAATCCACCTTGGCCCCAGCCAGATCTGTGTCCTGGGAGTTGAGTGAATGTCCTTATTTATGAATGTGAAATCAGGGTACAAAGCAAATTGTGAGATGTAAAATGTGACCAGAGCCACTCCTGACTCAGCCAGGAATAAATTGCTTCGGTGTCTCTGTCTAAGTGATGCTGTCCAAGTTCACTCTGCCTCTGTGAGCACATTGCTGAGGCACTGGGCTGATCCCTGTGGATATTCTGGTTACCTGTTTAACAGACAAGGAGCGAGTTACCCTCTGCCTACACAAGGCTGAGCCATAGCTACATCCTGTGTCTATTTTGGAAAATGAAGAAAAGTGTTGCTCATACAAAGTGGGGGAGGACAGGAGATATCAGGCCACCTCCCCTCCCTCACATTTCCAGCCCAGCAGGCTGATGGGACTTGGAAAAAACATCCAAATAATTCTTTTATTCTGCTCATGGTTTGGATTGGGCAATGGCTGGCGAAAATGGATGGGTTTAGATCTCCAGGAGTTGAGGGAGCTGTTTAATTGGCAGCTGTCAGCCTACTGAGAGAAACAGGCTAGTTGTTCCTGCTGGCAGCTGAAATGTGTTCAGCTACGTCCAAAAAAAAGGAAATCGCGTCTATTTGCTGATTCCTGGCAGAATTCCTCTCTTACATAAGCTTATCTCTGAGGAATAGTGGATCTGGATCTTTGTTTGCAAGGAAGTTGATTTTTTTTTTTACTAGGTTTTGTGAATCTTGGTATTGTGAAACATCTTTTTATCACTGTGGCAACACCAACTGCTGCTCCTCTAGAAGACTCTGATAAGTTAAAGATATATTTTCCATCCGTCTGAGGAAACTTGCTTCTCATGTGACTTTCTAAAAGTGAGTGTTATTTCGGTTGAAGATGTTGGATCTAACGGTAAAATAAGTGATTTTCTTTTTATCCCAAGGTTGCTTTAAGTTGCTGTGGTCTTCAGTGTTCTCAGTTACTCTTTCATTGTGCTTCAGCATTCACAGATGTTCTGCTGTGCCTGAGAGAGGTTTTGGGACTTAAACAGTCCCCAAAAAAGTTAATGTTCCTTCTGTGGTGCTTCATGTTACCTGTTGGTATGAAAAATAAAGGTGGCTGTAGCCTGCTCTGAAGGTTTCTCTGGGCTGAGTTTTAATGTGGCTGAGAGAGGGAATCAAGTTTAGCACAGCCTTTTCAGCCCTTCAAACTTGTGCCAGATACCTCTGTTGCCCTTTCAGATCACATAAAGACAACTTATATTTTTGTGGGAGCATATAAATACATATAAACACTTTCTTTTTTGTTTTATTTAGAGTCTGGAGACTGAGGTACTTGGGAAGAAAATGAAGAGTAGTGCCAGGCCTTGGAGTGCAATAGCAAAGCAAGGGAGCCATGGGGTTGACAGAGGAAAACCTCTTTCCACCACCTCCACAGGAATGAAGACATCCAAATCCTCCACTTCCCTTGCCTTTGAATCCCGGCTCAGCAAGGTACTAATCCATGGAGAGTGTTCAAGCATTCCAGTCTTGTTCCAGGTTCAAGCTTTGGTTTGGTCCTCAAACTACTGCACTCACTGTATTAAGTGCAGGGAGACCTAATTTTGTTGTATATTACATTGATACACATTGCTGGAAGTATTTTGCATGGAGTGGGGGAGACACTGCATCTGTGCACTCTGTGGGTGAGGGAATTACCTAGGCTTTGAAGATGGAGAAAAACAAATGGCAAATCCTTAGTTCAGCTGATAGTTACACATGTAAAGAAATTCAAAGAGATTTATTAATGAATTTGCAGCATTCCTAAAAACCTGTGCCTCTCCCTTCAAGGCAAATACATGTGAACAGAAGATACTGCAATGTAACAAATGCATTTTATGAATCCCATTTTTCTATAGAGATATATTTAAAAAATAGCAGAAACTTCTGTCAAAGGAATGTTTTTAAGGAAATGGAGTAATGACCTGAAATGTAAAAACCTGAAATGCTGCTGCATCTGCACCCATGCAGCCAGCAAACAGAAATAACCTGATCATCCCAATCCAGACCAAGGTTGTAACTGCTCCCAGCAACAAAGTTTAGTGAACAGTACAGAGCAGGGTACAGCATTGAGATCCGCTCTTGATTCAAACTTCATTAATTGTCACAGTTTTTCAAGGAAAGGATTAATTTATTTAACTTGCTGTGTAGACTCTTTAGATGCATTCATTAATAGGGTTTTTCAGTCTGGTGCTCCAGGCAGGTTGTGCAGTGTGGTTGAGGCAGCACCTCTGAAGGAATGCTGCTCATGAGACTAATCAGGAAATCTGATCCAATTGATTTGTTAAATTTAGTGTTAATTGTGGAGAAATTTCTTCCTAATGGCAGCTAATACCTTCAAATTGTTGTCCAGCTGCAAATTCAAAATCATCAAAGTGGCTTCCTTGAAGAAAGGGAGTAGAAAAGGCACCATAGTTGCTGCTATAGGGAAGAACACATTGAAGAAATTATTTCAGAGAGACTGCAGAATTCTCTAAAGGTCAGCAAGTCAGGTTGTTCCATTCTCCTCCTAAGAGTGAGCTGACAAAACCTCTGCCAGAAGGCAAAACGTTCATTGTTTGGTATCCTGGAGCACATCAACACTTCAGCTATTGAAACTTATGGGCTCACAGGGTCCAGGAAACCACAGACTCTGAGTCAGAGGAGGAGATGAAAGGGAGAAGGAATTAGAGTTGAAAGATTTCATTTTGCTTAAATGTTTCACATTCAGGAGCCACTAAATAGGGACTGTGCTTGTTGTGTGCTCTCTTTTCTCTTAACCCAGCAGTGGTTTTCAGCCTGTGGTTCTGGGACCCCTGGGTGTCACTGGACAGCTTCAAAGAAAGTGAATTTTCCTTTGAGAAAACACTTTAGGTGTCCACAAACTCAAAAGTATAGAAAAACTACTGCTCTAGGGAGAGCCTGCAAAGCTTTGGTTTTAAAATACTTGAAGTATTTTTCCTGAAATTAATTAGAGGCTGTTACTAGAGGCACACAAATGGGAAATCAGCTGACCAAAGTTCTGAGATAAACTGCAACTTCTGCTTGCTGAAGCAAGATAATGTCAGTGTTTCTCCTTGAATCTTACCTTGTGCTTGTGCTCCATGGGTTTCTTGAGTAGACACTTAGAGCAGATTTGTGTCACCAGAGATTCCTTCCCAAAAAGTTGCCAGTTGCCAATAGACTACTCCTGTAAACTATTTTCTCCTTGCCTTTTAATTATTTGCATTTTTGAACAGTCTGTCCCATTTTCATTCTTCATTGTTGGATCAGTGTTTTATCTCTTAACCCACTTCACAAAAACCTGGAATGCAGAGCAAATACAAAAATTACATAGTCCAGTTATCAAGGCAACATTCCCATGGGGTTACGTTATGGAAATGTTAATTTTTTCCAAGGAATTTTGAACTAACTGATGGGAATATTCAGGGCCCTGACCTGTTCCACCCTCTGTGCTGCAGCTGAAGCGGGCGAGCAGCGAGGACACGCTCACAAAACCTGGGGCAGCAGCAGCAGCAGCTTCAGGTGTCTCCAGGCTGAAGAAGACCATCACAACAGGAGCCATCTCTGAGCTTGCTGAGAGTCGGCTGAAGCCCAGCACAGGTAGGCACAAAGCTTCTGGAGGGCAGAATTCTGTGACCCTGAGGGGGATTGTGGGTTCGAGGGGGGAAATGATGCCTTAGGTTTTAACTTTTATATTTTTCAAAATCTGTACTGCTTAGAGTGTAACTCTGCAGTTCCTTGTAGCCTGGAATTTCTGCTCTCTCGTGCTGGGCAGACATAACAAAGCCTCTCCAGGCTTTGCCTTCAAGGACAGCCAGGCTCTTCTAGGCCCAAAATGTGTAACCCAAAGCCTCTAAGGGGGGAGCAAGCTGAGGGGAATCACATCATTGAACTGGGGCTTTAATTGGAGAATTAACCGTGCTATGCAAATGAACCAAACCTATAAAGGTGTGAAGAACTCGTGACCTGGGGTCCATCTTGGGGTCCATTTTTGGAGGCAGCCTCTGGCTCCCCAGGGTGTGCCTTGAAGGCTTTCAAATAAACACCGACCTTTATTCCCTTACTCCTGTCTAGTCTCTGTTTCTGGGTGGCTGGAGAAGGCATCAGTGCTCTGAGCATCGCTTGCTGTGCCAAGGTCCCTGCAGTGCTCCCTCTCCCCCTTGCAGCACAGCCGCGCCTCTCCTGCTGCCGCAGCCACAGGACGCTGTGCCTTGCATCCCACACCCCGCGAGCCAGGGAAATGAGGTTAAAAGGGACACGCTGGATGGTTTTAGGAACCTGGGCAGCCCCAGCAGCCAGGCGGTGGCGCCGGTGGCCCGCGCCCGTCCCGGCTGCGGGACCCAGCCCCTGTTTCCAGAGCAGAATTGCAATGGAGCGCTTGCTCGCTGAAGTTTTCCCCGTTTATCAACAGCATTCTCTCTTCTCCCTCTGCTGAGTGAGCAGAGCTGTTTCCCTGCTGCTCCTGGGACACGGCAGAGGCTTGAGAACAAAGAGCCAGCCCTGGGCATCCTCATGTGCAGCCTGAGCTACCCCGGGGCACGCTCTCTCCAGCAGCCTCAGCCCCATCAGCTTATTCCCATAGGTTTCAAACCTAAGCCTGTTTCGAGAGGCAGCGACACCATCTGCATACCAAGGGCTTCAGTGCAAACGCTCTGCTGTCCCCCAGGAGCTCAGCAAATGCTTGCTTTTGTCTGCTCCCTGGTGGCATTTCCAAGGGAATGTGAGCTCTTATTAAATTTGACCATGACCTCCCTATTTGTCACAGCCTCTGCAGGTTTTGGCTGTGTGACAGAACAATGTTACTCTCAGAGAGAGATTTCTTTAGGAAAAAAAAAAAGAAAAAAAAAAAAAAAAAAAAAACACCAAAAAACACACCTTTATATAGCCCTGGAAGAAAATGATGTGTCTTGTAACAGCACAAATGTTTCATAGTAACCCAAAGACAGATCCCATTCTGCTGTTAATCAGTGTGTAAATCCTCAAATTTAATAGTGACTAGCTGTATCCAAAGGAATTTGGGATTCACAAGCCAATAAAGAGGCATGATGCTCGGGAGGAGCCACGCAGGGAGAAGAAAACCTGTACAGATGATGCAGCACAGGATCCTGGGAATGCAGCCAGGGAAACAGCACTGCAGGGAGTCCAGAATGGAATACGTATGTCAGACACCAAAACACGGGCACTGGAAGAGAGAGCCCTCTTCTGCATGCAGCTATAATAACTGGGATTGGAGGAGGGAGATTTATGATGATGACTGCTTTAAATACAAAGGCTGAAATGGTTTATGGAGGTCAGGTTACATCTGGGTATTGCTTTGCCACTTTAAATTGCATCATTGGATATAACCTCATATATTGCTTTGCGTCAGCATTTGTAGAAGTATGAATGGGAATATTAATGCTGAATGAAAAGAGTACAAATGTGTAGATAAATGCTAAGAATATATATGCTACCCCTCTAAAAATTTTTTTAACCTAGTGAGAACTGTCCCAGCTCTTATGGGGACTATTATAAGTGTGTATAGAGTGTCTTACATGTCTGTTTTTACAGTGGCTCCATAGCTGAAAAGAGTGCTTGGAAATCCAGCTGTATTCTGAGAATGCATCACTGTCAGGGCCACTGGAAGGTGCTTGATCTTAGTGAGCAAGGTTATAAAGCTGAATACTTTGTCACACTGAAAAAAATACCAATAGTCCCACTAAAATGGTGTATTGTTGCTAGGAGAACTAACAGTGAGTATGACAGAGGGCACAGCATGTTCCAGGGAACATAAGTAGAAAAGGAGAGAACGTTTTCAGCTGCTGTATTTTATTGTAATGGCATCCCAAATAGTCTGATTGTGATCAAGATGCAGTGCTGACTGTGGAGCTAATCCAAGTGAGAATGTTCCAGTAGCTGGGAAATGCAGATGTTTGTGTATGTAGCCAAATGTGTAAATCTAGAATTTTTTCTGAAACCACTTTCTTTGGTTTCTTTGACAGCCTTCATCTGTTCTGTGTTTTTTGTTCATGTCTTGACTGCAGGCATTATGTCTCCCCCTTGTCTGTGCTTTCTAGGTTGGGCTTTCTTTGTCTGTTGCTCAAGTGAGTGAATTGATTATTTTACTGCAATGATATTCTGTTAGTTCCAGCCACACTCTGGTGGTACTCAGTTGGTGTTATAGTCTTGTGTGAGAGAAATTAATGGGAAAAAGGTATGGAAATAAAAAAAAGCTTAGGTTTCTTTCTTCTTTAGGTGTGGCTGTCCACCATTTGTGTGTTGACCTTGAGCAATAACACATGTGCCAAATGCTGCAGATAATAAATAATCGACCTCAAGATTGGTTGTTTAAATAGAGCTGTTTCTGCACTGCCCTTGGTGGAGTTACAGTTATTTATTCCAGCCTTTTATTGATGGAATTACCCCTTTCTGCCCTGTTGGGAGCTAACACAGTAAATAAACAACTTAAAGGGGGATGAGGCCAAGCCCATGTAGCCATCCTTGGCAAGTGGAGTTGAGCAAATGGAGCTGGAGACTGATTCTGGCTGGAAGTTCTGTGCTGTGATGTTTGGTTTTGTAACTCCTTGGCAGTTTTGAAATCCCAGGCAGTGGGAAATGATGCACAGGGAGAAATAAATGTCTTGTATTCAGCTTCCTTATCCACAGTGTAATGTCTTCCCACGTGCTGTCCTGAAGTAGCCATTTGGGTTTGTTAAAACCGAGCTTACAGAGCTCTGGCCTTGTTTTTAATGTCTCAGTAGATGAAAAAGAGTTGTGAAAATTGTAAAACAGGAGGAAGAGTTCACTGGTCTTGGAAAATTCTGATTTTAATGCATGCACTTGTAAAGCCATCCAGTCCATGAAGCCATATAGTAAAGAAATGATTGTAAAATGTATAAATAGAGAAGTTTGTATATTCATGAGAAACTAGGACTCTCTTCTCCTAAGGTTCATGGTTGCAGGAAATCAATGACTTCAGATTCTGCTCCTTTGAGGTCTGCAAGCCAAATAACCTTAAAAAATGCAATTTCACAGAGAATTTCAAAGCTTCTTATGTGATCATGTACCTCTCAGGAAGAGTACTGCATGGCAGGACTGGTATGCAAATGGAAAATTTGAGGTTCAGGCAGGTGAAATTACTTTCTCAACGGAGCCTGGAAGTCATTCCAAATCCTTGCTCTGAGTTCTGTCATTCAGTCCCTACAAACTCCCAGTTCAAGCAGTTTCTGAAAACTTCCCTGGAGGCTGTCTGGTTTAATCATGTTCCTGTGCTGCTTTGATGTGATTTCAGTGACAGCTGCTATTATCTGTCAGGTTGGACAGGAACCAAAAAGAGTCTTATGCTGGACATCAGAAAAGAGAGGGAGCCAGGATGTGGGCATGGCACAGTCCAGTCACACATCATCCAAAAGCATTGAGAATATTTCAGCCATTCCCATTTCTCAAAAATATATTGATTTTTATATCGAGTGCTGCCAGCTCCAATATGAGGTATCAGTTATCCTTGAAATGTAATTAAGAGATAGCTGTACTTTGTTTTCTCAGGCTGCTTCATCAGCTTATTTTTTATAGCTAAATAAAGGCTAAATCTCTCTACACAGCTTGATTTTTACCTCAGAAACAATAGGAAACTGTCAATAACAATACTATTATCACCTACCTTAGTATTTTTAGAAATTCTGATTGTTTTGCTGAAAAGCTGAGGTTGTCTCTAAAGCCCAAACCAGGAGACAGGTACCACACCTTCCCACAGTGACAGTGGGATGTGTTACATCTTTGGAGGCTGGGAGAAGCCAAGATGCCAGCAGGGCTGTGAAGGGTGGCCTGCTGTGTCACCCCCTGCTCCATCAGAAATTACCATTTATTTTTATGCATAAAATGGGAAAATCAATACTTGGCCTGAGTTTTCAGCCAAAATAACAAAAGCCTGTTGCTTTCTGTGTGTTCCTGCTGAGTTGATCCACATCCAAGGCTGGAGATGGTGCCAATCCAGGAGCGTAGAGGAGGGGAGCTCAAAGATATTAAGAGTTTCAATTATCTCCTCAGCATCTCGTGTCGAGGCTCTGAACTCTGCAGGTTACCTGGACAAAAGCTGCTAATCCCAGAAGGGAACATTGCCAGCATTGCAAATGAAGCTGCTGTGCAACACAGGCTGTTGTAATAAACCCAGCAAATTAAACAGGGAAACCAAAATACCAAGAAATTTGGCATAATCAGTGAAAGTTATAGAAGAGCCTGAAGGTTATACTAGGTTGAACAATCTTCAGCTCCAATAAGGAGGGGCTCTGTTTTGGTGAGTTTTTCTGTGATTTGTCATCCACATTCCTGCCCAAGAATCAGAGTTAATGTCCCAGTGACTAAATATGATACCTGTGTATCTTCAATTCCTTCCTAGTGCTAGTTGAGCACATACCATGGCTCCATTTGTCCATCATTGTTTGCTTTTCATGTTTGATTTCAATTTAAAACAGCTGCTTGCAGCTTTTCTGTGTAGATAGTGCTGATATTCAGAAAAGAAATGCTTTCACTAAATGAGGCCAACTGGCCCCTGCCAGCTCTGCTGTCAGTGCTGGGAAAGCTTGGATGTCACTGGTGAGACTTGTTCACCTGTGGCTGATTCCAGAGGGGAGACTGGTGTATGGTTTTATTGCACATAGCTCATTAGATATGCTTCTTTCCCAGCAAAATTGAAAATGTGCCTCACTACAGATTTCAGGGCCTCCTGCATGTTCATTGAATTGTCATTTTCAGCTTGCTGTTTGATAGTAATATATGGACTTCATCAAATTTATTGTCTTCTTTCAGCTAACTTCTCTGCTTGGTGTTTTCCACTTTCTGACGTGGGGTAAAAATTTAGATTAATGTGAAGCTAATCCAGACCAGAAGCTGTCCCTCCACGGTCAGAAAATTCAAGAAAGTATCTTTTAAATAAAAGCTTTCTTAAAAAAAAAAAAAACCCTCAAAAAAAAAGAATCTGACAATTTAGTAGTTCATGAGATGCTAATGCACCCCAATTAGGACAGGAAAAAGGAAAGTGATTGCTTTTGAAGGACAGCTCTCTGACCTTGGGGCCCTCTTACTCTGCCATACATCAGTTTTTTGACAGCGCCTGCTTTTTGTGACCTGTCACATCAAAGCACTGCTATAGGTTTGGGAGAGGTTGCTGCACTTTGCATTCAGGCTCGTTACTGTGTCATTTTTCTTGTGAACGATAGTGCCAAGTGTGAGGGACGCTAATGAGATCGGTATGTTCTGTTCCACCAGGCTTCCCTGCAACCAAATGCCTCAGCTCATCTGGGCTTTCCCAGGAGCTGTAAATATGCTTCAAAACCTCATCTGGAAAGCCACTTGCATTTTACTTCCCTTTCCACGTACAAGACACAGCTCTTGCATAATTATTCTTTCTTACAAAGAGATTCTAGCTCCGAAAGTGGTATAAAAAGGAAAGGAAGACTCAAAATATTGCTTTGTCAGGCTGTCATTCAAATTGGCAAGAAGTGCTGCAGGAATTGAACATGCAAAGCAATGGAAATGTGTCTGCATTTACATCCACAGCTCTACCTGCAGCTGGATATGCACATTGACATCTACACACACCTATAAATACCTGCAAGGATGTTTAATGTATTGCTACAAACATGAACCTGAACCTCCCTGACATTCCTCAGCAAAATGTTTCCTCTGTGTGTGATTTCCCAGGTGTCAAGTAGTCAGACTGAGTTTCAGCACCAGTTTAGAGGATTTCACCCACTGTCCTCTAAAGGGAAAGCTCAAGATTTGAGGTAGATCAAATTTGGCATTCCAGATTTAGGTTATGGCTGCTATTTGTCAAGTTTCTCTTAGTTCTTCTTACAAGGATTTTTTCCTTGCTGTATCCTGCAAATACAGTCGTTGATTGCTGATGCCTTTGCTGAAAATGTTCCTGTATGTTGTGGTTTTTCATGTTCTTTGAAGCTTTGCTCTTTCCTTCCCTAAACCATGGATAATTCTGCATCCTGGAATGGCTGGGAATGGGGGCTGTTTCACATGACTGTTCCTCAGGCATCTTTTTCCTCTTTGATAACTGGGAGTGTAGTGAGACCAATGCATTTTAGAGGCTGCCTGATAGGATTTCTGATACCTGATCCTGTTATGGATAGCAGGCTTTTTGAGAGGCATTCACAGGCTGGCTGCAGTCATCTTGCATTATTAAACAAGTAGGAATTAACCTCTGCTGACAACACTGTCTGCACAATGTACCTTTTTCAGTTTTCTTGCTGTCCTAATCTACTGCAGAATTTACATCTCCTGTGCTGAATCTTTATTAACACATTCTAAGGTTCTGCTTTCAGCTTCTTGTTAAAACCACCTGTGAAAGAGACCCTTTCCTCTGTGTATTCCCCTGAGAATGACTTCGTTGGCACACGTGAGCCCCTCTGGGACCTGAGCCAGTTAAGAGGATTCAGTGTGTGGTGGGGATACTGAAATGCTAAATCTTGAAGGCTGTAATGACTTAACTCATTAAATTGTTGACAGTTAATTGGCTCAAGCCAACATGTATAGGGAGGATCTATTACAGCTGTAAGGGAACTGTGGTGATCCCAAAAGCCTTGTTAGGGACACCTAAACAGAGAGGGGAGCATGCCTGGATGCTCCAGGAATAGCACAAATCTAGGACCTCTCAGCTTGTTTTCATTTCTTTTCAGGCTTCTTTACTGAAATTGTTCAGCAAAGTCAACACAACCTTGCTCTGACTACCTGCCCTAGGTTAATTATCAGCTTTCCTTCAGCTGGTTTGGAGAGAAATGATCCTTAACACAAATTCTCTGGGCCTGAATGTATTGCAGCCAGAATGCCTTGGCAGAGGGCCATTGTGTTTGCACTTAAAGAATGGGAGGGAGAAGGAAAGGAACGCAAAGCTGGCCTAGTCTGACAAGTATGCAGATCAGGGAGGGCTTGGCATTCCTTGTAATATTTTTTTTTCCACTGTTTTTTTTTTCAGCTTAACATTAGATTTTAATACTGTAAAGCAAGAGGGGAGGGAGTGACAGCTCCATCTCAGATGGGTTCCTGGAAGGCTGTAGTTCTGTGCCATGAACTTTGACCTCACCAAGTATCTTCATTACAAAAAATTTGTTTCTAGCATGGTTAAAAAAAGCTATTGCTCATCTGGGATTCGGCTCTAGATGTTGTATTTCTAATCCACTACTGGGAATGATACACAAATTCTGTAGATTTATTTTCCCCACTACGTAAGTACTTGATGCTCGTAAAATCTTTAGCATTAATGGAAGGAGAGTGTGATAATGTGAACTTTGGTGTTCATGATGTCCACGTTTAGGGCCCATTTAGTCCAGCATCAGTATCTGTAACTTGTTTAGACCTCAGCCTTCTGGAGAGACTGTCAGCTACCTGGCCACTGAAAATCTGAGATTTGGTGGCACCTTCACACTTGTTCTTGTGAGCATGGATTACAGTTTGAACAGAAGTTACACTCGTTCATTTGCTGTGTTGTGAGGAGGATGCAAATAAAGGTTATGCCTGGCAAGTAAGTCCTGTCATTTGACTAGAGAGATGAAAGAATTATGTATGTCACACCTTCAGTAATTAATTCCCATTCTCACTGTATAGGAAAGGAGTGTTTATGAAGTTTTATTGGCAGTTCAACAAAGGGCAAAGGGATGAGTCAAGCTTCACGCCTAGGAAGAGACCAGCTAATCTGCTTTGTAGCGATGAAATTCATTCATTCATTTTTATACCTTTATTACTGAAGAGGAAGGCAAAGTAATGTAAAACGTTCAGATAACAAATAGTAGCCTAAAGATTTTGCCATGCATCTCTTGTAAATTGTTACCTAGTCCCCATGTCATGCTTGCTGTTCCTCCTTTTTCTTTCTCCTCAGCTTTTGCTGCAAGCTCCCTAAGCAGTAATCTCTTATCCATGCCTTCTGCTCAGGCTGTAGCTGTACTTAAAAATTTGTGCTTTACCTTTCATTATGGACCTGGGCTAGAAGTCTTTGGCCTGACATCATTCTCCCTATCATGGTGTTAGAATGTTCTGACTTATGTTTCGTGCCACTGTCAAAAATAACAGATTGGTTCTTCCAGTCCTGACTCTTCTACAGTGCTCAGATTTCAGATGTGTTTGCTCTGACTCAGTGATTACATTTTATAATTACTCCAGGCTTGCACCAGCGCTGCCCTGGGACCTTGTTACACTATTCCCTTTTGTGATTACAGAAATAGAAAGCAGGTGATGAAGTAATAAATGCTCGGCTTCAGGATTTTTCAGCCCAACAGACTCTCTCAGCTAATGCAGCCCCTCAGGTGAGTCCTGTTGAAGAAAAGCAGAAGTCACTCTTTAGTCTATAATGGAAGAAAATCCCTGTGGGAGATACATTTCAACAGCAGTTGGAGGATGTTTGCATCTGTACCTTGGAAAGGGCAGACGCAGTACCCACCACAGTAAGATACAAGACTTAAGAGATCATAAGACAACTTTTAGAGAAAGAATGCACTATCATTGATTCTTTTTTATAGAACTTTGATGGCTTATTCATTAAACAAAGCATTTTGTGTTTGACATGTCATAAGACAGAAGCAGGCAGGAGTTGTTTAATGTCATCCAGATATAGACAGCTGTATGAAAACTTTTCACTTCATCCATGAAGTGTCAGAGGAAGAACAATGGAAAGCTTAAGACTGACAATGAACTCAGCCTATTATACTGAAATATTAGCAAAATTCTGCTTCTATCATATTGAATGGTCCCCAGATATTTTATTTGAAGAGATGGATTCACAACCAGATTAATTCTCTATGTTTTATTTTCAGGATGCTTTGAGCCTGGGAGACACATTACTTTATTATTTCTGAATTTGTTTTTAACCCTCTTGTTGAAACCAAGCCTCAAGATGTTTCTGTTAATTATCCACATAATGGAAACTGATCACTGGAGTCATTCACTATCCTTGTTTCCCATGTACATCAGGGCTCCATGAGCGTGGAGCATCCTGATTTTTTTGAAAGATGTGCTGTTGGCCAGGCTCTGGATGGGCCTGTCCTGTGCAGCTGCTCTTGCAGCGCCAGTCACAGGCAAAAATATTGATGATAGAGATATGGTATGAAATCTGCTCCTCTCTGTGGCTGCAGGTCTAGATGTAGTAGTGGCTGTCAGGTTTGATAGTTGTTTTATTAGTGCTTGTATGAAGCACGTAAGCAATAAGTGCTTGCTTACTGGTATGAAGGGAAATTTGGCAATTACTTCAATAAAGAGAAACAGGCTTTAGTAGTATCCAGTGTATCCTGTATATTGTTTAATATAACAGAGATGTGAACCTGCTGTGCCGTGCTCAGCACCAGTGGAGGCTGAGAGCAGCTGGGAGTGCTCGGCTGACCCAGGAATAGCCCCAGAGCATATCAGAACAGATCTGATAGATGGGACTTGTCAGAAAGGGCTCATGCTCACAATCACGGTCAGGTTTTCAAATGAGTCCAGTCTACGTTTCAGCCTCCTTCGGGTATCTGTGTGTTCACAAGATGCTGAGCATTTCTGAAATTGGGTCCCCTCATTTTTGTGACGGTTCAGAGCTGCCCTTGCTCAGACGCGTCAGTGCTGTGTTCAGCAGTGTAGTTAGATCTGTGGGCAGGGTCAGTTTGCTCCATCGCAAGCATGCTTTGGGTGGTGGAATTGTGGAAAATTAACGTTGCCTTTGCTTTGGAGGCATTTGGCTGCTCAGATCTGTGCTGAGCGTCCCTCTGCCCTCCTTCGCTTCCAGCCGCGTTTTCAGCGTTTTGCTTAGAAACATCCTGGTGTACCGCCCGGAACGGGCTCTGTGCTGTTCTGCCCCGTCCTCCAGGGCCGTTCCAGGACAGGGAAGCTCCGCTCAAGCCGGTGCGGGAGCATCGGTCCCGGCTGGGGACGGGGGGAGCATCGGTCCCAGTTGGGAGCGTAGGGAGCATCGGTCCCGGTTGGGAGCGTGGGGAGCGTCGGTCCCGGCTGGGGACGTGGGGAGCATCGGTCCCGGCTGGGGACGGGGGGAGCATCGGTCCCGGCTGGGGACGGGGGGAGCATCGGTCCCGGCTGGGGACGGGGGGAGCGTCGGTCCCGGCTGGGGACGGGGGCAGCGTCGGTCCCGGCTGGGAGCGCGGCTGCAGCGGCGCTGGGCGAGCCCGGGCCGGAGCGCTGCAGTTCCCGGCCGGGCCGCGGGGTGTCCCCCGGCGCTGCCCCGCTCCGCTCGCTCCCTGCCCGGCCCAGCCCGGCCCGCCGAGCGCGAGGTTGGAATGAGGGAGGAGGAGGAGGAGGAGGCAGAGGCGCAGCTGCCTCGGCGGGGGCCGCAGCGCGGCTCTGCCGCCAGCTCCTAGCGAGGCGCTGCCTGCCGCGCCCCGCTGGACTTGGCCGAGGCGCACAGCAGGGGCAGAGGGAGAGGCAGGTCCGCGCTGGTGCCGGGCATGAGCGGGGCGCCGGGGGCCTGAAGGAGCTCGGGAGGAGCCGGCGGCCAGCGGAGATGGGCAACCAGGCGGGCAGAGCGGAGGAGCACGAGCAAGGTGTGTGCGAGCGGCGGGGGGCGGCGGCCGCGTTTCGTTCTGCGGGGCTGAGCCGGCACAGGGCTGTTGGCACAGCGAACGCTGGTGGCTTCCAGCCTGCTGAGGACACTGCTGCTGTTCGCCTTGTAAATGCGCTTTATTGCCCTTCCCTACCTGAGATCACAGCGCCGTCCTTAGGGAAGCTGTTCTGAAAGGAATCCTTTGGAGCAGAACGCCTGCAAGGGAGGCACCCTGTTCGCTGTCAGGTTTTTTTTTTGCACAGTCTGCATGATGCAGCTAAAAAGTTCCAAAGCCGATGGAGTGATGTACGTAGAACTTGTCAGGATCTGCAGCTTGGCTGTGTTAGCCTTCACCATTGTTCGTGGCCTGAGGCCTGAAATTTTCCAGGCCTTAGAATTTAAAATGATGCCTTTGTGGAAGGTCTCCCACCATTGTCCTTTCAGAAGTGTAGTGCTCTGCATGTTAATCAGGAGCAGATTTCATAGAAAGCTGAGAGCTGGTATCAGGTAGATCGCATTCCCCGTGTGCCAAATGTCTGCACCGTACACCAGCACGGCTGCTAATTTGTTCCTGATGCCGTAGCGCTGCTTTGGTTGCCTTCTGGTTTATTTTGCTTGTTTCTCAAATGCTGAATGAAGGGGAAAACCCCGTGGGTCCACTGATTTCTGCTGCTTATTTCTTAGTTTCTTTCCGAATTTAGAACCCTCTAACACACATAAAACCGCAATCGGTTGTATTTCCTGGCACTCTGTTTCTTGCTGTTGCCATGGGAATTTCATTCACAAAATCCCATTAAAGTTGTTACTGCTTGATCAGGGGTTTCTATGACTTCGGGTAGATATGTAGGTATTGTTGAAAGAGCAAATCCAAGTGTACCTGATCTCTGGTATTGTTAGCCGGGGCTGCATTGCTGCTCAGGGATCTCTCACAATAGATCTGCCAGCGAGTGCTGGAACAGCAGTGAGGTGTAGTGAGAACTCCCTAGCACTGTATTAATCACCGGGCTAATGAAGAACACAAAAGCTGCCAGTATCCAGTCACCAGAAGAAATGCTGCCCTAAGGGAAAGTTAAACTTCAGGCTGGAAAGTATGGCTGCCTACATCCCCAGCCCCCAAAATCCACTGGCCACTGCCAGCTAGCCAAGTTCTGCTGGAGCTAAACGTGTTAATGCCATTCAGGAGGGGTAGTACTGATAATAAACTAAGGGAGAGCTGGATAATAGCCCGGGGAGATACACTGCTAACTTCTGATCAGTTGGAGCAAACAGCCTCTGATTTTGCAGGGCCATTTGAACAGCTTATTGCTATTAACATGGATGATAAATGAGTATGCAGACCCCCTGTGGGTTTGAAAAATCTCTTTCATCCTTTGTTTTCTCCCGATTTATTTTTTTATTGAAGAGGAAAGAGTTATACTTCTGCTGCACCTAAGCAGTTTTTAAACCATTCTGGTTTTAAGTGTAGGCTGTACTAGGTCTTGTTTTAACATCCTCGTTGTTTGTAAGGTATGAGTAGGACTGAAAAGCAGTGTTTTGTATTGAACTACATGTTCAAAACAGTAATGTTTGACCATGAAAAAGAATCAGGAGCATTCCTGCTGACAAAAAAACATTCTGACAAAATATTCCTTATTGTGTGTGAGAACTCTGGCTTTGGAACTCAGAGTTTGTGTTGGTTTTTGACAGGATGCAAAATCCTGTTTCTCACATCAGAATGTGGTACGTCGTAGTATCTCTGAGTTTTGTTTCTGCTTGAGTGGACTTAATTCAGCTCTCATTCAGGAACACCAGCATCTTGAACAACTGTGGTACTCCTGAGCTTGTGTTTTGGAATAACCAGGCTAAACCCCAGGAACGGGTTGCTTTATTGATCTAGCTCATGAGCCAGCTTTAGTGACAGACAACCAAACAAACCTCTGTTTCCCTGAGCACGATATTCGGGGTTATCTTGTTTATCTGCCTTCTTAGGAAACTTTATGGACATCTTATGGCTCATCTCTAAGTCTTTCACCCCAAATTTACCATCTTGGGGTACTGGGGACAGCTTTGTTCCTACTCTTGCTGTCAGTGGGCACTGAAGTCTTTAAAAATCTGATCCTGTTATGATATAGGTTATAATTTAAAGTAAAATACTTATTTTCACTTATTTATGAGAGTATTATATAATTGAATGGGTTTTCTATTAAGTGTAAATTCTGGGTGGGCTGGTCAGTGCTGTCCAGGAACAGGAAGGAAATTGTTGCCTCCAAGCTGAGCAGTTGAAAGTAACACATTAATACAAAGAAATGGGACTGGCTGAACTAGGGGCTGTGGAAAAAGGAAGACAGAGGAAAGAAATCCACTGCTGGTGTCTGATGGGAATGTTTTGAACAGAAGACAAGACTCCAACAGCCCAGTATCATCTCAAATTAATTTCCATCTTGTAAGAGTGTAAGAGTGTCTAATAAGGATTTGAGAGGATTGCTTGTAATAACATTAGATTCTATAGGCTTTTCCTGGCTTCTAATTTAAAACTTATTTTAAATAGCTCTTACAATCATTTGTGAGAACTTTGTGGTGTGTGACCCAAGTTTGCATCACTTGTTTGCCAAAACTCTGCTTCTTGCAAGTGGTTGGTGTTCCTGCTATACCCCAGTGCTCTGTATATTGATATTTTTAAAACCAGGGGAGGTTTTAGAATGGAAACACCTATAAAGTAGTGTAGAAAATGATGTGAAACAAGAGTGAATATTGCAGCAGTTTGTCAGCAGAATTAGTTTTCTGCTTTTGAAGCTGGCTGCCCAAGCTAAAGGAAACATTAGTGTATACAAACACAGGCCAGAGCACCTGTGGAATAGCTGGAACATTTCCTGGGAGTTGTACAGAAGAATCCAGCGTTATCCAGTGCTCTGTATTTATTGGGAGAAAGCCTTTCAAACAGAGTTTGCCTTGGAAACAGGGAGGCCTCCTGTTATTTCTGAACAGGAGCACTGGTTGACACGGTGATGGGGGGTTGTTTACCCTCTAGACATCTTGCAGGGGATGGATGATGAATATCTTTGGGAAGAGGTGGAAAAAAAATGACTCAATACTCACAAAAACTTTCGTGAAATAATCGCTTGAATGGGAAATGTTAACTTCTCTTGTTGGAACAAGGTGACGGGTGGGGTTATCCAAGGGTTAGGCTTTTTTTGGGATTGTGTTTATTTGTAAAACATGCTTACATGGCTTGGATGAGAATATCAAGTATCAGTGCATGCACTGAGTCAGTATTGATCTGTTTTCTTATGTCTGTTTTGTCCTGGCCCAGGGGTGGCTTCATTTGAGGTTTGAGGAAGGGATTTTTCAGTGTAAAACATAGAAGAATTTCAAGATAAACGCTATTGTAGAAATACATGTTCTCGTCCTTTCTGTTCTTTGTTTTCAGGGTGTGTAATCAGATCTTTCCTGGGTGTTCTCTTTAGTGTCCCTCATCTGCCTCCCTCCCTTTCTCCCAAACATGGAAGCCGTTCATTTTAACTCTGTTGGATGTCAGAACACCATTTCTGCCAGGCAAGAGCTCGAGAGACCAGATGAGTTTAATGATGGTGTTGGGGGGGAAGGGAGGGAGGAGAGAGGGGCCAGCAAAGCTAATGAATCACATAACAGCTTTCATGGAAATACCGACAGCAAGTCATGTCCTCTTGGAGCTCGGGCAGCGAGCCACAGACCTTTTGTTCCCAGTGGAGCCAACAAACCACAATTTGCTCTCCACTGGATAGTTTAATTCCTTAGTCACCTCTTCCTCCCACAAGTCATTCTTGCATGGGGGGTTTACAGATGCTCTCATTTTTCAGAGTAGTAACACGCTGCTGATTAAACTGGTATTGAAGAAGTTTATTTTTCCCTGGAGGGTGATTTTTACTTGACTTAAGCTTTTCTTCCAAGGCCAGTGAGGGCCAGCTCTGTTGATTGGTCTTGTGAGGTGACTTGACAGGACTGACATGATTAAATCATTTCAGGACTGACAAACACCTCAGTCAGGGGCAGAGTCTCCTCTGCTCCCAGGACAGTGAAATGGGAACAGCCAGACACTGTCACAGTCTGGACTGGCCTCTTAGAGGAATTTAGTCATGAGTGTGAATAATTTACCTCTGGAATTATCTGAGGCAGCGTTAAGTGATAATCTGAGGTCCCCTGATTCCCAGCTGAAAGGCTAATGAATGCTAAATTAATGGAAAAGATCATCAATGAGTTCTCCTACACTACAGGGCTTTCCCAGGAGTTTTCTGCCTTGGCTGGGAGGTTGTGCTGAGTGGGAGTACTTTCTCCATGGGCAGGATGACAGCTTTTACAAGAAGAACTTTTAGGGCATGGCAGGCAGCAGGATGTGGTTTATGCATTTTGTGTGAGATTAATTTCCATCAGCAAAACAAAGCCATTTTTGGATGAAGGCAGAGAGATTCTGGGAATTCTGCTGAGTGAGCTGGTCAGCAAGAACTTGTCCTGGGAGTCCAGAGCTGTGGACTGTGCTTTTGCCCCAGTGCTGGTGGTGTTTTAGGATCTACCAGTGGTAGATCTAACATGATAGTAAATGTAAAAGCTAATTTTCTTGATGATTGTTTCATTAGTTTAGTTAATGTGGTTGACAGCTGCAGAGTGATGAGGAAACAGCCAGGGAATGGTTGTGATTGTGTTGGTTCTGACACGGTATTAAATGACTTGAAAGAGGGGGAAGGGTGAAAGGAGAGGGGAATAATGCTTTCTGGAGAAAAAGAGAAGCTTGCTTCTTTTTGTTTGGGCTATATTTGGCTCCTCAAGATCTTACAGTTGTAGAGTTGGCCAAAGAAATTTGAGCAACTATTGCCCCTTGGTCTTCCTGCTGAAATCTTCCAGAGCCCTGGAGGTACTGAGGAGTTTATTCAGAAGCTGTCCTGTGTTCTGGACCTTCTACCAGTATTTCAGCAAAGTAATTGATCTTATTTTTTTCTCTTTTCAATTCCTCCCCAATTTTACTAATTTACTCTTCATAAAATCTGATTTCCACAGGGGATGTAGTTTTCAGAACAACATGAGGCTGTAAAACTGAGGCAGAGTACTTCTCTGATTTCATTTGTACTGCATTGCTTGCAGAGAACTTAGTTTGATTTTTCTGTGATTCTCACAGACTGACACTAGAAGATTGACAAATATTTGATATTTTCATTATTTTCTGATACTTCCCCATTCTGTATCTCCAAGCAATTTGAGCATGGTGATTGAAGATGATCTAAAACTGCCATCTCTGATGATGGTAATAGACCCTGTTAGATTTTCCATGCATCAACTGTTTTCTTCCTGTAATCCACAGTAGGCATGGGTTCACAGGTCTCTTTGGAATGTTCCATCTGTTATATTTCATGAAATGTTTTTCCACAAGCATCAATAGATATGGATTGCATGTTCTGGGGCAGAGCACTCTGTCCTTGTGTGCTGTGTGATCATCGGTTCTCTCGGGCTATAAATTACATCAGAGCTGCAGCTTCCTGCCCTTTTCATCAGGCTCTGTAGCACACAGCTAACAAGCTCTATATTTTTATCAGCAGCAAAATTTACATTTGAAGTTCTTACAGGCAAATTTGGTATTCATCACTGGAAAAATGCACCCTTGGGAAAGCACAGGGCTAACAGGAGTTTGCAGGGTTCGGTTCTGAGCATGTGTTGGCTGAAACAGGGATGTATATTTTCTATTTGTTACCAGCTCTGTAGGTTTTGTATCTTCACTGGAATTTGTTCAGTTGCTTAGGAAAAAGGCAAATGTGTCCATATCCCATGAGCAGAGTTCCTCTCACATTCCTGTCCTGATGGATGCTTTGGTGCTAAGTGTTAAAAATCACTGCTACTCAGGCAAGGAAGAATTTTACCAGCAACTTCAGTGGAATCATATTTATTAATGTATGGGATGAAAATGGCTCTAGGGATAGGGTGTGGTTAATCCTCTGACACATTTTACTTAAACGTTGGATGACTTTTCTTTCTTCCCCAACTGAATTAAAGGATCCCATCCTGTACTAAGGGTAGAAAGCTGTTTTAATTAGTCTGAACAACGTAGAATGCAAAGGTGGTTTCTGCCCTGCATCTGGAGGATATTCTTTTGTATTTTTCACACCCTAAAGGTCTTCTTCATTTTGCCATTGCAGCATTTATACTGGAGATGTAGAAATCATTGTCATACCAAATAATGAGGCTCATATAATCACTTTTACAGGGGTTGTTTCCACAAGGGTGTGGATAATGATAAATTAGTTGGCAGGAGCAGAGTTCTCTGCAATATGGGAAAGACCTTTGAAAGTGTAACTGAATACTTACTCTCATAGACAAAAGTGGTTATGAGTCCTGAAATAAAACAGAGGTAATTCCCTGTGCTTGTGCGGAACAGAACCAGCTCAGCAGAAGGTTCATTAGTCATAATTAACAGCTGGTAAGTGGGGATGAGACTGAGTTTCCATGAATAGGAGTCATTCAGGGACTGGTATTCTCTGCTTGGAAAGCTCCTCCAGAGTGCAGTAGCCCTGGTGTTGTCTATCTGCAGTAATGTGAAATAGTTGCTAAACTGCAGCCTGTAGAGAACGTTGCATTTTACTTATTTAAGGCGAAATTGTCAAAATCCTGGATTTTTTTTTTTCAGGAAAGAAAAAGCATTAAACAATTCTGTGACCAAAGGGAAGTGGTTCAAAGCCTTGTTCCCCAGAGCCTGTAGTGTCAGCCCTAGTGCTGGGAGGGGATAAGGTGGTGTCATGTCCATCTCTGTCTGGAAACATTCCTTGAATGGAAAGAGTGTTCCAGAAAAGTGGTGCACTTCATTTAAACCTTCAAAGGCTTTTCAGCCTTTGTGTAATGGGAGCTGTGTGCCCAGTACAGCCTGTTTTCAGCTGTCTAGAGCAGTGTACAGAAATATTTCAAGTTATGTTGTGCAGAAATATTTCAAGTCATGTTTCCAGGCCTCCTAAAGTCCATGGCATTAACTTTGCTTAACCCAAAGCCATGGGTCCTAGGATTACAATCTATCTTGCCACGAGGTGGGAGGCACAGAGCTCTCACAGTTTTTTTCCAGGCTTTTCCAGTGCAAAAGCTGATGAGGATGGAGGTGTCAGAAGGGAAGAGCCCCTTTTTGAGGGGCTGGGTATATTTCCACAATCCTTATCTTCTAGATGCTGAGAAATGCTTTCATAAAACCCTGTTGAGTTTGAAGAATGGACTAATCATGTTAAAAATGACTCTCAGCCTCCTCCACACATAGTTTCTTTGAGACTGCTTGACTCTGGAAAATCTTTGACTGATCTTTTAATTAAAAGCTTTTTTTTTTTTTTTAACCAAGGAATTGAAGCTCTTCCTGCTTTGAAGTGGGCAATGTTTTATAGATAAACATCTCATTATGTTATGAGCTTTCTCCTCTCCCCTTCTGTCTCATTTCTTTTCCTGATGTGTCTCATCCTGTGTTGATAGTTGTAATGATTTCAGCCCAGTTCCCAGTATTGGCTGTTCCAGCTCCCTTAGCACTCTGCTGGGCTGAGCTGAAGCTCTGGATAAGCTGTGGAGGCTAAATCAGAGTCCTCTCCCCACCCCCTCACAGAAGCAGGCTGGAAGTGACAATAAAACTGGGTTTATGATGTGGTCATCACATTTCAGTAAACAAAAGGCAGTTGTAACACCAATGCAATGAAAGCTGGTTATTAAGCATTAAGCAAACAATTTAAAAAGAAAAAAGTCTGTAGCTTTTGAGTTCTGCCCTTCTCAGGAAGGAGGAGGAACCTCTTTTCATGTTTCCATTTTTGATCCCTTTCCCTCCCCAGTCTTTCTGGATTAGCAGGGTTTGGGAATTCATGAGGGAAGAAGTTATTTAGGCTCGGTCAGCGCTGGCCTTTTGGCCGAGTGTGGGGCAGCATTCCTGAACTGAAGGGTTGGGATCATGGATTCCTGACACAAAGCACGCCAGAGCAGGTCTTGGAGAGACATTTTCAGCTTCTTTTCCTCTGTGGTGGCTCTGCTCCCTCAGTGGGAAGGACAATGAATTAGAGCAGGATCCACCTTGAACAAAGAAAGCAAAAGGGGGAGAAAGCCCCATGCAGGTATCTCTATCAGTTCTGTGATTCAGTCCATAGCATGGGCTCCTGAACAGTTAAAGGTTGGGTAAATGACCCTTCTAATTGTGAAAATATTGGTATTAAGCATTTCCCCTCTTAAAATCTATGTTTGGTTATCCTTTGTGCTTGTAGAGAGATGTCAGGTGTATTTTGATGGTTAGAGGAGTGATCCACAGCACCTGCCTTGTCTGGAAGGAGCTGGGTTCTCACTGTTCCTTCCATCTGGATTCTTGGAGCAGGAGGTTTTAGGAAACTCCTTTGATAATTTGAGCCACAGATCACATTGAGTTGTAAAAACCACTGTACATGGAGAAACACATCTTCTGATGGCCACTGTTAAGTGAGTTGCTATGGTTAGATTTAGGGCTGGTTAGTTTTGTTTGCTTTTTAATTTCCTGTACTTCTCGAAACACTCAACACTGGTATTTTATCCCTTATAATTGTATTTTCCAGAAATGGAAGTGCAGATGTTTTATCACCACTGTTAACACAGCAATGACTGAATGAAGAACTTCTGGGCTAGATTAGCTGGGAAGCTGCTGTGCGCGCTGAGGAGAATTATCTCCTTGTCTGCAAGCTAGAATCAAGGAAAATCCTGGCATTCTTGCTCTAGCTAGTGGTCATTTATCTCAGGAATATTCCTGGTACAGCCATAGGAGTTGACAAATTAGTTCTCTGCTTTATCTTGGAGCAAATCCCTGCTTTTTCTGACCAGCACGTTCTGTTAGTAGCTCCAAGGATGTTCCCCACAGCAGTTGTTAAACACCTTCTGGACAGCCAAAGGCTCAGAACTAATAGGTAGGAAAACAAAAGAAACTCCAAACTTACCTACCAGATCAAACAGAAAATCCCTCATTTCAGTGAAACAGCAGTGATTTTGTCCCTCTTCACAGAAAAATTCACATTCGTCAATATTTTCCTCAAGTTTTTTTAACAGCTGTTGTCTAATAAACCACCGGAGTTGAGTCTGGCTTAAAATTGATTTTGCTGTAGGTATGAGAGGATTCTACCTGATCCTATCTTGTTTTTACAGGTGCATAGGCAGGAAATGTTCCAGAACAAACAAAATCAGGAAGTGTCATAGTACACAGAAATCCCAGTAATTTTGGTGTGCTAATGTCACAAGTACATAGAGTCAAGGCTCCCTTAAGGAATATAAAAATTATGGATTTTTTAAATAATGAGCTGTGATGGTTGTGGAAATTACAAATTTGAATTAAAACCAGCAAGTAGGAGTACTTCATTTTAAAAAGGGAAAATTCTCTATTTCTGTAACTTCCACCAGATAAATTTGGAGATAATGCTACATATTGAAAGTTGCAGTCATTCTTTTGTGGGGAGTAGACAAGGGGTATAACTTGGAGGTGACTAAAGTTTTTGGCAGGCCCAGTGGTATTAACAGTTCCAAAAAAAGTAGTGTTGAGTTTACCGTAGGGATATTCCAGCAAGTGTAGGATCTAGAATTTCCCTGAACATTTGCTTTGGGTGCCTCAGTGTTTGTTATGCCAGGTTGCTGGGTACTCCAGAAATCCAAAGCAGCTCAGGGGTAGATTCCATCCCACTTGTGCTCTGCACCCATGTTGGCAATGTGGGTTTGCATCCCTCATTTTGGGGGTGAACTCAGCAGCACCCTTGTGATTCTCATGGTGCCAGAGCCTTATGGAGCACTGGAGCCCCTTGGATGCTCCTTGACTCTTGAGCAGATTGGAAAGGGAGGTTTGGATTTGTGAGAGCAAAGATTGGGCATGCACTGAGCAGTTCTTGTCCCTAACTCAGCCAATGCATTTTCCAGATGTACTTTTGGTCCTGAGATGTGGGAGCAAAAGTTCCCTCTTTTACAGTAGAGCCTGCACTGCTTTTGTACTTCTGGGTTTGAAGTTTATTCAAAACAGGGATATCCAGGCTTGAGTTTTCATTTGAGACTTTAAAAGCTTCCAGGAAACTCAAGTAAATAGCATCAGAAATGTTCAGAGGGACTCTTTTGTGTGGACACTGGCAAGTCTCTCGGGGTAAAGAGATTTTAACTACTCTTGCTGTTATTCAGAGAGGAATTGTATGTGAACAGGCCCATAAAGAGCAGAGAAAGTCAGCTGAAATTCACAATGAGACTTTGTGAACAGGGTTTTGATCAGATCTCGTCTCATTTACCTTCTGAATGCGACCTTGTTTCCTCTGTAACAGAACTGAGCTGTGACAAAGTGAACTTGAAATTCAGTTCTTGTGGCTGTGCTGAGCTTGGAACCACCAGATACTGAGTAGAGCTGATCTTTTTCTATTTTCATTTTAACACTTTCCTTGAAGAGTTAAATGTGATTTTCTTTGCAAGGACAAGATGACGGAGTTATTGATCAGGTGAATCCAACAAGCTGAAAATAAAACGTGTGTGATCATTCCTTAGTTGTGCAGCAGATATTTTTCTCTTCTAAAACCAATACGAAACTTACTGGAGGCTTTTCTGAATTCTGAGTACTTGTTTAGGTGCTAAAATTTGAACTAAATGAAGATACTTCAACTCTAAGGTCGCCTCTACTATTGGGTTACATTCCTGCCATGGGAGAGTCTCTTGTGGTGGCAACCCTTGAAAAGAATGCCCTACCAATAGTTCATCTGCATATTTAAACCATTGACAAGTAGTTTTATCATGACTTAGTCTTTAAGTTACTAAAAATGGCTTTTCTTGTGTGCTTTTTGCACTCCAGATCTCTAGACTCATATTTCTAATTTAAAAAAATCAGCCAACCTTTACCAAGTGTTCGGCTCAAATGGCAGGGGTCTCTGTAGTCTTAAATTAGGAATTACTCAAATCAAGATGCTCATTGCTGCTTTTTCTTTTTCTTTGCTAGTGTAGCTTTTTCAGTACAGTCATCTGTGGTTCCCAAATACTTTGTAATACAATTTTTATTTCTTCTTGGCCTCTTATTCTTTTCCTCCATCTGAAATCTCAGTACCTGAGTTGCTTTCCTACGCTCTCCACAGTGATTACATAGATCAAAATCTTTGCATTAAGCCTTTTAGCTCTTTCCTCCTGTTGCATATTGTGCCTGCTCCACAGACAGTGCAGTCAGGGAGGCCAGACAGTCCAACAGGCCATTAAAATAATACAGAAAAAAATTTAATGTTATAATTACTCTTAGTCTGTGTTGCTAAATGAGTAAAAGGCCCTATTGAGCAGAAGCTTCTATGTATAATTAGTGCTGGATTATCAAAACCACATTTGTTGTTCTGGAGCCATCTCCTTGTCTTTTTTTAAAGCTAGGTGGAGTACAAGTGAACCTTCCCAAGGAGCTGCTGACCTGTGAAGGTGTTGGCTCTGTGACTAACACTCTGCAAACAGACTGATTAATTCGGAACCACCACGACTGGCCAAGCCTTGGTTTGCTTTGTTTGCTGCTGCATAAAGACCAGGTAGCAGAGAGCACTGTCTTTCTGTAGGACAGCCCTAAAAGAGATGGAAAACGCTGTGCTCCTCTGAGTTTTTGAGGTTTATCCGAAGGAGTATCCAGTGCTGTTGTCATGGAAGAATGCTGACAGCGATCCCGTTCAGCTCATTCTCTTTGTGTTTCAAGCAGATCAAGCCGTGATAGTTTGCCACAGTACAATAGTGGCATTCTTTATCCTGACTTTTGCCTAGGCCGATGGTGGAGCAGAAGTTTCAGCCATTTCACTCTCATATATGAAATTCTGAACAGCTTAAGCAGTTTTGAAAACATTAGTAAGTGCTGGTTGGTGTCTCTGAAAATCCAGCTTTTGCATCCAGTCCCACTCACATTTCAACCCCCAAGAAGCTCTCAGGACTGATTGAGATCTTCCTCATGGCTTGATTTAGTTGTGTGCATCCCTGAAGTGTTTGTTACCAAGCTGTCTTACCATTCCCAGAGGTTTAGGGGTAGGGGCATTAAGCAGGGTGGCAGAACATGTGCAGGGATTTTGTCTCTGTAGGTTTGGTATGGGGCAGCCCAGCAGTGCAGGTAAGGGCTGCTGTTCTATCTGCCCTACTTCTCAATGTTTGCTTTTCTTCATGCCACCATGTGTCAGTGTGTTTCCTGTTAATTAGGATATCAGAAGATCTCTGGTCTGCAGGGAAGTTGGTTTTTAACTGTTTCATTTGCTTTAAACAAAGGGGGGAAAAAAAGGCAGGAGGATAATAGGGTGTTGCAATAAAACAGATGTGTGCTGAAACCTTTTCATGAAAAAGTACTTTAAAGAAGTCAAGTGTACAGCAATCCTCCTTCTGTGCTGTACAGTCACCATTTCCCAAAGGACACCCCTTGCTGACTCTTAATCAGTCTCAGTATCAATCTCAGGATCAATGCTGGAACAGAGTGAAAGGGATCTGCCAAGTCCCCTGGGCTTTCAGTTAAGCTTTGAGGTCTTAGTGGCTTATCCGCTTTTGAAAAATGGATTTTAAACACCAAGTTAATTAGGTTCTTGAAAACTTTACTCTGAGTTGACAAAAGAAGTCAGAAGACACGTCCAGGCTCCCTGTAACATGTGCTGCTTTATCATAGGGAGTCAACAGAGAATGTGGTGACTCCAAACTAATGCCAGCTTTTGTGACTTGGCTGTGACTCAGTTCAGATCGATGATGTCATGAATCCCATATTAATCCATTGTGTTAAATTGTTCATTGTGTAGCTGGAAATCAGCTAAAGGGTACTTGGGTACTGGAGGAATTCTGAATATAGCACAAAAAAGCTGCTGTTATCTGCCTTCTAACATCAGTTTGTAAATCTGTTGTGACAGTCTGACTGTTCAGTTCAATGTCTGGTGGCACCTAAGGTGTTCTCAGACATCCCAGTTGCTCTGTCTGCCTCTGGAGCAGGGGACAGATCTCCCTCAGGTGCTGTCAAATCTTTCAGTGCACTGAAGGTATTTTAAATACACCTGAAGGTCATCTGAAGTGGCACTAGACAGCTGTATTTTGGTGTCCTAGACCAGGTGCCATAAACCAGGTGGAATTAAGATGCTCCTGTGCCTCAGGTTTGTTTTGCTGAGAAACTAAAAGCAGTGACAGGGCCTTTCCCAGGCAAGGCTGAGCACTGGGTACCTGCCTGCCTTGCCTGGCTGTCACTGTGTGTTCCTGGTGCTGCTCTGGATCCTCAGCACATCCTGGCAAAGCCTGAGGAAGTGCTCTTGTGCTGAGTCCAGGATCTACTGAAGTCACAGCCAGAGGATGAGCTGAAAGCCAGAATTGATAAGAAGGACATATTTCAGCTAAACCACAAGTGCTGGAGCACAGTAAAAGTGTGTGGGGTGGTTTAATAATTCTTTTTATTTGCTGTACAAGCGTGGGCTGGTAATACTCCCTTTACTTAGCCATGGTGCTAAATGCTTCCAGCCCATTTGATTTAGACTGACCTTTCCCTCAAGGAACCACTTCTCTATCTGAGGCTCAGGAGTTCTGTTCAGATGGGAAATTTTATTAAAACATCCTGGCATGTGAGAACAGAATTCCAGAATGACAGAACCACCCCAGTCTTCTGTTGCCAGGGGGGCTGTGAGTTAGTCCTTTATTTCTTGTTGCAATCTCTTGCTGCACTGTGCTTTCTGAGGTGGATTTAGGGATGACAGACACGGGACAGTGAAATTGCTGATCTGTTACAAGAGCAGGAGCTGGAATGACAGAGCTGTAACATCCCTCATGAGAGGACAAACTTGTCCGCAGGCAACAGTTTGCCTTTCTGAAATGTTTGACTCGAACATTGCAGAGTGCCATGAATAGCTTTCTTTTATTTCTCCTTAGTTATCCTGCCCTTGCAATTCAAATAAGGTATCCATTGTTTAAAAACATCACACCACAGCTGCATCTGTCTCCATGCTTTAGTCTTACATGACTGAAATGCTTTGTGAGATGACTCCGAGATCAGTGCTTAAATTACATAGATGGGCTCTGCATGCAGGAGGCTTAGTACCTACTTAAACTATGGAACAATGAATTGCTGGCGTGGAATTTTGATTATGTTGAAGGAAAAAAATGTGTTTTTATTGTTGTTTGCTTAAGAGATGACAGGATTAAAATTGAGGAATAAGGTACTAAATGGAACATTCCCTGTTAACTCCACTGTGGAACAGCAGAAGGCCATGGCATTAACCTTTGGGTTATTAATATGTTGATGGAGGGAAGGATTAGGAAAAGGGCAGGTTGTGGGACACGAATGGGACAAAGGCCAGAGGCAAATAATTTTGTATTGACTCAAGTTCTAAAAAACAGATTCAAGGCAGAAATTAGAACGTTTTCAAAGATGTTTAAGTAGTCAAATGTTGTCACTTCCCAAGTGAGATATTCCTCTGCTCTGGGACTGAGGAAGCAGGTGTTTGAACTGTTAGTATAATTAAGGGTCAAGTAAAATAAATGTAAATTCAAGGCAGTGGTATGTGCTAAAGGCAGATAAATGTATTGAATCTTCATTCTGAAGTGTCACACGTGTCCCCCTGTGACTGGTAAAATGTTTGCCTCCTACTTCCCTAACCCTGCTGTCACTGTAATTACATTGGCTGTACTGCCTGGATGTTACTTCTGGTCAAGAATCCTGTGTGTTTCACCTTGGAGGATTGGGAAATGTTTTCCTCCATTCCACAGTCCATTTTCTCCTGGTTATGGATGTCCATATGGAAACTGCTAAGAGCTCAGATCAAAAATAGATCATAATGTGGAAAAACTGAAGAGTAATCCTGGTCATTCTGTGAGAAACATTGTAGTTGTGTTGAAAATGGGATTAAAATGTCGAAAGATCATCTCTAGGGGTCAACTTTTATCTCATTAAAGTGATATTTTGGCTTTTGACACCAGTGGGAAGTCAGGGAGTGCTCCCTGGCAGCAAGTGATGCATGGAAAGCTGCACAGCAGGGCATGAGCCCTGGTCCTAATCCTGATTTAGTGTGCCTTGGGTGAGGTGTTTCATTTTTCTCTGCTTCCCTGTCCCATAACCCAAACTTAATTATGTGTTTCATAGGATTTGAGTTAAACAGCCGTTAATTTTAAAACACTTGGAAAATGATAAGCTCTATCTATTGTTACGGTTTAATGCCTCACACCTGAAAAGTACAGCTGAAAATGGAGAAGGCTCTTACTGGGCACCCAGGTGAGGAACACGGTGATGAGGTGACCTCCACTGAGATGCAGGGCTGGTTGTTTTTCTCCTTCCCTGCTCAAAACCAGCAGTGAAGTTCTGCGTGATTCCAGCCACCTAAAGCAGCAGCATAAATCAGGGCTGTATTGGATTCAGCAGCCTTTGGGGCACGTGTCTGTCTGGAGTCTCCCACAGCCCATCACCAGACTGGGGCCCAGTTAATCAGATCACCAGGGGGACTTGCACAGCCCTAAATGCAGCTCCTGCCCATGGAGCCTCGGGCTGTGGGGTTGGCAGTCATTGGCACTGCTACACTGCTCAATTCCAAGGTCATTCACAAGGGGGTTGCCCATAAAATAGACTTTAAAGTAGTGATTTGGTGTTTTGTGATCAACATAGGCACTTAGAACTATTTTTTTTCCCAGGCTCCTTGTGACTTTTTAGTATCGTGTGGTGCTTGTGGAGAGTGGGGTGAGGAAAATGTGTAAGTCTTTCTACCTCATGAAAAAACCAGGTTGGTTAATGGTTATTGATGGATGGCAAATGCTTTGTGATTTATGACAGAACAAGTCAGCAGAGCGTGGAGTCTTGCAAAACACGAGGCACATTGAGTAAGCACAAAGCCTGCACTGCTTGGCAAACTGGTGTAGTACAGATAATCCCAGTTAAATATCATTAATTGTTATCCTTATGTATATGTCTTCCATTGCTCAGGATCACATTGCAGTTGTCATCTGGTGGTGATTAGAAACACGCTGGCATCGCTACAAGTGCTGCATCTCTCCTAGGAAAAGGAGGTTTCCTTAGTGCCAAGCAATTTGTACTAATGTGTGATTGCCTCACTATTTCTTGTAATGCACAGAATACCGCCCACTATTTACAGAATACTGCACAGTCATTTACTGACCAGTTGACAGTCATGTTATTGAACTGGTTTGGGCATTAAAAAAGTTTTTCAGAGCATTGCTTTGTCATAAAATTTTGTGTGAAGGCTAGAAAACCTCAGATCAAATAAAAGCCCAGGACATAGAGAAGGCTTTAAATCACCCCTTAAGGCTCATTTAAGAGCATCTCTGACCATTTGTAATGTGGAATTTGCATCTTAAAACTGTAGTAGGGTTACAGCTTGTGTGAAGGGTAGAAAACCTCAGATCAAATAAAAGCCCAGGACGTAGAGAAGGCTTTAAATCACCCCTTAGGCTCATTTAAGAGCATCTCTGACCATTTGTAATGTGGATTTTACATCTTAAAACTGGAGTAGGGTTACAGCTTGTGTGAAAACTGCTTCTGTACGCTGGACACTCGTCCTGTTCCGTGCTCGGGATGCATTCAGGTGCTCTCCCACCTGGACACCTGGGGTCTGCCTGTGCCTGAGCAGGATAGTGCTGAGCTGGGATTTCTCTGCTGGAAATCACATCACGTCACAGCCCTCTCAGTTTTCCGCCTGTCCTTCATCTCGCAGTGTCGGCTGCATGAACACCACGAGCTTTGCTCGTGTGCTGAGCTCACTCTGAGCACGTTCCACGGGTGCCAGATCCTGGCACTCTCTGGGTTGGGATTGGGATCATCCATGAGCTGGGGCCTCCGGCTCTGACAGGCTGGAGAATTCCCATCTCTGCTGGCGTGGTGCTTTCCACCAGAGATCCTGGAGCTGTGCTGTCCCCTCCAGCTGTAGGTGACTGAATGAAGCTGCGTGGGCCTGGCTGTCCCTGTATCTCTTCCCAAAAACACTGGAGCCTTTGTCTCTGGCCTCACCGTGCCCCTGCCATGACAGAGGCTCTCTGTGCTCCCCTGCCAGCGCTGCGCCGGGTTCAGGGGGCTTTTCTTCAGCTGCTCTTTGTCTCGGGGTGTTTATTGTGCTGCTGCAGAGTGTGTGTGTGTTTGGGGGGGAGGAGGAGGGGCTCCTGTTTGTGTGGGCTTTATAAACCCAGTGCATTCTTCAAAAGAGATGCTGAGCAAACGGGCTGGTGTTAATGTTAACCCTTCCATGCCCTGCGTCGCCTGTGGGAGGGTGATGAGGTTGCTGTGGAAGGCAGGGAGTCTGCTCCCCCTTTGCCCTTAATGCCCTTTGATTTTCTGTGAATGCTGCACATGTGTGTCAGCAAAGAGCCTCCCGAATGTGGGGAGATGGAATTCATTCTAGGATTTCCCCCCAGAATCCTTCTGGAACTTGTTTTTATTGCAAACACTGGCTCACAAGCCCTTTCTGTTTGCATAACTCGCTCTTGCATCCTGTTTATGTGGCTGCATTGGACAACATCTCCTCATTGTGCCATATCTCCACACTTTATGGTCCTGTACTTTAGGACTTCTCCTTTTGAATAAGGTCCTGAAATCAAGATTTTCTTAAATTCACAGTGTTGTCACTTGCAGTGGCATGTCATACCTTCCTTTTGAACCAGCTTCTTTTTAACCAGCTTGTCACAACTTCCATGGTTCAGATATCTCTTATTGTTTCTTCAGTGCCTGGGGTTGTGTGTTTCAAGAGAGCTTTGAAAGATGAAAATCAACAACTCATAAACTTCATTTCCCTTGTAATCACATCATGCTTTGCATTGTTGGTTGGTGGGGCAAAAAGCCAACCAACAACCAAGCAGAACAGCATCAACTCTCTAAGCTCCTTTTGCTCTTCTTCCATAAGAAGATGGGAATTTATAACATGGAAAATCTCTCAGCCATCTCTGCAAGAAGCTGCAGCAACACAATTGTCTTAGTGTTGGGAGTGCCAGAAGAGTTTTATATTTCACTGTATCTGTGCGCAGCATAAATGTTTCAGTCCTCCTTTCGTGATGGTCTGCCTAAATAGAGAATAATGCAAATAGTTTTGTGTGTGATAAAAATACATTTTTTTCAAAGACAGTATCTTTTATTAAGTTACTGAACTTTTCCCCAGAAATTATTAGGATTAGATCCAGCGTTTCACAAAGTAGTGTGAAGAACTTTCACTTTCAAATAATTAATATCCTTATATCTTTCCATCAATTTAATTAATAGGGGGTTGTAGTTAATGTATTGCAGCATTTACGTATGACATTATTACACTGGGAAAAAGTTCACCAGGCTGTGTTCCTTTGCAGGGGGTGGGAAAGGAAGAAATGCAGAATAATACGAGCCTTTGAAACATGAATCCACACAGTCAGTCATGACTAAACCTATTCAAACACTCAGGTGTTTTTTTTCCAGGACTGCTCTAGGCTCCAGCATTGTTGTTGTGAGACTTGTTTTCTTCATGCACTAACTCAAATTGACCTCATCCCTTGTTTTTGAAGGAGCAGTTTCGGCTGCGAAGCGCACGGGGATCCCGGCACCCCGGGAATTGTCCTCGTCCGTGTCCAGGGAGAGAGCTGTGCTGCGTGGTCAAGCCAACACCAGGAAAACACAGCCCAGCCCCACCTCTTCTGGTGCACCAACTCCTACCAAACACGTGCGCCCCACCAGCAAGTCCAAGCAAGAGAATGAAACTGGTGACAAGGCCGTTCTGGAATCTCAGGTTAAAGAACTCCTGGCAGAAGCAAAGACGAAAGATTCGGAAATTACCAAACTTCGTTGTGAGTTGAAGAAATGCAAAGAGAAGGGGTCACTGAATGCTGAAGGAATGGGTGCTTCCAACCAAAATTTAGAAACAGTATCACCTGTTGACATAGATCCGTTAATAAGGACCCTCCAGGAAAAAAACAGGACTTTCCAAAAAGAGCTTGCTAGCCTGGGAGAAGAAAACCGTGCTTTGAAAGAGAAATTGCTTTATTTGGAGAACTCTCCTCTCTCAGACACAACCACGAGCAGTGGAGGCGACAGCAGCCTCCCGACCCCAACTACCCAAGAGTCCAGTTTTGGAAGCCCATCCAAGAATGCTTCGAGGGCTGAGGTGGAGGAGCACAGGCAGCTCGTGAACGGGGGTGCCCTGCGCAATTCCGGTTCTTCCAGCAGCGATGTCACCAAAGCCTCCCTGTCCCCTGATGCATCTGACTTTGAGCACATAGCAGATGTACCTTCCAGGCCAACGTCTGCCAGCAGCAACCACTTCAAGGGCTCCAAGTGCTCCACTGCAGGAAGTTCTCCAAACAATATCAGCGACCTCTCTGTTGCGTCTCTCACGGAGAGAATACAAAAGATGGAGGAGAATCACCACAGCACGGCAGAAGAATTGCAGGCCACTTTGCAGGAGCTGTCGGATCAGCAGCAAATGGTGCAGGAGCTGACAACAGAAAATGAGAAGCTGGTGGAAGAGAAGGCTCTCCTGGAGACTTCCTTCCGTCAGCACAGAGATAGAGCCGAGCAGCTGAGCCAGGAAAATGAGAAGCTCGTGACTCTCCTCCAAGAGAGATCCAAGAATGAAGCTCAGGAGGGGAAGGTCCTCGAGCTGGAACAGAAATGTGCAGAAGTTCTTGAAAAAGCACAGTTTGAAAGAGAGAAACTGCTCAACATCCAGCAACAGTTAACCAGCAGCCTGCGAAGCTTAGAGAGGGAGCATCAGGATGCCCAGCAGGTGATAAAAAGCCTGAGAGAAGAAAATGAGAAGCTGCTTAAACTTCTAGAAGTGGAGCAGCAGAGCAACAGCACAGTGACAAAAAGTCTGGAGGACTGTAAAATTGCCTTGGAAGGTCTGAAAATTGAGAATGGCTCTCTCAAAACTCAGCTGGAGAATGAGAAACAAAAGGCTGCAGAAATCAACGTGATGGGCTGCACCTCTGACAACTCTGAGGTGCAGGAGATGCTCAAAGTAGCCCATGCAGAAAAGGCTCAGTTAGAAGCCTCTTGCACTGAGCTGAAACAAGAGCTGCTGAAAGCCAACAGTGAACTGAAGCACATTCAGGGGCTGCTCTCTAAGGTAAAGCAGTAACAGCTCTGAAATAAAGTGGTTGTTTCTGTCCTTCCATAAATAGGTTGGTCTTTACATTGTCATTGAGCCATTGATTATAAGTTTCAGGATTGAAATTTGAATAGAAGCTGGGGTTATATAATATTGTCTCAGTTTCTGCTGCTATATCCATATTTTCTCAGAAATAACTGTTAGCATAGCTATGTTTCTAAATTCATGACTATTTTGTCCTAATACCTTCTGTAGAAAATTAGTTTTAGTAAATTGAGTTGTGTCTATCAAAATTGGAGCAAAGAGCAGATCAATAAAAAATTACTTTGATATTATGTGAACAAATAGTGTAAATCACTTGCTGATCAGATGGAGAGAAGGCCATAAATAGTTACCTGTGCATATTAAATTCCGAATGATGAATCACAATTAATTAGCAGTGAAATATAGGTGTCATTGGTCATGAGAGCACAAGGGCATGAGTTAATGCTCACAGAAGCTGATAGTTGCCAGCAACATGGCTAATGGTGCACAGCCAAGCTCCAGATGAGATACTTCTCTTAAAAAAATATTTTTACAAAAAAGAGAAATACTCTGTTTTGGGATAGGTAAAGTAGTGGGAAAAAAATATTTTAGAACGATTTGCCTCATTTGTGAGTTCACAGCTTTGCTCCAAACAAGCTTAAGCAAGTTACTGTCCCTATTTTCTGTGTGATCCTGGATGTTCAGAGGAGCTGCAGTGTGAGGCATCGTGCAACAAGTGTTAATAAAGCACGAGCAGTGATAATGTCCCAGGGCTGCAGAAGGAGTGAGAGTGTGCAGCCTTTCCTGTATGGGGAAGGGAGCATGAGAAGAATGATAAAATTGGCTGCAGAGGAAGAGAGCATTGCCAAAAAGCACCTCCATGGTTTGAGTGATTTAGAAAATCCAGATGTCCTTTCAGCTAAAATAGGTGACCACAGCAAATGGAGTTAGTAGGGGAAGCTCCCAAGTGCTTTCTGGAGCTGCAGTTCATGAAGAATAAATGAAAAACTGCTGAGTGCTCAGACTCTGTACCAAACTTTTTATTGCTTGGTTTGGAAACCACAGATTTCCTTCTTTTTACTCTTCCCTTCCCTCGAATTAAGCTGTTTTGAATCACTGGCTATTTGTGACACCCAAACAAGACCACAGGCTTCTGTAAGGTTGCCCTGTGCCAGTGCTGCTCACTGAATTGGCAGCCTGCACCTTTTCCATAACTTGTTCAGACTCAGAGAGCTCCCCCCAAACCTGGAAGCATTGATCAGTGGGCTGAGCCAACAAACTGAAGTGCAGCAGATTCCCCCTTCAGTAATTCCAGATGTCCCATATCCAGAAATACACTTATCTGCAGTAGCTGGCTCTGCCGTGTGTGTTTTCACAGTCCATTGAAAATGCACATGGGAAAAGCAGCAAATTGTTAGTGTGGATGAACTGATCATCATCCTGGCCCTAAGGCAGTGATATCACTTTCATAATGTGATACAGAAATAGATGTGGAGCTTTCCAGGAGTATAATTCCTCTCCCTTCATTAACTGCAGAGATTGGTTTGGAATTGTGGTCATCATAGAGAAAATTCCATTTCCTTTGCTGCATCGTGTATTATCTTTATTGCCAGGAAAGAAAACTGACATTCACAGCTCATCTCTGCTTCCTGAGACTCTCATTGGCATTGAAACTGGGAGTACACAATGCTTAGAACACGGGTTCATCTCTTAAATCCATGAGGTGCCCAGTAAAGCCTCTCCTGAGTGAGATCTCCTAAGAAATAAGAACAAACTTGCAGCTTTCTTTCCTCCCTCCCAGGCTGAGAATGAGTATGGGCAGCTGAAGGAGGTGTGTGACCGCCAGGCTGAGCAGCTGAGCAGAACCAGCCAGAAGCTGCAGGAGAAAACATCAGAGAATGAAGCAGATATCAAAAACCTGAAAGAGACCATTTTCGAGTTGGAAGACCAGGTGGAACAACATCGTGCTATAAAACTCCACAATAACCAGCTCATCAGTGACCTAGAAAGTAGGTGGAGCTGGAAAAAAAGGATTTAAGTGAACTTATTTGGGGGGCTCAGTATGGCTGCAGTAGGGAGGAGGAGGAGGAGGCCAGTTTGGGATATTCCCTTCTGTTCATGCACAAAAGTACTACTTTAACTATAGGTGGAATATTAGAGACAGTCTCTAAGCCTCATTCTTCAGTGAAGGAAGTATTGCCCGTTCTAGAAATTGGAATTATTGCTCTTTTAAAGAGCTTTTAGAGCAAAGCACTGGGAAGAGCAGTGAAGTCAAGGTTGCTGTGGATGGGGAGCTGCCACCTGGTGGAACCAGTGGCTGTTCCACACATCAGTGATCCCTTGGGATGTGTGTGCTGAGTAAGTGAATCCACGTGGGATTCTCTAAATTTCAGTCTGGTTTAATACCTGGATATAACAGGATGTATTTTGGAGATGTTTGAGTAACAAATCTACTGTTGGTTCCATTCCTGATCATTCAGTTTAGTCTATTTTAGTGGCTTTGCTAAATTCCTGTTTAGTCTATTTTAGTGGCATTACCAGAAGCAAAACCAGATCAGCTGCTCTGTCCTCCCATTTTCACTTTCACTGTTGCCCTTATGTGTTTAATAATCTTTTCACATTTTTTAAATCATTCCTAGGTAAAGCAATGAAGCTGGAAGAACAAAAACAAGATACAGAGAGGCAGCTGAAGGCTCTGACTAAGCAGATGAAGGTAAGGTTTAAGCTCCAAGACAAAGCTAAGCTGAGCTTTTATTGCAATACTGGATTTGAAAGAGGCATTGTGTTTTCCTAAAACAAATGTAGGAATTCTTTCTGCACCCTTTAAGTCTTCATTCTCTTCACTTTTCTTGGCAATACTGGAGTGGAAAGCTTAGCATGAGTTTCTTTGGCAATTTTTGGTACTGTAAAGAGGCAAGTGTTTAGTTTGACCCCAGCACCACCTTAAAATTGTGGGGAAATCCTGGTTGTTTGTGATCTCTGCAACAGAGACTGATAACTAAGTGCTCAGCTCGAGTGGGTGCATTTTTACAGCAGTTTGGGGTTGTAATTGCTCTTTCCAGGAGGACACAGAGGAGTGGAGGCGTTTCCAGGCTGACCTGCAGACTGCAGTGGTTGTAGCCAATGACATCAAGTGTGAAGCTCAGCAGGAGCTCCGTGTGGTGAAGAGGAAGCTGCAGGAGGAGGAGGAGAAGAGTGCCAGACTGCAGAAGGAGCTGGATGAAGTGAAGGGCAGCAACAGGTTGGTTGGTTACCATTTCCCAAGGCCAAGAGTTGATGTGTGTGCCTGCTAACACGCATGCAAACAGTGCTTTGTCAGTAACTATTCACTGCCTTGGATGTGCCTCTTGTCTGTTTGTAACTCCTCTGGCAGATTTTGTTGTCTCTTATTCTAAGATGTTTCTGTTCTTTTTCTTTTTGGCAATCTAGTTCTGTCAACTAAGCCATGAAGGTTTTAATCAGCAAATATTAAGTAGTAACAACTGCCAATATCCTCTGATAGCTTTGCTCTCAATATGGTGATGCCTTCATAACTCTGTGCAGCTGTATTAAACCATCTGTGGAAAGATTAGTTGGGCACAGATATTCCATGGGACATCCAGCAGAGAATTTCTAACCTGAGGGGAGTCAATGAAGAAAAACAAAGTAACACAAGCAGTCATCTGTTCATCAGAAATGTGTGTCAAATTAATTTTGCTCCTCTGGATTTTGCTGTTTAATCTCTCTCCTGGTAAATCCATGGCCATTGGCAGAACGGCCACAGGAACAGGGTGAATCCTGTCATTTCTTTCAGGTGAAGTAACAATCCAGCTCTACATTGCACTTACTTGTTCACTGTTTTCCATTGAGGAGTTTCCACAGCAGCTGTACAGTAGATGGGACTGAAAACATGGGACAGCTTTTTTTGTGGAGGTGTATGGATCAGAATTCTTGGATTGAGCAAACAGAAAAACTTCTTTTCAGAAAATAAAGGAATGTTTTTAGGCTCCAGTTTCATTAGCAGAGTCCCAAGTGGATGCACAGAAAAGCTATTACAGACTATGTACTCAGACAAAATGATTACCAGACAGTATTTAAGTTCTGGGCTCTGTTTCCATTCCTAATTTGTTCTTAATGAAATTTCTCTTGTTGAAAGCAGGGTTCCTATATGAGGGTGGGGAATCATATTCTTATAGTTTCCCCTCTGTATTATTTTGGCTTTTAAGATATGTTTGCTCGTACTTAAAATGAGTAGAAGATGACCTGCTAATTTGCAAACAGGAATATTTATCTTCCATCTAGAAGGAACATTATCAGCTCTCTGGTATAAGAAGCCTGAGCTGCAAATACTCCTTTTTAAATTGGAGAATCCATACAGCTGTAGTTCCAGGAGGAGGTGTTCAGATGTGTTTAATGAAGTCAGTTTTGACATTTGTGTCTCCTTCTGTCACACACACACACACGGATGTGTCTGTCTCTGTCATGTTGACTCTCTGTGTGGCTTGCTTTGAGCATTGCCTTGGTCATGGAGCCAGATATGCTATCTGCAGTGGGCAATATTGATTCTCTTTCAAAGGCAGGTAATGAAACCTAATTTTGCATCTGTCAGGGTAATTAATTTGACTCTCAGAGTGTGCAAAACGTCTGTACTGAGTGGTATGGGGAACATAATGAAGCCTATTGAAGTCACTGTCTAAAAAAAACCAGTGACCAGCAGCTAAACACTGGAATTTTAAAACTCTGCTGACCTATGAAACAAATTCCTGAAGTTGCCAAAGCTCCTGCTGAGAGCCAGTTCTACACCTCCAGATATTTTTGCATTCCTGAGGTCTCTGTCTTCCCCACCACCTCGGCTTCTTTCACCCAGGAAATTCTGGGGGTATTCTCATCGTCGCTTTGTTGGCTTTCACAAGTGCCACTGCTCAGAATCAGCAGTAGATTCTGGTACCTGTGGTGATTTTGATGTGTGCTCAGCACTGGTGGAAGCAGTTTGTAGCATGATACCTTAACAGAGTCTATAAAGTATTCCTCATGTTTGCTAATGCTGAGCAGCTGCATGCTCAGCTGAATGTCTGACAGTCCCTAGTGAAAGTTTCCTGTCTGATTTTTAAGCTCTCATTGGAAAATGTACCTTCCAAAGAGCTTGCTACTCAAAGGTTTTTGGCAAAATCTCAGCCATCTCTTGAGGGTCATTAGACTCCACCTCATAAATTCATCTTGAAGCCAATTTATCTCCTACAACATCCTGCCATTTTAATATTTGCCTGTGGCTGCCTGAGTTCCTGCCTCCAAGTTTGATTTCACCGTTACGTTCTTCTAATCAGACAAAAAGTCATTTTTGGTTTAGGAACAGCCAAAGAACTTGCAGAAAAAATCCTGATGAGGTCATCAGAGTTCAACTGAATGAAGGTAAGAGCCTCCCAAAGGCATCTTTAACACAGATTAAATGTCTAATTCTATGACTAAGAATGTTGGGGGGGAGGTTGGACAAGCATCAACCAAATGGAATAAGGGAAAAAGGAGTTAACTTGTTCCCAGTTAGTACTGGTTGAAGCTACAAATTGATTAACCCGTGCTTCAGGCAGTCTTCTATGGTATTTTACATCCTAATTAATGTTATTTCTCTGCAGTAAAATGCAGAAGCTTACAATCCACTGTTGTGTAACTGTCTCCTCACAGGTAGGGGAAATTGAAGTTAAATAGTCTCCATCCTTGGAGGTCTTCAAGACCAGACAGGATAAGATCCTGAGTAAAAGTTTGAAAATCTTGCTTTGACTCTTTGGCTTCAAATTGTCAAAATTATTTTGGCACTAAAACATTACGTGCCTTGAACCAAGAACATGGAGGGAAGACAGTTGGGCCAGGAGTAGTACTTAGAGAAATTAAACCTAGAATTAAATGAGCCACTTCTGGGAATAATAAAAAAATTAACCAGCTCTTCAAACGGAAGCCTAAACTGAACATTGTGATGCATCCCACTAATTTGCTTCTGTTCTTCCTCCTAAAGTCTCAAATGCCACAGCATGGCAGTGTCACATGCTTTTCTCCTGGAAACGAGCTTGTACTCTGTGTATTAAACCCCAGTGTCAGTGTGTATGTGCTGATGTGCTGCTCGTTTGTGCCTGTGTTTGCAGCTGTTCTGTCTCACAGAGGTTTCACAGTTCACTCTGCTCTCACAGCAAGCAAAGGAAGGTGGCAGAGCAGGGCCCTCAAAGCAGTGTTTGTTGGCTCAGTTTAATCCTCAGAGTTGTTTGGTGTGAGGGTTTGGGTTTGTTAGGGAGTTTTTGGTGAGTTTATTCCATCCCCTTTAGTACAAGGACCCTGAAACTGTGGCTGAGGTAGAGCAGCTCGGCTGCCTGGATGGGTTCATGTATCCCTTTTGAATGAACAGTCTGAAATGGCCAGAGGAGAGGAAAGCCAGGGACACTACCATCCCTGTCCTGCATTGATTCCCTGGCTTTAATTAATTAATTTCTTCCTATCTGAGCAACAGAGATTTTTTTTTTGGTACTGTTGTTGCTCGTCTCATCTCAAAGCCAAATTAGTGGAGTGTTAAGGCACTACTTTAACTGCTCTAGCCACACCACTCACCTTAATTTAGAGAGGATGGGATGATGTAAAATAGAGCTGTACCTCAGGGTGGGCGTTGTGTGGCTGTTCATAACCTCCCCCACTGCTGTCTGTCTCTCTACAGGTGCCTGATCTCTGCCAGCTAACACAGCCCTGCAAGGAGGCACAGCCAGGCCTGTGAGACACTGCAGGACTTGCCTTCAACTCCCAGCTGAAAAAGGGAAGTTTCAATGCAAGAAAGCACCTCTGGTTTTTCTATTACCCTGCAAAATTCAAGTGTATTGCAAAGTGTGAATGCTCAGGTCCACCTCTTCCCCATGGGCAAGAGCCTCTCTCTTTGTTTCAGAAGGCTTCTCTCTTCAGAAGACACCAGGAGGCAGAAGAAGTTCTGAATTATTCTAAAGCCAGCTAAGCCATAAGAAGTAATCACACAGATTTGGGGATCTGAAATAACTGAGAGCTTTTTTTTTTGAGGGATGGGGCTATTTTCCTCGAAGCAGACATTCAGACATGCCATTTTAAGCTTAAACAAGACTAAAACTGAGTGTGTATGTCTGATTTGTAAAATTCAATGGCATAAACATGAATTCTCCGTACAGTATTATATTTTATGATCTATCTCTGTGTGTCTAAATACATGTAAGATGGTTTGTACAGACACACGAACTCGGTGATAGGTCACTGAAATCCACCAGCAAAACTGAGTAGAGACACGGATTTTCTCCATCATTCTCAGCTGCTGTGCTGGTTTCAGATTTTCACTCCTGCATTGACAAGGCACTCGCCACTGGGTGGCACGACCGATCCGGTGGTGCTGGGCAGGGACAGCCACGGGGCTTGTCCTGCTGTGACCTTCCCGAAGAAAGTTCCCTGCGAGGTTTGTCCTCCTGTGAGAACTGCACATGGAGAGAGCAGAAGGAAAAGCAATGAACATACCGAGCCCCTAGTAAACCCCCTCTCAGAAAGGAGTTGTTCTCATGCCTTTAACTCAGGTGAAGTATATGATGATCAGGGAGAACTTGAAGTTCAGCTCTGCAGCCGGAGACACCTGGAGAGAGCTTTCCATGGATGCTGAGGAAAAACTCAGAGATCACCATCTCTACCAGGAGACTCTCACGATCTGTTCCGGGACTGGAATTCTGTGTTTTGGCTGTGGGATTTCTGTCCTTCTCTTTGGGATGTGAAGACCTAGCAAGGGCCTGGTGTGGGAGCAGGCTGAGCTAGTGGAGAATTCCACAGGATGTCCTGGCTTTGGCATGGCCCCCACCTTTGTGCCGTGCTACTGGAGTGTTTGCCTATATGCACACTTGTGTTGCCTTTCTTTGCTGTGCTGGCAGCTGTTGAATGTTGGTTTTTATGTTTAAGAAATATACATTGAAGTGCCAAATAAATGTTTAAGTGTTTGGAATTGTCTGCTGCCTGCCCTCGGCCTCTCTTCTGTTCTGTGCATTCATAGCTGTGTGTTTCTACTCGGTGTGCCTTGGAGTTCAGGAGGAGTCACAATGACAGGAACTGTGTCAAAAATGAGACTGGGGAGTCATTATTTCTGAAAATGTGGTCCTGTGGTCTTAGGCCTCCTGTAACTGTCATCAGAACAGTTTAGAAATGTTACAAGCATGAGAAGGCTGAGTTTGCCAAAAATCTAAACATTAAGCACAGAAAGACTTGCACCTTGTTGTCAGTCAGTTGTCCACATATTTCAAACCTAGAAAACAAGGAGACTCACTCTTGCTCTTAGAGAAAAGCTCACTGCATCTACTTCTCTGACCAGTGAATGAATGAAACTCAGTGGTTTTGTAAAAGGGACTGCATGTTTTCATTCCTTTGTGCCTCCAGTCCTCTGCTTCTTCCTGGAGCTGCTCCACTTCAGCCAGCTGCACGTGCAGCATTTATCTGTGTGAGCCATTCATTCTTGTTTCCAGGAAAGCATACAGCACTTGGTGACATTTTGTTCAAATTACCTCATTTTTATAGCAGAGCTTGTGTAGTCTCTTGGATGGCCTGAGCTGGAGAAATTCTGTGCATAAGGAGGAGTCATTTTGGGTTTGAAGTTCTGGCTTGTCATTAATCTTTCTGATTTGTGCTGTCCTTCTGAATTAGCTACTGCAAGTTAAGCTCTTGCTCTTTTGCTTCTCTATTAAGAAGCCCATCTCTGTACACACACGTGCATCCCCCTATCATACAGATTGTTCTTTTTCAAGTTGGGAAGTGCTCACCAATTTCATCTCTCCATTGCTTGTTGGCTGCCATGTGTTGTTTTAGTTGAAGCAAGTGGCTCTCTGGACTGTTGTTCTTCCCTTTTATGCCAAGGTTTGCTGCATGGGAGGCCTCGGTTTTCTGTTGTGATTGTGTTTAATCAAGGAGGTTGTTTCAGGCTGCCTGTTACAAATATACAGATGGAAGATTACAGGAAGCATCCTAAAAAATGTTGAAACTGTAGCTCCAGCACTTGAATCTCCATAATGACAGAATAATGACACCTGAATTCTCAGTGGACTCTTCTGTGGCACAGGGGCTGGTCTAGTTCCTCTGTTTAACATCTCTGCATCCCTTTGCAGTCAAAGGCTAGACTGAAAGTGTAATAGATTGCACTGGGTGGTTTGGGATCTTGAGGTAGAGCTTTATCCTTCCTCCATACTTTGCTAGAAGCAGGACTCCTTTAGCTTTTGTGGTTTTTGTAACTCAGGTGCAGATGCTGTCACCTGCTGCTTTGTTTGTGTTTTATGAACCACAGAACAAAAAGTCAAGGCTGGAACTTAAAGCTAGCAAAGCACTGGCTCCCTCAGAGCTCAGTGAATCTTATCCAATCTGCCTTTCCTGCTTATTGGATTAAATGAGAACGGAACTGAAATGGCTTTTTCTCCAGCCATCTGCCTCTGGCTCCCCTGGCACACATGGAGCTTCCATGAATTAGCAAAGAAATAGCAAAAGTCTGCTTAAAGACAGCACCTCCTTAAGCTCTGCCAGAAATAGAAACTTGAGTCACTCTTATTCTCTTATTCACTGACACCCTTTAGCCTCTTTCATTTTCTGATGGCTGAAGGGAAAGGAAAAGGCTCTGACTTCTATTTTTAGCTCACAGAAGTTGTTCAACCCCATAGGCACTTTCTGGATGGAGTTCTTCAGCCACCTTATGAAATAATTTCTGATTTTGTGTTCATGTAACTCTTGGTATGTATCAGACATTGTAAATACAGGGAGATGTGGTGATGGCTCAGAACCTGCTGCTCAGCAGCTCCTGTGTGGGTTCTGAGCAGGTGGAAGAGGCACAAATGATCCCTTTTTATATGACTAGAGTTTATTTGCTTGCAACTTTCCTAAACTAAAGCTAGGTAGTTGCACTCCAAGTCTACCTGAGAAACACAGGTAAGTGTCTAAAAAATATCATGTAAAATACTTGACCAGAAGTAACAGTTTCACTTATGATTGTATTTGGTGTTTAACATGGCTCTGGGCTTTCCTGTATGAATTCCTGTAAGTCCAGCACCTGATCTTGACGTCAGAATTTCTTTTCAAAGGAGTAACTTAATTATCTGTCCTGTTAAAATATAAAACCTTTTCTATTTGGTTTGTCTATCTTCACTCCAGCCATTGGGTTTTGGCATTCTTGTGTCTGCTGTGGTGAAGCACTTAACAGTTTGATTCCCCATGTAAGTGCTTATGGATTGTGATTGAAGGTTCATTTATTCAGCAGATGTCTCTGTTGATAAGTTGTGAGTGTTGAGTTTTTACTCTGAAGTGTATTTGCTTTTTGGTTGCTTTCCTCATTATAAACTGAGAGCCACAGTAGCCCCTTGTCGCCTGTGCTGCCATCTTCAGGTAATTACTGATGATTACTCAAAAGTCTCACCAAACTGCTTTGCCTTTTTTCCTGTGAAAATCCTCCTTCCTGTGTGAGGATTGGGAACGGGGATGAAATGTTTAACAGTGCAGAAAAGTTTGTTAGACTCGGTGATTTAGTATTTGCCAGGCACTGCAAGAAAAGAACCTGAATATTGTAAGAGTGAGTGGGCATTGCAGAAAAACCTGCACATTGTTGGATTTGCCTCACTACCTGTGAAGACCTTTAATCTCTGCTTGCACTTCCTGTTGGCCCTGACGTTGATGTGGTTTGTGCTTTGCAGGCTGGCAGCTGAAGAGGTGGATTCTCTGGAGTCAGACACAGCCAGCCGCTGGCAGGGGGTCTGCCTCAGCAGAGCCTCTCCCACACCCCCAGAGTCTGCAGCCACTGTGAAGTCACTGATAAAGTCATTTGACTTGGGATGCTCAGGTATTGGAACGTTGTAGTTTGTAGTAAAACATTTTCTAGCGGTCAGCAGGCTCTGCTTGTTGCTTCTGAATGGGTGTTTTCTGTCAGTGCTTGGTGCATAAATACCTGTGGGGTGTCACTGCACATTGGTTCCCTGTTCTGACAAGAGTTGGGTCTGAAATCCAGATGTTTCCATATTTCTTCCTTGCAGGTAGCAGTGGACAGAATATCCCTGTTCACAAGGTGCCCAGGAGCCCTCTCAGTGGAATTCCAGTGAGGACAGCCCCAGCAGCTGCTGTTTCCCCAATGCAGGTACAAGGAGCTCTTTCTGTCCTTGTAGAATCAAAAGAGGTGGACACAGAGCTGTCCCCAGCATCTGCTGACAGGGGGAAGGGGAAACTCATCTGTTTGTTTGCTGTGCAACATCAAATGCTGTGGTCCTAACAAAAAGGATCAAAGTGAGTTTGTCCTGACTTCAGCTTCGAGGTCTCAGTGGACGGATGTGAACTCTGTGGAATACAGTTCTGAACTTTTATCACCATGGAGCAGAAACGAGGTTTCAATTACTGGGAGTGAGATATGGGAAACATCACACTGAACTAGGGAGCTGGCACGTGAGTTGGGAGACATGAGATTGAAGTTTTGTGCTCCCAGTTGTCCAGGAAGGTCTGGGAACTTTGTATTAATGCCTGATGATGGGACATTAATGCTGAAATCTGGTGCTGGGGCTGCAGAGACAAGAATCCTCCTGACATACGACTCAAGGTGTTGGGAACAGTGTCAGGGTTGGGAACAGGCATCCTTACTTTTGGTTTATGACCCTAAATTGTGTTTGGCAAGAGAAAAAATCGTACAAATAGAAGTGTGAAATGGTTCAGGAGCCAATGTAGTACCAGATAAAATATTGTCCCTTTGGCCTTTCATTTTTTACAGTTATTTACCCAGCTCTAGGTCCAGCTGATACCCTGCTGAAAGGTTTTCTTGTCCCTCCACGTGCTTTGTGATCTTGAGACAGCAGAAACTTCTTCTTTGTGCTCACCTATTTCAGCATGATGGCCGGTACTTCTTTAATTACCTTTTGCACCTTTGTTTCACAGAGACATTCTGTCTATAACAATGCCAAGCCAGCCAGCAAGGGCATTGCCAGACATGCAGATCTGTCAGACCTCCCTCTGGCAGGTAAGTTGGGATAAATGTACAGGTACTGCCTCTTTTTGTTAATTAAACCTGTTATTAACTGTTGGCCTCTGCCTGGGCCGTTTTTCCTCTTCTTACATGGTCAAAGGAGACCTGGAAAGTGCCTGCAGTGTCTTTGTTGTACAGACCTTATTAATTTTGTTGTGTTTCTATTCCCGTCTTGATCATAACTAAAAAATAGCTGATTTATTGTGGTTTGCCAACACAAACTCTCCTTCTTTATTCCAAAGTATCCGCGGCACCTCTCTAATCCACACTGTGGAACGGGAGAGGGTTGGATTTTGTTCAACATGTATGTCTCTGGAGCAAGCCCAAAGCACTGTCTTCTGAGGGTTTATTTGTTTTTAAATTGAGCTTCATTTGAAATACATCAAACATTTCAGATACCGATGTGAGTCTTTAAGGAGCAGTCATATTTTGAGAGTTTGAGAGTTCTCAAGAGATGAGTTTGTTTTCATTTCACACTTTGCTTTTGTTCTCTTGTCATTTAATATTCTTTTCTACCAGTGTTTGTTTCCCATTTTCTCCAGGGCCCTTTATTTTGATTATCAGGTCCTGAATGTAGTTGTTGCATTGGAATCAAAGCTAGCAACAACAGATTCTTGAATTTTTAAGGACAGATGAAATATTATATTCCTGTAGTGAAACTGCAGGGAGGGACAAAAAAAAAACCAGTCACAACTTCTTGATTGGTAGCCTGGAATTTCTGCAATTGTTTGCTAATACAGGAGAGAAATTAGAACCTGGCTTCATTTTTAGACTCTTCAGATGTCCTGCCAAGGCTCCACTTCCATCACTCAGAGATGGAGAACAGCAAAACAGATTACAGGGTAGATGGCAGCATAAACAAGGAACATCTTGTGTGTGTTCCTGGCTTCTCCTGCAGGAGTAAATGCTAAGCAAGCAAAAGTGTCTGCTTCTGTCTTGGGGAATGGACAGGGTTTATTTACTTGTATCAGTTGGTTTCCAGGAAGTCTTGCATGAGTGTATAGATCCCAAACACAACATAAGACCCATTTAATCTCTAGCAGTTTACTGTAGAGTGAAATAATTTATCAGCTGTGTAATATAATGCCAGTCCTTGACAATAAATATTCTACTCTGGGCCATGGATCATTTCTGTTATTACCCATAGACAGTTGTCCTGTGAAAATCTGTTAAAATCAACAGATATTTTATAAGCTATTGTATGGTAAAAATTTATGGTTGCTTATCTAACAAGTTCCTGTATTTACAGCTCCTCTTTGTACCTGGATTTAATTTAGTTCCAATAATCCATAGCAAAGGCTTACTCACTGTAAAGTTGTAATAGCTCTGGTTCCAATCTAAATAATCCTAGAAGGCAGTTGATCCAAGCCCTATGCAAACAACACTGAATCAAAAATTATCCCCAAGGAAATTCAGAGTGAAGTAGTCTCCATAATAAAAATCTTCTGGCTGATTCCATCTGACCAGTGTCACAGCAGGGTTCTGTGATGTCCCTAATATGACCCAAATGTTGCATAGTTGGAGAGGAGCATGGATTACTTCACCCAGAGTTGGTCTTTGGCTGTGATCTTTGAGAGTCAGAGGTTTCCTGGCTCCATCTGGAATTTCTAGCACCCAGAAGTAAGTCAAAGGGAGCTGAAGCTGAGATAAGAGGGAATTCATGCCTCGGTGATATGGCATTAATTGATAATTATTATAGGGAGGTGACTGAAAAAGGGGATTTTTTTTCAGTTGTGTCCCATATTCAGTTAATTTCTGATAACATAATTTCTGAGCAGTCCTGGCTTCTTACATCACCTCATGTATTGATAGGCAGTGATGTTCTTTTGACTGTATAACAATACATATCATAAATACATTCTATAAATATACATCTTGTGTGTAATAAAAATACAGATGCATCTGCTGTGAATATATTGAGCCTTCCCAAAGTTATGTCAGAGACCATGTGGAGTAAGTGCCTTTCCCTGGGCTGGATTCAGGAGACAAGAGGCTTTCTTGTTACAAGTCTGCTAATGGCAGAAAATAAATCATTGTGCTAGGGCTGCTCAGTCATCTGGGAAGATATCTGGTGCTCAGCTTTTGAACCTTTAGGACTGTAGATTTTGGTATTTCCCTTCATTCACCTGAGGCCCCTACCCCCCAGCAGGAGTATCAATCACAGGAAACCAGGCAGCCTGTACTGTTGAAATCATCAAAGCCATTCCTTGCTGTGGTCACCTCTAATCTGCTCAAGGTTTCCTAGCCCCATGTGTGTTTAATGAACAAATGAGTACATTTGTTTAGAATCAAAACAACAGACTACATATTGTGCTCTGGGGTGGCAGCACAGTGATTAATCAAATTCCTCAGGCTGCAAACTGACAGTTTGTTTTTTTTTGAATTCCCACAGACCTTCTGAAGGGGAGGAATGAAGAGCTGAAACCAGACCATTACCTCCGCAAAAGCCCCTCCCTGGAATCCCTGAGCAAACCCCCCATGGCCTTCAGCAGCAGGATGCTCTCCTCTACCCCCAGCTGCTTGAAACCCCAAAGCAAACTCAGGTACCAGCCCAGTTTCCTGGGAGAAACAAGAAAGACCAACAGCATTATCTTGTCACAAAGATAAATATTTTAATCTGGAGGACCCTCTCTCCAGAGCAGACTCTGCTGGTCGTTGGGAATTACCAGGCTCTGTCAGATCCAAGTATGAAAATACAGATTGTAATTCTCGTCTGTAAGATGAGAAATGAGGAAATGATGATAGCAAGCTTTCAGGAGCTACTGAGTTGTGCACAATTCCATCATGTGTGCATGTGGTCAGCCCTCATAGCTTACTGGCATTTCACATGTTGTGGTGAGCTAAAAGCCAAAGGCTCTGAGGGCTGAAGGACACTGGACACATAATTTTCTTCTCTCTTGAGAAAAGACATATATTTTTCTCTGATCTCCACCATTATTTGTAGCAGTAGAAGCTGTAGAGTGGAGACAATGTGGGTGTTTTGATTGTTGGCCTTCAACTGTCCTCAGCTTTCATATTTTTCATTTTATTCAAGAACTTGTTCTGTATCAGCTCAGCTGGGTGTGACTTTGCTGTTACAGATTCTTTAGGCAGTTTCTTTCAATTTTACACGCTAAATCCTAATCCTAAATGAGATTACTTGAAAATTGTATAAGTAAAGCTGATGAAAAAACCAGCAGAAATGTTTGGTTAACACACACCACTGGATATCCACAGGTTCTGTTTTTTCAGCTCTTTGTGTGCAGTGACACCACCTCAATTTTCCTCGTGTAAAGGAAAACACTAAATGCAAGCTCCAAAAGCTGATTCAGTTTGGTTTATGTTCATGTCCTGTGCTGCCATTCTGCTTTGGTGTACAGATATTATTTCCACAGTGGTAAAAATTAAGATATTTCAAATGTATTTATTGTCTTCTCCCTTCTTCCCTGGTTTAGTGTGGAGAGAAAGGACCCCCTGGCAGCCCTGGCTCGGGAGTATGGGGGTTCCAAGAGGAATGCTTTGTTGAAATGGTGCCAAAAGAAGACTGAAGGTTACCAGGTAAGGGAGTAGGTACCTTTCTACTTAAATCACTTTCCTACAGGTGTGCAGTAAGCAATGTCACTTCAAAGAAATGTCAATATTACTGTGTGTTGATTTTTGCAGGTTTACTTCCATGGGGTGTTTCCATCCTGTTCCTTCAGATTTCTTTAACACTGCAGTCCCCAAAGCTGCCTTGTCATAAGTAATTTGTATGGAAACCCCAAAATATTTGCTGCACCAAAGGTTGCTGATGGTGAGAAACAGAGTACACATGTGCAGCAGCCTCAATTTGGCATCAGCTTTTGAAAGTACATCCTAATATTTTTTCTGTAGGTTTCTGTGGGCAATACATTATTGTGTGAGTTTGTTCTTTAATCCTTTCTGCAAAGCCAAAGAAATATTTCACTGTGTGGCCTTGACCAAATGAAGTTTGCACCTTGATTTTACAAAGACTGCCTGAGGCTGTCTCATTTCTTTGCAGAGTGATTTTTTCTGTTCAGCAGGGATAATGGTTTGTCCAGGTCTGGCATGGCCATTGCTGTGCTTGCCTGGCTCCTGTTGGTGTGCAGTTGAGTTAAGCCTTTGGTTCTGCAAGGAAGGCAATTACAGACAAAATTCCATCCTGTGGTAGGTGCTGGGTGTGCAGCAAAGTCTTGGTTTGGTATAATGGGAGTTTTCTTTCTTAAAAATAATATTGTTTGTTACTTGGAGCAGAAGACAAAAGCAGTTATCACCACATGATGTGCACCCTGGAGCAAGTCTCTAATAAAAGCAGACTCCATCTTTTAAAGTCAATAATAAAATATTTTTTTTTCTTCCCAACCAGCTCTTTATGAAGCATTAGCTGCAGGGTGCAGGAGTTTGGAAGAGAAGACAGTAGCTTTCCTTTCAGTTGTTTCTTAGCACTGGTGTGTTCATCTGGCTTGCAGCAGTTTCCCAGAAGGACAGGTACTAAAGGAAGCTCTTGAATTTAGACACAGCTTAGAAAGAATAAGGCCAGGGTTAGAGTTCAGCCTCCAGTTCTGTGATGCTGCCTCAAAGGCTACAGTGCTGATTGTGTGTTTCTCCTCTGTGTTGATTTATTTTCTATCTCCTCTACTAAAATTCTCCTGGGCTTGGATTTGAAAGTATGTGGGAACATTCCCACGCAGTCCTCAGAAAACAATTCATGAAATACAACTTCTCCAAGTCTAACTTCAGTTTAGCCAGCAAACCCTTCTCTCAAGTAACACTTTCTTCTGTCAGTGTTGCCCTTTTTTGTTTGAAATGGCACCTCTGATGAGCTTCCTCCAGTCTCTTAAAACAGTCTAACTCTGAGTTCAGTTAGAAGTGTTCTCTGAGCATCAGCCTGTAGGTGTCTTTCTCTGATTTACACCCAAATTTGACTAAATGAATTTAGTCAACTAGAAATAATTGACTTTAGAAATAATTGTGTGGCTTTGCAAATATAGAGGCCCGTGTGACATCTCAGGGCAGATATTAAAGTCAGAAAACCAAGGCCCAATCACAGTGTTGATTTATGGTGAGAATTTTGCCTTTCTACCTTCACTGCTTTATTTAAAGGGATTCTCTCTTGGCCATTCTTCCTCAGCTTCTCATTCCTGTTGTACTCTTTGCTGTGCATTCACTAACTTGTCACAAACTTGCTTTTTCCCAGACCCTTGCACTCCCATGGTAAGGCTGATGTTGAGCTCCACAGGGAGTTTTTATCATTCTTGTGTACAAGAAGTGGAGTAAAGAACGTCATCCTCCTTCCTGCCTCAGCCACTGCAAGGGTGGAATGAGGTAATGAACTGCACAGAGCAGAGCCCTGATGACGTGCATGATTCTTTTCCAGAGATAACACCCCTGTCTGTGAGGCATCATCTGTGCAAATTCTGGGATAATCTGTCATGTAATTCCTCACAGGAAGCCCAGAACCAGGGAGAAGTTTGGATGCAAACACTTTTCAGCCCTGTGACACAGTAGAATGAGAGCATAAAAAACTTACTGCTTGGCTGCCTGACTTCTGTTTTTCATGGCAAAATGTGTGATAGCAGTTCCTCATCTGAGCTGAGAGGAGGAAGAGGGGGATTCCTTTCTGTTTAAATTATGATTTCATTAAGCAGCATGAGCAAAATGGATTAGAATAACTGATACTCTCATTCCCCATGTCCCAGATTCCCTGAGGAAAGGTGAATTAGTGACCTAGGAAGGTGTCTGGGGATGAGACCCAGGGACCAGCACACGAGAATCCACTTTTTAAATGCTTTAATTTGCACAAAACTTATGCTGTAGATAGAAATTGTCATCCTGCTCCTGGCAAATACAGAATAATTTAGTTTAATTTAGTTTAAGATCGAGTCCAGCCATAAACTATCCTTGCATGGACTACAGTGGGAACATTCCCTGGCTTTGAACTTCAGCGTGTTCCCCAGGAGGCAATCTCATAAAACAAACCAGGGACACTGGGGTGAGTTGGGAGAAGTGCAACACAAATTAGCAGTGGCCTGGAGGGTTTTGTTTGCTTTTTAAAAAAAGAAATTGCATGAGTTTACAGTAACTGAGGGGAAACATGAAAGCATCTATGTTTCTGTAATTGGTTATGTCAATTCTAAGATCCTTATTCAAACAGGGATTTGATATCAAAAAATATATGCATACTAAGGAGAAAGAGTATTGGGAACATGAAAACAATCACTAGAGTGAAAATGAAGTGGAAATTCAATTTAATGACTGGGAGAAAAGAATGTGAAAGTGGGATTGCATAAACTGGGTTATGATCGATCATATTATTTCAATTGTCATGTTTTGGTGCCCAGATGAATGTTATCTGGCATTTTGGCCACTGATTCTGAATAACTATGCAGGGGAGGTGCTAAAAAAGTCTCAGTAGTAACAAGAATTGTGGTGAAATCAGGCTTTGGGCTCAGTGTCTTTGTGCAGAACTTCCTGGTGGAAAATCTCCACCTTAAAAATCCAATCTAACTTATGGTTCCCTATAAGAATTGTGCACTGGCACAGGCTCTCTTTTACCAGCCATCCACAGGCTGTTCCTTCAGCCTCTGTGTTGTTGACATCATGGTTTGTAATGTAAGGCCATGAGGTGACCAGGCTTGAGAAATGCTTTTGTGGCTCTGAAACTCATTTACCACAAGTCCTTTAAACCACAAAGCCTGCTGAGAGTATGCTATTTGTATTAAAATAGCTTTTTCTCTGTTGTCTTGTGGGGTTTTTTTTTCATCTATTTAAAAAGATGATCCATCCCAGCAGCAGTGTGGAGTAGGAATTGGGTGCCTCTTTTCTAACAGGCTCCGTTCCTGTGAGCTGGAACTCCTGGAAGCTGCTGAGAGTCATTCTTGTTGCATTATCACCTTCCATAATCATGTCATTAGTGACTGTGGTGTCATTTAAGTGCCCTGCTTCTCTCTGCTCTCTGTGGAGACCATTTGTCAAGGGGCCAAACCTCTCTAGATTAAAGTCTATTGCTATTCACAGATGCATTGTGAAAACACAGAACTTTAAGAGGCACTTAACCCGTGATCATTAGAATTGAGGATTATTGTTTCTGCCACACACACTCTCTCCAGAGGGGAAGGAATTGCTGCCATGTTAATGAATATGGTTTGCTTAAAAGAACTATTTTCATGCTCTTTCCAACCACTACACACCCTTCCTGTGGCACAGAGGAAAAGAGGATCTGAGACTGGCTCTTTCCTCCAGTGCATTTTCGTGGTTATTCTTTTGTTCAAAGTTATGTTTGGTTTAACAGGACCTATTTGGGATCCACCACTGGTTGAAGATCCACCATCTCTTACAGTAAAGCTGAGTGGTTGTTTTAGGCAGAAGAATGCTAAATAGGAGGAGACAAGGAATGTCCTAGAACTGATAAAGGGAAATGGCAGCTGTACCTCTGAAGGTGTTTGTGTTTCATGCATTCTTGAGCTGTGCTTTCACACCATTGTATCACCTCCCTGTGGCAGTGCCCCAGCTGTGGATCAAGGCAGCTCTTCGTGGAGCAGAGGTACAAAAGCTTAGGGAGGAAAATAAAGCTGTTGCAGTATTTGCTGTTTGTCAGGTAACTATAGCAAGAGACTGCTCGACTGGTGGTTTGGCAGTGGGTGTAATATAAAGCTCTTTATCCTTTTGTGTGCAGTTTAAACTAAGACTAATACCAGCTTTTTGTTTACAAATTTGTGGCTTTCTTTTTCTCGCAGGAATTCGCATTCCTTTTCTTTTGATGCTAGGCACTATTTCCTCCAAAGCCTCCTTGTTCTCAAGCCCTAGTCCATGTTGTTAGCCCCTGCTTTTTGTGATGCTTTTTTGCCTTGTTTGCTGGCTGGATGAGATCCAGCATGGATTAAGTGTGACCCAAAGATGCACAAAGATGGACATAACATATTCCCTCTGGTCAGGTGGCCGTGGGACCATTCTCCTTTGGGGGATGGACTCTGCTGAGTCACACAGCCAGGATGGCAATTTGTGGACTGTTCCTGCATCAAGCCAGGTGCATTTATGAGGCTGCACTTTGTGAGGACCTGCTTTAGAGGAGATCCCAAAGCTCCTTCATGGCCAGCTGTAGTTCAACAAGTCCATGGTTGAAGATTTCTTCTTTATTCTGGAAAATCAGGGTTATATTTAGAAACAAGAAGTCTGTTACTTCTTTGTACGTCATTAGTGTGCAGAGTTGACATTCTCTGTCTACTTAAGCATTAATCTTTTCTAGCAGTCAGCTGAGCATTCTGCCTCACAGGCATCATCTTGGATTGCAGAGAGTGAACAGAGCTGTGTAAATAACGTAAAAATATATATATACAAAATGTATAAATGCTACTACAGTCCTCAGGGTTGGTGCTCAGGCTGGCAGCTCCAGCAAAGTTGATTGTTCACCAGTATTAGAGCTGAGTGGGACAAAACCCAGGATGAACCCTCTGAACCTGGTCAAAATGTAATTCCTGGAACTTGGCTCGCTCAAACACTTCCTTTGACACCAATATAATGGAGCTTAGTTTTAAAGCCTTGAGAATCCCAGCACAGCTGTGCCCTGTCCTAAGGAAATACAGACAAGAACTGAGTGGTTTCTTAATCCTCAGATGTGCACTTCCTACATTGTATTTTTTCTTGGTGTCAACAAGTAGCCTAAAACTGTTTCAGTGCATTTCTAAATTGTATCAATCTCCCTCTCAGGTTTCTGTCTAAACTAACCAGGTTTCTATCTGAATATTTCACTGGTCCTGAGAAGGAGGGAGGCACTGGCATTGCCTAATTCAGCAGCAACACTGAGGAGCAGATGAACAGGTTCACTTTTCTAAGCAAGGAGCTAAATCCCATCTGCTGTTCTGCGCAGTTTATGTGCAGCCTGGAAAGGCTGGAATTCCCACAGTACTGTGGTCTTGTGAAGATTAACAGCAAAACAAATAACTCCTGGGCTGTGTGATGTGGGTGAAGAAAAACACTGCACAAAGTGTTTTTTTCTCCAAACCTCCAGATTGGCATGGCAGCCATCCATTCATTCTCAGTTCATGGCAGAGTCTCTGCTCTGGGCAGAGCTGGGGAGATTTCCCTTGTGCCACAGCAACCTGTGTGCCTGAGATCAGAGCCTGCTGAGGCAGCAGGAAAAAGCATTGAGTCACACCAGTGACACAGCCCTGGTGTTTGGTGAGCATTGACACGTCCCCTGAAGTCCCAGTGCCAGCTCTTCTGTTCTGAGAGGCTGCACAAGCTTACAGAGCTCTGTCCCCACAGCACTTGTTGCATTTTAACATTTAGAAGCAGGATATATGAGCAATGGGTTTTTCCCAGGAAGTTATTAGTATATTCTGTGAGCTTCTGAGAAGTGGATGAAATGTCTGGCTCTCTCTGTGTTTCTCTGATCTTTGATGAAGAGGAGGATGTTGACTTTTCCTATCTGTACAAAAGTTGAAAGGAGTTTTGCTAATAGCTCTTGAGATATGAGAGATTTTCCTGTGTTTAAATAAAAATGGACAATACAGATCTGAGGAATTCTGCTCCCAAGTCTCCTATGGACCATCTTTGTGACCTCGGTAGTCTTACATTTATAGCATTGCCTTGATCTTCCTAGCAGTTAAAATATAGGTCATAGAACCATATAATTGGATGTAAACTTCAGTAATATTTGGAAAGATGCTCTGATAAAAAGGACAATCTTGAGAAATTTTAATTCATGAAAATACAGGCTGAAAATATCAAGATAGTCCCAGGTTTTTTCCAGAATCAGAGGCTGCTGAGCAAGCAAAAAAAAGGTGTCATTTTCCTAAATAAAAATACTTCTGGCTGGATGTGTCCATGCAGTTTCTCTGCACGTCCCAGCTGGACCTAGTGTTGGTGTCTGGAATTAAAATGTAGCAGCCAAATCTTGGCATGTTGGGAATAACCAGGTTGGTGATGTGCAAAGCCCCTTCTCAGTGATGCCAGTGCACAAACTGGTGCTTCCCCAGGGTAGCCAAAGAACTTGAGCCAAGCTCTACCATTTTTCACATAGAGGGCTTTATCCTGTAAATAAAGCCTCTTGATTGGAGGGATAAAATAAATGCAGCTTTCTCATGCGTAACTTTCTATCCTGCTGGGTAATTTTAAAAATAGCATTTACATTCTGTCCATCCCAAAGTCCAGGACGCTTCCCTTGTGTTGCCTGGATGCACTGACAATCAGTGAAAGCACTGAATTGATTGGTCACCAGCTGGAGCAGCTCCAAACTGGGAATTTAACTGGCAGCCAGCTGGGCCCTGCTGCTGGTCCACCAGTAACCTTTGCTGGTGGGACCTCTCCTCTCCCCACCTTGTTTCCATCCTCTACCCTGAGCCTCCTGCAGTCTGCAGCCTGCCCCTCCACCCAGGAATTCCAGGACATGCCTGATCTCTGAATTCTCAATGCAGATAATTAGAAAGAGCTGTGGGAGCAGCCAGTGTGGTCATTAGCAATTCTGCACCAGGGCTTCAGGCAGGAAGTAGCTGTGCTGCTGTCTTGGACACAGAGTGGGGCTAATTCCTCCCTCCCTCTCTCCCTCCCCTCCTCCCCAGAGTAGCTGTGTGGTCCTTGGAGCTGTGCTGCTGCATCCTCACTGCTGCAGCCTTGGGAGCAAAGGGACTCAGCCCAGTCTGTTTCTTCTCTGTGGCATTCAGCAGCAGTGTCATTTGCAGGAGCTGGTGAGAAAACTGATGCAAGTGGCAGTTGTGTGGCAAGCAGGTGATTTATTAAAATATGGATATAGATCTAATATCGATACCCAACAGCTGGGTATTGATATTAGATCTATATCCGTATTTTAATAAATCACAGGGAATTGCCTTTTAGCATCACAGAGGTCATTTAGGCTGAAGAGCACAAGAGACACTCAGAGCAAAACCCAGAACTCATCCATACCTAATGGGATTATTGCAAGATGGAGAACTCCTTAGTCCCTGCTCTTGCTGTGTAATCCACCTCTGCCTCTCCAGACAGAGCTGACTCTTGCTCTGCCTTCTCACGGAATGTCAGTGGTGGAAATTACAGAAATACCAACCACACTTGATGAATGTCTTTTGTCACCATTACCTCATCTCTGAAATGACCCAGACACATCCATAAAATCGCTTCTGCTTAGGCCAGCTCTCATTTGGTCCTGTATGTTTGTGTAACAAACAACCAGCTCCCTCCAAATCAGTTTTATACTGTTCTCTGTCTCTCTGGTGCAAAGCAGTAAACCAAGACCCAAACTGAGGAATATGTACAATCCCCTGTAACTTTACTAACCTTTAGTGAGACCTTTGAAGTGGGTGACTTCCAGTAATGAAGGTGTTGTCATGGGGTTATTTACACTCAAAACAACTCACATTATTTGCTAGGAAAGGTCCAAATTCATCCACTGTGTGTTAAATTCTGTGCCTGCAGCTACTCTCAGCCCTTGTTCACTAGAACTTTGTTTTCATTATAAAAAGTCAGTCTTTATATGTAAAAATGCAAATAAAAAGGAGCAATAGAGCTGAAGGCACAAACAGAGCTGTTGAGTTACTCACTGCATGGTTGCAGAGATGCTTTCAGTGTCAGTAGGACCTTGCCTTGCAAGCAGAGGAAATGGGAGGTTCCATAATTATCACTATTACCTTAACTGTCTCCCATTTGCTGCTACTTTCATTTTTTATTATGAAATTTTCAGCTATTTCAGCACCACCTCTCTCTTGTAACCACAATAACCAGAATTAAGCTGCCTTGGAGAGGTCCTGAACCACAGGAAGAAAGAGCTGAGTTTGAAGAGTGTACAGATCATTTTGCAATTCACTCTGAATCATGTCTGTAGGACAGCTCCTGCCCAGATGAGCCTGTTTTAAACACAGAATTTTAGAGAGCATCATTCCACCTGTTCTTGCCAGTCTGCCTTGGGTAGGAAAGTTATGTAAGAAAATTGGATCTGCCTGACTTTTTGGTATCTTCTCTGGCTTTTGAGACTGAAATAGTTGGGAGCTGAAACATCATTGTGTGGGATGCATAATACCCTTTTAAAAATTCCTCTATTTAAGTGTCTCTGCTCTATGTGAATTCTGTAGCAAATTGATGTTTGATGCTTTTGATGAAAAAAAAAAATTACAGCCATAAATCCCCTAATATCTTGTCTTTATTAAAGGGCTCATTAATTCACACTTACTGAAGCAAATGATGAATGGTAAACCCGAAGCAGCACCTGTGGCAGCAGTGGAGGAAGGAGCAAACAGAACCTAGAAATGTGATGGGAAGCAGGGATTCTTTATAAAAAGAAATGTAGTAAATGGCATGACTTTTAAAGAGCTGGCATCAGTTCCTTTTCAGTTCATAGTGCTGTTATTACGTGATTTAACTGCATTTTCAGAGAGCATTTTGTGATCTGAGCTCTGTTGTTCCGTGCATGTGTAATTGCATGGCTTACTGACATGCTGAGAGAAGCATTAGAAATATGGATTATGGGATAGAAACACTAAAGTTTCAAAGAAATTGAAAGCAATTCTTATGGAGCCTGCAGTTGCCTGAACCATTTGAGCCAGGGATATTAATACAGGCTGGAGGATAGGAGGTCACCTGGCTTCCTTCCCAGTCCTGGCTACCCACTTAATCTCCATACAAAACACAGCATTGCTGTTTTGATTTCTTTTAATCAAAAGGCATTACTTTATCCTGTATTGCGTTTAAAAGAGAAAGATTGGTGAGAGAATTCAGAGAGGTTCCTGGCAGTAGATGGACTCAGTGTGATATGCAGATCACTTCAGGCTTGCAGCTCCCCATTGAGAATAGCTGTGTGCAATCATCTGGGTGCACCCTGCAATTACAGAAGAATCCAGGCAGCCTTTAATTTCAGGAATTTCATGCCTTTCATCCCTCTTAACTGGACCTCACCACACTTCTCATTCACCCATATTTCCAGTAGATTGCCCAGATGTTTCATATCTTTGCTGGAGCATTTCAGATGAACAAGAGTGTTTTGTTTGTTCAGAAGGCTCTGTCATGCTAAAAGGAGCCATCCTTCGCTCATGCTGCTTCTTAGGAAGTGTTGAGAACTTTTCCACTCAGAGCCTGAAGATTCCTATGAATAGAACCTCTTTGGCTGAACCCTGTTATCCTGGCCCCAGCCACTTGGGGTGTAATAAATCAAATTAGCTCTGCAGTTTCATGCAGCTGTTGTTAAAGATGGGTAGATTTGGGTCCTTTTTGAAAGTTGCCTTTCAAGGTACCTTGGATCCATTTTGCATTTGAAAGGTCAGAGTTCAGATGTGCAGAGCTCCTGTTCAGATGTGTTTAAATCTGAGCTGTTCAAGAGGAGTTGTGGGGGTCTGGGTTGTGATGAGCTGCAGGGACAGCAGCAAGCTGAGCCACTTGAGGGAGAGCTGCTATTAAAAACAAGGCAATTCCCTTTTATTTATTCAATATATTTAAAGTATTTAAGTTTATATTCTGCATGGGCTGAACCTCCATGATCAGCCACCCTGGCAGGTTCCTGATGTGCCACTCCACACCAGTGACTTGGGAGAGGCAGGAGGGGATTGTTGGATGCTGAGGGGAGGGTGGGAATAACGATGCTCAGGTCATATTTATTGCAGGCTTTCTTCCACAGAGTTCCAGGCTAGCTTCAAGCTGATTCATGTCTGTAATTGATAATTTTAGGTCTCAGGGAGAAAATTATGACTCAGAGAGCCATTGCTGTGGGCACAGGAACATGTGCATAGTGGGAATATCTTGTATCAGGGTTTTAACGTACTCAGACTGTAATGAAGAGTGCATGATGTCATTGTTGCTTTTTGCTTGGAGTCAAAGATCGAGTGAAATCTAATGGGGTGGTGCTTTTTTCCTCAGACAAACAAGGAATTGTTTTTAGTGAGAGCAGATCACACACATTTCCCTGGGTGTCTTTACCGTGGCTCTCTGAGGGCTCTCTTATCTGCAGGCAGAGGTCCTGTTCCCAGGATGGGGGGCTAAGGTCAATCACTTCCAGGTGTTTTGTGTCTTTTAGGCTTGAGCTGACACTAATATCCTAGATTGTACATTTGTTATCTAAATAATATTGTCTGGATATTTCTTTTCTAAATTTTATTTAATGTTCGTAGAAACAAACCATCCTAGGCACTTGGGAGCTCCCAGATCCCAGTCTCTGAACATTCCCAGTGCATGCAGAGGAGTTCACTTGAGAGCTTGAAGAGAATTCAGTGTTTTCACTGATTGGTGACACTTCAGGTGTGCTGAGGACAGACCCTGGGGTACCAGTGACCACAAGAGGAGTTCACTTGTGAGCTTGAAGAGAATTAAATGTTTTTACTGATTGGTGACACCTCAGGTGTGCTGAGGACAGGCCCTGGGGTACCAGTGACCACAAGAGGAGTTCACTTGTGAGCTTGAAGAGAATTAAATGTTTTTACTGATTGGTGACACCTCAGGTGTGCTGAGGACAGGCCCTGGGGTACCAGTGACCACAAGAGGAGTTCACTTGTGAGCTTGAAGAGAATTAAATGTTTTTACTGATTGGTGACACCTCAGGTGTGCTGAGGACAGACCCTGGGGTACCAGTGACCACAGGATGTACTGTGGCCACATGACAGCAAATATTTCCCCCCTTCCTGGTGAATGCTGCAACTCAATTTGATCTGAATCCCCACTCCATTTTCCCATTTCTCCCTGCACTCATTCTGATGCTGCATCTCCTCCTGAGTGGTGTCATCCTTTCTGGGTATCTCACGAGAAGCCACATAAGTTTTTCAGAGCTCAGGGTGGGGGTTCTGCTGTGAGCACACTGGGACATAGAAACCACCTTCCTGCAGCTTGGAATTGTGCATTAACCACCAGCATGGACACAAAGAGCTCCCATATATTCAGGGACTGTGTGTTGAGGAATAGGGAGAGAGGTGTGGCAGCAAGACTGAGACGGGCTCTGCTGCCAAAGTAATCAAGAGAAGGGAATAGTTTCCGAGGTGTTCATTCCCTAAATTGTTTTCCTTTTTTTTTTTTTTTAATGGCTTCAGGGGAGCCAGAGATCTTCCGAGAAATCAGAGTTGTCTCTATTTTGACTTAATTCCTCTTGGTGTGGTGGAGTGGGGAGGTATTACAAATAAAGCTGCAGTGTAGCAAAACACAGATCACTTTTCATTTACCATGTCCTTATATCCCAAACCGAAAAGTATCTAACACAGAAGCCAAGATGAAGTGCCAGGGAGAGGGGTTTATACTGTGTATGAAATGGAAATGCCTTTGTTTAGATGAAAAAAACCAACAAAAAACAAAATTCATTGATTCTTGCTAGATGTAAAAATGGAGCTAAGTGGGCTTGAGTATGCCTAGGTATTTTTTGTTGTACTGTGAACTGAACAGTTGAGCTGAACCTTTGGACGTTCGTTTTGGGTTTGCATTTAGGACAGAAATTCAGATTTGAGTTCGTTTTGGCTGTTGATTGTGGCAAACCACTTTGCAGCATTTTCTTCTGTGGTTCAAATATGGTCAGCAGAGCCCCATCCTTGAACTTTTGCTTGTTTGTAGGACTTAGATACAGAAGTTTCTGAGGATGACTGTCTGTACAATGCTGTTGGGGAGGTGAGGATTTTTGGACCTAGTTCTGATTTTTGTAGACATTAGCACTTTGTAGATACTGTGATTTGGGAAGAGGAGAAGATGTATTTAAAATGACAAAGGTAAGTAAAATTATTAAACTGATGCTGGGATAGTGAAACACTGTGTGAAGGAGCAGTTTTATATCTCACATGTCTCCTAACAGCATCATGAACATGGGGATAGCTAGAACGTTCCCACACAAACAAGCCTTGCCTTTTTGTCTAGTCCTGTTGCTTAACTAAGGCTCTGTTTGTTCCTGTTTCCATGGCCTTTGGCAGAGGGGAGGAACAACCTCCATTTTCCATTTCTATCCTACAGTATAAAATGAGAATATTGGCATTTGATGATAGACTATTTGCTGATAAAACATATTGGCCTCAGTAAAAACACTTCTGTAACTTGGCAGTCAATCCTTTCCCAGTAACTGCAGATTGATAAATAGAAAGGAACTTGTTTGTCTGAAACTTCAAGAAAGCAGAATAATCCAGCTTCAGCCAATTCCATACACACGAAGTTGGACTTCCATAGTGCAGCTTTATGGAATAGGCAGTGCCAAGGCAGCTTTCAGAGCAAATTGGTTTTTTTCTTGTGGTAGTGTTCAGCCAGTGCCTCATTTTTGTATTATCTCCACTGACAGATGTTAACAGAGCCCAGTACAGAGTGGGGATGTCAGCTGCTTTCTGAGCCCATTAGAGTTGTAGATTTATTACAGCCAGAGTATTGTAACCTGAAATATTCTGCACTGCTTCAATTTGAGTCATGTTTGGTTACGGACATTTATTACTAATTTGAAATCCTGTCTGACTGGATCAAGTCCAGGTTGGATAACTAATCAGGGAGGCATCAGAAGCAAGGAGCACATGCTGAAATAATTCCTGTCTGGGCTTTAGTGTGTCTACATTGACTGCTGTATAGGAGATGCAGTAAAAGCCTTTGGGGGAGTCTTGAAAGAAGCCAGGAAATAGCTAAATAAAGAAAATGAAGGGGCAGGGAGTGTGAACTGAAGCTGAGCACACAGGAGGATGTGGCTGCTGAGGTGGGTTGGAGGTGACTGCACACCTGCTGTAGGGTGGGAGATGGTGCAGCTCCATCGTGTCCCGGAGCCTCCCTGCTCCAGCAGCTCGTGCTCTCCTGAGCTGTATCAGTTCACTGTTTCATTTTTAGCTGCCATTTGGAACTACAGCTGCTACTACAGCAGCAAGGCTTAGCCATGGGAATTCCTCGCTGTGCTGGTGTGGCCAGTCAGGGCAAACAGGAGCATCAAAGGTCACCTCGTTCACAGGAGCAGGACTGGCCCACGGGCCTGCTCTAACTGCAGCTGTGCCCCACGAGAACATCCCAGGGAAGAGCCCTGAGTGCAGTCTGTACCCCCAGAAATCTTGTGTTTTAAAGTTCTCTGCAGATGGGCTGACTTTAAAATACCAATTTCTGTTTTAACCCCCATGGTTCTGGAGCTCAGCTGTCACGAGCAGGGCAACCAGGCTTGCTCTGTGCACCTGAGTGCAGCTTTGTAGGAAGAGATGTGGCTGGCAAAGAACAATCCAAGTGTCTAGAAACGAGGGGAGGAAGATATTTCTTTGTCCATATAAACTCCCAACTCTATCAGACTATTTCTTTCCAGATTTTTCTTCTTCACCTCCCTGCTTTTGGAGCTGGCAGTGGTGGGAGTGTCCCCACAGACAGCTCTGGGGTTTTTGTTCCATGGCTGCATAAAAACTATTGTTTGGAGAATTTTTTTTTTGTTGTGTAGCACTGTTCAAGGATGGCTCATGTTTTCTCTTACAGAATATTGATATTACCAACTTCAGCAGCAGCTGGAGTGACGGGCTGGCCTTCTGTGCTCTCCTGCACACGTATTTGCCTGCACATATTCCTTACCAGGAGCTCAACAGCCAGGACAAAGTGAGTTGTGTTGCACATTTGCAGAATTCACAGTGAACAGAATGGATGAAAAGGGGAAGGAAACCACCAGTGAACTCCCAAAGAGAAATGCAGGGACTGCTGGGTGAAGAGTCAGTAATAAGTTGGCTGAGTCCAATGAGTGCTGCAAATAAACACAAAGACAGTGTCTGTTACAGTAAGAATTACACTATGTACAGGAATGCCTTGTATTAGTTAACACCTCTGCAGAAACCTTTCACTCACAGTAAAGACAACTTCAGTGGGTTTTTTTCCCAGTTGTAATCAGTTTCACAACAACCTCTTTGTCAAAAAGAGAGGGTGTCACTCAGGCAGAAGTAGATGAGCTGTTCAAAGACAAAGAACTTGTGAGTGTGCCTGACTAATCCAAAAAAGAGTCTGTATGCAAGTATGGAACCCAGTAGTTTAGTTTTCAAATACCTCTGCTCATTTAAACTTACTGATTAACCAGATGCAAGGAAAGATTCAGGAATAGTGCTTTGATATTAATCCTTTTGGACTTTCATTTCTACAGAAGAGAAATCTGCTGTTGGCATTTCAAGCTGCTGAAAGTGTGGGCATCAAACCCAGTCTGGTGAGTAACCTTTTAGCAAGGGAACATTTGCTGCACACACCATTCCAACACCTTTCCTTGTTGCCAGTCAGTGACCTTGCCCTCAAAGTGTCACACGGTGCTGGGGAAGGCTGCACCACCATCAGAAAATTCACAGTGTTAGGAGAACTTCCAAAAAGAATTTGTAGAATCACAGAATTAATATCATTTGAAGGAACTGCTGAAGGTCATCCAGTATTGAAATGAGGGTATGGATGATGTCCTTCTCTTGTTTTAGTGCTTTATGAAACAGATAATTTGTTTGTTAAACTGTTCAAAAAATCTTTTCCAAAATTGACTATATGACAAGGGAGAGAGAAGTTTAATGTGAAGGGAAAATTGTGGGTGGGGTTCATGAGCTAGATACGGAAGCAAAGAAGCAGCAACTTAAATGAAGTTACACAGAGAACTGATCTTTGCAGATGGCAGAAATCTTTTAGACTGTAGAATGCACTAACAAATTTCAGAATTGCACTTGGCCAGTGGATCATTCCCTTTAAGTACGTGGCTTTAAGGGGCTCTGGAGTGGGAGCAGAGGTGTTCAGTGTGCTCAGCTGCCCCGAGGAGCAGTGCTGGGGTTGCCTGAGCGTGGTGCTGTGTCTGTGCAGGAGCTCAGCGAGATGATGTACACGGACCGGCCCGACTGGCAGAGTGTGATGCAGTACGTGGCCCAGATTTACAAGTACTTCGAGACCTGAGCTGCAGAGCAGGAGCTGGACAGAAGTGGGGAAGAGAACAAAGAATGCTACAGATGCACTCGATCACTTTAAAAACCCGCTCGCTCCTCTTCCACAACCAACCTAAGCTCTTAGTGTGAAAGGAAGCTCTTCCGTAGTTTTGATTCCATCTGGGACTGCAACCAAATAACAACTCCCTGTTGTCCATCTTTGCAAACCAAATCCATTGGTAAAGTTACTCCCACGTGGAAATTGCAAAGCGTTTTCAAGCACACATGGGATATTTCTGAAGAGGATCCCTTGGCCTAACAACGTTTGCCTTGACAGGAGACCTACAACACAATGAAGTTCTAAGTCAATGTGGACTATGCTGGCACTCGAGGGAGGCTGGGAGATTCATATTAATACAAAAGCTCACAAGAATGCTCTTCTTGCCAAAACATGCTTAACTCATCCCAAGAACATGTTGTTTTCTTGCCTCCATGTATTTTATAAAACACCCTGACAGATGCACTTAAGTTGTAGAGCCTTAACCTGAGTTACTTTCACGCATCTCACCCAATAACTGCACTAATTTACTCGTAGCATAACCAGCAGGATGGTAACAGGATCATTTGTAACTCAGAAACCACCCTCTGTTCATCACCAGTTAGTGAAATAACTCTGAAAGGTCCTGTTAGGTGCTGGGACTTCATTTCAGCTCAAACAGAAGTAATCTCTGTGAGGAAAAATAGGTTTATTACTCCAACTTCATTACTTGATTACTCCGGGAAGCCAGAGCTCAGTTTCCCGGCTGACTGTGCAGGCACAGTTATCACAGGAACATTGCAAATGCAATTTAATAGCTTTAGTTTGGAAGGTGCCAGTAATCAGGTGAGCAGCACAGTGACATCTCATTTTTTCTGTGAAGTGAGTGCAGTAACTTCTTCCTTCTGTATTGCTCCTGTCTAGTCAGCACAGCTATGTCATTGGTGCCTAGAGGCAGGAATTTAGAGACAGCCTGTGCCCTGGGCCATGAAATACAATCCATAGGGCACTGCTACATGCTTGGAAATGATGTTATCCTGCAAAAGAACACAGTCATATATCAGTACCAATGGAAGTTGCAACTTCACTCCACAAATTACAAACATCGTAACTGGAACCCGTCTCTGTGTCTCTGGAATCAGGCGCCAGAGAGTGGCTTCCCACCTCAGTAATCCTCTTAGGAAAATGTCTGATAGACACTGTTAAATGTCCATTATTCTGTTTCTCTTATTTCACGTGATGAAGTTTAATTTTTGTGTTTGTCTCCAAGGATGGCAGGATCGACAGGCTGCTGGATTTGTTCTAGGAGCAGGGCTGGGAGAGGGTGTAAAGGCTGCTGGCTGCTTTAGGGCATGGTGGTAGAAGAAGGTTGATATTTAGTTACTGTGTTTAACCCTGATGCTTTGTGGACATTAGGCCTAGGGAGCTAGGGATCATTTCTCTCTTACAGAAAATACTAGTGCTCACTGCTTTTACCTCCTGGAAAAAGGCTCATGAAATGGAAACGAGAGATTTTCACAGAAAAAAATTGGTTTCAGGCTTTCAGGGGCTTTGCAGGTGGCTGATTCAGGCTCTGTCCTCCCCATAGTGCTTTGTTGCTTGATTTGATTTTACTTTGTAATGCTGTTTAATTAATAAACAACGTATTTCAGGCTTTGGCTTTCTCACAGTAAAATAGAGGATTCAGGAATAGATGGTAGAGCCCAGGGCCAGGGAGTGCCTTGAACAGAGAGGATGCTGGAGGAAGGCAGTGTGTGCCTGTTCTGGAGGAGGACAAAAGCATCACTTGCTCTTGGTTTTAGCCTGAAATATATTCTAATCCATTGCCTCTGGGAAAGTCCAATTCCAGTCTTTGGAGAGGCTGTGTGATAAAAATGGCCAGGGGAATGCAATGACAGTGTCATCCTGTACTGTGAGAAAGCAGCTGTGAATGCTGCCACAGGCAGTTCCTTGCAGGGGAGTCCTTTCTGGATGGAATTCACTCTCCAGGATTCCTCAGCACACTCTGCTCTCCATAGAGAACCCAGAATGAGTTGCTCTCCATGTTCTCAAATACAGGATAAGATGGAAGAGTTCTGCTGAGCAGAATTCCTTGAGGCACACACACTGCAGAGCTCCATCGCCTCATGGATGCAGCAGCTCTTTTTCCCTGCAAGTGTCCCTTGGCAGGGATCCCAATTCTCCCCAATGGGCTGCAGTTCAAAGCTGTAGTGAAGTCAGCAGAGAAAATTCCATATTCCTCAGTGGGCTTTGCATCGGGCACTTGCAGGGATGAGAAAAACACTTTGAATTCCCAGTGTCTGGTAAACATCTCAAAGTCAGAGTAAGTGATGTAAAACAAGGGAATCTTAACCCTGTGGTCACTGAAGGGTGTCCAGTGTGGCTCAGTGTCCACTGGCTGGGTGTTACCTCCTGGGTCAGCATCCTCTGCTCTGAGGGCTATTCTGACTCTGCTCTGTCTCTTCAAGGCTCACTTTACCCTTACAGACCTTTCTGTGGGGTCCAGCAGTTGGGGTTTTTTTTAACAAATCATTTGTGCAAAGCAACGTTTCTGTCATCTCTTTGCAGCTTGCTCTCCCATGCCCCCCAGCAGCATAGACCAAACACTAATTCTGTCCCATTCTAGCAGTATATTCCTAATTTTTTTACTCAGCTAGGAGTTAGAACACAGAGGTGTAGTGGGGAAGAGGATACTTGGTTTTAGCTGTTCTTCAATGTTACTGTTCAGTCCTCAAACCTGCAAAACATCTCATTTTGAAAAGCTGATACTTTGAGAGATGGTTTTTCCAGATTATTTTTTTTAAATAAAGGATATTGTTTATTTGTTCATTTAACTGTTACAATATTGGGAGGGGTTTCTTCCTTTTAAACCTTGCACAGTTCTAGACCTGGATTTTCACAGGTTATTATTGTTTTTTTTCATGCTGCCTTAAAATTTCAACATGAATTTAAATTTATCCTACTCAAGATGCTGCAGACTGGCCTGGTTTTCAGAGACTCTACAGGCCCTTGTAAGACATCTCAGATTGGAGCTGCAAAATTAAAGCTGAAGCTGCCTTTAAAGTTAGGGAATTTAAATAAGTTAAGCAAGAGGGTATATGGATAGTCTTTATAGAAGTTCTGAGAATTCTCTGAGAATGTCCTGGATGTGATGGTGTGACAAGGATGGTGCTGAGCAGTAGGTTTGCCTAAACTGCCTAAATCCTTTCTGACTTTGCCTCTTAGGATTAATGGATCTTTCCCTGGTGTGCAGGCAGATAAATCTCTTCCCTTGCTCCCTGAATTGTCACTCCTGCCCCTGCCTCTGGGTGTACCAGGGGAGTCTGTGGGAGCCAAAGAGCTGATTTGGGATGAGCACGTGAGAAGAATGGTTCGGAAGGGGGTTTCAGTGACATTCCATGGAGGGATATGGCAGCGTGTGACTGTTGTACTGTCAGAGAGGAAAGGAGATTCAAGTGTGGGAGGCACAGTCTGGCTCCTGGAATTTCAGGTGAGACAGAGAAGGTACAAATGGTTTCATGGCTTGGGAAGGTACAGAAGTGTGAGGAGCAAGCCCAGAGTCAGCCCTGTGAGAAGGTTTTCTAGAAGGGCTGAGGAGCTGTTTCAGAAAGTTCCTGGTGAGACTGAGGAGAGGGACAGGGGACAGACACACCTGGGCCTCTGTGACAGCAAAGGACATCAGAGAATCCATGTGGGCTGTCAGCTTGAGGGGCATTCCTCCTGAGAGAGCAGCCTGGGGGTCTCAGAAGGTGAGGAGGGGACGCAGCGCAGAGTTTGCTGCCTGTGCCAGTGCCAAGGGGACAAAGATTTCCCGGTTCTTCTGCACTGCAGCAAGGCAGCCGTGCTCAGCAGAGGGATTCTGGGCTTATGCAGGGTCCCTTTGAGTTTTGGCAGTTTTCTTTTTGTGGTTTGAAGTTGTTTTTTTCAGGTTTTCTCTCTTGTTTTGTCCATGCAGCGAGGTCTGTGCATGCGTTCTGTCCGAACCAAGTGCACACGGGCAGAATGATTGGTTCTTCCCACTTTGATTCCTGACCTGGAACTCTTCAAAAATCCACCTTTTTGCTTCCCTGACCTTCCCCCTTCCTTGGCAATGACCACACGAGCCTGGGCTCGTTGGTTTGTTCATACCTCCCTCATACCAGCAGCAAGGATCTGACTGGGCCGGCTCTTGGCAAAGCTGAGCCTTGTGCATCTGATCACAGGCAGGGTCTGTATGGGATGAGATTATGCATTTTCCTGTCACAAGAGGGCTTTTGCCTAAAAAGACTCAGGGCATGGAGCATTAAGACATTTTTAAACCCAGCAATAAGTTCTACTATGCTCAGCTGTGTTGGTTTGTACCAACCCCAGTGCCATCGACGCTCGCTCACCGACACGGTGCACAACCAGCTTCTCACTGAACTGCAAGGAACTTTATTTTCTCAACTGATGGTCTCTCCATTTTTGACTTGCACGTGTGCCAAGTCCCATTGGGCAGTGCTGGACACAATGTTTTTATTGACTGTTGGTCCAGGCTTGAGTTTGTCATATGGGGTGATCACCTCTGACAGTTTTAGCTTTCCCTGTTGGGTACAGGTGTTACATCGTAACCTAATTTATACAAAGAGCACATTAGAATGTACATACTAAGCATTGCAGATTTGGACATGCTAATATTTAAATATTAACATTATTAAAATGTATGATGCAAAAATCTGTGTAATATTTCTAATAAATCTTTTTCTGTTTCTGAGGTTTGTCAAAATGTTTCTGTTACTTCCATACAGTACAAAATGCAAAGTATCTCCCATCCCTGGAAGTGTTCAAGGCCAGTTTGGATGGGGCCCTGAGCAATCTGGTCTAGTGGAAGGTGAGATTTTTAGTGCTGGGTATTAAATGATGCTCCCAGGCTCTGCTGTCTCTTTTCAGAATACAATCCTGGTGCTTTGATTGATTTGTTGGGAAAGCTGGATTCTCTGTGGAGGTTGCCAGTGAGTGATACCCACAGATAGGATTGGTTCAGCAAGAGACTGAAAATGAAAGCCAAGGCCAATATTCTCCCAGGATGATTTGTGGGTGGTTGTAGGTAGGGTGAGATGACAAGATCCAGGGCTGCTCTGTGGCTCAGTGTGCTTTTAGTGACTCCTGATGCTTGGAGAACGTGGAAAGAAGAATTCCCTTCCTGACTGGTGAAAGATGGAAGAGAAGCATAAGCAACGTGAGTAAAATAAAGAGTCTTCCAGATGGGCTGCAAAGGTCAGGTGGCTGAAGCCTCAGAGAATTATTCAGTTTGATACTGGAATAGAGCAGGACCCTGGAGTAAATGTCACCCAGGAGAGGCAGATGATGGGGCAGTCACTGGTTTTATTGAGCATAACAGGAAGAAAATGAAGCCGTAAAATGCCAGTGTGGGTAAACATTATTCACATATCCAGAAAATGAACTGCTGTCCCCTCTTAAGTACACAGCAATGACCAAGGCTTCATCCTCACCCCCTCAGCAGGAGTTTAAGCTGGTTAAAGTAATGAGATGGAGAGAATTAGTGTGGGAGTAAATGCCTTTCTTAACCTGCTCCACACAGACAGCTGCACACCTGCTGTGCAAAGCTCCGTGTTGCCACTTCTGTTGGTTTAAAAAAAAAGAATTTATAGCAGTTCAGACCCTTGTTCCACCTTGATGTGCTGTAACTTTTGCCTCCTCAGGCAGCTCATCCTTTCTCTCACAGGAAGCCACTCCCGGGCTCTAGTCGTGGAGACAAAGGAACTCCCCAGGTGAGTGATTCGTCAGGACATTCCCAACATTCTCCCAACAGGATCAAACTCCTGGCAAGTGAAGCTGCAACCGTGACTCTGCTTGGGGTTTTTTTCAGCTATAAAACATTTGTTATTTTCCTTGCCCAGATTTAAACTACAGCCAGGGCAGGTCCAGTGAAAGCTGTGAGTGAAAGTGTTTGGTCCAGGCAACCTGAATATGTCTGAATAAAACCAATTTATTAATAAATAATAATCTCTGCCCAGCTCAGCCCTGGAGAGCAATAGCACTGCCAAGGCCCTGGAGAGCACTTCTGGGAAGGGAGAGTTCTGTCTGAGGCTCGCAGAGGGGTTAATAATATTAATAATAAATAATATGCCAGGGGATAGTGCAGGCCAGTTCTTCCCTTCAGCTGTGATTAGACATTGCTTTCAGAGAGACTGAGCTCGGAGGGTTTCTGTTCTGCAAGGATGGAAACCACACCATCCAAGTTCTTGGGCTTTAACAGCACTGGATTTCCTTTTGCCAGCGGTTGTGGAGCCTGGACAGAACAAAATCCTTGTCTCTTGATGGAGCAATCCAACAGGGGCTGTGTAATAACGATGTTGGGGTTCAGACAGGTTTGGAGTGCAGATTCAGTATTTGCTGGCAGCTGCCTGTGGACAGGAAGATTGGTTCTGCCTCTGCATTTGCTCATTTGAATTTTTCTGTGTATTCTGCAGTTTCCCTTCACCACAGCTAAGCTGCTCTTTAACCCCTGCCTGGCCCTGCCTATGAAAGGAGCTTGATTTTTTGGGGATCAGAAGTGGTTTTCAGAGCTCTGGCTGGGACCTGGAACACCACAGGTTTCTCTGACAGCCACAGACAATAATAGTAATAACAGATATTTATAAATCATGAGCTTGTCTTGCACAGAGAAAGCTGGCTGAGGGATTTGAATTAAATCTTGCTTTTCTCTAGTATTTGAGCATAACTCCATATTCAGAGCAGTTTTGTTGCACCCATTCAAGTCCTTTCACTGCACTCATTTGGTGCTCCAAATGTCACATGAACCTGAATAGCTTTAAAGGCTCGGGGTGAGGGCTCATTTCCCTGATGTCAGGGCTTGGCAGGGAGCAGAATCACTTCTCCTTTTGCCCTGAAGTGTTGATTGGGAGTGAAGAGGACGCTCAGCAAGTTCTGGGGCTATGAGCTCGTGGAGGTTCTGCCCAGGAAGCAGCCCAGCCCTGAATGAAGCAATCACAGGTTGTTTGAATTGCAAAGGGCATCAGTGCCCGTCCAGCCTCACCGGGGCTGATGTTGGCCTGGAAACACAAAGCTTCCCATTGATTTCTCAGGGAAATTGGCTGTTCCAGCTCCACCAGCATAAAGGAGATGCTGGGCCCGGTACCCACCGGGAGCCCCGTGCAGGGCTCAGCACTGTGGACTTGAGCAGCAGCTTTGCTTCACAAGTCCTGCTGGAAGAGGCACTTGGCTTTCCACCCCAGAAGCTGGTTAGTACACAAAACCAAACACGGAGAAAAATGAAAAGTTCCTTCAAAATGATGTTCTCATACCTTGGCCTCCGCTCAGCCAAAATCCGTCCTTTTTAATTCAACCGCTTTGGCGGAGCCGTTTATGGTTTATTTGTTTTCAGTCTTGTGGTGACTTCTTTGTTTTCTAATGAAACAACTTCTAAAGAATTCACACACCTGCATTGTTGCGAGATGAGTTCTTGCAGATAATTTAAAGCACCGGGTTGAGATTCCAGGATAATACACAATAATTATCTGGCAATGACCCTGGGGACTAGGAAAATCCAAGTTTGTTCATCCGCAGTTTACGATCTTAACGTCGTTTTTCTGTTTGGTTTTCCAAGGGTTTTGCCGAATGATTGAAATCTCCAGCATGGAAATAGCTTTCCCTGGAATTTCACTCTTTACTTTCCATCTCTTCCAGCAAAAACGCCTGCAGCCCTACAGCTACAAACCTCACCTTGGGCCATTCCTCTCCTCATCATTTCATTCAGAGCTCCTCAGGAGCCTTTGACGTGCTAATGCTCAGCACAGTGTGGGCAATAAACATGCAGAGGTGTCACTGTCTGCATAACCAAGTTATCCAAAACCATCCATTCCTTTCACCTGGCTTGAGCAGACCGAGCAGTTCAGCCTGTCGCTGGCAGCATCATTTTGGGGATGGTTTTTGTACCTTCCGTGTGGTTTAGGGGTTGTGTTGTGTCTTGGGAATCCTTTCTTGGAGTCGGGCTCAGGACAGGCTGTGTCTTGTCCTGCAAAACAGCTCAGGAATACCAGTGGAGGCTTGAGTGGGAACAGAGATGGGGCTCGGGAGGCAGGGCCAGCTCTGGTGGCAGTGCCTCTGTCTCCCGATTTCCCATTTTTCCGTGTCGTGGGCATTTTTGGGGTGGAGCTGCCCTCCATGGGAAGGGATGGATGGCAGCTGCTCTGCTTGCAGAGCCACCCAAGAGCCACTTCTGCCCACTGCTGCAGCCCTCAGGGGTGTGACACTCACACTGAATGTGCTTGGAGCTGCAAGACAGGTGAACTTTATTTTTGATAGCCACAAGATATCTGTGTCCCTTTGCAGCAGAGCCGCTCCCACTTCAGTGCTTGTTCTTTAACTCTGTGGGCTTAGAGAGGAAAAATTGCTGTCGGGGCTGCTGAGGAGTGTCTGAGCTGGCAAATTTGGCCGCGGGACCAGCGAGAACTCAGCTCTCAGCGGCTCGGGAGCTTTTCCTTGTGCTCAGAGCCGTGTCCCCGTGGGCCGGCCGGGCCCCTCGCTGGGTGTGTGTGCGGGGATGTGTCCTGGGGCTCTTTGTGGCCGGGCCAAGAGCTCTGGAGGTGTGAAGGCTGCGCTTGCTCGGGAAGTCCTCGCTGCAGCCGGAGCCTGCCAGGAGAGATCACAGGGGCTGCAGGAAGAGCTCGGCTCCCCCGGGACGGCAGCGACAGAGGGAACAGCACGTACGAGGCCGGAGGGCCCCTGCCAGGCCGGGGGACAGCGGCCGTGGCCGCTCCAGGGCGCCGCTCCCATCTCCCAGCACCGCCACGTTTCCATCGCGTTCCCTCCCCACAAAGGAGCCGGGGCGCTTCTTGCGCTTCAAAGCAGCAGGTTGGGGCTGCTGCTGCTGTTCCCTAAGGGAGTGTTGGGAGGCGAATCCCTGGAGGGAAGCGGAATCCAGGAAAATAATAGTAGTAGTGGTGATTCATGTGTCTCTGACATCGGAGCATCCAGCATTGCTCCGGTGCTGCCACGGTGCTCCAATTCTTGAATTCATCATCCGTCAGGCTGCCGGCTCTGGGCTGTGTTTGCCTCGATGGTTCTGTGATTTCCTTGCTCCTTTGGTGGATTCCAGAACATCAATTTGCTCCCTCTCACCTGTGGATCCCCTGAGCCCCGGGAGCTGCAGGGTTTCACAGTGCTCAGGTTGCTCCACAAGGCAGCACGTTCAGCCGGTGTTTTATGGGAGGCAGTGCGATGCCAGATATTTTAAGAGGTCTCCAGCACGGCTGGAGGGCAGGATCTGGGAATGGGCTCATCCTGTTCTTCCTGCCAGCAGGATTTAACCATGTTTGGTACAACAGAGCTGAGCACGCTTGTCCTTGGCTCCCCTTGCAGGAGCTGTGTTGGGAGTAAGTTCAGTTGCACCAGTTACTGCCAGAATAAACCACCGGACCTTGGCACAGGCTCTGCTGCTTTGGAGAGCCATGAATCTCCGTGTAATGCGAAATCCACAATATTCAGTGCCTCACTACCTGTCTCACAGAGACCTTGCCCAAACAACCTTCTCATCAGAACCTGAAATAATGGTTTCTCTGTCCGTGTCTGACTTGATAAACCACAATTTCCCTGGGCTCAGCCTGTAATAAGTGCTTCCATGATGACAAAAGCAGATCTTTCTCTTAATAAAATGTATCCACTGCAGAAAGTTAATTCTGGTTTTGCTGAGGTACTGTCAAGCAGCAGAAAGTGGCTGTTGGCACATGTTCCTGCACTAGGAAAACAATGTGTGTAAAAACCCCGATGTAAATCCATTGCTTTGGGGGAGAAGTGCTTTTCCCTGATAGTTTACATGATTATAACAGGCTCTGCACGAGGGAAGCTGCACTCATCCCAAAATAATAAATAAACCAAACCAGTGTGGGCAAGTTCAGGATGCAGCCAGCGCCGATGGAGCAGCCAGACCCAGGGTTTGGAGCCTTGAGCTCACCTCAAACTCTGCTGCTCCTTTCAGGGCACTTCCAGGCAAACACTGAGGTTTGAATCCTGGGAGTTACGGGCTTGAGTTAATGCCATCGTGGAATTGGTTCTTCCCTGTGACTGCAGAGTGCCTGGAATCCAAAGTGCAAAGGTGCTGGTGGGAGGGCAAAGGGCAGCGATGCTCCTGCATGCAGCTCAAATTTCCATAGCTTTCCTTCAGCATCCTGGTCCTGAGATGGCCAGCTTGATAAAAATGACTTTGTTCAATAAAGATTAAGAGTTCCCCTTCATATCTGTCTGGCCCAAAGCATTGCTGGTCAACAGGAGTGTTTTCCATTTGCACTGCACCCACAGGAATCATTTCAATCCTATTTTTCCCGCGTGTTTTTTGCTCTGATTTAACTCTGGGTCCTTAGAAAGCATTGTCTCTCACAGGATTTAGTTTCCAACTTTGTTTAAAAAAAAAAAAGAAATCAATGGCAATTTCTTTTACTTTCTGTTTGCTACAGGAAGGTTTATTTTCTTTCATTGTTCGGATTTTTTTCCACTTTCTACCCTGGATTATTCAGCACTGCTGGATGCTTCAGCAGTGATGTGAAGTTCAATCTCTGCTCTGTGTTTTGATGGTGAACACGATATAAAGCATGAAACCTGCGATGAAAAGGTAACCAGTTATTAAATTATATTTATCTTCACATTCCCTGCTGGTTTCAGATCCACCAGAGCAGACAACCCCTTTCTTTGGTGATTGCATCAGGTATAATTTTTTTTTAAGCTCCTTAGACCGAAACTCAACCACTCCAGCCCTGTGAGTAACAGCATTTGCTAATCCGTGGTATTTTGCCATTTCTTACATCAGGAAATGCCCCGCTGTGCCACAACCATCCACAGACGGAGCGCAGCCAGAATTTTGTGAAATCCCTTCCTTAGGGTCAGCACTTTGCTGGTGGCAAAATGTTTTTTTGGCGCGGCAACTCCGCTGTCCCGGAGCAGCAGCAGCATCCGGAGCCCTGGAGTTTGGGAACAGCGAGGGCAACTTTTGACCAAGAATTGAGCAAAGCGGTGCCCAAAACCTGGGGGGAGCCGCACACGCCGGGCCGGGGGTGCGGGAACGGGGCCGGGGGTGCGGGAATGGGGCTGGGGGTGCGGGAATGGGGCCGGGGGTGCGGGAATGGGACAGGGGGTGCGGGAATGGGGCCGGGGGAGCAGGAATGGGGCCGGGGGTGCGGGAATGGGACAGGGGGTGCGGGAACGGGGCCGGGGGAGCAGGAATGGGGCCGGGGGTGCGGGAATGGGGCCGGGGGTGCGGGAATGGGACCGGGGGTGCGGGAATGGGACCGGGGGTGCGGGAACGGGACCGGGGGTGCGGGAACGGGGCCGGGGGTGCGGGAGCCGTCCCGGGGGGAGCCGTCCCGGGGCCGGGCGCTGCGGGGGCGCGGTGCCGGTGCCGCCGGGTCCCGGCCAATGGCTCCGCGCCGCGCACTCCCCGCCCCGCTCGCCCCATGTGCAGAAATAGCCCCGCCGCCGCCAGCAGCGGCTTTTCCGCGGGGAGCGGGCGGCAGCGGCGGAGCATCCCCGGGAGGAGCATCCCGGGTGGGGCATCCCGGGAGGAGCAGCCCCGGGCGGAACATCCCCGGGGGGAGCATCCCGGGAGAAGCACCCCGAGAGGAGCAGCCCCGGGAGAAGCAGCCCCGGACGGAATATCCCCGAGAGGAGCAGCCCGGTTGGAGCAGCCCGGGACGGAGGACCCCGGGAGAAGCATCCCGAGAGGACCACCCCGGTTGGAGCAGCGCCGGGAGGAGCAGCCCCGGCAGAAGCATCCCGGCAGGAGCAGCCCCGGAGGAGCAGCCCCGGTTGGAGCAGCGCCGGGAGGAGCAGCCCCGGGAGAAGCATCCCCGGTTGGACCATCCCGGCAGGAGCAGCCCCGGCAGGAGCAGCCCCGGGCCGGCCCCGATGGCCCCGCGGGAGGCGGCGGCTGCGGGCGGGCGCTGAGCGGGACCCGCGGATGCGGGGCCGGGGCCGGGCAGGGGGGGGCCGCGACCCGGGGCTCGCCGCGCCCCTCCGGCCCCCCAGGGCCGTGGGGAGCCCGGACATGGGCGTTCGGTTGCCCCGTGGCGAGTTGGTACCTGCGGGAGGGCGCCCGGTGGAAAGTCCCTTCTTCCCATGAGCGGCGCCTGCTCCTGGCGCTGGGCTCTCGCCATGGACACTGTGAAAACCACCTACATCGTGCTGGAGCTCATCATCGCCGTGCTCTCCATCGCTGGCAACGTGCTGGTCTGCTGGGCCGTGGCCATCAACAGCACCTTGAAGAACGCCACCAACTATTTCCTGGTGTCGCTGGCCGTGGCTGATATCGCCGTGGGGTTGTTGGCCATCCCTTTCGCCATCACCATCAGCATTGGCTTCCAGGTGGATTTTCACAGCTGCCTCTTCTTCGCCTGCTTCGTGCTGGTGCTGACACAAAGCTCCATTTTCAGCTTGCTGGCGGTGGCCATCGACAGGTACCTGGCTATTAAGATCCCACTGAGGTAAGAGATTGGAATGGGAGCGGGCAGCCACATTCCCTGACAGCCCCGGGCTCTGTTCTTCCTGCTCTTAGCCTGCAGGAACTTCTAATCTCTCTCTGCCCCAAAAGTTGTGCTGCTCACAGGTGATGGAAATAACAGGTTTTGCATTCACTCCCTGCAGGACTGGGATCAGTATCCCACCTCTTGCTTCAAAATGCACCTGGAAATTCAGTTTCTTGAGGATGTTTGCCTTGGGAGGGTCAGTGGCTTCTCAGGGGTCCGTGCAGTGAGGTAATGCTGTGTTTGGGATGGTTGTGGCTCATCTGTGTAGGTATTTTTACAGCCCCTTCATTGTGGCGTCCAGGCATCTCCCAGGTAATTAAATACAGGAGCAGCCACTCTTTCCTAATTCCTCCTGCGAGAGGAGAGGGAAGCAGGAAAAATTCATGCATCAGATTTGAGATGTACAGCTCAGAGTCTCATCCAAGTGCAGCATGCAAGACATGAACTGATTTCCTTCTAATTCATGGGAGTTCAATTAAAATGGGGAAAACTGTATGGATATAAGTTACAGGCACATCACTAATGAGCAACCTCCTTAAGCTGGAGTGCACCAGACCCCGGCTTTGCATTATGAACGACCTGAGTTTGTTCATCTCAGTCTCCTCCGTGTCCCAGTTGCCCTTCCCTGAGAATCAGACATTGATGGAGCCCCCCGGGAGTCCAGGACAGCTCCAGGGACCGGCCAGGAGCAGAGGCTGTGGGCAATCAGGGCAGATGCGGCGCAGGGACCTCAGCTGAACTCCGGAAAGCCGCAGCTTTCCTGGCTTCTGCTCGTCCCCGGCATCTCCCTCGCACGAGCAATGAAATCTCCCCTAAAACGAGGTAAAAAAAAAAAAACCCTTTCACCCTGTTCCGGTACCTTGCGTCGGAGACCTCCCATAGGTTGAGCAAATATTAATTAGTCATCGGGCAGAGGTGGAAAAGCGTGGCTGTGTGTCATGGGCGGTGGAAATTCCGGGGGATGTCCCGGGAGCGGATCTGCAGCAGAGCGGGGCAGGAACAGGGATAGGGACAGGGGCAGGAACAGGGATAGGGATAGGGGCAGGAACAGGGATAGGGACAGGGACAGGTCGTTTCCAGCATCCCCGACCCTGTTTCTGACCCTCCCAGCCACCCAGCCGGGCTCACAGACCCACCCTGGCTCCGGAAAATGTTTCGGTGCCTCTTCCATCCTTGCAGCTTTCCCGGGATGGGGCAGCGGCACAGCAGCAGCTACAGAAGCAGGGCAGATTTATAAGTTTCAGTTTAATCACACTCCTGGCCACAAGCTGTCAGGCAATAACTCTATTTTTGTACCACGAGCACTTTCTGCAGCTGAGGAAACTGTAGTGAGGGGTTTCTGCTCTGCTGGGATCTGGGGGGAAGCAGAGGATCAGAAATGCTCTGAGGGATCCTTCCTGTGCTTGCAGAAGGGAAGTGGCTTTGCCAACTGACAAAACTGCCAGTATTTCCTCCACTCTTTTTTTCTCCCAATCCTGGTCTTGAGCAGGTTTGCTCGACTCTCCATCAGGGCAGTTCATCCCAGGGCAGTTTTGCCTTGCTTTGGGATTCTTTCCAGGCATTGCTTTCCTCACCCCATCTCACGCCAAATCTTTTATTCCATTTGCACAAACATCTTTATTCCTGTGAGTGCTTTCAAGCTGGACACAAACGGAGACCAAGGAGTCCCATCCTCGGCTGGCTGAAGTGAGAAATTTGGATTAAACTCCATCTTGGCATTGAGGCCCATTCCACTGCTCTCAGAAGGGACCAGCAAGTAAAAAACTCCTTTCAAAGGAGAGGGGCTGTCCCTGTGAGGAGAGCAGGACAATGGACAGGCCCCTGCCCCGGTGACAGGAGGTTTAGGGACTGATACTGAAAGGCTTTTTTTAGTTGTACAGCCCAGATCAAGGGTGGGTAGAGTAGGTTGTAAATCTACACAGGCAAAACACTTCTCTGCTGCACCAGGGCTTTCCCAGCAAGGCTTGGGTAGAGTTTTCTCACCAGAATTTTATTCCTGGGGTGCTCTACAGTGCTGCTGGCAGGGAAGGGCAAGGAACTTCTCCCACCACCCTCTCTGGGCAGGAGCACGTGCCATTTCTGGAAGCAGGGCTGTGCTGTGGGAACGGGAAGCTGGTCACCAATTTCTAGGAATGGAGACTGTAGGAAAAGCTTCCCTCATTCAAACACTCCTTCTGGAGGCCAATGCAGAGGCTGATACCAGGCTGTGGAGTATTAAATGTTTAAGAGAATGATTTGTGCCCAGCCCTGTCCAGCAATTACAATAAATAACGAGGTTGTTGCAGAGCAGATGAGTGTCCCCATGACATCCAGTGCTCCCTGAGGAAAGCTCGGCAGGGACATTAAGGACTGGCTGTGCCACATTATTTAATACCCTTTCAGAGCTGTTTGAGAGGCTGGGCAGGCCTGTGGGCTGGGGTGCACAGCAGAATTTTGCATTACAGCCAGGCTAATAATGGATTTTTCAGCTCTGTGGCTGAACTGAAAAATCCCATGGGGAAGAGGAAAATTGTTTCAGTGAAACTGGAACAGCGATGTTGGGAGGTTTCAATGAAGCAAAGTGATCCTGACCAACCTGGCAGATTTTGGGTTGAGTTGCCCAATCCTCCCAGTGTGGCTGTGCTGCTCTTGGAGGTCAAGACTTCCTTGCTGGGGAAGGAACTGACAACTTCTCATCTGGAGAATTGCAGAACAAAAATCTCATTTTAGAAATGGTGGTTTCGGACCCTCCCTCTTCTGGCTAAAAATATTTGCTGAATTTGACCCGAAGCCATGAATTCTTTCTGTCCCTCGAAACTCGTATTTTTTCTTGTTTGCTTTTGATGAATTTTCTGTTTGTGGAGAAGCCCCCACCCACGCTGCCCATTCTGTGCAGCTGCAGCTCCAAGCCCTTCCCTGGGTCCCCTCTCCCTTGGCCACCACCAGGATGCAGCTCCTTGTCCTCTGTCCCTGCCTGGGACACCCTCCTGGACACTGCCACCCCTGTGTGCCCATCCAGGGACACGGCTCCATCCCAGCTCTCCTCTGCCAGCCTGACCCCCACCCCCAGCACTCCCTCCAAGCAGAATATCCAAGCCAGGGAATCCAGCATCTCTCAGCAGCAGCAAATCCATCCTGCAGAGAGCACTTGGCTTTTGCTCTTTGGCTTCCTCCAGGGCTGGATTTCACCCCACAGTCCTGTAGCTGGGAGCCAAGGAAGATTTGTAGGTGGAATAAAACAGTTTCCTTTTATTTGCATGAACCCAAATCCTTTGGCGTGGCGAAGAATTGTAGGTAGGGATGGATGCCTGGAACAAACGTGTCAGGGATTAGGGAGGGAGAAGAGGATCTGGATTCTGAGAGCAAAGGGAGGGTGAAACACGGAGTAACACGGGGCTGTGTGTGCCCTGGTAGCTCCTGCAGGGCAGTGAACGTGCTGCTGCTGCTGCCTGGCAAACATCCCAGCCGGGAACTGCCCGGGGAAAACGATCCCCACTTCCCTGGGATTTGGGCTGATCTCTGCTTGCCCTGGGTTTAGTTCTCTCCCAGCTTTACCCTGAGCAGAAACGCAGGACTGATGTTCCAGGAACGGGGTTCCAGCCACATCCCCTCCCTTTCTGCACATCTCTGAGCCCTCGCTGCCCCTCCTGCAGCCAGAGGATCCTGGTATGGGTTCACAATGGGTTAGTGGGGTCAGGGTCTGTTAATGGGGCTGCCCTGATCTCCCTCTGCTCCTGCCAGGCTCCCACAGGAGCTGCTGCCCCTTAGCTGGGACATGAGGAAGGCAAGAGTGCAGCTCCTTCCTGGTTAAATTCGGATTGCTGCTGCTTTCCCTCGTCCTTTGCAGAGGTGCCCTGGCTGGCGCTGAGGCTCTGCCTGCCCTCTGCGGCACAGGAGGGGCTCCCTCAGCACTCCCCAGCACAGATTTGCTCCCAGATCCCTTTCAGCTCCCAGTTTGTCGCTCAGCAAAGCAAACCGCTGGGGTTTGATGCCCGGTGGGAGGGCTGGAGCCACTGGGGAGCAGAGCAAATCCTCTCGGTGTTCACCTGGGGCTCTGTTGTGCCACCGGGGGCTGCTCTTCCTCCTCGGGTCCTTGCCTCGTTTCCTTCAGTCCTGGCACTGCCCGGGCTGTTCTGCTGCTCCCGAGTGGCTCCTGTGCTGTGCCCACTCCCCGATTCCCGATTCCTCCTTCCAGAGCCTCCCCATCCCTCAGGATGCTGTGCCTGGCTTCGGTTATCACCGAGGTATAAAATAAAAAATGCCAGAAACCCAGCAAGGGCAGGAGGGCCGGGCTGTTGGCTTGAGCAAAGGAGCTGTCACATCTTTAGGGAAGTTTGTGTCAGCCAAGCTGGGCTCAGGGGATGTGGGAGGCTCTCTCAGGGCTGCCACTCGCTCCAGCCTTCGGATGCAGCCAAAACACAACAACAAAATCGGGAATAATCACATGTGCCCTCGTGGCAATAAAGCAGAGAGGGGAAATCGCTGCTATTTTTAGCTGTGAGCAGCCTGGTTTCCTTAAAATGCATGGCCCAGATTGTTGTATCTTTCCCGCACCTCCGAGGCCACTTCCCTCCCAAAAAACAAAACTCCTGACAGGAAAAGGAATTGTCTTTGGGACCTCTGCACTCCTGCAGGGCTGGGGGCCAGCAGGGATGCCAGGGAGCATCAGGGATGTCAGGGTTGGTTCCAGGATGTTGGCTGAGGGCACTGATCTCCAGGTTGAGCCAGAACCCAGATCTAGATTGGATTTAGGAGGGTTTTTTTCTATTTTGGCCAGCTCAGTCTGTGAAAATACAGGTTAATTTTAAGATTAAAAAAAAAAAGAAAAAAGCAGCTTTTGAAATCCAGTGGAATTTTGCTCCAGAAGATCTTTTGACCTCTCCCTGCAAAAAATACATGAAACCAAAATGTTTTGGCAGAAACTGTTTTAAAGTTGCAAGTTTTTGCTTTGTTAATTATCGAGCTGCTGCTTGGGATTTTTATGAATTTGCTGTTTGTCAGAACAGTGAGCACAGACCACAAAACTGAGTCTTTCAGGAGTGTTCTGCCCGGCCCTGGGCTGCCCCAGGCAGTGACCACACGGGGGTTTGGGGACTCCTTTTACTGTACTTCATCTGAAAAATGCCAGGAATTAGTGACTCCAGCTGTGCCTACAGATGTGTCGGTCCTGTCCCCGCCCCACCGGCTCTCGGGCTTGGAGAAGGGGCTGGGTTTAGGGAATTTGTGCAATCCAAAGGGAGGATTAACTCCTAATCCAATGGATGACATCAGGCCTGGGCATGAGCCACAAATAACCTGGGAGTGCATCAGTGGGGGGTGTCCCTGTGTGTGTCCCTTCGGGGCCATGTGGGCACTGGTGCCACTGTGCCCAGAGCTGCTGGACCCGCTGGGGACAAGGGACAGAGCACAGGAGCTGTGGGAGCTGCTCTTGGCCACATCCCCCCTTCCCCCTGCTCAAACCTCCCGTGGATGTGCCCCTTGTGCTGCAGTGGCACAGCGGGCACAGGGCTGGCAGCTCTGTCCCCTGGCAGTGCCCAGGCAGGGAGGAGAGGATGGGATGGGCTCCTGGAGCTGCTGGAATGGGCTGGGATGAGGCACAGGCCGGCTCGGGGCTGACCCTGGCAGATCCCCCAGCCCCTGGGGAGGTTGGTCAGGGCTCTGCACTGAGGGCAGGTGAGCAGCAGCTGGGTGGGACTGGAAGGCAGCGGTTTGGAAACTTTGAGAAGGGGTTTAGCCCCACTTTCATTGCAGAAAGAGGGATCCAGCCGAGATCTGCCCTGTCCCACCCTTATCTGTTACCGGGGTGAGCACGGCACTGGGAGGGGCAGTGGCCAGCACTGGTTGGGACACGGGATCGCAGCCGAAAAGCTGGATCTGAATGCCAGTCCCTATCTCAGCTCTGCCAGGCGCCTTTAACTCAGCCACCCTCGGGGAGGCTCGGAATGGCAGAAATGCCCAGCCCCAGCCCCAGCCCCAGCAGGCTGAGAACGCTGCGGAGCCCCGGGGGAGGGCGGTGCTGGGGAGGGGCTGAGGCCTTAAACAGGGAAAAACTGGGGGGGTTCAGTTCTGGGACTCAGAAACACATCAGGGAGCACAAAGCACCAGGATCACCCTGATTCCACACCAGTATCACACCGGTATCACACTGGTATCACACCAGTACCACACCAGTGTCACACCAGCATCACACCAGTGTCACACCAGTGTCACACCAGTGTCACACCAGTGTCACCGGTGTCACACCAGTATCACACCGGTATCACAGCAGTGTCACACCAGTATTACACCAGTGTCACACCAGTATCACACCGGTACCACACCAGTATCACACCAGTGTAACACCGGTACCACACCAATGTCACACCAATGTCACACCAATGTCACACCAGTGTCACACCAGTACCACACCTGTATCACACCAGTATCACACCGGTATCACACACCAGTATCACACCAGTGTCACACCAGTGTCACACCAGTATCACACCAGTATCTCACCCTGCTGCGGCACAGGGGCATTTTGGGGCAGCTGCTGCTGTTAGGATGCCGGGGGATGCTGGGGTTTGAGAGCAGCGCGCAGGGAGAGGGGGCTGAGCTCATTTCCTTCCTGTGCTCCGGGGCTCTGCTGGCCTCTGTTAGCCCCAGCCCGCCCCGCTCACGCCCCCGGTGTCTGAGCTCAGCTTTCAGGCACTTCTCCTCACCCTGCCGAGGGAGCGAACGCAGACACCGAGATCTCAAAGGCAAATCCCTCGGGGCTGCACCCGCACCTCGCCAGCCCTGTCAGCCTCCAGCGAGAGCAGGGCTGCCAGCGCCTCGCAGCATCCTCAGCTGCAGTTTCCCTGTTAATCCCCCACATTACCCAGCCCTGTGCCATTTGTGGGTTTTATACCTTCCCTGTAGGGCAGGGCAGAGGGGCCGGGCTGTGCGGGGATGAACCGGGCCGAGGCAGGAGCTGGGGGCTGCGGGGATGAACAGGGGCAGGAGCTGGGGGCTGCGGGGATGAACCGGGGCAGGAGCTGGGGCTGCGGGGATGAACCGGGGCAGGAACCGGGGGCTGCGGGGATGAACCGAGGCAGGAACCGGGGGCTGCGGGGATGAGCAGGGACAGGAGCCGGGGCTGCGGGGATGAACCGAGGCAGGAGCTGGGGGCTGCGGGGATGAACCGGGGCAGGAGCCGGGGGCTGCGGGGATGAACCGAGGCAGGAGCTGGGGCTGCGGGGATGAACCGGGGCAGGAGCTGAGGCTGCGGGGATGAACCGGGCCGAGGCAGGAGCCGGGGCTGCGGGGATGAACCGAGGCAGGAGCCGGGGGCTGCGGGGATGAACAGGGGCAGGAACCGGGGGCTGCCCCACTGCCGGCTCTGTCCCCAGCCCGGGCAAGGAGGGCTCGCAAGAACAGCTCAGACAGGGTTTTAAACCTGAGAATGTTTGATAGTCCCGGCTTGGCTGGGGACACGGAGAGCCAGGGGAGGGCAGGAGGCATCCCCAGGGCTGGGTGTGCAGCCCAGGCGGGGTTTGTGTGTTTTTCCTGCCTCCTGACCCCTGAGGCACCTGAGCCGGGGCTGGCGGGGGACAGAGGGGCAGAGGGGCAGCGGAAGGCCGGGAGCTGCTGCTGTCCCTGCTCACAATAGGGACAGATGCGGGAGGAAGCGATTTGTCTGCCCGGGACAGGGACACTGGCAGATTTCCCCTTCCCCGGCTGATAACGCTGCCACGGATCAGATCTCCGGCCGCCAACTCCTTCCTGGTTAAACGGCGCAGCTTTTTCTTTTCATTTCTTTTTTTTTTTTCCTCCCCGCTCCTCTCTAAGGTGCAATTTCTGATTCATTTAAAAAGTCCTGCCAGGATATTTCAGCTGGTGTGTGATCTCCGTTCCGTGGCTGTGCATGGAGCTCAGAGGCAGCAACGGTGCTTTATTTTGTTACAGCTAAAAAACAAATTTTTTAAAAAAAGAGCGAGATGCAAAGTACAGCTGTGAGGAGGTGACAAGGACACAATGCTTGGCAGCCGAGCTGCTCTCACCCCTTGTGAATGGAGGTGTCTGTGTATTTCCCTTCACACTTAAAATAGAAATACATAAATTGTCACTGCTGGTTTGAATCAGAGCACCTGCCTGGGCCGAGCTCTGCAAACTCCCTCTGCTCCTGTCCCTGCATCCAGCAGCCCTGGGCACGGGGCAGAGTGGGGAGGGAGCTGGGGAGCACCAGTCCCAGGCTCCCTCAGCACCAGCCATGAGTGAGTTTGGAGTTCAAACTCTGAAATTTTTCATCAGAGGCTGATCCTGCTCTGGAGGCAGGGGGAGAACCCAAAGTCCTTGAGCAGCCTCTGCTCTGGCACAGGCCTGTGATGGACAGGAGAGGGGCTGTGTGGCACCTCATGGCTTTGCTCTGTCCATCCTTCTGGGCTGCTTGGGGACAGGCAGGAATTGTCCCCCATTCCTGCTGAGATAAATAATGTGGGAATTATTTATTATAATGTGCGAATTATCCAGAGTGTTTCCTCCAGGCTGCTGCTGTTTCTGCCCCAAGCCCATCACCCCAAAGGCTGAATTTCTCCTGCTGTGCTTTCCTGGTGCAGCAGGGGCTGGTGGCAGATGCCAGGGACGTGCAGGACATGACTCAGTTCCTGCCTTTGGGAGCCAAACTCGAGGCCGGGCTCTGCTCTGTGCCAGCTGTGCCCAGCACCAGCCTGGGCCACTTGGCTGCTTCCCAGCCCCAGGAAATGGCAGCAGAAAGGCAAAAAGCCCAAACCCCGAGCACCCTCCTGGCAGTGCCTGGGGAGCACAGAGAGCCTCCCTAACACAGCTCGCTCTTCTGGTGTTTGCTGGGATGCTCTCCCGGGAAAACGCTGGGGTTTGGAGGGGGATGCCTGCCGTGGGAAGGCCACTAGGAGCAGGGGACACCTCGTGCAGCCCCAGTGGAGCCTCAGCTAGAGCCTTTGTGGTCAGTTTGGGTGAGGGCACAGCCCCAGCTGCCCACGGTGAGGCTGCAAAAGCAGCTGAGCTCTCCTTAGAGCACCGGTCCTCCTGCAGTGCCCGTGGCATCGGTGGCCAGAGCACAGCTCCATCCACCAGGACAGGAGCCTGACTCGCCCCAAGGTGGCATCAGGGCTCCCACGTGCCCATTGTGGGGGCACAGGTAATTAAAGCCTTCATGGTGATTGCAGTAAAGACACCTTGCCTGGCGGTGTAAAAGGAACTAATGCACTGCCAGGTTATTTAATCCCAATAAATCATTTTAAAATATTCAGCTGTTATTTACATTAAAGCGACATTTGATGCCTCAGGGCAGAAGCGTAGAGGTGATTCAATATTTGTGATACATTAGCTGAGCAGACTTAGGTGAGTAAATCTACTTTAATAGGGTTTTTTTGCCTAATAATATTAAACCTAAAAGAGAATGAATAAGGGGTTTGCTGGAGAAGTCTGAGCTGTGAAAATCTGTTGGTTCCTCACTGTCTGACCCTGTTTTACAGAGCCTAGGGATGAGCTTGTGAGACTTTCATACCTGGATCTGGTGACTGTCATTCATTTCTTTTTTTAAGAAAGTGCTTAACTCGTGTTCACCTAAGGGCAGTACAGGCAGTGTCCCACCAAATAAGTGTATTGAGGTAATAACAAGGTAATTAATGACCAATTCTAGGACATCAGGCTCTTCCAAATTTCACCCTGGGCTCTTCTGGCTGGCTACAGCAATGACCATCACCAGCACCTGCCACCAGCTGAACGGAGAGAGGGTGGGAGGGATTTGCAATGCAAATTCTGGGGAAATAATGAGCTGATCTGAGCAGGGCAGTTAGTGAAAAACCACCTCCACCTCTTCCCCAGCCCTCCCATTGCTCAGCTCTGGCTCCTGCAGACTGGGAGCCCAGAATGTTTTTCCATCCTCTCTCAGATGATGTGGAAATGCACGTGCCCCAATGCCGGCTGCGGCTCCACTGGGAGCGCTGGGAAGAGCGAGCAGCTCTAAAATAAACAGGCCACCAGTACAGCCTCTGGAACATTAAGTGGCTTCTCAACTGGTCTTGTAAACCTTCAAGCCAAGCCTTATCTCTGCAGAAGAGTTCAGGAGAGGAGCAGATGGAAGAAGACTTATTCGGGGTCAAATGTTTTCAGCAAGAGGCAGCACTGAGTGTCACCAGCCTGGGAGCTCAGCATGGCCACGGAGGCTCCTCGGCCCCTGAGCACACAGAACCCTCCACTCCCTCACTTTCTGTTTCTGAACAATGGGCCCTTTGGCATTTTCCAGTCTCACCACGGTAGTTTTTGGGATGGAGGACCTGGAGAGAGCCTCTAAGCAGGGCAAGCAGGAGCCACGGAGCTGCAGTTTTCCCTTTCCACGTGCAGAGCTGAGGGGCAGCAGCAGCTCCTGGTGCCTCTGCAGCACTGACTGAGCTTGGCCAGTGCTGTGCCTCAAGACCCAGACTTTGCCAAGAGATTGGATTTCTGTCAGCTTGCTCAAATCTCACTGATTTCAGGTCCCACAACCCCAGACCAGCTCCAGCTTCTGAAAACTTAATGCAGGGTCTCAAAAGCAACAGGCTTGGCCTCACTGATGCCCTGTTTGAGAGCTTCTCATCTTCTGAAGTATTGAAACAGTGCTAATGAGAAAAAAATGCAGGAGAAGCCCCTCAGTGGCTGGATCTACCCTTCAGACACCAACCCATGGAGTATGCCCACAGCTCAGCAGTGCCTGAATGTAGCTGCTGCTCCTGCATCCTCCCAGGCAGTGCCTGAAGAAGGAGCTGAGGGCTCCCCCAGCCCCTCTTTGCCCCCCAGCTGGTGCTGGCAGCCCCCCACTGTCCCCTCCTGTCCTTGCAGGAGGAGCAGGAGGCTCAGCACACACGGAGGCAGTGCAGTGATTCACAGGCACAGCTGCACTTCTGTGGGAATAAAACCCTCCCCTGCCTCACGGGCCGGAAGAAAATCAGAACAAACGTTCTTAGGAAAGGAGGAGCAGGGCAGCCAAGCCAGAGTAAACAAGCCCTGAGAGGAGGGTGTGGGAAGGAGGGGACGTGTGTCAGCCAGCAGACTCTGGCTGGCTGTGCAGAGGACAGGAGTGGGTCTCTCATGCTGTCTTCTGGCACTCGCTGCTTCTTCCCATCTCCAGACAGGGATCTGACTGATGCTTTGATTTGAGTTGCACCCAAACCACACTTTTGATTTTTGCTGCTTTAGGTTCCAACTCTGTTTGTGTCTCTGAGCATCTGAGGGCTGGAGGGGCCGTGAAGGGACTCAGTCCATGGGGTGAGGAAGGTGTGGGGGAGCACCAGGCTCAGCACTGCACCAGCTTGTCCCTGGGCCACAGTGGAGCTTCTTCATAACCCACGTGGGACTGAAATGTAAAACTGAGCACCAGCACTGCCCCAGCTGGACAGGGTCAGTGCAGGAATTGGCCCAGCAGCTGCCCCAGCGTGCCCAGCAGTGGCTGCTCAGAGCCAGAGAGAGCACCAGTCACAGAGGGAGCCTCCCTGTCCGTGCCCTCCCAGGAGCTGGTGGTTTGGGATCATGCAATGATGGAGCCTTTTTTAACCTCCAAGTCCTTTGCCTCCCCTCGCAGGGGGTTTGTGGGCTGGGGCAGTGCCTGGCGCCTCTCAGGAATAGTAAATGAGTCAGCTCCCCAAACCACGCTGTGTGGGTGGAGAGCACAGGTGAGAGTTTTCCCCCTTGGGGGATCACAGAGGTGAGGCCCCCGTGTGGGCGTGGGTGTGCCTTTTGTCTCATTAACCAGAACGCTGATGGCTTTAACTGCAGGGGAGCCAGCAGTGCTCATTTATATAATATTTCTGTAACATTTTTTGCAGGTACAACAGCCTGGTGACTGGCAAGCGGGCCAGGGGACTCATTGCCGTGCTGTGGCTCCTGTCCTTTGGGATCGGACTGACCCCACTGATGGGCTGGAACAAAGCCATGAGTGGCTGCCCCAACAGCACCAACGAGACAGGGGCTGAGCCTGGGACAAAGCACCAGGGCTGCTTCATCTCGTGCCTCTTCGAGAACGTGGTGACCATGAGCTACATGGTCTACTTCAACTTCTTCGGCTGCGTGCTGCTCCCGCTCGTCATCATGCTGGGCATCTACATCAAGATATTCATGGTGGCCTGCAAGCAGCTGCACCAGATCGAGCTGATGGGCAACTCCAGGACCACCCTGCAGAAGGAGGTGCACGCAGCCAAGTCTCTGGCCATCATCGTGGGGCTTTTTGCCTTCTGCTGGCTGCCCCTGCACATCTTGAACTGTATCACGCACTTCCACGGCGACTTCTCCAGATCCAAGCCCGAGTGGGTGATGTACGTGGCCATCATCCTGTCCCACGCCAACTCCGTCATCAACCCCATCATCTACGCCTACAGGATCCGGGATTTCCGCTACACCTTCCGCAAGATCCTCTCCAAGATCCTCTGCAAGGCCGACGACTTCCCCAAGTGCCCCTCGGACAACAACCAGCACCTGACTGTCATCAACATCAGCTCCCCCGCGGCCTCGGTGACCGTATGACCCTGCCCCTCCTGCCCCTGGGTGTCCAGCCCGTCCCTGGCGCTGCCCTTCCCCGTGTGAGCAGTCCCAGCGAGCTCCCAGGAGTGCTCCCAGATGACCACTATGCACTCGTGCAGCTGTGTTTTTATTTTTATTTTTGTAATTAACATAGTGCCTCGTAGAGGAGTGACCTGAGCGGGGACACTGAGTGCAGCTCGCTCTCCTCTGTAGCCCCAGGGGGTGGGAGAGCTGTGATCCTGTCGTGTTTTCCTTTCCAGGTGTTTCCTTTCCAGGTTGGACACTGACTGGGGAAGACTCACCTGCTGGGGGGGGTGTTTCCCCAATTGTGCTGCTCATGTCAAGTCATAGGATCTTTATTTTAATTATTATTATTATTATTATTATTATTATTTTTTAATATTTTGATTCATTTAGGAGTAATAATTTTGTGTCTCATTTTTGAGTTGTTCTCTAAGTCCATACTTGACAGCACTTTGGTAATACCTTAATTATTCCATCAATTGTTTGATGAAGCTTGTATTCTCCGATGGGAAAAAGTCTTACTTAGCCCAGTTGCTGGTGTGAAACTGAATCTGTGTTCCAGGCACTGAGGGAAGGGACTGTGTGGATGGGAAAACCAGGTCAGAACAGGCCAGACCAGCATGGAAACCCCATTCACTGAAAGATTTGAGAAAAGACTTGACCAAGGTTTTAGAGCAGAGGTTTAATTGCCTTTAAATCACTTCAGTCCACAGGATTGTGCAACCCAGTGCTTCAGGTTTGCTTCCAGACCTGTTTCCAGCTATCCAAATGCAGGAGGCAGAAATGCCCCAGTGGTCTTGGCTCAACTGAAGCAGAGCCACCAAGGCCAGTGTCACTCTGCCTTGGGCACACGAGCTCTACAACAGGGTTTTTGCTCCCAGGCCAAAACTTGCCAGCCCTGCAGAGCTTCCAGAAGTGCAGGTTTTGGCTATGAGAGCTTGCAGCTCACCTGATTCCTAAAGCTTGGTCTGGCCGGGACAGCCCTGCAACCCCCAGAAGCTGTGAATGTGCTTTTTTTTTCCTCTAATAGTAATTTCTGTATTTTTATCCCGGAAAAATTGTACTTGAATCACACAGAAATCAACTTAATGTATTTTTAAACTGTGTTGCACTACAAGGGGGGTAATACAAGACCCCACAAGTTTCATTTCTCTGGCATAAATAATGACAAATACTGTGTAAAATCAGTCAAAAAGCTGAAGATATCTTGTTCCTGCAGTATCTCCTCTGCCAGCTGGCAAGAGCTGCAGGCAGCAGCTGCAGGAATGACTCTGGGCCCACCATGCACAGGGAATGGTTCCCTGGGAGTGCTGGATTTCCTAGTAGCAGCTCAGCCCCAGAGCTGGGTGGAATCACCAGTGAGCTCTGAATGGGTTTGTACACGTTTATGCAATGTCCAAATTTAGCTACAGCTCGGTGTCTCAGAGATGGGCACTTCCAGCACGAGTCTGAGCAGTTCCAGTCCCTGTCCCGAGTGCATCTCCTTGAACAGCCCCATTCAGCTCTGCTGCATCTGCCTTGGTCGGGGTCCAGCTGACACAGGGAGCCACCTCCAGCCATTTGGGCAGGGCCTGACTCTCTCTCCTGCTCATTCCTTCCCTTCCGTGTTATCTTTGGCCGTGTTCCTCCCGTTAATCACGGCTGGAAACGAGCAGGGTTTCACCTGCAGCTCTGGCAGTGTTGCCAAGTGGTTGCAAGCCACATTTATCCTCACAACAAAGGATGTAATCCCTGCCTTTGGCTGGCTGAAAACGACCCAAACTCTCACAGCAGCAACAGAGTGAAACTCTCAGTGCTGTTAACACCAAGAGAGAAGGTCCCAGAATGCTTGTCCACATGTGAGAGCTTTCAGAGCAGCTCAGCATCCACCACTGCTCCCTCCCACACCTCTCATGAGCCAGAATTCCTGCAGAGGGATGTGGTGCATCCTTAGCCCAGCCACGCCATAGCCCAGGTCCTGGTCACTGGGCACAGGAAGTGCCTTTGTGGATCTGAGCCAAAAACCTTTCAAGGCAAAATAAAACCAGGACACCTCCCTTGGCCCCCTCAATGAAAAGCTCTGAAGGTTTCTATAAAAATGTGAAGCAAAAAGAGCAGAGGAACTTTGTGCAGAGAGTGCAGCTGTGGCCATTCAGCTGTCACTGCTCCCTGCTCTGATGGACAGGGATGGATGTGCTCTCCTGGTGTTGCTCAGATGTTTTATTTGCAGTAATTGTTATTTACACACAGAATGCTTCATTTACCCCCCACACCCCCTGGCTCAGCCTGCACCCCTTTATTTCTCATGGTGGATGCATTCCCATGGTGCAGCACAAGGGGCCACACTGCATTTAGGGAGATCAGGGAATCCCTGGAAGGAGCTGGTTCCCAGCTCAGGGCTGCTGTGTGGGCAGGGAGGTGCTCAGAGTGCCTGAAAATGGTCAGTTTAAAGCACAGCAACCAGGATGGTGCTTCCAAAGATCCTGCTCCAGTGGAAGCACAGAGCTGTCAGCAGTCCCAGGGTGCTGACACTGAGGGATCAGAAATTGCTCTGAGCTGCCCCCTGCAAAGAGCCACAGCAGCTCTTTAATTTGTGGATCACTGAGACCTGCAGGACTCTCTGCATCCCCACATCACAATTCTTACAGATTAGTTCAAACATCTTCAGAAATCCCAACAACAGAATAAATAAATGAAACTGAAGTCAAGACAGGCTGAATTAATTATCAGTGCCAAGCTGCTAATTAATGTCATGCTTGGCTACAGCACAGGAAGAAACCTCCCAGCCACAACGAGCATTTGACAGCCTTGTAGATAGTAAAAATGCCAGCTACACAGCCAGGAGTGATCCAAATCCTTCATCCTTCATCCTCTTCCTCAGCCAGGAGGATGTTTGAGAGCTGCTCCTCAGACACAGACAGTTCCTGGCAGGCTCCCATGGCCTGGCTGAGGTAGACAGCCAGAATGTGTTTGCACTGCAAAGTTAACAGCAGGAGCAACGCTGGAATGTCAGGCTCTGTCTGGACCAGGAATCCACCCTGCCCAAAATGTGTTTAATGAAGTGCTCAGCCCTCCCAGGAACGTGGTTCCCTCCTGGCACAGGTGGTGCTCAGTGTCCCCAGTTCTGCCACCAGGACAGTGCAATCCAGGGATCTGGTACACGGATCCTGGCTCCTGACAGCCTCCCCACCACTGCAGACCACCAAAAACCCTCCCCAGCCCTGGCTGCCCCCCAAACCTGGGGCTCTGAGGCCAATGGCACAGTGGGTCGGGCTCAGCCTGCATGGCCAACTCCACACTTGTGTTTGTTTGGAAATTTCAGGTTCAAGGAGCAGGGCAGAGCCTTGTCCCCTCTCCCCAGCCCTGCCCCAGGGATGAGGCAGAGAACTCACCAGGAGGCTCTCGCTCTTCTGCAACACAGAAAACCCAAAGGCAGGGCACGTGCAGAAGTGGCAGGAGCTGTAGCAGGTGTAGAGTTTGCCTGAGCTTCCAAGGACCTGAAACAGAGGCAGATGAGGAGTCAGAGGCAGGATTCACTTTAATTTCTCTGACTCAGGCTGGGTCTGCACTGACCTAGCAGTGAGGGGGAGGTGTCACAGTGCAGAAGTGTCCCCAAACACTGCAGTGACCCACCTAAGCTTGAAGCTCCTCAGGTTTCCCTGAGCACTTGCAGGGGGACCTCTCCTTTCCCAACCACTGAAGGCTGCTCTGCTCCCAAAACCAGCTGCAGCTCCTGGAATCCAGATCTGCCTGAATAAACAAAGCTGAAGTCTCCAGAGAAGCCTCCCTGCTCCATCTCTGCTTTGGGAACAGCACTGCCTGCTTTTCCCACATGCTGTTCCCTGCAAGGCTGGTGCTGAGGCTGCACCAGGGCTGTGGGGTGCAGCAAACAGGTGAGGGAAGCATTTGTTTCCAGCATGGAGCAATCTGTGGCTGCAGGATACAGGAAAGCCAACCTATGGATTATTATTTCTCTTTTGGTTCCTTCAAGACTGGAAAACAGCTTTTAGGAAACTCCTTTAAGATCCCACGGCAAGGGAAGGATCTGCAGGAGCAGAACTTGCCCAGGGCTCTGAGGGCACATCACAGCCCTCTCCCAGCCCAGGCTTTAGGCTCTGCCTGGGCTTGTGGCACACACACACCTAAATCCAAAGATAAACCCAGAAGTGAAAAGGCAGAGTGCTGCTCCCCTCCAGGACATCCCTGCCATTCCAAGCCCCTCCAGAGGAGCATTGTCCCTCATGGTCCAGGGCTGCACTTCCAAGGGGAGCATTCCCCTGTTCCCTGGAACTCTCCCTGCACCCTTTGCCCAACAGGGAACATCCACAAGTTCGGGCTCTCCCACAGAAGTGCCAATGCCTCAAAGTCCCCCTCACTCCCAGCAGATCCAGGACACAAGACTCACATTCCCATTTCAGGGTAAACCACTTTTTTTTCCGTCTGGCTTTTCCCCTGGGTCCTCCTTTCACTGCAGGCTGAGTTTGTTTCACTTGTGATAAGTTTGTTTTCCTCTAGCCCCTTTGATTGTTTTTTCCAAGATGAAGTATTCCGATGGTGCCTTTCCTTCAGAAGTGTTTTCCTTTGAGGAGGGGGGGAAGCCACAGACAGACACTGCCAGATTTGGGCTGAGCTCAGCGTTCCCCCATCTTGACCTAGATGGCAAAAACACAGCCTCTGCCTAATAAGGCAAAATCTAAAATCCAAAGACCGGGAGAAGAAGGTGCCTCTGTTCCTGGCCAGCTGCAGCCCAGCCAGGCACTGGGGTGCTCTCCTGGCCCTGAGGTGAGATTTCCTTCTGCTCTCTTCATCCCTGGGCACTTGCTGGGTGCTCAGTGAGGAAAATCCCCCTGCAGGTGTCCCTGCCAGGGTGTGGGGGCACAGGAGGGTGAGCTGAGGCACCAGCACGTGGACAGACAGACAGGCAGCACCACAGCCTGTGCCAGGGCCTGCTGCTCAAACCCTTCACCGTGGGGCATCTGCCACACAGTTCTAGGAAATGAATGAAAAAAAAGACCTAATAAAAAAAGAAGAACCCAGTAAAAGTGCAGGATGTGAGCAGTGCCAGCTGGCAGGGCTAAAGCACTGCCTCTGCCCTGCTTCACACCACAGCTCAGCAGTTCTGCCACTTGGGCACAGCTAAAGGGTGCCCCAAATGCTTTTGCCACATCCAGCACAGCTTCCCCACCAGCCAGATCCACCCTCCCTGCAGCAGGTACCATTTATCCCTGACCTCAGCATGGCAGGTATTGTCCAAGCTCTCTTGGGATGATTTCAGCTCTGATCCAGCCCTTGGACACACCATCAGTGCTGCTCCTCTGTTAAACAGCAAGGGCATTAATGCCCAGGCATTAAGAGACAAATCACAGCTTTCATTTGACTGAGGGCTCTTTCTTCTCCCATCTCAGCTCCTGAGGGCAAGAGCTGCCTACACTACAGGGCCTGTCTGAGCAGAGCCTTCCTCCCCTGGAGCAGGACCTAAGATGTGCTGGGTGATAGGGAATTATCAACAGCTCAGATTTGGCTGTAATGACCCAAAGGAGTTTCACAACAGAACCAACCTCACGGCCTCAAAGAGTTCTCCAGACCCAGCTGCAAGTGGAAGCACCACCTCACATTCCAGCTCAACCACATCTGGGTGCAAATGGCAGGGCTGACTTTGTGGGGGATAATTACCAGGGATGATTGTGCAGTGTCGAGGCAGCCATGGATGCCCCTCTCCCCAGGAGCACTCAGCTGGGGGACATTTCCACACATTCCTGCACCACACAGGAATGAAGAGCCAGGACTCCAGTGCAGTGTCCCACCCAGGGGTTCAGTTTCTACGACTCCAGATCGTGTTCCTGTCACTGCTCCAGCCAGCAGCCTCAGGGGAGGCTCTGCTCTTTGTTTCTGCATCTCAGACAGCTGTGATGAGGAAGAATTTCACAATGGCACCAACCTCACACCCCCGGAGAAAATATCTCTTCAGATTCCTCTGTTAATGAACTCATCAGCGTGGCCTTAATCAGCAATCAAGCTCCACTGAAGAGGAATGCAGCTGGAGGCACACAGGAACCTGCTTCCTGTAGGTTTGTCCTGCATTAACTCCCTGACCCTCCTGTCCAGGGGCTCTTTCTCCACAGGGAAACCAGAGGCTCCCTCTCCCTGCAGAGGCAGGAGAGCAGTTCTGACACTTGTTCCTTTTCAGTGTGCACCAGTGGAGCCCATTATTAACATCAGTAGATATTAATTGATGCCCAGCAAAGCTCTGCCTCAGCCTGCAGGGCCTGACAAAGCTCTGCAAGGAGAGTGTGACCGTTCTCTGCCCAGTGGCATTTTCAGACAAGCAACAGTGAAAAAGGGAAAGCCTTTGAGCATTCAATTAATCAGCAAGGCAGCTGCTGTCTAAGGCTGCTGGAAGCTTCCTAGGCTTTACCAAACATCCACAGGCAAGCCCTCAACTGGAATCCAAGGCTGTGTTCTCCAGCCCTGGTTATGATTCATGTCCCTCTGGAGGGGCCTGTGTCCTCTCCACAGCCCCAGAAGTGATAAAGGCTCCATGTGAATGCTCTGAACACGTGAGAAGGGTTTGTGCCATTAGCCAGGCCTGACTTCACAGCTCTGCTCTCACCCTACACGACCCCAAAGCACCTCCAGGGGATGAGAGAAGGTCCTTTGCAGAGGGGATACTTGGAAATGTTCCTCTTGTTCCTCACCCCTGTGCTGTAATTGATCTCAGGGCTGAGGTGAGCTCTTCTCCCCTAAATGCCATTTCGTGGAGATGTTTCTGTGATTCACAGACTTGGCTACACTGAACCAGAATGAAACCCACGGGTTTGGCCTGCACTGCTTCCTCCCAGGCAGCAAAGTTCCCCTGCCAAGCAGAGGTCAAGAGGGGAAAGAAATGCAGGGATGGCTGATAACACTGAGCTGTGTACAACTGGTCAAGAGGAAGAGCTTCCTTTGCTGGATAGGATGAGGGTAATAAAGCAAAATTAGCAATCCCTGGAAAACTTCCTCCTGACTGTGATGCCCACAAACACATAAATTGTCTCTGGCTGGCTGAGAGCCACGAAGAAAATGGTACTGAACTGTGCTGCTTTAATTCTAGCTCGTGGCTGCTGCTCTCCAGTGTCACTTCAGGAGTTTATAAAACAATGGTGCTCTCTCTGTGTTTATCCATGCTCTTCAAGTCAGGAAAACACTGGCTCAAATGCCAGCTGGAAACCATCAGAAAGCAAGAGCAAAGAGGAGCATGTACCTGGTACAGAGTCCTTCCACTGGGGGCAACAACTCGGGTGACAGAACGCTGATCCACCAAGTCCAGAGCTGGGACTGCAGATGGGCCAAAAATGAACTTCAACCTGGAAGAGAACGTGTCTCTAGTTAGGTCACAGCACAAAGGAGACCACCTGGCTCAGCCCCAGTGCACAGAGGGAGCCCCTGTGGAGCCCAGAAGGTGCCCATTGCAAAAGGTAGTCATTTTTCCTTGTTGCAGTAACTATGAAAATGTCCCATGGGCACAAAAGGCACAATCAGGGATTTTAGGGCATCACATGGAGCCAGACTTGGCAGTGCTCAGGGGAAAAGAGGCTCGGGCTCTGGGACACCTTAACTGCACATCCAGGCTGTCCTGGATGTGCTGCCCTGGATCAGAGGATTGATCAATCCCACCTCCAGGCATGGACCACACATCTCCTTGGAGAGAGAACAAGGATGATCCATAGCTCCTGGAGCAATAGGAGCTGGGGCTCCTTCCTCATCCCTTGGAAATCAGTTCAAACCCTGGGGAACAAGTGAGTCATTTTGTAGTGATCACATCTCCTCCATCACAGTCACAACTGAGGGATAAATTATCCTTTCCCTACCCACCAAACTGCATCAGGAGGAAGCAGGAGAGCATCAGGGAATTACTTAAGGCACTCCACTGCACATGGAGACACCAGCTAGCATCAGTTTTACATCTGTGACCCAGCTACGAGCAGGGCTCAGAGACAGCCAAGTTATTCCAGATAAACACCCAGGGGCAGCACGTGCCTTGTGTCCCTCCACTCTCCCTAAAAACCCTTTCCTTTCAGGCAGGATACGTGCAGGGATTTATGGATGAGGGAGTGCCTGGGATGGGCATCAGTGCACATCCCTGCAAGGGGGATTTTATCTCCTGCTGATGTTGTGCAGGGGAATATGATAAGGTGTGTTAAACACGGACATCTGCACCTTCAGCCTATTGTCCAGGCAGCTCACAGGCTTCAAAGTCATTCTAGGCCAGTAAATCCAGCTGCTCTGAGTGTTTCCAAAGAGCTCAGGGGCAACTCAGTTAACTTGACAGACCTTTCATCTGCTGAGAAAGCTCTGTGTAGTCTAGAGTGGTTCCAAGGGTAAACAACAAGGAAATCAGCAGTGATGAAAAGATAGCACCAAACACGAGCAGGAGACCAAGAGAAAGGGGAAAGTTTCCAAGTCCAGGGAGGACACAGCACGGCTGAGTCAAGCTCATTGATAAGCAGCCAAGCAGACAGACAGATTCCAGGAAGACCAAAACTTGCACAAACTCAAGGCAAAAAGGGCTGGCTCCCTCTGAGGGCTGAGGAGGTGGGTGGGGGAACGCTTCACGTAAGACATTCCTTGATGATTAGGTTTGGGACTAGAACAGGGTTGAGCTCAGTGAGTTTCAGGAACTCTTTTCAAATTTAGGGAATTCTTTTCTTGTGTATATCAGTTCAACAGGAAATGCCCACAGGAAATTCAAGGACTTTGGAGATTTGGAAGAGATTGGGAAATTAAATCAGAATACTTCTGAGCTGCTGGTTGCAGGGAATTGGTGGAAATTTGGCTGCCAAGAGTTACCTCCCAACCATTATTAAACTTAACAAGGGAATTTCTTTCCTCTTTTCTTTTCTGAGGAGAAGGAAACAAAAGCTTTCACGAGGCTGGTCAAATCTAATCCCATCTTCCAAAGGCCACTGTGGTCCCTGGAGAGGGAGTCTGCACACCTTTCACAAGTGTCAGATAACTTTAACACAAAGGCATTAAAGGCCTGGAGGGTTCCTGGTGATCTCATCCCCTGGCAGGAGCACAAGATGAATCTGAAAAGTCTCTTTCACCGTGACAGTGCCTTTTCTTCACCTTCAACACCAACTGGTGAGGGCTGAAGTTGTGAAACTTGGGTCTCTTAGTCACTGCTTGGGAATGACTGAAGTATTCACAAGGGTGACAAAGCTGACCTGAGACTGCTCCTCAACAGAAGAAAAACTCTCAATCTGCAAGTTAACAATTCCCTGGTGCAGGGTGATGGTTAAGAACACTTCTCCCTCTCTATCACACATGCCCATGACTCAAGCAGCAGGAGTGACCTCAGCGTGCTCACAGTGATAGGAAGGCAGAGGGATGAATCCACTCTCACAGCAAACTCATTCCAGATCTGAGTCAGAGCTCAGGTCAAACATCCCGGGTTTACATTAAAGCAAATCATCACAGGAGATTCAGTGACTTAATTTCATGAATCTCTGGAAAAAAAAAACCCTTCAGAACCTTCCTTTGCACCACCACCACCAAAACCATGCAGCATTTTTGTGTTTCAGCAGCACTTGGTCAAACACAGGAGAAAATCTGCAGCCCCAAGATGAGAGCTGAGCACCAACTGCCCTTCAGCAAGACACTGGGGCAGGAACTGAAGCAGAAGACACTCACCCCAGCAGCAGGTCATCGGGGACTGCAACAGAAAGAAAAGGAAACGTGATTTTGCAGAATTTCACATCACAGAAGGATCATTGTCCCCCCAGGGTAACCCCGGAGGACACACAGAACTGCAGGGCTCTCACCATCCTCTTTAGCCACCAAAAAAGCAACAAGGAGCAGCAAAACGATCCATGATGGCAGTGCTAAGGCACTTATCAAGCACAGCAATCACAACTGAAGGGATTTGTTTTAAGGAGAAATGCAGAAGCCCAAATTTCTTTTATGGCATCCTCCTTTTAAAAGCACACAATAAAATGCAGGAGGCTTCAGCGTCTTACTCTGTCACTTTAAGAAGCTAGTTAAAATATATATATATATTTTATTTTCCCTGAAACTCTCTTGGCATGAGTTGAGAACTCTGGCATCACAACTTTAAAAATGTTGTTCTTTTCCCAGCAGAGTCTTGCAGGGCGCCACTGGTTTATGGCTGTTAGTACAGCCCACTGAAACACTGTGTCTTCATTTATTGGAGCTTCTCGTCAGGATGGAAAGTTACACTCCAGCAAAGCAGTGTGTTTGTTGTAGCTGACAGCTCAGGCTCTGCTGCTCCAGTCTGATCTTTCTGTTATCACCCAGGGGACACAGAGTACTCTGTCTCCATATCCCACTGGAAGATCTGGATTTTTGACCTTAAAATCTTTTTCCTCCAACAATTCAAAATACTCTCTATGACTTGCACTGTCGGTTTGAATTTTCCAGCTTTATTTGAATTTAATTCTGCAAAGGGATCGATCATTTTGTCTCCACAGCTCCATCTCAGCGTGCTTTAGCACCACTCTGCTGCTTTAAGAAGTATTTTTTAAAAGGGATGTGAACGTTTTTTTTTTTTTTTTTGCTTAGTTTACAACAGGATTTATAAAGCTCTTTTAAAAGTCACATGCAGATTTTGGATCTACTCTAACCTGACAGGAGCCATAGTGCAAGTGTGCCAAAAAGCTGTCATTGGGGTCACTCTGACAGTTTAGACATGAAATTTCTGCCCATTCCTCACTCCCACGTAGTGCTCAGACAGATTTATCTGAATTCTTACTTGTTTGGGTTTTGTGCAGTTAAAAATATTCCTTCAGAAGACACTTTCCTTAGGAAGAGCCATTCTGTGCAACTCATCCAGTAAACACTAACATTAATATTCTGTGTTAATATAGCACAGGTCACAGAGCGCTGGAGGTAATTGTTCTTAACTAGCTGCTGGAATTGGCCAGGATGTCACTGCTGGCTTGTGCTCCTTTCATTGAAGCACTGGGAAGTTGTTCCCAGCCCTGGGATCACCAGCACACCCCCTCTGCCGGTCGGTCAGGCACCGGCTTTGGGAAATTTCCCTTTCCAACTCCAAGTTTCGGGATTGGTGAGTCCATAGAACCAGCAGTGCAGAGGGCACAGCAAAATTCCTGCCCAGAGGCACTAATTCATCATCCCTCAAGTGTGACCAAGAAGCAGTATCACCCCTAAGTCTCCCATTCAAAAAAAAGTGCCCAAACTGGTGTGGTTTTTGAATTTGACTTCAAGAAAGGGGCTGCTCCTCGTTATCTGTGCTTCACACCCGTCTGTTGTCACAAACAGGGACAGAAAGGTGAAGGCCACCCCTGAGAACAGGGTCTGGTAGGAAAGGGGAGGCCAATGACCCCCATCACTGCCTGGGCACTGACAGGCCCCGCTCCTGGCCACTGAGGGATCCTCCACCTACCGTGGGAGCTCTCCTGAAAAGCCTTTTTGATCTCTCTCAAGAGCTCCTCTGCTACTGCTGGCAAGGTACTACCATCCATCCCTCCGGACTCATCCCTGGAAAGGAGACAGGAGACAGTGGGAAATCATGAGGGTCACCACGGACACTGCATCGGGAGGGTTTATCTGGGCAATTTATCCCAACCCAGCAACCAGGCCAAGGAACTCGGAACTTTAAAAATGTGTTTTTTACACCTTCCGGGAACACGGGATTCCCCACGAACACACGGGGGTCTCCGAGATGCCCCCACACAAACACAGGGCCGGTGGAAGGCCCGGTCACTGCCCAGGGAGGAAGATGCTCCTCACGTCCCGGTGGCACTTCCCGGGCCTCAGCTCCTGCCCGTTCCTCTGGTGCCGCCGCCGGGCAAGCAGAGCTGGGCCCAGCCTCCCCTCACCGCTCTTTCGGTGTTCACGCACACGGACGAGGCGCCCTTTCCGCAGCCCCGGCTCCCTCAGCCTTTCCTGCCTGATGCTCCAGCCCCTTGCTCGACTTTGTCCCGCCGCTCCGCGTCCCTCGTGCGCTGAGGGGCCCGGCAGAGGCCAGGGGGCTGCTCGGCGGGCCGGGCTGAGGGGCGGGCTGCGCTCCCGGTGCCGCTCCCGACGGGAGCAGCTCCCGGTGCCGTTCCCGGTGCCGTTCCCGACGGGAGCAGCTCCCGGTGCCGTTCCCGGTGCCGTTCCCGCCCCGCCCGTGACGTCACTGACCGCCCCGTGCCCGCCGTGACGCCGCGCGCGCTGTGCCCGCTCTTAAAGGGCCCGCTCGGAATGGCGGCGGCGGCGCTGCCGCGGGCCCTGTCCCGGCTCTGCTCCCGGCGCTGTCCCGCCCTGCCCCGGCCCGTCTGCACGGGGGGACAGCGGGGACACCGCGGGCACACCGGCAGCGGCACGGCGGGGCTGGCGCGGCGGCGCTGGGCACGGCCGGCAGGCGCTGCGCTGGCTTTCCTGGGAGGTGAGAGGCGCGGCGGGCAGCGCGCAGCGCGCAGCCGGCGCCGGGCACCCACCACCGTGTCCCCGCAGGCTTCTCCCTCTTCCCGCGGGAGCAGGAGGAGGAGGGCGAGGACGCCATCGTGCTGCTGCTGAAGAGAGCCAAGGTGAGGCGCGGGGCGCTGCGGGCCGTCCCTGCGGGGGCCCGGCGGTGACCGGCGCTGGTCCCCCCGCAGCTCAGCGCCGTGAGGGGGGAGCTGGCGGAGGCCGAGCGGCTCCTGCACCAGGCCCTGCGGCGGGCGCAGCAGGAGGAGAACAGGCAGGCCATCATCTACACCTACAGCATGGTGAGCAGCGGGGCCTCGGCCCAGCTCGGGCTGCGGCTGGAGGGACAAGGAAAAGCGGCTGAGGCTCGTCCCCGTTGCCTCGGTGGGGCTTCAGCAGTGTCTGTCTGTTCCAGATGGGGAACGTGGCCTACATGCAGGGACAGCTGGACAATGTGAGTAACTCTGGTTTTTTTCCTCTGAATTTTTAGAGGTTGACATCTTGTGCACGGTCTCGAAGGTGTGGGGTGCTGGCACAAGCTGCAGATTGAGAGCAGAGATCTCAGTGCAAAGCAGAATGATCCCCCTCAGGACTGCAGTCCCATGAGCGCATCACGTTAAGAAAGATGCTCTCATTATTAAGGTTTGAGCTCCAACACGGTGTGCAAGGGAAGGAATACTTCTTACTGTGAAATGCTGCAGCTGAGCAGGGAGATGGCTGCTGCAAGGAGCTCGCACAGGGTAAAGGCCTGGCTGCTGCAGCAGCTCTCAAGAAGAAACTGAAAGAACCCACTGGTTCAGTACTGCTGGGCTCTGGTCAGCCTTTCTGGTCTTGATGTAGTGTAAATGCCACAAACTTGAGCTGGGCCTCTCCACGTAGTCTGCTTCTGCTTTGTTTTAAATGCCATCATTCCTCAGTATCCTCTTCAAAATTCTCATTTCAGGCAGAAAAGCTCTACAAAGCAACTATGAGCTATATGCTTGCAGGGGACACGAAGGAGGTATGTTCTTCTGAGAGGCTTCCAGTGGTGCCCTATTCTTTACCTTATTTCTTGTGCTGCAATGCCTCTTACTGGAAATTGGCAATACCATAATGGATGGCAGCTCTGGAGGCAACAAGATGGGGATTTTTAAGGTCTAAACTCTCTGAGGAACTAGTGTTTCTGTTGGGGAGATGCAAGAGGAGTAACAGTTGAATTGTGTGTCCTCCTGGCAGGATGACAACGCCATCCTTGAGCTGTCCCTCAAGCTGGCCAGTATCTATGCTGCTCAAAAACAGTGAGTTTCCATCAAGAGGTGTCACCTGCTTTCACCTCAGCTTTGCAGTGCTGGTGGGGTGGCCAAGCAGAGGCTCTTTTATGAGGGATCCTTCAGGGATGGAAGGAGCTTTGCTTTGCACTTTGCAGGCACAAATTAGCTGTAGCTGGCTACCAGTTCTGCATCCTGACACTAGAGGAGAAGATTGCCAAGGAAAAGGATTTACCTGAGGATGTCTTATCAGGTGGGCAGCCTTGCCTGCCAAAGGCTTTTCATCTTTTCTCCATTTCCCTGTCTTTGATGTTGTTTCTGTATTGCCTAAGCACCATCTTCATGTCCATCCATTGTCTTCACACTGCCTGAGTTTCCTGCTGGGGTAGGATGGAGGCTCATGCTGGATCCTGGGGCAGTGATCACTGCATTCCTCTCTTTGCAGCTGAAGAAAAGGCCAACACACGGCTCCTGCTTGGGATGAGCCTGGACTCCTATGCCCGCTACCTCCTGAACATCAACGAGCTCCCAGCAGCACAAAAAATGTATGAGAAGGCTCTGCAGATATCAAATGATGTTCAGGGAGAGACTCATCCACAGGTGATTAGTACAGCAGTAGCTGGACACTAGGGAAGGAAAGTCTGAGCTGGAGGGAATGAGGCAGCCCTGGAGCAGCTCTGGTAACACCAGACATGGCCAGCACTGTCTGGGGCTGTTCCCCTGCCAGGAAGGACGAGCATGCAGATACAGAAATACAGGACACTTCCTTACTGAAACCTTCTCTGGGAAATCCTGCTTTTCCTAGCGTGACAGGGAATGAATGTGGTGCTTCTGCTGGCCCAGGCTGCTCCAGAAGCTTCCCTTTTGCCTCCTGGTGCAGAGTGTGGTGCTGATGAGTGACCTGGCAATGGTGCTGGACGCTCAGGGACGCTATGAGGAGGCTCACGCCTGCGTCAGGAGGGCAGCAGAGCTGGCAAGGGACACTCAGCACCCCGAGGAGCACATGGTACTCAATAACCTGGCAGCAATCCTGATGCACAAAGGTCAGTGGAGAAATGCCCAGCCTGTCACTGATCTTGTGCTGACTGCAGAGATTTGGATCTGTGTTGTAGGGCTGAACTATAGTGCTGGTTTGGGGTTCTTAGTTTTAGTTTAAGCAGTAGATCAGACTTTGAATGGCTTTCACAAAACTGAATTTAGCCTGACCCAAAAGGTTGCCAGATCTTGTTTCCCATGTGTTCAGTAACTTTTCCAAAAGGACAGAAGATGTGCATGAGATTGTTTCTATGAGATTTTAATGCAGCACCACATCCCATCATCACTGCTGCTCTCCAGCTCTCAGAGCTGGCAACCTGTCAGGATGTTTTCTGAACCTCCCTAGATCTTGATGTGTTCCAAGTAGTCCTTGTCCTTTGCACATGATCACCTTCAGGAGGGGGCTCTGAAAATGGGTGATGGAACTGGGTAGCCAGGCCTCTTTTCCCTCTTGCTACAGAAGATTTCCTGCAAGCAAAACAAGTGTACAAAGAAGCTCTCAAGCAGGCACAGCAGAAGGGAGATGCTGCTTCTGTCCAGCATATCCAGGAGGAACTAGCCGAGCTGGCCAAGAGGAGAAAGGGCTCCAAGTAAGTTTGGCCACAGAGTCCAACCTTGAGGTGGCTGAAGGCAGCAAGGGTTGGTCAGCACAGGCAGCCTGGGACCAGCTCAGTGCAATTCTCCAGAGAAACAGCAATGAGGAGTTTCAGGACTGCTTAAGAGGAAGGGCTGCTACTGCCTAACAGCCCAAAATAAAGGTGTGAAATGTTAACTGTGTGAATTTGTGGTGTAGTTTGTGGTTTGACTGACCTACTGTGCTAAGTGATTTAATTTTGGCTGCCTGAGTGCAAGTCTGGCCTGGTATTAAAACCCGTGTTAAAGTCAAGGAGTAGCAGTTTGCTACTCCTGCCTGCTCACAGAAACGTTCAGGTTCAAAACATGGCTGTCCTAGAGCAAGTCTTGAAAAGGAACAAGCAGGAATTGTCTCACTCTACACAGGCTGAACAGCACAACAGGAGCTCCACTTTTATCAGTGCTGCAGTTCAGCTTGTTTGAACTTCAGCAGAGCATTTCCCAGGCTGTACCTGCACTGCAGCAGAGCTGTAGCTCCCTGTCCTGGTCCAACAGGTTACCTGAAGATCAAGTGTATTTCTTCATTTAGCATCCAAAGATAGAACTTGTCCTCTCAGAGGAGGGGTGAGGCTGTTACCATGCAGAGCTGTGGTCAGAAATAAAACTCTTGGCTCCAGTGGAGAGCACACGGAGTGCCAAAGCTGTCCTCCTCTCTTGGGTAGGTCAGTGCTAGAATGCTGAGGCTTCCTGTTGGAAAAGATGTTGTGTACAAACCCAGCTTTGTCAGCTACGTGCCTTCATGGGAATCAAGTATGAGCAGCTGCTTTAGACAACAGAATTTCTCAGTTCTGCCCTGCCAGGAAGCCTGATGTTAAAGAAAGAGAATTAAACCAGAAATCAGCAAATCCATACTTAGGATAGTAGAACTAATTTTGTCACTAACCAAGCACAAGTTTAACCTCTCAGTTGTCAGAACTGCAGCTGGTTGGTACAACCCTCAATGTAATTACATAATTGTTAATTTACTGACAGTAGCAGGTTCATCTCTGCTGAATTTTGAGCTAAGAGGAGGAGGCATGCAGGTTTTCTAGAGCAGAAATTCATTGAAGCTGGAGAACTTCACATACACAGCTTTGTTCTCAGCAAGCTAGGAAGTAAAAGTAGGGCTGTACTGACAGAAAGGCTCTGGCACATGAGAGCCAACCTTCCCTAGAGTGCTGGGTTTGGGGTTTGAAGTGGCAGAGCCTGGAGGGCAGCAGTGTTACCTGGGAACCCTGCAGCACCCCTGGGAGCAGGGTCTTGCCTGATGCTGCAAAACAAGAGGGAGACACAGGAAAAGCAAGTGGAGAACTGATCCCCTTTATTGATTGGTCTGAATCCAGAAGTCACTGTCTAGTGAAGACATTGTGTGGAAATTATGATGCATGGGTTTTTCAAGTCTTAAATGATTTCATATCAGAATCACGAACCATATCAAGATGAAAGCATTGTGAAAGCGCTGATCAGAAATCAGGTAAAAATTTGTAGTAAACTACACTTTGTAAACATGACTTACAAACACCTTCCTGTTTGAAACAGGGCAGATGTAATTCCATACTTGAAGATTACTGGAATTGTGGTAAACCCTAACTTAGGCTCTGGAGAGGTTTTTACACTGGAGAAGTTAAAACTTGGATAACAAACAAAAAAAGCAGCAACATTTTATGTGCAAATGCCACTCAAGCTGTATCTTAGGAGATAGTGACTATCCTACTTTGGATATCTTGCTGCTGCTGCAGCAGTAACATGAAGCTTTGCAATGAACATGCTATACTTACTGTACAGGTAGCAAAGACATTTGTCTGTACATGCCTCTTTCACATTGTATTTGTTACACTAAGGAAGTGAGAACAAGTGAGTTTAAGAATGGAACTTAACTCTCCACTCCAAATTTAAATCTACAAAAAGGGCAGATCAACTCGTTTTCCAGTATATGTTGCTGTTGGGAACAAAAAAGAAAGTTAAAATAAGAACACAGGTCTACAAACAGGATGAAAACTTCACTGCTTCAAGCCAGAAGGGTAAAGGAGGGGAGGATGAGAGAAATCTTTCTCAGAGAAAGACTGCAAGGAGATTTAAGACTGCCAACGGGGCTACTCTGATGCAGTGTTTTTAAAAAAGTAGCAAAATAGTTCTGTATTTTCAACAGTGTCAAGTTTCCAAATGAGTTCCTTTGGAATTTTGTTTCCCACACTTGGGGTAAAAAGGCTTTCCTTAAAGGACTGAAAATAAATTTGCTATTGATAAATAGTTCTGTGCTTCTTCCTGTTTGTAAGTGGACCATCACAGTCCCTCCAGGGATGCAGAGCCACAGGACTCAAGGTTACACTGCGTAACACCTTCCATACAACGCATCACAAATACAGCGGCAAAAACCCCAAATATTCGTCACTGGAAAATAACTCCAAGGCAAAGACCCTGTTGATCAATGAGATGCAAAAGCAGTTTGGAATCTGACAGACCACGCCACCCCCCAGCTCAGTGCTATCTGTGAATCAGTCCTTCAACCCCGGAAGATTGGAATTCACTTCCTGAGGTCAGTGCAGCATAAAATGAAGATGCTTTTGGAGATGGGTGTCAGGACACCCTGTGACATCACTACCCAGATGGATGTGTACATGAGCTACAAGCATTTCAGAGCAAGCATTGATAGATGAATGATTAAGGAGACTCTCCTAGTACCATATACAATTTAAAAATAAAAATCACCCTAACAAGTATTGCACACTTCAGGAGTTAAGCCAAGCATTTGTAAGGACTTCCACCAAAAGCTTGCTTAGAGGGACAGGGACTGGGACGCAGACTTCAAAATAATTATTACATAAAGATTTTAAAATCAGATTGGAGGAAGGTAAAAATCACAGTACCTATTTCAAACTGGTTGTAACAGAAGCCACGTAGTTGACTCGTGTGTTGCTCAATTATTCTATAAAAGCACTTTGTTTTATTTAAACTTGGGATGTGGAGGTTTTTCTTCTTAAAGGATTTATCAACCCACCCAGAGCCTCTGTTCAGAAAAGCCATTTGCTGTGGTTAAATATGACAGTAAAATTTAGTAGCCTGTTTTGACTGCATACAATGCAGAAACAGAGAACACTAAGAATAGGCTTTTAGGGCACAGTTAAAATTCCCAGTGTGCATAACAGTGAGGTATGCCTCCAGAAGCTGTTCTTTTTTTGTTTCTTTAACCTTTTAAAAATGAACCATAACATACCCATGCAATAATATTTCTGCAGTGTTGCTAAATAAAACCAACTGCACCAAAAATTTACAATGTGGCAGAATTTAAAATTCCAAAGAAATATATCATCTTATTCCAGCGAACCGGAGTATGTTAATGTACAGAAGTCACTAAGGGGTCAGTCTTAAAAATCAACATTTTCACAAGAGCTTGAACACCACTGAGAAAGTGTGTCTAGGGGAAAAAAAAAAAATTATATAAAAGCACAATGCCTGCAGGAAGTGGCACGGCATTAAATGGGCAATGATGGTTGGGAGGCTGGGGTTCTGGTTAGGCTAGGCTGAGAGGGAGGCTAGGGTTATGAAGAGTATTCTACACTGGAGAAAATGCTTAAAAAAAATTACAAAATGACCCCCAAAGTTTAGGCAATGATTTGAACATAAGTACACCAGATACTATAGCAAGGGAAAAAACACTGCAAAAAGTACTCTCTATTTACAGAAGAATGATTTAAAAGACATTATGGTTTTCTTTACAAATAGATGTAGAGCAGGAATAGTCCACATTTTTAAAAACTCTTTACATATTTATCTTTAGTAAGTCAACCTTCTCGACCACAATCCTCCAACACACAGCCTGTGCAGAAGGCATTTCACGGACTCTCCAGCAATTCTTCATTGTGTGGCCCTTGCTCTCTTGGAAAGTCTCTGTGGGCACAAGTCAAAAATAGATTTCTTTTTTTGACCCGCAAATTAAAAAAAAAAAATAATAATCTGCATAGTTCAGTCATCACTGTCAGACAGAGTCTCATATTGTGCTGAAAGCAGTGGTGCAGGCTCTCGCTCCCAGATCCTGTTCTGTGGGTGAGTGGTTGCTTGGCTCATGGACGGGGGGGCGCAGGCGATGGAGGTCGGGGGGGTGCTGCTCAGCATCCTCATGGTCAGAGGGTTGTATGGAAACTGGGTGGAACCTGCATCAAAAGGCAAAAACACGAGCTGTTCTGAGAGATCTGTGGTGGCTTGGGTTGTGACAACTAGCAGAAAATCCATTTCAGAGAACCCCCCACATGCTGTAAACTTCTGGCCAATATCCAGTGTTACAATACAGCATCTGAGCTCCCTGCTAATACCTCTGAAAGAAGCCCATTCCTCACCTGTTGATGAAGGCCTGTCTTCCCAGGCCCACACTGGAGTCTGTCTGTGGTAGTCCCCTTCTGAATGTACAGATGAGACAGAAGAAGGTCTTTCAGTTCCCAAATATCCCTGCCCAGGAATCGGAGACTTTGACTTCCTACTGTTTGACTTGCCAATGAGCTTCTGCTTGCTGACTGCCCCACCTGGCAACAGAAGGCACAGATTTCACCAACCACATTTTAGTCTCTGTGTGTTTGTTTCTATAAATTATCAGGCAGCACTGAGAAGCGTCAGGTATCCAATACACCCTGTTCCATCAGCGTTGCCACAGGCTCCTGGAAAAGCCAGGACGATAACACAAACATCACCTCTATTACTTCCAGAGGAAAAGAAAAAGTGATTTTCAGTGACACCAGGTTATTCAAACCCTTGATTTATTTATTCTCTTTAAGGCCCTGGGATGTTTGGGAGTTGCAATACCTGAATTTGGAGATGGATTGGCTTCTTCCCTCCGTGGCTCGTTACTCGCCGGCACCGCGGCGCCGGAGCTGCCCGGAGCCACCGCAAGAGGCTGGGACATGACAACCCCGTGCTCCTCACTCTTGTCATCAAAGTTTCCCATCAGTGCTTTCCTAATAATGTCTTCCAGACCCAGATTACTGGCAGGATCTGCAAAGGAGTGACCCCTAGAACTGACTGCACCTAGGAGAGAAGAGAAAACACAAGGAAAGGTGGGAAGGGAGGCAAAAAAATGCATCTCCGAGAAATTAAAAAGGGGTGTGGGGAAAGATTTGGTCATTTTGCTTTTCCTTATGGTGCAGTAAACAAATTTTCTTGTAGGATATTAGTATTTAAATTTTCACCATTTTCCTCTAACTGGACTCCCCAAAGAGTATAAATTTAGGGTATTTAAGACATTACATTTTTCTGAAACATATGCTGTTTCTTTTATTGAAGAACTTACCTGAGGTAGTGACTGCTGGCAAATTGAATATTTCAGTCCCTGGCTGAGCAGTTGCTGCAAATAAAACACAACATTTCACCGAGTTTTTTAGTACTGATGATCACTAAGTGATCACCATTAGCCCTACTGCACAAGAAAAAAGCAAAAATACAGTTCTAGTATCATATTCCACCATGTCAGTGTTCATTACTGGAACTATATTAAAATGTCATTTAACAGGCAATCATAAGGGCCAAGAAAACACAAATCATTTAGTTTCCACACATCTTTCCAAAAAGGAAAATGTGTATTACTTAAAGTTGATACCAAACAAACTACAGACACACAATCAGTTAGAATAATGTCAGGTTTTCACAACTCTCTCATTAATTATGTGGTTTTCATCTCTCAAACTGTTAAAAAGATTAAATGTGACAGTCCTACATAAAACAGCATTAAAAAAAAAACCTAACAATCTTCCAGTTCTGTGGCCATAAATTACTGTATGTGTTTTATATTAATAGATTTATATTAATTTGTATTATTTGAACCTATTTAGGTCAGGACATCTGCAGGTGGAAGTCACATAAAGCTTAAGCTGACAAAACTGAGTGAAAAGGCAAGTCCTGCATACCCATGTCAGAGTCACCTCCACCAGATGAGTTCAGCTTTCGAAATATCTCCTGTTTCTTGGATTTTACCATTGGTGAAGTGTTCTCAAGTTTGGTGAAAAACGAAGGCAGGTAACTGATACTGCCTGGAGAGCGAGAGTCAGTCCTGCCAAGACCAACACGTGTCAAAGAGACAGAACTTGTAAGGTGCACATTTCAATCTTCCCAAAAGCAGCCAGGCAGAAACCACAACAGTCATATGAACACCGTGGGGCTCCATAATAACTGAGTTTGCTTAAGCAGCAGCAATCTGACAAATACGCTTGAATTTAAAAAAAACAAACTACTAGTATGTAAATTAAAAAATAATCTCTAAAGAAAGTAAAGAAGAGCCTAGGTTTCCCAGCCCAAGATCCTAGCACAAGTCAGTTTTACACCTACCTCTGTTCAGTAGGCTCAGTTCTTTGGGAAAGCAAAAGAACATTTTCCTGTTTCTCATGTACAACCGGGACCTGAGGTGGCGAGATTGGCTCGTAGGGCTCTGAAGGGACATGACTCCTCTCTGGAGATTTTCCAGGCCTACATCCACAATTCAGAGACACATAATTACTCTCAGTGCATGTACAGCAGTAGTTAACTCATGTAATTCTCCAGTTGCTACATAACTACTTATGTGTAGTTATATGTTACATGCTTTAGTAAGCCTGGTGATCTAAAAAAGATGACTTTAAACTATCCATAACAACTCTTGCTAAGTTTTAAGTAATTAAACTTCTTCAACCTTGTAAAGACTGGAAATTAAGCAGAAGCAGCAAAGGGAAAACAGTTATAAGTTATGTTATGGAGCCAAGCAATTGGCAAAACAGTAGAAGACAGACTTTGCCTGAAAGTAAGACCAGAAAGTGCCTTTATTTCCAATCTGCACCAAGACTACTGCACTATTTTATATCAATATCAATATCATATCTGGGCATCAGTTAAACTTGCAGTTAGACTGAATTCATGCATTACCTTCCCCTGGCCTTGTCAGAGAGGTTCTCAGGGGACACTCTGGCCCCTGGCCGCTGGTGGTGCACAGGCTGTGCCTCGGGGCTGTAGCGGTTCGAGGTCTTTGCCCGGCCAGAAACGGGCGTTGGAGCAGGGGTGGAGTTCTGGAATGTAGTGGTGGGAGGCTGCAAAGAGGCCTGAGAAGCTGCTTGGTTTCTAGCAAAGTCTTGTGTGATGATTTGCTGGATGTGACCAAAAAAAAGTAGAAAAGAGATCTTGGTTAGACATTGGCCACAGTGTAGGTATTCATGAACGAGACTGATGGCAACAAATGAGATTATAAATTCAGATACAGTATTTTATAATACTCTCAAATAAAATCCATAATTATAAAACCTACACAGATGTGATCAGCAAGGGTGATGAGCCGATGGGTCCTGGGCACATGTGCCATCCCCTCTGCCTGGGAAGAGGGAGGTGGAGGTTGTTGGGGTGAGGGGGGCTCCTGTTGTGTCCTGTAGCGGTGAATGGGGCCCTCGTACGGCCTGTTGGGGTCAGCTGGTTGAAAAAGAAAAGGTCACTCTGTTAAGCTTCAAGGTTTGAAATTTCTGTGCTTACAAATTTAAAAAAAAATGACAGTGAGAATATTTGCATATGCAGATAAACTTACTCTCTGCCTGGCTTGGTTTGGGGGTCTCTTGCTGATAGGGTTGTAGCTTTTCTTGAGCAGGTACAGGTGAATTTGCAGGGCTGATCACCTCAATGGCATCTCCAGGAGCTTCATACCGGTGTGAGGACACTGAATATCAAGCAAAGGTTGTGGAATAAGATGTAAATATGACAGAAAATTTTTGTTGCCTATATTTAGCAACACTGGTGCTGCCATTAAATGCACCAGAGAATGAAAGTCAAAACACTGTTGTCTTCTGATGATAGCCATGGTGATACAAATACTTCCATGAAACACTGTTCCAACATAAACCAAGTAATTTTCAGTTTCCTGACTTCTGATAAGGTTACTCTTATGATCCTGCATTTCATGCTGTAGCATGGCATCTGAATAAAGCAAGCAACTCTGATTTTGCAAGAGTCACTATATGCAAAAACAGTATTTGTCTATTAAGTGTTTCTGCTGTGCAGAGCTGAATATTTTATCATTAAACATCCGAATCATTTCACATCTTATCATTTCCCTAAAAGGCTAAGACAGACAGCAAAGAAGTAGAGAGTTACTAAGATACGTACAACTACTGGAAGAATCTGAACTTTGAGAGCCCCTATCTCGAGCATCCTTGTCTGAAGCAATCTGGCGAGTGATGATCACATCTATGAAGTTAGCAGCAGTAATTGTGGTCTTTCCTCGAGTTCTCAGCTCTTCCTCGTACCTGGATTTAGGAGGAGGTCCTTTCTCTTTACCAGCCTCTGAATAGACTACTGATGAAGTCTGTCCCTGGGACTTGCCACCAGAGTAATTTGCAGATGTATAGGGGCACTGCACAGGCCTCTTTTCTACCTCCAGGGTCTTCTGCTCCATCTGCTGCTGGTCAGTCACCACGGCTGACCGGCGTCCCATGTTCTCTTCTATCCTGGTTCCTTCGTGCTTGCTCTCCTTTGCTTTGGCAACTTCCATCTGAGGAGCAGAGGCTGCAGCATCCACGAGTGCTGCCAGGGCATCAGCAGCAGTGTTGTAACGGGAAGCTGGCAAGCCTTGAGTGATAGAGGGAGCTCCGGGGGTGAGCTGCCTGTGGGCAAACATTGAATAGCCTCAATTACATCACATGGAAAGAACAACTACGGCCATATAGACAAAAAGGCAAAGCTCTTCTGACATTGATTTCTATCCAAAAGGCACAGGTGAAAATGCTCTGATAAATCCAAGAGCACTCATAGTGAAATAACCCTAAATGCACCTTTTAATAAGCTCACATTATACAGATATCCCTACAACAGTAACTTCTAAAACATACATGATACGTAGCTGAGCAGCAGGATCCAAAGGTGTGATTACACTTGTCCCATTGGTTCCTTGGAAAATACTTGGCCTTTGCTGCAGGATGTTTTCCTGGCTTCTGACAGAGGGGGATGGGGACCGGACATATCCATGACTGCCAGGTCTGCCAGGCTGCTCTGCACCTGCAGGACACAGAGTGGAGGGGTACAAACAAAGATAAATGATTACTCTTACTGATGCCTTAGGTTTTAACTTTCATATTTTACAATTCCTGTACTGCTTAGAGTGTAACTCTCCAGTTCCTTGTAGCCTGTAATTTCTGCTCTCTTGTGCTGGGCAGATACAACAAAGCCTCTCCAGGCTTTGCCTTCAAGGACAGCCAGGCTCTTCTAGGCCCAAAATGTGTAACCCAAAGCCTCTAAGGGGGGAGCAAGCTGAGGGGAATTACATCATTTGAACTGGGGCTTTAATTGGAGAATTAACCGTGGTATGCAAATGAACCAAACCTATAAAGGTGTGAAGAACTCGTGACCTGGGGTCCATCTTGGGGTCCATTTTTGGAGGCAGCCTCTGGCTCCCCAGGGTGTGCCTTAAAGGCCCTTCAAATAAACACCGACCTTTATTCCCTTACTCTTGTCTAGTCTCTGTTTCTAGGTGGCTGGAGAAGGCATCATTACAACAGTGCAGCACTGTAAATCAATGCCGTCTCCTCCACATCCCTCCCCAGTTGTCTCCACCACTCTGGATGTGATGGTATTTAGATTTAAATGTATTTACAATGTTCTAAATGACATGCAAGCTGTGCCAGTGACAGCTGGGATTCACTTCTCTTTAGGTGCTGCATTGCTTTGAGAGAAAGTTCAAGAAGTTGCAGAAGTTGCAATTATGACCAGAAATGCTCGGCAACGGGAACCTGCCTGAAGTGCAGAGTAAAAGCAAACTGTAAATGGTATTTGCTAACAGTGGCTGCATAAAAGGAGCAGTTACAGTCTACAAGGCAACTGATCCAAGTGTGTCCATGTGCCCTCACCTGGTCGGAGATAAAGTTCAGCAGGGACTGAGGTGATTCTCTCCCTCTCACGTTCTCGTTCTCTTTCCCGCTCTCGCTCACGTTCCCTCTCCCTTTCCCGTTCCTTCTCCCTTTCCCTTTCCCGTTCCCTTTCAGCATTTGCAGCTGCAGAAGCTGCCAGGTGTGTGGGGTGTCCTGGAAGGTCCACAAGATAAAATGAAGGAGCAAAAAAGATACTTAAGTGAAGCATGATGATGTAAACACTTGCCAATATATTTTGCCACACACTTAGCAAAATTTCCCAAGTACATTTTAATTCCACTTACCTAGGAAGATAAAAGTTTAACATACAGCAACAGTGGAAGGCTCAAAAGCCTTTTACTGAACTGGTTTCTATAGAGTTAGAAACTACACAGCTTATAGACCCCAGTTCCACCCTTCAACACATGTAAACTGGGGTTAGTGAATTACAATCAAATTACTACAAATAAAGACCGTCAGAATGAGGCAAATTCAGAATCTGACAGCACTTCTACTGTAACTACACAGGATATCATCAAAAACCCTTTGCTATCCAAGTGAGAGATGCATGCAAAAAGCATCTCCTGAGAAAACATCAGAACATGTTATTAATGAAAGCTGAATAAAGATGGTCAATTATCTCAGCATGTCAGACAGTTAGAGACATCACCAAGCCATGAGAGCTCTTACCTGGTGACAGAGAAGCAGGATTGTAAGGCCTGGGAGGGAAGGTAAGCTGGGTGCCAGGGATATATGTGATTCTCTCCATGGGTGGGGTGCTCGTTCCTCCAGGATGAGGCACTAAGATAGTGGGAGCCATATTGTTCAGGTCAATAATTCCTGTCAGGAGATGACACAGGTGAGAATGGCCACTCCAGGACATGGTCTACACATTTTATGTTCTGTTCATTGGTAACAGTCAGCAACGAATGTTTAGTGGAAATATAAAAATAAAGCAAGTGTAGACTTATATTCCAGCTGGTTCTAGTCTCTTAGATCTGGCAATCAGCAATTTAGGAACACACTAAGTCAGAATTTGCGTTTGTAGCACTCCCTTTAATTGCCCTTTGGAAAAATGCACTTCACCTCTACTCAATAATCCCATCTTTTAGCAATTTGGGGTATTACCCAAAAAATAAAACATTCAGCATGGTTTTCACAAACATTACGCTTTTAGATGTTGCTTTTATATTCTTTTTGAAGAAGTTTTCATTTCAATATAATTCTCTTCTCTGAAACTTGATGATGAGCTAAATGTGGTTCTGACCATCAGTTTAAAGGAGCAGAAAACAATCTGGCTCTTGAACACTAGTAACTCTCAGAGCCTTCTCCTTAAAAATATTGATTATAGAGGTTGTTTTCCTTTCCACAAAAGGCAGTTTGCAAATGAGTTGTCAGACATCCATGATCACTAGAGAATCAACACATCTCTGCAATATGCACCTATATGTGAGCATCCAAACCACAGCTGGCACAGCCAAGACACACTTGGAGGAGCATTACAGAAAGAGAGCCAGGCCCACCTCGTGCTCCTGCATAAGGGAGAGCTAAAGTTTGCTCCCTGGGGGACAGGCCCCGGGTGACGTCGGGCCGGAGGTTCACTTGCATCTGCTGGGAGGTGATGTAGTCGTTGAGGATGGTCTGGCGCGTGTTCTCCATGGCATAGAGCTGGTACTGGCTGGGGTAGCCCGGCGTGGGGGACAGCTGCCTTTGGAACAGGTAAGCAGCAGCAGCTGAGGGTGAAAGGAGGCAAAAGGATGCATTTAGGAAGCAGGATTGCAGGAGTTGGGTACTCCACACAAATGCTGGTTCTTATCTTCACCTCTGGGACACCTTACCTCGAGCCCCAGCAGATGAGAAACGGCTGCAGATGTTGTTTCAGGTTGTTTATTTCTCCTTCTCTCTGCCAGCTCTCAGCTCCGGCCGCACATCTGATGCAGCCGAGTCCGAGCGGGCACTGCCCAGCCCTGGGCTGTCCCGGCCTTTTTGTGCCCTTTCCATCATCCAACCATTCCTCACAACCTATTTATTATTTACTATTCTATACCAATTCATTTGCACCTATTCTAGACACGGAATTTCTACCTCTTTTTCATTCTACCAATCATTTTGTGCCACCACTAAGAGAGAAGATGGAGAAGAAGAAGAAGAAGAACAGGGCAATGCCCAAAATCCTCCATCTTAGACCCTTCATCCTCATATTAGAAATCCTAAAATCTACTTTTTGCCTTGTAAAATACTAAACTACTACTCATTTTTAACTTCTCTTGTTTTGCATTACTTCGCACTGCATTGGCAATCTCAATCTTGCCCATGGACTAAAATCAAAGCCGGTGCCATTCTGGGCTTTTTGCCAGGGTCTGGGACCCCCTTGCTGGGGCTCCTGACCTCCCAGGGCAGCCAGAGGCATGCCTTGGGTTCCAACACAGGATGATTCTGGATCAAATCAAACTTTCGGGTGTTTGTAAAGCTTCAACGAGAGGTGCTGTCGAGTCTCTCTAGCCAGTGGCAAATGAGGGAAAATAGCATTTTAATACTGATGTTTTATTGAATTTCTGCACTGCATGCACACTGAAAGTGCTAAATAATCCAGATTGGAGAGGTGACTTCAATAAAAGTATAAATCCTGAAATTCTGAAAATCTAAAAGGCTGAGATATCTAAAGAAGGTAGAAAATAGCTCACAGAAGTAAACAGAGGGTTAAAAGGAAGTCTACTGTATTTAATATCACCAGGGATAACCTGATAATCCCTCAGTGAGAATAATCACAGTCCTGAACAGAGGACTTACAAAGAATATATGTCTATATATAATTATATAGAATTATACTTTAATTCTCTAGCCTCTTCCACATCTTTCTTTGCATAGCCTTCCTGAAAGCTTTTAATACATTCCACAAATACTTATCTAAAAATACTGTCTGAACTTTTTAACAAAACAGAAGCAAGTTGGCAGCTCTGAAGGGAAGTTACAGCATTATACAATACTATTTTACTAAGTTTCCTGGTTAGATATTAAATTCCCACTAAACTGAAATCAAACCACAACAATAAATATTTATCACCTTATAAATGGCATTTGGCCATTGATAATTGCCTTATAAAGGTATCCTTTCTGTGCATCAAAGCTCACGGTATTTGTAAAACTAAAAAAAGCCAACACAAATGTATTTACCAGGATCCAGAGCTCTGTGAAATGGCATAGCAGGATCTAAATGAGGAGGGAGGTGACCCCTGTAGACTTCAGGAGTTGCTCCTCTGTGGTGAGGGTCAAAAGGACTGTGAGCCACTACAGGCTCAACCCCTGGGACTGGAGATTTTGCTGGCACACTCTCCCTCTGTGTTGGAGTGAGTGTGTTCTTCCTTTCATGATTTGCTGGCTTCCCAGAAGATATTCCAGCTAAAAGCAATGAAAACCCCAAATTAATAAAAAGCCTATTTTTCTATTGAAAATTTAATTGTAAAAATACATTGGTTCCCAAGGAACATTCTGGATGACTGCAATACAACAAAGCATAGAGAACATTTTATATCACAAAACACTTCTGCTGAAAGAACTGCACTTTAAAACTAAGATTTCTTATACTTCACTGTATCATCTTCCTCATCTAGACACCTCTAACTCAGGAATAGCTTCTGCCCTTAAAACGTTATCCTTGTAGGTATCACTTTCAAAGTGATCCATAATCAAATGCAAATTGAGACTGAACTGCCTTCCCACTTCCCTCTTCTATTATGGCAGATTTTCACTTTCTTACTTCAATTAATAGCTTACAGCCTTCTAAAATGCATTCTAACCAACTTCCAAATTGAGAAAAGAATAAAATAATAAAAGAAGAACGGAGTACATAACAAAATAACAAAACTTTCTGTCTTACTGTGGATAGGAATGACATACCCTCACTAACTCTATTCATCATCGGTGAACTCCTGGACATTGGACTCTGGTAGTTCACAGGTGTCCTCCGAGCATTTGTATCATCATAAATCCCAGGGCTCAGCTGTGATTTGGGAGTTTCATGAAGAGTTGACCTGAGAACAGAGGGACCAGAGCTGACTACGGACGTGTGACGGGACCGCACGGCATCCCCGGTCTTCACATCTTCGTATTTTCCTCGCTCCACCACCTTCACGTTTTCTGGCACCATTTCCAGCTGAGGCATTCCCCGGGGCAGCTTGCTTGGTCCAGTGATTAAAGATTTTACATTGTGTTTGATGGCAGACTGGCCAGAGTTGCTTTCATATTTTATGGGTGTGCCCTGAAGAGGAAAAAAAAGTTAAGGTCACGTTGTGGTAAAAAACTGCCACAGCCTGACCTGATTGACTCTGAATCTGCAACTGGGTGAGTGTAATGGTGCTTTCTGGATTTACCTGAGATATGGAGCCTTCTATGATTGGCCTGGTCGTCTGCACCATTTCAGGAGTCTTGCGACTCTCTTGGCTTAACAAGTCCTGCCTTGGGATCTCATGGATGGACCGACCCATTTCCTTTATGGTGGTGACCCCATCGTATGGTTTCCCCTTGGTGATGGCTCCTTCAAACGTCCTGATGGGAGGTGACTCTCTCTTGATCTGTTTGGGGTACTTCAAACCTTCTTCAAAACTTTCAGCTGTTGCTCTTGGGGTGCCTTTTACAGAAAGAATGGTGTTAATAGCTGCTAAGTCTCTGTTTTCATAAGCAGAGTAACAACTACACAGCATAACAGTGGAACTTTGGTTTGCTTTAGTCCATGGTAAGATACTCTGAAGTCTAAAAAAAATCATCACAAAAATAATACTGAACAAATACTCAATATACTACTGAAAACCTCCCATATTATTTCAGATGCTGAAATAAAAGAAATAAATGCATCTGCAGAGTTGTTAGTGTTCATTAAAAAAAAAAGTGCTAATTACCAAGTATTCATATTAAAAGGTTTATTTTCCAATAAGAAATAAAATCTGTTTACAGACTAGCTTTGAGCACAGCATATCAGAAAGCTGTCAATTTACGCTCCGAAAACATTTCATAAAATAAGCTCCACCTTTAACACAGCTCCCACAGTTAATAATTTAAGGTTCAGAAATCCAGATTTTTGAGGATTAATTAATACTCCCCTTTCTAAACCTGCAATACCTCACCTTGCATTATAGAGCCAGACAAGACAGTTCTCTCCTTTAGTTCAGCGTGTGGGCTACCCCGAGGCAGTGCTCGGCAGATTAAACCTAAAATTAAAATGAAGGTAATTTAGAGAATTAAACAAGTGTTAAAAAACCCCCCCCCCAACCTCCAAACCAACAAACCCCCTCCTTCTCACACATTAGAGATGGTATCTGTATCCTGGCAGTGCCCAGAGGGCCAAGCCTCAGTATGCCAGGCATTGCAGCAACATGTTATAAACACCTCCTGCCCTAAAAAAAAAATCTTTCAGTTCAAGTATTTGTGCTATTGCACAGTTGCAAGTTTTAACATATTTAGAAAACAGGAGGTGTTTCTTATAATTAAGCTTAACCTTTGTTTCAAAAGCAGTCACTGCTTTTCTCACACTCCACTTTCCTTGCATAGAAAGAAAGGTGGTCATGGTGGGAAGTGAAATAAAAAGAAAAAAAAACCCCAAAATATACCTCAGCATCCTCCAAATTATCAAAGTTCAGAGTGAATCATTGGGGAAGAGATGAATTTACTGTGCCTACAGTAAGAATCTAAACAAAGCCCTCAAAACACTCATAATTTTACAGTTTGAGGGCAGAAAATGTGTCAGTGATGAGACACAGCATAAAAGTACCAGAGGAGCTTCTCAGATGCCAAAAGAGCCCAAAGATGAGCCAAATGCATCAGCAGCTTAGAGGCAACACTGAATTTCTGTGTACACCCTACAAACCTCACATTCACATTGTTCCATCTGATGAACATGCCCACAAAAAAGCCTCCAAGGGCTACCCAAAGATGGGACAAAATGCTTTTAAGGAGCAAGACTCCATGGTTGAAGCAAGAAACATTTTCTTCCATTTGTATTTTTACAAAACAACCAGAAAAGTTATATAATGACCGGCCTTGGCCTCTGCAGGCTTTGTTTGATTACAGTTTATTAAAACACAACAGCACTAGGGATGCCCTGAAGCAGGATCCTGCAGTTCAAAGAGGTTTCATGCAGGAATGCAAAGGTCAGGGCAGCGAGATCCCAATATTTAACTAAAGGGTGCGGCAGAGGCTGTGCTGGTGTGACCCAGTGTTTGAGCTCAACAGGGACTGTGGAGAGCCAGGGACATGTGTCAGATGTGCTGAGAGCAGGAAGTGCCACCTGAAGTAGCTGCAGTTGTGGTAAAATAGAAAAGAATACTGGGATCTACTCCAGTCCTTTTTCCAGCACACTCTTAACTGCAGTGTTATTGCATGGATTTGGTCAGTAATGTGATTTAAATCTAACTTCTGTTAGTCTGCACTCTTACATCAATGGATAAAAGATAAAACACCTTGGAAGAGGCTGTTTTTACCTTCCAGTGGTGCAGACCCTGGGGACTCCCTCAGTGACATCCCTTGCTTTATATTTCCTTCCATTGTATCATAGGTTCTCTTTAAACCGATTTCATGAGCAGTTCTTGGACTCCTTGTTCCTTCACGGACATTTTTAATAGCTGGCAAAATGTACAAGAGTGTGGTCAGGAAATGTGGACAATGAAAAAAGACACATGAATATTACATTAATGAGACCACAGGCCATTAATACTTAACACAACGTCAATATAATATTGTAACATTAAATATCAATCTTAAAAAGATCCTTTATAGTTTGTCAAAAAGTTAGTTGTTCAGTTACTCATTTATCAGTATTTCAACTGAAGTTTAAAGTTACTTTATACATTTATTTTTATTTTAATACAGGTCACTTTAAGCCTGCTTATTTAACCTTTCACAATAAAAACATTCCATGACAAATAGGAAATAAATGGCAAAGGATTAGTTTAACTCCATTTTAAACAGATGCATCTACTTGGAAGCAGAAACGCTTCAGCTATGGATTACCAAAACAGAACCTGACTTTGACCAGGTAGAATATACAAATACTCACCATCATAAGATAGAATATGCCCACTTTTGCCTTCATAAATGACATGGCCCTTGGCTGAAGCCTCCTCTCTGCACTTCTCTGGGCTGCTGTCCTCTGTAGCCAGCCGGGTGATGGTTCCCTTCAGCAGCGCGTCGGCGGCGATGCCGGGCTGGGACAGAGCTGGGGTACCCTGTGTGCAAAGCACATCAATAAACTCCCATGGCCTGAGTCATTAGGGAACAGCCAGTGGTGAAGGGAAAATACAACAAAAGCAAAGAAAATGTTTAGGTCTATAAAAGCGACTAATTTATCAAGTATGGCTTAAACTTCTGCCTCTATTATAGATACAAACCTAATGAGTAAGGTTATTCTGCTACGTTGGTAAAAAATACAGAAGGAAGAATGGGAAGGACAAGATTACCAGTGCATTTCACAACCTGGAACATTTACCCCATAAATACCATTTGGAGGGAAGACAACATATACCACATACTTAATGGTGTCATTAGGTTTTGTTTCTACCCAAAGCAATGAAACCTCCCCTTCTCATCTCACAGCAGAACTGAGGCAATTGCTTTCTGTATGCTGGACCCCAAACCAACCAGAACAGCAGCATTTAAGATAAGACAAAAGGCCTGAATTGCCCTTCTTGGATTCAAATAGCATCTGCACAAGACTGATTACACTTGGTTTGAATATTTGAATGCAGGTGTGATGCAAATTTCATGAAAGTTGCCCTCAGTAAGGTTTACCAAAGGCTCTGGTAGTATTGAGAAGGTTTGAAAACTCATATATATGAAGATGAAATCGTGGTAATGCTGACTTCAGCAATAGTGGGATTTGAACATCTGATGGGATTCAAAGTTCTTTTTTCAAGGCAGTTCTTCCCCCGTGATAATAATTTATTTTTTCAGACATGCAAATACATTCACAGTGATAGTCTGAAGATGCTGTTTTGCTACAGCCTTCCCAGCAAAAGGTAAAATACCTGAGTTATGGAGCCTCTCAAAGAAGGAATGGTCTCAACTGAAACTTTATTGGTTGGAGTTCCTCGTGTTATACTTCCCTCCTGTATCGTTGTGGTACCTGATTTGAAATAATAAGACATCCTGATAAATAAGAGAATAAAAAAAATCCACTCCATTTGAAATAATTAAAAATTCTAGTGAGAACTGTTCCGTTTATATTAAAATACAGGGGAAATTTCAATTTAACAGCAGGCATTTGAAGCAGTTAGGCTATTTCCTCTTTTAACATAGTCTTTTACAGACTATAAGTATTTTACAGCATTAATTCATGGTAGTAATTTTCTTTTGATGTATTTGCTCTAGAGAGCAACTTTATTTTCAAAATGGCATGTCTTGTAGCAAATATTTTTAAGCGAGCTCTGCAAACAGAAGGAGCCAGCTACAAATACACATGCCTTGGAAAACAGGGAAGAGATTAATCCTATAATCTTATGATACTTATATAATCATAGAATACTTTCAAGTAACACTTCAGCAGTTAATTCTCTTGGTTTTCTCAGGCTCTGACAAGAGTTTCTTAATCTGTGTGACTTTCTTTACCTCGCACTACACTTTCATGTTGTGCCCTGACCAGGAGTCCTTCAGGTTGGGAATTCTGGCTTCTGGGTGAGAATTCTTCTTGTTTGATATAGGGCAGGGAAGCTATTGAGGAAAAAAAAAAGTTTGAGGTTTTTAAATTTTCTTTAATTGTGGATCATTAAATAGTCTGTATAAAACATATCAGCTTTCCTTTCCTTACCAGATTTAGCTGACTCTTGCTGCCTTGGCAGCCCCAGAGATATAGAACCCACTGATGGCTTTGCAGTTTCTTGGGCGTAGGAAGCTTGACTGTGGGACGTTAAATAAGTGCCAGGTGTTCCCTGAAACAACAAATAGATGTTAACTCTTGTTTCTGGAATGAAGATTCACATCTCTCTTTACAGCAGAATGCTAAAACTACTATGATCCCATCTGGAAATGCTACAGTACCCCACTGCCATGTCCCAAAGTGACAGGAGGGGAGTATCACTGGTAGTTTGGAGATGCAGGTCACCTAAACTGGATGTCCATGGCCTTAAATGTGAGTAAATGTTCCATTTCTAAAGCTCCTGAGATTCCCAGACTTTTAGAATGACATGTACAGGTAGGCCTTAAGAGTTAATGCTGTAACTCCATAACTGAGCACAAGAGGTTGAAGACTGGAGAAAGGGGGTGAAAAAAATGATGTAAAACAGATTTTCAAATAGTAATTCTCTTACTTGTGAGATCGAGCCTCCCATGATGAAGGAAGGTTTTTCTGATGGCACACTGGTTTTGGAGGATGGAATGAGTGGTGGTGGTGGTCTGGTGGGTCTGGTTGTGGGCAGGCGAACTCCTTCAGGAATATTGGTTATCACCTGGTGAGGGGCAGGCTGGAGAACTTGAGGGGAAAAATTGTACATTAAACATGGCAGTGTGAACAGAAATAGCACAGTTCAGCCAACAACTTCTAAAGGGAACTGCTTCACAATATCCAAAAGCTACTTTAGCTGTATTTACAGCTCTGCAATTCCTTATGTCCAATATTTAGTTATTTTCCCATTTTTAAAGTTCTTATTCTCTACTCTAAGTTTCCCTGATTAGTCTTGTCTTAGCATGACACTATAATCTGAAGGGAAAAGCTTCAATCCAAGTTTCAGAAGTAAGATTTGTCAGTTATTTCACTGTTTTATAAGACATTCAGACTTTAATACAGAGTGATTGCAGTCAGAAATTAATGCCAGGGGTAGCAGCTGCTTTCCCTTTTCCTCAACTGCTCCCTTCATAAGAAAGGCCACTCATGAATATGACAGTGCTTGTATGAAGATGAAAAACTCTTGATGACTGCCTCTTTGCTGTTGTAATACTTTTCAGACCATTCTATTTGCTTAATAAAATACATGTTATGCAGTTGATGCAACAATGAAGAACAAAAACACAGCCTCACTGGGCTAGGAAAACACTGAGCACCTCTTCACATGCACACAGAGAAAATTATTATTCTTCTATTAATTCACAAAGTGTCTAGAGAATAATTTGATCCTCCAAATCTTTACCTGGAGGGACACTGTAGCGAGCTGCATTCATCTCAGGCTGGGGAGAGGCTTTATTGACTTCTCTTGGAGATAACCTGTAGGGTGATGCTGATCTTGTGGCTGGATTTTGCACTTGTGCTTCCTGTTCTATTCTCTTGACCTCAGCATAAGGCATATAGGCCACTGGTTTTCCTGGGAAAGGTTGAAGGTATCAGAAAGAGAAGAATCCTGGGTTAGAAACTGCAGTCAAAAGGTCCAACTCACAGCACAGTTTTAACAAAGGGCCTATTCCAATGCCAGACACATCCATCAGGTACAAACAGTGCAATTAAAATAAGTATTAAACTTCATGTGTTCCAGCAAACTTTTGTGCCCTATTTCAGTGCCCAGTGTCCATGTATGCACTCCATGCAGTAACATATTCGTTTGAACTCTGCTCATACTCCCACCTTCACCTTAAGCTTCTGGAGGGGCTCCCCTAGAACAGAATCATCTACTCCTCTCACTCACATCTTTCTCTGCAGGAACAACTAATTTTTGGGTTTGACTCAAATGGAACCAGTTTTCTGCCTTTATATACATGGCACACAAGGTAGCTCTTCAACAGTAAGTGCTGCTGAGAGGGCAGGTTCCTTCCAGCAAGGAGCAGTTCATTATCAGCTCCTTATCACACTAAACCATCACTCTCCAGTGAGGCAGCAGTGGAACACTGACACAAACCACGGGATTATCCTGATGCCTTAGGTTTTAACTTTTATATTTTTCAAATCCTGTACTGCTTAGAGTGTAACTCTCCAGTTCCTTGTAGCCTGGAATTTCTGCTCTCTCGTGCTGGGCAGACACAACAAAGCCTCTCCAGGCTTTGCCTTCAAGGACAGCCAGGCTCTTCTAGGCCCAAAATGTGTAAACCAAAGCCTCTAAGGGGGGAGCAAGCTGAGGGGAATTACATCATGGAACTGGGGCTTTAATTGGAGAATTAACCGTGCTATGCAAATGAACCAAACCTATAAAGGTGTGAGGAACTCGTGACCTGGGGTCCATCTTGGGGTCCATTTTTGGAGGCAGCCTCTGGCTCCCCCAGGGTGTGCCTTGAAGGCTTTCAAATAAATCCCGACCTTTATTCCCTTACTCTTGTCTAGTCTCTGTTTCTAGGTGGCTGGAGAAGGCATCAATCCCAGCACAGGAGTGGGAACACCAACCTTCCCACTCCACACTGGGGCTCTTGGAGGTGCCACAGGGGCTCACAGCACTCCGATATTCCATGTCCAGCTGCTCCTGGCGCTGGCGCTGCTCCTCCATCAGGGCTGACTCGTGCATGGCCTTGATGTGCCGCTGGTAGAGGGCATAACCACTCACTGGGGTGCCCACGGGCACAGAGCAGGGGCTGCAGGAAACCTGGGGACAGCGAGGGGACAATGTCAGGGACACCCTCACAGGCACTTCCTGGAGGAACCGTGGAGTTCAACTTCCCCCCGCAGTCTGGGTGGTTCAAAAGGTTCACAGCTGGTTTTAAGCTACTGGGTTTATACTTGGTTGTACTTAACCTCCTTTCCCCCTGAGGGGGATATTTATTATATCATAATAAAACAAATCATATTTTTCTTCCTTTGTTTAATGATTTTTTTCCTGCTTTAGCGTTGTGACTAGGTCTAGGGGTAACAAACACTCCCTCAAACAGCACTGAAAATCCCCCATACCATAGGTGGGATGACAGCAGCTCGGTGGTGAAGCTGTTGCAGGTCCATCTGCCCTTGCTTTATCGTGGATGATACCAGTATTGACCCAGTGGGATTTAACAGTGAGGGCTTTGACTCTCTGCTGAAGATACTGGAAAAAGAGACAGAAAGGAAAAATATTACCAAAAGGACCAAGATTACACATCTGAAAAAATTTACAGGCAAAACTCTTAAATTCAAAAAACCAACTCATTTATCAGACTGGACAAAGAGCTAAAGAATCAGAACCACGCTGTGTTTTGTCCCACAGCACATGTGTTAGGAGAGGCAACAGATGCTGCTATATTTTCATAATACACAGAAATACCAAAATATGAGCTCAGAATCTCCCACATCAGAAATTTATGTATGCAGTACTCCAACAAGGCAACCTTCTTTATAGAGAGTGCTTTGGAAAAACAGAGTGGATAGGAAGGACTACGTGTATTTAGTCCATGGAAAATAAACAGTAGTCTACGACAGGATAATTCCACGTGGAGGGCTAAGACATTTGTGAAAAGATGATGTCTGAAGAGGCAAGAGAGTGCAGAAACACCATCACCTGCACTCTTCCAAAGCCCACATGCACTCCATGACACTGGATACTTTTGACATTTAAACATCTATCCCTGGCACTGTGTGTATATTAAACCACTGAGAGGGAGGGGGGCATTGGCTCCAGTGCCACACTGGGGTGACCCAGGAACTGCACCAACACAACACTGAAAAGATTTCAAATACCCTCAGTGGTGTCAGCCATTCCCAAAAGAGAAACAGCTCCAAAGATTGTCCATTCAAAGCCCTACTCACCCCTGTCTGTCAGGTTCTCCATCAACTTCCTCATCAGCACTACAGGTGGCACTGGAATCATTATCTGAATGGGATTCTTGTCTGGCTGTAGTAACTTGCTGGGACAGGCTATAGTCCATTTCCTCCGGTTCTGACTTTTCCTTGGGCTTCTCTATCTCTCTCTCTTTGGTATCACTCTCTATTTTCACTTGAATATTCTCTGGTAGCCTCATTTCAGTCTCTACAGGTTCTACTTTGGTATGAACTGGAAGAGTAATCACAGGCTTAGCTTCAGCTGGATGGCTTCTACTGTCCACTTCCATAGGCTCTTCTGCCTCAGTGTTTATTTCTTCCTTGACCTGTGGCTCAGGGTTCTGAGTTTCAGCTGTTGATACACTTTGGGCTGTTAAGGAGGGAGATGTGCTGGTTGCAGGTTTAATGGCAGATTCCTGCTCTGCTGGGGCCTCAGTGGTTACTTTTGGAGCAGCAGTCTCAGATGGAGTTTCTTCAGTTGGTTTAGCAGGTTCTGCTGGAGTTGGAGATGGAGCACTTTCTGTATCAGAACTATTTTCAGCACCTGAGGTAAAAATGTTTTGTCATTAACGCTCAATGTTAATGAAATCTGACAAATTGGATGCAAAAAGGATCCATCAATTTTAACCAACCCATCTGCAAAACAACTCATTTTGACTTATTATAGAAATGAACAATTGGCTGAATTACACAAACACTGCAGCTAAAAAATACCAACTACTGAAAACCCAACACTTAGTCATCTTCTCTCATTCACTGTTAATGAATTCTATTGCCTTTTGCTCCACAAAAGACCAGCCAAGACTGACTGACATTGAGTGCCTATAAATTAGCAGTTGCAACCAACAAATATATATTAAAAAAACCACAACAAAAAAAACCACCACTTGAATTTGCTTGTCTGAAGCTTTACTGAGACTATCAGCTACCAAAGGTCACATGTATTTGATTCAACTTGTTTCAACACTCCAGATGACAGCATAATCAAAGCATCTCAAAATACTAAGCAGCAGCATCTTTAGGCTGCTAAATTCTAAAAATGCTTCATCCCCTTGAGTGAGTTCAAATTGCTGAAATCCAACTGAAAGAGCATTTGAACAACAACATCATGAAGTGGAACACTTCTGAGCATACAGTTAGCACAAAACATAGACTCCTTTCTGTGCATACACAAGTTTCCCTTCCCAGAAAAGTTACCTTCACTGTCTTCTGGGTTCTCTTCTTCATTAGATGCTTCAATATCTTCATCCTCCTGAGCTGACACAGTGGAAGCCACACTCTCACACTGTGACACATCTCGCTCCTCTCGGGGCCTTCGCGAAGACTGAGAGAGACACAGCAGTGACAAGGCAGTGAAAATTCACAGCTGTTACTGCCTTTTACTGCATTCCCATTTACCAGGCTGAGGTTGACATGAAGGACAGAGAATCTGTTTAGCACAGTCATTCACAAGGGGACACTCTTTCAACTTCAGGCTAACTTTTGCTGCTCCTGACCAAAAAGAAGTTTGGGAACAAACCACGGCATGTTTGGGGGACTACAGAACAACTGCAGCAAAAAGACCAGGATAGCACCACAGCTTAGAGGATTTCAACACCCAGAATTCTACTTTAAATGCCCCCAAACTTTCAGTTCCAGGACTTCTACCACCTCTCCTGCTCTGTTTGGTAAGGTCAGTGCTTGCTGTGTTTCAAGGAGCTGTTGTACATCTACAGCTGCTCGTGCACTGGTGAGGAACGTGGCTTTCAGAGCACTGAAGAACTCCTCAGGCTCGAGTGTTTTACCTGGTACAAAGCTTTCTGCTGCATTTTAAAGCAAGGAGTGGTTACTGTCACAGGTCAGGGAGCACCAGCCAGCCTTTCTAAGAGATTTATGTCACAACAAAAAAACAAGTAGAAAAGGAAGCAAGTGGAGATTGCAAAACAGCCTTAGTGAGATGTGATGGATGACTTCAGAAAGATACAGGTGTTCCCCTGCAAAATATTCAATGACCACAGCACTCACCTTCTGTTTGTGCTGTTGGAGGAGACTGTCCAGGTTGTGTCTCCTTTTGTAGTTGAAGTAGAAGTTCTTACACTGAGCTTCACTTTTCGTCCCAACCATTTTGGCAATTGCTGCCCAGTTTCGCCCATGTTCCACTAGACCTGGTCAAACATAAAAGAACCAATATTTATTATGATGAATAACTCAGCTATCCAAACCCCAGCAAATGGAACAGCAATGCCTATGGGAGGGTAAGATAGGAAGTACTGCTGTCCAAACAGCTCTAAGTAACCCATAGGAAAAGAGTCAAAATGAGTCCAAAAACCATTTTGTCTGTTAAAGACATTTGCTTTTCCTCTTTTTTCATAAAAAAACCAATAGCAATTTGCAAATTATTCAGCATAGTGTTGGCAAAAGTCACAGCAAATGTATTCAGTGATTCAGTAAATCCTTGAAGTTTTGTAAATGCAAGTATCCAGAAGGAAGTCAAAGGCTTCACAAGGTTTACCTTTCTTAGCAACTTCCATTTCTTCTTCTGTCCAGCGGGATGTCTCCACAGGCTCAGTAGAAGCTGAAAGAGAAACAAAGACACTGAGCAGAGAAAAGACCAGGACTCATTATCATGGCACCAATTATGCATCCCAGAGTCAAGAAATCTATTTACATTTTGGCTGGCTCAGGTCACTGGGGAAAGCTCTCTTGTCAGAGGGAAGCAGTCAATCTCCATTAAACCAAGTCAGAGATACAGAAGGAACCACCACAATCTCAGCAGAGAAAACTGTTCAAAACTATTCTGTCTACAAAACTGTGATTAATTGCCTGTCAATGAAGATTTGTAAGTAACTTAGGTGTATTTATCACTAAAATTTTATTTAAAATGTCAGTAATTATCATCAGCTACTAAAAGCAGCAATCCAACATGCAATAAGCTAGTTCAGTGCTGCCTCACTGCTGGAATGGTTATTTATTGGTTAGTGGTGTCAAGAAATCTACAGTTCCTGCATTAACTGAGTCTCCAACTGGATAAATGGACAAAAAGAAAAGAAAACAAAAAAACCCCAGTAAGTAAAAGCAAGCAGGAAACTAAGTATGATTCAGTGCAAAGTGCTTTTCATTCACTCCTTTGGATTTTGTATCATCCTGTTTAACTTTCTGAACAGCACTGAGCTGCACCAGCCTCCATTTCCTTTCCATAAAATCTGCCATTACACACAGCATGTAACAAAGATCCTGCCACAGCTTCCATTAACAAACCACAAAAGTAGGACACTATAAAGTATCTGATCCACTGAAAAGCTATTTTGGATTTTCCAGAAAACCCTGCAAAAATGGTTTAAAAATATAACAAAAGAAAACAAAAGCAAAACCCACTACTGCTTCAGCCTTAAGAAACCAACTGCTTATACAATGCCACTGTATCAATGGAGCAAGAATGTTTCTGAGAATCTCTGCTGTTTTAAGTTTTACAAGAACTGATGTTCCCACTTACTCTGTTCTTTATAGTCAGAACATCTGAGTAACAAAAGAGTTGTTACAAGCTCTTGAATAGCAGCTGCCTGTAACTACCCAGCTGAAGCATGAGGAGAAACAAATTTTGCCACAGCAGAGCACTGCAAGAAAAAAAAACAACCTGCCCTGCCATCCTAGATAATTATTTACCAGCCACAAGATATTCTGGTATTTCTGCACCACCACAAATTAGGTCAGCCTTTTCCAAAATACACTCAGAGACTGCGTTGTCTTTTTTAACCACACCAGCCAAGAAAGTAACATTTTATTTTAAAAAATCCTCTTGCCATCTAATGCAGAAACAACAACAACTTGCCAAGATCTATTTCAGCTTATGAAACTCCCTGAAGTACTCAAATATCAGGCCAATTATTTAACAACATCCTCTGTGAGCTGCAGTCTGTAAGTGAATCTGTGTCACAGGCATCTGGATCTCTGCAGACCCATCATTAACCTGCTCAGGGAGACAAGGTGTTATCACAGAAGGGCTGAACTGCCTTTTCTCCCCTCACATCATTTTAACAGTCAGCTGATTGCACATGCACTATTCATGAAGTTACACTTGTGAAGTTTAACAGTTGCACACAGTCCCAAAATTACAAGCAGGGCTAAGAAAAAAGCTGGAATATTAAACAGGAAAACAGAAGCGCGCTGCATGCCCAGGAGCAGCCCCGTGTCAGGGAGAAGCCTACAAGCAGCTGGGAGTCCTGCAAATGCTACTCACAAGGTTCTGGTGGGGGTGGCAGAGGTGGTGGTGGCTCTTCAGTGGCTGCAGCTGCAGCAGCATTTGCTTGTGCAGCTTCATTTGTCATTGATCTGGTGATTCTGCCCTTACGCCGACCTTGGCTGTTGGCGGTTTTTCGGCCTCGAGGAGCTGCCTGCTCCCTTTCCTCTGTTTCCTCTGGTGCAACTTCAGTTTTGTCCTTTTCTTTGGTATTCTCTCTGGGAGTAGGTAAAATATAATTCAGTCACATTCAGAGAGCCATTGTGGGCAGATATCCCTGAATATCAATGTACAAAAAAAACCCCTAAAACCCACAAACTCTGTTAACCCAAAAGGTGCCTTTAGGGAAACAGAATTCACTTATTGCCCACAACTTCCAGTTTGCTAGAGAGTAACACAGATACATGATATTGTCAACTTCAAAGAAAATATGAACACTGTGCTAGAACATATGAGAAAAGCCCAAACTAACAAGATATGGAAATCATTACATGTGCAAAAAAATAAGCCCATTGCTTTTTCCACTGGTCTGATTAGCTCAGCAAGACAGAGAAATTTGTATGTCCAAAAAAATTGTTTAATACACAAAAGAAATAGTTTTCAGTCCAGATTCCACTGTCAGGCTAATGCAAATCCTGTTCTGATCTTTGCCAAAACCTGCAATCTAGGGCGAATTAATGCATTTCAGTATGGATACACTTACTTAGATTCCTCCTTCTCATCCTTCTCCTCCTCATCTTTCTTTTCCTCCTCTTTTTTCTCTGATTTGTCTGATTTTTCCTCTTCTACCTTTTCTTCTACCTTTTCTTCTTGAGAAGGACGAGCAATCTGTTGCTGTAATGAAATGGGATTTAGATGATAACTTGATCACACAAAGGTGCAGCATCTTGTCCTCAGAGCAGCACAAAAACTGATGCTGCCTTACTTCCCACTTGATAATATTTTAAATTACAGGCACTGCACAGTGGTCAGCACAAGAACAGAGTATCTCTGCCTCATAGGATATAAATTCCATGGAAGTACAGGAGGTTTCTGCAGCATGAGTGTGTATTGTGTACAATCACACCCTGGCTGCTGTGTGCCCTACTAAAAATGAACAGCTATATTTTAAAAGTGCTGAGGGAGATCTGACCCACGTAGTGAGGCTGTTGCTCCTCTCAAATTTTATTTTTAACTTCGTGCATTTTATAGTGAAACATGATCTTACAACTGGGGAGCAGAAGGTCTTGTAGCATGAAAGTTACAACCAACTCCTAGTCGCTTTCTCAAAACTGCCATAAGTATTTAAGAAATAGAACTGTTAAAATTTGGTTTGGAATTTTAGACTTACATTTCCAGTGGGTTTACAGAAAGAATTATTAAAAAACCAACTCTTTTCTCTACTGAAATGACAGTTTTACAAGCACAGTAAACACTGTGCTTGTCTCAAACAGATACCCAGAGTACACTTGGCAATTCATGGAAACACAAGGACAGAGAACTACAAGACAACGACAGAAAGTTACAAGATTGCTGTTCTAGCACTTCATGAACTCGGATTTTACAATCTACTGAAAAATTCCTCAAAATAGGCTTTTCTTCTTCACAGAGGAAGGAACCTCCCTATGAGTGCAGCAGCAGGTGTCACTGTTTCACTAACAAAACTGAGGCTGGAGATAGTCACAAAACAGACTTGGTTTTGACATTTTAATAATGTGAACTGGAGCAGAAACCCTAAGCACTAACCACTATCATCCTACTGCAAATTATTTGCAATTACGGTGCTTATTATTGATTATGCAAAGACTTCCTTCAAGTTAGATGTCAGAGACATGCTAATATAATTTATTTCCACCTTGCCAGATAGATCGACCTGAAAAGCAAGGAGTTAAAACTGCATTTTAAAAAAAAAAGAATTAAAAGAAAATTATTTTACATCTAATCTATTTAGAAAACAGTTATCAAAAATCCTGTTCTTACCTGGCCAATTCAACATCTCTTGGTTCTCTGTTTCCCAGTAACTTTATTTAAGCTGCATAATCAATGCATAAACACAAACCTTAAAGGAGTCGAAGCCTCGGTCAGCGACGTTCCTGCACATTCATGTGCTGATTAAAACTTTTACTGTCCACACAAGGGGAAGGGCTTGAGCTCAGGGCACGGCTCAAAAGGACAAAACCCACCCCAGCAGCGACATCACAGAGCTCTTCAGCAGAGGCTGCCTGACCCAGCAACGTGTTTATTCCAGGAAATGGTGTCATTCTGCCACTTAAGCTGCCTGCAGCAGTGCTGCCCCTCTCACACAGCACCTTCTAATCTCCCCGGAGTCACCAGAGGTGATCCCCGTCACACACACACACAGAATTTCTGCCTGCTCACATCACTGCCCTCCCACCTGCTGCCCGGCCCCAGGCTCCAGACACACACACTGCAGGGCCACGGCCAGCACTGACCACTGCCTGGCTAGCAAATGAACTCAAAGCCTCACTTAAAGAAACCTTTCAGGAGTTATTTAAGGGATTCTCTGTCATCATAGAGTCACAGGATGGTTTGGGTTTGAAGGGACCTTAAAGATCACCTAATTCCAAATTCCCTGCCGTGGGCAGGGACACCTCCCACCAGACCAGGCTGCTCCAAGCCCTGTCCTAAACACTTCCAGGGATAGGGAAGTGAAAGCACCATACAGCCATGACTTTCTCTCAATTCTATGTTAAAAACATGCTCTACATTTGACAAGCTTTGGTTTAAGACACACTTGTTCAGCTGCCTCTGTGACAGTCTGGAACAGTTTAGGTAGCATTTTATACAAAGCCCTTTCTAGACCTATTTGAGGACAAACACATATCAGAATTTTATTAGCCTTGTATCTCTTCACTTCCCATCCTTGATCCAGCACTCAGCTTCTCTCAAGTGAAAGCCCCCACACTGAAACCTGAGCCAAGTTGTGCTCACTGCATTCTCTGAAGGACTTCAACGTTGTTACCATGATTAATATCTCCTCCGCTGCAATATTCCACTTGCTTGCCTTCTAATTTACAAAAATATATGAACCATTAAGAGTTTAAGCTGAAGCACCTGTTATTGGCCTAAGCCCATCCTGGAGCACCTCATAAATCTTACATGACTTGTGGCTGCCAATCAGCAAGAAAGTTTCAAGTTGCTACTGAGAGATATGAAAAATATCAGCTTCAAACAAAGCTGGGGTATGGGAGGGGGAAGGGGTGAGCTGCTTTCTGCAACTGTAAGATAAAAGCTCTGGCAAGCCAGGCAGTTCAACCCTCTCAATTTCTTTTTTACTAGCTGTTATAGATGTTGCTAATTAATAATGAATAAAATTATAAATACAAATATGATTTTTGGCACCATATAGTTCCTTACTATTAACATGCTAACTGCAATACTTCTGAATTTAAACTTCCAGAAGTGGTAACATTTCCCTTTTAGAGTGCTGAGAGTATTTTCTCGAGTTGGCAAGTCCAGCTCAACCCTCTCCAGAGCTAAAAACCTGGCACTTACTTGCATCCTTAACAGAGCACACATTAAGCCTGGCCAGCAGTTGCCCAAAGTTTAGGGATCTGCTGCAGCACTTCATGTGGATCAACAACCAGCAATTATAAAGTACAACTCTGCTACAATTCCAAGAGCAAGTAATCTGAGCTGGACAAACCTTCAGTGTTCCAACTGCTGTATTCAGTTACTCACATATAAATCAGCACTCGCAGGAGCAGTCACAAAGTCAGGCAGAGCACCTTGAGCTGAGTTCACCAAGCAAATCCATGCCCCTGGGTGTCTAAAGCTGGAATTAAAATCTTTCTGGTCTATACACATTATCCAAGCAAAGCAACCATTTATGGATTGATAAGTCCATCCAAATTTTGAATTCTACCACTTCCAATATTCCGAAGTTTAACAATGTGGAAAAGACATTTAAATACACAGCAATGACTTTCTAAATATCTCAGAATCTCCAGTTCCACTGCACTACAGCTGAGGCAGTTCTGTCTCCTCCCCCCTTAGAACAGCACCCAGCAAAGATACCCCTCACCATGGGACACTTCCAACCTCATTTATAATGGCACAAGAACCTGAGCCACTCCAAATGGCAGCACTACCTCTGTTCAGTGTCCACAGTGATTGTCCACGTTTGGACAATCCTGTTTATTTCCATCTTCTTTTCATTTGCCACACATCCAGACTTTAACTGCAATCCTTCCCCAATCACTACTCCAACAACAATACCCTTTCCCATAAAGAAGCATTATTAGGCTTAGAAATTCTAACAGAAATCCTGGCAAAATACAGGTTATTCCCAGTAATTTCTCCCATCAGAGTAGAAGTTCTATGAAATCCTGTGCACAGTGGCAATGACCTTATCCTAAGCAATCCATCATTTGTGAGGTACAGACAAGGTACCCTCCCAGGACAGGACTCTTCTTGTAGAACACCAGCCCATCATTCAAAAGGTTTAAGTACAACAGCACCACAGAAGCACAACCTGATGTCTCTTTCTACTGAACAGGATCCACTCATCAGCTGAATCTGTCTGCAGCCATTTTATATTAAAAAATGCATTTACTGGAACTCCCAGAAAACTTTCAGTATTTGTGTATTTCAATGTATTTACTTATATTTACTACATTTAGTGTTTTGCAGAGCAGATCTGTGCAGTCCCAAAGTTCCAGGGTTATTTTGTTTCCCAATACCCACATTAACCCTGGTAGCCCAGCACATGTATTTATAAGCTTTTGGTACATAAAATGCTGTTCTTTTCCTCTCCAAAGACTTCCAAAGGAACACTTCCTGAATCAGCAGAATTTTTTATTCACATGCATTAAATTGGTCTCTTTCTCCTTGCTCTGAAGTTCCAGTTTGACTTCGAGCCTGACCACCAAATAAAGACCACTATTAATTTCTGCTTTTTGACAAACACTGACATTATGAACTGATTATACATTTTCCACTGCAAGTCACATGCTAAACCTAATTTCTCTTGGCTCCAACATAGGATTTAATGATGGATCCAATCTCAACGTCTGTGGTGGGTCCTCAAAGAAAATGAATTGTCACATTAAAACAAGTAATAAATGTGCAAAAGAAAGAAGATATTTCACAGAATTAAAACCAAACTAACCAACCACCCTTGAGATCAGATCACTTAAATTTTAAAAGGTCAAGTATGCAACAAAGGAAAAATAATTCTTCCCCCCCCATGCCTATAATACGTTGCTATCTCAGATAATGAAACAGTTTTAAGTATGGAGCAATAAAATAACAATACCCAAGTGATGAATAAATTCAATGTACCTGGTTTCTTCCTCTGCGTTTCCCATAATTCCTTCGCACAAGGGCTTTATAATTTTCATTTTTCTTGGTCAAATAATAATATAATACACAGTCAGGAACATTCTAAAGTGAAAAAAGCAGGAAAAAGTAGGGTTTACTCCTATTGAAAAGACAAGATCTATTCAGCCCCCAGACTAAAATAAAAAAGCTTCTATTTATTACAATAAGTGCACATATTTAAGGTTCTGTTGTATGTTTTAACAAATCCTAATTCTCCATTAATTTTTACATCAATTCTGCAAAATCAAATTCTAAAGACTAAAATTAATCCTGAAGACTGAGCTGGCAGTAGGATCCCCCTGACCTGGAAGGTTTCTCTGGGTCAGCACAGCAGCTCAGCAGAGGCAAGGCTGTTCTCATCTCTGCAGAAATGGTTAAAGCTTACTTGCTTCAACAAGCAAACATCCAAACTAAATGAGGTGCCAATGTATTTTATCCTTGCCAATTGCGTCATTTCAATAATTTCTCTTGGCACACACTTATTGTGTTACTGATCAAGTATTATAAAATTCTGTCAAAGTGATAACTTTTTTGGACTTAGTTTTTTTTTTTCAGGAAGACAAAATGATGCTGGGGTAAGTGACTTACATTTGGAAAGTTAAGGATCCCACCCTAGGCTCTACCTATGTTAAAAAATGTCTTACCTTTCGTTCCAAGTAGGAAGCAATTAGACCAAAGTTCTTGGGATGTTGGACAAACCTTTTACAAATCAGAAATTATTTCAGTTAACATTATCCATGATCAAACAAGCAAAACAATCTTGCAAACAATCTGTTCCATCAGCAAGCCGTTCATTTACACGAGTGAAATTAGCCTAAAAAGCCCAGTTTTCAAACTGACAAATTTACAATCTGATAAAATGAGATCTCTACTTTTCTCATTATACTGAAGTAACTAAAGGAACTAAAGTACTTTTGAGAGAATTTAGTATTTAAGGACTAAATGCATGTGAGCATACTCAGTTGAAAAATAAGTCTAAAACTTTTGCAATATTTATTACAGCCAACTAAGAACATTATCAAATATTACTGCACAAAAGCTTCAGCGTTCCTGATTTAGCTTTACAGGATTGGGCATTTAACTGTCATTTCAATGTCATAAAAAGAAAAGAAAAGAAAGGCCATTACTTCTCCTTAAAAATCTCTTTCTCGTGGTCTGTCCAGACGTTCATGAACTGCCTGTCTTTATAAACTTTCATGGGATCCTCCATCAGCCCATTCATGTTAATGAACTTCACCCTTCTCTGCTCTGCATCGAACATCATGGGGGGGATGACAGAGAGCTGACGCATTTGCTTCTCGTTATTCTGCACAACCAAAGGCAAAGTAAAGAACACACAAAGCGTTGTTGCTGATCTTAACAGGTCTTGAATTACACAACTCTTAAAGCTCCACATTCACAGTCAGCTTGGAGCTTCTTTTTGTACATGTCTTAACTCTGGCAGAAGTTGTCGCTATCCCAGTGAACATTTACAGTCAGCTAAAGGGAACTGCCACAACTGCTGAAAAACCAGAATGATGGAGGGTTTGAGAAAAGGAAGAGTTTTCACACATTTGTTACAGCTGTAAAAAACTAGGTTGCAGCAAGCCTGCAATGAACAGCCACATGAGAAAAATCTAGGGCAGATACAATTAGAAAGCAAAACCCTCAAAAGAAAAGTATTTGTAAGACCTGCTTCAAGCCACACTTCACACAGATTCTTTTCAAGAGAGAAGAGCTTTCCCTTATCAAAGAAACAAACCCTCTACAAGAGACCTTTCACTGCTAATGAAAGGATATTTATTGGCTGTGCTTCTACAGCAAAGTACAGCCACCAGCCTCACCTCCTGCTCAGAGAGTCCATCGATGATTTCTGAAATCTCATGTTCACTTCTAGCAATTGTTGCTGAAAGGCCAGCCCCTCTTTGGCCAACTCTGGGATGAGGGGAACACAGAGGGAAAAAGGATAAAGTGGGAATTAGCTCTTATCTGCAGGTTCTGCACACCACAACAACCTTCAAAATTCCTGGTAAAGCTGTTAGCAGTCTCTCAAATCAGTTAGGACCAATCTTTCTTAAGGAGTCAGAGCACAAACTCTGTCATGTCCTGCTTGGTTTTACAGTGAATTTGCAAAGCTCAGCAGAAGGGGCACAGAAAAAGGTGTTACCACCAATTCCACTGCAAAGTAGGTGCTTCAGGTAAATGAATTTGCTTCTGCTGAGCATGAGAAATGTTCATCAGTGGCACAGAAATTATCACCTTAATTAGTACACCTGACAGACCTCGAAAGAGCGTTTCCACACTAAATTTGCCTTTTATCTGTTTGTTTAAGTTACTAATACAGCACTGAGACTTGTTACAAAAGAAAATTTTCCACTTTTGAACTGATGGGGAGAGCTGTAATTTGGAAGAATTTTGCAGCTTGTGATCTTTACCCTTAGGAACATCATAACAATGTACCACAGCATGAGGATCAAAAAGCATTTCAGAGGTAAAAATCAGTACTAAATGGAGAGACAAAATACCTCCAAGATTTTACTGAATTAATCCATTTGCACAAAATCTGAGGAAAAACCCCTAGTATTTACATAGCAATAGTATTACAGCACAGCTATAGACAAAGAGGCCATTACATTAGAGAATGGAAATAAAACGTAAAGAGATGATCCCATCCCAAGTAGATTGCAATTACAAAAACAAGATATATTCTTAAAGTGAAAGCTTCTTATGTATGAGTGCTATTCCCATTCTAACAGTTCACTTCCTTCTTTTCTTGATTCCACAAAATCTTGCAGCCTTCACAATGTACTGCAAACCCTCTGCTTTCCCCATGTTTTATGAAAAAAGGTGATGTAGACAGATGGTTACAAGAGATGAGATGAAATCTTTATGGGGCTTGAACTCTCAAAGGTGTATTGAAATTATTTCGAAGATCAGAGAAACAGATTTCAACACAACTGAATCAAACTTGACCTAATTCTAATTTGAATCTTATCTATCTACCTACAGTACTGCAAGGTGAACTCTCAAATGAACTGCACTTCACTCCTTTTAAGACTCCTTGTAGTTTCTATCTAACAAATGTCTGATAGATTAAAATTAAATAATAAGGCCTTAATTGTTTCACCTTGAATATTTTAAAATGCAAAAACGTCTGGAATAAAATTACCTGGCAAGTACAACAAAAGATCAGTCAAATTGTTAATTAAGAAGATAAGTGGTTTTTTGAGTGTGGGGGCTAATGAATACAGGGATCATGAAACACAAGAGTAACACAGACACCCAGGGACAGAAAAATACCACTATAAATTAGGGTGTGTGCCCAAAATGAACAGGCTCATGTGAAGCTGATGCTCCAATTGTCTTCAGAACTCCACAAACCCCTTTTTGGGCAGCTTAACTCTCCTCATCTCACTGACACCACAACCTAAGCAGCCTTTGCTAATTGGCTCTTTTCCTGGGTTCCTTTTGGAAAATAAGGGGGTTGATGGCAGATCTGAAAAGGGAGATGGGAAAGGAACCACGAGGACATCACCACAGAGGCCTGAGAGGACACCAAGGGATGAGACTGGCACTGCTGGAGGGGAGGGACAGGAAAAGGGACACATGACAGTGGACAGATAAAGTCATGGAGATCCTTAGGATGGGAAGTGAAACATGAGCTCAGTGCCATGGAAACACAGTGAATAAATGGAAGAACATTTCACTTTATGCTACACTAAAATTCTTTTTAAAACAAGAAGGTGATGAACATAAAACTTAATCATTAAAATTAACCAATTTTATTATAAATAATTTTAAAACTTAAGATTGAAGAGATATTTTGCAGGAATATTTCAAATCTCCAGTAATACCTTTGGAATCTTTCCTGCTGTTCTCTCTGCTTGCGGATTTCTGGGAATTGTTTCTCATAGTACTCCCGTGTTTTGCTCTCCTTGGCTTTCCTGCGTGGATTATTTTCTATCCTGTCTACTTTCTTCTCCCATGCCTCCATCAGCTGATCATAACGTTGACAGATTTTCTGTTCCTGTTAAATTCCAAAAGTAAACCTTGAACTAAGCAAAATACACCAAGTGATCAGTACATGTCACACGGGCAGGCCCCTGCAATGCACAGGTTTTTCCTCCTCTAGTCCCTTCCATTATGAAGATGACTTATACCAAATTTTCAGCACAGAGAAAGTGAGGAAGTGGATATAAAAATGTAGATTTTGAATCTTATACATTATTTCTTTGCTTTACACATCCCAGTGGTATTTGGTAATTGTCATTACTGCCTTCCAGAAATATCCCACCCTCTGGTACCACACTTGTTTTAGCCTGAGGTCTTCTTTTCCTAATCACTACATTTGGGAATGCAAGACAAGGGTGCAGACAGAAAACCAGCCACATGCTCCTTTTAGAAAATCATGGTGCTCTTACCCGTTGTTTTCTTGCATGGTTCCTTCTTTTAAAGAATAGGATCAGCTTTTTCCTCATCACCTGGTTTCTGGGAAACAAAATTAGAGGAAAAAAGTGAACTACGTAAGAATCAGGCACTTCAGAACTACTCAAAACCCATCTCAATTCTAGAGGCCAGAGTTTCATTATGAGTAACAGTTTCAGGGTAAAAAAATAGGGTAAATTCCCAATGAAGTCGAGATACCTAAATCACCTAATATTGTATTTTTTGAGAGAGGAGATTCTTGAAGCTGGCTGGAATAAGAAATTGAAACACAAAAGGTTTCAATTTCAAGGCAGGTGCTCTCCTTTACCACAAGAGGGATAATATGTTAAAATGAGAACATTTGGTTTAAGCTATTATGCTTTTAGGGGGGGAAAGTCTTTGCAATTCAGCCCTAAAGTTAAGTTTTCTAATATACTGTTCAAGAAATAAGTACTTTGGAACAGCTATATGAATCTATTTGATGGAGTGGAGCAAGAATTAATTTTTTTAAGAGAAGTTTTTAAAGGACATCCAACTTAAGATTTATTATTTATTTTTATCTTTAAATGAAGATGGAAAGCCAGGGCTTCCCTCTGTCTTCAGCACATACAATGCACATCTTGCAGAGCTCTTTTACAAAACAAAGAAATCAGAAAGTTACATGGACTGGAAGCTTTTCATTATGGTTAAAACTCACACATCCTATTTGGGAATGACAGCAATGAAAAATGGGAGGGAATGTTTAAATCCAGGTGCCCTGAATGGGACAATGACAGGGTATTAAAGCACTCACGTTTTGATGTTTTCATGGTAGACCTTGGTGTCTGATGGTTGGTTGTAAAGTGGCTGCAATTTTGGATGAGAAAGGAACATTTAGCACTTTGCAATGCATGGAACTCTAAAAGCATATGCAACACATTTAACAATATTTTAGTATTCTGGCGACAGTGCACTTAATCTGAGATGCAGCAGAGCTGAAGGGACTACAAGATATTCTGCACAAAGCATAGATTTTATTACTTAAAATTAGATTGTAACTACTTATGTATATAACAGTACTTCATTTCTTCATACTCCAAACTGTTCTCTCAAACAGAATCAAATCTATTTTAAAAATCACATTTTATGTGGCCAATGAACTCATTCAAGCCCCAACTCACCAGTGCATTTAAACACACATTTCTTCTATACATCATCACAGAACTGCAGTTGTTCAGCACAACAGAATTAGAGCAAGTGGCAACACAGAAAATAGAACAAAAGAAAAAAAACCCAAACCAGAATTTCACAACTTACCAATTCAACTTTTGGACCAAGACCTTCAAAAATCTTGTGAGCTTCTTCTGCTTTTTTCTGCAAATAAGATTTTTTTGGTATAGTCTGAGTAAATCCTCTGAAGTTCATGTCAAATGTGGATCTGAACTCTGTGTTCTCTGCTAAAGCCCTGCCTGACCATGTGAGATCCTTCTTAACCTACTTCTGCAACGTTGCCTCAGCAAATAAAGAAACCTGGACTTGAATTGTGCAGTTACGACTCTGATCTCCAAGTCTGATAGAGCATAAAAGCAGAAACTGACCTCTGCAGTTCAAAACCAAAATTCAATAAGTAATACTGCAAATAATTACAAGAAGGAAGAAGGTGTCCAATAAAATGAAGTATAATTAGCTTTGAAGAATGGAATGAAGGAACTAAAATTCTCCAATTGCCAAATCTGGGAGTGTGAATCCATGTGTACATAAACACACAAAGTGTGTCAAAGGTCCTTCATTCACACTAAGTGAAGACCACGAAATAATTCTGGCCCTTCCTTCCATGGAATGCTTGGGACAGAGTTCTACAGTACAAAATCTAGTATTGTTTTGCAGGGGGGTTTTTACCTCCTCAAATTAAAAAAAAAAATAGTCTATTGTCATAGAAGTTAGCTGCTCCTCTAAAGTACAGAATAAAATTGGGAAATTAAACAAACATATACCACTCTCACAGAAGATCACAATACTTTCAAAACCCTCAGATATCTGACTCCCTTATCTCAAACTACCATGGGAAAAAAGGCAGGAAGCATTTTTGCTATTGCTGTTGGCAATATTACTGAGCTCCTGAACTTTTCTCACCACTTAAACAACACAAGCTCATTATTCACCAATATATTACTTCTTCATATCTGTTCATTTATCCAAATCTTAAGTGCCAGAAGTCAGAGTTTATAAAGAAGGCACAAAATCCTACAACATATGTAGTTTTTTTCCCTTCAGCTCATTTAGAAGTAGAGTCTTCAGCCAAGTTTGTCAGCTCATGTGAGGAATAGGGAATTCAAGATGAATTTCTGAGGCATTTTTCATATCACACACTTAAAAGGATATATATGTCTGTTTATATATATCTATAATTCATGCATCTCAGCTCAAGGGTCTAAGGATGAGACCCACAGCTCAGAATGCTTACAAGATAGAAGAAAGATTCCTGTGATCGAGAATAAAAAAATCATAAAAATGTCTTTCATTTAGAGAAGCAAACCAACAGTGAAAGAGGGGTGGGCAAATCAGTAAAACAGCAGTAAAATTTGCCCCTTGGGAGTAAATGAAGACCTAATGAATGTCAGTGAGAGCCTCCTTGGTGAGGTGCAGGGGACACTCACCCGATTCTCATCGTAAATGATCTGGACAATGCTGCGGTGCTTCTGTTCCACGGGAGGAGGGGACACAGGCCTCTCAGGCTCGGGAGGCTTAGCAGCTTCTTCTTCAAGTTGTTGCTAAGAGACCAAAGAAAGAAAATCAGCCATCCATGTTCCCCCCACCAGTAATTAGTCACCAGAGATAAAACACGCAGCTGATCAGTCAGCACTGCCTCGTATTTCGCTTTGCACCAACGAGGAATGAATGAAATGGTTTTAATGCCCCCAGGGACAAGAACAAGACTATTTTTTGTATTCCTGGTAATCCAAATTACCTGTTTACAAGACTCACCTGCCTTGAGTCAGACTTATTTCAGCTTGATAGTTAGAGCCACTGTCACTTCGTAATTTATCATTATTTAACTTTAAACAGAAGTATCAACTTAGGAGAACAGCTACATCAGAGCTGCCTTCTCACAGTGGAAATAAACCAGAGCTGCCTTCCTGCACTGTAGATGTTGAAGTGTCACCATTACTGCTGTCTCATGGTTTCAAAAGGTACAAAAGTCCTTCTAGCACTCCACAGAGAACATCATTCTAAAGGTACTTCACAGCAAAAATAAACCACTCCACATGCATTAAAGTTCCAAGACTGTTACAATACCAAACAAGCAAAAAAAAATACCAAAAGCAAAAAAAACCTCACCCTGTAATCCTTTCCTAGCTACTACACTGCTGTGATTTACTTTCACATCAAATAAATCTGGTGCAATGACATCTTCATTTTTTAAATATCCTTCACCCATGCCTGCCACAAACATACAGCAAAGAACTTGTGACACCAGGGATCCATCCTGGCTCACAGTGCTGGCTAGAAGGTGCTACACTGCTGTGCAAGAATTCCCTAAAATTCTAGCAGAATAAGACATGGGCTCAATTATTTCAACAGCAATTTTGTAGGTTGTTTTAAGTCAAATCACACACAAATGTGCACAAATGACCCTTCATAAATGAAATGCAAAGTACTTGCTGATTTTGTGGAAAAGGGCACAGAGAGATAAGCATCATTAACACACAAACAGGTACTCAGTGACATCCTTTTTTGTTTTGCTCCTGGAGGTCACTTTACAGGTCATTAAAATTCAGACGTAATTAAATGCTTCCACACCATAAAAACACACAGCTCCTGAGAGTTGTCCCTTTGTTATCCTGGACTTACAAGTTAGCAAATCCTACAGTGTAACTCTCATTTCCTCCAGAGTTCCAAATGAAAAAGAGTAAAGCTGGCACTTTTTCTATCTGAGCTCTGAAAGTCAGAAAAGGAAAAGGAAACAAGGACTTTGTTTTTGTCAATGACTAACAGATGCCTCGATTGAAGGGTGGGTTTACTTGGCCACAACAGCTACTGGGAAAGCAACAACTTCTGCCAGCAAACACTTCCTTTGCTTCCAGTGGCTGAAGTGCAGTTCTCTGATGCAAAGCATAGCCATGACCATACAAAAAAAAAGGTGATATTTCCTCCTCTATTTCTCTGCTCTCTGTGTTTATTCACACCCCTCCTACTGCACTTTCCCCCAAGGCTGACCTTAGCTCCAGATGTTAGGATCTCTTGCCCTTGGCAAAGCAGATGATCCAGGGACTTTTGTACAAGCTCTGTTTTTGGAGATGTATGCAAGGGATTCTCCCCTTGCACAGACTGTGAAAGAAGAAAGATGATCCTCCCCTCAGCCAGCAGGCAGCTCTGAAGCTGAAATTACAGTCACAGTGCCCTTGTTTCACAGCAGTTTCAAATATAAACCCATCAACTGCTGCTGTTCCTATGTGGCTTTCCCCTACTTCCAAAAACGTTTAAAACTACGTGATGTCCAACTTATTTAAAACAAAATCATACACACAACCTTTCCTTTTTAACTTTTTCATCTGCTTCGTGCAACCAAAAAATTCACCACCACCAAATGAAGTTTTTCCACACCTCTTTCACTGGCAGCAAACAAGAGCAGTGTCTGCAATGCTTACTTGCTTTTTCTTCAGTTTCAAGATTTGCTGTTCCACTTTGGCAATTTCACGATCTACCCGGTCCATGCTCTGTATCAATTCTTCCTTTGACAGCTTGGAAGGTGAAGCATTTTGGTCCTCCCCACAAGGCTGACCAGAAATTGGAGAAGATGGTCCCTCATGCTTCCCTCCAAAAGCTGGGTCCTTCCATGGGGACAGGAGATAGGGGAAGATAGAGAGAAATCAGTCATAACATGGGAATGAGGGCTCAGAAACCAAACACCCAGGAATTAAAAGCAATTTCCAGTTATCTATATCTCTGTTGAGAAGTCAATTAAAGTTTTAATAATGCTCTAAATCTTTTAGAATTAACTGACAGCCTATTTATGATAGTGTAATTTCAAAGCCCACCTTTTAAAAAACCACCATACTGCAATATTTACCTTGAAAGCAAAATAAGACCAAAATGTCTCCCTCTTTAAAATACATTTTCATAAACGTAAACAGTAACTTTTATTTTTAAAGGAAGGGTTACTTGAGAGCCACTCCTCAATACTCTGCACCTATACTGAGGAGGATATTCTTGAAGATAATCATGACTAGCCTGATAAAGCACATCAGGAGTTAGCTGTGGTTATAAACATGAATTTAGCTCTAATATTCAGTATCTACAATAGAAAATACCCACCCTAAACTAGATTGTCCTAGATTTAGCCAAAATGAGACAGTGACAAGTATAATTAGTGTTATGTAAATAAGCAGATTCATTTCAAATGCTTAAAAGGGAAAAGGGGGCGGAAGGAAGTACTTTGACTATGCAGTACCAATGTTAATTACAGGAAAAAATGGACTTGCATGCATTTGCCAGCAGCTTTCAATGGAAAAGCAGAAATATTTCATGCACTATGTTATAATCATTTTACAACTGAGGTTTGAGTGACTTAAGAGAGTAGTGGCAACTCAGAATTCCAGTCTATTTACTGTGTTTGAGTCAGACTGTGTAAGAGAGTAACACTGACTCATGATCACAGCTTCTGATAAAGTGTAAATTTTTGGGATTAAAGAAAGAACCTAAACAAACAAAAAAATTACCTAACAGAAAAAATTCAATTAGCTCACTGCAACACAGGAAGTTAGACCTTCAGCACTGTAACAGAAAATGGCTTTACCTTCTTAATATCTGCAGATCTCAACCCTTCCTGCAGAGGATGTACTAAAGGCAAGACAGTGGCTGCACTGACACGCTGGAAATGGGAATCAGACACTTGTTCAAGACGTGGTCGCTTAGATTCCAGTGAATCATGATCTGTCTGAGATGGACCTGGATGAAACTGCTGTTCATATCCAGTTCTCCTTTCCTGAGGCCTATACAGAAGAGAGAAACTATTAAAATATACATTTTTGATACAAGAAAAATCCTCAACACTTTTCAATTTTAAAGGAGATGCAGTTTGGTGAAGGTTCTTCTGAACAGTAAAGCAGATAAATATGTTTAAGCGTGATCTTTAAAAATACAACAGTTAAAATCCATTGGAAAAGAGAAAGTGAACTTGACTCTCAAATTGAAGGCACTCCTATCATTACACAACCTTAAAGAAAATCAGCAGTGCTACAAAGATATGGTTCAAATCAAAGCTCTGATTCAAACTATAAACACACCAAAAATCCATGAGAAAAACTCAGTACTATATTCCACTGAAGATGGCCACAACAGCTCCATTATTTAATTTTTGAAGCCAAATAATTTTTAAATATACACAGAATGCTTGAGATGAGCCATGAGTCTGTTTGGAATTTGATCTCTACTAAAATGCTTCTCTATGACAGAAGCAGTCATTGATTCAATCCATGAGTCATTTAAAGACTCCTCCTTCTCAGAAAAATGCTCAAGTTATCACTTGCTGCTTCACACTGCAGTGCACAGGATGTCCATAAAAGACCCTCATGTGCTCCAACATCTTTCTATGAAGTGCCACTGAAGAGATGACAGCAGCAGTTTCCTGCAGTTTGCCAGAACTACCAAATAAGCTTCTACAAATTTACAGTCTGGGGAGGGGTGTGATTTACTACTGCTATAAACTCAATTTTGAGGATTCTAAAAGCTTCTCTGATTCTCAGCATTAAAACAGAACCTTACTGACATTTTGCTGACACAAGATGAAGGCAATATGGAAGCCCCAGATTTCACTATCATCAAGTTATTTCTGGGAATATCCTAATGAGATTTTAAGCCAGACCAGTATTTACATAACATTCATCATGGGTATTTGTTCAGAACCAGATCGGTCAGTTATAGCCAAAATAAACCTCCAGCAGTAATCCTGCATATAAAGTTGCTCCTAGCAGATATATTCACTAAGAGTCCAAGGCAAAAAAAGGTTTTTACAAGCAGTGAATGCAAGAACAGAAGAGGCTGTTACAGGCCATTAACACTTGCTTATGACTGTACACCAGCAGACTAATACACTAAAGAATTGAGTGTACAAATAATATTTTAATCTCTCCCCTAAACAGAAGCATGTTCCTGCTAATTTACTACAATCCAGTTAATATTATTCTGATCTGTAGTGGGATTTTAATCTCTAAATTTGACGTTCAGAGAACATTCAATGTTCTTCAAATGAATGCTTGCCACTGTGTGAAAACTTTCTTGAAATGATGCCATGATGATTTTTGTCTTTTCTTTTATACCCCTGTTATACCTTTTTGCAACTTCTGTATTCTTGGTGCTTTTTGCCTACATTCTTGGACTTGTTTGTTAAGCTAAGAGACTAAACATTTTAGAGGCTTTGTAGTTAGGGTGCCAGGGTGCCCAGACCCCAAGGTCCTCTCCAGAACACATTTTGTAAACTAAGATAGAACCATCCAGGGGAAGGTTCCTTGGGAGGGGGGGCTCATTTGAGCCTCTCATTGGGGAATATTTGATAGATATGCTAATTAGTAAGACCTGGAATGTAAGATCAGAGCTAGGAGAGGGAGACTTTGCGGTGGCAATGGGGGGGTGCACAGAAGTGTATTTAACCTGTTCGTGGTGCACCTAAGGATCCTTACAATAAACACCAAGGTAAAACCCTTTTTCCCCTTCTAACCGTGTTCGCCTCTTGATTTTTAAGACCAGGAAAGGCATCAGTACCAGCAATGCTGCTGCACATTGACCATCCCTCAGCACGCCCCATGCATTTCACTGGGAAGGAAGATATTGGCAAACTGATAACAAACTCCAACATCTGATTCCCTGCTGCTGTCCACTCTGCGTGTCCTCAGGTAACCCCAGAGCAGCTGCAGGCACAAGACTGGTGTTGACACTCCTGCAGCTCAGCCTCCTCACCTGTCAGAGCCGGGGTGGAACTCGGAGAGCAGGGAGGGCCTGCGCCGGAGCTGCTGCTGCTGCTGCTGCTGCTGCTGCAGGAGCTGCGTTGCCTGACTGACTTCCAGGTGAGACGAGCGATAGTCGGGAACAGCAAATTCCTGAGGGAAACACTTCTGGTGTTAATAGCAACAAGGGTAGAGACAAGACCAAAAGCATTCAGTGATCGTGATCATTTCCAACACTATCAAACAGTAAGTAACACCAGATCAATGAGGTCTTATTGTAGCTCAAAAAGTAACGTTTGCAAATGGCAGTTCCAAGATATAAATAAACTTTAAAGAGACTAAATATTTATGCTAGGAATTCCACCTAATTTATTAACAACTTCTAACAAAACACAAATGAGTCAGCAGCAGATGAATAGCCTTTAAAAAAAATCCTTTAAAATCAGTCTTGCACATCCAACTACAAAGTGGTAAAACGAGAGCAACCTCGAGGCAATTTCTTTTGTTAGCACCTCAAGACATTTTTATATCAGACACTATTAATCAGGACTAAGAGTCACACAAGATGCATCTTCCAATTTATACAATTTACAATCAAAGTGAGGTACAAGACTATTTATTTGTATATCTGCGTCATGAACCACTCGCTTTTAAAAATTATATACAGCTGGCACTAAACTGAAGAAAAGCTCTACAAGACATGTAATAGATTATTACCCATGAGATTTCGTTTTCATAAATTATCTAAAAATAAACACAGAGCAAGCCAAAAAGCTTCAATTTTTGAATTTCCTTTTGCTAACATGGAAGTAGAGGAAAACATCCAAAGTATCTGCAGCAGGAGGAGAATTTCATTAAAATGAGGGAAACCTGAACTGTTGTAAAGCCAACAGTTTGTCCTCCATAGCCCACCACACCACAGAGCACAGGATGGCAGAATAAATGCTTGGCAGAAATGAGCAACTAGAAGAATATCCTTGGAAATCCTCTACTCCCACTCTGGCCAGCAGAACTCAGCTGGCAGCACTGGTATGGCTGCTTAAGAAGAAAAATCAGTGTAACACAAGTTTTTACACATTCTTGCACAGAATTTTGACAAGTAACTTAGAGAGATTCTAGCCCAATATTGCAAGAAAAGCTCAGGAACAGTGATGCCTTAGGTTTTAACTTTTATATTTTACAATTTCTGTACTGCTTAGAGTGTAACTCTGCAGTTCCTTGTAGCCTGGAATTTCTGCTCTCTCGTGCTGGGCAGACACAACAAAGCCTCTCCAGGCTTTGCCTTCAAGGACAGCCAGGCTCTGCTAGGCCCAAAATGTGTAACCCAAAGCCTCTAAGGGGGAGCAAGCTGAGGGGAATTCCATCATTGAACTGGGGCTTTAATTGGAGAATTAACCGTGGTATGCAAATGAACCAAACCTATAAAGGTGTGAAGAACTCGTGACCTGGGGTCCATCTTGGGGTCCATTTTTGGAGGCAGCCTCTGGCTCCCCAGGGTGTGCCTTGAAGGCCTTCAAATAAACACCGACCTTTATTCCCTTACTCTTGTCTAGTCTCTGTTTCTAGGTGGCTGGAGAAGGCATCAACAGAACCCCTACTGAATTTATTCAAACCATCAGAAACCAATGATAAAAGCAGGATGTTTATATCAATAAAGGGCAAGGAGGGCAAAACAAAGCAGAAGAAGCCACCCCACAAGTATTCACTGAAGCAGCCTGGCAGCAGCTCTCCCCAGCGGGGCGCAGGGATGCGTTTCCAAAGGCGAACGACTTAGTTTAAAAAGCAGAAATAATCCCTATTTTGGCACAGCAAAGAGCTGAGGGCAGCCTGGCTGAGGCCGAGGCCCCCGGGTGCCCCCCTTACCTGCTGGTGGCGGGTGCTGGGGAAGGTGTACTGCACAGAGTGCGGCGGGTAGCGGCTCTGCTCCGTGCTGAAAGCTCCTTGGTTCGGAGGGTAGCCTGAACTTGACATTATCAGGGAAGGAGTCTCCACAAAGCTGAGTGAGATCAAGAGCAGCAAGCAATCATGTTTCTAGGAAACCGCCTAAAGGGAAAAAGATCGCTGATAAGCACTGAAGTACCAGATGTACTCACAATACATTACAGCCATAGTCACCTAAGCAAAACAACCATTACCAGTAAAAGCTTTTTCCTGATGTATTTATTTAATAGGTTACTCCAGTCTGAAACATGTTAACGGGTCTTAAATGGGCTCAAAATGAGACGTGTCAGCATTGTCTACACAAAGATTTGAGGATTATATTGTTGGAATACATCCTTTTACCAGTTACCAGTTGGGTTAGGAGAATTTGACAAGAAAAGCAGGTCACTTTAAATAAATGTTAAAGAGGTTATAATAGTCTATAGCTGGACTGTGCATTTACAGTAAACTTCCTTAGCACAGCATGAAGTTCACTTTCGTTTCTTCTACAAAGTTTTGGATTCCATGAACTGCTGCTGCCTTTCAGATTCAGGTAGTCTTAGTCACCTACAGCTCATTAAATCCCAGTGCATTAGTCAGGCCCTGAATGCCATCACCATCCAACAGCAGCTTAACTCAAGTAGTCAGTAAAAAAGGCACTCACAAAGCAGAAAACCAGCTCAGCTTCAAATGCCAGCATAGTTTGGCTCCTACAGGATGCCAGAAACTGAATATACTACAAAGCCCTAAAACGATCCTGCTTAGTTGACAATCAATGACTACTTTGCTTCTACTGCATTCTCCAGCTGCAGATGGAGAGCAAACACTGAACTGCAAACTGACCAGGGGAAGATTTAAAATACTGCAGAAATCCAGACAAGTTCCCTATCAAAGTCTGAGCATGCCTGAGGCTGGGTATGGTTCCAGCTGCTAAAGATCCAAACAAACTGATTAAACCCTGCTCCCCTATCAGTGTTTTGAGCAGGTAAATTATGGCTCTAAGCAAAAAAGTGGGACATAAATATATTTTTAACAGAAAATATTTTTCTCTGATAGCTCAAAAGATGTAATCCTTGGAGCCTATGTATTAAATCCAGAATTCTATCAGATGTGGAAGAAATTCTCAACCTGTTGCCCAGAGCCCAGCAGACATATCAGACCTTCAAATAAAGTAACTGTTGATCCCCGCCTCAATGGCTACATTTCAAAGCACACATCCTTTCACATCCTTTCACAAACATCACCTATAAAGTTATACTTCTGAACTGCATTTTCCATTATCAGTCAATAGACAAAACCAGCTCAGCAATGAGCAAGCTATACAAACACATCTTGAAGTATATCTGGCATATTTTATCATTCCTGTTCTGGTCAGGGGATTTTTCCTCCTTAACTCTCCACCCAACAAAGCTTTACATGTTGGACTACCAGAATAACGAGGCAAATTTACATTTACCTCTTAAAGCTGATTTTCAGCTATGAAAAATCAAAGAAAAAAACCAACAGTTTATCTTGCAAAGCAATACTACAGATCACTAGTAGTTGTGCTTTATTGTACCTATACATCTATTATAGTAGCTATAATTCATATCCAAGTGACAAGCTCTAACAGAACTCTTCACTATTAACATTTATTATACTTCATCATTCACACTGCATTCATTAGAGTACAGCTTTACCTACTATGTGATGGTCTAATGGGTCTGAGTCATGATTTCCATTTAATCAAGGCACTGTCAGAAAGCCAGCAGGTTCAGCTGCACACATTGTGGGAGCAGAGCTATCCCTGAGCACCCCAATGTACCCCTAAACCCCAGCCACAGCCAAAAAAACCCCTCTGATTTTCCTTTCTTGCATGGACTTTCACAGGAATTAAAGCTATGGCACACAGCTGTCAGCTCAATCCAATGTTTACTGATGTGGTAACTGCTCCTGTCACAGGCTGCTGCACATTCATCATTAAATGAACTGGCTCCATGGTATAAAGATGCTCAAACACTTTAAGGTTATGGAAGTACAAATCTTAGTTTGATGAATTGCTGATGCTCCAACCTGTGCTCCCTCAGCAGCTTCATGTGCAGAGATCTGAAGAATCTGGGAATGCAGAGGGGATCAGGAGAGCAACCACTTGAAAATCACACACAAATATAGGCCTTCATGATTCAAGGTCCTTTCTCGTTTCTCTCTGTCAAATTACATCTGCTCCTTATTTTCTCAATATTCAGTCAAACCCACAAGTTGATCATTAACCCAGGTGCTGAAAGTTCAAGCCACGCTCACTTTCTATGATGTTATAAAAGCAATTTCTCCATTCACAAGAACTGCAGTGGACAGAGTGTTAGGTTTGTGCTCATCTTGGAATCTTTCACAGCCAGCTGCAGTGAGAGCATCTGAGCATCTCTCCAGATTCTGCACTGGACATGGAAAGATGAGAGAGAGGGCACAGGAATGAACAACCTCCATCCATCCAAAAATGTCAACCTAAACCCCCTCATAACCCACAAGTTTTACATAATAGATAGGAAAACATTGAATCTGATGACTTTCCTACTGAAAACTGCAAGTGTGATCATGTTCATCATGGAGGGGTTTTTTTAAAGGGAAACAAATGAAAGTTGCCAGCAGTGGAAGGTAACAAGGAGCATTAGAGACTATAATCATGGTCAATGAGAGGTGAGAAGCACAGAGAGGGGAAAAAGAAAACATGAAGTTATCAGTGGTGGGGGACCATGCTTCCTCCTCCCTGAGGGAACTGGCAAAACAGCAGCAGAGATAAGGGGGTAACAGTAGATGATAAAATGTGCTCACATATTGGCAATTACAAGGTATGGAGGGAACTAAAGGATGGGGATCCTGCATGGGATCTCACTTCTTTCAAGATAAAATCAACCCTGGAGTACAACACAACAGTCCCTCCCTCTAAGCCTCCTTTTCCTGTTACAGACACATCCACATGCCTGCACACTCTCCTGACTTGACCCCTCTATGTGCCCTTCAGACCCCCCCTTATCTCCCAGGCTCCTACAGCACGAGCTTGTTTATCCTCCCTGCAAAGGGAGGGAGGGATTTTTTCCCAATTTTTGCCAGTACAATTACCACCAATATTCTGCTCGTCTCTCCCTGTCTTACTACCTTAATTCTGCAATTGTGGATCTAAGTGCTTGACTTCAACTCCTATTTCTCTGCAGGCAACCTTACGACCTGTCAGCCAAAAGCATCTGCCTCTCTCTCTTCAGCATCTGCTCACACGTTTGCAGCAGACACAGATTATTCTTCATCAATCCAGTTCCTGGGCAGTGAGGGCAGTGCCAGCTTCCTGCTGTAACCTCTCCAATTTCCATACGTCCAGATTATGTTTAAATACAGCCATCCTTTTGCATAAAACTGTAAGTGTGTGTGCAGACTGTAAACAACCTCATCCGGGCTTTCCTCCCTGCTCTATCCTTTCATTAGTCATGACAAACCTCATCTTGCTCTACCCAAAGCCAACCAGAATCCTCCTGTAAAGTTCCTCTCTATTTATTAACTCTCTCTGCCTCTCTGATCCTTGCACTGCTTCCCCCTCCTCTGCCAGAACTCAGGCATTATCTTCATTTTCAGCATCCCTGATAAATTACAACACCAGAAATCACCTTCCAACTCCGCTCAGTCAATGCCAGCAAGATTCTATTTTTCAGACAAGCATTTTTTACCTTTTCATATTATCCTGCAAATTTCAGAGGTTAAATACATAAACATTTAAAAGAGCTGTTACAGACTTTGGAATTCTGCCTCATGTCTCACAAAGATAAAGCTAGGTCATGAATACATGACCTAACAGCTGCCAATCAGGCTGGCAAATGGTCTGTCTCACCAAATACTGACAATTAGAAGGGGCAGAAAGAAATATTTCTTGTTTTGCAGTTCAGAAGCCAGAAATTGTGCTATAATGTCCCTGACATTCATTTCACTGACATTCCCAGACTCTATGACAAAACAGATGGGAAAACCTAGTAACATCATATGCATAATATTAAAAAAATAAAACTTACAGTACACATAGGAGCAAAGAATCAAAAAAGAAGCAGTTAAGTGAAGATACCCAGGGGAGAAAAAGCAGTGATAAGAGTAATGGATTCAGGAACTGAAGAGATACTTGGCCTTGTGTTAATTTGAGCTTCTCGGGCAAGGAAATGATTTAACAATGTTTATTTTGAAAGGTATGACGATATTTTTGTCTTTGGCCAGCTCAAACTACTGAACAGATCCAATTCAGAATTCTCTTAAAAGCTACTGTTCACACTTACATTCACCATATGCAGGGAATTTTGAGTAAGTTAGAAATAATTTGGAACTCAATATCATAATGGCAACAATCACGGTGTAATTTCAGCTTGATCTCCAGAACTCAAAATGCTTCAGAAGCAGAAGTACAAACTATCTTCAGCAGACATGTGGGGAAATGAGTCACAGAAAGGTTAAAAAATCTATCAAAGACTCCCCAGGAAATAGTCAAAGTCTGAATCAGAAATAAGACTCGATTCTTGCAGCACTTTGAAGGCGCTGCCTGAGTAAAGCAGTTCCTCACTTGGAAAAACACAGCAGGTTGAAAACTGGGACTATTTTTAGCAGAGCAGCTCCCCAAACCCCTTCACTGCACGGCCACACAGACCTGACAGCAGCTGTCCCAGGGCAGGGCAGTCACCTGCTCCATGTCTGTGGAGCCACTTGCTGGAATATCTTGTCTCCAACTCTTACCTTCATGGATAAAACACCAGTCTCATGGGTAGACTCAGTTTTCCTTCAGCTATCCAAAACAAGCTGACATTTCTGCATTTAGAGTAATTTTCGTGCCATCTTGAAGTGCTTAACCAACATTTGCTAATTAAATTTCACATCCTTTTGGGAATTTTCCTCATCTTGTTTTTGAGCAAACTGAGTGTGATATAAAGAGAGCAAAGAATGGGATTACAGTCTAACCTGAGTTGGGAGATTTTGTTTTTAAATCAGCAGCTTTAGTAAATTGAGCTCTGATGTAACTAACCCATGGCAGAGCAAGGGAAGCTCTGCCTTGCACAGCGGATCTACAATGAATCACAAAATTAATTCAGGGATATTTACTCAAAGTTTACTCTGGCGAGAAAATGCAGAGTGAAAGGAGTTCCAACAGTTGGTTTGAAAGGCCTTATCCAAGGCATGATAACGATACTGGTGAATAATTATTTCTGTGATTTCACTTCATAATAAGGTAATGAAACTACCTCATGGAAAAAACCAAAATCAGGCTATATTTATGGACCAACCTATTAAACCACACTGGCCAGATTTCATCAATTACAGACCCTTCAAGACACAATGCTTCAACTCCCATAAAACAAATCAAAACTACAGGTCAAGAGTCACAGAAGTAAAACTCTTCAGTGTATTGCTAGCTTTGCAAAACAAATCTTCCCAGTAGTATTTTGTTTTATCAGATAATCATTAACCTGCTCAAACACAAACAAAAACATCAACTTTGCATCCTGGAGATATGCCATACACCAGAAAATACTAACATGTCCATTCCTGACAGATTGCTAAAGATAGCTCAATGGGTCCAACTTCCACGTAAAAAGTTATTTATTCAAACTACTGGACACAGCACAAGGCTGAGTATCACCTCCCACCTGAAATCCCAGTGCTCAGAACATTAACAGTAGGGCTGTTGACTCAGCAGTGTAGAAAGTCTTCATTAAAAAAGCACCAAACACTTCCAGAGCAGTCATCAGTCCTTCAGTCACTCCTCAATGCCCACTTATCAGCAGTCATATTGCAGTTATTCAGATGGCAAAATTCAGTGATGAAGAAGGGAAGTTGGGGTTCAAACTGATCTGTATCAACCCTGAAGCCTGACTACAAAATTTTGCAAAGTATTGTGGGATGGGGTGGTAAGTGAGCTACTATATCAATATATAGGACAATCCTAAAAGATAGAAGGTTTTCATTCAAGAACCTACCAGAAGGTTGATGCCTGAACAGATTTAAGACACTTCTGTGCTATGAAACTGAAGGACATGTATTCCAGCTACAATATCCAAGCTTACAGATGTATGAAAATCTGCTGGGCATCCCCTCCAAAAGATGAAAAATTCTTTGCATGCTACAAGCAAAAAAAAAAAAAAAAAGTTAAAAGGTCAACACTAAAATTAAAGACAACTTGAGTAATGGTCATTTAAATATGTCCCAGAATACTGTGCTTCCCATTTCTGCAGGACACAGGCATCACCCTCAAAGCTCAGGGCCTCTTCCACACTTTCTCTGATCTTTTTTTTTTCACTCAGTTTTATGCTGCAGAATACTTAGAAGCTTGTAGTCAAAGCACATGGACATATGCAATTGGAATGAATAGAAACAATGAATGTATTTTCTCCAAGTTGAGGACAACTAACTACTGAATTTTCCATGACAATTCCACATGTGCAGATGCCTTTTCTTCTTCTGTGACAGACAGAACCATAAATTCCCAAATACACCATAAATTCCCAAGAACTTTAATCTCACGCAGTTGCACTCCCTTTACTCACAAAGTTATTGATGGAAAAATCACTATTTCTGTCCTTGCTAGAAATACAGTACAAAAGTTACATTACTACCAATAGTGAACAACATTTTCTCCATTAATTATTAATACAATAATTAATAAACCAAGTAATGGGAGTATTTGAACAATAGATGATAAGAAAAGCCCAAACATCGGAATTCAACCCTTTTCACACCCTGAAATTTCCATTAATGTACAATATAATCTTATTTCTGAACATCCAAAGCAGTAACTCACAACGCTGTGCAGTGCCTGACATATTCTCCATGACACATGGTAAACTTTAATTCAGCCAATTACAGACATGACACAAGCTAAGGAGCATTACAGCTGTCAATTCAAGATGTCACATTGACTCTACACTAGGAAGACTTTTCCACCTCCATCAAGGGAGCCAAAAAATTTAAATAGGTTTTTATACTTCATATTTTAATAGGAAAAGATTCCCCATTCACAGGTTACCAGCTACTTAAAGTACTTCAAGTAATAGTTTTTGGAACACTAAACATTAAGTATTAAAGAGTCATTCAAAGCAATTTTTGTTGCCATTCCAAAGGTGAAAGTTGGTTGCATCCTTACATGTGTAATTTACATCCAAACTCCTGCCAAATCTCAGGATCACATTGTTATGCCTCATCTTTAAATAACAGTTTCTCTCTCTCCTGCTACAAATACAAATAGAATTTGTGCTCTACCAAAATGGGGTTGATCAAATTCAGCTGACAAGATACTCTTCTCCTGGAAATTCTATTTTAATCCCTCCTGTAATTTATGATCTTACAGAAAAGTTGCTAATACATGATCTCAGGACACAGGCCATACACAACTTTGAAGCATTGTATGGGGGAACATAACGAGAAAAACTAAGATCACATTAATATTTTTGGAAGTTCCTGATCAATTACCCACTTGCCTCACCAAAAAAATAAAAATAGATGGATGCTGAGCACATCCACTTCCAGTAAGAGTCTATATTTCCATCATCCACTCACCAGTTACCACGTAACACCCCGGGATACAGAGAATCCCTGAGGGAAGAAACCTCCTCCTGGATTTTCATGGAGGAACAGCTCTTACACCCTGCCATGGAGCTTATCCAGCTCTCATCTGCCAAGGAGGGTCACAATAACACCAAAATCAGCCAAAAGAGGTAGGAGGAAGTCCTCCCTTCAGAAATGGAAATTAAGGATGTAGACATTTCCTTGACTAAAAATACCACAGAGCGATGACTTAAAACTGAGAAGGGTACAAACATTACAGGGTTTTTTGGTTTTAAAAGTATGTCATAGAAACAAAGATAGCTTATTTCTTAAAGACATTTTGCAAGGAACACCAGATTCCTGGTTGTCCCAATATGGCAAATAGCACAGAGTTAATGCACACCACAAAAAAATTTCATGAGCCAAAGAGCCCAAATCTCTAGAACTGAATGTCCAAAGCAAACCCTACAAAGCCCAAACACTGCACACGTAAGGACTCTCATTCCTAAGGGAAGACAGCTTTTTTCTGAGGTGACTCCAGCACTTCCCAAATCCCAGACATCTCCCTCAACCCTTTGGAAGGGCCCTACCCCTGCCACAGGGGTAATTCAACTGGTTTTGAAACATCAACTGGAGCATTCAAACTTCACCCTGAAAGCTGTAATGTGAAACAGAAACCAGCCCAGGCATCCTCCAGTGCACCCGTGTGCAGCAGGCAAGAGACTCAAAAGATGCTACACAAACCACAGTGAACTGCAAAAAACCTTCCTCAGCAACTCATCGTCACCCATGAGTGTCCAACAATTCACTGACGTTTGCTCCAATTCACCTTTTTTCTCACATTTCATCTATGACTTAGAAATAACCATACCTCGAACTTCATATGCATCACACACTGTGCATAAAATATTCTCTCAAAACAATTTTTCTTCTCCTTTTTTGGACTGAAAGAGCAGACAGTTCAAGAACAGCTCCTGCACATGAATTTATTCCTCCACTGTTAATCCATCTGCAGGTAAAACTGCTTTTGACATCACCTAACATCCAAGAAATTATGTGGTCACAGTTTTAAGTTTCCAGCATCTTTTTGTAGTTCATTGATTATCAAAAGTGGATCTGTAGCAACAGCTTTTAAAAACAGGTTTGGTTTGGAAAAGGAAATATAACTTGACTAATCCATACTGACCAAACCCACAAACTATGATGGATTGTAAGAGAAAACACTTATAACGAAAGGGTCAGGGCAAACCAAGTATCAGCCTCATAATTCCCCTCAGCTGACTGAGTTCAGATAAAATCAAGTCTAGATTTTAACTAGAAAACACAAAAAGGCTAAAATAACATTTTTTTAACTGTATCTAAGAGCAATGCCTTGGTCCATTGTGATGCTCCACAGGAAATGCACCAGGGCCTTCTGGAAACAAAGTTCACTGTTATTATATTTATGATTACATTTAAGATACTCTATTTCACAGGAAATGCAACAATATATAAAGATATAACTCCAGTTGGAACTCACAACAGCCTCCAAGTCACAGAAAAAACACAGAGAATGGAAGAGATCTTGGACTATGAATTCTATAAATAATCTTTTAGATATGGAGTAAAAAAAATAAAAACAACCCAGAACTTCAAGGTTCTATATATGTTTAAGCCTGATCTTTGAGACCATAGTGAAACACCAGCACCTATACAAATAATGGCTATGATGGTAAGTGACATTTATTATGACAGGTTCTGGAAATAACATTCCAAGAAAGCTAAACCATGAAGTTTCAATGATTATATGGGAGAATTCTGACTTTTCAAACACCCCTGCTCTGCAAACCTAGCATTTCAGATAGAATTAACAGAACAAGAAATTAGTATTGAAAAATATGAACTTGATGAGATAACACTCTCTAGGGTATGTACAATTTTTTGATTTAAAGTAATTCATCTTTTTTTCCCCCAAAATAGTATTATGTACAATTTTTTGATCTAAAGTAATTCATCTTTTTTTTCCCCAAAACAGTATTAATGAGGTGAAGAGTGCAGCTGATCTGAAATCATATACCTGCCTTACTTGCTGAACAGCACTTGAACTTGTCATGAACTTCTGTGTTAACTCTCTAACACTGCCAAACAGGACAGGAATCAGTCGGTTTTGCACCTGATTTATATTCACATTTGTGAGACGTGTTCCCTGAAACGTGAACACATTTTAATCCCTTCAGGAGAGCATTTGCTTTTCCAGGCAGCCCCGGGCTCTGCCCAGGAAGCCCAGCAGAGGATTCACGTGGAGTGTGTGCTCTGTGTGCCACAGCCAGGGAATCTCTGGGCTGTTTGCAGCTCTGACAGGACAAGAGCCCTCTGACATCGTGAGGACATAAAAAAGAATTACCCAAATGCCCTCTCCCTGCAGCACAAGGCACAAGCAAGTGCATGAACCAGAGGAGTACTAAAAGAAACACCCTGTTAGTTTAAGCATGTTTTACACTTAACATCATCCCTTTTCATTTAGAGGTGTCCTTTTCCTCAACATCTTTGTGACTGTATTTTCATTTTCAGTTTTACCCAAGAGCAGTCACTTAACACGCACAGAATTTTTAAGTCCTGGCCAAAAGTTTGTCCAGGTAACCTATCTGCATAAAAAAATTCATTTCTACAATTTTTACTGCTGCAAGTTATGAACAATAGGATTTTTCAAAGATGGCTGATGCATCTTTGTACCAAGAGAGTATCTCTTAATTTTGCAATAACTTTTGCAATCATAAGCAGGTGAAGTTGCTGACTTCAAAACCACATAGACCAACACCTTCCTTGAGCCTGAAGAAAAAAAGAAGATCTACCAAATCAGTCTGGGAGGGGCAACATTACAAGTGGTTTAGACACAGAGCTGGGCAAGGACACAGGAATCTCATAGGATAGTGGGAAGAAACACAGCTCCAAGGTAAGGGTGAGCCCTCTGTCTCACACAACTCAGAGCTGAGCCCCAGCAGGCCCAGGCTGTGATTTAACAGACAGTGGGAGAGCACTGGAGGAGCATGGAAGGGACAGGGAACCTCACAGAAGTTCATTACTAGATGGAGAATCACTGAAGGAGAGAGACACAGAAATGGAAGATACATTCAGCACTGTCCTGGCTAATTTAGAAGTATCACAAAGTAAATATTTACAGGCAGCAGTCCTGCATAGGTCAGAATTTTTATCTGGACCAGTTACAGTAGGGAGGGAAGGTACCATGTTCAGTTAATAGCCCAACACTGAAACACTGATTCAGATTTGACTATAAAGAACATAAATGACTTGAAGAGTTCAAGCCTGGCATCCAGGAAATGTTGCTTGCATTATGAAACCACTGTCTGGTTACAAGTCTGTTCTTAAGGTTGTTCTGTGTTGCACTGCACCTGCATGAGGAATAGACCCCTCCCAGCTTCAACAGTTGTTTAAAATCTTAAATGGAAGTCACTACACCAGAACTCTAAATAGTATTTTCAATCAGGGAAGAAAATTGTCATTAAAATAGTTTTGTAGGCAAAAGGCCATATAGAGGAATAAAACATTTCACCAAAACCTCGGCTGAGAGCTTTGAAAGAGTATAAATTTCTTATTTATAAGAAAAATTGTTCCCTACTACAGAAGATTTTTTTCAGTTGTTTTCATGCATTTAATAGCAGCTGAAGCAGAGGCAGCTTCCCTTCCCTGCAAGCATCTTTCATTCATGCTATAACTGAGAAATGAAATAACTCAGAAGATGCAGTCAGAGGAACACAACAACTATGGAAAAGGACTTGAGGGGGGAATTGGAAGAGTTTTAGGGTCTGTCCCTACTACTACCACAGTTTTTAAGAGAGTTTTGTAGATCCTTTTAGATCACAATGGAAAACATGTCTGCCCCAAAAGAGCAACTAAAATGAGTGGTTATAGGAGACAAAGTGTATTTAAAACAAAACAGCAGCAGCACAATGTAGCAAAATGAATATATTCAGATTCTGTGCATGTAGTTTCAACCTGGAGAGTTACTTTTAATTGATGTGTGCAGTGATTAACAAGCTAGAGAGAAGCAACACTTGTGGAAGCAAGCACTTGTAACATCCTCTCCACACGTTCAAAACCACACGTTCTAACTCTTAGAAACAAGATTCCAAAATGCTGCTCTTTCCCACATTTCAGCAACAAGTTTAGGTATTTTAGTGACCAACATCAAACAGGGTATTTCGAACAGACAAATCCCCCTGCACATAAATCACAAAAGAACTCTTTTTTCCTCAGCAGCCCATACCATATCACAAAGAAAAGCGACGTAAAGAAAAAATTAACCACGCTTTCGCAAAAAAGGGTCACTGCAGTTGGCTTCTTTCCCCTGAACTTTTGAATCCCTGGGCTAAGCACGAAGGTCTCTCATCCCCCAACACAAGACACCACATTTCAGCTAACTAGAAATCCACTTCAAATATTACAGACTTCCTTTCCAAATGTCAAGGTTGTTTAGTTAATCGGGAATAACAACATTCTGCGGAATACAATTCCAGGGCAAAACTGCAAACAGAGCTGCACGGTCTTCGTGTGCAGTGACATAACTGTGTCCACTTCTTCAGGCACTTACACTGTGCCATCCCACTGACCACCACAGTTTTTGTTACAACTGCCCTCTTTCCTAGCTCTCAAATCATAGTGCCTAGGATAAAAATCACTATCTGAGCACAAACAGTTCATAACTACAGTGCTGTACCAAAAATTAATAAAAGAATACTGCCACAAAAAGCAAGTCTTCAAGACCAGACATCCCCACTGTAATAAGTTGGCTTAGGTTACACCAATACTTGCAGTCAGGAAAAGGTAACAGACTTGTTAAGACCATATCTGCAGAACACAAAGAAGCAGGTTTTGGACAACAGATTGTTCACAATATCTACTTGCTTACTTGAGCCTTTCTAACACTGACAGTTCATGCATCCACCTCCAATCTGGCCTAACTGCAACCAACTTGACACACACAGGTTTTCTAAGTACAGAAAAATCAGCAAGCACGAAGTTCTTTACCATCAAGTCAGAATAATTCTAGCAAAAGCCACTTCCATTGTGCCCTGCAGCAGCCCGGAGATGACAGAAGCCGGGGATGTTTACAGGTCCCATATGAATAATTCAGCGTCAGCATCAGCAACAACTCCCCGGCACTGACAGCGGCCGCGATGCTCCCCCGACACGGAGCTGCGACCACAGCACATCCTCAGGAACACCGCGCTCCTGGCCGAGCCTCCAAGAGGACGATTTTGAAGAACTGACCCTTTTTTTTAATTTTTTTTTTTTCAACTCGCACTTCTCCTGCCCACAGCGCAAGGATGAACGCCCAGCACAGAGATGCTCTGGGATTTCTGCAGAAACTTCCCAGCGAGGGCCAGCTCTCCGTGCCCCGCCATCCCCCCGCGCACCCACGGCGTCAATGGGGGGAAAGCCCCGCGGGCACCGGGCACCCCCCGATCCCGATCCGCCCACCCCCCGCGCCCCCGGCAGCTGCCCCACGGCTCCCCCCGGCTCCAGCGCCCTCCCCCCGGAGACCACAGGGCTCCGTCCCCGTGAGGAGGGAGGAGGACGGGATGGCCGGGCCCCCGCCTCTTCCCCCTCCTCCCCCTCCTCCTCCTCCTCCTCCTCCTCACAGCAGAGGCGCTCAAGCCGCTGCCCCCCGCGCCGCCCCACCGGGCTCCCGGCGCTTACCGAGGCGCGGCGCGGGGGCGGCCCGGGCGGCGGGTGCCGGCGGGTGCCGGCGGGGCTGAGCGGGCGCGGCGTCTCACCTCACCCTCAGCGCCGCCGCCGCCGCCATCTTGCCTCCCCTCCCCCGGCCCCGCGCGCTCCGCCCCCTCCCGCCAGGTCCTGCCAGATACCGAACAAGCCGCGCCGCCGCCGCTCGCTATCGTTCACCGGCCGCGGCGGCTCTCCCCTTCCTCGCGCTGTGCCGTGTGTGCTGCTGCACAGGCAGCAATATCTTGAGAGAAGCCACCCGGGAGTGTGGCGGTGAGAGAGCGGCGTGCTATGCCCCTTCCAGGACCGCTGGCCGGTGCGGCGGGGAGGGGCCGCTTCCCCCTCCCGCTGAGGGCCGGGGGGGGCGCGGCCGCCATGAGGCGAGCGGGGCCCGGCCCGTGAGGGGCTCCCGGGGCTGCCGCGCACCAGCCGCGGGCTGCGAGCGCGGGGCAGCCGCAGCGCCCCGGTGTAATGTCATTTACATCCCCGGACCGATGTAAATTGATAATAACCCGTAATGGGTCCGGGCTGCGGCCGTGCCGATGAACGCGGCCTCGAGAACCCCTCACGGGAGTATCGCCCGGAGCCCGTCGGGTCCCGCAGGGCGCTTCCCGTCCCGGCCGCGCTGTCCCTGAGGTCGGGCTTGTGCCCTGGCGACGAATGACTTCCGAAATTGTGAGAGAGGTTTAAATCTCGTTAAGTGTGTGTTTATTCCTCCCACGGAATGAGGAGTGTGTAGCTTGTTCCCTGCATTCTCAGGAGTTTCAAATCTGCAAGTGTGAAACTCAGGATCTGCTAAAATCACAAATTAATCTCTAATCAGGTTTACTATGGGAAAGATATACCATTAGGCAAGATTAAATTACCTCATTGTCACAGTTTCCATTAAATGGAGAAGTCGTGCCCACATTTGCAGAATGGGTGCCCACACAATTACTGGTTCAGACTGAAAAAGCTGGGGCTCACCCTGTGGCAAACAGCATCACTCCGAAAACACGTGTTGTACTAAGGGTTGTGTTATTAAAGTAGTTCAAAAGTGCCACGCTAAGGTGACACGGCACATCTCCAGGTTGATGTTTGCAGTCTCTAATCCCAACAAAAGCCACTTGGAAGTTAAAGGTGGCCAAAGAAGAGCCAGGGAAGACCAGTCAGGCGTACACCTGGTGAGGTCTGGGCTGCTCCTCTGAACTCTGCTAAACTGTTTTCACCATTTATGCTTTAACCCACCCACCTAGCTCCACCATTGCTCTGTACACTTGTCTTCCATATTGCCTTTTTGTCTGGAAAAGCAAAGTATCCAAGCCATCGTGCACCTGATTGACTGTTTTATGTTTATTGTCACGCTTCCTGTCTCCGTCTCCTCTGCAGCTTTCTCCAGTGGCTGACTTCACTTCCAAACCATGTCCTAAAGTTTCTCCCCTTGCAGCCACACTCGGGGTAGCCCACAGAACGTGTCTGAAGACAAGCTCCTCCTGCCCTGCTTTTGAGCTTCCCCTTCACCCACAACAGCTCTTCCACAGCAGCACAGCACGAATAAAAGGTACCGCGCGCTGAAAAGCTCAACTTTTGCCACTATCAATCACTACTGAGGTACCAGCAGGGTCAGGGCAGTACGGCTTTGGCCATGGGAGAGCAGCCCGTGTTCAAAGCACGCTCTCGGGCCCCGCTCTCGGGCCCCGCTCTCGGGTGGGACCCCGCCAGCGCGGCCCTCGGGTACCGGGACGCGTTCCCCGCGAAGCCCTGGAGCGGCAGGAGCAGGGCCCGTTCCCCGGGAACCCCAGAGGGGCACTGCCCAGCCCGGTCTCTCCGGGAGCAGCCCAGCCCAGGCCCCGTTTCCGCGGCAGCGGCGGGGCGGCCCCGCCCCGAGGCGGGCACGGGAAGGGAGGGCCGGGGGTGGGACCCTTCCGTGCGCCGGAACCTTCCCTTGCGCGGCTCGCGTTTCCTGCCGGCGCGGCGGCGGCGGCGCGGGGCGGTCGCCATGGCAGCGGGCCCGCGGTGCTGGGGGCTGCCGGTGGCGATGGCGCTGCCGCCGCTGCTGCTGCTGCTGCTGCCGCTGCCGCTGCTGCTGCTCGGGGCCGCGCGCCGCCTGCGCCGGGGCCGCGCACGGGCCGGGAGCGGCGGGGCCTCGCGGGGCGGGCGCGCGCTGGTGGTGACGGCGCACCCCGATGACGAGGCCATGTTCTTCGCCCCCGCCCTGCTCGGCCTGCGCGGCGCCGGGGCCGCCCCCGCCGTGCTCTGCTGCTCCGCAGGTGAGCGGGGACCGCACGCACGCACACACACACAGAGCCCCCCAGGCACCGCCCGGGCACGGGGAGGCCGCCGCCATGGCTCCCCCCACGCGTGCGGGGTGGAAGGTCCCCGCCTGTGGAGAAACTGAGGCACGGTGCGGCCATCGCCCGCCCTTCCCCGTCCCTCGCCTCCCTTCTCCTCCCCTCTCCTTTGCAAGAGCGTGTGGAGACGGAATAGAAGTGAATGTGTTCAAGTGGAAAGTTGCAACGCTGAGGCGCTTTCGGACTCTGGCAGTTTTCAGTGGGCTGCAAAAGGTGCTGCTTAGCCCCACGGGCCCTTTTGGCAGCTCCTTCTAATTCTGTCTTGCAGGCGACTTGTGTGGATGATCCAGGTTTAATGTCGCGATACAGTCACTGTAGCACATCTCAAAATAGCGGCTGCATTACAACCCGATCATGGAACAATAGCCCGGAAGGGAATGCGAGGCCGTGCTGTCCATCAGTTGACCTGGTGGCAGCATTGATGTGTCTTCATTTGCTGCAGACAAATGTTTGTTCTCCAGAATGTCCGGGGAGGTGCCTCAGCCTGTGGGGTTTGTGTCAGTGCTGCTTTAGCTCTCCCTCAAATCACTTTTTCCTGAGTCACTGGTGTAATTTAAGCTTGTTTGTTTTTTTTCTCGTGCCTGACAGGAACATGGAACTCAGAGTATCCCTTTGTAAAGCCTCTTACATATTTTAGGACTGTTATCTGCCTCTTCTGTCTTATCTTCTCCAGACTAAACAACCTGATTACTTGCAATCTTCCCTCCCAGATCGTGTTTCCCAAAGCTCTAATCATTTTCATCACTCTCCTTTGGACTCTTCCTTTGGTTCACGTCATTTTTTGAAGGGCAGTGATCACAAACTGGAAACTCAGCCACCTGCTGAGGCCTTGCTGGGGCTCAATAGAGTGGAAAGATTCTTACAGGCTCCACTGTTTGCCCAGAACAAGAACTCACAGCACATGACACTTCTGTGTTGTTCTCGTGATCTGCTAAGGCTCCAGATTGTTCTGCAGAACGATCTGACACCTGATCAGTTATTCCATTGTTCAGGTTTTTTGTGCACGAGAAACAACCTCATTGGAATTGATCTTTCAAACCACATTTCTGTACCAGAATTCCTCCACGGAGAGCTGCTTACCTTTGGGAAAGAGCCCTCTGTGCCTCTGGCAGCTCCAGCCAGTTCACTGCCAACGTTTCTGTCATTTCCAAAGCTTTCTGTCCTGTCAGACCATCCAGGGGAGAGCACAGGGACTCAGCTATTGCTGAATTCCCGTGCTGTGGTGCCTCACTGATGGCTGTGCACACTTCCCATTCAAGGTTTAGTGCAGAGCTTTCTTTGTCTGCTGAGGGAGAGAGAGAGGTCCGTGGATCCCCTTTGGCTTTTTCACAGCTAGGGGGAGATTACTGAAATGCAGCTCTGGCATTTCAGTTTTGGGGACTAATACACTGCTGCTGGTAGATAACTTTCCAAAGAAGTGTTGTGTTTCTGTTTGTTTTGTTGAATTTTCTTTTCTCTTTACTCCTGATTCAGTGACGTGACACATTCAGTGTGTTCAGTGTTTCCTTGTAGGTACTCTCTCACTTGTAAGGAAATGAGCAGCCCATGTAGGGGAGAGCACATGAGCTAAGAGATTTTTATTTTAAAAGTCTCTTATTAGTCTTGTGGGTGATTCAGATGGTTCATCCTCTCATTGTTTGAGTGATTGATGATGACAAGTGAGTTGATCAAAGGCACTGCAAATTGTTAACACCGAGACAAAATCATTACTTAAAAACCATTGTACTTGCAGTTTTCAGTTATCAGTCAATTTGACTTAGAAATGAGTTAGAATTACAGCACTGGGAAAAAGAAATCAGTCTGACACACGGAATAATCTTAGATTGAATTAATAACTCAGTCTAAATGTGCTTTGCTCTCTGTAGTAGCTGACTCCACTGTGAGTGCTCCATGGATGAGGTCCAGCAGCATCAGCTATTCAGCTGGTTTTGCTCTCAGTAGCTGCCCATTTTTTCTTGTAAGCCTTTACGTATTCCTGATGTCCTGACACATTTCTGCAGCTGTGGAACTGCTCCTTTGAGTTCAGCAGAAGGCAGGTATTTTGAGAGCAGTGGTGTGTTTGGATAAAGCATCACCTGCAGTCAGCCGTGACACTGCATTGCAGCAAAAGCTGTTACCTTACAACACCGTGTAAAAATCAGTCTGAAATGAACCCTCTCGTACTCATTCAGTCATTCCAGACAAGGTGCACACCTCAGTTAATTCTGCTGGAGCTGGAACTTGCAATCCAAGGTTCATCCCACCGTCAGTCACTGTCAGTCTCCCAAAGTCATTCACTCACAGCCTGTGGGAAGAGGCTTTTTTTTTCTAGTTACTCTTTCCCTCTGAAAATTTTACAAAGCTTGCTAGTGATGGCTCAGATTGCAGCAGTGCTCCAGAGAAATTCTAGATTTAGATGACTCACACCCACAACAATAAAAAGTTCTAGTCTAATTCAAGACAGCTGACTACAGACTCGAATCACACATTAATACTCAACAGTATTTTTGTCATTTTATTGCTTTAAAGTTAAAATTGAGTTGCAGGTATTGCCCTGCACAGAGCAACATTCTGGAAGGGGCATCACAGCTCTGGCAGGGACTTTGCATGGCTGATGCCAAATAAAAATAGGGGAATGTCAGGGCAAGATGAGAAGAAAATAATTCAATGAAGAAGGAGGCAATGTTTTAAGATAATGAATCCATTTCCCTGTTAGTTGTTGATCTCTGTTAGAACTTTTCCCAACTGCCTTTATCTTGATTAGGTTTTCTATCTTTTGTTTCTGTAAGTTTTTGCAGTCTTGCCATATGAGTTTTGCCTGAATTTCCTCTCTGAATGGAACGAGGAAGAGGATACTGGACTGTTTGGACCCCTTGATCTGAACCCAAGCTAAGTGAGATGGTGTTGCTGTGTTTGCTGTTTTCAGGAAATTATTGCAATCAAGGAGAGATTCGTAAGAAAGAGCTGGAACAGAGTTGCTGTGTCTTGGGGATTCCTGCTTCTGATGTCACAGTCATTGATCACAGGTAACTGGTTTTCAGTTCCAGCAGAATTCCATTGTTTTAGATGGGGGTGAAGTTCACTTTTACATTCAGGAGAGCTGACTGTGTTGTTCTAAAAAGCCTCGAGGAATCTCAAGAAAAACAATATTAGATATTTTTGTTAATTCTTCTAATAAATCAAACCAATGCAAGAGACAACTGTTTTGCATTATGGGGATCACAATTCCTAGGTGAATCTTTGTTCCTACAGCGTTTAGGATAATCATAACCACACTTGCTGGGATCTGGCACAGTGTGTCTGGGCAGCATGATCACATTTTGTTGTATAACAACTTGTTGCAGTGTTAGACAGACAGTTATAAATTCTCTGAATTGCCTGGGGCGGGTTTGTCTGTAGGTGGTCTTTGCAGGGTTAGTGTGGAATTCTATTATATTTATAATCTGCTTTAGTCCTGGCTAAAGACAAAAGTGAATTGCAGTACTAAAGACAGTCCACAATAACATGACAGTAAGATTCTTGAAAACTGAGCCAGGCAAGATTTGTTTTTCTAAGGTGTGGTGTTGTTTTCTTTAGCTGTGTGTAGCTGCAGAGGTAGGTGACAGAGCTGATGCTTCTCTGTGCAGGAACTCTCTTCTGGGAGGGTGATTTAACACTTTGAATCAGTGAAACTTGGAACTAACATTGTAAAGGCTTCTCAAATTGCCCAATCACTGTCTGTGTATAAGATCTGAATGAGACACTGATTGCTAGGAAACATGATACAAGTGGTTGTTTCACTTGTAAACAGCTATCACACAGCCCATAAAGAATATTTCTGTTTATGAAGAAATAATAGCAACATATTGATTTAAAGCCACTCCAGCTAGAAGAGTCAGAGTTGAAAAAAAAAATCTAGCTCCAGGCAGGCCCTTTTCCCATGAACATATTTTCCCTTGAGCTAAGGCAACAGAAACCACAGTCCAGAATATGAATCTTTTTGAGTTCTTTGCTTTTTTTAGCTTTAGGTTTCTCTCCAAGTTTTCAGCTCACTGAGGAAAACAGCATAGGAGTTGTTTTTCCTCTGGAATGAAAAGAGATGTTTCCGTTCACTTCTCATGAACTGGCTTTGGATAACTGCAAGTTTTGTAGTACAAGCATATGACAATGCCCAGAACATTCTGGGGAGGAATAAGGAAAAAAGCTGCTAAGCTTTGCTAAGCATAAAGTCTGCTCAATGAACCATCTTTTGAAGTTAACAGAGCCCAGAAGCCACTTGGCCTTTTATCCTCTAAAGCAATGTGAGGTTGGTTAGTGAGTGATGCAAGTTCTGATACTGCTCAGTCACCCCACACACAGAGAGCTGCTTTTTGCAAGGAAATCTTTGCTTTGCTGTGGTAGGAAGGTGAGGGCCATTTCAGAGAAATCTCTTGGATGCTGCCTCTTTCTTACCTTATTATTATTGCACACATTTCTGTGCTGATCTGTGATGTCCCCCTGTGAAGGCAGTGCCTGAAATGACAGATCCATCCCATTGCCCAGAGCTGAGTTGGAATGTACATCATTGTTCCAAGAAACAGGTTTAGATTTGATGTCTTTATCTCTGAGTGAGATTGCTATGAGATAACCATCAAATCCTTCAACTTTGTTGTGCATTCAGGGAGTAAATGAAGTGAAGTTCTTGATGAATTTTGCTCCAAGCAGAGTTAAGTGTGTTTACAGTGCATTATTTACTGTGCCATAACTCACCATGTGGATGCTCTTTATGAAAAACATCTGTGGATCAGGTGTTAGCAAACTGGCAGAGGATCAGGATTAATTTCTAGACAACACAGAATTTTTAGTGTAGCTAATTTTTAGATATGTTTTCCCAGTGGTTTAGACTAATCACTAGGACTCGGGGTTCTTGAAACTTATTCGGAGTTCTTGGATTCCCTAAGGTCAGTAGTTTTCCTGTGTCTCTTAAGACTTATGTAATTTATAGATTATACAAAAATATTTGCTGCTATGGCATTATGTAGAAATTGCTAGAGCAATACATTATTTACCACTAGATTTCAATGTAAATTCTGCCTACAGAATACAGCTCAGGAGGCTGTTCCTCCTCAGCATTTTGTCTTCTGTAGGCACTGTTTAAGATCAGAGCCCTTTGGCTCTTTTGTTCCCTGCTGAACTCTTCAGAAGATAATTTGCCATCAATGTAAAGAAGGAGCACATTGCTCTAGGAGAGCTGCTGGCCTGCTGCCCATCTACCATTGCTTACACAAACACTGCACACTTTACATTAGCCAAGCTGCAGCTTTGTGTTTTGGTAAGGAAAGCCCAAAGGATTGCAAGGTCTGGATCTGCTCCAGCCATTGTAGTGTGGAGCTGAGTCATGCTGCTTCCTCTTTCTTTGTGTGATCTACAAGTGAGTGAGTAGAATTTTCAAGATGTAAAAGGGGAAATAGATTTGCAAAGCCAGGTGATTGACTTGCTCTGTCATCTCACTAGGCAGGCAGGTATAAAATCAACATGACATTTGGAATTGTGTGTGAACTTGTGAAGAGAAAGCTTCAGTCAGCCTGTGATGAAATCTGAGCTAAACACCAAATCCTTATTGAGCAGTGCCTTGCCTTAAACAATTACTCTCTCAAGTATATCCAGGATTCCCAGCAGGACCAGTTCAGTCTCTATCACACAACTGCTTTGCCCTGATCCTTCAGGAGCTGTGTTTGATGTTGCCATTGTGTTTGTTATCTCAGTTAAAGACAGCTCAAATCTGCACAAATACGGCCCCAAACTGTACCCACATTTCAGCCCTAGAGATTTGATGTGCCCACAAATCTCTGCAGAAAAGTTCTTTGCTGTATGGGACATGTCCAGGAGTGGGAAGGGCAGGAATATCTGGGCATGCAGACGAGTTCCAGACTAGTTTAGATTTGAGCTCTGAACTCTTCCAACTTGAGAATAGCACAGATCAGGCACCAGATTTGCAGAGGTGTCCCCTGAGCTGCCATGTCATTACCACAGCTCCCACACTACACCAACCAGCTGGGTTTTAGGAGAGAAAAGTTTCACAATCCACGTTTGTTACCATTCCCACACAAGGCTTAACACTCGGAGCAGCCCAGCTCAGAATGTTCTGGGCTTGTAATGTTCAAAGTTAATTTCTGGACTGTCACAATTATTCCTGCTGCTGGGTAAAGGAGGAGTAGCAAGAGAGTGAGTTCTGAAACTCATGTAAGGTAGAAGTCACTTCATTAATTATAAAAATGTTAATTGTAAACTCTGTACTTTTGGTATATATTTATCATCTTATGTGCTTCAACAGTAGATTTTCTTGTAAGTTAAGCTCCCATTTACAGTGGGCACATCTGCCAATGCTCTGGCTGTTAGTCTGAAACATTGCACATAAACAGGAGATGATTTCTGAGCTGCTTTCACTTTCTGAAGAGAAGCAGATAAAAGGAAGCCCGAATTATTCTTTTTTTCTAATGTGTGTTTTGGGTTCATGGAAAGATAAATATCAGATGTTTTACTGCAGATTCTGAAGCTTTTGTGCACAGTTGTTCTGGACAGAAAGTAAAACTGACTATTTGCATCTTTAATATGACAGAAAATATTTGGCCCAAGTTTGCACTGCAAGGAAAATAATAGCTGAGATCTGTGTAAACTGGAAAATTTTCCATTCACAGTCCGACGCTTACGGCAAACAATGTTACATCTCTTTCCAAGTTTCCATGGAAATTGCACTCCCTTTGCTTTTTTGTTATTATTTCACTGAAGTCCAAAAGGGCTCTGATCAGACACTGCACAGGAGAGTGGACAGCTGCCCATGCACAATCACAGGCTATTTTTATGAGGCTGCAGAGAGGCTCAAAATCTTTTTTTTTTTTTTACATTTTTATGTAATAATTCTGTGCTGTTGGACTCATTTTTTCCTCCTATAAGATAAATAGGCTTTATTGCACTTCCTCATATTTAACTTCTAACAGACTTCCTTCCATGACCTCTCCATGGCAGAGAAATGAGTCTGTAAGGTCATGGGAAAAATATATCCTTAAGTAAATAGTGTGTGTGTCTGGTTGTGATGATCACAAAGACATAAAAACACTCAGGCCCTTCAGAGAATGAAATATATCATTGGGAATCTGAGCCTTTTTATTAGAATTCAGAAACAGTCATTAAGTCCATCCCATTGATCCAGTCTGGATTTGCTGTCCTTGGGTTTATTGATGGGAATGTGGGTGCTGAGTGCACAGAGCTGTGGGATTGTTAAAAAATATATTTATCTTACTTATTATATGTTTCTATCACAAAGGTGATATTATTCCTTAATATTTCTTCTTTCCTGTTCTCATATTTCATATTTTGTGATCAGTATTTAATAGTTTTAATTCTGCTGAAGTAATTGTGGTAATGAGTTACATTTTGTCTTCCTAAGTTCCCTGTGGTATCATAGTTTGACATTTTATTTTATTGCTAATTCTAAGAAGCTGATTAAATGTGCTGATTAAAATTGCTGCCATGCTTTATTCTGGAAGAGCTGCAAATTTCAGAAGTGAGTGATGGGATTTCCTTAATCTTCCTTATCCCAGCAATGCTGTAAAGGCCTTTATGTTTTTGCAAAATTTTCTTTAATTAAGAATGACATCTGTGGGACCAGAAATCTTACATGTAAATTGATCACATGCTCAGTGTGTATTGCAGGGAAATCAACCTACATCCCTTGAATCGGCCAAACACACTCAAAATCATCCTGAACAAGCTGCACCATGACAAGAAGGCACTTTGTCAGTCAGGTGGGGATCTTGATATTTATCAATCTGTAGCCAAATTTCATTTCTGTTTAGTATAATTCTGGAAATGTAAATTGTTTTCTTTCTGAGAAGACAATAAAATATTTGGCCACCTATTTTTATTTACGTTTCTAAATAGATAATTTTTTTCAAAATGCTTTCCCACATGGCAGCTCCTGCTGACATTTTAGGACCTCAAACACTTTATAAAAAGGATTATATCAAAGTCTGCCTTCAGGCATCTGCTTTTATAAGTGTTGCTTATGCAATAATTTAAGAGGAAATTCTTCTGGGGATTGAGCTGTCTCACAGCCCTCCAGGAAAGCTGCTTTCTGAAACAAAGCCTTGTATTGCACTAAGTTAGGTTTAGCTATTTTGTCCTAAGTTAGATATTTTTGTCAGTAAGGAAATCTGCCCTGGGGCTGCCATGAACCAGGTCCTTCCTCAGCTTTCCAGCAAAATGAACTTCCTTGCTGTCCACCAAGGGGAAGGGTCTGTGGTGAAAGGGAAAAAGATCTTTCAGTGCCAGAGGGCCACATCCCCTGGATTCCCTCAGCAGGGCAGTGAGCAATGGTACCTTTGAAAACACTCAAGGATTCTCCCTCAGATGTCAGCAGAGACCTCTCACAGCACATCAGTGAAGTCACAGCAGGGACTGATTGAGGGAAGAGCCTGGCCTGAGAAGCCAAGGGCTCAGAATAAATGCAGGGGGAAATGAAGGACTACAGCTAGAGGACAAAATGGTTTATGGAAATCAAATCAAAGTACTCTGCATTGAAATTTATACCTTTAATGCTCAAGATGATTTTAGCAGTATAAAAACTCTGAAATGCTGATCTCAAAACATGAAAGATGAGAACAGGGATCCCAGCCATTCCCTGAAGCTGATGGAAGTTTGATTTGACTTAAAAACCATCAGCATTGCTAAGCTTATGGTAAGAAAAGAAATAAAGCTGTGCACAATGGCTGCATTTCAGGAGTCTGGGGCTGAAGATAGGGACATGCAGGAGAGCAGGAAAATCCATTACAAGTATTTTTTTTTTTTCTTTTGTTCTTTCTTAGTTCATTCAGAATGGCTCTTTACTATTCTTTCATGAATGATTTTTGAAAGTCCTCCATCTACATTAAAGACAGGCATCATCTTCAGAGCAAAGAAAGCTCCAAGGAGCCATCCTGGATTTGCAGATGGTTCTTGTCCCAGCTTGCTGTATCCTGGGGACAGAGATTTCCTGGCTGGGAGCCATTCTGTCACTAGAACACTTGTGTCCAAGCAGAAGGAAGTGTCTTTGGGTTTGCTGGTTTCCTGTTAAAACATTTTGGGTGGACTTTCTTCATGGTTTCAGGAAGCTATAGAAAGATACAGTCTTTAGATTAAAGCTATTTTCAACAGCTATACCCAGGAGTCCCCTTTTAAACACAGCAAACTACAACAACCTCTTTATTTTGCTGGTTACACATGGAACAATTCAGTGTATTTTGCCAGCACTGACCCTGAGGAGCTAATGGAGAATGACAGGCGTTTTCCCTTTGCTCCTGAAGGTTCCCTGCTTTGATAGCCCAGCAACATCTCTGTTAGTCCCTCATTTGAACCTGCAGCTGTTAATTATAGGCAGACCCAAGTCTTCTTTCAGAGAAATGCTTAACTGTTACCCTTAAAGAGTAACAATTATATCAAATAGTCACAGCAAGTTAATCAAAAAGGAGGAACAAACAGAAAAAAATCTAACAGGGATTCTGCTTAAGCTTTTGAATCTCTGCATTCCTCTGAGCTTACTCAGGGAAAATATATTCCTATTTCTGCTGGGAATGCTCCTAAAAGCCTTCTCACAATAATGGATCGGGCGTTAACGCCTTGATCACAAGAACTGTGTGGTTTCTTTGTGGATTCTCATAATCTTATTTTAATTGTAGCTACAGTAGAAAATGTAAGTGTCTCAGTTAAAGCTGTGAGATCTGAGGCTGTGACATGCTTTGGAAACATCACCCTTTGCATCTGCAGTGGACTTGAATTTTCTGCAGGTAATTACTGTACTGGAAAGCAGAGGAGGGGATTTGCATTCTCTTTTTGGCAAACTCCTCTTTGGGATCCAATCTAAAGAATTTCAGTTGCATCAATTCCAGTGGGGGTTGGCCATTGACTTCAGCACGCCCAGGAATCCTCACTGAAGCAGTCAACAAGAGAAGACAAAGTCTTGCTTAAAAAAAAATGTTGGTATGGGGAAAGTTGGAGAGGGAACTGTACAATGGGTGTTGTGTAAAATGTATTTTCTCTTAATGACCTTCCAGTTCAGATTGGCTCTGTTTACATACAAATCAAAAGCTGGTTTGTCTCCCTGCCAGCACAGCAAAGCTCAGTCTGGGATCTGAGTATCCAGCTGTGTCTTTTGCCTCTGACATCCTCCCAGTAATAGAAGTTGTGTGGCTGGGATTTGGCTGGAATTGCAGATGATGTGTGAGCCAGAACTGAGTTCAGCCTTCTCTTCCTCTGCAAGACAATAGAAGTTAAAGCTTGTTTGTGTCAATAAAAAAAGCATATACAACTCCTAACCCCTCAGGGACCAGATATGATGAATAAGATGCTCTTTTTCCATCATCATGTTTCTAACCCTGACCAATGTTAGTAGTAAGTCTGTGGGAACTCAGACTTTTGTCTTCCTCATTTCAAAGGTGGAACAGAAGCTTTTGTGGAGTTTTACCTGTGAAGGTGCAGCATCCAGAGAACAGATATAGTTACAAAAACCTTTGCAGTGTTCCCTCATCCAGGTATTTTGTTCTTCACTTCAAACTCCCTGGAGGGTTCAGTATATTAAGTGCTGTCTTTGCTCTGTAAGCCTTAACAGCTTCCCTGCAGACTGACAAAGTGGCAGAGACAGGAACCTCTTCTCAGGTGAAGTGGCATTGCTGACATGCCTTGTAGTTGTCACTTTTCCTGTTTCCCTCTTTTCTAAAACACTGTTGTAGGAAACTGGAGTCGTTCCAGGTCCTGGGTACTGTCTGGATGTAAGCAAAGCTCTCTCAGTTCACACAGGAGCAACAAGTGATTAAATTATTCAGTCCAGGCTCTTTCTTACAGCAACTGCAAGCTCTGGCTGCAGTCAGCAATTCCACTTGCAGGTTGCTCATTGGTCGCCTCATTGTAAAAAACCCATTTGTAAAGCTCTATAGCAGTTGTTAATCTCCACTCTTCTGTTAATAAAACCCTCTTTGACACATGACTGAAAACTCCTCCAGTTGACAGTGTCAGTGTGAGCCAGCAAAGGTGCTCTCAGCAGTCTGGAATCTGAGGCTCCCCACGTGCTCCTACCTGATTGCAGTGGGTTCTGCTCTGCAGCAGCAGCATGATCCAGAGCTGCCTTTGGAAGCATCCTACAGCCAAAGAATTCCCATTTGTATTTTCTTGGCTGAGTTTGTTGCGACATGCCCTGTTATTTTTGCATTCTGGGTCCATTCTGAAGCTCCCCCAGGCATCCCTTCAAATGAAACATTGCATCACTGAGGAAGTGAAGCCATCACAAGTGAACACTTTCACCAGACACTTGGAGCAAACACAATCAGCTCTCATCTTCCAGAAATGGACTTGCAAGTTGACATTACAAAATTTGGGAAGGACAATGGCCCTTTCTTGAGTGGTTTGATGCAGTTTTTAAAAAAGCCAAGCTGTGCTGTTGTTTTTTTGCCACATCATGAATGAAGGTTTTATATTTGCATAGGAGAAATGTTACCAAACAAAGCAGTTGGAGCACAGAGCTTCAAAATCCTTTGGAAGGAAGAGAAATTTTAAGTTTTCTGCTGAACTCTGCTAAGGTCTCTGACCTTCTTACTTTCATCCTGCAATAACCCTCCCTTTTTGCAGAGCTGTGGGGATGGAGCAGTTGCTGTTTTCATGCTGTTCTCATGGTTTGAGATGCTGTATGAGTGTTGAGGATCATTATTAGAGTTCTCCTTGCTAGTCAAAGGGTTAATGTTGAGATCTGATTTAGATTTGGCACAGGAGGAGGGGAGACAGAGGATTTTGTTCTGCAGGAAACTAGGTCAGCAGGTTTTTATTATCGTGCTCGACAGCCCAATGTGGTTTGCATTTGGGAATGAACTGGGCTGACATCGTGGACGGTCGGTTTCCCCTTCCCAGGACACAGCCTCACACAGTGCTCCATACATTTTGGCTTTCCCAAATGGAATGCAAGGGAATGCTCAGCTGAAGAAGCTCAGGCCATTGTGAGTTTGTCAGTTATCTTTCTAGAGCTGTCTGTCAGGAGTGCTCAGGAACACAGAATGAGGTCCAAGATGTTTTGGAGAGGAAGAACAATAGGGCTGGAATATTTTCAGTCACTGAAGTGCATTGGAATCGCAGCAGTCTCCATTGCTTTTACACTCCATGGGCTGATGATTGTTCCTACAGCCTCTGGCATTGTTTGGTTTTTGTTTGGATCTGGTCAGATTCTGATCTTGGTCCTGCCAATGTAAATTTGGAATTATTCCCTTGCTTTCTGTGAAGATCCTGCTGTGGGTGGCTGAGATCACTGTGTGGTCCTGCAGATAACCTTTAGGTGGGGAGTTTTCCATTCCAACTTTTAGATCATCCTGACTGATGAAAGATTTAAATAATCCAGAATCTTTGTCACATCTTCCAGCTTTCTTGGCTGTTATTTCCTGTTGTGTATTCTCTTCCCAGGCAACTGAGGGTATCTGCCTGTTCTTTACCTCTGCCTGTTGAAGACCAAATTGTGGCAGACGTCATATATATTGCACAGTTCAGGCTGCCTTTCTTTACAGATTATTTTGATTTTACTGAATGATGAAAATCCAAGTAGTTATAACTTTAAAAAATATTCTACATTGTTTTGATTGTAAAGATCAGATGAGGGTGGTGGAGCTTAAAAGGATTTAAGGTGGATCTTAAAAAGACATTACCAAAAAGATTGCTAATGCCTAGGAAAATTTCTGAGTAATAGGATTTAAGGCTGAGCATCTATTTCTAGTTTTATGCTCTTGTTGTTTTACAGACTTTAATGTGAGTTAATGGTTTTTCAGCATGATAAAAGCATCTAATTCTGTCCTGTTCTACTCTTTATTCAGTTCTGGCATCAAGAAACCCAGACATTTTTGCAAACCAAGTTTGGCTTTTAAGGCTGAACAAGGAAAATACAGGCAATACTGAGAAGAGCAGACAGCAGTAGGTTGCCAGCAGTTCCTGGAAATAATGGAGTTTCACAACCATTGCCTGCAGATTGGACATTTAAGGAGGAAAAAACTCCTTGTGGCTTGCATGGGTAGAATAATGAGAATGCAAAGTCTTTTGGGAAAGTTTATTATGGTAAAAATTCAAATGCCATTCTTGGGTTTAAACCAAAGAGCAGCATATCAAATGCCTCAGAATGATGACAGCACAGAAATAACACAGGTCAGAAAATTGCATATGGTCTCTCCTGGGTTGCATTTAATGCTGTGGTACACTATACATTTTAATTGTCCAGTTTTGAATCTCTGTAAAACAGTTTCAGCTGCAAGAAATGTGCTCACAGAATGATCTTTTGAAACGTGAACACGTTAAAGAGGGATGAAGAAAGGAGGTGTTTCTGCAATACCCTTGTGCTCTTCCCCTGCTGTGACTGAGAGCCAAGAAAACGCCAGCGTGTGTCAGAATGAGAGGCAGTGACAGGACTCGTAGCAGGCAGACACATCCACACAATAAACAGCAGAGCTGAGGCAGCATTCTCAAAATTGCCTCCTGCATAATGAAACAGAGTTGTGGCAGAATCTCCACAGCTTCATTCAGAGTTGGCAAATTATTTCATTCAAATTCGCAGCAACTCGGGAAATGTCATTGTGCTGCTGGAAGACTTGGTTTGTGTTTCCTATTCCTAAATTGAACTAAGTTCAATTGAGCTCTCAGCCCAAGAAATGAGAGATGAAAAGACTCTCTCTCTCCTGCAGTGGCTCTCCAGAATGTATATTATATCTCTTGAGGCTGTCAGCCGTGTGAAGCTTTCAGGATGTGACTCATAGGATAAATAAATTTGGTCATTCTTGCTGTGAATAGAAAAAGGTAAAATCTTGTATTTTTATAAAAGCTTTTTCTTCCCTACATGAGTTCAGAAAACATCCCAAGTCATTAACATGCTGGAGCTGTCACTGAAAATCCAGTAGCTTCAGGGTTGAACAGAACTGTTAATAGAGCTCAGCGATGCCATGTGTGTGAAACGTGTGCTGCTGAATATTTGTGCTCTTTCAAATGGATGAACTCGAGTTCCCAGACTGCAAACGAGGGTGGTAATGCAGAGGAGCAGCTCATGTGTGTCAGCAGAGGAGCAGATGCTGGCAGGAGACCGGGGGATAAACAGATGCCGAGTAATGCTGGTGTAGGGAATGAGCCATTTGTGCCCGTTTGGGAGCTCTGCTGCAGAGAGGATGCAGCCTGCAGATTTAAGTAGGTTATGATGTTCTCCCCTATGGCTGGGGCTGGAGGCCTGGCCAGTTAACTGCAGAGTGTCACTTTGTGGTACAAACATCAAAAAACTCATCTTTCAGAGAGCAATGGCTTCATATGGGTGCATTCCTTTTTTGTTTTTCAGTGTAACCCTATCTTTACCAATTAAAGTAACTATGCAATGGTTAGAATATGATCTTTGAGCTATGAGCACAGATCCTGTTTATCCCTTTTGTGGGATAAAATATATTTAGCCTTGCTGGATTTGTAGTTATTATTCCTTCTTCGTGTTTTACGTGGTAATTAACCCTCTCCTTTGATAGTTGTTTACAGCTGGGAACAGGCTGACAAGAATGGTGCTCTTTGTTCTGCAGAAAGCAGGGAGCTGTGCCAGGTATCCTGTATCTGTTTCCCAAACTCAGCTAACCTTCTCCTGGGGCAATCCCAGTACCAGGAGAGAGGGAACAGCAGTATTCTTAACATGGCTGCTCACTGCCAATCTTTTGCAGAGACTGGGAATCAGCTGATTAATTTTATTGACAACTTATTGCAGGCAAAGGGTGCCAGGCTGGAAGCAGTGGGGAGTGGCACAGGCCCCTCACACCAGTGAGTGTTTGTGCTCATCATCATTCCTGCAAGTCGATTGCTTGTATCTGTAAGAAGATTACTGCCCAGTGTAATACAACTTCTGGCCTCTTTCCTTGGATGCCAATAAGAAGATTAATTAGAACAGAGCTAAAAATGTATTAGTATTTAAGGGAGATACATTTTTACTGTGCTGCCTCATCTCTTATTCCACCCCAATCCATTACATGTTGTGCTCAGAGTCCTCATGCAGCTTCTGCTGTTTTGTGCCCTCTGTGCTTACAGGGAGGTAAGGAAAGACTTCTTGTCTCCATCCTCATCCATCCTTATTCCAGGAGAATGTGTGAGTTCTGGCAAGAGCAATCTGGAGCCAGCACAGGATGTTTGATACAGGACACACTCAACACCCCCTCCTACAGTGGCTCACTCTGGGGCCACCACACAGCTCACAGGTGCTGTCTGCTTCCACAGCAGCTCTGAGACTGAAGTAATTTCCAGCCAGGCTTGGCAGTTGGACTTTCCCAGTGATCTGTATAAACCAGAAGTGTCTTGGGAGGTTTCCCAGTTTCACCATGCTGCTTTTGGTGTTTACAGCTACAGTAACTAACTTCTGACATTTATACCCAGCTGGTGCTCTGATTGCTGAGCTCAGTGCCTGTTTGCACATGGGGCCTTCTGATAAGGCAGGCATTTGACCTTTCTATTCTTAACCCATTAACATTTAGAAGAGTTGCTCTCCTCACCTCTGAGGCTGTGTTCCTCCCCCCAATACCCCTGTTCCTGCCAGATAAGATTACTCCTGGGTTATATATTGATCTAAAAGCAGAGTGCCAAATGCAGCCCACACCAGTTCAAGGGCAAACACTGAACCCATACGAGTGAGTCCCTGTGCTCAGCTCAGTCGTGGGAAGTAGAGGACCAGAGGCTCTTTTTGCCCTCTCAGCAGAACCTGGGGACAAGCACAGGGGTGTCAGTTCTTTATTGTACCATTACATGACCAGCAGTGGGACCAGCCCAGTTTGCTGATGCTGCACCTTTGTGCCCTTTCCTCTTCTCCCTCTGCCTGTGAGCAGATGAATGGCTTGAGGTGATCCTTACACAGAATTATCACACACTCCTTTGCTGGAGGCAAATTCAGGAATCTGAACGTGCAAATGGGAGCTGAGGTTCCTTTGTGTTAAGCCAAGCCCAGCTCAAGGAATGGTGCACTGGGTCACTTGGACAAAATCTCTTTACCCATGCATACATATTTCCAATTTTTGAATATCACACAGGAGTAAGGAGCAGTTATTGCCTCTTCAGGCATTGTTTGAGAGTCTCTTTTTCTAGTTCAATACCTTGGTGTAAAATACTTGGGAAACTGTTCCCAGGATGATGAAAGAAGTGGAAAACAGGCCTAGTAGTGGATGTGAAAAATGCTTGAGCTATTTGCTTTATCCATGAGATGACTTGATGGTCACACAGGAGGACCAGCACGGGGAAGAGATTTGGTGGGTGGGGTTTGTTGAGGTGTTACACACATTTTGTATGAGAATAATGAACACAGTGGTCCTGCTGGCTGTAAAAGTCTGTGACACTGATAATAACTACAGTCAGTCACAAGAATGAATTAGCTGATCAGGCAAGCCTGGTTTTTCCCTGTAAAACCAAAAGCCACTGGAGCAGCATGGATCAAAATTTATTGCAATTATTAATATTTTATTATGTTAAATTAAATGGTTTAAAATAAACCGTTGTGATTTAATGTGCATTTATGACCATCTGTACTAAGAACTAAGCTCCATATAGTCTTAACACGATAACTTCCATGAAATTAAAGATGCAGGCACTGTGCTTTTTCCTGCCACTGTTTAAGAGAAAGTAAAACCATAGAATGGATGGAGTCCTCTCACTTAGCACTAGACTATTTTAGAGTGAGAGACTCCTTTTTAGTTGTCTTATCAGACATCCAGTAATTCAGAGTTGAGAAGCTCATTCAAAACTGAAGGAGGAAATCCTTTTTCATCTTGTGGTCTGTGAATAAAAATAGATGTGAAAGTCTGTTCTACTAATTTTTTAGGTGCCTGAACAGCATGTGTGATCCAAAACCAACTGCTTTATCTCCTTAACTAAAGTTAATATTATCTTTGTTTACTGCATGTGTTCGTTTTTAATACTGTGTTTTGATAAGCTTTTCCATTATTTCTAGAAATTCTGATATCATTTACCCAGTTGTTAGGAAACAATTATTAAACACTGCTATGATTTGGAGCTCCAGCCTCCATCTCAACTCAAACTTGCACAAACCATGACTAAAAGTTCATTTAGTGAGCAGAAATGCATCACTCCATGCCTGTTAATACAACAAACTGGAGAAATTAAATTTTATCCTTAGCTAGAGAGTAGTTTTAGAAAGAACTAAATCACTTATTTAAAATGAATGGGTTGAAAACCACCTGTCCTGGGCTGTGGGAAGAGATAGGGAGGAATTTTGCTGGCCTGGCCCTCACCACAGGCTGGTTTGAGTTTTCTGTGTGGCACCATCACCGTTGTGGTGTCACAAACACCCCCTGGCCCTTGGAGGAGCTGAACTGAGGGGGACAAGGCCCAAGGTTGGGAATGCTCCTGCCAGTGCTTTGAGTTCTGTTTTACAGGGCTGTTTTCCTTTGGTTTTTTCCTATTTCAAATGTTCCATGAGGTAAATTTTTTATCAGTGACTCAGAGCAAAAGAAAATTTCAGATTTTTATGATAAGATATTAGATGTCTGGGCAAGCCTTCAACTGAAAATGGTTTTTTGGCTTATCCAGCATACTGTACTTGCTGAGATGGGAGTGTGTGAGCCTCTAGTTATGATTAAAACACCAAAAGCCTGAACCTAGGAAGCAATAAAGTATTATGTAGGAGAAGATTGATAATTTTCGTGACTTTGTTTAAAGAAATCCCAGATGTGGGAGCAGATACCTACTGAATCAATCATTTTCTAAGCCACAGATGACCAGAAAACTAATTTAAAAGAAAGAATATGAAGATATATTAGAAAAATAAACATGCAGAACTTAATGTTTAAACAATGTTGCCCAGACTCATTTGGCCTTAAAGGGATCTGCACTGACAGTAATTTATTTGATATGTACATTCAGGAGATTGTTCAGTGGTTTCAGTGACTGGATTGCTCCAGTTTGCTTCTGCTGCAGAGTTTGTGGCAGGAAACAGAATTTCTGCCATTGACTGCAGCTCTGCCAGGATTTTCCTGGGATGGATGAAGGTGTGGGATGGATGAGGGTGTGGGATGGATGAAGGTGTGGGATGGATGAAGGTGTGGGATGAAGGTGTGGGATGGATGAAGGTGTGGGATGGATGAGGGTGTGGGATGAATGAAGGTGTGGGATGGATGAAGGTGTGGGATGGATGAGGGTGTGGGATGGATGAGGGTGTGGGATGAAGGTGTGGGATGGATGAGGGTGTGGGATGGATGAAGGTGTGGGATGGATGAGCGTGTGGGATGGATGAAGGTGTGGGATGGATGAGCGTGTGGGATGGATGAAGGTGTGGGATGGATGAGGGTGTGGGATGAATGAAGGTGTGGGATGGATGAGGGTGGGATGGATGAAGGTGTGGGATGGATGAAGGTGTGGGATGGATGAGGGTGTGGGATGGATGAGGGTGTGGGATGAAGGTGTGGGATGGATGAGGGTGTGGGATGGATGAAGGTGTGGGATGAAGGTGTGGGATGGATGAGCGTGTGGGATGAATGAAGGTGTGGGATGGATGAGGGTGGGATGGATGAAGGTGTGGGATGGATGAGGGTGGGATGGATGAAGGTGTGGGATGGATGAAGGTGTGGGATGGATGAGGGTGTGGGATGGATGAAGGTGTGGGATGGATGAAGGTGTGGGATGAAGGTGTGGGATGGATGAGGTGTGGGATGGATGAAGGTGTGGGATGGATGAGGGTGGGAGCTGCTCAGTGCTGATGCAGCAAGACTGCTTTTCTCACAAGAGCTAATTGTGCCATTAGAGTGCAGATCTCTGCACCTCCTTTCTTTGTGAGCTTTATACATATTCTGTGTGGTCTTGTGTGTCTGAGACATGCTCAGAAAATGTTCATTTAGATGTTATGTTAGCAACAGGTGAGCAGAGAAGTAAAATACTTCAGAATACTCGGATTTGCAGAACAGCACCAGAGTCAAGGTACTTTCTAACACCTCAATAGAATCTCCTTTGGTAATACCTAATAAACTTCCCTGGTTTCCTGGCCTATTTACAGTCCTTGTCCTTCCCCTAATCCACTTCAGAAGTTGTGTTTCCATTTTGACTCAGGGATTGCCCAGCAGGACGTTTGTCTCAGCACACAGGGACAGCTGTGTTGGCAGTCTCAGTGGCCTCGGGGCATTACAGGCTCTCTGTAATCAGATGAGACCTGTACATGCTTCAGTGCCTTGCAGTGAACTGAAACAACCTTTGTCTGGTTGGGATGATGAAGGAAGTTACCATGTTCGGGGGTTTGGCAGTCGTTTTGTGAGACCCTCTAAAGGACACATGAACTGCAAAACCAAGTGCAGGTTCAGGAGTCAGTTTTACTGTAGCAGTTCATCAGGCAGCTTGAAAAAAGGATGGTTTGATGTTGGAGAAATACATACAAGAAATGCAGAGGATTCAAAGTTAACTTGTAAAATTGTGTTGAGTCATTTTCTGTTTAATATCTGTCCCCTAGATCCCTATCCAGTGTTATCCATTGTACATAGCTATTTTCTGAAATGGTTCTTTTTCTTCCTTTGTGCTGTGTGACAGAGATAAAGATGCAACTCTTTTTATTTGGGGAATCCTAGGAGTAACTGGTAGCAATAGCAGGTAAAAGTTAGACAGAAATGGCATTTTTCAGCTGCTGGCACACCATTTAAAATGCACTTTGCATAGCAGTAGCAGTGACCAAATCCCCGTTGAACGCTGGCCAGGAGAATCCATCAGCGTGTTTTATTCATGTGGTGTGACAGTGCAGTTAACTCAAGTCTGTATTGATTCTGTTTATTTCAATTTAGAGAACATCTCCACTGAGCATTCCATGTAATTATTATACAGACAAAGAGCAACATCTAGAGCTGACAGCCAAGCATATAAATACAAATCTTTTGCAAAACATTCTGTCATGCTGCTTCTGCAAGGAGAGCAGGTCAGACTTAAACAGAAGCAGATTCTGCTGTCAAGATTTTTGCTGAAATTGCCTTTCCTCCAGCTCTGTTATGATTATATCAGGGCACCATTTGTTTTAGTCTCTCAGATGGTCTCCACAGCTGCATTACTGTACACAGAGAGAAAAACAGGGTTTAAACTCACTGAGTGGGTAAAACACTCACTTTACATTGTAACAGACTGTCAGTAAAATCCTTGATATTGACACAGTGTCAATAGGAGTTTATTGCTGCTTCTGGAGATCCCAGGGAGTGTGTGGGGACTTAATATGTACAGATCCATGGTTCAGAGAGCACAGTAAGTGCTTTAGGTGACTTGCTTGTCCCAGGGAGGTGCACAATCAGAATCCTTTGAATGCTTAGGCAGGCCAAAGGTTGTGAACGTGAGCCACGAGTTTGAGGAAGTCCATTCAGGGAGGGAACTTACAGTAATCAGCTCTGCCACTTGTTGCAGTTGTTTCCTTCTTAGGATGATTAAGTCACACTGATCTGGTCAGCCCAGGTCAGCCACGATGTTACCAAGACAACGAAGTAAACTGGTCACTGCCCTTGAGTGTTGCACAGCCCATGAAGTGGGTCACAGATCCCTGCTCCAGCTGTGTCCTGGTGCTGGAAAGGTGATGTGGTGGGACACAACCTCAGTTCCTTGTACAAACTCTTCATACTGCTAGAATGTTGTTCAGGGCTCCTCAGCAGCAACAACCAAGATGGATGAGATGCTCAAAACTGAGCTGGACACACTCCATCCCATAACAGTGTCCCATTGAAACGTCTCTGTAACAGTCCCAGTTCCTGCCTGCTAAGAATTTGGTTTAATATCTGCTGTTAGACTGGAAGGGGTGGGGGAAGGAGAGCTCTTGCTATCATTAAAAAGGAAAAGGAAAAAAAAGTCTAATCAAATAAATCCCTGTAGTTCATTTCCTCTTACGAGATCTGTGCTCTGTAATTATATTACCAAAGAAGTCTTTCTTCTCTGAGTTCACGTGAAAGCTTAATGGTTTTATTCCCCTTGGCCCTAGTTCAATCAGTGTACATGAAATTACAAAGTTTTTCAGTTCCAGTGTAAACTTGAATTAGAAGGTGGTGGGTGTGGTACTTCAGATTAGAGCAAACTATGAAAAAGAATCAATTCCTTAAAGGACACTTGCTAGGTTGGGAGTACATTTAACATAACCCCACTACCAAGCAGGAATTTTGTTTAAGAGAACCCAGCCCACCAACAAAGAGTGCCAGCAATGCAGAGTTCCCAACATACAGCAACTGTGAATAGAACAAGATGTTCTATATGCAGGTAAGTGATGCTGGCAAATTGTTAAACATATATTTAGGTGTTTTCATATAATGAGTAAAACAGTGTAAAAGATGCTCAGTATCTCAAAGAAGTCAGATGAATTTTCCTAGTTCGCTCATGGAGTTTTACTGTTGCTCTTGGTGGAGATACTGAAGCCAATTTTGAGGACTTTAGATAATTTGTTCTGAAGGAAATGCTGTTCAGATGATGCAACACCAGCTTTTTTAAGAGGAGAAAACAGAACTTGATGAAGCAAAGAGGAAGTGAGTGTTTTAATGTCATATATTCACCTTTTTCCTAATGTGCACTAGATTAGGAAATGTGGGTGGTGCTTTATAATTTCAGTTTTATTGCATCAGGAAGAAGGGAAATGAACTCTTTGCTGGACATCATTGAGTATCTTTTGCCTCTTGTAGCTTCTTCAATCCATTTTGGTTAAAATGAAAACCAGTATTTTTACTGCAGTGTGGGAAACTGAAATGCCTTTTTAGAAACTGAAGTAGGATTTGGGGTGAATATTTTGTTATCTGATCCTTCTGTGCCAAGTGAAGCATTAAATGAAAACATTTTGATTACAGTTCCATGCCCAGTCATGCCCCCTCTTCTAACCAGTCACATATTAACTATCTCATGGTACCTGCAGACTCCTTGTACAGTAATTTCAGGGTTTCTCATTTCAGAGTTGCAGTCTGTTTCTCTGCAATTGCCATTCGCACTGAAATAATTCATGGCATATCCTCCCCTCCCTGCACATACGTTCTACATTCTTTATATGTGACTGTAAGCATAACAAATCTTGTCTAAGTTTCATGCTATTTTCTCTTCTTTAACTGTTAATAATTAACCAAATTTTGTTAAATGTAGAAGTGCTCAGTCTCTTTTAGGATGAAGGATGGATGTTTTCCTATCAATCAGTTTTTAAATCTGAACACTCAAAAATCTGACAAACAATGCTTGAAAGAAGCAAATTTTGTTCCTATTTTGGGGTACAAAATGGCAGGTGATAAAAGGGGACAATTCAGAATTGAAGTTGGTTGAATTCTTCATTAAGTCCATTCTGCTTCTTATTATTAAATTGTATCAGCAAGATATAAACCCTTCATTTTGGAGAAGGGTCACATCTGCAATAAATTATGGTCTCCCTTATTTAAACAGTAGCATTGTTATAAATATTTTCTTCCTGTATTTCTGTTTCATAAGCCAAATACTCAGCATTTCTCCTCTTCTTGTAAGTAGCCACACGTTGGGCTGCCAAGGCTGGTTTATCATTTGCCTTGGGAAAGGCATTTTATAATATTGCAGGATAAAACATTTGCAGGCAGAGGTTTGACCTGTGGGGGAGAGAGGTGAGGGGTTTGCAGGGTTGGTGCCAAGAGACTGAGGCTTGAAGAGCTCCCACAGCTGCTCTCACCAGTGAGGGTCAGAGAACTGCAACGAGCCTGTCTGCAGAAATGAGACTGAGCCACTGATTTAAACTGAAATTCGTGAATGCTTAAATTTTTAGCCAGGCCTAAGAGGTTTCCTTTCTATTTTTTAATGAAACTTTTATGTTTGGATGTAGGGATAACTGGATGAACGTGTGAAAGGCGGTTCTGATGTCAGGGCACTGCTTTTCACTGCTGTATCTGCAGCGTCCATTCTTGTGCCAACGAACTCATCATCATAGCAAACGAGAAATCCACACAACCTCCTACTGAGAATAACAGACTTTTACTGGAGAGTACCATATTTTAGGGCAAGACATGATTCTTTTCCCAAAAGGAAGAGCAGAGAAGAGTATTGACACAAAGAGTCGTCCAGGGCTGTGTCACAGCAGAGCACAATTAGGTGATGCCGAGGTCAGGCTTAAGCAGCTCCTTTGATGTTGGTGGTAATGGTGGATCATTTGCAACTGTAAATGTGTTTTCTGCGTAGTCCGAGTGCCCAGGAATACGGGAGGCTCTGCAGAGCGCCAGTAAGAGGCCTGTAGAAAATGGGATTGTTGTTTGCCCCAGGCAGTGAAACATATTCCTGGAGTGTGTGTGTGTGTGGGTGCTGCAGCGCTGGAGCTCAGGGCTGCGTTCCAGGCTCTGCCCCTGACTCAGCTCTGGTGCCTCGGGCTCTCTAGGGAGAGTTACCTGAGCTCTTAATTCTCTCATTAGAAAATGTGGAGGTTATTACTTGCTCACTTCCCCATACCAGCCTCACAGGGGTGTGAGTTAATGAACATCTGTTAATGTGTGGAAATAAATGCTGTGAAAGTGCCGGAGCAGCAGCAGCGCTCGCACAGCGGCTTGGGAATCTGCAGCTTTTTCCTACGGGATTGTGCTGTGAGACTAAATCACCATTTTAGCAAGGCACCCGTGGAGCACAGCATCCCTGTCTCCAAATCCTCCTCTGTGCCCTGGTACTTTAAAAGTGCTCCCGAGCCCGGGGCTGGGACAGTTCTGTGCCACTCTGGGAGCTCTGTGCAGCCTCGTGTAACCCAGGTACGTGCAGCTCATAGCACACAGCTCTTGACAAGTGTTACGTGCCCAGCTCCAGTTCATTATCCTCACTCATCTGCCACTCATTAAGGGAAAAAAAAGATACTGTTGTCTACAAAAATCGGATTTGTTACCCGGTGTGCAACAAGCCAATAATGGCACACTCGAGACAGACATTGATGATTTATTTCAGAGTTGCCAAGCCTGGGTGCCAGGTGGAATTCCACATATCAACCATCAGAACTTTTTAGCATACATTTTAGCGAATTTTTACATATCCCACATGTTGCAACAATACAGTTCCCTTCTTTAAAGATTCCTGATTTCCCCGTCCCCTCGCTGGGTGCTGTAATGGGTTGATGTCGGGAGGACGAAGCCCCGCTCGCCGCTCCCGTGCCCTTCCCTTCTCCGGGGCGCTGCGGGCGGCCCCCGCTCGCAAGATTTAATCGCTGCCAACCTTTGGCAGTGCTGGCCGGTCCTAGAAATCCGGCTGGCTGCTGGAGCGGCTGCCAGGAGCCTCCCTGGGGCCGTCATGTGAGCAGTGTAAACAGCCCTTTGGGGCGAGTGGGCGGCTCGGCGCTCGCCAGTGGGGCAGAGTTCAGTGGCTGCGGCGGGGTTACTGCCGAGCGCCGCGGGGTTGCCATGGCGAGCATTGCATAACGCTGGCAGCGGCCCCGGCCACAAAGGGCCCCGCGTTCCTTCTGCTCCGTTTGTTCATTGTTGCCGAGGCCCGCTTTGCTGTCGCAAATGGAGTTCCAGGCATAGCTCCTGGCTGGGCTGCTGTGGGAGGTTGCGCTGGGAGCAGGGAGAGAGAGGAGCTTGCTCATGGAGCCCTGTAACTGGGGCATTGCTGCCTGCAGGGGGGTTGTTTGCATGAGCAGAAGCTTTGCATGCCCCTAAAGTTGGTGGGAGTAAGATAGGTGTTTAACTTCCTGATACATTGTCTTCTAAAAGGAAGTGATTTGATGTAGTACTAAATTTGCACCCAGCTAGAGAGCTCAGGGCATCAGAACATCAGCATGACTGCAAGAATTAATGCTCCCATATCATTGCATAGATGAAATGGATTGGAGAAGATGGGAGTTTGTGGGAGGCTGAGAAGTCAGGAAACTTTTTTGGATGGAATTGGTAGAGGGAAGCTGGAACGTTGCAACATGGGAAGCTGCATTTGGAATCAGGCCATCATCCTCTGGAGATCTCTGCTGAAGTTGCATCTGCATTTACATAAGTTTTGGCATGCGAAATCCATGTCCATGAAGTGACTATTCTGTGCTTTCCCTTTCCAGATGATTAATTAAAGTGGCTGAGGGATTGATTTGGCTACAAGCTGTCTCCTGAGGTTTCTGACTGTAGTATTTTTGTTATATGGAATAGACCAAGGTCTATCTCTTTGGCTGGAGTGATTATGCTTTTGGCTCTCCTGCTTTTTAAGGGTCTGGCCATTGAGTCAGTGGCAAAGTCCTGTTTGACTTTCTTGGGCCAGAATCAGAACTGCAGTTTTGCCTATACAGTGTGGTGTATTTATCGTTCCAAGAACAAACAGATTTAATATTAAGCTTGTGATGAAGGGTCACCAGGTTTATTTGGCATATGAAGGTTGTGGTATTTCAGTCATTTGGCTCTGAAAGATTTTGCTGGCTGCTGTGAGAGACTTTTTGTTCCTTCCCCTTGGGTTTGTACCCTTTCCACTGTGAGGTCCTGGGCATGTTAGGATGCATGTGTGACCTTTTGTGTGGCAGAACTGTGGTGCAAACCTAGCTAGGAACAACAAGATATTGCCTTCTACCTTAGCTCTTACAGCTCTTTTGCCAGGAGAGTGAGACCTCCTGCCCCAGTTTGAAACTGGAAGTCTGTCCTTGAGCCAGTGGTGCCAGGACTCGTGTGATCTGGACGTGGATTCTTGGTGAATGGCTTAACACACCCTGTCCCAAGCTCTGCCCTGCTGAGCTCTTCTTTTCTTCAGAGCATTTCACAAAACAAAATAAAGTAAGGGAGGAGTAAAGTCCTGTGGTCTGCTCCTCAGAGAGTCCTGGCTTTGCTGGTGATTTTTATTTCAGTTTTAAAACATCAGTTGTGATTGTGGGATTGCTGGGCTTTTTGTTCTCAGTCAGGACAGCTTAGACTGTCAGAGCCCAGATGAATTCTGAGGCACTATGGCAAAGCCAACAATAATAATGAGGAAGTGAACGTGGCTGGGAGCTATTCTGGGATCTGCCTGGTCACTTCATATGGGCCTGGTGATCTCATTCCTTACAGTGCAGATGGTGCTTTGGGAGAAACATGGGCTGTGTTCTTCCCGTTACTGTGCAAAGTATCAGAGTGGCCAGAGGCATCCCAAAGTGGTACCTAATGGAGCCCAGGGTGTTAGTAGAGACCAGTCCACCTTTTTTTGGGATCAGGTCAGTCTATCCCTCCCCTGGGAGCTGACACAGACGAGAGCAGACGGTTCTAGGAGTGTGCTCCAAAATTCCCAAAGGCCACCAGCTGCTGTGGTCCATGTTTGCTGTTCAAGCTTTCCACTGAGCATTTCCATCCACCCTCCTGGCCTTAGGAAGGTGCTGAACTGAAATGCTGCTGCATGTATCCCTTTGCCCAGCAACTGTGCTCCTTGGTCCCAGACAGCTGCATGTTTGAAGATGTTTCTCTTATTAGAGATCTGCAGATGAAATTGCCAGGTGTTGCCAACAGATCTGTTACTTTTCAGCAAGTACCAGAAATGCACTTTGCCAACAGGTACTCAGAAAAAGGTTGGTGTATTCTTGTTCTGCTGAACTAGGTAGGGACTTCAGTGCTCTCCTTTCCTGGCTACCTCTCCAAGGTCAGAGAGGAATTGACTTCATCTCACACTGCCCTGTTGTCTGCTGCCCAAACCACATTGCAGTGGGCCAGGGGAGGAGCTGCTGGCCCATAATTCATGGCACCCCAAATCTCCTGAAAATGCTGTTTGGCCTCTGACTGGGGCTTTCAGTGACCTCTGCTGATGGCCCCCAGCAGATCACACACAAATCCAGCTTCTGTAAAATGAAAGGGAGGCCACTTGCCCAGCACTTGGCAGATCACTGCTGGCTGAAAGGTGCTGGTTGTGCTAGGAGCAGGCTGCCTGGTGGCTGGAAATGTGTCACTGACGTGGGATCTGTGGGCCCCACTCAGTCAACAGGCACAAAACACAGCCTGGTCTCAGAATGGCTGTCAGGGACATGGAGCTGTCACTGGCCTGGCTTGGGCTGTAGTGTCTGTGCAAAAAGCAGTGCTGCTTCCCAAGGGCTTGTCAGCCTCGAGTGTGGTTTGCTGTGAGACTGAGGGTTGGACAAGGAGTTGTAGACATCTGCCAGGAATATTGTTCTCCACTGGTGTGTCCCTCCTGGAAATTGTGTTCCTCAGCTGCAGCATCACGTGGTGACACCTTCGTGACCAAAACAAGGTGCCCAGTAAGTGACACACCCAGCCCCTGTCACCTGCTTTGGCAAACGGGGTCTCCATTGTTGGGATGACTTTTGGCCCAGATGTCTCAGCTTTTTTATGTGCTCTGGAGAGCCTGGGGAATTTTAAACTTTAAATATTGCTAAAAAAGACAGGTTCCAAGGAGTATTCGTGGTGTTTGCAGTAGAACTCAAAGCAGTTTGTGATTACTTGATTTGGGAGCCCATTCAGGGTTTGGCACCAGCCTCTAAGGAAGTCCTGACTGCTTGAGATGTTACCCTTGTTGCAGAGTTCCTCAGCTCCAAATGGACAGAACTGTTCACCATACTCATAATTTTGGAGTTTTATGCAGTATTTTGTATATTTTGGGCTAGACCTTCAAATTAAGACCAAGATGTTGAGCTTGATTCAATACCCCATGGGAAGACAGTGCAAGGAATAAAGGACAGGTTTGTGGGGGTCCCAGTATCCAGGATTGCTGAGACACATCTTCGATTTCCATCCAGAAATCAGAGAACAGACAGAACACTTTTCTTAGAAGTGTTTTACAAATTTCTTTACATAGGAATAAACATATAATTATTTCCATTTCACAGGCGTGAAGAGCAGAAGATACAAATGGTGTGACTAAATGTCAATTCAGAAATAACTGAGTTGAATTTTGTTTCCTGTCTTATGCAGCAGGGCCTGATGCCCTCTCCAAACTAGTTTTTTAAAGTTACTTTTTGAAATTAGCTTTAGCCATCATAGCTTCTGTGTATTTCTGGTCTTGAAAGGAACCATCAATTGTTTTTGTTTGAAGACATTGAATATGAACTTGTTCCTACAGAGCTTTGTGCTGTAATTTATCAACAGGGCGCTGAGGCACAGACGTCAAATGAATACCAGATTTCAAATTATGATAAGCAATTGTGTCATCTCTGTGAATAGACATCAGTCTCTGCTGAGAAATCATCAATAATTCATTTAAAAAAATAAACGAGTACAGGGCCATTTGGATAGGTCTTTGCAAACAACCAGTCCTGTGTTCTGTCATAATTGCTGTGGATTTAAACCCAAAGGATGCTTATTTCTTGAAGAGAAACACCTGATCATGCCCAAGTCAAAAAAAATGTGTTCCCTCACGACCTAATTACCATTTCTCTTTGGGGAGGTGTGGAGGAAGCTGGACTGTCACCTGTCAGAGGTGTGCTGGGTTTGTCCATGGCTCAGTGGGGAACATGCAGAGCTCTTCCAGAGTATTTTACTGTTAATATTCCAGTCATTAACATCCTCCCCACTTCCTTTACCCTCTACCTACACCAAACCCTTAGGATTATTATTTCCACTCTTAAAATACAACTCTCAGAATAATTTGTATTTCTTTACTATGAGGAGAGGGAGGATGCTGCTGGTGTAAAAATTTCTTGAGCTTCCCTGTCGTAGGTGGCTTTTCATTTGACAGTTGGCATCCTGCTCGAGTCCATTTCTCTCCCAAATTGTGGGTTGTTACATTCCAATAAGCACACAGCATCTGTTCTCTGTAGAACATGGTGTTGCAAGATGCTGATCATTTGTCTAAGTGGGCTATTTTCAATTGAATCAGAGATGTGCATGCAGCCTAACAGCAATAATTCCCTCCTGCCTGTAATTGCCCATTATAGGAAGAGAAATTTATAAATAGTTATAAAAGTCAGGATTTAGAGGCTGTGCTTCAAGACCTAGGGCTAGCCGGTCTTAGCTTATCTTAGCATCATCTCAAAAATAAAAATTCTCTGCTCTACTTTGGAGAGCATGAAATAATTTCTGTTTACACAGTTTTTTCAATTACTTTGATGCTGTGATATAAAGGTCACTGATTGCCTCTAGTCATCACATGGCTTTTTCACTAATTGTGCACTCACGTCATTTTGTTCTGTGGGATCTTTTGCTTCTTGATCCAGTTTCATTGCCCAGATGTTCATTTCATACAGTTATAACTTTATACAAAGGGCATCCTCTGTTCCAACAAACACATTGTGGTCGTTGTTCCCAGCTGGGAACCTCGTGCACAGCAGCTCACCTGCTTCCACCATCAAGCCACTGACCTTTGGGCTGATTTCATGTAAAATCAGTCACTGGGGATAAGGAGGAGAAGTTATGCCAAAATATTTCCTGGTCCCTAGCCTTGGACTGATTAAGGTTGTGCTGCAGGATAAAAAGGCAATAAGAAATGGGAAAGCTCTTTCATCCTGACCCTTTTGGTGTCTAGTGGGATGGAAAATCACATGGGCGCCTTGAAAGTTTTGCACTGGTGCCTTGGAATGTGTAAATGGAGACCTAAACAGCTCCAAGAAGTCACTCTATTGCCCTCTCCCTATAAAAGCCTCCCACAAAGGTTTCATGTCAGGGCAGAGAGGTCCCTGCTGGTCCCCATGGGGTGACTCTCAGGTAACCAGAGGCCCCCAAGGCCTGGGGATTTCCCAGCTCACAGATTTCCGGAGGGTCGGATCTCAAGGTTATCCCATAGCCCATTTGCTGCTTGTGGAGCCACGTGGACATCACACAGACCAGCTGCTGGGTTTAACTTAACCTTTAGAGCAGTCATGAGAGCTTAGTTCATGAGCAGAATAAATTACACGGAAGGCTTCAAGGGAGGATTGTCCATCTGAATGCACTGCCTGCTGCTGAAAGGCCTGGGCAAGATGAGCAGTGGAAAATTGGACAGGGATTGAGCAGTTTATCATGTGAGAAGGGTATAACTTGGCAATACATATCTGTGAAGGTTTTTCAATCTCTACCTTGGCCAAAAGTGACCTCCCAAATGACAGGAATCTGGTCATCTTGAGCCCAAATGTTCCTAGAAAGACGACCCTACAAAGCTGTGCTGCTGGCAGGGCCAGCAGTGCTGGCAAAGTGCACTGTGTTCTAATGGCCAGGCTGAGGTGGGAGAGGAGCTCCAGCCCAGGGCAGGCAGAGGAGGAGACCTAGAGAGGAGCTGGCACCAGGCAGTGATTTTTGACATCCCTCATGCTCAGCTGTAAGGCTGCTGGGCAAAACCTGCACAAGGTGGAACGGTGGCTTACTGTGCTGGTGTGATTTGCTGTGGGCCCTTGTAGCTCTCCACAAGGACCAGGATATCCAGGACATCCACTGCATCCTTCCTGGGCAAACCTTGGCAAGGGGAACTGCAGATGCCAGAGTCTGCTCTGCTCAGCTTGGCAGGGAGAAAAGCAAAGGATGAGATGGAGAAAACCAGGTGTGGTTCTTGCTGCCAGTGGATGGATGCATAGGCAGGTGCAGGATTTTGCTTTCTGAATGTGGTGTTTCCTGTGACTGCTGAAATCAGGGAGCAGAGACAGACCCTTCTCCACACTGCAGCAACTGCAGCACCATAATTCTCTATTTCCCTCTTGAGGCTGCAGATCCCCTGGCACAGCTGTAAATTCCCTGTACACTGCACAGCATGGCTTTCACTGAAAATTCCTGGGAAGAAACTCTTCTGGAGCCTTATTCCATTAATGTTTTTTTTTCTCCTATGCATCTCCCCATTTCCCCTGCATCCAAGCAGCCACCTGCATTCAGTATCAGACACGTGGAATCCCCATAAACATCCCTTCCAGACCATAATAGTTTGATGGAAATATGGCCAAGTGCCCAAACCCCTCTGCCCTTCCCACAGCCCCCTCCAGCAGCATGACCTGGGAGGCCTCTGGTGCAGGATTTATGTCTTGATCTGTGGCAGTGACTGACAGCAGCAACAAGGAGCTCTCTGGGGCAGGGAATGGGAGGGAGGGTAGGGAACGGTGTCTCCTGGGACAAGCTCCAGTCTGCTCCAGGGAATGTGCTAATTTTCACTCCTTTATAGTCCTTTATCTCAGCCCTTCGACCTTGAGCTCAGAGGCATTATCAGCCTTAGCCAGAAAGGCAGCAGTTAACCATTGAAATGCTGAATGTTTCTGATGCGAAATCCTGAAGGTAAAAGCAGTGAATGCAGCTCATTTCAATAGTGCAGCACGTCAGGGGCCTGTCCAGGTCTGGTGATATCCTATTTATGATATTAAGAAAAATATATTTTTTTCATGGATGATTCTGTGAGCAGTTTTCAAAGTTTGATGTCCCTACAGCATTCCCTGGGCATGTGGAGACCTCCTGTAAGCCTGTCCTGTGTGCATGGCTGCACTCTGTGTATGAACTTGCTTTTCTTCATCACTTTTTCATCCTTGTTATACCCAGTTATTGATATCCAGAGCACAGGCAGAAAAGCACTGCTCTCATGTAGGTCCTTACTATCATGGTAACACATTTCCAACTTTATAAAGTATTATATAAACTCTTACCATAAAAGTAGCTTCCTGGAGCAGCCTAGATGAATGTATTTATTGCCAGTTCTGCTGCTGACTTCTCTGGGTGACTCTGGGTTTGTCATTCAGCTGGGTGTAAGTTTTTGTGTTTGCAGAACGAGCTGGGAGTACTTCCATGGGCCATCGTGGCTATTAATGAGTTAGGAATGTGCTTCTGTGCATGTGTCTCTTGTTTGGCAAGAGCAGCTTCCCTTCTGTACCTGATAAATATGATGCAAGAAAAAGATTTCCTTTTCCTTACTGGAAGTAAGTGGTCTCTCTATGACCAGCAATAATTGGGTAGAAGCAGAATTTTGGGTAGAATATTCCTGCTTAATCAGTTCAGTGTTGATGGAGTTAATTTGCTCGTGCCTTCAGATTGTTTTGTTTCCAGGGATTCTAAACCGTTGCCTCCAGCTGTTCATTTCCATTGACGAGGATGATCTTTATCTGTCTAAACTAGTTAAAACCTGCTCCACTACCCAGCAGCCTTTTTGGAGACAGCCCAATAAAGCTGAGTGCAGTGGCTATGACACCAAAGCCTCCTGGATATCATAAATTCCAAGCCCTACTTTTTTTTTTCCTGACCTCTCACTGTTGGAGCACCCTTCCTGTTTTAATGGGACTCTTTGCTTCCTTCATTTAACCCCTGTCCAAAAAGGGGAATGATATTTGCACTGTAAGTGATCAGTGTAAGAATCCCTGTTACAATAATTTGCTGCTTTAATATTATCAGCTTAAGCCTTGACAGACCTCAAAGGTATCATTCAAACAACTGAAGCACTGTCAGACTTGGGTTTGGACTCTGCTCAGCATGGTTGTTTCTTGGTGATATTTTAGGTGAATCATATTTTTAAATGTGCAAGTTTAAGGCTTGCTGTGACATGCTGGGTCTTGTCATACCTTTGGGGTCACCAGGGCCACTTCCTTCTCAACAGGGTGAAAGTTTGTGTGTGAGCAGATGAGGTGCAGCTTCGTTTAGCTGATGAGGCAGCCACCAGATGTAGCTGGGCATCTTTCCAATGGTGAAATTCAGGTGTCTGCTGTACCTTGGGCAGAGATGCTGTCTGTACCAGAGGGAATTGCCAACAACACAAAACTTTCTGTTGCTGTAGCACTGCTAGAGGGACCAGAGCTGGAATGTGTAGCCTGGTGTAGGAACTCCTTCCCTTGTGCTGGCATTTCTAATTCACATTATTTGGGCCTGAGCTGAACAGGAACATGTAACACAACAAGGAAAATCTAATGGTCAGTTTGGACATAAAGCTCTTCCTTCCACTCCAACTACTCTTAACAGCAGTGGGAAAATCTGTGGCCAGGAGAGCTCTCCTGAAGACCCAGGCTGAGCTTCATTTTGGAATGTGCCAAGGAGACATTTCCCTGTTGTTCTGCTGCAGATGTTGCTGTCCCTGCAGTCTGGGGAGTGAGCAAGGCCTGAGCAGTGCTGGGATGTGGCTCCTGCTCTCTGCTGCAAACAGCTGGATCAGTTCAGTTCCAGGCCCCTGTGTCTGTGGGAGAATGCTGTGTAGTCATTCTGCTGCTGAGCCACCTCACAACAATTATCAGACTTCCAGAGGAGGGAAAAGGTCTGAGAAAAAGACCAGTTTAATGTGTCATTATTGGGCTTTAGCAGCTGTGTGTTATCCTATTGTTACTAATAACCTTTGCAACTTTGTGAGCAATGTTTTCTTGGCATCATTCAAACATAATGACTGGGGGGTCACATTCAGCTCTCAGTTGTGTAAATATGGAATGTTCTCTTGGCTGGCTGGTGCTATTTTGCATTTGGCTCATGCTCCCTGCCCCTAGAATCCTGCAATCCAAAATACCCAGGCAGGGAGTTCAGTCACAGTGTGCTCTGCATACCAGCTGGGTATGCAAAGCACAGAATAAACACATGAACAGCTACTATCAAATCCAAGCCATGTAATTACAACTCTGCTGTCCTCTGGTTGTGGTTAATGGGTTATTCCTGAATAAATGAGAGCAGGAGTTTGCTTGGTACTTTCCCAATGTAATTCACCAGTGGGAATTACATGATTGGGAAGTCTTTCAGAAAAATGTGTTTTTAAAGGGGTTTTAAATTTGATTGGGATAAATCAAGAAAAAGAATTTACAAAATAGATGTTGCTTGAAGTAAAGCAGTCACAAAGTCTGCATTAATGGTAAGAGGAAAGGGAGACCTTGGCAAATCCATGAGGAGGGTGTAGGAACTGCTCTTCCCTTTTCAACCCTCCAGTATCCCGGCCTGTAAGGCTTTTAAGCAAGGTTCAGTGGTTTTAAATGGTAAATAAATTTCTCTTGATTTAATTCTGTGATTAAGAGGATCTCTCTTCTCCAGTGTGGTCCTTACAAAGTTCACAGCAGTGAAGTGATTGATTGCCTTTCTCATTTTCAGGGATCTTCCAGATAATCCTGCTGTGGAGTGGGACACAGAGCTCCTCGCCACCCTTATCCTGGAGCACATAGAAGCCAAGAACATCAACCTGGTAATGTGACACTTCCTGCAGCACAGGCAATTGCCACGTTACTTCTGAGTGTTCTGGGCTTTCTCTTTCCCTCTGGAAGCTTTCTTTGGAGTGTCTAAGGCTAGGATGTATCTTCTCTCTGAGGAGAGCTCTCTTTGCTTCCCAGTGAAAAATGAACAGTGGAGGAATTTCACTTTTCTAACTCTTCAAATGGTTTCTGTATTTTAAAGTAACCATGTTGTGATGGAGAGAGCCCATCTGGGGTTTAGACTTAGATTTAGGCTTAGATTTGAAGCCCATTGGCAGATGTGTGTTAGCTTGATTAGCAGGGTTATAGGTCAGGATTGAAGAATATTAAACTGGGGAGATTTCCTGGCACTGGTATAGTTTGGGGTTTTTTTCCCACAGAACAGGAATAAGGGCCTAAGCATGGAAAGGGTTGTGTTCTGTTCCTCTCTGTTGAACCCTGCTTTGATCAGGCATGGCACTGTCACACACTGATTAGCAGCAAAATCACAAAACTCTCAAAGCCTTTCAGCACTTCACAAAACAAGAAACCACATCTCCTGTAGCATGAAAGCCCCACGAGCACAAAACCAGCATCATGCATCCAACTTTGTATTGATTCTGAGGCTAATTTTCCATGAAATTCATTGCTGTGCACAGAGACAAATGCAGTTTTCCTGGACTCCTTTTGTGCTTTTTGGCCCTTTGAATAGATAGGTTTTAATCTAATCTGAAAGCTCCGAACACAGGAGGATTTGTATTGCATATTTGTGACTCTCAGGGGCACAGGGACAAGTGCACCAAAACCCCAGAAGAAATTCTGAAAACACCAGAACTCCTCTGGATGGTTAGGAAGGATTAGATCTTTGCCTCGGGGAAAATTCAACTCCAGCTGTGCTGGGGGAGGCTGGAGTCTGCCACTAACAGCAGAGCTGAGCAGGGAAATGTGGGGTTTGCAGAGCAGGAAGCATTCCCGGGCATGGTGCTGGCCCTGCCCCCTGCATTCCCATCAGCTCTTCCCTGAGCAGCACCGAGGACAAATCACTGCAGCAGGACACATCAGCAGCACCAAGGGCAGCTGGAGCAGCTTCTCGGGGCTGCTGGTAATGAGCTGCTCTGGAAATGTTCATTATTTGAAGTGTCCCAAGCAATCACACAGGTCCCAGGTGTTTGCTGTAATGCCATTCATTTAGGAGCAGACTGAATTTGCAGACAACAGCAAGAGAAGCACCTAATTACTTTTGTTAAACATCCTGCAATTTAAAACTTAAGAGTTTGCTGTCTGGGAATGTCTCTGCTGTCCTAAGCCAACGGCCGTGCCTTGAAAGGTAAACTGAGTCCATTTTTCACTAATGTTGAAAGTGATAGAATTGGCTGAACATGTTAAAAGAGCCTTGAAAAAACGAAAAACTAACAGTTTCAGACCAACTCAGTGGAGTCAACATGACTGGAAGATGTGTATTGTTGTAGCTATCCCAGTGGGAAAACTTTGCCCAGTTCTCCCAGTAGTCACAGCATCGACAGTGGTATCTTTATTTACAGAACATGTGGTGTGCCATGTGGCAGTGGAGCAGGGGCTGCAATTCCAGCATGTCTGGAAGGAAGAATTGCAAGGCAAGGAGTCCCACCATGTTCTGTGTAGTTTTCCTTCCATTACATGGTTACTGATTTGTTCAACTGCCTTGAGAATCCAGGAGTAGCTCAATCTTTTTGGGACATATTTCATCCAAGCTCTATATTAAATAGTGCAGACACAGAAATTAATGGTTGGTGTACTCAAAGCCAAAACTAATTTACAGACTTTGGAAATTATTTCCTGCCTGCTGGATTTACAAGCAAAAGCCAGTGTTGCAGGCAGAGGCAGCCAAGGCTACTCTGTCTCGATCCAGATTAGAAAGTGTTTGGTGTGTGAAAAAAGAAGTTACATAGTATTGTGTGAGCTCCAGGCTCTTGTTGCTGCCAAATCAGACGCAAAAGACATCTCCAAACTCAGAAGACTCAATGGGAGTTGGAATCCCACTGGCCTCTGTGAGTGTAAGGAGTGATGCTGGGGGGAAGGCCATGAGAAATGGAGTTGCTGTGGCATTTTAAGGGATGGCCCCTGCTGAAAAGCAGAGACCTTTGTGTGCCCACAGCAGATGTGTGCTGTGTTTGAAGCACTGCATGACACCAGAGAGAGGAGAGAGACCCTCAGCTTTGAGGTGTGGGGAGGGATCATGGACTCCAGAGCTCTCAGGAGTTTTCTCTTCTGCTGGTAATTGAGTAATTTCCTCTGTGCTCTCCCCTCTCCGGAAGGGATTTCTGGACCTGTTTGTCTTGGCTGCTGCTCTGGCTTCCACTAGTGAAAGCTCCATTTCCTGAATACCAAGGTCACCCAGAAGAAAAACCAGCAACAGCAGCAGCTCCCATTTCAGAACAGGTGTGGGGAGGGAACTCCCTCTTGCCCTAAAGATTTCATTGAGCAATAATTTCCACATGAAGTGTATTTACTATCCCAGCCTTTTGCTCCCAGAACTGGCTAAGCCTGTTTTTAACCCAGACACTTTCAAGATGTTCAGGTTTTCTCATCCTGTCCTGATTGTTTGCTTGATTTCATCATCAGCCAGGTTCAGGTTAGGAGTTAAAAGCCAGCACAGCAGGAGCTGCACTGTGTGGAAGGAGCAAATGCTCCCGTGTGAAAATATCTTCAGCATGTGAGAAAGAAATTCAAATTCCTTATCAATGAAATGAATCCCTGAAGCCAGAGGGATTGATTTACATGTGATTGCTGCCTGCTTTAAGTCATGAACAGCACAGTGGTGCTGTGGAATCCCAGCCCTGTTAGATGGCATATATAGATATTTAGATGATATATATTTAGGGTGGGACATCCCTGCTGTCCCAGAGCCAAGTGTGTGCTGAGAGGGATCAGACAAAGGAAATGCCACCGTGGCCAAGTCACTGTGCAGATACCTTGGGAATTGTGCTTAAAAATTCGTTTATTTGAAGAGACAGGCAATTCAGGTGTAAATGTCCTAACAGTAAATTGGACAACAGTAACTGAAAATGAGCTCTGTGTAGTCTCTTCAGCTGGTTCAGATGTTACATAAGCTCAGCAGCTTCTATTTCAAAACAGATGTGGAGAAGAAAAGCCTCCAAAGGTGTTTCTGAACAGATAATTCCCATGTCAAGAATATTTCCTAACCCAGCCTTGTGCTCCCACAGTTGGCCCGAGCCAGTTTTGTAAAAACAATGATTAGTTTATTTAGTCTGCTCACTGTAGTCTCTTATCTCAGTCTTCTGGTTTGTTCTCTTGTAACCTCCACAGAAGGAAAAATGTGTGTTTTGGCTTGCCTGGGGTTTTTAGCTTGATTTCCTAAGGAAGCAGGAATAATGCAATTGTATTTATATGTTTGTGCACATGCACGTTTCAAAAGACTTTCGAGCCCATTGGCTAATTTCAACCACATTTGACAGAAGGGTACTACTCTTAAAAACGTTCTGTTTGTACAGGTTACATGAAAATCAGAGATCAGGCAGAAGAGACAAACCCTCTCTCTGTCCCCATTGAGTGAAAAGGTTCAGTGCAAGTCCAGCCCTTATCAGACTCACACTGTTATTCACCTGAATAGGAATTTATTCTGCCTGCAGTGAGTGGGGTATGTTGTCATCTCAGGGAAGTGCCACTCTAGGTAGGAGTGACTTCAGAGTGTGTTTTTTTTCTTATCTGCAGAGTACAGGGTGCTGTGTTCATTCCCTGAGCTGTGCTGAATTTCATGTCTTTCCCAGATGAGCTCCTCCAAAAGCTGATATCCATAGGGAGGGCTCAGCACCATGGCAGGCCCTGCAGAGCTCTCTGGCAGTGCTGATGTGCAGCAGCAGCAGCAGCCAAGGTTAAACACATCCTTTTTCTCTTTATAAAATAGGAGTTAACCAGAAAATGCTTCTTGAATTAAACGAATTTTGGTCCTACCAGTTCCTGCCAGCAAAGAGCAACCTGGTGCTTGCTGGCAGCTACTGGGCAAAGTGGAAAGTCTGACTGTGGGCTTGTCCTGGGTTGGGTGGGTTTATAAGCTGGCTCGTCTGAAGTTTGTGGGTTTTGAAGTATTTCTTATCACTGCCTTTGTGTTTCCTCTCCCTCTTGACTCAATATCCCATGTCTGAGAGGGCCTCTCCTGCTGCAGGGTGGAGGAGCAAGTTGCAGGACGGGCACGGTGGCTTTTGATCTTCCCTTGATCTCTAACCCAGTGCTCCAGGCCCTGCATATAAAATAGATTTTGAGAAGGGAGGTGCAGTGAGTGAGCAAGGCTGTAGCATTTCCTTCCCTGAAGAGAGAACGAGCTGGCAAGGAAACAAACATTGCCTGAAATGTGGGAGTTGATGATTTCTTCCTGGTCCCAGAGAAGCTCTGGTGGAGAGCTCTGCTGCTGGGCCTCTCTCTCCCAGAGCAAACACTGAGCTTTGTACTGTCCAGGGACTGTCACTTTCACCCCCTGGAAAGAGGATGGGCACACATTCCCTGTCTGCTCTACACTCTGTGCTGCCAGTTTGGCTGCTTGGTTGGGAATGGGAGCCTTTAAGTACCCAGTGCACAGCCCCACAGAGGGAGTGAGTCCCCAGTGGATCTGGACTGGTCATGGCTGTGTTCACACACTTCTGCATTTTGGAGTTCCCATTTCTCCCTGCAGAGGATCAGTTTTTGTACAGAAATGCGGTCAGATCGTTCAAAAAGGCTGCTTCTCCTATCAGATTATTTTATCACTGTTTAATTCTCTGCTGAAGCCTCATTAGGACCGGGGCAGTCAGACACACTTGTGTGGCTCTTGTTGCAGCAATGTCCTGATTCACAGCACAGCAAACTGTAGCTTCACCCTGTCATCCACAGGCACTGGAGGATGTTCTCAGATCCAGGAGAGAGTGATTCATGGAGCTGGACCTCTCGGGTCAGGAACACATTTGCAACAGATCACTTTGAAAGTGACCTTTTGCCCTGGTAATAAGTAACAAGTGCATCCTGCCAGTGGGGACACGATCTTTGTCATCTTTCTGTTGTTCAAGCTGTTAGGCTGTGTAGTCATCTAGTTCCAGAGTGGCTTGTTTGTTTAGTTGTGTTTCTGTGGCATGGGGAGTTCACACACAAGGCCTCATTGTGCAACACGTAAACAACTCGTTAGACACAACGGGCTGGGGCAGGGCTGTGTTGGATGTCAAACTTGGGAGCTGCACAGGCTCCTCCTCCTGCTCCTAAATGCTTCTTGTTCTGTGCTTTTATTGCAGGTGGTGACGTTTGATGCGGGAGGAGTGAGTGGCCACGCCAACCACGTCTCTGTTCACACTGCTGTGAGGTACAGTGTCTGCACCCTTCTCTGGGTGCCTCCCTGGGGTGCTGCAGGGTCAGCGTGGTGCTGGTGTGGAAGCAGAACCAAAGGCAGTGTTGACTTCACTGCTCCAGCTGAGTGCCAGGCTGTGGGACACGAAACTGTCTGGAGAAACTGCCACAGCTCTGGAAATAACCTACAGCATCTTTTAGTGTTCCATCAGCTGGGACCTTGCCAGTCTCCCTTTCACTGGGCCCTCTTTGCTCTTCCTGTCCCTGATCCCACTAAAATATGCCACAGATCACTTTGCACTTCTGCTTTGAGGAGAGCATATGAATGGCTGATGCCTGAGCTGGTGGCACTTGGGTTTTGGAAAGTTCTGCACCACTGCTCCAGAGGATGTTGCCGTCTTGTCCAAGTACCTGAATTTACCTCTCTGACCCAAGGACGTTGCTCTTTCACTGGAGCTGTCCCTATTTACCACTTTTAGGAAGAGTCCATTAGTCCATTAGTTCCTTTACCATTTTATTCCTTACATTATGGGACCCTCTGTCTCCATGCTGTGGTGATGTGGTGAGGTTGACAGACAAAAACCACTGTATTAAAATCACTCAAATTTTGCTGGCAAGACAGCCACTGTATTTTACTTTAACCCTCTGTTCATTCAGACCTCACTGTGTCCTAGAGAGCTCTCCTCCAGAGCTGCCCCTGCCTTTCCCAGGCATGACAAGAACTCTTTACAAATATAGCTTGTATTTATAGCACCCATTTGTTTTCTGAATCATCTGTGCAATTCAAATAAACAAATTCTTCTGGCTCTCCTCGCTGACAACATCACAGTGATTTGCCTTTCTCACTTGCCTAGAGAAAGCTGCAGTGCCACAGAACCCATACTGGGACCTTCAGCTCCTCTGGGAAGATGCTGAGAGCTTTGATGGCTGGAATTCAGTGTTAGAAGGGGATCATGGCTTTTCCCAGCAACTTCTGAAATAGCCTGACAGAGGCGAGGGGGTGGAGTTGAAGCAAACAGTTTGTTTGGGCTGAGTGGGGAGAGGGTTGCAGGCACAGTTGTTTGAGGAGTGAGCAGAGGCTGAGCAGAGGCTGATGACCGAGGGGCAGAGGGTGAGCAGAGGTTGATGACTGAGGAGCAGAGGTTGATGACCAGTGCTCACACCATTGGCACAGAGGGACTAAAGAGCTTCCAGCTGCCTGTTTGCTCAGTCAATTGCTACATGACCTACAAAGAGGAATGAAGGGCAGGCTGTTAGGTGTCCTCCACCCTGAAGAGATCATGGGAAAACAAGCTAGCAGCTGAGTTATATATGAGAAATTGAAGGAAAACTCTTTATTTTTGATCCCAGTTTTACTCATGTTTTACTTCGTGGCTGTGCAGAAATCACTTTCCCACCTTCATGCTTTAGGTTTCCTGTGTGTGCAGTGGGGATTTAACCCTCTTCTTGTCCAGGAGCATGTTACCAGGAAATGCTCATTGTCTGCAATTCCCTTGAACTCAGAGCTTTGCATTGGTCCTCAGCTAGAGCAGAACATTTTCTGGGCTGATGAGATCCATGCTGATAGGGACACCAGAGCACGAGCAGTTCTCATTAACTAAGGGCTGGTTTGTGTCTTGTCTCCCTTCCAGTCCTGAATCAGCAGAATTAATCATGGTAGCCCCATCATCTGCATGTGGCAGGAGTGACACTGTGGCTGCTGAAAGGTTAAGTTTATTTTTAGTGGCTTGCTTGCCCTCATTATTTTTCAGTTTGTGTTATGGAGGAAGTAGAGCGTGACTGTATCACTCCTGACTCTCGGTGCCCTGATGAGTTCTCACATGTTGGCCAGCACTGGGAGCATAAACTGAGGCTTCTCCTGTCCCCCTGTGCCAGCAGAGCTCTGCAGAGCAGCAGTGGCTGCCCCTGGGGCCCCAGTGCTACATGGCAAGAGAAAGGCAAACGACCTCTCCCCTCCAGGTATCAACTGCAATGTATTTATTAACCATCTTTAAACAAGTCCTGCAGGGCTCTGCCTCCACTGTGAAAAGTGGAGGAAAGGATGAAGCAGAGGGCTGGTGCAGTGATCCTCAGCTCTTCTGGATGCTCCCAGTCTCTAGGAGACAGGCTGGTGCCCACTTTCTGTGACATTACTTTCTGCAAGAACAGGGGTAGAACAGGCTGACTCCTCCCACAGCTCCTCACTTCAGGGGGTGCAAATTATTGAACAGCTTCAAGGAATAAAACAGTTCAGGAAATGGTCATAGCTGAGCAGATGCTCAGTATTGTCTGCTAAGAGCAAAAATATCCTTTCCAGTGTCTGGAACAGAGGTTATGTTCAAAGGAGCAGGAACTACTCAGGAGAAATGAGCTCCTTCCCTTGCAGCAACCTTCCTCCTGACAGCTTGCAGGAGTCCAGCTGCTGCTGTGTGCCTGCCTGGCCTTCAGATCTGGGAGGAACTGGGAAATGCCAAGGTTCGAGGGTGGATTTGTTCTTCTGCAAGGGAAAAATAAGAAAAAACAGGATGGGAGAGGAACACAAATTGCTATTTGATTTCAGTCTCCCCTGGGAGTATTTCAGTTCTGGCTCCCAGACGGAAAAAAAAAAACAGCCCAAACCCAAGAAAAACCCACTTCAGCAAAGCAGGGAGAACTGGAAGCAATCTTCTGTAGCTTGATTTGGCAACATCATTCTCTCTTATCCCCCAAAACAGGAGTTTTTCCTGTGGCCATGGGAGGTTGGATCCTTTACACTCATCCACAAGGAAGAGCAGGCCTTGAGTGACAAGCAGGTCATTTTATCCCCCCTCAGCATTTGGCACTGTGGTAATGAGCTTGGTAAATGCTGTGTGACAGGAATATTGGAGAACCTCTCCTGCACTCTAAAATGACAGTGCCTGCACTGAGATCACATGTAATATCAAGGTGGTTTAGTTTTGCATGAGTCACTGTGCATTTTGATTTTAAACAGCCCCTCTTGCCCAGGAGCCTGGCAAATGGGGGCTGTTTGGTTTGTTGTTTGCTTGCTTAGGATGGAGAGGAATCATCTTTGTGAGGAGGAGGAAGGACTGTACCACTTGGTTTTTTTAGTGAGCTATTAAATCCATTTCATCCCAGCTAGAACAAAAAAGAATAGTCTTGTCTGCTTAGGGCAGAGCAAACTGAGTGGAAAATAGGAGTTGCTATATTTAACCACTGTGCATTATGTTGTTATAGCAACTGCATCCATAAAACTTCTATCAATGATGCCATATAAAAAGCTACATCAAGGAATCATTAGCTGAGCCTATTCTCGTCAATTCCATTTGGAAAAACACCTCTCAGTCCTGCAGGATGTTTTTTAACATTCACCAGCTCTGTGGCAGGTTGTAAATGAGGCTGTGCAGAGATAATATTTGGGAGCTTTATCACTCAGCAGTTGATTAGGATGCAGCCCGAGTGCCACCAATGCCTTGTTGCACTTCCATGTCCCAGCCTGGCCATTGAATGCCCCATTCCTGAATGCCATGGACATTGTGCAGAAGAGCTGCACTGAGGCTCCCTGCAAGAGGAGGCTTGGTTAAATGCCAGCTGCAAATCTGTGTGTGGAAACAATGAGCAGAGCAATGTCCAGCCAATGCCACTTGTTGGGAGCCATTCTCAGAGGCTACCAAGTGCACCCCACCCCACCAAAGCACAATTCCTGTGTTGAGTTTCCAAGGCCAGGTCTCAAAGGACAGGGAGGAAGCTGGGTTTGGGTGATTAGCTTGATAATAGTGAATGACATCCCATTTACCATTTTTATTTGGTGCCTTCTTACAGTGTGTTGCTGGAAGATTTCTCCCTTCTTTCAGCAGCTTCAGCCCATGCATTTCTCACTTGTTTTACTGATCTTCAATGTCCTGGGGGAGCTTATGGGAGTGATGGCTGTGCTTGTAGCCAGCCTGGCCCCATAAGGCTGAGACAGAATTGTCCTCTGCTGTCTATCCTTGAGACTTCCCCTCAAAGCTCTCTGCCAGGCATATATCCCGTAGCTTTCTACATTTTATCTCGTTCCTTTATCCCTTTCCCTCATTCCTTAATTTGACCAAGTTCATTCATCCCAGTGCCCTTCCATGGCATTGTCGAGAGCCATTGAGATTAAAGCTGAGCATGGAGCACCAGCACAGAAGGGATTTCCCCTAAAGAAGGGTTTTTTTACCCAAATAAAAGGCCTCAAGGGGTGTCCTTCCCAGTGTCACTGGGCTGCTAGCAGCGAGTGGAGCAGTGACATTGCACATTCTTCTCCCAGACAGTGCAGGGCCCAAAGCACAGAGCCAGGGACAGCTCTGTCAGCTGGAAGATCTCTGAATTGCCATGGCAGAACCATCTTTTGCCACTGTCCCATGTATAATTACAGAGTTGTACAAACTGTTGCTCCATGGTGTAGTTCAGGGTGCATGGAAATGGAGCCAGAAAGTCCAGTTAGGGAGGGAGGAGGCGTTCCAGAGAGCAAACATCCAACATCTGGCAAGTATATCCTTCTAATGTCTCTGTGATTCCTAGGAGACTGCCTGTTCTTCCTCCTTCACATCTGTTTCATCAGACTAATCAGGCAGATTAGAGGCTGGGATCCTAAATGGAGCCCCAACGCAGCTTTAACACATCCATTCTTTGCCATGCTCTTCAAAACTATATTTCCCCAGTGCTCCACAGCAGCCAGCAGTCAGTTCAGTGAAGAGTTTTGCCTCTGGCTTGGGAAACTATTTGGAGAGTGAAGTCATTGAATTCAATGAACAACTTCTCATCAAACAGAGCATCACCCAAACTGTAACACACCCATATGGGCACGAGCCCCAGAGGAGTTCTGTGCTCCCCAGGACTGAGGTTTCAGCTCCATCTTGATTTGTTGCCCTGGGAACGGGTTGGGAGGTTTCACTGGTCAGTGCCACATAGGAGCTGACCCACTCACACCTTTCCTTGAGGATGCCTGAGTGAAGACAGGGAATTTGGGAGCGAGCTCAGTCCTGCAGTTTGCAGGGTGAGGGCATTTGGCCATTTCAGTGTTTCTGCTGAGCAGATGGAGCTGATGGCTGCAGACAGCAACAGCCTTCAGAGCAGCTGGGCCTTGAGGGAGGAGGAGCTGGGGCTGAGTTCTTGCAGGGCAGAAATGGTTGGAGCCTTTGGATGTCTCACAGCCCTCCTAACGTCTTCACTGCAGAGGGTCTCACATGTGGATCTGAACCTTCCATGAGCATAACAGAGAGGGTGCAGGGAGAGGTGTCCTGTAATCACCAGCCTCTGGCACTTGGGCAGTGGGTGGGAACAAGCCACCTTAGGTCACTTTATGTTTAAAAAGGATTATAAAAAGTCTCTCCGGGAAAAAAAAAAACACCCACATGGAAAAGTCTCCTGAAAAAGAGCCTGTTTGTGTTTTACTTTTTGAGATTTTATGCCAAACTCTTTCATTTCGCCCAAACCACAGCAAGTCCAATCTGTAAAACAACATTCCCAAAATGGCAACAACTGAGAGCTGCAACCTCTCCCCTACTTGGAAGTGTCCCATGGAGACGCTCCAGCAGGGTGGAGATGGGAGTGAGAAGATGGATTTGGGAGAGGATTGGCTCATTTTGTGAACGTGTGCAGGAGGTAGAGCTTCGTGTTTCTCTCTCTCTCTGCAACCACAGAGAAATAGAAATGAGCAAGGCTGCAATTCCTCTGCACATAGAGCTGGGTGGAGCCCGTTCCCAGGGCTCTGCACTGAGCCTTGCTGAGAACTGAAGCATTTGGATTGGGACAAAAAGGATGAGGAGAGATGCAGTTTCTTCATCTGCATGATGAGTGACAGGTCTGCTGGCAGCAGCTTTGAGGACCTTTCAGTAACCAAACACACTTTGTGTCTCACTGAACCTTTGCACAAGCACAAACTCCTAAATTTACTGCTGAATCAAACTCTTCTTCCCTGCTGAAGATGCTCCCTGCTCCTGCTGAAACGTTTCCATATGAGCTGGATCTCTCACTCCTGTTTCTAGTGACAGGAATGGTTATTATTAGTTCCCTCTTGGAGCAGCTCAGTGCTTTGACGGTGCCTCCATGGCAGAGCAGCACACCCAGAACAGACACTGGGCCTTTAGAGAGTTTGCCAAATTTCACAACCACTCACTGCTTTATCTCCAAGCTTTTTCTAAAAGATTCCCACCCTGCTAACTGTACCAAGTGCTGAATCATTTCTTTGGGTGGCCAGATTCCACTTGTGGGGGAAGAAACCTCTGGCAGAAGAGCAGAGCAGATATTAATGGAGATATTTCAATCACAAGGCAACATTTAACAATCTTTGTCAGAGCAGTAAGACTTGAGTGGTAGAACGTGGCCAAGTCATTATTCCAAGGCCATTGTTTAGTAGGAAATGGCATTGCTTTGGCTCTGGAGCAGAGGACACCAGTGGCAGGAGAGTCTGTTTAAATGTGTTTTCTGATTGCTGTTTGAGTTCTGTCATGACCTGCATTTCTGGCTTGACTTTTGCTGTGTATTGCATTGGGTATTCATCACTCCGTGCTTCCTATTTTGTCTAGGCCTGTGTAGTTAATCCTTTTCCTTGAACTTAACCAGTAGCCAGAGATAATCCTAGTTTGAAAGTGACTGGAGAAACACAGCAGTTTACATATAATGCATGTTTTATCCTGGCTGATTTACACATGAACTGGGACATTGTCCTTTGTTAGATACACCACTGTAAGGTGATAACAATCTCTTTAAATATTACACAGGGTTAAATAACTTTTTTTTCTATTATTATTTCCTTTCTCCTTTTGGCAAATGTTCCATTGTTTGGATTTCTTTTTCTCCTGGAAGAGCAGGACTGGGTGTGGGACAGACCTGAGTGCCATCTGCTGGAGACTGCTGCTTCCCAGCCCTGCCGTGGGCCAAATCCAGGCGATGCAGATGGGAATGTCAGCACGAGTGCTCCGAAGCCATGAGCGGGAAAAACAAAGAGAATTAAACAGGGATTGAAGTTAACACTCTCTGGTGCCCTCACCCTCTCAGGGGCATTTGCTTTCACTTCTTGATGGAAGTGCCATCACCATTCCCATCTCCCATCACGCTCCTCCCGTTCTGTTTTGCTACAGAGACTCCCCAGGACAAAGTCATGAAGGGATCAAAGTCTTGATGAGCAAAAAGCCAGAGCAGCTTCTCGGATGTCCCAGTGCCAGCCTGGGTTAGCAAAAAAGAGCTGGTGCCCAAAGAGGAGCAGCCACTGAGACAATGCCCCTGGCCAGCAGAGCCTGGGCTTTAAACAGCCAGAGCTGCTCTCAGGGGTGAACAGCCTTTGGTAGCCTTTTGAGAAGTCTGAGAGTGAATTTGATTTATGGAGCTTATTTGTGATTTGTCCCAGCAGCCAAGATGAGGAAAGAAATGGCAGAATAGTGTGGGGAATGAGGCTTATCCTTGCCTGAGGTGCATCCAGTGTAGGCTCCTGAAGCTTTTCACAAGACTGACCATTGTCAATGTGTGTGTGTGTGTGTTAAATGAAAAGGGTTGGTTTAGTGTGCAGAGTTTATACCTGGAAAATCAGGGTTTGAGTAACTCCACTGAGTGTTGACCCCCTTGTATCTCTTCTTTCACAGGTACCTGCATTCAGAGGGGAAGTTACCTGAAGGTAGGAGTCCATCACCTCCCATCCCACCTCCCATCCCCACCCTGCAGTTCTTTACATCACTGTTGTGTCCAGGATTCCAGCTGCCCAACTCATCCCTGCACTGCAGATGAAACCCACAGCTGAACTTTTATTTCCCTGCAATTTTTTTACCAGCTCAGGCTTCTCTACAGTCACTTTTCAGTCCCTTAGGGTTGTCCTGCCTCAGTGGTGTGATGCAGTGTCTGGCCTGTGCCTCTTGGGTGAATTTGGGTGCTCTTTCCAGGTCTCTCAGCTTAGTCACAGAATTTTTGGTCACATCTTGCTTACAAGCCTTTTTCCTTTTCTACGACAAAAGCCTCAGAAACAATTACCAACTTAGCCAAAAATGTTTGCAAGCAGCAAGTCAAGCCTCCACCAAAATGTGCTCAGGAAAGGAATCCGAAATCTGCAGTGACACAACAAACTGTAGTGGCTTCTTCCACCTGTAAGCGAGCAAGAATCTCCAAGAAATTCTCTGTACCAGTAGGGAAAGGAAAGAAACAAAGTACAGAAGGAGGTTGCTCCTGACCCCTTTTCTAGAGCAGAGCTGCAGCCCTTATCTCTAGCAAACAGTGCCTGCCCAGGGACAAATGTGTGGACCTCGTTTAAGCACAAAGCTGTCACTCAGCTGTCTGGAGAGAGCATAAGAAGGTGGCTCAGCCAGGCCCACCCAGTGAACCTCCTGCTCCCTCAGCAGCCATCCAGGCTGTGTTCCTTTAATGCTAATTCCCAAATCATTGTAGGATTTGAATGAGTCACAGCAAATCAGTTTTAATTCTCTGCTAGCAGGAAGTTGCAGGCCTAATGAGACAGCATGAGCCAAGATGGCAGAATGCCCTTAAGCTGAGCTCTGACTCTAGTCCCTTCAGTTCCCCAGTTTATGAAAGAGGAGTATTAGTGCCAGCTTCTTTCCTAGGACCTTTCCTTTGTTCAGCCTTGGGATGCAGCAGAGCTCTGTGTGCTGTGTGCAGCACAAAGGACAAGGACTTGCAGTGGTTGATGTCACTGCTGGCTGTCAGGCCCCATCCACACCGAGCCACTTTCATGTGCTGCTCATGCAGGTTTGTGAGATTCACTCTGGTCCTGAATATGGGCTGTGCCTCAAATCCATTCAGGTTTGAAACAGACCCACATACAGAGAACATTTCCATTTCTCCAGCAGCATCAAGAGACTGCTGGAGCTCTGTGCAAGCCTTGCTGCTCTGATTACATCACATCTGACATGACCTACAAACACCAAAGGAACGGGGAGCTCCCATGCTGCTGCTTACGCTAAGCCTTTCCAAATATAGTTCCAGTCTCATTGAAATTCCCAGTATTTATAATTTGATCTGGCAGGCGTGCAGGGCTGTGCATCAGAGGGGCTTAATGAAACAAGAGTGATGCTGGGATTGAGGCTGTCTGGATGGAGCTGAAAGGCAGGTTCAGGCCATGGAAAAGTGCTGCGCTGCTCTTGGTAAGATGGAACTGTTTGTGGGTGAGCCTGTGTAAGCCCATGTGATCAGGGAATCCACAGAAAATCTCCCTGCAAATGCAAAAGCCAGCTAAGCCTTGCATTGCCTCAGTGATATGCAAATGAGCACCCTAAATATCCTGCTTTGCTTTCTAATGCCTTTAGCCAGCACAAACACAACAGGCTTTTTATAATCTGTAATCAAGTTCTCCAGCCCAGGCACAAGCACTTGTTTCAGGAAGCCAAGACAACTGCTGGATGTGCTCCCACCCCTGCCACTGGCCCCTTCCAGCTATAACCAGTGCTCTTCCAGAAGAACCTGTGCCTCCTTCCATCAGGAGCAGTGCAGGCCTGCAGCATACACAGTGCTCACTCAGGCGCTCCTCATTCTAGGCATCCTTGCTGCCTGAGTGATTTGGAAGCAGAAAGCCAAGCTGAGCAGGCTGCAGGCTTCACACACTTCTATTCTTGGCCTAATCCATGAGCTATATTGATCCTGCCCTTTCTGCCAACCTGGAGAGGTTGCATTACACTGCTAATCCCATCCTGCCCAGGTCACAGGCACAACAGGCTCTGACAAGCTTCACCTGCTGGTGTCACAGGAGCAGCCTCCTCAGTGGCAGCGCTGCTCTCACCCCGCTTGGCAGGCAGCAGCCTGTTCCTCTGAACCCTTTTCCATCTCTCCCTGGACTGTACATTCCTTCCCTGCTTCATTTCATCTCACATTGCCATGCAGAGCAGGCTTTGCTGTCAGCACATGGAAATCCTGGTCAGATCACTGACACAGAGGGTTCTTACAATGCCCTTGTTTTTGGGGAGCTGAATTCCACCACTTAGCCTGATCTGACCGAGGAGGGCCCAGCAGGTCAGACCCATCCACACTAAAATCACTTGCCATGGTTTTGAGCCCTTATTGCTTAGCTTTGGGGAGCAAAAGGGTGTAATTGTTCCATGAATTAATATTTCTCAGGGAAAGAGATTGAGGAAAGGGAGAGCATGTTTGGTTAACAGAGCAGCCTCCTTCAGAGATCAGTGTTGGGTAACCCTATGCCAGGCCTCTCTTCCCATCACTGTGAGTAGGAATTGATGTGGCATTGCCAGAGTCCATTAAAACCATCCAGGAAAGGGAAGATCCATTGTCCCATGTTTGAAAAGCAAACAGGTACCAGTCGAATGCTGACGACAGGAGCAGCACTGTGCTAATTTTCTCCTCCGAAACTACTGCAGCAGCAGCCCAGAGGATCTCTGCAGAGAAAGAGGAAGAGTGGTTCCCCCACTCAGGGCACATCACAAGTTTGCTCTTTGGAAACAAGAAATGTCTCCAGTGGGAGAGAAAGAAGTGTCAGGGCACTCAGTGAGCAACTGCAGCACTTGTGCCTGCGGAGCATCCCTTGGGAGAGCAACTGGGAACGGATGGCAGCCGAAGAGCTCTGCCTGTCCCTTGTCCCGGCGGGCTGGGAGCGGGACAGGGGCTCAGGTTCGGGGTCAGGAAGTGTCCCGGCCATGCCGGTCCCACCGTCCCCGCATTCCCGCACGTCCTGCTCGGCATTGCCCAGCTGCTGCTCCGGGACCTTGCGGGGCTGCGGCAGGACGGGGGTGGGGACCCGGCGGTGGCACGGGGGGGGCGGGTTATCAGAGTGGGGGGCACGGGAGGTGTTGGTTATCAGAGTGAGGGGGACGGGAGGTGTTGGTTATCAGAGGGGGGGACGGGAGGTGTTGGTTATCAGTGTAGGGGGACGGGAGGTGCTGGTTATCAGATTAGGGGGGACGGTAGGTGCTGGTTATCAGAGTGGGGGGACGGGAGGTGTTGTTTAACAGAGTAGGGGGGACGGGAGGTGCTGGTTATCAGAGTGGGGGGCACGGGAGGTGCTGGTTATCAGAGTGGGGGGGACGGGAGGTGCTGGTTATCAGAGTGGGGGGGACGGGAGGTGCTGGTTATCAGATTAGGGGGGACGGGAGGTGTTGGTTATCAGAATGGGGGGACGGGAGGTGTTGGTTATCAGTGTAGGGGGGACGGTAGGTGCTGGTTATCAGAGTGGGGGGACGGGAAGTGTTATCAGAGTAGCGGGACGGGAGGTGGTGTTTAACAGAGTGGGGGGACGGGAGGTGTTGGTTCACGGCGGGAGCAACGGGAGGTGTTGGTTATCAGAGTAGAGGGACGGGAGGTGCTGGTTCACAGAGTAGGGGGGACGGGAGGTGTTGGTTATCAGAGGGGGCACGGGGGGTGTTGGTTATCAGAGGGGGCACGGGAGGTGGTGGTTATCAGAGGGGGCACGGGAGGTGTTGGTTATCAGAGGGGGCACGGGAGGTGTTGGTTATCAGAGCGGGCACGGGAGGTGTTGGTTATCAGAGCGGGCACGGGAGGTGTTGCGGGCAGCGGTGCCCAAGGGATGCGGGCCCCGCTCTCCCCTCCCGCGGCCGGCGGACGCCGCCACCTCCCGGCGGCTCCCGAGCACCGCCCGCCGCTTCCAGCGGGGCTTTTCCGCCGCTTCCCGGCACGGCACGGGCTCCTCAGCGCCGCTGATTGCCCTTAAGGGCTCTACCCCTGCCCATTGCTGCTCACGGCAGGAGAAATTCACTCCTGTGAATGCTCTGTGCGAGCCGCTGGGGAGTCACGTCCCGCATCCCCTTCAGTGGAACGGGAGCGTGGCCTTGGAGCCCTCTGTGATGCTGAAATGAAGAGTTAACCGCTCTTGCTGTGGAGAGTGGGAGAGGCTATTGAAAAGTTGGAACAACACCCTTAGAGAAAAGAAAAGAAAGAAAGGAATTGAAAGATCCTGGAGATAAGCCAGAGGGAGTCCATGAGAGCTTTGTTCTGTCTCTTCTGTGTAATTTCACTGTTTCGGGGCTCACTGAAGGAAATCTCACTGCAAATCGAATTGCATCTCTGACCACCTGTGTAAACTGACTTTGGCCTCTTCTGTCGAACTTTAATACAATGCGGGAAGTGTGGAACATAATCGCAGCAGCTTCCAAGCCAAGGAAATCCCAAAGCAGCTCCCTTGAGAGCTACAGGCTCTTAAGGGGACCATCAGTAGCTCTGAACTCATCAGTGAAGACAATTTAGCCATGGTAAAAAAAAGTAGCAATTAACTTTTGAGTTCAAAGGGATCTTTGAAACAGAAAAAAAACCCCATCAACATCAGCAGAATCTTTAAACATGTTACCTTCATCTACTTCATCACAAACATCTGAACAATGAATTCAGGAACTCTGTTAAAGTGTAACTACCTGCTCGAGTTAATATTTGATTCCTGAGCCTTGTAAATATTTATTCTGTAGCTAAGAATTGGAGTAGAAAGATGAAATTTCATTTTGGTAGCTGAACCAGAAACTACTGTTTTAAAATTCCATTACATGATATAGTGCCAGCATTCAGAGAATCATCTGCACCTTCTCCTTTGAGCCTAATTATGTAGGAATAATTTAAATTATAAGCAAAAAAAACCACCCAGTTTTTTAGGTACTCAAAGCTAGCTTTGCTTTCCACAGGCTATTACAGAACAAGAACCAGTACAAAGGGCCAATACTAATGGTCATACTGGGCACACAGAAATCCTGGTGGAAGCATCAGAAGTTGCTGCCCTTTTACTCAAAAAAGATTCCCAAGGCCAGCAGCACAGGGAAGCTACAAAGACCTGCTGAACCTGGAGAAAAGGGCACCTTACAAGAATGCTGCTGTTTTGAAATATTTATCCTCTTTCTCTGTGTAGGGTGCCGTGTGCTCGTGCTGGAATCAGTAAATCTCTTCAGGAAGTACATTTCCTTCCTGGATATCCTCATTTCCTGCCTCCTGCCCAGGGATGCACTCTTCATCCTCACAGAGGAGCAGACTGAACAAGCCAAGGTGAGATGTGTGGCACCTGCTTGACCTGTTTGAGTGGCTCATCATCATTGGGAGCACTTTAGTCACAAGTGTCACATTCCCAGGGAATGCCAGAAGGATCCGTGGGTTATAAATGTCACTAAGGAATGTCCACAGTGATTTTTAAGACAGGGACAAGCCAGGTTATCTCATATGCTGTGTGACAGGATGGGGCTGAGCAGAACTGCAGCTTAGAGATCTCCAGGAGCCACTGGGCACTGAGTTTTACACTGTCTCCAGGATGTAGAATGCATTTCCAAGGATGCATTTCAAAGGAAACTGGATCCAACATAATATTCTGAACATGTGAGTGGCCTGTGACTGGCATGACTGCATGGCAGGAGCAGCATCCTTGGATCACAGCTCTAACTAAAGATGGAAACAGCCTGTGAACTTGTGGTCCAAAGCTCTCCACAAGTTCCCTTTACTGTACATTTTTAAACTATTTTGCTATATAATCTCACACATTTACTCCACAGTTCCCTATATCAGAATCTGATTAGCTCCCCTTCCATAGCATGAAAATATTTACCCAGCAAACAGTGCTGCTAATTCACAAATTACAGACTTTTCCTGCTTCTGAGGCTGCTAAAAGATAGAGTTACTTATGGAAACAGCTTGGATAAAGGTGGTGTTCATTATTCCCATGTCTTTTTGTTCCTGAAATCTGACCTTTCTAGGCTGGTGGTGTGTGGTCAGAAGGAGCAGAGATGTTCCCAGAGACACCTATCAGGGTCCTGCTTCCCAGCATGTGAACACTCAGGCCAGAGATCACTTGGGGAGGAGAAGTGACTTATAAAGTGTCCTTTCTAGCAGGACCCTCTGAACATCAGGCAGCACAACACCAGACTCGGGGGCAGACAGGCCTCTCCTTGCCCAGAGCTTAGGCAGCCTTCCACCTCCCCTGCTTCTCCCTGCTCACTGAAAGCAGGCTGTCCCTCACAGCAGGAGCAGGAAGGTGCCCTCACATCAGCTCTGGAAGGTTCTTGTCATGCTCCCTGCACTGTTTTTCCTCCTAGAGAGCCATGAGGTGCCATCGCAGCCAGCTCCTCTGGTTCCGCCGGCTCTACCTGCTCTTCTCTCGTTACCTGGTGGTCAATTCCCTGCGCCTGCTCTGACAGGGCATCACTCACAGCTCCAGGAGTAAAAGAATGAGCAAAAAAAAACGACTGTGCCAGGCCCAGGACTCCAGAAAACTCCTATGTTGCTGCTCAAGAGGACAGGGTGCTCTTTGTGTGGCATTCTTGACACTACAAAGCCCAGGCTGGGTGAACTTCCTCCTGAATATCTTGTTGCCTGATACATTGAGAACAAGGTTAACAGCTACCCTGTTTTCTCACCATTGAAGCTTAAATAAGGTGAGAAATTTGGATTAACTTTAATTGGGAGTCAAGCCCAGGGGGATTCTACATTGGAGAAGATATGGCACAAACTCCTTCCCCAAGAAGATACAGCTGCAAGGACTGCTTGGCAACTATCTCTTGGTGCTTCTGTAAAATCCAGGTATCAGGAGTAACTTTTCAAAGATCATGCTATCTCCACAGATACCACAACCACAACACCTTTGTTATTCAGTCAGAACTTTAAAAAGCCAAAGTTTTTGAATAAAACATCAGAAATAATGCATTTTTTTCTAATTGCACTGAACTTTGCTGCTGCTTCTTTTATACACATTGTGTTGCAGGCTTCACCTTCACAGTGTCCCTCATGAAACAGGAGCATTTCTTCTTGCTCAGAACAGAGGGCTCAAGATCAACTCACACGAGTCTCAGCAGGACACAGAAATGAGGTGCAAGTGACTGTAATGAGGTCTTTTGTATTGTGATTTAAACTTTAGCACAGCTAAAGGCAAAGTGCCAAACTAGCAACCCTGGAGTGGTTTACAGAGCAGAGGCAGTTTGAAAACTGAACGTCACAAAGGAATGAGACAATCAGCATAGAAAGATTTATTTAAGAAACAGAGAACAGGTAACAGTAATGTAGAGATTGATTTCACCAACCATCACCCAGGAAACCCCAGACTGCAGTTCCATGGCATTGCTCCAAGGGCTGCTGGAAGGCTGTGTCAGGGTTTTGACATGTCTCTGATGGTCTTATGTTCCCTCACTGCTTTCTCCCATTCCTTGCCATTGATATCCTCTGTGATAATGGTCTGCACGGTGCCATCATCCAGACAGTGGGGAGCTATTCCTGAAGAAAAACAGAGTGCACAGAAACCTGCTTTACATCAAATGTGGGAGATGCCTGCTCCATTCCATGGATGGGGCATCTCAGGGAATTGTGAATGCTATTGCTGTAAGGCTGAGGAGCCTGGATGAGAATCTTTCACAGGAAGAAGCCCACACATTATAGGTAAAACTCTTTCTTATGGAGGAGCTACAGGTTCAGCCTGCAGTTCCAGACGTTTATTAACACTTTAGGAACAAACTCTCAGGACACATGCTGCTCACTGCAAATCAGCATCCAGTGGAGTCTATCCAAGGTTTGCCTGGTGGTTAACTCGGGTTAGCACAGCTTACTTTGTACCTACCATAACCATCAGGGTTAGAACGAGGAGTATAAAAGCTCTGAACACCACAGGTCTTGCAGAACGTGTGCTGGGCACGGTGTGTGTTGAAGGTGTATGTTGTCAAATTGTCAGCACCCTAAGCAAAGGAAAAGCAGTGTAAGTTTTCCATGGGCCTGTAGCTAAGAAATGAACAATTTAAAATGCCACCTTCCTATCTTGAGATGCAGAGCTGTGCATTCCTGCTCCTTTCCTGCACCCCTGTGCTTTGGATGCACATGTGTCCCTAACAGTCAGGCTCTAACCCAGATGCACTAACACCCACAGCTTAAAATGCAGCCATTTCCCCCAACCAGCCAAACTTAGGGCACAAAACTGGTTGTTCTTGGCTCTTTGAGGATAACACTGCTCGTGTTCATGGCCATGCTCTTACTGTGTTCTCACTCTACCTTCAGCAGCTTGAAACGCGACGCTGGCACAATGAAGTGTCTGTTCTGTTTCTTTGTGCAAATGCTGCAACTGTAAAAGAAAAAGCAGACCTTTCTAGAAGAAGTGGACAGGTTGTAGTGCAGCAATAGGACCTTCTGGACAACAGAAATTCCACTGACAGCGAGAATGGCTCAGAGGTAAGTGGCAAAAGTGGATTTGTGGTGTCAGTAGTGTTTGGCTGAGCACACCCATGGAACAGACTTGACCCTACACGGGTACCCCAATAAGATATTCTCACACACAACTCTTCAGGACAAACTCTAGCCCTGAGAAATCCACTTAATTGTTTAGACCATGCTCGGCCAATTTTGCCAATATTCATTACCTTATGAACAAGAAAGTAAAGTTCAGAAGTTCACCCTTGAGCTAGAAGCAAACGAGTTGCAGGCAAAGAGGGATCACTACTGAAACCAGAGTGTCTTAGTTTGAGGCACGTGGTCAGAGCTGTAATGTCACTTGAGAAGAACAAGATAAAAAAAGACCAATGTGCTTTGAGCCCACTGCATCAGAGGAAACAGAAAGCAGATGGCTGAGCACCTGGACTCATCAGATCTCTCCTGACACTTTCTGTGTGAGCCTGGCTGTGAGACATGAAGTCCTGCCCAAAACAGCACCTGAAATCACCAACACCGATCTCACAGCAGATCAGGACATAATTAGGGGTAAACCCTATGGAAACAGCTCAGAGGGTGTTCTGCAGCAGTCTCATCTTTAGCTCTGAGGCTGGAAAAGCAGAGAGCTGACATTCATCTCTGGGAACAGGGAACAAGGAACAAACCAACTCACTTGCAGTTAAACACGTGCAGATCTGCTGAAGCCCAGACCTCAAAGCGGACGGCTCCACAGTGACAGCCTCCTGTGTGCTTCACCAAACCCCTGTACTCACTGGAGACAGAGACAACAGAGCTTTTGGAATCATTCTCTCTTGGTTTTTGGCCAAGAGAACAGTAAGGCTATATACAACATTATTCAGTTCTGCCTTGAGCTGTTGCAGAACACCAAGAAATGTATCCACTCAAATGTATTTAATAACGTGTCAGAATGATGTAGAGGATGGCTTTTGTCCTCTGCAGCAATTACTTCTGGGGTTTAATTAAAATGGTGAAAAGGAAAGAAGAGCACCAGTGTGAGGACACTTCACACTGTACAACACAGTTCCCCACCGCAGTCCAGTCACAGTGCTGACCCTACAGCTGTGTCCTTACACAGCCCTACACAGAAGCCAGGGCTATCACCTCTAAACAAACTGCTTGGAGCTCAGAACTGAATTTCCCCACAATTTTCCCCATCGTTCCTCCAACGCCACTAATATTCCCCCATTTAAAAGCTGGGGAAAGCAGAGATAAGTAGATCCTACGTAACATTTGAAATGTCTTTTATTTCGGGTTGTAATTGCAGAGGAACTTTATGACCAAGGAATTTCTGAGCCTGTGCTGCTCCCTCTCCCCGAGCCGCCTCCACAGCAGCTGGCCAGTCACCGTGCGGGTCAATCGCAAAATGCAAAGGAAAAACATTTTCCTTCCAGATTTTGCCTCCCACGGACAGTTTCTGATGTGCCAAGCTCTGCAAAGAGCGAGCACAGGGAAAAGGGTGGAGATTTAGAAGCTGAACCTCGCGGAGCCCCCCAAGGACATTTATGATGGGAGAGCCGTAAAACACGCGAAGCTTTAGCACAGAAAACCACTTTTTTTTTTTTTTTTTTTTTTTTTTTCCCCCGTGGTGCCTGCGCCCCCCTCCCCATCCCCCCTTCCTCGGCAGCTCCCAGAGAGCGATGCCGCTAACGGGGCTCGGCCGGGAGCGCGGAGCAGCCGCCCCGGCCCCGTTACTCACTACGCGTCCAGCAGCAGCCGCGCCGCCTCCTCGCAGCTCAGCCGGTGCCGCTCCTGGAAGGCGGCCCAGCGCCCGCTCTGCGCCCCCAGATCCATGGCTCCGGGCCCGGGGGGCCGCGCCTTGGCCCCGGCCGCGCTTCCCCCCGCATTCCTGCCCCGGGCCCGGCGCGTCCCGCCCGCGGCCGCCGCGCTGCCCCGCCGGGAGCGCCGCGCCCCATGCGCGCCCCCGCCGCGCCCCATGCGCGCCCCCGCCGCCACCGGGGGGCGCTCCCGCGGCGCGCACGGCCCGGGGGCGGAACGGCGGCAGCGGCGGGGCGGGAGGGACTCGGGAGGGGACAGGGAAGGGAACCAGCAGGGCAGAAGTCTGTCTTAATATCCAACCTGGACTTCCCCTGGCACGGCTTGAACCGTCCGTCCTTCATTGTTCGCTGGGGAAGGGGCTGATCCCCGCTCGCCGCAGCCGCCCGTCAGGGGGTTGTACACAGGGAGAAGGGCCCCCCTGAGCTCCGTTTGCTCCAGGCTCGGCCCTGCCTGCTCCCTCAGGTGCTCCTGGTGCTCCAGCCCCTTCCCCAGCTCTGTGCCCTTCGCTGGCCATGCTCCAGCCCCTTCCCCTTTGCTGGACACGCTCCAGCCCCTTCCCCAGCTCTGCTCCCTTCGCTGGACATGGCCCAGCCCCTTCCCCGGACACACTCCAGCCCTTTCCCCAGCTTTGTTCCCTTCGCTGGCCATGCCCCAGCCCCTTCCCCAGCTCTGTTCCCTTCACTGAACATGCCCCAGCCCCTTCCCCAGCTCTGTTCCCTTTGCTGGACATGCCCCAGCCCCTTCCCCAGCTCTGTTCCCTTCACTGGACATGCCCCAGCCCCTTCCCCAGCTCTGTTCCCTTCGCTGGACATGCCCCAGCCCCTTCCCCAGCTCTGTTCCCTTCGCTGGACACGCTCCGGCCCCTTAATTCCCTCTTCTTGTGCTGGACCCAAAACTGACCCCAGGATTCGAGGTGTGGCCTCAGCAGTGCCCAGCACAGGGACGGTCACTGCCCTGGTCCTGCTGGCCACCCTGTGGCATTGGGACAGGCTGCCCAAGGAAGCAGCTGAGCCACCAACCCTGGAAGTATTCAAGGAACTGCTGGATGTGGCACTGGGGACATGGTTTAGTGGTGGTTTATTGGCAGTGCTGGGTTAACAGTTACGCTTCATGATCTTAAAAGCTTTTTCCAACCTTAAGGATTCTATGATTTTGTGATTCCAGAGCTGAGGCCAGGCATGCCAGTTATCCACAGGCACGAGCCTGAGGTTTTCCCTCTCATTCTGAACACCATGCCTCACATATTCACGGATGTGAAGGTGCTCAGCAGGCCCGAGGTGCTGCTGAAGTGTGGTGTTTCACATCTTTGCTATGAACAGCCCTCATTTAGACACAACATCGCTGTGACAGCACAGGATGTGCCTTTGGAAGTGTGTTTAGGCCTCCCTGAGGCTTGAAGTCATCATGGCAGCCTTGCAGAGAAATGGCTTCTAACAGGATTCCCACTTAGCTTTTCACTAATGCTGTTACCAAAGTCTTGAAAATAAGAGAGTACATACCTTAAAAAGCAAAAAACCAAACAACCAAAAAAAAACCCCAAAAAACAAAACCAAATAAGCAATAACAAAAAAATAGGAAAATGTGAAATCATCCCTTTCATGGTAAATACCTTACAAAAGCTTATTCTTGAGCACTAAAATCCAATGCTGTTTCTCAAGTGAAACTATCAATGCAGGGAAAAGTTCAAAACTTGGAGGCGTCCAAATCACATTTGGTTGGGGAAAAAAATAAACACTCCAAGGAACAAACCTTTGTGCCCAGTGTTGCAGTACTGGAAACTTCTTTTGTTTGACTTATAATCAAGAATTTGTAGTCAACAGGACTTAATGTCTTGTTCTTTCCAAGAAGGGGAAAGATGTAAACAAGTGAGCTGAGTCTTGAGAGGCAAAGAGGCACCACAGGGTCATGTGGCAGCCAGGAACATGGCAAAGCAAGAGGACAGTGATGAACAAACATCCATCAGCACTCTGGTCTGGAAAAGAGCTTTAAAAACATTCGACTCCCGTGTTCAGGCTGCCTCCTGAGGTGGCACATGCCAGGATTTGCATAAGAATCCTGTGGCTCAGCACATCTCCGATGATAGGAAAGGGCACCGAGTTACAATTTCCTGTTATCCCTTCTGGGAATCTCTGCTCCGGTTACTCATTCTCATGCAAGCACGATAATACACCCTGCGTGACAAATTCACCTGGAGCTCCTGATCTGAGCCCCTCCCAGACCTTTAGGCAAACCAGATTACATGTCAGTCACCTTATATTTTGGGAGGAAAAAGTCACTGAGGTGAAACTGGAAAGGCACTGAAACTGAGCCTGTGCTGGCTGCAGCAGGGATTTACCCTCTCTCGGGCATGGCCAGCACCACTCACAGGTTTCAGCCTACACAGTCTGTCCCAAAAACACTGAACTCAACACACTGAAAGCCAGAGTGTATTTTAGGAGCTCATTTTAGGATCTTGTTAGCGATCGTTTCACACAAATGACCCTCTCTGTGAGACAGGAGCCACCAGCACTCCCACACGCTCAAAAAGCAGTTCCAGGAGAAAACTGGAGTGAGTTTGTCCATGTAATATCTGCAAATCTGTCACTCTCTGTGCCTCTTCACAAGTAGTTCAGTTTATTTTAAATGTAGAAGCTGTTTTGAGAGGCTAAATTCTGTTCCCCTGTGATGTTTCAGGATAAAGAACTGGAGGACAAAAATGAAAGTGCAAAATGCAACTTGGTTTCCTAAGGTCTTAGTAAAGAAACAGTTTCTCTTTTTTCATTTGTTTTGTATTTTATCACAAAGGACTCAGAGCACAAACCTGAGTCTCTCCTAAAAATCAATTCAAGAGCTTTACAGTGGAACTCTGGATGATGATAAATGTCACAGATGTTTGAAAGCCCTAAATTTCAGTGGTCAATTATTGTATTGTCAGTGTACCTGGGCAGCACCTTCCCAGGGCCCAGAGTGTTAACAGTTCTCATTTCACTGCTTCCAAAGCTGGTGCAGTGTTTGCCAGGCTTTAGGAGAGGCCAACAGCTTGATGAAAAATGCATTTGCTGTTAAGCTTGAGAGGCAAAATGGAAAAGGAAGAATTATTCAGACAGATGACGGGATGGACAAGAGGAAAAGTCCAGTAAATTACAGTTGGTTCTGTGTGGGTGTCTTGTGATACTCAAAGGCCAGCAGCAGCTGACGTGTTCAGTTTTAAAGTACAAAGGGGCTTTTCTGTGCATCTCAGCTCTGCTTGTATAACAATGACTCAGCTCTGCAGCCCTGGCTCACAGCCAGCATTGAAATTCTGCCTGTAAGAGCATTTTTATTCCCAAAGCAGCACTGAAAGCAGCCGCATGTTTGTGGGTGAAAGAGAATTAGGAACTGTGGATGTTTGTTTTATCTAATAAACAGGGAACTAGGGGTTGTGTATAGCTGACAGCATACTTAAAAAACCTGAGGTGGTTAAAAGTACGTGGTTTGTTCAGGGTGGGGAAATGTCCGTGCTTGGGTTTTAGTCTCCCTGTGGTGGTGGGAGAAGCATTCTGGACGTTTTCCTCACCATCAAAGGGCCCAAGCTGGATCTGAAAACAAAATGCAGGGAGGTGACATCCCTGGGCTGCTCAGAACGGCCTTGAGAGTGTTTGTTTTTGTTCCCTGTTACAGAGGTTCTGTTGAACACATTAACAATGATTAACGGCATTTTAGCGCTTATTTCTTCGATCTGCCTGTTTTCCAAGGTACCTCCATAAAAACTTTTAAAAGTTGTATCATTTCCAGCAGTGCCGGAAAACCTTGCCCCAAAAAGCACAAGCGAAATGTGCTCGGAGGCAGCAGAGAGGAGGCGAACAAAGAGCTCCCTCCCTGCACTGCAGCTTGGATGGGATCCAAACCATTCCCGGGCAGGAGGCAGAGATGCAGACAAGGAGCTTTAGAGCAGACCTAGTTATTAGCTGTTGCTTTCGCTGGCACAACACGCAGGCACAAACCTGTGGTTCCAGCCCAGGGTGGCTCCATGAAATGCCCTTGGGACGGCTCCTACCTGCCCAAGGCTGTTTATCGTGGCGGCACAGATCTGAAAGCTGAACCCCACGTGTCCCACAAAGTTAAAATAGGCTTTAGACAAACAGGGAGACGGAGGAGTATCACTCATTTTCCTCTTTTTACCACCAATCTCTTTGTTTTTCTTAAAACTTGTTTTTCTCCTTTCAGCTCCCGAAGTTGGTGGCTTCTTAAAAACTTTGTTTAGTGAAGGTATTTTTAGCGTGAGGCTATAAAAACAAAACGGAGGGAGTTGTCTTTTTTTGGTCATCTCAGAATATCACAGTCAATCTCTGAGGACTTTGAATTATGACTCAGTATTTGTGTAACCCTCCAGGCTGGCAGCACAGGGATAGGCAGTGACATGCCACTGCTGTGTTTGTCTCCTGGGTGGAACTGCAGCCAAGCCTGGGCCTTATTGCACTGCTGCAGGCTTGGGGAGACAGTATTTATCTGCACAATTATAAACAGGTAAATATAATTATGCTGTGTCATACACAGTGAGAGGCAGGTGTGAGTAATGGTATGAGATAGGAATATATATATACACATAAATAGACATATATATATTTTTTTTTCCCTGTGGCAAGCAGCCCTATTTTTGTCTGAACAAAGAACTGGACTTGCCACACAGCCTCTGATGGCTGTCCCAAGCTAAACCTGGTAGCTAAAGATAAACAGATTGCCTCATTCCACATTGCTCATGTAAAAGTGATACCTCGTTGCTAGGACATTAGCCTACATAAAAAACAGGCCCAGCTTGTGTTCCAGAATGTACAGATTCGTTGGAAACATTTCCCTGACCCCAGATTCTTCTCTCCTGAAAGTAGGTTGCTCTGTACTACTGCCCAGTGACCTACTTTTGAAAAGAAATGTGTGTTCCCAACTGCAGGCCCCATGCCCTGGCAAAGGCTGGAGCCACCTGTGCAGTCAGAGCAGTCACAAGATACAGATTTCTGGGTTTTTCAGCTTTGCATTTATTTATATACAGTTCAGAGTCAGCTGCTCGACAGTTTTTATTCACCAAGAGCTACCAGAGAGAGAGTGGAATGTTTGTTAAATGCATGTGCTTTGTACAGCCTGAACAGATTTAGCCATATTTAGGAGAAAAAAAACAAACAAGGGAAGGCTCCTGTGTTTTCTGGTTTACACAGAAAGGAAAAAAAAATTACAGAAATTCCTCCTTCTCCATCTACAGGGACATTAAAAAGAGAAATATGCACCATAAAATCCTTAATAAATGTGTGATGTGCTCGAACGCTGCCCAGGCTTTACATTAATCTCCAGCTTTACAGATTGTGGCCTTTCACATTTGTAAATATTAAGTTACTCGTGGCCTTTCCCCTGGGAAGAGTGCCTGGGATGTGCAGCAAGCACAGACCAGCCTCAGAGCAAACCTTCAGCCAGCCTGGCAGCACCTCACAAAACCCGTGCTGGAAACACTGAGCAGAGCTGGCAGCACAAAGCAAACAAACGGGATATTGCCCAACTCTGCCTTTTGTCCTAAATTTATGCAGCCAAATAATATTTCCAAGGTTTGCCATTGCCATGGAGCTTTCTGAACTTTCCAGTTACCCTTTTTCTCTCTTCCTGTTTCTACATTGTGAGCAAGTCTTGTTAGGATGATTTATTTCCTTTTTACTGTAAACCAGGAGGTGCTTGAAACCATGTTAGAAGAAAGGAAAGCAAAAGAATTTTGTTGTTGGGGTTTCTTTTTCTTGGTGATTTTGTATTTTTGGCTGGGTTTGAGGTTTTTTTACGGGGAAGTAGAGCAGCTCTGTACAGAATCTTGCCAGTCACACGTGAGCTGATGCTTTGTGAGTGGAGGATTTAACAAGGTCATCTGGCTTCACTGAAGGAACAGCAGATAAAGCTGCTAAAAAACATACAAAAACCATCTTGGATTTTGTGCATTCCACCTTTAATATGATATAAACTGAGTTAAGAGCCAGTCTGAAAGGTATAATGAAATTTAATTAACCCGAGGCACGTTTCCACATCAGTTCACAGAAGGTAGCTGCCTCATAGCCCATCAAAGCTTCCTGTTCTGGAGTCCAGTAAACAACCATTTGAATGTCAGATGTCAGCATTTCATCACAGGGCTTGTTTCGCAGCCTCACATTAAGGGAATTAACTCGTCAGCCAGCTCCAACCAGTTCCACGGGCAGCTCGGGAGCTGGGCCGCGTGACTGGGGCAGCTCGTGTGACGCACCGGCAGCCACCAACGCTCCTAAATTAATGCTCTTTCCCAACTTTGCTAACCGACTTCTCCTTTTCCCAGCGTTTCCCCTCAGCCTTATAGGCCAGGACCA